>OX243831.2:18046095-20446095 GCA_945859575.2 Herminia tarsipennalis | reverse complement strand
CGATAAAGTGAAAGAACAAAATCTTGAAAATCATTATTTCTCTTATATGTAAAGTGGGGATGTGATTTTCTTTTTTCTTTTTTTCTTTTTCTCACCTACCTACCCCATCGTGTGTGGTATCATTAGATAGGTCTTTTAAAAAGCGTTTAGGGTTTGTGAAGACTATTTTTAGATTTAAGGATTCCTTTGTGTATAATATTAGGCTTTATAGTGAACATTTTTGTTAGAGTCAAGTGTCCCCCTGCCAGCTAAATGGTTGATGTTGGGTATGTGAAAAAATTCAGGGTAGTAATATAAACACTAAAATTATAAGAAAAACTATCACAGTTAAGTATTTAGGCTTTACAAGTTTACGATCACATGAGAAGTAACAACATTTTCGTACAAATTCTATTAAAAATTATTAGGTAATAAGTAGGTATAACGTTGAAAGAATGAAACAAAAACAACAGAAAACCCACTTCTTAAGCCGCACACCAAACTAACTATCTAAAAGAATAGAACAGATCGATTTTTATTTAGTAAGTATTTAGTCAACAGGACTGTTTCCAACATATTTACACAGAAGTTATTTCGTTACTTAAACTACCTTAATTTAAACCCGACTTTCACGCGAACGAAGTCGCGGGCACAGCTATTATGAATATATATATATATTACGGGTCTTAATCGCGTGAATAATTTTAGGTTAAATACCTTGCTTACCTACGTTTAATATGCATGATAGTTTAAGTATAATTTAATTTAAAGTCATCAAGTATTAAAATAAACTTATCCAGTCGACCCATGACCACGATCGGTGCAATTCGATCGAAACGTCGGGTAAATAAAAGGTTCGTACCTTTAAATAATTCACGCGATTTAGTCCCGAAATATAACTTATATGTATAAACTTATCCAGTTTTGAAAATAGATGGCGTTTAATTACAAATGAAACAGAATCAGGTAAATTGATTTAAAAAATAAATCTGAAATTCTTACGTAGAGGGATATGAATTTATGATGATCTTAATTAACGACAGGCTCATCATCATCATCATCAGCCTATCGCAGTCCACTGCTGGACATAGGCCTCTCTAATTGCACGCCACTTTGTTCTATCCTCGGCTACGACAGGTTGACACACCTATTTTTTAATTCACCAATGTAGACATTATAAAGAAATAAGTTTAGTATTTAAACTAAACGTTTCTAAAAGATATACTAATTCAGTATATCTTTTAGAAACGTTTGAATGTTGTCTGTTTGTTTGAACACGCATCACAGTACCGCGGGAATGCAATGTTTTAAAAACAGGATATTTTTTTTAAGACTTATCTCACACTAGCCCTATTTCGCGCGAGTACTTGGGCGGTTTCGGGCTTCATTTAACCCGAAACCGATAATAGTAATATTTGATGTGATGCAAATCATTTTGGTAAAATACTATTATAATAGATGCCACACAGCATTGTGGAGCACTTTTCCAATATGTTTTACACAGAAGTTAAATTGTAATATAAACTACCTTATCATAAACCCAACTTCCACGCGAACGAAGTCGCGGGCACAGCTAGTTTTATAATATATTTCATCCAAAAACACTCAAAAAGTATTGAGAAACTAAAAAGCCAACTTCTATGGCTTTTTAGTTTCACAATACTTTTTGAGTGTCCTATGTACTTTTAGGTAACATTTTGTAACGTTTTGAATGTGAGTAAAAACACGTTTGCTTAAGTTTAAGTAAACGGTTTTTTTACAATATATTAGACAGAGAGATACTACAAAGACAACATCTTTGTAGTATCTCTCTATCTAATATATACATATATGTAATAATAACCTTTAAACGAGCAATTATTGTTTAAGTTTATATATAACGGCTCCAACGATTTTCAGGAAATTTAGTATGCAGTGGGTTTCGGGGGCGATAAATCGATTTTGCTGGTTTTCATTTTAAGAAAAGGTCATTAAAAAAATGATGAGCTCAGAGAGAGGTGAAGGAAACTATTCCACAAGGAACACCCTCATCTCCGGCCTCATGGACCTACAAGACGTAACGTGTGATCTTTTAGTCGGTTCGAGTCCGTCGTGCCCTCGACGGGTTGGGTTACGTGGAGAAAAAAAAGGGTTATTGTATCTAACGACCAGAATTTGGCTACACTTCAACATCTAAAGGAAGCAATTTTTGTTAGTTTAAAAAAATGGATAAAAAGGAAATGCGTGTGTTAGTAAAGCATTGCTTTTTGGCGAAAAAAATATGATTGAAGCCAAGGCTTGGCTTTGATTACGTAGCGTTGTTTGGAGCGATTGAAAGACGAAATCGCGGAAAAACGGCTTCATTTCAAGAAAAGTGCTGTTTCATCAAGAGGATGCTCGCTGGACAGAAATTTTGCCGATGAAGAGGTAATTTCCGAAACTGAAGCCTATTTTAAGGCCAAAGAAGCCTCAAAGGCATAGAAAAAAACTTTTTTTTTTGATAGAATTTGATTTTATTATTTAGTATAGTTGGTTGAATAATAAAATCAAATTCTATCAAAACATGATTTTGTCTTGAAATCCGAAGTGTCTAGTTTCAATAGATTGGGTCTGCCTACCTGATGTGTAGACGTTTATGAATTGTTAATTTCGTGTGTTAGATTTTCTGAATAATAATCTAAAACTTGTGCCCCCCCCCCCCCTTTACTTTTGAACCATGTGACCAAAAAATATTTAAAAAAAACACAAAGGTAGCGCTTAATAAGTAAGTTTTTCGGACATGATCGGATATACCGTCATTAGGTTATTGCTGAAAAACTGTGTTTCTCAACAAAAGGGCGTAAGTGCCATGAACATTTTCAAGGCTGCGGAACCCTACACTGAGCATGGTCCGACATGCTCTTACCCGGTTTTTTGTATAGTGCAGTGTGTTAGGTGGGTTAGTTGTAAATAATTAGTTAGTTTTAGTTTTCTTTTAATTTCTTTGTAAAATAGTTTGTAGTAATAATCTATACTAATATTATAAAGAGAAAAGATTTGATTGTTTGTTTGTTTGTATTGAATAGGCTCCGAAACTACTGGACGGATTTGAAAAATTCTTTCATCGTTGTGAAGCTACACTAACTCCGGGTGACATAGGCTATTTTTTATCCCTGTATTCCCACGGGAACTACGCGGTTGAAACCGCGAGGCGTCCGCTAGTATCTGTATATTTGTATTTGGGTAATAAAAAAGAAAATAAAAAAAAATACTTTGTTTATACATGACTATTAATGGTAGAGCTAGGAGCCAAAGAAATATTGCAAGAACAGTCGGTGTATCACCATTGTCCAAAATTAGAGCAAGAGCATCGTATAGCAAGAGCACAATACGCCCGCAAACATGTAGATTGGGGTTAAGAGGAATGGCGAACAATTATGTTCACGGAGGAGTCCAGGTTTACCCTCCACAGTCACGATGGGAGGCATAGGGTGTACAGACGCCCCAGAGAGCGGTACATGCAAGCTTGCTTCGAAGAGGTTCCCGGTGGAGGGTCGTTACTCTTATGGGCTGGTATTTCTGCGGAGAGCCACACGGAGTTTTTGTTTATTGAAAATGGCACTCTGAATGCTCAGATATATAAATGAATAGGTCGGTCATCAGAAAATGCTTATGCAAGATAATGCCCGACCGCACACGGCACATATCGTGTGGGAATCGCACTCCTGGGGTCACTAGCACGAAGTCCGCATCTCAACCCCATCGAAAATGCTTGGGTCGAGCTTAACATTATGAATTGTATTTATTTTACATTGGGCATTATTAATTTTTTATTTGTTAATTTTTTTAACATTCTAATTGTGTATACATATATAATTGTGTATAAATATACTTTTCATGTAACCGAAGTTTTTCTAAGTGACCCGAAACTTTTACTTGCTAGTTTATAATAAAGGTGAAGATACTGGGCCGAGTTATCCTTGTATAGTTTTTGGTAGACTATTGTTTTTTTTCGGTCCTAATTGTTCCATGGAACCATGGATTCTTTCGAAATTAGGAAACTACGAGTATACTTGGGATCCTCGAACGCTATTGTAATAAAGTTTGGATATCTTTAAAATTGTAACATGTTCTGGCGGATACACACGAATGTCACAGGCAAAACTCTTTACCGGTCTAAAGTACTTTTAACTATATAAAACAGGCAAAAGTACTTTCAACTGCGCAGCTTTCAATTGTAGCAGTAGTATTGCCTGAAAAGCATTGGTAAATAGTGCTTTGGACTGTAAATTTCTGGACAAAAGTCGTTTTAACTGACGGTTCTAGTTAAAATTACTTTTAACACGAATGTAAGACCATTTGACAACTTAGTAATTTTATTATCTTGCATCTGTCGCAACCATAATGTATAACACGCCGTATTACAAGACAGCGCGCCGGATTAAAAAACGTCGCCTTAATGTAATGTGAACCTCACGCTCAATCGGATGATGATGAAGATACGTTATACAAAGCAGCGTTTTAGCCACAGACAAAATGCCTAACAAATGCCAAACTGAGGTCGACTGCTAGAAACATAAAAATAAAATATATTTATGTGCCTATTGCACTAAATCGATTCGGTTAGATTAGAACTGTGATCCCCTGTGCACAGTGGTCACCGAGAGCCATAATATTAAAGTTTATTTGTTTTTACCAACGATAATTTAAAATAAATTAATAATTTAAGTTGTTTAATTCTTAAATGTTTTAAGGCATATTACTTTGCTACAAGCACAGATTACGTAACGCACTCATAGATATCTATGTGTGCGTGTCACAGACGCGGAGCACAGCGCGGAGACTCGAACATTAGTAATTTACGTAGTTTCTATAATTTTATTGTTACGTAAGTAAGTGTTTAAAATCAACTTTAATCTCTGTGTGTTTTTAGATTGCTCAAAACTCAGAAAGGTAGGTAGATTCTTACTTGTATAAAATGTTGTTACGAAAGTAGCTGTGTACCTAGTTCTTTACATTTGAACTATACTTTATGGTAGTGGTGGTGGTTATCGTGGTGGCGGCGCTGGTGGTGATGGTGGTAGTGGTGGTTATGATAATCTAATAATTATATCTTGGTACAACCCACACAACGCTATCTGATCCCACACTAAGCAGAGCTTATACTATGGAAACCAGACAACTGATAAACATACTTATATATTTCTAAATACATACATATTATAGATAATAGGCGCCGTCACCACCACCATCATAAATAAAACCACTACGAATATTTTTATTTTTCTGCATCGCACATAACTTTTTGCGTAGGTCAGAGTTGACAGCCCTAGCACGACCGCCGAGTGTAGGTATAAAAACCGTGGTACACACTAGAAGTGTTTGCTATGGCTATTTATTAAATCACATTATTACGTTATTGCTATTGTTAAATCGCATGATATTTTTAGTGCTATCATTATCATCTAAACTAATATTGTAAAGCTGAAGAGTTTGTTTGTTTGAACGCAATAATCTCAGGAACTACTGGATCAAATTCAAAAGTTCTTTTACTGTTGGTATAGCCCATTTATCGAGGAAGGCTATAGGCTATATAACATCACGTTACGACCAATAGGAGCGGAGCAGCAATTAAAAATGTTGCAAAAACGGGGAAAATATACGCAGACGAAGTTGCGCGGGTCAACTAGTATTAAATAAACCAGCGGTAGGTAGTAAGTTGTCCATCTCAAAATTAAATTCACCATAACTATTGGCGAGTTGATCACTTACTAGGTAACTATATGACTCGTGTGGTTGAAATGTTACCGAAGTTGTCATTTACAATACTTATTTTACAAAGACATCCAAATAGACATGATATAGTATGGGTATTCCCTATTTTTTAGCAAACATTAAGAGCCATTTCGCAGAATAACTCATTGCAACTTAGGTAAATTAGCTCAGCGGGTAAGAAGCGGGTGTTAGCTTTTGTAGTATGTTAGATAATATTATATACTACAAAAGCTAACACTCTATGCTTGCTTTATATTTATGGTTATTGGTTATAGATATACATATTAGAGATCTAGCAAACTTTGCTGTTATTTACAAAACACATAAATAATATAAAACGAATAAGAAAAGTAATTAATAAGATTTCAATTACTTATATATATCAGCAATGTGGGAAATTTGGTCCCACACCGGTTAGGAATCATGTTAACCCCTCTCTTCTCTCCATAACTTATTCGTTTTATATTTTTAATTTTTACTGCCGCAAATTTTTTACATATTCATGTTAAACGTATAGTATTAAAATGGGCAACAAAAACAATAAAAAAATTAAGTTGTTATGAAAATAAATCATTTGTGCGACTAATACCGAGTAGGTATGGTATCAATTTAATAGATAGGTACTGGCATCCGAATTTTTTACTTATCTAAATAATATTGTAGCAGCTTGGAAGTCTACATTTTTAAACTAGTTAATAAAAATATTGTAATGAAACTTTATTATCTAATAATAAATAAATAATTATAAATGCATAAGTTGTTAAAATTTGCTATGCAATAGCTTTACCCCGGCAGTCCCCGAGTGCCACACATTTTTTTATTTTCTATTTCTTTGGATTTTTCCTATTTTTTTTTAAACCTTCCCTGAATGAAACCCGAAGCCGAACCAAACGAAAAAGGAATTATTCAAATCGGTAAAGTCGTTCTTCAGTTATGCCGTGACCAAGGGAAATTGGGATTCATCTATGTCTATACTTTATTACTTACTAGCATTCGCTCGCTGCTCCGCCCGTGTGGATGTCGGTTATCGCGATAAAAACTATCGTAGGTCCTTTCCCGGGACTCAAACTATCTCCATACCAAATTTCATCTAAATCGTTTCAGAGGTTTAAGCATGAAAGCGTAAGAAACAAACTTACATTCACATTTTTAATATTAGTTTGTACAATTTGGATACTAGTATAGTATTATATTATCTGTGGTTTGGGTATATAAAAATGAATCCTTATTTCCCTTGGTCACGAGATATCTAGTTTTCTAATACTCTGTAGAAGGTTCTTACATAATATATATATATATATATATATATATATATATATATATATATATATATATATATATATATATATATATATATATATATAAACCCACCTGCACAAAAAGGATGGAAACAAGATCCCCTACATCTAATATATAAAATTCTCGTGTCACAGTTTTCGTTGCCATACTCCTCCGAAACGGCTTGACCGATTTTGATGAAATTTTTTGTGCTTATCCGGTATCTATGAGAATCGGCCAACATCTATTTTTCATACCCCTAAGAGTTTGTTTGTTTGGTTGAATGCGATAATCTCAGGAACTACTGGGCTGCACTGAAAAAAATATTTTATTGTTGGATAGCCCATTTATCGAGGAAGGCTATAGGTTATAACATCACGCTACGACCAATAGGAGCGGAGCAGCAATGAAAAATGTTATAAAAAAAAGGAAGAAAAAAGGGAAAATTACAATCAATTATTCATGCCCCTAAGTGATAAGGGTTATCCACCCCTAACATTTATAACTATACTATAATATTAGAAGAGAGAGAAGAGTTTGTTTGTTTGTTTGAACGCGATAATCTCAGAAACTACGGGTCCAAATTGAAAAAAATATTTTACTTTTAGATAGCCCATTTATCGAGGAATGCTATAGGCTATAAAACATCGCGCTACAACTAATGGGAGCGGAGCAGCAAGTAAAAATGTTTGCAAAAATGGGGAAAATTTACGCAGACGAAGTTGCGCGGGTCAGCTAGTAATTATATAATTTCATGCAGTCGGAGGCGTTAATGAATCTCGATGAATTTAGTAAAGTGCCTCCGATGAAATTATATAATTATGTAGGGGATCTTGTTTCCATCTTTTTTGTGCAGGCGGGTTTTTTTATTTTTATAATTTATTTTTTTATTTAATACTTTTTCGTGGTTATAGGATGTAACCGATGTACCAACTAACTTTTATCACAGCACATTGAAAAAAGAATGGTTGCTAACTAACTTTTTTAGTAATAGTTATAATCATGTTATACCTTTTTGAAATGTTTAAGATGAGGCCTTTAATTTGATACCCATATTGCAGTATTGAAAACAACTTTTTTTTTTCACACCTCTTTATTTTGACATCTCACAGCCGCCATGTTTGTTTTTTTCAAACGTCACATATCTAAGAACACTTGGGTAATCAGGACGAATCTAACGACGTCTTAATTGTATAAATCCGTTCAGTGGATTGTGAGATATCAGGTAATAAAGAATATTACATACATACATGCATACATACATACAAGATACGCGCGAAAAACATAACCCTTCTTTACAGTCGGGTAAAAATAATAGAAAATAACGAAAAAAAAATAACAGGCCGGTACGAAGTTCGCCAGGCAGCTAGTTTTTATATAGGTATATATACACTGACGGACTCATAAACTGCATCAAAGTTCAGGTTTACTCTAAAAGGATTTTTTATAATAAGTATGCAAACTTTTTAGATTAAATTATATAAATATGGAAAGACTGGCTCTTAATCTTAAAAAAAAATTAAATTTAAAAATAGAACTGCGGTAAAACAAATGAATATAGCCGGGAAAAGAAAATTTACTCGTAGTATCAGATTTGCGTGTTATTTATAGCAAAGTTTTAAATTAATTCTCATTGATTTTTTTTGTTTGGTCAATTGAATTATTGTTACCAGCATAATTGTTGGGTTAGTTTTTTAACACATCGAGAGTTTTTGAACCATAATATGGATACTTCGTCCGAACAAGCGGCACAAATTGTAGCATTGGTGCGGGAGGGCTTGGATCAACGAACGATTGGTAGAAATTTAAATTTAAACCAGTCTACGGTTTGTAGAATATACAGAAGGTTTGTAGAGACAGGTTCTTACAGGAGGAGACGTGGTACAGGCAGAACTCGAGCAACCACAGGTCGTGATGACCGATTTATTGTTACAACTTCCCTGCGAAATCGTTTCCTCACGTCAGTTAACATCAAAACCGAGCTTAATGAAGTGCGTGGAAAAAACGTGTGTGCACGAACAATAAGAAGAAGGTTAAAGGAAGCGGCTATCACCCCTTTTAGACCAGCAAATGGTCCAAAGTTGTCTGCAGCTCACAGACAAGCTCGCTTAAGATTTGCGCGTCATCACCTGAATTGGACAGAAGAGCAGTGGGCCTCTGTATTGTTCACGGACGAGTGTAGGACATGTTTATATGGTGCAGATGGTCGCAGAAGAGTCTATCGTCGACGTGGGGAGCGATATGCTCAAAGTTGCATTGAGGAGCGTGTTCCTTTTGGAGGCGGTTCATGTATGGTCTGGGGTGGCATATCGATGAACGGGCGAACAGAACTTGTGTTCATAGACATGGTCCGTCAAAACGGTAATAGAGGGGGTTTGACAGCACATCGCTACATAACAGAGATATTAGAAGATCACGTGGTGCCTTACATGGGATTCATAGGCGAAAATTTTACTTTAATGCAGGATAATGCCCGGCCGCATGCAGCTGCACAAGTTCAACATTATTGCGAAGAGGTTGGGATACGTACAATGAATTGGCCAGCACGCAGCCCGGATCTTAATCCCATCGAGCATGTTTGGGACAATTTAAAAAGAGCTGTATATGCGAGAAACCCTTCGCCTACGACAGTGGCAGCACTAAGAACAGCACTTTCAGAAGAATGGGACAATATTCCGCAAGATCTTTTAAAAACCCTTATAAAATCTATGCGGAACCGATTAGAATCCGTAATAAGGGCACGTGGGGGTAATACACCTTATTAAAACACAAATAAACCCTTGCATAAAGTTTGTGTCTATTGTTAAAACCAATTTTTTAATTAAACAATTTTTCCTTAAACTTCTGTTTTTTCTTCAAAAAAGGTCTTAAGGTCCTTTCCAGTACATAAACTTAAACTTAAAGATATGATCCTACGCTGTTTTAAAGTTCACGAACCAATCTAGAGGTTTCAATTTAAATCTGTATAGAAAGTTTGCATACTTGGTTAAAATATTTATTTCAAAGTCGTCTATTACTTTGATGCAGTTTATAAGTCCGTCAGTGTAGTTTCTTCATCATACTAAATTTCAGAAGCTTAAACGTGGTTTACTGAAAACTTTTTTTTTTATATTTGCCTCAATAGCACTGGGAAAACTGAAGTTTAGGTATAATTATTTTTGATATTTATTAAGCTGTTTAAAAACTATTGGGCTATCATTTAAAACAACGCGTACAAAATATCGCGTTAATTTTGAACATGTAAGTAATTAGTAGTGTACCTTAATGCTAAAAGCATTCTCTGCCAGTCTACCTTAGGGTGATATAGAAATTGAATGTGTAGGTGCAGTAAACGAATTTTAAATTAATAACTTCAGGTTATTCTTAAAAAACACACAAATAAAAATAGCTAGTAGCGAATATAACTTTGTCCATAAAATGGTAAATCAATATCAATCTCATCTATACTAATATTGAGGCCTATAAAATCAAAGGCAGCTAAATCCAAGTCTGTCAAATAATCAGTAAGCTACAAAAATCGATAATTTTGTTCAGGTAGCTACAATATTCTATATTTTAAGATAGATTTGTAAAGAATTTGAATATTAGAAATAATCTGAATTTTAATTAATAAAGCTTCCTGTATATTTGAGTACAAAGTGAAAATAAAATAGCATTTAGCTGGCTTTGATTCCAACTATAGGATATTACTGTATTTGATTCTGACTAACTGGATATAACTTAGTTTGATAATTACAGTCGCCATTTTGAATCCTGCGGATTAGTGATGTTCTTAAACGTTCGATAAAGTAAAAACAATAACAGTATATTATTTTACAAATTTTAATCAATTTTCAATTAAGTAAGTGAAATATTTGCATTTATAGTTTTATCATTATTATATTCTTAAGACAGGTGTTTCTGCTATCCCTTCACAAAAACTTTCTTCTAAATTTTCATTTCCTTCAACCGATGGCCCTCTAATAATACCTAAGTAAAATTGTAAGTCTTCTCTTTCTTGCCATTCTAATCCAAAATGTTTTGTCAACAATTTCTCAACATCGGTTATTTTTGCCTGCGACACAGGCACTCCCGTTGGAATGGTGGTAGGTTGGAGCATACTTGTTTTTTTTCCAGTTTTGCAGACATTAAAGGATTTATTTGAATCTGAATTGTAAAACTGTTCACCGCGGATAACTGTGTTTCCTGAAATCTTAGATCTTTTTATAATAAATCTCTTGCATTGGGTTATTTTGAATGGCCATTTCGCTGTCGGCTTAAAGACTTGTTGAGCGGCCGTTTTGAAGTCAAATATAATAATATCCCTTAGATTCGTGACCGTCGCACTACTTGAAATGAATTCGCAATATTCTTCTGGTTGAATGATTACTTCTTGTTTCTTTAGAACTTTTTCTACATTACCAAAAACTCTGTCCGGGGGCATAAAACTATGCCCTGTTACGGGAAATATTATTTCAATGCGTTCGACAGAAACATTTTCCAATAGCCATTTAGATAGCATACTTAGCATTATGCTATTCTTGTTTTGCCCGCCACATCCATCAGCAAATAAGCGTATGACGGAGATACCTGATAAATTCGTTTTATTTAATCGATCATAGACGGCTGATGCTATTTGATTAGCTGTTTTACCAAATTCATTTTCCGTCCAGGTATATGCAAAAGTTGTGTTCTTGTTAAGCTTGTCTTTAGAGGATCCTTGCACAATTGTGAAATTAAATAAATAAAATTGTCGGCTGTAGTAAGCACTTTGGTCTGGAATTCGAGGTAGTGGACTGTTTTTTTGGCAATCAAAGGAAAACGTTATCATATCATCTTTTTGCTCCTGTAGCATTTTGAAGAACGCTTTTGCTCGTAATTTATGTACTCTACTTGTAATCATTAACTCATTTTTCTTGACTTGATCGTTTTCTTTTTTGATTCTCTCATTTAATTCTATGCAAGTTGAGCAGACGTCAGTGCTGGGTCTACCGAAACCTAAATTAAATTCTCTGTTAAAAATATGCCGGAAATATGATTGTTTTACAGGAGATTGAGGATTTTCGTATTTAAACATTTTGTATAACTTGTTTATACTCAAGTCACTAGATAGGTATTTGCGTTCTTGAGTGGATGATCGACAATAATGCGATTCGACACATTTTAGTTTCATAATATAATTTCGAACGGACTCCTTCTGATCTTTAAATTTATTTATTTTTCGATTACCCCCTCTTCGTTCTCTGGCAATCTGTCCTGTATGAAATAAATGTTTCAAAGCATACTCTACACGATATTTTGTTATGCCAAGTATATTCAAGAACGCTTTTTGGCAAACAGGAACACAATCATTGCGAGCTCTGAAAACGCTATATTTTATACTAAAATCTCTACCAAATCTTATGTTTTTGGTAGGTCGCCTTCTTTTTACCTTCTGCATTTTACAGCACTTCAGTATCATAGCATCTTGTTCACTCCGTTTATATGACGAATAAAACGAACTGTGAAAATTCATAATGTCAGTCATCGTCAAACTTGAACATTTTAGATTTTTATTTTTATGTGAACATATTATTCGTTCAGGTGCTTTCTTTGGCATGTACCTGCAAAATAGAAAAATGCTGTGTTATAAGAGAGCATCATGTCTTTGCAACGTTTCAATTTTCCGTTGGCCAAACTCGGCGACGAGGACAGTAATTTCAAATGTTGGGCGTACATCACCAAGGACAATAATATTTATTGTAAACTAAAGGAGTTTGCTTTACTCTTGGGCTATGAGAATGTTAAAAAAGCTTATAGAATTGTTCCAGATGAATGGAAATGTCCATGGAACAAGTTGGGCCCATTCACGGCCCATCTTGAAACGCCACCAAACTGGCATCCAGAGACACTTTTTGTATCAGAACCCGGTATCTACGCTCTACTAGCGCGCTCAAACAAATCGCAAGCAAAAAAGTTTATGCGATTCGTTTACGAGGAAGTGCTGCCTACCATCAGGAAAACGGGCGCGTATGTTTCTCCGCAAATCGGCCAAAATCAAATTTCCGAGTTGCTTTCTCTGATGATAGATAAAGATAAACAAATGGCTAAATTAATTGAAAAAATCATCGACGACCGGCCTAAGCTAGCGGTGATGACTGAACGCGACGAAACAAAGCACCATCTCCACGTTTACAAGAGGGACGACTGCTATAAGTTTGTACGCGCGCAAAAGAGAAATTTGTCGCAAGCCCTCAAGCGGATACCCCCCGGCTACGAGCTGGTCCTCCAACGGACAAACATTCCAAATGGAGTCAATGTTCTTAATCGCACCAAGGAATTGCTCCTCCGTGACTCGTACAAATCTTGTTATAACAATATTCGAACCAACATAGATGTGCGTAGTCTTGTAAAAGACTTGTTATCGACTAACTATCTCTAGTAAATTACGCACTCTGGGCCCAGTCTGTTTATCAGACTTATTAAATGAATACTGGGGAACTCCCCACGGCTAAGAAACTCTATTTGAATCAGTCGCGCAATATTGTTGGGATAATAGATTATTAATTTTTTTATAATAATATGTACATTATATTTTTTTTATTGCAGTGTTAACATAATAATATAATAGTCGGTATTTGGAACTAAAAACTTGTAAGCACATCACTAACCTTTCTTTCTTAGCAATATTAACTTTCCAGTTCTCGGGGTTTCTTGTTCTTTTACGAGCCTTGCCCGCAGTTGCTTTTGTTACAGGAACGTCCATGGTTATCCAAATTTGAAGTTTAACAAAAGAGTTGTCACGTAATACAATAAAAACAGAAGAATAATGCTAAAAACTGGACGACACATTCACATAAATTGTATCGCAGCGGCCATGTTCGTTTTCTGAAATCCTGCTCTCTGATTGGTTGGCGTAACTCGTAGCTACATTTGATTCTTACTGGTTGGCATATAGCTGTCTTTGATGCCAGTATCGATTTTTGACTCGAATTTTATAGGGGTTTAGCTGCATTTGTTAGTAAAATGAATATGGTAAAGTGTGTTAAACTGACTAAACTAGATGGCGCCATAGTTAACTCATTTTACGATATTATGGCGTTTAGCTGTCTTTGATTTTATCGGCCTCTATTATAAAGCGGAAGAGTTTGTTTGTTTGTTTGTTTAAACGCGCTAATCTCTGGAACTACTGGTCCGATTTGAAAAAATCTTTTTTAGTTCGATAGCCCATTTATCGAGGAAGGCTAAAGGCTATATAACATCGCGCTACAACTAATAGGAGTGGAGTAGCGACGTGAAATGTTGCAAAAACGGGGAAAATTTACGCATACGAAGTTGCGCGGGACAGCTAGTCTATACTAATATTATAAAGCTGAAGAGTTTGTTTGTTTGTTTGAACGCGGTAATCTAAGGAACTACTGATCCGAATTGAAAAATGATTTCACTGTTGGATAGCCCATTTATCGAGGAAGGCTATAGGCTATATAACATAACGCTACGACCAATAGGAGCGGAGCAGCAATGAGATATGTTGCGCAGACGAAGTTGCGCGAGTGAGCTATTCATTCATAATATAAACAACGATCAAGATTATGTAGTCGTAACATTGTGCTCGTAGAATTCCTAGAAGTCGACAGAAATCGATGCGATACAATAAGTAGGAAAGAGACATAACACTTTTAGAAAATGTGACACAGGTCTGACCTTGTCCACGGCTCGCGCCGTACTGACAGGAATGAGTTTGTTGCATCGCAATTTATAGAAATTCGGATTGGTAACAATTATGTTTTTGGATTAAAGTTAATTAAATATTATATGTTTAAAAATCAATAACTGAATAGTTATATACCATAGTTTATTGTACAGTTAATTTTGTATATAAATACGCTTTATTAAATTCAAAAAAATGTCAAAACTGGACTGGCACTCTTTGCTTTTTTACAATTTAATGTGATGATTTTTTAAAATTCTAATACATTATGTGTCAACAAATTTATATATCTAATAATTTAGTACCTTATTCAGTCCATTTATAAAGTATAAATGAAAGATTTAGGCGTTTGAAAATAAGGGTCCGTGGGTTACGCCCCCGGTGTGTTTTGCCCCCGTGGTGGAAGCCCCCGATTTTAAATTAAGTTATTATAGTTGATTTCGCCGAAATAAAAATATTTTTTACTAGATACAGACGATGAAAAAAGTGTTTCGGAACCAAATACGTAGACAAACTTACTAAATAAGTATTCTAACTAACACAATATTGGATACTATAAACATGCTACAAGGATATTCACTTTATTACTATATTACAATTATTTACTTTAGATGCATTACTTTGTACTTTGTCTAAACGAGGCGCCCGTGCCCGGCCAAACTGGTTTTACACAATAGCCAGATCGAATTCTAAAAGAAAGAGATAGGTAGTCAAAGAAAGGGAAAGATAGGGTTGAAAACAATAGAGTCCAGGGTGACGGACAGTGAAAATAGCAAACATAGCGATGGGCACTATTTCTATCCCTTTCCCACATAGTTGCAATATGTTACTGATAAGAAAGTTTAGTCGGTCATGTTAACTCAAAATGGCAAGTCCAGGTCCTTCACGGGGTTTAGCACAAACCAATTACAAAATAATTTCAAATAAACTAGGTGGAAGAACGTTACTACATGTCGGATTTGCTTATAATCTTCATAGGAAAAATAATAAATCGAGTGTGTGGACATGCGTAAATAAAAGACATGGCAAGTGTAGTGGTTCTATAAAATTAAGTGAGGAAAGTGACAATGTACAAATCCAAAAGTGTCATAATGCTGAGTGTCAACCTAACTTAATGAAAAATGAAGTTAGAGTTGTTATGGAAAAATTAAAAAAGGAAGTGAAAACGAGTTTCTCGAGCTCTATACAACAAAAATTTGAAACAAAATTTGCCGAGTTAAAAAACACAGACACAGCCTTCGATGAATACATACCCAAATTCAATAATGTCAAGCAACAGTTATACAACTCTCGAAAGAAAGCCTTAAATGTAGAAAAGACACAGTTTCGTAATCCAGCTGAAGTCATTATACCTGAGATTTTTCAAAAATATCTATTAGTTGATTACTGTGAGAACGACAACAGAATTATAGTATTCGTATCAGCACAGGCTTTAAAACACATCAAAAATATACAACACTACTTCGGGGATGGTACATTTGATTGTTGTCCAGGTCCATTTTACCAAATATTTACCATTCATGGAGATATGGGAAGTGATGCACAAGCAACCAATATTGTGCCTATATTTTATGTGCTACTAGTTAATAAAGAAAAAAGTACATATGAAGTCATGTTTAAAAAAATTAAAGAAGCTGTGCCGGACTTCAGCCCCATGAAATTCACTGTAGATTTTGAATTAGCTACAATGCTGGCAATAAAAGAGGTATTGCCAGCGGTCACAATACATGGCTGTAATGTTCACTTCCAAAGAGCCATTTACAGAAAAGCGAAGTCTTTAGGTTTATTGGCACACGAAGAAACAACATTGTATGTGAAACTGTGCACCTGTCTAGCATTTCTTCCTAAAGAAGATATAGAAGATGGTTGGCTTTCCGTAATGGAAAACAGGTAATTTTAATTTTCATTTTATTTTAAAGTTTTAACAGCTCATAGATTGTTTTTATAAGTACGCAAAAATAAAAATAATGCTTAGGTATATACGACATGTCATATATATCATAATTTTTGTTTTCAGTATTCCCGATGAAAAAGTCACCCAATTCAACGATTATTTCGTTGAACAATGGCTTGAGCCTCCGGGGATGATCTCAAAGTGGTGTTGCTATAAAGAACGACATAGAACCACAAATTTAGTGGAGGCCTGGAATCAACGGCTTCAGTGCTATCTGGGCCGAAAACCATCATTATTATCGTTTTTGGAAATTATAACAACTGATATTTCTACGTATAGCACAGGTCAAGTGAGGTAAAATGCTGATTACTTACATAACGCTTAATATATCAGTAATTCATTTTTTTTACTCTTAGTAAATAATCTTTATCTTATACTTTCAGATTACGAAGAAATGACAGTCCTATATGTAAAAGGAAAAAATCTTCAATAATCAATGACAAACTCATTGCTAAGCTGACAGACAAATATGAAAAGAAACAAATTACAATTATGGAGTTTTTGGAACAAATCCGTCCGTATGTGCAAGTCAAGCAAAAATAATCACCTACTTACTTAGCTTAAAAATAATGATTTTGCATGTTTATTGTTACATAATTACTACATTTTAATTTTATATCTATATCAATGTTGTAACCTCCATAGTCACTGCATATAAATGACTTAAATTACATAATTTAATTACAAAGTTCAAATCATCCTAATATTTTTACCTATGTTTTTCTTCTTTTGTTACTTTTGTTATCTGTGATTTTAAATGTTAATTGTTTTTATTATATTTTAGTGTTTGAACATTCTGTTACCAATCTTCTAAATATTTAAGTAGATGCCTACCTATATACTTAGTACGTAAATAGTATATAAGTACTTAAAATAATCCTAATTTTAAACTGTGATTTTTAATTTCGTATCTGTGATTTTGCATGTTATTGTTGCTTTATTTTAATGTTTGGTTTTATTTGTTATCAAAGTTGTATTTACGTAGATACCTATTATTATTTATTAGACATTTAATTAAATTTTTATTACATATTAATAAGTACCTACGTATTACCTATTATTACCCATTAGTACCTATTATTAGATAAGCAAACGTTTGTTACACCGACATTGTTAATAAAGATTTATAATAATAAACTATGATTTTGATTTTAATAATGAACCATGACTTAGACATTTTTTATAATAGGTTACACTTTGTTATCTGACTGTACTTTTGATAAAAATATTTAACTAATAAATATTATAGTACTAAAACGAAATCGGGGGCTTCCACCACGGGGGCAAAACACACCGGGGGCGTAACCCACGGACCCGAAAATAAAACTATGAGCACTTTACCTTGAAACGCGGTTTGGGAAATTGATCACTACAAAAGAAACAAAGCAATATTTGAAAATGTGGTACACTAACTGTCAATACGAATTAAGAGATTGATAGATTGATCTACTTTGAACAGGTATTCAATAGTGTAAAAGTCTTTTACAACATAGTAAATTATGCGCTTGAAAATTCAGATTATTCGCAGATAGCGGATAAGTGTTAGAGTTTTAAGAGGCATTCACGCCTCTTAAAACTCTAACACTTAAATGATGAAATTTTTCCTTACTTAAATGATGAAATTACTTACATTTAATGTATGGAGGAAAAATTTTAACTGAAAGACTAATACTGGACTTAACTGGACCTTAAAAAACCTAATTTGTAATTAAAACTAACCGCGTTTCGTTAGACAGCTAAAGTAATGCTAAAAAAAAAACTGCTCAACCTTAAAGTGACATTAATCGTAATCGTAAGAAAAATATTCTCGTGCGTAAAAATAGACACAAGAGACGTCAACAACAGTTGCAATAGCACACAAGTCACATAAATAACAAAAACAAATCACGAAGCAGGCAACGTTATGTAGATAACTTGTAATTTTTTTAATTTTTTTAAAAAGATTAGTTCACATTATTAGCAATCCTGTAAACCCTCCTAAGCCAAAGCTCAATGACTTGTGTTAGGAGTGGGTTCACGTCAGTAATTTAATGGGTAGGATTTGAAACCGCGACGTCACGATTGCGAGTCCGTGCCTTAACCATTAGGCTACCGCCCCTTTCGAATTCGTTCAATAGATGGCTTTTTGATATTGTCACTTTAGAAGTTGCAGAACTTATGAGATAGATTTTTTTGGAAACACGTGTTTATTGACTTTCACTGAGTTTGAAGCGGTTCCGGAGTAAATGCAATAGATGGCGCTTTTAACAAATTCTTAAACAGTAATTTATTGGAATTTTTTAAATAACAGTGCCACCTAAATATGATTATGCTTTATGATTTAAATAACAATGTGTTATTTTATTATGTATAAAAAACGAATTATTTATTTAGTTATGTTCCTAATATAACGAATATCCCTAGTATATAAATATGAGTCTGACTTCTGTACTCTCATTATTTGGTGCTATAAGCCTATTTTATGATAAAACGAATTGATATTAATTTTAAGCTTTGACTTACGACCTTAGGCAGAGGAATTATCACATATAGGCGTTTATTTGGATGATTCTACTGTTAACACGGGATCTACATAGTTACGTTTCTGGAGCGATAAAATCGTTACTCGATACTCACTTTCTCGCCGTTGGTGCGACAGGTGTCTATATAATGTTCGTAAACTTTCGCGTGCATGGTCGAAAACGGCCGTTGCATACGGTCGAAACGTCGGGCAATAAAATTTAGCCTTATATTATAAAACATTTACGCGATTAAGACCCGTAGCTTATAAAATTCTAAAACAGGTGTCTATAGGCGATAAAAGCACCCAATTTATGCTAGCTCATGTCTTGTAATTGTGTTATATTAGATCACTAATATTTATAGCATAGAAACTTGTTTGTTTCGATAAAGAATTTAATTGATAAGTAAAAGTTGTAAAAATCAAAGTCATTAAATACAGATATCAGAAGAACAAAACATAATATTTTACAGCAGCATACAAGGTTTTATTTCAAAGGATGATGACATTATAATATTTGATAACATGAACTGAACATGCTCCTATGGGCTGCATGTTCCTGTATGCTGTCAGAAGTAGGTACCTATATTTTAGAAAAGATTGTGTGTAACCAATATTTTTGATAACAAATAATAATTGGTTTGTGATGTGATTGAATGTTTGTTACTTTTCATAATTTCTAAAATAAATGTCATAAATTTTAATAATAGGTACCTATTTATTAAATCTAAATTACACATATTTTTACCATAAAGCAGTGGTATTATGATACCTGTTTGTACTATCACACAAACTTTAAGAGAAAGTAGTCAGAAACTGGTGCCTACCATCACACTTTCACTTAATACTGTCTTAAGTAACTCAAGTCTGTTATGTGCTGTTTCACTCTCGGAGATAATTTCCATTTATTTAGCATTTTTGTGTGTTAATATTTTGTACCATTGTAGCAGAAAAAAGTCTTTAAGAGTTTATCTCAAAAATGAAGATAAGCTCTGAATGAATTGCTATCACAAATTTTTAAGGCCTAATGGTTGAAAACAAAGAGGCAGTACTTCCCATAAATACTTTTAGTAGTCAATTAATTTGTTTTCCTATAACATTCCAAAACTATTCAGACTAACTGAGGCTTCAGTATTAGAAATGTCAGAACTTAAGCAATAAATAACATAATAATGTATAAGTAATTTTTAAATTGATTGGAGATAATTGTTACAATGATGTTTTAAGTAAAAAGGTGTAGATAGGTTACAAGTGCTCAGCAAACGGCACCTTAAAATTTTGACAATTGACCAAATTTTTATGTCATTTTGCACTGACTTCAACAGATGAAAGCATCAGATAATATTTTTCTCTTTTTCACTTGTCATATTGAAATCATGCATTCCTACTTTTACAACTTTTTATGAGTGTGTTTAGTAGTTTGCCATTCTTTATTAAAGATTAATTGTTGTTTTATGTAACACCTTATTACATAAGTAAATCGTCATTAATAGATCAGACTAGAAGAGATAAAGTTAGTGAAGATAACAAAATAATGTTACTTGACATTAAAAATGCCTCAATTTGTGAGTTTGTCATCTACATAAAACGGTTCAACCAACTTTCATCTAACAAACTAACACCATCCCGTTTCAACAAGTTTTCTAATCAAAATAACCACATTCAAATCCATCACACAGATACACAAGTTGAACTTAAAAAAATCTGCATCAAAGGTTAAAAATATTACTAGACACACACCCCCTTAATCAGAATACTTTAATATCAGTATTTTAACTAGCTAATGTTTCGTCTTCTTCTATTCTATTTTAAAAATAAAATGGAAAACAATAACAAAACATTTGCTAACTAAGACATTGTTATTGATGTATTTTGAACTAAGGGGTTTAGTATTTAACTAAAATTATGACACATAAGTATAATTTTGTATTTGAATAGACGATTAAGACTAAATGTTCAGTAATTTTGAATTTGTAGTATTTTTTATAATCAATATGACTCTACTCTAAATGGAACTAAAGAGGGGTCTTTAGTTCCATTTAGATATATATACACAGCAGATCTACTATAATTTAAATAACCCTCCTTTTTGCGCAGTCAGGTAAATAGTAAACCATATTGTACAAACCACAACTTAATTATTTTGTAACTCAGATGCACTGTGTGGCACCATTATATAAGCTAAATTTTATTATAAATTAAACTATTCTAAATATTGTATTTAATTAACTTTCCGCATACTTGTCCATATAAATTTTAATATTTATAAAAATAATTTTTTCTTCAGTTTAATGGTGTATTGGTAAGCTTGTTCTAGATAATAATAAGCTTAAAATCGCACAGCAAGCCTGAGAATTAAAGAAGAGTGTTGAAAGTGCTATAAATAGCAGTCAATTTGATTCAGTAACAAATAGGTACATAGTGGCAAAATTAAAAATATATCAACTTACTCGCAAGCGTAACGTAAATCAATACTTACACGTTTCAATCTATACCAAAAACAGCGGATTTGATAATAATACTTTGTAAACAGGTCTTTTTTGTACTTAATTAATTGCAGTTTTGTAGATTTTTTAGAGAGCACACAGATATTATTTTTTATTTTTAAACAACAATTTTTTACGTCCTCACTCCAATCTCAGGCAGCACAGAGCACAGATTCTACACAGTGTATTGTTGTTATTTTAATTGAACGGCAGAGACAAAGAGCACGTAAATTATGAGTCGGGACTTCCTAACATATTTATGCTCCAAAACCCGATGTTTATCGAATGACTGAGCGAATTAGCATGACCAACCTAATAACGCCGACAATTTAGACGTCAGCAATTGCGCCAACATAACAATTTTAACGCATCTCAGAATATATAAATTAAATGAATTAATTTGTTGTAAAAAAAATTATTAAACGTAATAAACCTTAACCTCCTAATTTTAATATAATTCCTGCTAAAAATACAACTTTATTTATATGAATTTCAGCGTAATAATAAGTCTATGGTCTATTCCATGTAGGGTGACCATGTTAATAAAGTAATAATAATAATAATAATAAAAATGATTTATTCACTTAGGAAGCAAAATACTACACTTGTGAAAAGTCGATTCTACATTTACTGGTAATGCCTGTTCGCAAACAATAGGTAAAGCCCGAGAAAAGAACAGGCAATAAAAACTCGTGGCCAGAGTGGCCACGAGTTTTTTCAAATTGCCAATGTTTACAATGTTTCTCTGTTTATAAACTGTATATGCAGGTAAGGTGCTGCCACCATTACATTATACACCATATTAAAGGACTGATGCAAAAAAAAAGATGTCAATAAAATTAGAAGAGTACACGAGATCGGCTACATCAGCCTCAATGGGCACAACATAGTAGGAGCATCCACCTAAGATGTAAAAACTTTATGTGCTTGTAAATATTGGCCAATTTACTGCTACATAATGAATAGGTATACATGTTTTTTTAAAAGAAAGAAAAGAATGGCCGTAATTTATCACGCAAAATCTTTACTTACAAAGGTAAATCGTTTTCCTAATTAGTACATAAGGAACATTATCAAACTGTGACAACAATATTCACCTAGTAAAATGCAATAAACTATACAACAATATACATTAATAGGGAGCAACGAACTACATCCATTTATCTTTATCAGATAAATAATCATCGATTGAATAGTAAGCTCTTTGTTTAAGATGTCTTTTGACTACATTCTTAAATTTATCTACTGGTAGACTCGATATGCTGACTGGGATTTTATTGAAAAATTTAACACCTAGTCCCATGAATGAGTTATGAGTTTTATGAAGCCTATGATATTGATCTACCAATTTGTGCTTATTTCTTGTATTCACAGAGTGAATATCACTATTTTTGTTATTTATATGTTAGTTTTGCTTTACAAACATAACGTTTGCATATATATATAGTGATGCAACTGTCATAATGCCTATCTCTTTAAACTTTTCTCTAAGGGAAACTCGTGCTCCTAGTTGATATATCGCACGCACTGCACGTTTTTGAAGAATAAAAATAGTTTATATATCAGGCGCCTTGCCCCAAAGCAATATGCGTAGGACACGACGCTGTGAAAATAACCAAAATATACTAGTCGAGCTGTTTGTACGTTCGTAAGCTGTCTAACTTTGCTGACAGCATACGCTGCAGAACTGAGTTTTCCTGCGAGACATGATATTTGGGTGCCCCACTGTAACCTATTGTCTAAAGTAATTCCCAAAAAAACTGTTGAGTCGACAAAGCTAAGCACCTCATTATTTAAAATTATACTCGTATTAGTACTTTTCACATTTGGCAAACTAAACTTAATATATTTAGTTTTTTTGGGATTTAGAAGTAGGTTGTTCGTTGTAAACCAATCTTGAACTAGTGCGAGTGTTCTATTTATTTTCTCAAAATTGTCTAGTTTACGATCAATTTTAAAAATTAGAGAAGTGTCATCAGCAAATAGAATGATGTCACAAAAGTTATTAATATAAAATGGTAAATCAATAATATATATCAAAAATAAGAAGGAACCGACTATTGATCCCTGAGGCACGCCCATACTAATTGGCAATCCAGACGACCTTACTCCGCCTATATCAACATATTGAATTCTTTCACTCAGGTAAGAGGCAAGTAGATCTAGCGCTGTACCTTTAATACCGTAATGCCTAAGTTTCAGGAGAAGTGTCCTATGCGCCACACAATCAAAAGCTTTAGAAAGATAACAGAACACTCCAATGGCATCCTGTGAATTTTCCCAGGCACTAAAAATATGTTTCAGTAGCTTAGTACCTGCATCAATTGTAGAGCGACCCTTTGTGAAACCATATTGATCGTGATGCAGTAGGTTATTAAAATTAAAGTGCGATTCTAACTGCATAAGTATGGCATTTTCAAAAATTTTACTAATAGCTGGCAAGACGGATATTGGTCTAAAATCACTATGGTCATTCTTTGATCCGGATTTAAATAATGGTATTACTTTACTATGTTTTGTATCAACACATTGATTAAAAATTATAGATAACTGTGGTGCTATGCCAGTAATTATAATGTGAATTAATTTTACTGAAATACCCCATAAATCAGCAGATTTGTTTAAATTGAGTGACTTGAATATTTTAATTATTTCACTGGAGTGTATATATTTAAAAGCAAATGGTACATTGCATTCATCCACATTATCTCTCCAGAGTGATTCGGCTTTATCTGGGCAAGCGTTCTCGGCTTTAGCTGGTTGTGGTTAGTGGTATGTCAGCAAAGAAATCATTGAAGGTTTGTGCTAGGTCTAAATTATCAGTAACAGTCTTATTGTTAATTAATAATTCAAAGCTTTTATCCCGATTTACTCAAGTGTTTTTCTTTAGATACCGTGTTTTTATTTTATATTTTGCTTGGCATTTAATCTGATGTAAAATGTAGTAGACGAGAAATAATTTTCGTCTTAAAGTAGTAAGTATTTTAATTTGTTTTCGTAAAATATATCATAAAATTTTTATCGTAATTGTTTTCCTTACGCATCACTAGCTGACTGCTCTTCGCGTCCGTGGCATGGATGGCACGCCAAATAATATATTTTGCATGATGTTATTTCATTGTGAGTTATTCCTATTTCAGAGTGGCTAATTATTATGTATCTCTGTGTAATATTATTATATGTCTAAGCAATAATAACTGGAAACAAGAAACACAACAAAAATATATTTGTATGTTTATTTTTAACTGCAAAAAAGTGGTATTTTGAGCGTGTCATGCCGTCTGTGGCGTCAAAGCACGTTTTGATTTTACGTCCATATACGTCCCTGGCGGTCAAAAGGTTAAACTGTAATAAAAGAAACCGACCGATGAATGCAGCATTTATGCAAATATCCCCTTTTGAAAAGATCAACCTAATGTGTAACTGACTCTTTTGCAAAATATCTGATTAATTACAATGTGAAGTATGGTGATTTTTTTAGAAAAAATATCCTGCTTTGGTTGGAACACCATTTTTTAAGTCCATTTTTCTAAGTAAAATATTTTTATGCATTCGCCCAAGGGGTTCAATACCCTAAAAACAAAGGGAACTCTACAGATTTAGTAAACACTCGTCACGTTAAACCAACAACACAGAATCGAATCGAATCTGTCGATTTAAAATCGATACCCTATTGACATAATGCTGTCTTGCGATTCTGTTAACGGGAGGTACATCACTAAAACGTTTGCGTAACGTCACCCACGGTGGGAATAAAGTGGCACGCTCTGTTTTCATACTGTTACAGGTACATGTGGTATCTATCTAGCGGGACACATGAGCAAAACGTTACATTAGCAAAATCTTAAATTACATTAAACCATTTGCCACAAATTAAAGGCTATCTTTCTAGTTATTTCATCTGGACATGAAATAGCTAGAAGATAGGTCTGTCGCAAAAAAAAAACTGCTAGAGTAACGTTACATCAGTAGAGTCTAATTTTAGTGGATAATTAAAAAACCGCTAGATGCACAAATTTAAAAAGTTTTAACTCTATTCAAATCTTGAAAGAAGACATCAATTTGCTGGTGTAACGCACATGGGGACGCCCATGCAGCATGCACTAATTTAGAAAATTTAGATTTTTTATTGAATTTTTGCAATTACCGTCGTGCATCCGCTTGTCAATCTATAATAATATTTAAAATCTAAAGAGGTTGTTTTGTTTAAAATAATCTCAGGAACTTCTGGTCCGAGTTAATAAATTATTTTACTGTTGGATAGTACACTTATCGAGAAAGACTATATAACATCACGCTGCGACCAATAGCGAAGCAGCAATGAAAAGTGTTGCAAAAACTGAGAAAAAGTATGCAAACGAAGTTGCGCGGGTCAGCTAATGTTCTCTTTGGCCTAATAATCAGTTCTGATTCATCGTAATCGACACACACATACAAACTTATTTAAGTTTGGATTAATTTGTTTGGAATAAATAGTTCAGTTTGTTGTGTAACAGCAATGTACGACTTTCTGTCAAATAGGTACAACCCTAATGGCAGCCATCTTTGGGTTCCTACACTGGAGGGGGCAGGCACGATATTTTTGTAGGTATGGCCCGTTCAATCTGATCTGTCAATGATAACTTTGGCCAACACTGGCCAAAGTTGGTCAACCAAAGTACAACGAATGTAACAAAAAATGGCTTCTGTGAGGAATACACAAATTAAGAGTGAAGAATTGTGTCGAACATGTTTATCCAAAGAAAACGAATTGCATTCCATTTTCGACATATTTATGGGAACAATTACAGTAGACTACTTAATTACATCTGTAACTGGACTCAAGGTAACAGACAATGCAGTTACATTATTACCTTCTGAAATTGCAGCATGCGAATGTTTTAAACTTTTAAATCATTACTGGCATGGGAATCTACACAATTAACATAATCTTGCCTTCTTCATTATCGTGCCTACGTAAATAGAGAAGTGTGAGAAGATATTATAGAAAAATGTCCAAAGGGTCTACAAATTTATCTGACCATGGTCACCTTACATTGTGGAAAGCAAATGATGTAATGTATAAAACAACAAACAAAATATCTTAATTTATTCGTTGTCTGAAATAATTTATTTTGAATGAAGACTGCTTAGTTTCGTTATAAACCATTAATCTACAAAGCAATCATTTGGACATATTCCACCTAATTGCTTTCCTAACAAATACCGATAGCTTACATGCAAAATCTATTGTGTAGATAATAATAAAACATAATTTATGCTTATATTGCTGTGTGATCCACTTATGACCATGGCTGGCTCTACCTTGTCATTCAACATTGTGTAATATGCAATGCGAAGGTCTGATAATGTACACAGTAGTTACTCAACCAATATTTATATATATATATATCAACTAGCTGTCCCGTGCAACTTCATATGCATCAATTTTAGCCCTTTTTGCAACATTTTTCATTGCTGCTCCGCTCCTACTGGTTGTAGCGTGCTGTTATATAGCCTATAGCCTTCATCGATAAATGGGCTACCCAATAGAAAAGAATTTTTCAATTTGGACCAGTAGTTCCTGAGATTACCGCATTCAAACAAACAAATTCTTCAGCTTTATAATATTATGTAGATTTAAAATACAGTTAAGGATGATATTTATTTATGCACTAGCTTTTATAATAAAAACTATTTATGTCTATTTCTGGGACTCATACAACTTTTATACCAAATTTCATTGAAATTGGTACACTGATTTATATGTGATAATGTCACAGACTGAGTTACTTTTGCTGTTATTTATAATAATAGTTTGAATTAACCGTCATATTCATTATGCTTTGATAATAGTATTTTAAATAGCAAAAGTTTTGTTTTAGTGAATTTTATTTATTTTATTTTATTTATTAAGCTTTATATTCCATGACAAGTATTACAGTATTACAAGTAGTATGTAGTGGTGAAGTTAGTAATGTTAGTAATAATATTTTATAAGTAAGGATTAGTTGTATTAGTGTTGCTTAAGTTGTCTTTCATGGCCCCTTTGAGGGTAAAAGCCTCCTCCATCATTTTCCATTTCTTTTTGTCCTGGGCGACAGTCATCCACTTTTTTCCTGCTGTCTTCACAATGTCGTCAGCCCATCGTTTCTTTTGTCTCCCTATGCATCTCTTACCCATAGGGCCTGGCCATGTAGATGTTTCCAGTGTCCATCTTTTATCTTGGTATCTTGATACATGGCCAGCCCATCTCCATTTCAGCTTTAAAGCATGTTGAAGAGCATCTGTTAGTTTTGTTTTGTTGCGTATGATTGTGTTTTTTATTTTGTCTATTTTTCTTAGCTTCAAGATGCTTCTCTCCATTGCATGTTGACAAGACTGTATTTTGTTTTTAATTTTGTTTGAATAAATCCATGTTTGACAAGCATATGTAAGGGAAGGTAGTATGTTTGAATCCATTATGATTTTCTTAAGTTTTAGATTATAGTTTCCTTTTAATATTTCTTTATGAGTCCAATAATTTCTCCAAGCTATATTTACTCTTCTGTCTACTTCATTTTCATTATTATTTTTATCAAAAGATATTAATTTTCCTAAGTAAATGTAATTGTTAACATATTCTATAAGTTTGCCTTCAATTTGAATTGGTTTGTGTATGCCATTAGCCAAGATTTTTGTTTTATCAGTGTTTATTTGCAGTCCTACTTTTAGACTCTCTTTTACCAAGGACTGGAGCATTGTTTGTAGATCAGAAGCATTGTTAGAAAAAAGAACTATGTCATCAGCAAACCTTAGGTGTGTTAATTGTTTATTTGATAGCCAAAGCCCTTTGTTTCTCCATTCAATTTGTTGAAAGACATAATCAAGGACTGCAATGAATAATTTTGGAGAAAGTGGGTCGCCCTGTCGTGCTCCTCTTTCGATTCTGAATTCACTTCCCCTAATTTCCAACTGTATTCTGCTTGTGCTCTTGGAATATATGTTTCTTATTACATTTATGTAAATTTCATTGACATTATTGTTTTTTAGGGCTTTCCATATAGATCTATGTGTGATACTGTCGAAAGCTTTTGAATAATCCACAAATGCAATGTAGTTTTAGTGAATAAGTTCACTAAATTCTGGCTAACACTTCACCATACTTTAAAACCAGCTTTAGCAAATGCAAATTGATACTGTTATGTTATTTAATTACATTATTTTTTTTATCAATATACACCTAGAATCTATTTAATACTAACATGCGAACTGTTTTGCCATTATTGATAATAACCTTATTTGGTTATTTATATGAATTTGAAATTATGTTTAATTGGATGTTATACTATGTGTAAGAAAATTCTACTGTCAAAGAAAATATTTATAGCTGGTTGTTGCTACCTTGTTACCTTACCAATGTTATTACTTTCTGTTAAAAATGAAAACTCAGTTTGATTGATGTAATTTAGGTTATTAGGGTTGGCACTTTTTTGGTTAAATAAAATTTTATACTTTCTTAATTATAGGGAATTTTGTAACACTCTGTATACCTTTATTAATTAACCAACAATATTTTTTTTAGATATTTAAAGATGATGGCTTACCTACAACAATTTGTTCTGAGTGCAAAGGGAAAGCAGCAATTGCTTATGATTTTAAGAAAAAAACAGAAGAAGCGTACATTTCACTTCAAGGAATATTTAAAAATGAAAATAATTACTGGCCATCAACAAAAACTGTAAGCTGGGGTCTGACAAATAAGATTACTAGATTATTAAGTATGCTAATTCTGTCAAAAATTTTAATCATTTTTACATGATTATTACAGACAAATACATTGGGAGTGAAGACAGAGGAAGTATTATCTCATGATCAAGATGATTTCACTGATAGTGATTTCAATGTTTCTCTATCTAATGGGCCAGATTTAAATGAATTAGGTATGAGATTGACTTATCGTCAGGTCACTTATGTTAAAAAAGTATGGTATTTGGTCCATCTTTATCCATTGAATTTTTAAAAAAATTGCAGAGGCTGTAAAAAATGAATCTGAACATCAAAATATTAAAATACATCTTGAGTGTAAAGAATGCTTACTAATATTTAATACACAAGAGAAATATGAAGATCATAAGAAGAAAAAATGCATTAAAAGTAAGTAATTGTTTACATAGAGATTTTGCCCGGATTGAGGTAGGTTTAGGAGCTCAATATTTTTCATTAAAATATTGAGCTCCTAAACCTCAACATCAACAGAAGGTTTTAGCAGTCTTACTTGATTGTCACAAGGTTGTTCAGAAGTATGCTTATAGTCAGGCCATTTATGTTATTATGTTCACAAAAGGTAATTATACATTTTAGATAAGCTTAAAAAAGCTGATTTAAGAAGATAAGTTTGTTTCAGTTGAATGTGAAGACTTGACTGGCACATATTGCCCATTGTGTGGTACATGCTATGATGGGGCAGAAGATTTAACTAAACACATGTGGAAATATCATGGTGATGTTATGGGTCCAAAAAAAAGAGGTAGACCAAAAAAGGTGTTAACAAGTGTAAGTAATACATATTTTACATTATGTAAGAATTTCTTCTTGTTACATTTAGGAGATTTTCTCCTATTTGTGTAGTTGTCATTGCCAACAAGCCTTTTCTTCTGTTTCAAGCCAGTTTAGAAACGAATGAAAGTAGAAGTTCAGTTTCTATAAAGGTACTGAAATAAATCAAAATGCATTTTATATTTCAGACTATTCTTGACAAATTATCAGAAAATGGATTATTAATTACATCTTTAAAACAAATTGAATGCTTATTGTGTAAACAGTATTTTAAAACCAAAGAAGAATTAGGAACTCATTTATTAGGTCATAAAGGTTAGTACTGTCATCAATAGCTTCTTGTTTAATCTTTGCTATTTATAATACTACTATGCAATTTAAAGTCTGTAAGAAATTGAAATGAAATAATAAAGTTTTATTTTATTATAATACAATAGTATTATATTAGTATAATACTTTATTATTTCAAGTTTACTACTATCTTATATTGTTAAAATAAGATCTATATAGTAAAAACTTGTATTTTATGTGATTTTGGTGATAAAAACCCTCAGCTTGACATATGCCTAACTAAATTCCATAGATCTCACTCTTTAGCGTAATTCACACCAAAATGGCAGCGGCGCGCACTGGTTCAAAATAAGAAAAATGGGGACAAAGGTTTTTTAAAATATTTTCCTACTTTCACTCAATGCTTTCGTATTGAGCGACAAGCTCATATGTCGCGTCGTCCGAAAGGGTAACAAATATGTTACCCTTTCGGACCGTTAGGTTGAAATCTAAAAATGTTGAATTCCCATAATGTATGAAAGGTCATATGACCATTTTTTTCGTTTGGAGCGTGAACTTTTGATGCGATTTTATAAAAATGGTTTCGTTTGGCAGCACAACCGCTTATATTTTACCTATAGATCTACCCTTCCAAATCATGATACAATAAAAGATATTCCCGTGTCCGTCCCTATTCAAAATATTTATATAAACCTTTAAAAATATGAAGAAATCTGTTTATTATTAAAATGAATGTAAAACGTATTTTCCCTAAATTTTTTTGGGTAACGTTGTGTTGTTATATAAAAAGCTTAAGAATTATAGCCCGTTTCCCTCTCACTTCAGAAAATATGTTGTACTAGCTTTTGCCTATGACTTCGTTCGCGTGCAAATTTTCTACACAGGAACAAATAGGTAAATTTTTTCGGGATGAAAAGTACCATCCTTCGGGTTACATATCTGCGCCTCGCACTACTGTGCGTCATTTGGGTTGGCTTGTCCCCTCAAGTCGCTCGGCTAACATGTCTCGTGAGAAATGCCTGTCCGGCTGCCTGCTAGAGAGGGACAGTGGGTGGTTGTCAGTTGGCCGTTGCTCTAGGGGCCTGGGATGCTCCCGAGCGACTGGCCCTGTTCTTTGTCTTGTTCGGTGTTGCAGCCCCCGAGTCAGGCCAGCCGGGTGAGACTCCGTTCGGAGAGGCCCAGCTAGCCGACTACGAGGGGACTGTGTTGGCTAGTCCTTGTTGCACAGAAATCGGATGAATGGGCTCACCACTCCAGATAGGTCGATCCCGCCAGACTTCATCAGCTTCATAACGAGCGTGAGGAGCCTGGCGAGGTCGTCCCTACCAGTGCTCGCGGACTCCGCCTCACCCTCAACTTGGAGGGCTTGGGTCTTTTTCCTCTTCTTCTTCTTTGTGGTAGTGGCTGCTGGTTGTTGGGTTCGTCTCATCGGGCTCGTTCGCCCTGGCCATGAGTGACTCGGGCGCCGAGTCTGCCACCTGCGTGGGGTGCACTATGTGTTGTGGAGGTCCGGTTTTCGGCCGTAGGCCGGACTTTTTGCTGCGCGCCTCCTGTTTGTAGACGGGGCACGTAGGACTACTGGCTGGATGGTTTCCCGCGCAGTTGGTGCAGGTACCTACCTGCGCCAACTGCGACGGTTTAAACGAGCAATTCTTGTAAATATAAATATATATAATCCGAATCTCGGCAAGGGCCCCAGCGATTTTCATGAAATTTAGTTTGCAGGGGGTTTCGGCGGCGATAAATCGAGCTAGCTAGGTTTCATTTTTAGAAAGCGTCTTTAAATAAAAACCAAGTAAAGCTCGGTCTTCAAGTTACTTACGAGGGGAGGTCCAAAAGTTCGTGGGATGGAGTGGGGATAAGTGCTCTCGCTTAGTGTCATACTAATTGGGGACTCATCATTAGTACCTAAATTGAGTTTCAGCCGTATTGCGTCATTCGCTTACGAACACTCGCCTGTTAAACAAGTCAATCCGGAAGAAAACTGAAACTATGGAGAAAATTTAACTTTAAATCACCAAAGGTGTGTTGCTCTTGCAAGACAACGTGCTGGTTCACAAGAGCAGCGTTGCAATGGCTGCTCTGCTCACGCATGGCTTCGAATCACTAGTCCACCCACCCTACAGTCCAGATCTGGCCCCAAGTGATTTGTATTTCCCCAATTTAAAAAGTGATTTGTATTTCCCCAATTTAAAAAAAGACTTAAGGGTCAGGAATATTTCTGATGACAATGAGGTAAAGTAGGCAATTTTGGATCATTTTGAGGCAAAAAAATAAAAAATATTTTTTAGATGGTTTAGAAAAAATAATTCATAGATCTAATAAATGATTCAGCTAAAAATAGATTTGTTTCATTTAATTTAAAACCCTTTCATTCCACGAACAATTGGACCTCTCCTCGTACTTTTAAACTAAAAATGTTAGTAGGAGGTGTGCACTACTTGTCTATAATTTCATTTTCACAAAAAATATAGTCTGTCAGTATATTTTTTTACATAAGATGCCGTCAGCTGCCGGTAAAAAAATCGAAATTGATATTAATAAATATTTAAAGTTGAATACTTGGTAAAATTAACATAATTATGTGGCGGAATTCCCAGAGGGCCTACAAAGGCTTGTGACGAGTCTTGATGAGTCGTGTCGCAGATTTGGTCTTAAAATCAGTGTGAAAAAGACCGAAGTGATGGTCCAAGATACAATGAATAGTAGCCCAGTCGACATTAAACGAGCTAAACGACCCGACCACCGCGACCACGGCGGGCATACATTACAATTATGACGGGGGAGCACTGACTTGCTATGAATGTGGACGCACGTTTGCTGCAAAAATCGGATATGTCCGTCACCTAAGAGCACACCAACGAAGCTCGAAGCACTATCTGACCCGCGTAACTTCGTCTGCGTAAATTTTCCTAGTTTTTGTAATATTTTTATTGCTGCTTCGCTCCTTTTGGTCATAGCGTGATGGTATATAGCCTAAAGCCTTCCTCGATAAATGGGCTATCCAACAGTAAAATATTTTTTATTCGGATGGGTAGTTTTTGAGATTATCGCATTTAAACGAACAAAAAAACAAACAAACTCTTCAGCTTTATAATATTAGTGTATACAAAATAAGACATATAATTAAAATAATTTTAGTCCAAGTCGACCCGTGACCACGATCGGTGCGATTCGATCGAAACGTAAATAAAAGCTTCGTACCTTTAAATAATTCACGCGAATAAGTCCCAAAATATATTCGGTATATGTAGGAATGTTTATTTTTTTTATTACAAGGCTATTTTTTTTTTAACAAGCTTTGATTCAACTTGCAATGTTTGCGTGTTCGGCACGAATATTGAAAGCTAAATTAGAATTGGGCTTAAATTTCCATGTACATTTCTCCCATACACCGTCATACGTTCGATTGGCTGCCGCAGCCAGGCTGCCTAGTGCGCGCCTAGCCTAAGTGTCGTAATTTTTAAAAATTCGCTTTTATAAAGTACTTGCACTTTTTGTCGCTCCCCTACAGGACTATTAGGACTCATTTACGGATTTTTCGGAGACGCAGGGCATTGCGTTTCGCGTGTAGCGTGTAGGGCATCGGAACCGGGAATACCCGGTTCTGAGGGTCTGAAAAAGAACCGGTTCCAAAAAAGCAGAACACTGGTTTTTCAGTCCTAAAAAAATGGTTAAAAATTTCAGTCCCATTTATCTTCCTTGTATTTATAACATATTTTATTATTTTTTTCAATTTTAAATTTACCATCAGCTTTATTACGTTAGTGCGTGTAATACTAATATGTCGGGGATAAAGTGCTACACATATTATAGTAGCTAAATCGCAAACCGTAAAATACAGAACAGCTTCGCTGGTCGTGTGTGGTCTTCATCAATTGGTATTTTTTGAGAGTAAATGCACGAACCATTATAAAATATATCTTATATCTCTATAGGTGTGCCTTTATTATTTGAAGAGTTCTTTCGATTTCTCCAGGATCCTATCCTCAGATCGTGATCTGATAACAAAGGCACCAACTTGGAAGTCTGCCCATTCAATCACAAAAAGATTTTTCAAATCGGTCTAGCCGTCTTCGCGTAGTCGTAAATACACAAAAAAAAAACAGTCGAATTGAGAATCTCCTTCTTGAAGTCGTTTAAAAAGTAGTTCGTGTCTGCGCCTCTGCACGTATACATAAACCAATTTGCCCCATATTGAGAACATTTCAATTGAGCTCTCTAATGTGCCTTTGGGATGGCTAGTTAAATTAAGATTAGACTGGAACAGGATGGCGAGAACAAAAAATTCGCTCTTACGTTTTTCCAGGTAATTTTGACTTTGTAAGAACTTTCCTTGTACATCAATAAATCTGTGAAATAAAAAACGAGCCCTTATCGAGTACTTCCAAACGACTGATCAGGGTCCTTATTCACGATCTTTTTTCTGTGAATAAACAACAAATAGTTCCGTGTGGACATGCCGTGTTCACGGAAAATAGATCGTAAATAAGAACCCAGATTTAGTTAATATTGTTAGAACGCTGCCGTCGTGAATTGAGTCCAAATTGGGTCAATATGGATATTATAATAAAGGCCACATTAAGACTATTTCAAATATGTATTACAATGAGCGGGTTTGTGTTAGTTACCAGTGTAAATTAAAATACACGAGTGATATTTTAATTTTTTTGATGAAGTTGAAGTGCGCTGTTATTTTTCCATTCTAAGGTATGGCATTGATACGTGGATTATTACGGCAACGACGTGTAAAAGAATACAAGCATTGGGTCTTCAGGAGAATGTTAAAGAAATATAACGAGTACTACGAATCTATACTAATATTATAAAGCTGAAGAGTTTGTTTATTTCTTTGTTTGAACGCGATAATCTCAGGAACTACTGGTCCGAATTGAAAGAATATTTTACTGTTGCATAGCCCATTTATCGAGGAAGGCTATATAACATCACGCAACAGGAGCGGAGCAGCAATGAAAAATGTTGCAAAAACGGGGAAAATTTACGCATACGAAGTTGCGCGGGTCAGCTAGTCATTAATAAAAAAACAGAAGTTCTAAATATGTACCTACCATTAAATGTCATAAATTGCTGTATGTTGGAAATTTGATGCGGAAAGGAAAAAACCAGTCTTCTGCAACTAATAATAGAGAGGAAGACTGAGGGTCGCGTTAGACTATGCCGACGTTCGGGATGAGCACCAAGTCCCATTTTGGAACGCCACCGTTCCAAAATGGAACAGGACACAAAATTAAGATCGCCATAATGATCGCTCCCCTCAGGTACGGGATGGCACTTAAAGAAGAAGAAGATTTATATTTATAGAAGACTAGCTGTGCCCCGCCCCGGTTTTACTTGCGGCTTATTAGCCTATATGTTAATCCAGGGTGTCAGCTAACTCCATACCAAATTTTATTAAAATCGCTCCAGCCGTTTAGACGTGAAGAAATAACGAACATACACACTCACAAACTTTCGCCTTTATAATATTAGTGTGATTTATTATTATCATTCGCTTCTCCGTAAACGCACTCATACAACGCCATATGTTTGAATTCAGTGCGGGCCGCGCCGCCCAACGCAACGCGCGGTGCCCCGCGTCTCCGTAAATTAGGTCTTAGGTTGCGTTTGCTCTAACGCAGAGCAGAGCGGGTGGAGCGGAGCTGACAGTGCTCGAAATAATCTTTGGTACCATTTCGAGCACTGTGATTCGTCATTTGATGGTCCGCTCCGCATCACTCCACCGCGCTCCGGGTCAGTTGAAATTCACCTGTTATTAGCGTTGTTAGTTCCGTGTTTTTTTTCCACTTCTCCGTGTTCAATTTCAATTCATTTGCTGCTTTATTTTTTCCACTTTTACATGTTTTGGCAAATTTGCATCTAATTGTTGCTAACAATTGAGGTCTATCCAAAGTTTTCAAAATTGTTTCAGATTTCAAATTTATTTCAGATCTGAAGGTGCTATGTTGTGTATTATGCAAAAAAATGTATATGGAAAAAAAACATTTTGATCAACATAATTGCATTGAAGAAAAAGTTAGTATACACTTTAAATGTTTTTAAGTCGATTTTTACTTATTGTTTTTTTTTTCATTTTTAATAATTTTCAGGATTCATCTAAAGAGGGAGCAATTGAGAAAAAGCATTTGAGTTTTATGACAGAAATCACACTGCAAGAACTTATGGAATCTAACACTGACATGGTATGTATAGAGAAGATCCTTGGTAATGTAAAATATTTACTTTTACAGTTTTATACTGAGCAGAAAGTTATGCAAAATAAACAGCTATACATAAGTTTCGCGATGTCAACATTTTATAAGAGTAGCATTGCTTTTTGCTGCAATTTGTAACATTATTTACTTATATATTTTCTCAATCTTTAGGTACTAAATGGTCTTACCAAACATCCAGCAAGTATTTGGCCAGTCCCATATTTTAATTATTTCAAAATGTAGGTACTTTTAAATTATTTTTTTTGGTATTTCATTCACACGATAGTAACTTAATCGTATTTTGGGGTACTATCCTAATAGTCGTCTAAATTGTAGGTGACTTTGTGACAATTAATTATAGCCTAACCCAACACTTAAATATTATTTCTATTAAAGAGTAACAATAAAGTATCCAAACACTCGGCTCTCTCAAAAATTTAAATAGAAAACTTTATTAGGACACCAAAAAATTGTGTGACTAGCCAAAGAGTTCTTCTAGTAAAAGATAAAAATAAATTTAAGGGTATATCTTAATAGGATATTCGTATGGTCATGGTTATGGCTTTCGTAATCTAACATATGTATGAACGAATTTTCTGCGGTCCTGCGCACTGTGAAGGAATGGCTGTATGCGGAAGAGCGAGCCACGTGGCCGCGTCGCTGTGTGCATAGCGCCTAATGAATAATTCGCTCGGTGTAATGCCGTCTTAAACAGATCTCTTGGTTTAATTTATGTCTTGCAATTTATTGAATAAGTTTATTATCATTGTACAATTTATTATAATTGTAAGATATAAATATTGGAATGTTGATTTTTGTAAAGACTTGAAGAAGGTCTTTATCGTACTTGTTATAGGTATCTTCCCTTTCATAAACTTATTGTTTGTTCTTACATGTATTTTTCATGTTGTGACAATTTTCCAGGATTGGTGCACTCCTGACTTAACTTGTTGTTTGTATGGTCTAATTGTTATATATTAAACTTTTTTACAACAATTAAAATATATAAATATTTTAATTGTTCGTAATTCATTTACCCGAAAATAATTTGATTTAATTAAAAAACATAAGTAGCAATTTGTATTGTTATAATGTTCTTGTTCTGTTCTTAATAAATTTCACGAAACGTACAAGATGTAGTTCGGGAAAAATATTATTGTATATTATGTATAGCATGTGCTCAAATCACCTAAGTAACTTGTTTTTGGAGTTCCATGTCCAAAGGGATGCCATGGGTCCGAATGTCTCGTCATCCTTCTTTTATAAGGCTGTATCTTTCGAACTGTCATATGGGGGCACTACAACTAATTATAATGAATTTAACAACAAATAATATAAATAAAATAATTCTGGTTTAAAGGAACATAAACAGGTCTGAAACATGAAGGTTTTTTTTTTAGTTTGGCGAGTTTTTGCTTGATCTTAATGAAGGCTACTTACAGGCCCTTATTCATAATAAAATAAATTAGCCGACGTTTATAAGACCATTTTATTTATTTCTATTCGTAATATGTTTATTAACACAAAATAAAACTATACAGTACACATTACAAGAAAAAGAATAACGAGAAGTGTTGCTAGGCAACCATACAGTTCCTATTATAAAAATTACAAAGCAACAATCCCACTTAAATTTCAATAATACTATACATAACAAAGCAACTTACTATACCTACTTCAAATAAAACCTAATTAAAAACATGATTTATTCAAATCAAATACTTCTATCATCAGTTCATCATAAAAACAACAAGTTGATTTGAATTTTGGACTAGATACAGTTCACAAAAACATCAGAGCTCTCACTGCTACCCTATACTGTAAATAAGTAGTACTCTCATTTATCTTATTTACCAACTTCCATGTTTCGTTTTCGTAAGTCACTGGCTTGTGTAATTCTTCTCATAACGGTTCCTTCTATTTATTGCTATTCTTACAATTCACAGTTTTCTCATATGATACTCAATGAAATTTGTTTCTTAATTCTGCGCTCTCCTTGATTACAGAGTAATGTTAAAATCTTTATGACTAATTTGTGAAGGTTCATACGTCACTTTTTTTCTAAACTTTCGAAACTACATGCTGAAGTATCTAGGTTTTCTCCTGGTGAGACAGACGTATCCTGTATTTCTTCACTTTGTTCTTTTTCGCCAGTAATAGAAATCAAAGTGATATTTTTCCTCAGTACTGGTATATTGTTCTCATTGTAGCGCACATTTCGACTAACTGTTATCCTCCCACTATCAATATCAAACATTCTGTAATTTGCATTTTCATATCCCACTTGTAACAGTTTCACACTTTTTTTTATCTAGTTTCCTCCTTCTTTACACCTTAACAGTTTGATTCGATGAGCTTCTGTTTCATAAGGGGAACAGTTCACAGCTTGATCCAACAGATTTAATGGGACATTAAGAATAGGAATGAGAATATTTTTATTTTCTAGAAACATGGTTATTTATCTTACAGATGTTACGTAAATTGTAGCTACTACAGCATTTCTCACCGGAATTTGGCATGCAAATTTATCTTCATGTAACTATTCATTATTGCCTCAGAAAATAATACAATTCAAAATACATTAATATTAAAAATAAAAATACAATTGAACACATACAATTTAAATTATTACATAAAATATTATTTTTTAATTGAAATATTACAAACAAGAAATATAAAAGTAAAAAATAACTTAAAATAATAATTTTAAACAAAATACATAATAATTATAAAATGTCAAAACGATAACTATATTAATTCATTGATAATTAATGAATTAGTATAGTTATCGTTTTGACGAAATGTCAAAACGATAACTATACTAATTCATTAATTATTACATAAATTAATTATTACAAACTTATTACATAAACAGTTCCGAAACAGAATAAAAACTTTGGTCCTTAAGCCATGATTTTAGTTTACGGGTGGACGAACATTCCCCTGGACTACTTTTTATGTTTATCTAACCTAACCTAAGAAAGGTTAGGTTAGATAAACATAAAAAGTAGTCCAGGGGAATGTTCGTCCGCCCGTAAACTAAAATCAGTTTTTATTTAGTATATTCGTATATATTAGGGTATATATGGTTATATATTCGTCCACACATAACAAGACAACTCGTATTATATAAGAACGTCCTTGGTATTTTTTGTACAACAATCCTGTCTGGATCTCTAGTGTTTCTGGAAAAAATATCTTTTGCCTTCTTAAATACTTCGGGATTAGATTTAACAAATTTCACCGTTTCTAAAATATACATACTGTATAAAGTAAGGATTTGAAATTTTTGAAACCATAGTTTACACGATTCCCATGGGGCTCACGATACCTGCGCTCACGATACCTGCAGCTCCCATATACACTTTTTTGGGACAGAAGAACTCTTGTCGAGTCAATCGAGTTTCCCACAATATCACCCCATAATTCAACACAGGTGCTACGTACCCGTAATATACTGCTAGAATTGATTGTTGAATGGAGGTCTTCCGCAGCTTATACAAAACATAGATGAATTTGTTTATTTTTTACAAACTTTATCAACGTGATCTTTCCAATTTAAATAATTATCAAAAGTTAGTCCCAGAAATGTCGTTTCATTAACCTCAGTTATTTTGTTCCCGTTGTACTGGATATTAATATCTTTATTTATACTATTATAAGTGTTATATTGTATAAAATGTTTTTTAGATTTAATAGAAAATTATCGATGAGCCATATTATTCAATAGATTTATTTATGTTATCATTATAGCATTTAACATCTGGACTATTTTTACATGCCGTGATCAGGGATATATCGTCCGCAAACAGAATGCAAGAATATTTTGTGACATCAGGCAAGTCATTGATGTATAATAAAAATAGTAGTTTGGTTAAAGTGTATGTAATTTTTTTTTAGGGTATTATTATGAATATCACCAGCTAGAACAATTGTTTTACCGGGTCTGTGAATAATTATATACAGCATCGTTTCCAACTTTGTCATACAGATTATAGTTAGAGTCGGGAGTACGATTCAGACAAATAATATACATATTTTGTAACGTGATTTCAACACAACAGCGTTCAAAGTGCTTGTCCATGGCATAATCATTACTAAACGTTGTTGGTTTGATTTTAAAACCTCTTTATGTAAAATACAAACTTCCCCCGTTTTTGTCCAGCCTGTATACACCAATGATATATTAACCAATTGCTCACAGCCTTTCTGAATAAATGTCTCTGATAAACATATTATATCCGGTTGTTTATTCTTTTCGGATCCCGTAGATTACATTTGTTTAATAAACTTGCCACATGGTGTAATATTCTTTGGAAAATTGGCGTCTTGTTAGTTACGAAATAAATGCTTTTTAACGCTCTTATTGGATTGTCGATAAGATTAGTTTGAGTAAATTGATCATTCATAAATGATTTGCTATCCGATAGAATATTTGAGTTAAGATTTGATGTTATCAAGTTTTGAGCACGTGTAGAGGTTTTTGTGTTGTTAATATCAGAAGGCTAGTATTCTTCATCCTAGGAGATGGTCATCATTCACTTCATTTACTTTATTGTTTTTGTAATTCAAAAACATTTCATTGTAATACTTGTTATCAATGATTAAGTTTAGTTTATTTCAAAGATTCAATAAATATTTTTAACCTATTGCATAGCATTTATCGCGGGCTTTGAGCGCGGAGACCGAATCAAGAAATTCCGTAACAAAAATAAAATCTAACACGCTCCACTCCGCCTACCATGTAGCTCGGCCGAGCGTTCGCGTAACGTATATGTATATGGTACGACTGTACAAAGCTCGCACGGATCGAGATGAGCTGCTCCGAAATGTAATGAAAAGAAAAAAAAAATACTGCATAAATAAAAAATAAATAAATAATTATAATTGCATAAGTTCATAAAAAATGCTATGCAATAGCTTTACCGCGGCAGTCCCCGAGTGCCACACATTTTTTTTTATTACGATAATCCTCTCGCGTATCCAAAATGTTCAATTTTGGAGTATTGAAAAATATTTTTAGTATGATTATTTAACATTAATTCATTTAAATACTTATTTCTAGTTATAGTTAATACAATTATATTAATTTTGCGAAAGTGTCTCAACATATATTTGTTATAACTTATCATATATTTGTTCGGATGATTTTCATATTCACCTGGACATAGTATTATAATAATATAATTGTTCGAAGAATTCTTTCTGTACATTTCACCGAAAGCTGGATTATGTTTAATTATTGATGATATTCTGTATTTTCCATATTTACGGCAAATTCTCTATTTAATTAGCTTTCATGACAAACTGGCTACTTGGCTTCCTCGGTCCTCCGACTGTTAATATTTCTGACTTTTAAACTATTTTTCCGGTATCTTGAGCACAATTCATACCACCATCCAGCGGGTTGGAATTTTAATTATCTATGTAGGAGCCGGTTGTAAACATCAATGAGCTGTTTCCGCTATATTTTTTGTTTTAAACGCTATTTCTTATTCTGATATTCATCATCTGATTGAGACCCAGATCATTGCTACTTACATTTAACATTGGATTATGTTGTATAGCTTCCAAGCATTTATGTTTAATTTCATATTGAAGTTTTTGTTGGCATAAGACTTATACGGAATAATTCAATTCGGAATATCAAAATTGATATGTTGGTTTCTTGTTGGCGAGATTTGGTTTTCAGAGTTGTTTTCAAGAAAAAGATTTTCTATCTCTAAATTTGCATTATCACATTGTTCTTGTAATTGTTTTATTTGTTCCTTGTATCATTAATTTTTTTCTGGTATAGGAATAAATTGTCTGTTTACAAATCCAAATTTTTCGCCAAATTAACTTCATCGGTAGAGGAATCCGATGTTAAAGATTGATTATGAGATATGTTTAAATGTGGTTCCTTTTTCGTTTTTGTTACATTTATTGACGGATCTGGTTCCATTGTATTCAGTTTTGTTTATAACCGAAACAATCCCAAAAAGTAATAGGGTGACGCAGGATTAAACCTGAGTTTCTGGCGTCAGAGTGCAAATAGTAATTCCCATCAGCTATACTTACGGTTAGCACTATGTCGTTCTGTCTTGTACTGTGGGCGAAGCGTCTCGGTCATTCATGTGAAATGGAACGCAATTGTTATAAAGGACCAGTATCCAGATTCGGAGTAATTCCGATTCTGAACGACGCATGCAATGTCGGAAGTGTTTGTTCGATTCTGATAAGTCAATCGTCAGCTGATATTTGTTTTCATGAATAACTTAAATTGATAACTGAGTCATTGGCGGAAATATTAACATCGCCAGAAAAAAAAAAATATTCGGAGTATGATTAAGTTTTTTTTTTGTGGTATCATTTAAGTATAGCTCACTGTTTATCGCTGTTTGGCTTAAACTGGTTCATATTTGTTTTTTTTTTTTTCATTAGTGTCACTGTTATTATTGTAACATTTGAAACACTACAGAGTTCACTGAGATAACATTTTCACTAGTGGATTATGAACTATAAATGAGTTTCCATTGTGTTTTATAATGGCCACCAATGTCAATATTAGCCGGTGTTGCCAGCTTTACATTACGATAATACAGATCTTGCGTTTTCCATAATTATACGCATTTCTCACTCCCATCGACCATTTTGTTATTCATGGATAGGGCATAGAACCGGTTTTTTTCGATTCCAGAACCGAACCCTCAGAAATTATGAATATAATTAGTTGTAGCCAGAGATTAATCGCATAAGATGGAACTTAATGGCAGTAATGATTGGATGCGCGCAGGGCTACGCACCCCTGCGCGCATCCAATCATTATTGCCATTAATCAGGCCGTGGCCCGATTCTTTCGGTACCTAACACAACTGTTAAAAGTACATTCCTAATGAATTAAACTATTTAAAGGTATCTATCCTTATTTTCGATAATTTAAGGATATTTAGATACTTAGTATGAAGTAAATTGTTGTCGTGTTTATAGTAAACTTGTTAATACCTACAGCTTGGTCCCTGTGAATCATTTTAATTTAACTATCTAATATCTACGTATGGCGTACTAAATAATGAAATTCAACTTGGAACAGTTTGGATAGGACAAAACAAAATATCTCCGTAACAATCTTCCTTGGACTATAATAATTAATTTGTAAAAATAATTGCAGCCGTTCCAGCCGTTGTTGGGTTTTTGCGCTTTAGCAATACATTTTTGTTATTCCTTTTTTCACAACAGCACATGTTGGTCTGTGAGTTTCTTTATTCTCCCATCAATATCTCCTCTCCTCTGACTCTGAACAGATTTGTATCTAATTCGATTGATGTTTTTATATTTTTTTCTTCTTATAGGATCTGGGGTATGGGTGTAACATCAGGCTTCTATTAGTAAGAATGTCAGGCGTGTTCATTTTATAATTATGTTTTGGTAGGTTTGGTGTAGGTTACGAAAATTTATATTTTCAACAGAACAGAAGGAGGAGGTTTTCAATTCGACTGTATTTTTTTTTTATTGTTTGTTACCTGATTACTCGCAGACGGTGGACTGATTTGAGAAAATATTTTTGTGTTTGAAAATGTGTACTTCCAGATTGGTCCCATTGTCATCAAATTTCGAATCTGATGATGAGATCTTTGAGAAATCGAGGGAACTCTTCAAATATTAAAGGCACACCTATAGTAATTTGCTTTAAAAAGCACCATTGAGTGAAATGGAAGTAATGATGAAAACCAAAGATGACCAGCGGAACTATTCGATAATAAATATTGCTGGTTGCGATCTGAGTACCGTGTTTGATACCGATATTTCGCCTCCATCAAATCATGTAATGTAACTGATAGTCTAGTATCAGGTGAACTCCTCAAAAATCTACGGCTTTGTATCGCAAAACAGAAAGAATTGGCGTCTCTTATTTAATGAAAGACGTCAAGTCAGGGTTCAGTTCAAGACATAATCTTCCAGATCCATAATGTTAAGATTAAGGAAAGTTACCTACGTATGTAAACCTCCAAAATATGTTAAAGAATTAAGACTAACGGTCAGTTGCAAGAAAGTTTATTAAATAATAATGCCGGCTTTATAAATGTAATGCTGCATTAAAATCCTTTTTCTGTACCAATTTTCGGACCTCATTAGCTTCTCATTATCGCTTTAAGGAGTTGCAACAAACTGTAAAACATCCTAATGAAGGATTCATTTTGACAAAGCATTAATTAAAATTTAATGGGCCCTGGAGGTGTCATTATACATACACACATTATACATTGACATTTCACATAAAACGTTATTGCATTAGCCATCCAAGCACCAGGCAGGCAGTGTGCTTTTATGAAATGTATTCTTTGGTCATCGTTTTTCTGTCATTATCTGATGAAGTGGTTTATCATATTATGCCGGAAAGAATAGATATGGATAAATAATTTAAAAAAATTAGATCACATATATCACAAGACCTACGAAAGTTACTGATACACAACACTGGTAGTTTTCAACAAGTTGTTGCAGTTTTCGTGAATTGTGATAAGTCTATTATCTGTTAATTCATACAAAAAAGTGACAAATACTATTGCTCTCCTGGCTCCCACTTTATTAAAATGCCTGTTCAGCAAGAATATTAAATTGTAGTCGAAATCGAAATATTTTATGAATTGGTTGAATTTCCGAGAGTACTGTCTTGTTAATATTATTTTAAATTTTGTAATAAATAAAACAACGAAGTTAACAATGTACAGTAAATATATATTTTAATTTTTAATTTTCGTGTTTTACTCTAATCCGGCGTTTTCCCACCATCATATTGTGCTCTTTTTATCGGAGACGAATTACTTGATAAATACATCTCTCACAAAAATATAGCTTCCTTCCATTTTATTGTTATTCCTACAATTCACAGTTTTCTCATATGTAGTAGGTATATCATACTCAATGAATTTGTTTTCATTCCACGCTCTCCTTGGTTGCAGTGTAATTTTTTTACAAAATCTTTGACTTATTTGTAAAGATTCATACGTCACTTTTTTCCCCTCTTGTGTTATGTTTTTTTCTTCTACACTTTCGAAACTACACACATCAAAAGTGTCTAGGGATCAACATATATTTTTGCAATAACTTTTCTCCTGATTGATTTTATTTCTTTTATTTCTTTAAGGATTCATCAAATAAAGTGTTTTCGTTTGTCACAGTAACGATAAACCAAGTCACCTTTGCATTAATAAAGAAATTTGCCATTTTCCTAATAAAGGGATTTTTGACATTTGAACCACTAACATTAAAGTTCGAAAAAAAGACTGAAATAACAGTTTTCTTTAAAATTTTATTGGGTAACTTAAACAATTAATAATCCGTGTTTCTACCGCGAACACTAACAACACAAGAACATCGGTTTGGCATACTCAAAATGAGTTCATCCAAATCACGCTGTGGAATGGCCGCCCATGTTCGTTGCAACAACAAAAAAAGGTCTTCTTGCGACTGGATACCCTCCATATTCGGCAGAGCTCTTCTCTGTAGCATATCCCATGCATGCTCAATCGGGTTCAAGTCTGGCGACTGAGCAGGCCAGGGCAGAGTCTGTCTTACAACTCTTGCGGTGTGCGGTCGTGCATTATCATGCATTAACTGAAATAAGGGACCGATTTGCACTTGTAGAGGAACGATGACGTCTGATACAATCGTCTCAGCATAAATTTGAGCGTTGAGGTTGCCTCTGATCCAAATCAACTCAGTTCTTCCGCCGATCCAAATACCCGCCCATACCATGATGGTTCCACCACTATAAGGATGGACTTCCTGGCAGGATTTTAATCGCTGTTGGCGTCCAGGGGTTCTCCAGTGTCGTATACGTCTTGTATCCGGTCTCATACCAAAACGAGACTCATCAGAAAAGCACACGAAACGCCATTGTTCTTCTGCCCAATTTCTGTGTTCAAGAGCCCATTGATATCGAATCCTACGATTGTGCATTGCTATAGGTGGTACCCGTAGCGGTCTTCGGGAATGAAGGTTCACTTCATGCAAGCGGTTTCTGACTGTTTGGTCGCTAATTAAGTTCCCTGAAGAGTGATGAAGCCTCACGGCTAACATCATGGCGGTTATTGTTGGACCTCTTCGAGTTAAGATTTGAATGTATCGGTCTTGTCTCCGTGTGGTGCAGCGATACCGTCCTCCATGGCGCTCAGCCACGGTACCAGTGCTTCGGTAACGTGTCCAAAGTCGACTGATAACACTCTGACTTGTATTCAGAGCTAAAGCCACAGTACGTTGCCGGGAACCAGCTTCTATCATTCCCACGGCTCTGAGCATTTCTTCCCTGCTTAAATGACGTCGCCGCTCCATAATAACGTTGGTTTTAATCAGTAGTAGGGAAACAGTAGCACTAATAATGTCTTCAATGCGTTGTATGTTTTTATAGGGAAAATATTGACAGCTGATTTTCATCTTTTACTCGAATTTGATTCACAGTTCCTGATTCAAATTATGAAATGCACCAAAAAGGATCCATATAAATTTATAAAATCATAAATTTATTACAAAGCCACATCTCAATCTCAAGAAATCCGCATAAAAATGCTTGATCCCTAGACACTTTTGATGTGTGTATAACCTAAAGTATCTAGGTTTTTTCCTGGTGAGAGAGACGTATTCTGTATTTCTTCACTTTGTTCTTTTTCGCCAATAATAGAAATCGAAGAGATATTTTACCTCAGTACTTGTATATTGTTATCATTGTAGCCGTTTAGTGCCCGTGGACCACCTCGTAGTTCACCCAGGTGAGCCACGGGGATTTTTTTTACCCGTAGTCCACCAGCATAGCCATATGTTTCTAACAGTAAATTATAAAATAAAATTATGGATCTACCTGTGACCAATAAATCATAATATATTTTTTTATTACTTAATTAAATTTAAATTTAATTAAATCATTTATTACTTAATTGATAAACGTAGTATTATTAGCGTAATTTTTCTAAAGCGACGCCTACAGAAATATCGTTATTAATTAACTGCATCTGAATATCTTTTATATAATCATCGTTTTTAACATCTAATTTGCGCCTTTTTGATTTAGCAATAGTTATAGTGCTTAAGACAGTCAAGAGTCGTAATAAATTCGTGCTGTTTTTATTATTTTTTTTACTTAGTTTGGCATGAAAGCCTTCCAAAACGTTATTAGTTCTAAACCTTTGACCGAAAACACATAGGATGGCCTTAAAATATCTGATTATCCAAAAGCTTTCCACATATTTGAAAAATTTGTCCATATTTAAAGTAGAACCTTCAGAAATGATGTAATGTAAGCCATCTAGCATTTTATTATCTGGCAGAAGTGGCAGAGCTGCTGTAAGGCCGACAATTCTTTTTTGGCCTTTAGATTTCAGGTTTAGAAATTTAGCTTTTCGCCATAATGCTCTATGCCAGTGATAGAAGCATCCACGAACTTCAACTTTTGGATATACCATTTGTATGCCATTGATTGCTCCTTGTTCAAAGTCACAGTGGTATATCATGGGATTAAACTCTGGCAATTGTGACTTAGTCAGACTAAACATATTATTATACGTTATTTCTTTTTTGTTAGGTAGGAGTGCGAATAAAAGAGGGGTAACATTCGTAGTTTCAATTGAACTACCAATGTCCCCAAAAATACTATACAATTGATAAAATGGTTTTGGACAACATTTAAATGTTAGTTTTTAGTTCTTGTGCTTGGGGGACTAAATATTATAATTCTTGACCCCTCATAATAATAATCAGCCAGTATAAAGTTTTCAAATTGTGCTGGCAAAACAACGTCTTCAATATTACTAAATGTCGTTTTATTTACACACAGCCCCTTATTTCTTATGTCATACAGACAATGTTGGACACTCGACAATGGCGGCAACGGCGCTACAATGTCTAACCCTTTGTTTTTATTTTTTGCTTTTTTATATAGATGGGGTATGGGTTTGGTGGATTTGCAAACTTTTTCTTTTAACATGGCTACTTGCTTGGCTACTTCATTTTTACACATATCCGGGGGACATGAATGTTCTCTTGTTTTAGCTATGTTTTTTTCCTGTAAGGAAATAAATGACAAAATAACTGTTATTTAGTCTTAAAAATTAGATAGGTGTGTCATAGCCCCCGTTTCTTCGTGGACCAAATATATATGCACAACTGCGAAATTGTTTCCTATGTTTAAATTAGGATAAAATTAAAATGAGTCAATAATAATAATATCCTTATTACTTACTGTCGTTGTGTTTATTATGATAATATTTCCGCTACACTTTATTTTTTTGTAATTGCTGCATCGCCACAGTTCGTAGTTATTTTTGAATGTTTTAACTTTATAATATTGGTGACTGCCGTACAAAAGTATCGTCCCTCCTTTGTCAGACATGGTTTTAAAGACAAATAACAATTGTGGCTTGTACAAATAAATACAGGCATTGAGAGATATCGTTTACAGTGACAATAAATTTATGTCAGCGATATTCATTTGCTTTAATAGATTTATAGACTGCAGAGAGTCGCATAAAAAGGTTTTCATACTTGTGAGTATTGATAGAAGAGCGCTAAGTGTCAGGTGGACCACGGGTAAAAATTATTACCCGTGGTACAACCAGGTGAACTACGGGGAACAAAAAAATTTCCGTGGTACACCAGGTGGACTACGGGTAAAAAAAAAACCCGTGGCTCACCTGGGTGAACTACGAGGTGGTCCACGGGCACTAAACGATTGTAGCGCACATTTGACTAACTGTTATCTGGGTCCCATTTTATTAAAATGCCTGTTCAGCAAGAATATTAAATTGTAGTCGAAATCGAAATGTTTTATGAGTTGGTTGAATTTCCGAGAGTACTTTCTTGTTGATATTATTTTAAATTTGATAATAAATAAAACAACAAAATTAACAATGTACAGTAAATATATATTTTCATTCTTAATTTATGCTTTTCGTGTTTTACTCCAATCCGGCGTTTTCCCACCATCATAATGTACTCTTTTTGTCGGAGACGAATTACTTGGTAAATACATCTCTTCCAAATATGCGCTCTGGCTTTTTGTTATGAAATAATTATAATCATTTATACTAAACCCTTTTATTCATGCTATACATGCTAAAAAGAGAAGAATAGTATTATTAAATTTTAGGTACTAATTATAATAGTCTCGGCGAACCTTGATCCCTATGACACTGACAGTTATTCCCACGACACAACCTTGTAGTAGCGTCACCGTTATATTATAATCGAATTGGCGGTGTCTAAAAATGATATTTATTAATTTTAGGCAGATATATGCAATTACAATAATATCCCGTTAGAATTATAATAATTATTAACACTTACAAGAAATTATCTCAATCAGACTTTACGTTGACGTCCTGCAAAAGTTACTCCGTTTGGAAGATATCGACTAGTGCGGAAAAGTATCGATAAACAAATATCGAAAATGGAAACGAGTGTACAAAATACATCAATAGAGTACCTACGCTCTTAGTGTCAGATTTATAATCATTTAAGTTGTTTGCGATAATAAAATAAAGGAGATTTAACAAATTTATTGTATATACCTACTCAAATAAAACAAAAGCGGTTTATTTATGATTTTTTAATATACATTAATCTGAATCTGACAATGATGTCACCGATTGCGTCTCAGACTCGGAATCCGAACTGCAGCTGCTTTCTCCTATGTTTATTAAAAACGGCTGGTCTACTATATTGTCGTATCGCACGACTCGATTCCAATCATCTAAGCATAGTTTTTTCGTCTTTTCAACCACTTTCCTCCAATTGTCCGGAGTCACTTGACTACATGCCTCTTGTAGCAACGTAAGCATTTTATTAGCTGTGAATGGCGGAGTGGTGTTAAGCCTGGCTGCACAACCTGAAACAATAATGGTTTAGATTGAAAATGATGCAAAGTCAAAGAGCGAGATCGGGGTAAGTACCTTTACTTTAAATAGTACTAGCCGACTAGACAGTCACCAGTGACCTAAATAAAAACCATGTTAAAATAAATACAAATCAACCCACCTTTGATCTGCGCCCATATCATTTCGATTGCATTATATTGGCAGTGGTAGGGCGGTAGCCGAATCACGGTGTGCCCTTTTGATTTTGCCATCTCATCCAAGAAATATTTCTTCTTTGTTTGCTGTTTATGAAGGTTCAACAATCTAACTAATTCCTTTTTCAGCATTTGAGTATTAGCTGCCACACCATTGTTTTGCAGCCACTCTATTATTTCGCCTTTATTGTTGTTCGCGGTAGGCGCTTTATTAATTTGCACAGAGTGGTATGGGGCGTTGTCCATTAAAATGTAGTGGGGCTCGTTTAAATTGTCTAATAGTTTTGTGAACCATTTCTTGAAATTCTCAAAATTCATCTCTTCGTGATAATCACTTGTTTTCACGGATTTGAAGGCCCACAAGCAGTTAGGTACAAAACCTTTGGCTGTGCCAGCGTGGCAGATAATCAAACGCTGGCCCTTGCCTTCTGGTGCTTTGGTACAGGATTTCTCTGTGTCGTCTGTCCATGTTTTGGAGACTGAGTGATTGGCGTTGAGCCACGTTTCGTCCAGATAAACCACCTTGTCCCAGTTCTCGATGTTTTTTATTTGTCGTAGAAAATCACACCTCATCAATCCAATGTCCTTCCGCTCCATTATCACTTTTCTTTTGTCACACTTCCCATAACGAAATCCACATTTTTTTATAACCTGTCTGAGAGAAGTGAATCCACCTTTAAATAAATCAACCGATTTCAGCGACGCTAATAATTTTGTGCAAGTCGGCAGTTCACCTCGAAAATAATAGCCGTAAATATGGTTTCGTATCGCTGCCATGTCGAAATCATCGGGGTTAGTTACGGGTCGTGCCCTATTATGTTTTTTCTTCTTTGGAGTTGATAGTTTGTTCTCCTCCATCGACGATTCGCCGAACTTCTCCTTTGTAATTCGGGAAACGGTAGCTTTGCCAATTCCCAAAGCATCAGCAACACGGTCGCGTACGTTGTCAAGTGGCAACAAAGGTCCGCCATTTTGTAGTTCGCGAGCAAAATAGTCACGCAAGCGTACAACAAACTCCCGCGTTTCACTGTTGAGTACAGTTTTTCTCAGTCTTTTCGGCATTTTGAAACACCAACAAAAACAAAACAGCAACAATAACAAAAACAGAAAACAACAATAGTAACAAACAAAGGATTCCGATGACACAACAAAACACGTGGCGCATACAAGACTCGTACTGGCGTAGCGAACTGACAGTACTAGCGTAGTGACAGATCAGATAGTGTTGCTATAACTAAAATTTTAATTCACATTAAAATTATACAGTCCGACCATGTTACCTCTGCATCGGAATATTGGCAACCCCATATACAAATACACGGATACTTGTAAATATAACAAGCATTATAATTATAGTAATGTAGATTATATTTTAAAAACATGTTTATCGATGTGGCTGAATGCAAGTCACGCCTTTGCCTATAAAAAGTTGCGATATATCGACACGACCCGTCACTAGTATGAACTGTCATAGGGATCAAGGTTCGCCGAGCTGATTATAGGTTTAAATAACGGTAGTAGCATGCTAGGACGAGGACAAAACAACCACAGCGTGTGTTCAATTATTGTTAAACAATACTGTTCCATAGGTTCCAAGAGTTTTGCAGTTTCTTGTCTTGTATAATTAGCTAGCTGCATCGTTCGTATTGCTGCCACCTTTTTTTAGGTATTATTAATATCACGTAAATAATTAAAACTGAATAGATTAAACGTCAGTATGTCGGTGATGGAGACAGCTGGTTTAATGTTGACAGACAGAAGTCAAAAACGTCATTTAGTTTTTTAAAAACGTTTTGTTTTTAATCTCAATAATAAGGTTTATATCAAAAGCTCGATAAATTCTTTAAACAAAACGCAACCAACTAAAATCATTCACTCTTTTCTGAAACCATACTATTATCCATTAAACTGACCAAGGGCTCTCGTTATGAAAGTACCTACTTCTGTATATTTAAAACATCGTTCTATCTTCAAAAGCAGCATGTTCTGGTTGAACACTAGTAATTCTTGCCATTATGTCAAAACATAATGGCATTATCTTCTATCTTCTTTTGTCCAGAACGCACAATTTTTTTTTGATGTTTTTAATTGACGTAACCTCCTCTTCACGGTCAGTTGCAAGAAAATGTCTTTAAGTCCCCATTTACTCATCTTTCATTGAAGTTAATGCTTCTGTTAAATTATAAGCAGATAAGCTGTAGATACCCATTTTGGTAGTATAATATCACTGTGAACATAAATATTTAAACGGCAAGTTTTAAAGCCTGACGTGTTTTGATGAAAACAATTTTGAGAAATTAAAATAAAACCTCCCCTTCATTGATAATCTGTGTGCGTCAGAATGGCTGGTTGTCTGTGGCGTTGGTCTATGAGAGTTGATTCGAAAATTGCTACATAATTGCTTATATTTGCTACATATAATAAATAATTGCTACATAGGATATATATTTAGAAATAAAATATATTTTTTGACCAGCAATCCTGACGTTTGGTTGGCTGGTCACCTCCTAGTTTAAAGTCAAGCATGCAGAGTTTCCCGAAATGTATTGCGTCAGTAATTGCTACATATTTACTTCATTTATCTAATTTAGTTGTAACTTCAAATATATGTTAAACTAGCTGTGCCCGCGACTCCGTTCGCGTGGAAGTTGGGTTTATATTAAGGTAGTTTATATTACAATTCAACTTCTGTGTAAAACATATTGTAAACATGCTCCACAATGCTCTGTGGCATCTATGGATATTTGGGCCTAGCTTTAATCAGGGCCCACCATATGGCAGGGCAAGCCAAGCAAATGCCCAGTGCAGCAAAATGAAGGGCGACAAAGTTTATGGTTAGAAGACAAATTATTAAAATTCCCATGACCACACCTCGACAAAAAAGTGATTTGCATCACATCAAATACTATTAATATTGAAAAATTCCCCCACCACGCGAGTACTGGGGCGGTTTCGAGTTAAATGAAGCTCGAAACCGCCCAATTACTCGTGCGAAATTTTGAGTTAAGGAGCTTCGATTCTGACTCCGATAGGTCGAAAATTCCGATTGATTTTAAACCTCCGACTCCAACTTCGGCTCCGACACTTTTAAATCGGACCTTTTAATCGGAGGTACCTAGCCGCTCCTTCAAGATAATTTATACATAGGTAATAAAGGTATGATGGAAAAAACTCTCACAGATTCCCTATGATCGCAGGTTATGTCCTGCCCGAGCGATCTTTTCCGAGTCTAAAGTACACCTACTTTGTGTCCGTGTTTGTACCGCGGGAATGCAATGTTTAAACAAACAAACAACATTCAAACGTTTCTAAAAGATATACTCAGATATCTTTTTTTTTGTTTAAATACTATTTCTAAACTTATTTCAATATTTTTTTTCACTCACTTTAGAAGATTAAAATATTATTTTATAATGTCTACATTGGTAAATTTAAAAATAGGTGTGTCAACCTGTCGCAAATTAAGATCATCATATATTCATATCCCTCTACGTAAGAATTTCAGTTTTTTTTTAAATCAATTTTCCTGATTCTTTTTAATTTGTATTTCAACGCCATCTATTTGCAAAACTGGATAAGTTTATTTTTATACTTGATGATTTTTTAATAAACTATCATGCATATTAAACGTAGGTAAGCAAGGTATTTAACCTTAAATTATTCACGCGATCAAGACCCGTAATACATATATTTTCATAATGTGTACAAATCGCGAAAGTTTATTAACATTTGTAGGTAAGCAATTTTGGCACTCAGAAGAAATCGAATCACAGATGGCGCCACGTGTTTTATTTTGATGTAACGCGGACTTAATCTTTCGTTTTTTTTTAAGCAATTAACATTTATAAATTCTAGAAAATATCAAGTAATTACTGTTTATTCGTAATGTAATATTGTTTTTCATTTCTACATTTATAACATAATCACTATTCATGCAAAACAATGATAAAGGTGCCTATTGGAAGTGATTATTAATATGAAAATTTGTTAAACAAAGTAAACATGTTAAAGTCGAAAATAAAAGCTTGTATAAATAAGTATACATTTAGAAAAATACTTAAAAAAAAGAATAAAAATAATTTTAACACAACACAAAAAGAGACTCGCAATTAGGGAGTCGATCCTCCGACCTCGCTCGTGTAATACCGCTACTTGTGCCAATAGACCACCTCAGCTGATGCAAACACGGTTAAAATAGCTGATCTTAAGAAAATTGAAAATGTTGTGTTTAGCTCCTTATTGTTTTAGCGTGAAGTTATTGTTTCCATGGGTTACAATTGTAAGTAATGTCTTCTTGTGGAAAAAATTGTGAAAAACGATAATGGTTCGACAAAACATACGTTGCTGCTCACTCCCAATAGACGATAGCATAATGATTTATAGTGCAAGTAATGACCTATAGTACACACATCAAAAGTGTCTAGGGATCAACATATATTTTTGCAATAACTTTTCTCCTGATTGATTTTTTTTTTTTATTTCTTTAAGGATTCATCAAATAAAGTGTTTTCGTTTGTCACAGTAACGATAAACCAAGTCACCTTTGCATTAATAAAGAAATTTGCCATTTTCCTAATAAAGGGATTTTTGACATTTGAACCACTAACATTAAAGTTCGAAAAAAAGTTAACAGTTAATAACAGTTTTCTTTAAAATTTTATTGGGTAACTTAAACAATTAATAATCCGTGTTTCTACCGCGAACACTAACAACACAAGAACATCGGTTTGGCATACTCAAAATGAGTTCATCCAAATCACGCTGTGGAATGGCCGCCCATGTTCGTTGCAACAACAAAAAAAGGTCTTCTTGCGACTGGATACCCTCCATATTCGGCAGAGCTCTTCTCTGTAGCATATCCCATGCATGCTCAATCGGGTTCAAGTCTGGCGACTGAGCAGGCCAGGGCAGAGTCTGTCTTACAACTCTTGCGGTGTGCGGTCGTGCATTATCATGCATTAACTGAAATAAGGGACCGATTTGCACTTGTAGAGGAACGATGACGTCTGATACAATCGTCTCAGCATAAATTTGAGCGTTGAGGTTGCCTCTGATCCAAATCAACTCAGTTCTTCCGCCGATCCAAATACCCGCCCATACCATGATGGTTCCACCACTATAAGGATGGACTTCCTGGCAGGATTTTAATCGCTGTTGGCGTCCAGGGGTTCTCCAGTGTCGTATACGTCTTGTATCCGGTCTCATACCAAAACGAGACTCATCAGAAAAGCACACGAAACGCCATTGTTCTTCTGCCCAATTTCTGTGTTCAAGAGCCCATTGATATCGAATCCTACGATTGTGCATTGCTATAGGTGGATACCCGTAGCGGTCTTCGGGAATGAAGGTTCACTTCATGCAAGCGGTTTCTGACTGTTTGGTCGCTAATTAAGTTCCCTGAAGAGTGATGAAGCCTCACGGCTAACATCATGGCGGTTATTGTTGGACCTCTTCGAGTTAAGATTTGAATGTATCGGTCTTGTCTCCGTGTGGTGCAGCGATACCGTCCTCCATGGCGCTCAGCCACGGTACCAGTGCTTCGGTAACGTGTCCAAAGTCGACTGATAACACTCTGACTTGTATTCAGAGCTAAAGCCACAGTACGTTGCCGGGAACCAGCTTCTATCATTCCCACGGCTCTGAGCATTTCTTCCCTGCTTAAATGACGTCGCCGCTCCATAATAACGTTGGTTTTAATCAGTAGTAGGGAAACAGTAGCACTAATAATGTCTTCAATGCGTTGTATGTTTTTATAGGGAAAATATTGACAGCTGATTTTCATCTTTTACTCGAATTTGATTCACAGTTCCTGATTCAAATTATGAAATGCACCAAAAAGGATCCATATAAATTTATAAAATCATAAATTTATTACAAAGCCACATCTCAATCTCAAGAAATCCGCATAAAAATGCTTGATCCCTAGACACTTTTGATGTGTGTATTTACAATAAAACTGCAAATTTTCATGAAGATCCGTCAAGTAGTTATTGTTTTATAACGATAAATAGCTACAGACATTATCCATCATTGCTTAGCTCCTATGGGAAATAGCGTGATAAATTATAGCCAATATGTTAATCCAGACTTATTAGAATACACATATAATTTCAACCGAATCTGTCCAATAGTTATTGCGTGATGCGTGTTCAAACAAACAGACAGACAGACAGACATTTCTAAAAATGTAGGAATGTGTTTAAATACTCTTTTCGAACATTTCCCAATATTTTTTTTCACTATGTTCGGCCATGTACAGACACGTGAAATTTACAATTTTATTATATGTATAGATATAGATAGATAGCATGATTCGGTATTCACGCGCGATGGCTTATTATTAGCGTATTTCATGTATAACTTTGGTGTTTCTATACCGATTTCTATTAGTATTTTTTATGGAATAGTTAATTATGTTAACTTTTTTAATGAGGGATGACTGAGAGTGTTATAAACGTAAGAGTAGACAAATATAATCAGAAAGCTTCGAACTACTAAGCTATCGGGAGTTACACGTGATATTGTGAGTCAACCATAAAAGATAGACATATGCTGTCGTGGGATATTTTTTATATAATGTTAAGGAGAACATTTCCGTCATACATGATTTCTGTGTAGCTTTAACCATTACGGTTGCACACGCGACGAAAGCTTAAAAAATGGAGTAACTTCTCCCGTTTTCCTTCACTGCTCTGCTCCTATTGATTGTAGCGTGATGAAAAGTATACTATAACCTACTCAGGAGTATGAAAAATAATTGTACCAAGTTTCGTTAAAATCCGTCGAGTAGTTTTTGTTTCTATAACGGTTATACAGACAGACAGACAGATAGACAAAAATTTTACTGATTGCATTTTTGGCATCAGTATCGATCCCTAATCACCCCCTGATAGTTATTTTGGAAATATATTTCATGTACAGAATTGACCTCTCTACAGATTTATTATAAGTATAGATAAAGCATGTAGCAATTATTTAAATTATCCCAAGGAAAAGTGCCTGATAAAATAATAAAGGCAAATAGTTGCAGTGTGTCTTCACTCAACGGTATAGCTACTTTAGGAGGCAGGCGTTTTAAATTGTTAAATGACACGTTATGTTATGAGTAGGTAGGTAGTGGATGATAATAAGCACATTAAAAGGATATCGTAGATAAAAACAAAATGTGGGTCGTTCATAAGATTCAGTTTAATAATATTACAATTTACTTAAAAAATATTCAATTATTAATTTACCTTATTTTCATATTATTTTTTCGCATATATTATACAATGTGGAATTAGCTTCTTTTTACTCTTCGTAATTTTTTTCGATTCGTCATCATAACATTTCCATTGTGAATTTCGTCTACAATGAGCTTTGTAGTGACCAATTAGTGTTTCACATACTGGGGGCTCGAATTCTATTATTGACAGTAAATGAAACTCAGATCCTTGTAACAAAAGAGATGTTGGTGGATCATCTATTGAAATAAATTGATTGGAATGAAATTCAAATGCAATAAGATCTCGCAAAGATACACTAAATGATTTAACACCTTTACATTTACTCCGCCGGCATTCTGTAAGTTCTTGACCATTAATTAAAGTATTTGCGGCTTCTTGTAAACCATTAATAGCTGAATTTATATCAACGTGTAGAACAGGTATCTTACGCTGCACTCTATTGATTGCACAATCTGATTCTGTACAATGTTCACTTTCATCTGCACTGTATATACAATCTATTAAAATGCGTTCAAATATATTATTTACATTGCACTCACATCTCACTTCCACAGAGGATTCTTGTTCAACTTTTGAAAAATAGACTTGAGCCACTTCAGATCTTTTTTTGTATACTTCTTCTGTATCTCTTCCACTCATGAGTTTGACAAGTTTACAGAATAAATTTTCACTCTCATGTATTATTTGACTTATACGATAGCCATCGATATATGCTATAGCTAAAGCCTGACATACCGAATCAATCGCGCAAGTATTTCTCAATATAATATTTTTTTTATCAATTTGTAGCCTGCTTCCGTTAGACAAAAAAATAACTGGCTTCATAGTTTTTCTTTTTTTAGTAACATTTCCTTTCCCTTTCCAGTTTTCGATGCAGGTAGGGTCCTCAGCAAAAATAGAATCATCAGTAAACTCTTCCTTCCTAGATGTTATGGAATTCCTTTTTATTTTCTTCTTTGGAAAATCTGCTCCAGTATTTCTTTGTACAGTAAGATTCGGCAGTATCAATTTTCTCGGTGCAACTTTAATCTCTCCTTTTAAGAATTCTAAATGTTTTATAATGAATTCATCTGTTCGTAGTCTGTGAGATTTGGTGCTTAGATGTAATAGCAGTCTTTTTATAGTTTTAAAGTATGATTCAACATTTGAAGAAGTAGGTGCCTCGATATCGGAATCATAAATATTCTTCATTACGTTTGACCACAAAGGAAACAGAGTCAGTAAACGTGATAAAATTCCTATAAAAGCAGGATAATGGTACAAATTGTCATGACTGCCTATATCTTCAGTATCTAGTGTAACGAGTAATTTTTCTGTTTCAATTTTTTTGGTAAACCATTTAAAAAATCTGTTCTCTTCACTTAATTTGGTATCAGTTTTATTTTCAAACACTGATTTTTTCACAGCTTTAGGCAGATCATTTATTTTATCACTATCCTGAATCTCTATCTCTGCATCTAAAGTCTGAAACTGATTCAATGTCTTTAATCGATTCTTAGCCAACTCGCACCTAGAAGGAGTATTGGATTTATTAATGCCGTCGTGTTCATTCAAACAAATTGTAATAATATCTGTCAAAATTACTTTGGCTTTTTCAAAATTTACGCATTTCTTCAACGCTAACAGACATTTAATATAAAAGAATTTTACTCTGTTGTCGACATGTTTAAAACAAGTTAAATTGAAAATGATTTTAACAAAATGACTTGTGTCTATTCTAATGTAGCAATCGTCACTTTTTTCGTCTTCCTCCAGTTTTCTGTAAGATTCTGTAACATATTCTTTAGTAGAGTTATGTTTCGTAAATGCTTTTACGCAAGCACCAATCAGCGCGGATGACTCATCGACGATGATTTCGTCTGGTTTTGGATTGCTCACGTGCCATGCTTCCAGCCATTTGTATATAGTGTCCATGGACTAGCTTTCTGATACCATTTGGGTAAGTGGGATACTACTGTGACCTTCATATGTTTTCATGACACATACATAAAACAAAATGTGTTTGGTGATTGTGAAATTATTTAAAGGGCCAAATGTTTTGAAAATGCTACCGGTGGCGTCTATACTAACAATCAATTTATCAGCTTTTTTAAATTCTTTGCAATATTGATGTTGGCAAGGGTCCCAATAATAAATATAAAATGGATACACTGAGATATGTTTAACAGCTTCTTTGTAAGGCGATATTTGGGTCATTAGCCATAATGAAAGTATTTGGTTTTGATGAAAAAGTGAGCTACTCTTATGTTCGTGTTTTATTTGACGTAAGCACCCTGTTGTTGGTAAATGAGTAGGTTCAGGCTCATCGGAATTAACAACTACATTATTATTATTTGCCATTGACATACGATATGAAATAGCGGATACATGTTTAAGTTCTTCAGCTATTTCAGTTCGTTTTACAGGTGATAGTTTTATTTTTCTCATTGGAGTATGAATGAAATTTTCGTCGTAATTTGTTATTATGCATTTGCACTGAGCTATTTTATCCGAAGGCCAGCTAATAATAACTTTCACATCAGCTTCACATTGTTTACAAGATCCGATGCACGTTATATTGGTGTTCATAGAAATAGAATACTGTTTAAATGTCCAGCTGTGTGCTATTGGATGGACCTCCCAAATTTTTTCACGCAATTGATGGGCCCACTGATGTTTAGGCAAAAGTTTTTTCATTCTAAAAACAGACTCAGATCCTCTATTTAATTTTATGCGTTTAGCTATTGGTTGCAAACGCTCCCATTGATACGTATCAATAAAAAAATCATAAATGACTGTGTTTCCAAGCGATTTGTTGTTCCCGTCTTTGCATTTTTTTTCTACTCTATTATCACATTTATAACTTAAAGTAATTGGGCTTGGTTCTTCACAGCAAATATTATCATTTGGGCTAAAGAAATAATCAAAATTTTTCTTCACCGAAAGGTACAGTGCCTGTTTCGTAATCTTATTGGCTAAGGCAGTACTAATTTCACTAAACAGTAGATCAGTAGATGCTGGTAAATCTGACTTACTTGAAAAATACTTTTTGTATTGCAAGAAAACCTTTTTTTGCTCTTCGAGTGGCACAACAAACTTTCTTCCTCTCTTCATCGTCACAAACACCAAAACACGAATTAAAAATAGGTTCTATAGGTAGGTACTTATTCCTTATAATGACATAGAACTATTTAAATTGTCGAATAAAATTAAATAAGCCTGGACTGTGATTCCAATATGATATCTGCACTAGCAATGACTAAGAATAATCATAATAATGATACTTATTGGATTATTGAGGGTAGGTACATATTTTTTTAACGCAAGAATCGTATTACTTACGCTGTTACCAGAGCCTAAAACGATTAAACCGACACCTACATAACTAAGTATTTGCCTTTATTATTTTATCAGGCACTTTTCCTTGGGATAATTTAAATAATTGCTACATGCTTTATTTAACGTATATTTGAAGTTACAACTAAATTAGATAAATGAAGTAAATATGAAGCAATTACTGACGCAATACATTTCGGGAAACTCTGCATGCTTGACTTTAAACTAGGAGGTGACCAGCCAACCAAACGTCAGGATTGCTGGTCAAAAAATATATTTTATTTCTAAATATACACTGACGGACTTATAAACTGCATCAAAGTAATAGACGACTTTGAAATAAATATTTTAACCAAGTATGCAAACTTTCTATACAGATTTAAATTGAAACCTCTAGATTGGTTCGTGAACTTTAAAACAGCGTAGGATCATATCTTTAAGTTTAAGTTTATGTACTGGAAAGGACCTTAAGACCTTTTTTGAAGAAAAAACAGAAGTTTAAGGAAAAATTGTTTAATTAAAAAATTGGTTTTAACAATAGACACAAACTTTATGCAAGGGTTTATTTGTGTTTTAATAAGGTGTATTACCCCCACGTGCCCTTATTACGGATTCTAATCGGTTCCGCATAGATTTTATAAGGGTTTTTAAAAGATCTTGCGGAATATTGTCCCATTCTTCTGAAAGTGCTGTTCTTAGTGCTGCCACTGTCGTAGGCGAAGGGTTTCTCGCATATACAGCTCTTTTTAAATTGTCCCAAACATGCTCGATGGGATTAAGATCCGGGCTGCGTGCTGGCCAATTCATTGTACGTATCCCAACCTCTTCGCAATAATGTTGAACTTGTGCAGCTGCATGCGGCCGGGCATTATCCTGCATTAAAGTAAAATTTTCGCCTATGAATCCCATGTAAGGCACCACGTGATCTTCTAATATCTCTGTTATGTAGCGATGTGCTGTCAAACCCCCTCTATTACCGTTTTGACGGACCATGTCTATGAACACAAGTTCTGTTCGCCCGTTCATCGATATGCCACCCCAGACCATACATGAACCGCCTCCAAAAGGAACACGCTCCTCAATGCAACTTTGAGCATATCGCTCCCCACGTCGACGATAGACTCTTCTGCGACCATCTGCACCATATAAACATGTCCTACACTCGTCCGTGAACAATACAGAGGCCCACTGCTCTTCTGTCCAATTCAGGTGATGACGCGCAAATCTTAAGCGAGCTTGTCTGTGAGCTGCAGACAACTTTGGACCATTTGCTGGTCTAAAAGGGGTGATAGCCGCTTCCTTTAACCTTCTTCTTATTGTTCGTGCACACACGTTTTTTCCACGCACTTCATTAAGCTCGGTTTTGATGTTAACTGACGTGAGGAAACGATTTCGCAGGGAAGTTGTAACAATAAATCGGTCATCACGACCTGTGGTTGCTCGAGTTCTGCCTGTACCACGTCTCCTCCTGTAAGAACCTGTCTCTACAAACCTTCTGTATATTCTACAAACCGTAGACTGGTTTAAATTTAAATTTCTACCAATCGTTCGTTGATCCAAGCCCTCCCGCACCAATGCTACAATTTGTGCCGCTTGTTCGGACGAAGTATCCATATTATGGTTCAAAAACTCTCGATGTGTTAAAAAACTAACCCAACAATTATGCTGGTAACAATAATTCAATTGACCAAACAAAAAAAATCAATGAGAATTAATTTAAAACTTTGCTATAAATAACACGCAAATCTGATACTACGAGTAAATTTTCTTTTCCCGGCTATATTCATTTGTTTTACCGCAGTTCTATTTTTAAATTTAATTTTTTTTTAAGATTAAGAGCCAGTCTTTCCATATTTATATAATTTAATCTAAAAAGTTTGCATACTTATTATAAAAAAATCCTTTTAGAGTAAACCTGAACTTTGATGCAGTTTATGAGTCCGTCAGTGTATATCCTATGTAGCAATTATTTATTATATGTAGCAAATATAAGCAATTATGTAGCAATTTTCGAATCAACTCTCATAGACCAACGCCACAGACAACCAGCCATTCTGACGCACACGATAATCTTGTAGTCACTCATCTTATTAGTAGTTTGTGTCAGTTTAAAGAACCGCGTAATCCGATTCTGGCTTGAGTTTGGTACCGAAGAATCAGTTTCTGAAAAATATGACCGGTTCCGCTTTGATTATGTCTTTCCGCCCTGTCTTTTGCTCGCTTTTTTTTAGGGTCGGTAAATGCGTCCTGCATCAAAATTTTATCAGTATCACCGTCATTACAAAAAAAAAAAAATTGCTATTTAGGATTTTATTTCTTGCCCGGCTGCCTGCTGTCTTTTTTGATGAGAAATTGGGAATAAGATGTTTCTGGTTTTTATATTTTATTGTCAAATTTTTCATTTGATCATCATATATTTTAGTTAATGTCCCAAAGTCTGCAGAAACTTTTTTTTCAATTGATCCAATGAAAATACATCTGTTTCCATTGTATCAGATTCGCAAGTACGGTGAGATTAGCGTATTATATTTCTCTGTTTACATCAAGCGTAATAGAAGCATTACATTTTTCTCTATTATTGGATTTGACAAACTCCATTTTATTAAGAAAATGAAATAGGTAAGAAATAAGGTAATGAAATGATAATGTCCCGTAATGAATCTATTGAGAATCTATATACCTACCTACTCGAGAGGTTTAAAAAGGTCCAGAATAACATTGTGAGTACAGACTACCCCAATACGATTATTTTTTTCAAAGATTAGATTTTCTAAACATTACATTATTTTACTTATTAAAAAAAAATGCGGACGAGGCAAGGGTAAAAAGACAGTAGAATATTATATCGAAAAATTGGGAACGGGACATAACGCGAAAGGGCCATAAAGCGAAAGGGCCATAACGCGAACTGGACATAATGCGAAAGGGACATAACGCGAAAGGGACATAACGCGAATGGGACATATGGTGAAGGTTTTTATTGGCGGGCCTAAACGCAAAAGGGCCCAAACCGTCCTAATCGAATGTTTGTTAGTAGGTTTTTGCTTAAATTTAAGTAAAGTTACTTATAATTAATGTTAGTATTATTTATGAGGTTTGGACCCCTGTTAGGGTAAATACCTCCTCCACCCTTTTCCATTACTCCCTGTCCTTGCCTGATTTTATCCAGTCGTTTCCTGCAACGTGTGTTCATCAGCCCATCGTCTTAATTGTCGACCAACATTCCTTTTCCCCCTTGGTCCTTCCCATCGTGTGGCTTCAATGGTCCATCTTCTGTCTGGGTATCGTGAGATGTGTCCGGCCCATCTCCACTTAAGAGTACGTGCCCGGTGAGTTTAGTTCTTTGACGAGTGTTTTCGCTCCTGATTTTAAACATGCTCCTTTCCATTGCTGTTTGACTGCATTTGATTTTGTGTTTTATTTTATTTGTACAGAATCAATTAAAATTTTAAAAACAGACAACATTAATTTAAAAGGAGTCTCAAATTTAATATGAGTAACGAAGTATCTGAACTTATACGTACATTGTAATCATTAATCACATAATTATCAGTCTTCTATTACAAGTCTTAGGTTTTTTCTTTATATTCTTAATCAAAGTTTTAATACAATTTCGTACTATAAATAATCAACAAAAGTATACAGTGTAGAGTTTAGGAGTGAAATTCCTTAAAACAATTTCTATTTCTAGTGTAGTTTCACATTACATTGGTCTTCATCTTATGGCATTTTCGGCATCTTTTTTGAACTCCTGCCATTTCTGGTAGGTGCCTGGCACCTTTTCGCCTCATCCTTTCAGGCGGAACTTCGACTAATGAGGGTCGTCCTCTCGTCTGTTCTCTGTTTTCTTCTTCAGAGTATCCATCTGTATCTACACTGACGGACTTATAAACTGCATCAAAGTAATAGACGACTTTGAAATAAATATTTTAACCAAGTATGCAAACTTTCTATACAGATTTAAATTGAAACCTCTAGATTGGTTCGTGAACTTTAAAACAGCGTAGGATCATATCTTTAAGTTTAAGTTTATGTACTGGAAAGGACCTTAAGACCTTTTTTGAAGAAAAAACAGAAGTTTAAGGAAAAATTGTTTAATTAAAAAATTGGTTTTAACAATAGACACAAACTTTATGCAAGGGTTTATTTGTGTTTTAATAAGGTGTATTACCCCCACGTGCCCTTATTACGGATTCTAATCGGTTCCGCATAGATTTTATAAGGGTTTTTAAAAGATCTTGCGGAATATTGTCCCATTCTTCTGAAAGTGCTGTTCTTAGTGCTGCCACTGTCGTAGGCGAAGGGTTTCTCGCATATACAGCTCTTTTTAAATTGTCCCAAACATGCTCGATGGGATTAAGATCCGGGCTGCGTGCTGGCCAATTCATTGTACGTATCCCAACCTCTTCGCAATAATGTTGAACTTGTGCAGCTGCATGCGGCCGGGCATTATCCTGCATTAAAGTAAAATTTTCGCCTATGAATCCCATGTAAGGCACCACGTGATCTTCTAATATCTCTGTTATGTAGCGATGTGCTGTCAAACCCCCTCTATTACCGTTTTGACGGACCATGTCTATGAACACAAGTTCTGTTCGCCCGTTCATCGATATGCCACCCCAGACCATACATGAACCGCCTCCAAAAGGAACACGCTCCTCAATGCAACTTTGAGCATATCGCTCCCCACGTCGACGATAGACTCTTCTGCGACCATCTGCACCATATAAACATGTCCTACACTCGTCCGTGAACAATACAGAGGCCCACTGCTCTTCTGTCCAATTCAGGTGATGACGCGCAAATCTTAAGCGAGCTTGTCTGTGAGCTGCAGACAACTTTGGACCATTTGCTGGTCTAAAAGGGGTGATAGCCGCTTCCTTTAACCTTCTTCTTATTGTTCGTGCACACACGTTTTTTCCACGCACTTCATTAAGCTCGGTTTTGATGTTAACTGACGTGAGGAAACGATTTCGCAGGGAAGTTGTAACAATAAATCGGTCATCACGACCTGTGGTTGCTCGAGTTCTGCCTGTACCACGTCTCCTCCTGTAAGAACCTGTCTCTACAAACCTTCTGTATATTCTACAAACCGTAGACTGGTTTAAATTTAAATTTCTACCAATCGTTCGTTGATCCAAGCCCTCCCGCACCAATACTACAATTTGTGCCGCTTGTTCGGACGAAGTATCCATATTATGGTTCAAAAACTCTCGATGTGTTAAAAAACTAACCCAACAATTATGCTGGTAACAATAATTTAATTGACCAAACAAAAAAAATCAATGAGAATTAATTTAAAACTTTGCTATAAATAACACGCAAATCTGATACTACGAGTAAATTTTCTTTTCCCGGCTATATTCATTTGTTTTACCGCAGTTCTATTTTTAAATTTAATTTTTTTTTAAGATTAAGAGCCCGTCTTTCCATATTTATATAATTTAATCTAAAAAGTTTGCATACTTATTATAAAAAATCCTTTTAGAGTAAACCTGAACTTTGATGCAGTTTATGAGTCCGTCAGTGTATATCAGTATTTGTATAAGCTTCGATCAAACTTTCGCCAACGTCCAATTTGAAATCACGCAGTTGAAGAATTTGTCTGGTGGGGACTCCCTGTGTAATTTTGTGCGATTTGTAAATCAACCAAGAGTTTGGTAGAGCTAGGTTAATCATGTGGCTAAAAACGCGCTATGTCCATTTAGCCGTTCTATAACGATTTGGGCATACTGACAATAATCTGTCAGCCAAATCTACCCCGCCCATGTTACCGTTATAAGCTTTTACAACGTTAGGTCGTTGTACTTCTAAATAAGTTCTTTGAGCCTTGCACCATCTTTTACAAGTGTCCACGGGATCGTCTGCGTGAATTGTTGATAACAAAGTTACTCCTTTATTGTCATACCATTTGGTCAGAGCTAAATCACCGTTTCTGTTAACTAAAACTTGTGTCGTTCCTCTACCTTCATTTTTCATTTGTCTGTCATCTTTCAAAATATTTCTTGCCACTGACGGAATTCTGTTTTAGATTATTGTGCCAGCGCATAATAAATTTCTCGACAATAGTTCTTTTGTTGGCTTTACTGTAGTGAAGTATCTGTCAAAATAAAGTACATGTCCAGGCACCAGGTTTTCGGTCAAATCGAGAACAGCTTTCACACCGAGTCCAAAATCAGTATTGTCATAATTTGGGTATGTCGTTTGTCCCTGATAAATTTGAAAATTACAGACAATCCCATTGGGGTTTGCGAGGACAAACGCTTTCAAACCCGTTGGATTAGGCTTGCCGGGTACGTACTGCTTCATGCCGCACTGCCCTGTAAAGGGTACAATCATCTCATCAATAGATAAACATTTTTGTTTCACTTGCTTGCGACATCCACTCACAACTTTTTCCAGTAAAGGGCGGACTTTCCACAGTTTATCTTTGGCGCAATCCTCTTGGCTAACATCGTCGTCATAAACAAACTTAAGTGCATTTCTCAATTGCAAAAATCTGTTTCTAGGAAAATTGCTGATACAATTTTCAAAAGACAAAACGAGACAAGAAAAATCAAGAACGCATTTATTAGCTAAACGTAATATCACTACTATCGTTGTAGGTTAGGTACAGCAATGAGATCGTCGTCTAAGTACCCAGAAACTTACATTACACTACCCAAAATCAGAGTCCTAAATCAAAGGTGGCCTTGAAAACTAATTAGATTAACCCCTATACACCTCTCTTTTTAAGGTTTTAGATTCAGTGTACTTAGTTATAATAAGCGCATCATTAGCAAGTTAGAAAAATAAAAACACTGTCGTCCTCAAGAACTAAGATTTATTTAACAAATTTCACACATCACATTTTTAACAAATTAAACACATCACATAATTAACAAATTAAACACACATCAACCTATAAACTACAGAATGGTTCAGTTCAATTTTCACCCACTTCAAGCAGTCTGAATAATTGAAAATATTGCACACTTATTAAGATCCGATGAGAGTCATTATCAATTTATCATACATGAATTATGTATTTATGATAAATCTTTGTATTTGCAGTCAAACAGATAAATCGCGAACATTTTAGCCAAATCTTCAGGAATCGGTTTTCATTTTTTATAAGTCATAGCTTATAAACGAATGCTGTAATGTATTAGTTATCTTAGTTTGGTCTGTCATTAATAATGCCACACTGAACATGCCAAAAGAAGATATAAACGAAATAATTACAGATAAAAATAATGTTATACACGATCCTCAAACTATTGCTAATTGTTTCAATAATTTCTTTACCGATCAAGCAAAGATACACACATATAATACACACACAATGAATCTTCCAAAACACCTAAAATCTGTGTTCATGAGTCCAACTTCTCCGAATGACATTACTAAAATTATCCTTAACCTAAAAGACACCAATAGTACCGGATATGACCACGTGACAACAAAAATATTAAAAAAGTGTCTTCACAGGTGTCGGATGTCCTAAGCCACATCATTAACTTGTCGATGGTTCATGGGTCTTTTCCAGACAAATTGAAAACTACAATTTTAAAACCCTTATTTAAAAAGGGAGATAGACAATATATTAGTTGTTATCGACCAATAACCTTGGTACCAATACTTTCGAAAGTTTTTGAACGAGTTATTTACGACAGAATGTACAATGTTTTTGAAAAAAATAATATATTTGCTGAAGAACAAACAGGATTCAGGAAAAATAAATCCATTAGCCTTACAATTTATAATTTCCTACATAAGATTATGTCTAGTGTGGATGGTAAAGTTCCCGTATGCGCGCTATAAATGGACCTTAGTAAGGCATTTGATCATGTTGAACACAGCATTCTCTTAAAAAAGCTATATCGACGGTGGAAAGGCAAAATGTATTAACCACCATTTAGTAAAATGTTCAGGAGAAACGATTAAAGTGTAAATAATGTCATAACTTCTATGAAAATTTCCAAAATCACGGTGTGATAACGACCACAAAAGTCATCAAATCGAGCTGAAAGTGAGACCGTTCGAAAGAGCTCGTTCTCCCGATTCCAAAGATACATATATATAACTCAATATCGCCATAAGTGGCAGTTAAAACATTTTGCCTTTCCACCATCGATATAGCTACGGAATTCGGGGTAAAGCTTTGGAACTCATAGAATCGTATTTGAGAAACCGAAAGCAATGTACTCAGATCAGCCGTATATGTACAAAGGCAAGCAAAGAAATAATATACACACGATTATCGAAATGTCAATATGGGTATCCCGCGTAATGGGGCCTCTATTGTTTAATATATATATCAATGATCTTCCAAAAATAATAAGTCACCCAACATTCCTATTTGCTGACGATTGCACTATAATTTTTACTGGCAAAGAAAAGTCACTAATGTAATTAGATATTAATAATACCCTTAAAAAAATAATTGAATGGCTGGTAAGTAATAATTTAAAAATTAATTTAGATAAAACTAATGTGATAATTTTTCGAAATAGAGAGGCACAATTCACGAATATTGAAATTAGTTACCTGGGACACAAATTAAAAGTAGAGTTAACAATTTTTTTAGGGTTAAACATAGACTACAAATTAAATTGGAAAATATACGTAGAAATCTTATGCCGTCTTAGTTGTATCAACAGTCTTATGCTCTGTGCATGCTCGCTAAAACAGCCAACACATCAACATTACTGACGGCCTACCATGGGAATATCGGTTCTTTGATTAGATACGGAATTATATTTTGGGGTAATTCAACGTATAAAGAAATGGCTTATAATGCACAAAAGAGATGTGTTAGGGCAATTTGTGGGATTAAAAATACTGACAGCTGTAAACCTCATTTTATAAATCTAGGTATACTAACTAATGTTAGTATACCTAGATTTGTATCTTTATATTAGAAATTGTAATTTATGTCAAAAATAATATTGATAGTTTTAAGAATTACAAAAGCAAGCGACACCATTTGAAAATATGCTGCCCACAAAATAAAACAACATTGTTTAATAATAGTGTATTTTGCATAACATCGCGAATATATAATCATCTCCCAAGGGAATTACTGGAGACAACAAAAGCTGAACACTTAAAGAATAAACTAAAAAAAATATTACTTGAAAAGTGTTACTACAGTGTTCATGAATATTTGACAGATTACATAATTACTCCAAGATGACATTTTATATAATTATCCTAGTGAAGCGATTGTATACGCTTCACTTTATTGATCTCTCATATTTTATCATTTTGTTATTGTTTTAATCTGTATTGCTATGTGTTTGTTGTTTGTATTTTTATTATTATTATTTTCGTTATTGGTTTGACATTTGATTTTTTTATATATGTTTATTGAAATACGATTATATTTAAATTGATTGCTATATTTGAATACATTAGTCGAAAATAATGTTAGCTGAATTTTTATTATTATTGTTATCTTAATTGTTTATAATAAACCATGAATATTGTGTACCTAATGTAAAATTTTGCATGCCTGTAGGTGAAATATGGTAGATCATCACAATTATGAAAAACCTTATTTTGTACCTATATTTGCAAATAAAGTAATTGAATTGAATTGAATTGAATTGAATTGAATCTTACAACAGTTAGACATGTACTACGATTACTATTTATTATTATGAATGCGCGCCTCGACGATGCGCACGCATGCGTAAAGAGTATTACGCATGCGCGCGCTGTGCTCATCTAGCGCGTTTAGTTGTTTTCATTTTTTCAACTATTTAATATTTCTGAATATAATAAATGTAGGTTTTTTAGTATGATTATCAAGATATATAATAAAAATAGAGATAATGTAACTAATCTAATACGTTATATTTAAAACAATATTTAGAATAACTAACACACATGAATATTTTTGCTACGTGCAAAAATAAAACGTCTGGGAGGGAAACAATTACTAGAGTGAGGAGACTTTAACTATCGTTATTCTAACTTAACTTTACGTAAATATTGATATTGAAACAACGGTAAAAGTAAATGTTGCATTTAACCTTTGGTAGAGTTAAACTGTCGGTAAGTTATTGAGATCGGCCGTAAAAGGCGCATAGGCGGTAATTAAAAGTTACTAGAAAATAGTTCTGGGCTCGAGTCGCCATGTTTATTTTGGTTTATCAAATGGCGCCTGGGCGCCACGAGGATATGGCAATAACGGTAACGAAGCGATTTTGAATTTAAGCGATTCTGATGTAACTACGTTCATCCTTGGTGCTAGTCAACTTCAATGTATTCGCTTTTTTCCAAATATTTCTCTTAAAATGATAAAAGCAGGTAGTAATTTGACAATTAGGGAATATCGTCTGCACAGCATTCATTGTGGAAATTTCATAGTTACATTTGAAATATTTTATATGAATACTCAACTTTTCTCTTATCAAAGTGAAAAACCGAACATAAGTCAGCAGACTTTTATTCGCGAGCAAACCAAATACAACCGGTATTACATTTGTTACTGTTTCGTTTGAAAATAAGTCGAGATGTAAAGTATATAGGTGATGAAATTGATATGGAACACAACGAAATGTTCCATCACCAAAAAAATATTTCTCTATGCGTCTTTTTAATAGTTTTCTACATATGCTTGAACAAAAAAAAAATATTTTTTTCTTTTTCAAATAAGAAAGTTCTTGCCCAAACCTTCCGGGACATAAATTTCTTCGATCGATTTAAAATTTAACTGATCTGTTTCTAGAAATTTCTTTCGGGCTTTATACAGGCCGTTTTTTACAGACGAAAATGGCGGCACGTACTGAAGCTCGTCGGATGTAAATGTTTCCTTCAACTTTTCAAAGTGCTTCTCATAAATTTGTTGAAACGCCTTAAAATTTTCGGTAACCTCTACTTTTTATGCATTAATCGCTAACAATATTTTATTATGAATGTTACGCGAAGCACATGTATGTTTCGCCTCTCGTAAGACTAGAGTTCTTTTCTTGTTAAATGTGAGAGTTGCACTGCATTCGTTACGCTGCACACACCTCCATCGAGACGTTCCATTCAAATTTTTCACACTAAAATTATACCTGTGCTGTCCTCTTAGTAGCGTTTACTGGCCTTTTTTATTCACAAAAAATGGTAATTCTGGGTTTTGCAATTTAGCAAATTTTAAAATTATTTTTTGTCATTTCACATTTATCAATAGCTAGGAATAATTTGAATAGTTGGCTTGTTCTACAAGAAGGTTACTATCTAGTGATCAGTATTATACGGAAATAAATATTACAGCTCTTTTACTTATCAACCTCTTGACTATGAAGGATTTGCTTCATAGGTATATTACGCGTATGCTAAGCTTCTATGGTATAAAAGTATTATTTTTATTTTGATAACAAAATAGATCAGTCGGAATTATTACTGAATTAGCAGAAGAGTACATGACAGAGTATATGATTTATTATTTTTTACCTAGAAAAAGACCAATGAAGAAGTTATACCTAAAAGACAAGCCATTTTTTTTGTACTTTTTGCTGATCTTACTTGAGGTAGTCAATTAAAGAAGTGGTCAAATCCAGAAATGGCCTAATACAGAAGTAGTCGAATACAGAACTAGTCACACCTAGAAAAAGGCCAAAGAAGAAGTGGTCCCTGAACGTCAAAGCCGGCCTGTATTTTGAGAGACAGTGTTCGACCATGCTAGCCAGTGTGCTTGAATGCAGTTGTGTTGTGCTAGACTGCAGTTGTGTGTTATACTAGAATGTGGTTGTCTGTTGTACTAGAATGCGATTGTGTGTGTGTGCGCGCGTTTGTGTGTGAATTACGCTATTATTACTCACATTTTGCAATTCTTTCAAGTTTTTATGCCCCAAACGTTATTCCATCATTACAATGAAGTTCGATATGTAAAATCTTTAGCTAAGCTAATTTATTTGTTTATTATGAACTAGTTGACACCCGCAACTTCGTTTGCGTCGTTTTCTCCGTTTTTGTAACATTTTTCATTGATGCTTTGATCCTATTGGTCGAAGCGTGATGTTATATAGCCTATGGCACTCACAAATAACGTGGTAAAATAAGGTTCAGTAGATCCAGAGATAACCTACAAACTCACAAATCCCTTTACCCCTTTTTTAAATTCTTTATCGTTTATTAGGGATTTCTTTACGCAGTGCGACTATGTCAATCCTATCGTGCTTATACAAATAACCTTACACTAACTAAGAATAACCTATTTATCTAACATGACAGTAAATAATATTTTTGCCGATTTAGATATAGGATTCGCCAAAACACCATGAAACATTCCCACATCAAGTCGCGAAAGATTAAGAACATGTATAAGCATTTGTTTCTTATCGCGGTATCGTACACACTCCTCTAACACATGAAATATATCCTCTATTGTTCCTCAAACCTCGCAATTAGAGGTATCAGATTTTCGCAATACGAATCGATGTGCTGCAATAATTTGGCGACGACTAAGTACAGCATTAGCAAATCAGTGAACACGAGAAGGCTCACTTTGGAAGCTTTTGTACCCGATTCCTTTAGATTTCGATCTCTCATCGTAATATTCTTTCCAGAGATTATTACATTCCGTTCTGTACTTGATTAGAATTTCAGAGCACGTTGTAGTAAGTGCATCTGTGTAGCTGATAATACAGCTTCCCTGGCTAATCGGTCAACCTCTTCGTTACCTGCTAGTCCTATGTGAGATGGTATCCATTATAAAATTATATACTTATTCGTTTTGCTAAGTGAATGGATTTGTTATAAAATTATTTATGCTATAGCCAGCCTTTTTGATCCAAAGACACATTTGGATATATGCTGTAAAGCGCTTCTACTGTCGGTGCCGATTTTATATTTTATCGAAGTGGTTCATAGAGAGCAACTAACTCAGCTGTAATGATAGTCAGATATTTATTAACTGTTAATATTCTGTAAGATTTATTTAATTAGGGAATCGTAGTAAGTTGCACCGGCACCGTCAAGCGCTTTAGACCCATCTGTATAATTATACAAAATGCAAGTCTTTGTATCTTTCTTGGAGTTCGTTTATAATAATAATGTTTATTTATTTTTTCTCATCACAAAGCTCATGACATTGTACTTCAAAATTGAAACATTGTAATGTGACTTGGGACTGTTTATACAATTTAAATTAGATCATAAGATATTATCAACATTATATTAGATAACCATATTTCCAAAGTGAATGAAAGGTAGGAGGAAGAGACCTCCTCGGACTCTAGCATGAGGTGTGATGTAACTAATTGCCTGTGAAAAAACTGTGTTGCCATCTTACGAAGATCTGTAAAAATATTCCTGGAAAAGTCATTGATTTTATTTTTCAATTTCAAATAATATTTTGATGTTAAAAATCGTCTTCCCATTATACTTAACTCACTTTCCATCACATAAATGGGAGTGGTTTTTATAAATCCGCCGATAATTCTTAAAGCCTGGTGCTGTACTTTTGTTTTAGTTTATATGTATGAGAAATTGCAGCATTATCATACAGAGAGCATCTATAATCTATCCTTCGAATAAAAGCCAGATACAGTCTCCGAATGTGTAACGGATGTACACCCACGATGATCCCGCAAGAACTTTCGATTTACCTACTGAATCTTTTTTTGTAAGCTTTCTTATATCTCGTTGATATGTTTACCCCATCTTACCCCCAAGTACTTGTAACTGTCAACAAACACTAGCGAAATATTATCTACATAAAATTAATGTCGATTGACAGTCTTTTACGGCCTCTACTAAATAGGCAACATTGTGTTTTGTGAATTAGAATATTTAGTCCTAAGAGTTCCATAAATGAGGTTAATAGATTTACATACACATTTTGAATGTTGCGACAAAAACTAGCTGTGATTATATTAAAAAGTAAAGGCGACAACCGGTTAGCTCGACCAATTCCTTTACTAGTCCATCTAGTCTATTGTCACCATTAATTAGGTATGGGCGATATCGATTTTTTCCTTTCGGACCCACGCTACCACCGCCGATACCACTGGTGGTAGCGTGGGTCCGAAACGACACCACCAAACCAGAAATAGTGATGAGACCAATTTGAATTTAATGTAGGTAACTAATAAGAATTTTTTTCCAAGTAGATACATTAACGCCTTTCAGACTCGTGGCTTAAACATGAACATGAACATCACAAAACAAACGAAGATCGAGAAACAATTGAACATGGCTATTGTATTTAGGTAGGTACGGGATGTAAAAAAAACTAGTTAAAACTGCAAGCGAATTTGGTCTTTATTAACATTAATAATTTTATAAATATGATAAAATACGTTTATAATAAATTGTCAATAAGGTCGAAATTAGGATGTATGTGTTTTTCATAAACTAGGATCTATGATAATTCAAAAATAAAAAAAATAAAATAAAAATAATAAAACATGCTCGAGCAATTCTCGACCTTGATGAAATTAGTTATTCTGCATGGGTTGTTCCCATCTCTGACGAAAAAATCTCGCCCGATTGTCTGAGATGAGAAAATAGATATGTACCTAATATTCTATTGCTCAACTCTGACGAATCACTTGTCCCAGTTGGGAAGTATTTTTTTTCGTATATTGTATTCATCAACTCAGACACCGATTTGAATGTAAGGTATTATTGTACAGAGAAGTACAGAAGTGGTTACTTTTAATATTTTTTTGTGCGTTGGAGGGTCTATAGGTAAAATAAAATAACAGTTTAATGAAAATAATGTATATTAACAACAAATCAACAAAAAAATAAGTAAAAATCAGCTTAGCCTAATAATAATCAACAATCTGCAGATATCAATCACATTTATAACAATTGTATAACGTAACTATAAGTAACTACCTATCTTACAAAATAAACATGTTCAGAATCACAGATAAAATAAAATCACAGTTTAATTAAATATCAGTTTTAAATAATCACATTATAATCACTTATTATAATAATTATCTACACATTATAATCAAAGTAATGCATCGAACGACTTGTTTTATAATTACATAAATAAAATTATAAAACAAGTTGTTCGATACAGAGATCTATATTTATTTGCCCTAATTCATACTCTCTGATTGTAGAACGTATATGTTCATCAATTTCCTTGGTCTCAATATGTTTTGATGTTATATTAGATTTTTTATGAAATAAAACATTAAAATAATCATCTTCTTTTCGTAAAATTGTTAAGAATTGAGCAATACTTCTAGGTTTGGGTGGCATTTTTTTATTAATGGTCGCATGCCAACTTTCCACCATATTGGTTGTCCGATGTTGAGCATTGTAACAACTCCATTTGTTGAAAAAAAAAGACTGCTCATTAATATATGTCTGTACGAAGTAATCGTTGAATGCAACAATATTAAGAGGAAGAGAGGGACATTGTGACATAATATATAACCAGCCACTTTCTATGTTTTGTTTTGGTATATGAGCCAATACAGTACAGCGTTTTATATGCTTCCTAGCTAGTTTAGACTTAGTTAATCCTAAGTTGTCAACTTTTTTCCATAAGCTTCTGGAAAAATGAAAATAGCAACCACTAATTTCAGATTCCGGAAATGAATTGGTAATTGCGGACATTGTTGCTTGCTCAAAGTCCAGTATAAATAATTTCGGATAAAATTCGGGAATTTGACTTTTGATTAGGCGAAACAAAGTATTATAAATAAATTTTGTTTTGCTTGGTAATAGGGCGTATACCACTGGCATAATATTGTTATGCGTCTGATTGCTTCCTAAATCGACATGCAAGGTGTATAATTGTTGGAAAGGTAACAAGCAACTTTTGAATGTTCCATCACATAAAATAGTGAAATTAGGTTGCCTTAATATTGCTCTACTATTTTCATTTGCAAAAACTAGAATTCTGTTTGATCTGCAATTATAATCACATAAAAGAAAATCTTGAAATGTTTCGGGAATAACAATGTCACGTACGGAATTAAAACAGACTTTTGTGACATTCAATGATTTATTTCTCTTTCTATAAAGCTTACTCTTAATATTTTTAAAATCAGGTATATTAGTAATTAGATTAATCCCACCGTCTTTGAGCTTTGCTACAGTTTCTCTGTACACACGTGGCACAGGAATACTATAATCTGATTTAATTTTATTAATACACTTGTCGAATTGTATTTCTATTTCGTTTGCTGTGAAATCAGGCTCACAATCGTGTCTATCCTCTCTCTTAATGGAGTTATCACTGGAAATAATGAGTGTCGCCTTACATATAGGTCTTTTTACACAATGCCAAACAATAGAATCATCTTTATTTTTTCTTCTTTCATGGTATTTATGCCCCGCACGAAGTAGTAATCGCTTACCCCTTGGTGACGTCAACATGTGACATTGTAACGCGACGTCCTGCGTGAGCGATCTAGACGCGAACGCGAAGCGGCGCGGCGCGGCGCGAAAACAATAAACATTCGAAACCTATTGAAGTGGCCTACGTGACCAAACGCACGTGGGGTGCGGTGCGGAGCGGCGCGAAATGAAGCGAACGCGATCAGTTGGCTTGATATTTTCGCGCGAAGTGGACGCGTCGGCCATATTTTTTTTTCAAGCAAAAATTGTAATGGAGGTAGAACTTCTTATTAATTCTATCCAAGAACGTCCTACATTATGGGACAAAAGGACTAAAAGTTATCACAACCGGTTATTATCGCACCGCGAATGGGAGGCTGTGGCTAAAATAATTGGGACTACAAGTAAGTACAACATATTTGTTTATTATTATTACATTCTTGGCAAAGGATGTTGCTCAAAATACAGTTTAAAGTTTTCTCTTGCCTGTGCGGCTGCTCGTGATGTAGCATTGTATCTTCTTTGAGAATTATGTCTTTGTGTTTGTGTCATATTTTGATATGTTTTTCGGAAAGACATTAACTCATTCTCATTTATTGATTCAAGATCCCTTATAATATTGTGTAGTAAACATATGGCTTTGACGATATGAACTGCATTTGTAACATTAGTTTCGATAGATTTATGTAGAATTCTGAATTTAGAAGTTATTGAACCAAAAGAACATTCCACCACCATTCTGGCTCGAGATAAGCGATAATTATAATTATCTTTGGCGTCCCCTTTAACCGTTGACTTTTCTGGAAAAGGTCGCAACAGGTATTTCTTTAAAGGAAACGCCGCATCTCCAAGGAGCACATACGGAGCTATGATATTAGAGCCCGGTAATACTTGTTCTTTAGGTATTTTTAGTCTTCCTTGTTCTATTGCTCTTCGAAAGGGGCATTCCTCAAAAACACCGGCATCGTTGTCTTTTCCATAGGAACCCACATTTATCATTACAAACTTATAATTTGCGTCAGTGACTGCTAACAACCCAATCGAAAAAAAGGATTTGTAATTATAATACATGGAACCACTCTTTTTTGGTTTTATTATGCGAATGTGCTTTCCGTCAATACATCCAATGCAATTAGGAAACTGCCATCTGTCCCAGAAACATTGCGCTATGTTTTTAAAGCTATCTTCTGAAGGTTCGGGCATGTGTTTCCTAACTAATTGAGTCCATATAGCTTTGCAAACTTGTGGTACGATTGTAGAAATAGCAGATTTTGAAATTCTGAACGAGAAAGCGAGTTGCCGATATTGTATACCTGTGGCCAAATACCTGAAATAATGCAAAATATTAAGTTTTTAATTCCTTTTCTTTTTTCAGGTGAAATGGCTAAGAAAAAATGGAAAAATTTGAGAGACACGTTTAGTAAAGAATTTAAAAAAAAAATTCCTAAGCCACGTTCTGGGACTGACGCCGATAATGAGCCGAAGTATACAGGCACATGGCCACATTTTGAGGCCATGTCTTTTTTAAAAGTAGTTCTGAAACCCCAACAAACAGAAGGGAATATTATATCACAAGACTCCGAAAGCAATTCTGTATCTGTCAGTGTATTCAGACACGGCTAGTCCGGAAGAGATATTCAACATGAACGCATCCGACAATGACAACACCCAGCTCCCTGAATCTTTATCTATTTTAGAAGAAATACCACAGAACATGTTCATAGATAACAGCCTTCGACAAGATCGTCCACCATCGCCCTCGTTGCCAGGTCCTTCGCCTTCATCCTCGTTACCGGTGCCTTCTTCTTCGTCCTCGTTGCCAGCTATCACAAGACAAACACGCAAAAGAAAAGATATAAGTCTCGAAGCATTTCTCGATATTGAGAGAGAAAAAATGAAAATTCTTCGCGAAGATCAACCAGATAATACTGACGACGACCTTCTTTGGTTCAAATCAATATTACCTTACATGAAACAGTTGCCATCACTCAACAAATTACATTTTAGAACGCAGATGCAGGAGCTTCTTCTAACGGAGCTGTCAAAGTTAAACCCACCACAATCCAGTGCTCAACAACATGGCTATTACACATCTTTGTGAAAGTATTGCAATTATGTACATACTTACTAATTAAACTTAATTAATATTATATGTAATTTCTAACATTTATTTCATAGTTTATTATTTCATAGTTTTCTTACCTCAAAGTCACCATAAGTCGTTCTTCTACAGAAATAGGTTCCTGAAAATTTGTTGTAGTAAATTGCAGAACAGGTTTAATGGCTTGTACAATATAGTCAAACGTTGTAGGTAACATTCGACAGTATTCCTTGAACAACAGGGGTTGAGTACGTAAATCCTGGTACAAATTATGAAATTCCCCATGAGTATGCCTTTCTAAGTACACAGTATTAGTTCCACTTCTCTGCTTTATACACTTCTTCAATATTTCATATTTAAGATATGAATTTTCCAACAACATTAGCTTCCGTCCGTCCATGACAAATGTTTAACTGAACTGAACGGCGGCGGAGGGCGCGGAGGGGACGGTTCGCGCGCACGTAGGACAGAGTAGACGCATCGCATTAAATTCGCATCGGATCGTTTCGCAATCGCGTTCGCGTTGAGTCGTCCACGTAGGACAGTGCGTAAGCCAGATGGTCCTGGATTTTGTAAGCCCGATGGATCTGGATTTTGTATCCGAGATGGTCCTGGATTTTGTAAGCCAGATGGTACTGGATTCTGTAAGCGAGATGGTCCTGGATTTTGTATTCGAGATAGTCCTGGATTTTGTAAGCCAGGTGGACCTGGATTTTGTATCCGGGATGGTCCTGGATTTTGAAAGCCAGATGGTCCTGGATTTTGTAAACCTGATGGTCCTGGATTTTGTATCCGAGATGGTTCTGGATGTGTTTCATTTCCTGTAACTTGGCAAAATAGCAATAGCATTACGATTTAGCGAAAGTGATTAGGAAAAAGTGATTTAAGCATGAAGTTTATGTAACTTCTCTTACAAAGTGCTAGTGAAAATGTAAAAGTGGTGCTGCTACTGCGTGAATAAAATTAGTCGCATTATTCTATATTTAATTATAAGCAATCGTTTCAACGATAAACAAAGAAGTAGCAATCGTTTCGATGATAAACAAAGAAGTGTTAATGAACAGGAGCTAAGTTGATAATTAGTAGAATTTAATCTCAATTTGCTTAACATTTACTTAAATTGTTCTCACCTGTATTCATTGCGTAGGTATACCATTTACTACCCAATAGGCATCAGAAGACTGGCAGCATTCGCTGTAAGTAAATATAAATAATATGTATATTGTAACTTTGTTGTAAGTATTTTTGTTTATGTTAACAAAATGTACAGTTTAGAATATTATTTCAAAAATACTGAAAAGTGAAAGAATATTGCAACATTTATTTCTTAGAAAAAAAAAACCTTAGCCTCGAATAACACTCGTATTAAATATTTATGTAATTATTATTTTTTCACAAAAACATGCACACGTCAATGTAGTTTATGTCAGTATGGTAGTCTAATAGGAATAAATTAGAACAGATGCCGTCACATGCAATGGCCGCTTCAATAACGTAGCATTAAAAATGGCGGCCATCAGTTGAAGTTGAATACTTTATTGCCAATATTTATCATGATCATGGTCAACATTGCCAAAAAATAGACACCTACTTAGGTTTAATTAAATATTTATCTATGAATATAATAAATGAATGAAAATTGCAAGATTTATAGGTGAGTAGTATTAAAAAAAGTAAAAAACATTTCATATTTTACAAGAAATAACACGTCAGTGTAGTTTATTTGCTTCTATTTGGTTTACCTCGAATTATACAAAGTTAAGAGCATTATTGTACATAGTATCAGGCAGCAGTAAATCAGAACAGACGCTGTCACATGCAATGGCCGCTTCGATAACGTAGCATTCAAAATGGCGACTATCAGTTGAAGTTGAATACTTTATTGCCAATATTTACTACGATCATGGTCAACATTACTAAGAAATAAATACCTTATTAGAGTTCATAGTTTTGATAAAAGTATAATATGTTAGATTAATATAGTTCGACTTACCATTAAAATACTTCACAGTGTTCACTTTACACAACACAAACAGTACGGAAGACGTTAGGGCACGACTGACATCGAATCACCGACGCTAGCGCAGATTACACAACATAACAACAACCTAAAATGTACCGAATATATAAAGCATTAGAGTTCCATTTCTATTAATGATCTCAGTGCGGATTGTTGTCGCAGGGTTGCAAGCAATATAAAATGCTTGTCACAGTAAAATAAATAAATAAAAATTACATAACATTATTAGTTTATTAAATTTGTTTGTCACAATCAATAGTAATCGTAATAAATAACAATGTAGACACCATATTATTATTATATTTATATATTTTTTTCTTAGGTGAAAACATTTTTTTCAAAAGTGTCGGCTTTTAGGTAGGTGTCGGCCATTAGAGCTTTCACCTTATTTGACTAATATTATTTTATAAACTTTGTTAAGTACTAACATTATATTCAAAGGTAAACACCTAATGATATAATGCATAATTTTTTTGACATAATTGAGACCTAGGTACCTACATACATATACATATTGAAATATTTACTTATAGTAATTAATACTTGTATACAGTGACACCACAATGGTGTCACTGTATACAAGTATTAATTACTTGATAATTATTTTGACTCTTCACTGCAATGAAAAACAAAGTTGTAAGAAAGAGACAAATCTCTAATCAAAACTTATTGTAAATTAGGCATAGCATAATTGTTATTTATTAGTTGACAATTGTTTCCTAACAATATAATTGTTTCCATGCTAACCTTACTTAAACACTTTCTACCAGATTGTACTTTTTATAATCGTCCGAGATGATGAATGAAAAAATTAAAAAAATATAGTTGTGTTAACTCTGACGCTAGTGTATAAGCAATCGTCAGAGTTGAACAATAGAATAATAGGTATAATTCTATTTTCCCATCTCGGACAAACGGGCGAGATTTCTTCGTCAGAGATGGGAACAACCCTTCTGCATTTCTCGAATATTCCTAACCAGTCGCACCGTGGTCCCCCTAGTAGGCCAAATTAGTGGGTCCATGAGAAACTGTTCGAAATGCTTTGTGGAATTAATAATTATGCCCTAGATGCTGTAACACTCTTCTCCTACCGCGTTTATCGATGGTAACGTACATTTTCATTTAAATGAATATTTTAGAAGGTCCCACTTCTTATTAATAAATCGATAAATAAAACAGTGTAGTGGGAACCTATTGTAATGCGTTTACTAAACGTATAAGGTTACTGTATTTATGAGAGAAATTATTGAAAAAAGTTCATCGTAATTTATCTAAAGCATGGCCTATTGGGATTATTTTGTTGACAATTTGCATTTGAATATCGGTAATATAATCATCGTTGATTATTTGATCTTTACGACGCTTTTTTGGTGTTACTTCGGAATTATGTACATCTTGCAAGACTTTTAATAAACGCATCAGTGTTACCGTATTTTTATTTAATAACTTATTAATTTTAGAATGGAAACCTTCCAAGATATTATTTGTTCTATGGCGTTCACCAAACACACTAAATACGTTTGGTGAATGTATTTTAAGCCAAAAGGTTTCCATATATTTTAACAATTTTGACAATCGGTCGTTGTTACTACATTCAGATCTGATATATTCGTAGCCTTCTAAGATGTTTGTACTTGGAAGAAGTGGCAAAGCTGCTATCAGAGAAACAATTCTTCGTTCTGGTTTGATTTTAGTATTTCCTAATAATTTTGCTTTCTTCCATATATTACGATTCCAGTGGTAATAACATCCTTTAAGCACAATGTCTGGAAATAATTTTAAAATCTCTTTCATAGGCGCAATTTCGTAATCACAATGTATCTTTTGTGGTTTCCAATCTGGAAGTTGGGACTGGATCAAATTAAACAAAACCATATAACTCTTTTCCGTGCGATCGGACATCAACGCAAATATTAGTGGTTTCACTTTGGTTGTCTCCACACTGCTGGACATATCACCATGAATATTATATAATTGAACAAATGGTGCTGGACAGCATTTTTTCGTTAAACGGCAGATTCTGGAAACGGCAGATTCTGTAAATGGCAGATTCTTTGAAGACAGATTCTTTAAACGACGGATTTTGTACAGTCGCCAGCTAAAAACAAAATTATTTATTAAACATGATCTTTGTAGTTTTTCTTGACTACCTTTCTAACAAATATTTTAAACAATAGATGCTTATTTATAAAATTGTCATTTTCTAAATGCAACCTTTTTGTTTACTTACTTATTTTTTTGTCTATTATTAGATCATGTGTCATTTATTACTCATAATTTTCGCTGTCATTTTCCTTTAGGTTTGTTTTTCTTGGTCTAATTATGTGCAAGAATTAATAATTAAGACTTAAAAAATAAAGTGTTAAGTTAAAATATTCATAATATTATATAATATGGATTCTCAGACGGCGGCAGGACCGAATAGTGGTGTTTCTGGAATAAAATTTATAACAAGTCAAAAAGGTAGGGTTTCAGTTATACACGCAGGTTATAGATACAATTTTGTAAAAAAAAACAAGTCTGGAACATCCAACTTCCGGTGTAACCAAAAAAATGAATGTAATTCGTCAATTACTTTGGACATGAAATACAATATTGTTAAAGAAGCTAAGCACACATGTACGCCAAATATAGTAAGAAACTGCATAGACGAAGTAATGGAGGAGTGCAAAAAAAGAAGTGTGCTTAAATCTCGGACCTGTTCAGAAAATATTTGAAAGTTATTTGGATAAATTTTCTAAAAAAATATCAGCAGATGACCTACCAACTTTTACAAATAAAAAAGATGGATTATATAATGCACGTTATAAATTTTTAAAAGTAGACAAAACAAGATGTAATGAGTTCAAAGACATAAACTTACCTGATCATATTGTCAAGGATTTCTTTTTATATGATGATGGTATCGATCACAAGATTATAGTATTTGGCACTACAGAAGCAAAAAAAATTTTTAAGACCGTTGACACATTTTACGGTGATGGTACATTTAGAGTTGTGCCAAGCCCATTCTATCAACTTTATTCCTTGCACATTGATTTGTCAAATGAACATGATACTGTCAACTTTGTGCCGATCTTGTATGTACTTTTGCCAAATAAAAGCGAAACTACATACGTACGCCTATTCAAAATTATGAAAGATCAACTATATATAAAAATGAAAGTTTATCACTGCGATTATGAAATTGCGGCTATAAATGCTGTAAAACAAGTGTATCCCGATATACAAGTCAGTGGTTGCTTTTACCACTACACAAATGCTATTTGGAAAAATAGTAAGAAAATTGGACTTTATGATTCTCCAAAAGGTGTACACTTGACGAAACTTTTTTCAAATTTGGCTCTTCTTCCTACAATCATAATTCCAGAGGCATTTCTTGCGATTTGTGAAATGGCGCAAAATACTACCGAATTTCATAATTTTAAAAATTATTTTGTGAAACAATGGATGGAGCTAGTAACATACCCCATTTTCTGCTGCTATGGTAATAAATTTCGTACAACAAATTCCATTGAAGGGTGGCACCATCGTATTAATGGATTGATTCCAAAGAAACCATCCCTTTATTATTTTTTACAATTATTAAAAAAGGAGGCAAATTTTCAAGATGTAAAATTGAAGAAAAATGAGCTGTGTGTAAAAGGGAAAAAACGTAGGAAATTCGACTTGGAAAAAGATCAAATGATAGAAAAAATTATCCAATCGACGTTGAATAATGAAGTATCTACTTTAGACTGCTTAGAACGGTTATGTCGTGTGAAAAAGAGTTAATTTATTAATGTTCAAAAATAATAAAGGGTGGACTTGCACTGAAGAAGTTGCAGTTGAAGAAGTTCATTAATTTAAGGATTCTTTGCTTTTAAGTTGTTTTTATTTTTTATTATAAATATTTCATATAATACATAAAGTATAGAATTACGACGTTGTTTGGTACTGTACTTCTGCCGTTTAAAGAATCTGCCGTTTCCAGAATCTGCCGTTTCCAGAATCTGCCGTTTAACGAAAAAAGGCTGGACAGGTGTAAAAAGTTCCATCCATGAAATATTCTTTTACATCAGGAATAATTTTTCGGGAGTTATAAGAACTAAAAACAAGGATTCGAGTTTGTTTGCCGGATTCTACATTGAAATAGTCTGCTAAAATAAAATTTTGAAATTGAGCCGGAACTTCTACTTCTTTTACATTTTTGAATTTGGTTTTTGAGATTTTCGCAGATTTGTTCCGAGCATCATGCAGAAAATGTTTGACACTTTCATATGGAGGAAAATCATCGATTGCTAAATTTAATCCTTGGTCATAAAATTTTCTCTTTTTAGACTCATACAGTCTCTGAATTGGTTTATCCGATGCCACAACACTTTCTCGCAAATTACACTTTTCTTTTAAAATAGCATTACTATGGGTATCAGCTACACAATTAGTATGATCTTTCTGTGTAATGATAGTTTTTATATCCTTAAAATAAACAAAAAAAAATATAATAATAATGTGTGCATCGTAATAACAAACTAACCCATCTGCCTCCTCGAGCTTGCCACGGGCAGTTACATTATAATTCAGCTATAATAAGTAGTATAAGCAAAGCAATTGAAAAAGACTAAATACCTTTGCAATGGTAATAAAGCCACAACATTTAGTATTTTTATATGTTGAACACCGCCATATCGATGAACCATTTTTATATATTTTATGGCGATGGTATCTGTATATTCCAAAAAGAAGAGCACTTCCCCCATTTATTCGAATGATATCAAAATGAGGGTCCTGTATTTCAGTCATCATATTATAGGCACGTAGTTATTTAATATAGAACCAACGAAAACTTAACAGTAAAAGTCAACATTTATTGACATAAAAGAAACTCATGACAGTCGATCTTATTTGTTTATAAATGGCCAGGGTGAAACCGATAAAATACTTCTTGTTTAAAATCATATCGATGCTAATGCATTTTATATGAAAGCAGTGAGATAACAAAGGTCACACTTAGCTAATACGGAAGATAAGTAGGTATACCTACCAACTTTAGCCTACGGCTTCGCTTGCGTCAGAAATTATTCTTGGTGGTATCGTATCGTTTGGTTGTTATCGAAAGGGTATCTTGTATCGGACCCACGCTACCACATATAGTATCTTGTAAACAAATCACAACACTACTTGGTGGTATCATTTCGGACCCACGCTACCACCAGTGGTATCGGCGGTGGTAGCGTGGGTCCGAAAGGGATTTTTTGGGACATCTGATGTCCAACCGATAATTAGAATGCACATCGATATTGACATCCGATTTTAGATGCCGATTACAACGGGCAAAGACATCCAAAATCTGATAGAAACTAACAGAAATTTCGTTAAGTTTTTTAGACATTTGTTTGTTTGGTACTTTATTTAGATATTTGAATATACATACTACGAGAAGAATTACGTTGAAGGAAAGAATTATGTAGTTATTTACATTATTATTTACACATAAAATATACAAAAAGTTAATTAAATCACAATAAGAATGCCGTGCAATTATTATTAAGCACTAAAAATGTCGAAATGATTATTGCGGCGCGATAGGCACATTTAACAATATTATACATTAGATGTAGTCGAGTGTATGACAAAATCTGATAAATACTTATAAGTTTAAACAATAACTTCGTTACTTTCTTATACCAAATGCGATCTTATCCCATTCACATAAAAGTTATTTTAGAAAACATTTGTGGGAATAACATGGATTAAAATTGAACAACAGATACAAACAAGCTTTGGCTTTTCAGCAAGCGTTTAGTTCGTAACTCGCACTCAACACAAAGAGCATATAACGTACACGCATCGGATATTGTTGCGATATTCGCTTCATCTCTTTCACATAGACGGGAGGACGTAAAGTTAAACAGAGAAGGAGCGAATGTCGAACCAATATTCGATTATACTAATAAATCGTTTACTACGATATCGATGTCATACCTATGACCTATAACTTTAATTTATGTTAGTTGTAGTTTTTTTAGATGGTTTGAAAACGGATGACTCGTAACATCATATCGATGTCATCTGATGTTCGGATGACATCGGATTTTGGATGCGATTTGATACATCGGACACATGCCTACCATTAATTACTAGATGCCTTTCTTTTAAGAACTCCCATATATATTTACATATTTTTATCCCAATTCCCAAGTCGTTCAATATATAGGTAACACGTTCTATGAGAACATTATTGTATGCTCCTTCTCCGTCTAAAAATACGGCAAGTGTAGGCGTGTTCAAAGTGAAACCTAATTGTATTTTAGTGATTAAGCCCGTTAAGCTCTCCAGACACGAGCGCTAAACGCTTCAAGCCCGTAAATTTCCTAAGACCCAATAATAAATAATAAATTCAATTGTGAAATCGAACCTTATGGTGTTTGAGTTTTTTTTAGTTGGTTACGATGTTCTCCTTTTGAGAACATCTTGGCCTACAGGCGGTAGACCGGATGTGATTGATGAGGATATTTTTTGCAGCGTTAGCGTCACGATCAAACTCGCTGTTGCAGTTCGAGCAAACCCCCAGCGTAGTTTGTGGTTCATGAACACTTTACTAAACTGTCTAGTGCGTTCGTTGCACGCAGAATACGCTTGAGACGTGTACGCTTCTTCTACCACTTGCACGGTGATGTTGCGTTTACTCCTCAACCGTTTGATGAGCCAAACGTGTTTAAATTTACGACCGGTAAAAATGGCCGTCTTCGTAAAAGTTGGTAAAATGGTATTGGTACAATTTTGAATGTACCGTCCCCGTAATATTCGTCTGTATTTTTAATTAAATTTCTTGCTGCTGTACTGCCAAACACAATTATTTTGTCTTCACCACCATCGTCGTATAGAAAGTAATCTTTCACTAGACATTCATCACCATCAGCCTATCGCAGTCCACTGCTGGACATAGGCCTCTCCAATTGCACGCCACTTTGTTCTATCTTCGGCTTCTCGCATCCAGCTCCTGCCAGCCGTTTTGCGTATATCATCACTCCACCTGGCCTGAGGGCGTCCTACACTACGTTTGCCAAGCCGCGGTCTCCACTCAAGAACTCGTTTACCCCAACGGTTGTCGGTTCTTCGGCTAATATGGCCAGCCCACTGCCACTACAACTTGCTAATCCGGTGGGCTATGTCGATAACTTTGGTTCTCTGCCGGATCACCTCATTTCTGATTTTGTCCCTAAGAGAAACTCCGAGCATAGCCCTTTCCATAGCCCGCTGAGCGACTTTGAACTTGTGGACCAGCCGTACCGTCAGTGTCCACGTTTCGGCTCCGTATGTCATGACGGGTAGGACGCACTGATTAAAGACTTTAGTCTTTAGACATTGTGGGATCGACGATCCCACTAGACATTCTGGTAATTTAATTTCTTCTAAATTATTACTTTTGCACCTATTTACACACAGGAATCTTTTGCGATGTCTGTATAATGTGTCATTTTTGTTATAAAATGATGGTAATGAGTAATCTGATGAGTTTGATGAATCAGAATATTTTTTTTTCTTTTTTAAATATTTTTTGAATCAGCTCCATGTTACTGCATACTTCCTTTTTACATTTATGTAAAAGTTTCTCATTTTTATTTCGCCGAAAGTTTGGAGCACACGAGTGTCTGCCTTCTTTTATTAAGTAATTGTTAGTATTTAGTGTAATAGAGGTACTACAGTCACTTTTGTTGCTGCATCTCCAATTTGTACAATTAGATTTATTCCGCTTCGCAATATTATATCGATGTCCGGCATGTAATAAGACAGTCCCATGTAGCGGATCCTTCCCTTTTTTTTCGCTGTCCGTCTACAAAAACTAGCTTGGATTTTTTCCGACTTGGACCAGCAATATTCATTTTCCCGTTATATTGATGTTGAAACAAGGTACTGACATTGAATATTATTTTATTGATGACATTCAATGTCATTGCTATCAATCATAGTTTTTGTTGTTATCAAAGAGTTTGCATTATGCAAATAGGTATTGCATTTATTTATTACTCCGCCGTCCATACATAGAAGCATACGTATAAAAGCAGCCGTATGAAGTTATCAACATAATAAGCGAGAAAATAGGCTCACTAGCTTATTCAACTGAACTAGTGGGAATAAAGGAGTCTCACGTGTGTTCGTACGATTGTTGGCGTTTTAGTATTAAGTTTAGTGTTCTTAGAGGAGACGGGGAAATCGAGACGTACCCGGTCACGTCTTTCGGCCGCTTCACTCTGCTCCGTGAGCTTGATCCGTACCCGCTCTCGTTTCCTCTCGAACGTGTGTGCGATGCCTTAAAATGTATCTCGTTTAGACTCTATAGCAGCGACGGGAAGACGAGAACCCGGGTCGACTGCTATAACACGATCGTCGGTTCTTTTCACGCGTTCAGTCGGATAATTGTTTTAACGACCCGATTCATAGAGAGTATCACGCTGATGCCATCCGTTTGAATCGACCACTCATACTTTTTAGCATCCACCGCTAACCACGGTGTCCGTAGCGCGTGTACGTGATCTTTAATATTTCCCTAGTCGCGTTCGTGCCACCCTCTCGACGTGTATGTAATGTGCTTCAAGCCGTGACTCGGTTAGGGAAGTTTTGTAGCCGCTCTTGAATTTTCAGCCATTCCGGCACAGTTTTCCACCATGTACTAGCATTCTTAATTGAATCTACGTTGATTATTGAACAAATTCTACGCATCTATCGATCGATAGGTGAAACTTTTTTATAAAACGCGTAGAATAATTTAAGCCAGATTCCGAGTTCTATGTACAAGCGTGACAAGTTGCGCACGTCTCGTGTAATCTCTGACAGCAAAGCAAAAATTCATCAAGTGAACAAGTTTTTTTATAGTTCTTTGTATAGGTAGCTAGCCACTGGTACTTTCCATCGAGCGCCATTATTACTCCAGGATAGTACATGAGGCGCTCGTCGAGAAGATGGATACTGACTTTCACCATCTTGCAATAACGCCATCAAACGTGGTGTGTAAAAGTATTGGCAGTACGAATAATTGTGTTATTGTATTGAACTAGAATTCAAAGTGAAACCGAAAAGAATCGTGTTGTAAGAGCTTTCGCCACTGATTTGCCTGCCTACTATGACGTAAGCGTAGATGAATTTCACTAAACTTGAAGGGTATTTGGCCACTGCCAAATACTCTTCGAACCGTATTTAGTGTCTGGCAAGTGACGACGTAATTTCTAATAATATTCCGAGCTTTATACTTTAACGTAAATGAGCTGTATGCCAAAGCCACCTCGATTCAGACTTCTTAGTTGCATATTCGTTCTTACCCCTATTGGGGTCATGCGCACAGAAACTATGAATTCTTTCAGCTTTAAATTTAATGAGGCTCTCATGGGCTCTTAGAACATACCATTGTAATTGATGTCTAATTCACATATACATCACCTTTTTTATTCTTTGTTTAAAATTTAATATTTTTGTATAATCTTGATTGATTTTTAGGTTATTCATTTGTAGCAATTTTATAATTAATGTAATAGAATTATCAATATCAATTTCAAACAGTTGTGCTTGAAATTACGTAAAATAATTCTGATGGTGCATATTTATTGGGAAACTAAAAACGTTGTTATTTGGGCACCTCGGTATGGAGTCGGTTTAATTTATATGACATTAGTATAAATATGTATTTCACTTGGTACTTAGTTTTAGGATTCAAAAATATGTTGGTAAGCATTTAAATTGTAGCCTTTTTACCCTTCAAATAGGAAATAGATTTATGTAAAACATCTGTCTGTTTGCATGTTGGGTTTGTCGTATAAAATAATAAAGTAGGATAAAAAAAACTGATATTCTACGGTGATGTTAATTGAACCCAAAAGAAGCTCCTATTCAATAAAGTTATGATTCGGACAAGCCGCATGTTCGTAACGGTTTATTGAAAATTATTTATTTTAATTGCATGCTCGTAAATACAGATAGGTATAAAAGTTGTTACAGATTGTTAAGTATCTCTGTACTTTAACTCACACGGACGAATGGAATACATTATTAAAAAAAAAAATAATAATAATCGGAATGAGATACGATCACAAAAAAAAATGTAACAAATAAGAAACAAAGGAATAGTATGCATTTTCAATTAATATATTAATAATTACCCGACTGGGGAGGGTAATGTATTTGACGTGTATGTGTGTGTGTTCCATTGTAGCACTTTATAGACCAAACGCGTAGGCCGATTTTGATGATTCATCCGTCGATTGATTCGTATTAAACTTGCGATCGTTACTAAAGACATGACAGCATTCAAAATTCAAAATGGCGACAGCCAGACGCCATATTGTGATAGAAAAAAAAATTAAGTCAAATGATGTCATGTGGGGTATCATCGTGTAGGTATTTTAAAATCATGATAAGAGGTTTCATAAATCATTTTTCACTTAAAATAATCGTTTAGCTATATATCCTAAACGATTATTTTAAGTGAAAAATGATTTCAAGTTTGTTACCAACTATTTTCAATCAAATTTCTGTAGTTACAGTTATTACGTTACATTACGTCTTACAACTAAACATTAAAAAGAATTAAATAAAAAAAATCAAAAAACCCTCCTGCTTAAAAAAGATTAAAACAAGATAACTTTAAATCGTGCAGTCGAAGGCATTAATGAATCACAGTGAACTTACTAAATGCCTCCGACTGCATGATTTAAGGTTATCCTGTTACAATCTTTTATAAGCAGCTTAAATATCATTATATTTTCTGTTTCAGGAAAACGCCCCGTTACTCCGGGTTTGTAGTGCTTGTGGCTGTGTATTTCTATTCGAAAAAGATCTCGTGAACCACCATGATACTGAACATCCTGAATTATCTCATCGTTGTAACCTTTGTACAAAGGTATTTCATTGTTTAGATTTATTTTTAATTTATATTAGTGTCACATATCTACAATTAAAAGTAAATACAATTAAATTATGTTTAAGGTATTCGCATCTTTGAGATCAGCTGCTCGTCATAGAGGTACATGTAAACAAGTTGAAAGGAAATATAAATGCACCACATGTGGGCTTAAATTTGCGTATGAAATTTCTCTGAACAAACATATTTTAAGGTACCACAAAGGCCAAAGCGTGTCAGTCAAATTTATTGATACAAAAACTAAACGTGACGAAAGACAGTTTCAATGTGACACTTGCAGTAGATGTTTCTACAAGTAAGTGCTAAATACCCACGACGTTGACCATTTTTTAAGTTATTGTAATTTTTAACACATTCAAAATTAATTTATTACGTTTGTTATTCTGTTTCCAATGATCAGGTTTGTACTTTATTGTAAAGAAATAAAAACATTAAAAATATAATAAGATGCTCCACTCAAACCGACAGTGTTAATCTCTGCTTCTCAACTTCAGCAAACATACAGCCCGACCTCGCCATGTTGCGACAAACTAATGCAACATCACTTCAGTGATTAGTTAGTAGTTGTTACACTCTCACTCTTTGGGAACGACAAGTGTTGCAAGTAAAATGCAAATGTAGCGCCCCTAAACCAGGGTTTTTATTTTTCTGGTTAGGCTTCTCAGTATTAATCTATAAATTTATTTTCAGGAGAGATTTACTTGTTAAACACACTAAAATTCATATGCCAAATGAAAAATTTTTTGAATGTGATGTTTGCCAAAAAAAGTTTCATAGAAGAGATAATCTGCGGTCAGTAACTTCCTTTTTTGACATATTGTGAATATTACAAGTAACAATAATAATTTTATATGCATTTATATTGTATGGATATTTCCAGTTCTCACAAGCGAGTTCATGATGTGGAACGGGATAAGGGTTCGGCCAGTACATCTTTATGCCTTTATTGCGGTCGCAGCTTCTCAAATTCGTCGAACATGATAGTTCACATGCGCCGTCACACTGGCGAGAAACCTTACAAATGTGATTTCTGCGGCAAAGGTAACTAACTAGACTTCAAATTCCTTGATTATTATAACTAAAACCAGTGTACCACGAGTGGGCGTAATTTGTAGGTTAAGTGTCGTGTTTGAATGTGAAGACCTAAATTAAAAGTGGGTGTTAAAGATGTTAACAATTTTTTTTTTCAGGCTTTCCAAGATCCTCAGACTTACAATGCCATAGAAGATCACACACGGGAGAAAAACCCTGCATATGTCGTGTTTGCGGTAAAGGTAGGCATAATTATTTAAGCATCACATGATTTTAAGCTATAAAAAGGATATACAACCAATAAGAAACATTTTGTATATAAACCGTTTCTTCCACCAAAGAAGGATTGGTAGGTAGTCAGTGTTTTGGAGAGTATTGTGGGTAGTCGAATGTCAACTGAATTCACAAATTAATTTATCCAGTAAAAGTTAACATAAAAAACTGTTTGTTGTAGGTTTTTCACGGAGCAACAAGCTGTCCCGTCATATGCGTGTGCACACTGGTCAGAGGCCGTACAAGTGCACATATTGCGACAAGGCATTCTCTCAGAGTAACGATTTAACCCTTCATATACGTAGACACACAGGTGACCGACCTTACATCTGTGAAGTGTGCGGAGACAGGTTCATTCAGGTAATTTCTTTTGTAAGCCGCTTATATTGGATATGAAAATTATTAGTGTCAGAATATATAGAAATATACAGGGTGACTTTAGACATCAGTCGGCAAATTGATAAAGGAGATTCAGTTCCGGTAATATTTTAATTTTACATCGAAATTTTGCCAATTAAAATTGTAAAAAAATATATATTTAAAGGTCTATCCATATCAACCTAAAAAAAAGTTAACAGCTGATCCAGGTTGACTAAGCACGGTTTCCGAGGCAGCCTCGTATTTACAGTAAAGGTGATTATTTCGAGATTATGCATAATAGCTAGTCATTGTGAATAATCGTGTAGTAAATATGAACAAATATTCATTTTCATTACCTATTATTCATGACAGGTAGTTGATCTTAGGAAAAGTATTGATGAACTGTCAATTTTGTATGGGTCAAACTTTATCGCCCAGATTTTAAGAATTACATCTTCTCCGGCGCTGCGGACAGTGCAGCCTCTTTGCCCTTGCGTAACAAAGCGCTGGCATCATGATAGCCGTTGCGGCCGAGGCGGCGACCAGCAAGCACAGGCTGCTGAGGTAGGCTGAGTATTACAGTGGGCGGAGGCTGCACTCCTTCCTAGCCTCCGATTCTAAATACCAGCCTCAGGGGTGTTACAAACAAGTACCACCGGTGGGCTAATTCTAAAATGTAAGGCTACAAAACCGGGTGGTGTTGTTGCTAGTCCCCAAACCGTACGAAATTGGCTGCATGAATACGGCCCAAGAATACGACGCACATTGGGGCAGATTTACCCAAAATATGAAGAAAATTAAAAAAAAGAAACTGATTTCAGGGTATACTCAATATTTTACTTAATTAGAAGACTAACATAAGGTGCTATTTGACAGTATTTAAATGTCCTAAAATAAACCCAGTTCATTATTACAGTGAAGTGAAATTACGTTTTGCGGACCACCTTCACTGCGTTACGAAATTATGCGAAACTTTTGTAGTTTTGCGATATAGAACTTTCATTCTTTAGGCACCCATATTTTTTGCGCTTCTAGGAGAACGTCCCGGTTCATGATTTTGGGGAGTTTCGATCTTTTTGCAATTGTTCCCAAGCCGATAAAGAGTTCTCCTTGACGACAAGGCGCCCACTATTAGCAATTAGGTGTGATACATGTCTCCAAAAAGGGAATTTCTATGTAATTCGTTGGCGTACATGACGCAGTGTGGCTCAAAAGTACATTATGGGCTTTATGTACTTTCCCAAAATTAACTTTTAAACACCTTTGTAGAAACGGGCTTTAGAACAAAGCGGACAACGTACAAGATAGCTTGCCGATGTGGCTGAGGGCTGACTGGCACTCACTTCCACATCACCCTAAGACCACTTTGATCTAATAGGTTCATTAATACTATTAACCTAACTATTATTAACAAAATATACAAGAAAATATTTATCAAAATACTTAAAATAAATGCTAATGTCAGTTGAAGACGTTTATAGACACATCGTCGAGACATCGTGGGGACTGAGTCAAGTGCTTGTATGCTTTGTTTTACACTACACGTTTACGGAAAAAATTATGTTTTTTTTCAGATTCATTGTTTATACAAGAAATTTTGGAAATAACTTTTCCATAGTTCCACCCGTATTAATATCAGTAAATTGATGGCATAATATGATGCAGAAGCACTGAATAGCTATATTAATAACTAAATTATACGGAGCCACATTCTTGTCACTGTTACGTTTCGTTCCAATAGTATTCACCTAAATGTTAAATAACAAATTATTACTTCAACTTCCACAGCGAAAACTAAAATTGTTACGACCGATACGCTAATAGTTGCGACAAAAGTCATGATTGTGAATAACTATAATACCCAAACGATGATTGTTTTCTTTAATCATCACTCGTTACTAAATAATTTAGTGTTAGTCATTAATCATCAATCAAACTAAATTTTTCCCAACTTTTTAACTTATTGTTTGCGCATGTGTACTCATGCGTTGGCAGTGTTGGGCAAAATTTAGTTTGATAGATGATTGCCCAACACTGCCAACACATGAGTACACATGCGCTGGCAGTGTTGGGCAAAATTTAATGAACAATGAACAATGATTGATGATTAATAACTAACACTAAATTATTTAGTAATGAGTGATGATTAAAGAAAACAATCATCGTTTGGGTAAGTGATTGATTATTTTTAGTGTTATTTCACAATCATGACTTTTGTCGCAACTATTAGCGTATCAGTCGTAAAATAATTTAAAAAAACACGTTATAATGACGTACAAAACCATTGTACAATTCAAATGAGTATATGTTGCTTAGACCTTTTTGATGAGTACATGTTGCATAGACATTTTTTATTGAAACAAGCCTGAAAAAGTCCTCTTAAGAATTACCTCAATAAATTCTTTAATTTTTTTACACCTACACACCCATTGAGGTTTGTCGACTGAACTAAAAGTTATCCTGTAAGTATTTTAATGTGAATGATAAAAACCAATGGTTGTATGTTTGTCAACAATGCGTTCCAAAATCATTCATCAGATTTTAAAACATACCCAACGTTTTAAAATCTGATCAATGATTTTGGGCGCTCTGAGGACAGTCTGCGAGTGTTTCTGGCCCAAAAAGCCACTATTACCTAGCTAGTTTACTATTACGTTTTACCAAGTCTTGTCTTCTGTACAAATCTTACAGCTCTGTAGGTTTACGCTCATTCTTAAAAACTAAATTTTTGAATACTTAATTTTTTTAAGTTTACTATTACGTTTTACCAAGTCTTGTCTTCTGTAGAAATCTTACAGCTCTGTAGGTTTACCCTCAGTCTTAAAAACTACATTTTTGAATACTTAATTTTTTTAAGTTGACGGGGTCTATTTCAATAAATTTTTGGGTAAGCACAAGAAGTTCGAACCAATGGATATAATTTTGTGGAACGAGTGGATTAAAACGGATTTTAGATCGAATGAAACTTCGTTTTTGTTGAATAAGAGACACTGTGAAGAGTTAACACTTTCTTTTGCTTCCTTTTAATATCACCATTTACGTTACTACTTATTTCAGGGAACAGCGTTACAAAATCACAGACGAGCTCATGGACATTTTTTGTCGCCGCCTGCTGAGCCACCGGCCGGAGCCCAAGCTTTAACTTATGCGGTTCAAAGTATAAGCCACAATAGGAACTGAAATGTTCATTATGTATAGACTTAGATGCTGATGTCATGTAATATAACTTTGTACTCCTGAGGTAATAAAGTACTCGTAATTAAATTATAAATGTAGTATTTGGTTTTATTTTCGTCAGATAATATCCGTAATAACCTTAAATTTTAATTTAACCTACATTTTTTATCCTTTATCCCAAAGTGTCTCAAATGTATAATAGTACATCGCTTGCGTGGAAGGAGTATAAGCAAGAAAACCTTTCAAGAAGGTACCTAACAATAGAGCCCCTCTAGAATGAATCCATATGGATTTATTTGTGTCTACCACTTCTTTCAAGAAAATTAGTATATGTTAGCTAGAAAGCAAGGACGTTGTTAGCAGAGAGCTCGCTGCCAAAATCATTCTGGGAAGATGCTTTCCAAGTCGCCGTGTACCTGAAAAATAGGTTTCCTCACCGAGCCTTAGGTGGACAAATTCCTTAGGACAAATCATTCTTTATTTTCAACTATTACATGGTAATGTGAATAGGATTTGAGAGCTCTTCTATTAAGGTTATAGAAACCTGCGTTACAAAAGTCCCCTCTTGTCTGTGGCCTATGCTATGACATAGTAATAGTTAATTATGTAAGTTAATAATTACATTATTTATAATTATATAACGTACTCGTATTACAACGCACATCATTCACGTCATAACAAACATAGAGACACACATATTCTATGTATTTAAAATTCCAAATCGTTTTACGCGCATTTATATCTATTTATGTATATATACTCACTACTAAATCCTATAACTTAAAATATACAATGAAACTCTTGTGAATTTACTCAGATTACAAATAAATAGGTCTAACTCCACGGCTATTAGGTTGCGGGTACGGAGTGCACACGTTATCGGAGCCTCGGTTGACAAATTAGTTCGAGCGCGCGGCACCGCCAACAGCCACGGCTGTCTTCAGTGGCGGCGCACTTAATGCGGGCGCGATACATTTCGCGAGGCACTCTGTTGGTGCAAGAAGAAGAGAATATAAAATAAAAATCACTTAAAATTAAACAGTTTTTTATTCATTATGAAACAAACCTAAATTTTTACTTATACTTCTTACTTATTAAAAAAATAAAGAAAAAGATAAAATAAAACAGAAATTTTCTACTTTTGGTTTTCTTGAACTCCGTTAAGATTGGTTCGTAATTTATCGATGCTATTTAGGTTTCAAAAAATAAAACTGCCAAAGCTAAAAGTCTTTCTTGACCCATAGTCTTTCTTAAATAATGTTTAATTAGTTTTAGTTTCGGAAAGCTCCTTTCAGCGGAAGCAGTAATGTAAACATTAGGGTAAATTTATTTTAAATCGTTCTCTATGATATATTGGAGCAGATGTTTCACGTCTTTTATAGAGTTGGATAAATTTGGGATCATATTTTGAGGAGTTCTCTTACAACTCATAAGGTTGGAAGTCACTGCTCTCACCTCTTGCAGGACTGTGTGTAAATCCTGACAGTTTTTCAGTATTTGCTCTTTTCTTTTTTTTTTCCATGTTACTCAATAATATCACAGAATCAATCATCTTTTCTATTTGGCTACTCTTTTATTTTTTAAATCTTTTGGCAAATCATAACTGCTTTTCTCTATAAACTGACGAGCGTCAGACGAGCATTAGTGGAATGCAGTTTGTCGATATTCTTTGATCCAGTCACAAAATGTACGCAAATGTTCAAGAGTAATGCTTATATGGACTTGTACAGATTGCCATAATTTGCTTATGGTATTGACTCGCGTTAATAACTCATACCATACATGATAAATTCCAAACTGACCATTTCGTTTAAAACGGAATCGCAATCACTAAGTGTGTCCGATTGTTCCGTTTGGCGATTTCTATGCATTCAACAATATCATCAAATTGCAATAATGCGACCTTCACCGCCTGGATTCTACTTTCCCACATTGTATCTGATAATGACATAATGATAAGCTTTAATTTATCTTTGATTATTTTACAGCGTTTGCTAGAACTTGAAAATAGCAAAAAAATCTTTTGAATAAAACCCAAAAAATGTTTTTGCTGCCACCGAAGAATTAGCTGCCTTACTTTACCAACAACAGATTCCAGCTATGACAACTGCAAGGTGTGAAAAATGCCCTGGGATTTTTAATTAATATTCGAGTTTTAACTCCACTCCTTCTGAATATCTGAGTGATTTTTTCCTAGCTCTCCCAGTATTGCATTAGTCAAATATTCTCCAGTCGTTTCAGTGAAAGTAATAAATCCGATAAAGTTTTCTTCTATAGTTCCAGTTGATGTATTACAATATCTTAAGATAACCGACATTTGTTCAACTCTACGACGTGTTCGTCTGAACACGTCTGTGACCTCTAAATGCCAGATTATGAAAAGCTAAGAAATTAATGATATCAATTAATCTCTCAAACAAATTGTACCAATGTTTTTGAGGTTCAAGAATTCGCCTTTCGTTTTCTTGGTCTAATGTTATTCTGTGCTTTATTCCCTTCTCTAATGTTATCCATTGGAACATAAAGACTCGTATAACAAGTATATAGACAGATGCGTGATTGATATCAAAAGGTCACCGCAGGAGTTTTGGAAATATATTAAAGTTAGGCGTAAAAAAATAAGATATCCACGACATATGAACTATAATGCGAGGATATATGCGATATTTTTAACAAATCCTTTAAAGCGTCTTTCAGCCTTCTGATCTTGCAGACATAGGTGTGACCATTCAGGAATAACCACGCGCTGATATAGTTCACTCTGTAACGGTTACATCAGGGACACTAAAATCGATTTTTCGGAAACTTGACCACAAAATAGGAGCTGGACCAGACGGTTTACCGGCCATCTTTATAAAATGTGAAGCAGGCCTAATTACAGCACTGAAAATAATATTTCAAAAGTCTTTGAATGACGGTATATTCCCGAAACGATGGAAAGTTGCTCAGGTTGTTCCAATTCACAAAAAAGGTTCAAAAACGGATATAAATAATTATAGAGCGGTCTCTTTATTAAATACTTTCGGAAAGATGCTAAAAAAGGTTGTTTATAATCACATTTACTTAGCCTTAAAACATTGCATACCCACATCTCAACATGGGTTCGTGAAATCGCGCGCAGTTAATACAAACCTTCTACGGTTCACCAACTACATAGACTCGAATATACAAAACGCACAAATCGACGTCATTTACACAGACTTTTGACCGACCGACTTTGAAAAAGCGTTTGACCGTGTAAATTTTAATATCTTGATCGCGAAATTAAATGCCGAAGGTATTAAAGGCAACCTTCTGCGCTGGCTAGAGTCTTACCTAAAAAACAGACGTTAGGCTGTTGTGATGGGTTCATATAGGTCAAATTATATGAATGTCACTTCTGGTGACCCACAAGGATCGTTGTTATCTCCATTATTGTTTAATATATATCTCTTCGATCTACCTGACTGTATTCAACATTCACATCACCTTGTAAGCCGACGACAAAAAAAAATCCGGAGATATCCACGCCTGCGGACTGTTCATTGCTCCAGTCTGACCTAATCCGTCTAGCGGATTATTATAAATGCAATAAAATCAACGTTAACACCCCCACCAAAAATGCTTCGCAATAACCTTTACTAGGAAAAAAACCCCCATTACCTTCAACTACTACATAAACAATTAGTCCAAGATCCCAGAGCGATAAGACACAACTTATTTTCACATAAATGTAACCTCATGTTCTCAGTAGTGTCTTATGTGCTCAGAATACCTGCGCGCTTGTGGAGCTTGCCGAGTGACACCTGGGCAGGTACCAGGTGTGAAAGGTAACTAAAATTAATAGTTACCTAACTTAAATTTTCATAGCTGATTTTTAAATATATTTTGTAGAGTGTTATTATAAAGTTATACCATAAGCGTCAGACACTTTTCGTGGGCCAGTACTTTTGTCAGACGCTTTAAAGCTCTACAAAAAATAAATTAACTTAACTTATTTTTACATGTCTGACATTTAAATATGTTGTTCAGACAATTGTTACGAAGTTATATTTAATTAGTCAGACAAAATTGATTGACCAAACACCCCCTAAACAGCAAAATTATTCTGCCGTGAGTATGAGCGCGAAAGCATTATGCGCATGCGTCTTAGAGTAAATATATGAAAAATATTTACGGTACAGCTTCCGATATAAAACTTTTGCATCTCTATTTCAATATTAACGTAATAATTAGTCAGTATGAAAGTAAATTAATTCATTTAATATTTCTGGTATAATTAATCTGTAATGATATTTTTAACAATTTCATTTGAAATTATTTTTTTTACAAAATCACTTTTGTAAAAAAAATATTACCCATAATTAATTAAAATAAGCATTTATTTTATTGTTTAATCATCGCAATCATCATGACAATTATTTGAATTTTCATCATTTAACCAATCACGATACTGTCCAACTAAGTCATCATCTTCATCGTCATCAGTTATGTTGTTGCTGACATCTTCTTCTGCAAAAAATAATCAAAAGAATTAAAATACATAAAATTACTAGTTAAATAAATTTTAATCTTGAACTCTAATTATAGTACCTGATTGTTGAAGAGATTCACCAACGTCCCTTGGTAATTGGTCACCATCAAACCAATGAAAGTAAAACTGGTTTTCCTCTAACCTCCATCCATTTTGTTCAGGAGTAAAAATGGTTGGTTGTTTTTCATGAGCATAATTCCATATGCTAGAAATGTAATTAGCTCGTAGAAATTGTTGAAATAGCTCAGTTTTACACGGTGGTAAGCTGCTTGCATCAAAGTTTTTTAAATTTTTACGGTTAAATTCTTCATTTATATTAGATACGCTGTAATTATTTAAAAATAGCTGAACACGGGCAGCGTTAACATCGTATGTATCAGGAACACTATAGATTTCACAGATAAACTTTTGAATAGTCTTGAAAATATCTTCTTGTCTGTGCTCATCGGTTAATACGAGTAATTCAGGATCACCAAAGTGCATCAAAGCTTGCTGATACTCAGGTCTCTTCATTAATATTTTAAATGGTCTTTGTTTACCTTTTTTAAAAAAGGCAGGATTATAGTCACATCCGGTTAATGCATGAAAGCCTGTGAAACTTCGACACAAAGATGATCCCAAGTTCTCGTACACTTTACACTGTAAGAGGGCCCTCTTTTTCCGTAGTATTAGTTTACTCTTTGCTGTATACTATTAGGTTGTACCCAAAGGACACATACACAATACACAGAAGAATTACACGAATGAGAGAAGGGGAACTGAGTTAGTAAGACCGTCTCACTCGCTCCGAAACGCACCTATAATGCTTTCGCGCTCATACTCACGGCAGAATAATTTTGCTGTTTAGGGGGTGTTTGGTCAATCAATTTTGTCTGACTAATTAAATATAACTTCGTAACAATTGTCTGAACAACATATTTAAATGTCAGACATGTAAAAATAAGTTAAGTTAATTTATTTTTTGTAGAGCTTTAAAGCGTCTGACAAAAGTACTGGCCCACGAAAAGTGTCTGACGCTTATGGTATAACTTTATAATAACACTCTACAAAATATATTTAAAAATCAGCTATGAAAATTTAAGTTAGGTAACTATTAATTTTAGTTACCTTTCACACCTGGTACCTGCCCAGGTGTCACTCGGCAAGCTCCACAAGCGCGCAGGTATTCTGAGCACATAAGACACTACTGAGAACATGAGGTTTAATTTATGTGAAAATAAGTTTTGTCTTATCGCTCTGGGATCTTACTCTAAATGATCTGGTTCCCAGAACTTCCCAAGTGAGAGTGTACAGAGATACTCTGCACATTCGTGCGCCGGCTTGCCCTGAAGCCTGGTACCTGCCTGAGGTAGGTCGGAGGGTAACGCAGTTTGAGGAATAGTAATAAAACTATATCAGTGACTGACTAGTGTATATATTTCAGTAAGAACATGGGTACATTCAATTACTGAGAGAGATCCATCAGTACGAGCTAGGCTCAAGTATCTTGATCAATTAAAGATACAATTTCCGTTGTAATCTCTATGGTCAAGGACAATTCTATTACGAAGATATAAATTCTCTTTGGATATCATTTCGTTCTTTGTTCGTTCTATCTAGTGACATGAGACAGACAATGTTACAAGTTAAGGAATCAATGTTGCAAGTTAAAGAACTAAATTAAAACTATTACTTTCGTATCGATTATACTAAACACAAATAAAAACTAATGGGTATTATCTGTCCCGCACAGAGAGACTTAGGCATAATTCTAAACACAAAACTTACTTTTAAGGGGCTAACACGCGCCAAACGCGTCGTTTTAACTCGAAATGCTGAAGAACCTACGGATTATACCGCTAATAAAAAAATACCACTACACTACACTTTGGAACTTGCTAGTAACTCCTAATAAGTACCTACTAGCAAGTTTACTATTGTAATTATTATTATATTAAAAATATTTTTTATAATTATTATTATACAAAACGGCACTAAAAGCTAATAATGACATTATAAGTACCAACATATTTGACTTGGTATTGACTTCAATTATTAGATTAATGGGTAGCGCTTTAGTTCTTTTCACTTTTATACTTTTTTTTATAAGTGAATATTTTTGGAAATAATGGCTACGAAAGTTCCATAAATTGTTCCCCCTCCCCCCTTATCTTTTGAACCGTATCACTAAAATTAAAACTATTTTCGACATGATCAGATATTGCCGAAAAACTGCGTTTCTCAACAATGCCATGAACATCCGCTTTTCTGCCGGCAATTATTAAAATCGGATTTTTTCATATGTAGTGCATTTATTTGTATTATCGGATGCGAAACCCTACTGGGCATGGTCCGACATGCTCTTGTCCAGTTTTTGTTAGGTACCTATTTTGTTTTCGGTTTATTTATTTTTTAGGAAAATATTTTATTTCTCAATTTTTAGCTTAACTACCGTAAATCCTTATGATATTTGCCTTTGACACCGCACCCGTAGCTCGTATAATTAACCGATTTTAACGAAACTTACAATGAGTGACACTGCGTTTTAGTTATTTTTGGTGTTATGTACAAGCATTTCATTTTACCCCCGACTTCATACGCGAGACTAAGCAACTATTGTCTCAGTGATTCTTGGCTTACCGAAACTGCTTACCTTGATTGATAGGTTAAAATTATTGATGGTGTGAATCAGACATGTTTTTACGTGTGATTGTATTTAATTTTATGTCATATTAATGATATTTATTTAAAAAAAATATTTCTTAATTTTATTTTATGGATTACCTATAGATACCCTTATAATTATTTTTAATTTTTATGGATTACCTGTAGATAACCTTATAATTATTAAAATTGTGCACACAATAAGAAAGATATGAGCAAAATAAGAGAAGCGGCAGTAGCCTAATGGCTAAGGCATCGGTCTCGCAATCGTGAGGTCGTGGGTTCGAATCCTGGCCATTATACTACCGACGTGAACCCACTCCTAACACAAGCCATAGAGATTAGCTGGAGGGGTTAACAGGATTGCTAGTATTGTGGGATCACAATCCCACATTGCTAGTAGTCTTTAAAAAAAAGACGATCTAGAAATTATCACGATAATAAGGTAGTTCCAGTAAACTTTAGACAATTTTGTACTACTTAGTTAGTAGTAAAACAGTTGTGTACTACCAAGTTACCAACTCGTAAAATAAATTATTTTAGCGGGCCCTCAATTGGACAGACCTGCTTGTGCTAGAAAATATGTTTTTTAGAATAATTTAAAAGGAAACGGAACCTTTCGTTGTCCGTCCTTCTGTCTGTGTCTTGTCTGTCAAGACCCTTTTTTTCAACGCAATCAAAAGATACAGCCATTTATGCCACAAATTGTAGCACTAGCAAGGGAATATTCGCAACAGTCGCAGCTCGTAAAAGTCGATCCCAGGTGTAGCTGGATAGTTTGTATATAAAACATAGGATATAATACTTTTACCCATAATAAACTATTATAAATTCTGAAAAAGTGATATAATGGCCAAAACTTCGGTTAGCGACTACTATTTTAATAATAAAAATATACTAATACCGACCACACACCAGGCGACCTGTTTTCGAAAATAAAAAATATTTTGTTGTAAAGTTATTGACCGAAGTAATAGCATTTTTTTTTTAGTAATGTTGGTTTGATAAGGGCTAATATTAATACTTCTATGAATTTATCAGTTGCAATGTTTGGGTCAGTTATTTTAAAAAGGGGGTTAAAATCTATTTGGAATATTTTTTCGTCGAGTACTACTAGGTTGATTTTTGCAATGGTGGAGGTAGTGGTGATTTGGGCCTTTTGATATTTTATACTAAACAGGGAAGAGTAGTCTGTGATAGTAGATTCATAGATAAATAAAAGCCTGAGTACTGCAGGTAAAGTAGATAAAAATAACCATATTAGCTGAATAGTTTTGTCTGATTTTAATGAGTAATTCTGATGGTATAAGGTGCCATACAATTATTACGTAAGACGTATTACGAAATAAATACGCGGGAGAAGAAAAACTTTAAAATAATATCAAAGTTGATGAATTTTAATGAATTTGATGAATATTATAATAAAATAAAAACGTTTGGTATCTACAAAATAGACGTTCCTAAAAATGTTTTCTTTTGGAAATATTCATTAAAACAAACTAAACGAATATTCGTTTTTCCTTTAAATATTAATCAAGCGGGAAGGGAGTCATAGTATTCTTATTTTTTCTTACATAGGTTAAAGAAGGACTCTAGTAAAAGTCGTCTTACGTGATACATGAATGGTGCTTAAACGGAAAAATAATATTTTTTAGTCTTCGTTATATTCCAATCACATAAAAAACGGAAAAATAATATTTTTTAGTATTCGTTAGATTCCAATCACATAGCTGCTAGGTAAAATAGTTATTAAACCGATTCTTCAATAAACAACCAAATTCTAAAAATCTCTGGTGACCACCAGAGATTTTTAGCATACTCAATAAACTCTTATCATTATTTCAGTTTGCGACTGTTGTTTCTCTCATACTAAATTATGGTGGCCGCAAACTAATTCTTTATTTCAGTTATGTGGGCTTTGGACCACCTACTTTCATCCTTTTTGTAGGTAAATTACACAAAGTTCCTTCAAAGAAACTGGTGTTTGCTTACCAAAAAAATGCATCTTTACACTTTTACAACGTTACCCCCAAAGTTGTAGCAATCCTGCATTAGAATTATTCCAAGCAAAACAAAATAATGCTGTATTCGTTGAATTGCGGCCATATGGTAGCGAACCGGCGTTTTTGATATTATATATAATTATATGCATTTATATTACCGACCACTGGATTTCATTTAAATATTATGTTTTATTTTTTTCCAAATGGACATAAATAATCACGACAACTTAACTGTTTCACTAATTAAACATCTAACTTCGATATGAAATGACTAATCAAACTTGAGTTTGAGCATCGCGCGCCATATTTTTCTTTTAAATCACCACAACCACGCACTTCTGGGCAATAGGTTAAATCATTTTGTTTCAAACTGTCTAAATTTTTAAACAATAACCATTTTAAAAACGCGTTACATTTTTTTAAATATTTTTTTTCTAGAAATTATATTATCTTGATTTAAAATTTATAGTAGTGGGATACGAAATATGTATATACAATAGTATCCTAAAAAACATACTAATAGACGTAGATACTGCTGCTAAACCACCGCAAACCAATATAACGCTAAATTATCATTCATCGCTGGACCAGTTATTTCATTTATAACTGTACCAGTGTATTGCACCAAAATATAAATGGCCTGTTAAGTAAGTCTGATATGTTTACGGTATGTTTGGATGATTTGGGGTGTAAAGGCAAAACTATCGAAATACTATGTTTTTGTCAGCATAATATGATTTTTTCCGACGTTCAGCTATTAAATATTCCCAAATTTACATTAGCCACCTGTTATATCAGGAAATCTAGACATTGTGGTTCATGTATAATGGTTAGAATTGGTATTAAGTACAAAGTAATTGACCAAATCATTAAATATAGTGTGTCTAATGTAATAGAATGCTGTGGTATAGAACTAATTTATCATAATATTATAATAATCTGCATATATAGAATACCACAAAGCAAAGACATAAAAAACAAATTTGACATATTTCTTAGCAGTTTTAACAATATTCTTAATCTGTTTTCATTCAAAAGTATTTATACATATATTTATTATTTTAACATTGATATCACAAAGAAAACTAGATACACGAAACAATTTAGACATTTTGTGAGAGTTTTCATTTGAAATTTGAAATAAATGTACCTACTCGTTTGAGCAGCGGTACTTGCATCGATAATTTTTTGCATAATATACGAGGGTGTAAAAGTGAAGTAATAGAGCTAGCTATTTTAGATCACACAACACAACTGTTACAGTGTCCCGTTTCTAAAACATGCAGGTGTAACCAATGTTCATAAAAAGACTTGACTATTCCGAAGAAAATATCAGTAAATTCGTAAGCTGCTTGAATAATATTACTATCGCCGAAGTTTATGAAAAGATTGATGCAAATTATGCTTTTAAATTATTTCATGAAACGTTTCAACTTTACTATAACTTATGCTCCCCAAATATTAAAATCAAAATACCTACCAAAGTAAAACCAAAATGGGTAAATCGTGGCATCAAGCTATGCTGCAGGAGAAAGCGTGGGTTACTATGGAGGATGGTATACAGAAAACGATCCACCAAAGGAAATAAAACTAATTTCATATTATCAAGCAGACTTAAGAAAATAATACAATTTACTTCAAGGTTACAAAATGTGAACTACATAAACACTGCAAAAAATAAATGAAACGGGCCATCTATATAAGTCACCATGTATACCAACAGATTGTAACTACATTAACAGCAACCGGTGATCTATGCGGTCGAAACATTTGCTGTAGTCAGTAAACGCTAAATCTACATGCGCATGCTGTTCCATGGCCTCTGTTATATAATCGTGCGATAAAATCAGGTTTGGGAGTCAGGGATTCCTCCCCAATGGTGCTTTTGAGTGCTGAATAGACTCGAGTGTACATCAGTCGCTCGAATAGTTTAGAGAATAGACATATTTTTGAAATGGGACGATAGTTTTCAATTTTTGTCTTAAAAAAAATAATAACTAACCTTAACAAAATAATATTACAAAATTAAATTACCCATAAAGTATGCTTTTTTATTATTATTATTATTTTTATTTTTTTTTACTATTTTTAAATATAGTCTTACTTATATAAACTTTATTTTTTCTGTTTATATTTATTGTATACTTTCCTATTATATATTGACGGTTAATGTTCGTGTCGTCACTTTGGTCTTAGCAGAATACCAGCGCAGCTCATCAATAAGCGGAGTTGCAATCTAGCTGAGCTAGGACCATTTTTGTCTCTCCATACTATTATTAATTGAATTTGTACTATTTACTGTATGTATTCTTTTCTTTTGAGGACAAAATAAATTTATTTATTTCTTTCTTTCTTTATCTCCTTTTTTGTATATTGGTGACACAAACGCTTTTCCATATTTAAGACACTATACCTTCCGCTAATGACCTTCTAAAAAGGGTACAGATCGGGTGAACTAGGCTTTCTGCCATATTTACTATGAATATGGTTGGTATGAGATGTGGTAAGAGGAGGTTCGACATCTGGATCTTGAAAAGTAGAATGGAAATACATTAGTTTAGTAGTTAGTTAGGTACTGTGACGTGAACCTCTTGCTGGCTTTGGGGTGCGCAGCCGGGATTATTGCTCTCGAGGATGAGGAATCAAACAACTTCTTAAGCCCAGAACGATATTATATATTGAATAACTTGTACTATGATTTCTTTACATATTAATTCTTTTCCTTGACCATTCGTCTTGACGCTTCGTCCAATTCTCCCCAATTGTTTTTTCCGTTTTCTTCTTCGTCATTATTTCAAAGTTTTGGAACGTCAAGACAAACAGTTCACAATTAATGAGGCTTTATGCGAGTGGCCGGTCGAGTTTCCGACGCACCTGCCACACGCCGCCGCCTTATGAAAAAAAAAAATCTTTACATTTGACTATTAAGTCAATTTTTTTTTTTTTATAATATAAAACAACAAATATAAACCTAGCTGTGCATTTACCTATGTTGGCGATATAGATTTTTTTTTTTTTTTTTTAATACCCCCCTTAATCTGTCTCTATGCAAAAGACAACGTGTAACTGTTATACCTAATCTAACAAAATTTATGTCAACAAACACTTTACATAACAGTTATACGATGATGCTGGGCAAAAAACGCCATTAAAAGAAGCACCAGTATCAGATTCATTACCTAGCTAAACTTATGTATAACTAAATTAAATCAATCATTAAACACCAATTGACCCCAGGCAACAAATTGGGTGAAAGTCCTGCTTTGTTGTAACTGGAAGAAAATTCATCTTTAAGTATTAATCTTATATCAGTTAAATAATTGGTCAATCAAGCTATCGGTGACCATCTGATCACATCTATTGATTATTTAGATAAAATAATCACAAACGAACTTCCCAAGTTCGATTGAACCAAATGCAAAACTGTCTGCTTAATCACAGAGTTATATTTATAATTCAAAACAATAATACACCCGTTTTTGTTTGCCTAGTGCTCTATGGCATCAACATTGTAGGACATTTCTTCGCCGTGTGGTTGTACATGCAAAAACAAACAACATTTTAGAATCAGATCTAAAACCATTAACCATCCCTAAATATACAATTGTTTACACGTCAGACTATTAACAACGTCGCCACTTCTTTTCTGGCATCACCTACTCCTAAAAAAATAATTCTCATCAACTACTCATGTTTATCATGACTTAATTATAACATATGTTCATATAATAAAAATTCTCAACTACATAAAATTAAATACTAAGATATCGATATCTATTCGTCCATCCTCATAATAAACGGTTTCAATCTATTCGCATGAACAATCTGCCTCTGTCTTGAACCCACTTTCTTTATAATGAAGTTATTGTTATTCAACCTATTTTCAATTCGAAATGGCCCTAAAAACTTTCTACATAACTTTTTCGATATCCCCGACCTTCTCTTTGGATTAAAAAGTAAAACTTTCTGACCTATGTCATACGATACTTCAGTTGCTTTTTTGTCAAATAATAGTTTTTGTTTCGCTCGCGACTTGTCCAAATTTACTCTGACCCTTGTAAAAATGTTTTCTCTATTCTCTATTCTACTCGCGGTATTCTCATTCACTTTAATATTTAAATTAATTCCCGTATCCGATGGCAATTCTGGTTGTCTTGCAAAGACCAGAAAGTACGGTGACACCCGTGTCGATTCTTGTTTACTAATATTATATGCAAACGTAATTTGAGGTAAATATACCGACCAATCTGACCTATCATCTCGACCGTACTTGGCCATCATGCGCGACATAGTTGCATTTAATCGTTCTACCAACCCTAATGTCTGATGATGCATCGAAGTTGCAACTTTATGCACCGCCCCGAAGTTTGTAATCGTTTCTTGAACTAACGCCGACGTAAAAATTGACCCTTTATCCGTTATGATTTCTTTTACGGCCCCATGTATTGAAAAAATATTATTAATAAGGAAGTTCTTTATTTCAATCGCTGTGGCCTGTTTTACTGCCTTACTAATCGCATATTTTGAAAAACAATCTATTGCCAATATAATATATCTACTTCCATCCGTCGCATTATTTAACGGGCCTATCGTATCCACTTCTACCTTTTCAAATAACCTGTTTGTAACAATCGGTTGCAACGGCGCCACCCTATTTGACGTGCGCACTTCTTGACATACTTTACATGCTTTGATATAATTCTCTATTTTCTTATATGACTTTGGACAGCAGAATCTTGAATTAAATTTTTCTACTGTCTTCATCAAACCTAAATGACCTCCATATAATGGATCATCATGAATCTCACGCATAATTACTGGAAACAGTTCATCCGGAACTACCAGCAATCTTTTAATAACATTATTTTTTGTATTTAATTTATATAACATGCCGTTGTGTATAAAGAATCCTTTATATCTTTGTAAGTTTTCATCTATGATTTTATTTCTTAAAGATGAACAAAAATTATCGTTCATTTGAGCCCTTATTACTGGGTCTATTTCTAATTTGCAGATTTGCTCATTATTCTCTGTACATCTCATCCTAAATACTTGTAACCCGTCAGTGACCACGTGATCATCTTGACTTATTAACGGATTTCGACTCAGATAATCCGCCACCGAATTTTGTTTTCCCGAACAATATACAATCTCAAAATCATATGATTGAATGGCAAGAGCCCACCTAGCCAGTCTACCACTCATATCTCTTCTATCTCTTAGCCAGCATAATGCTTTATGATCGGTCACCACCTGAAACTTAAGCCCCCATAAGTACGATCTAAAATAATTCAAAGCAAATATTAAACCTAAGCATTCTTTTTCTGTTACAGAATATTTCTTTTCCGCATCATTCAATAATCGCGATGCGAATGCAACCGGAAATTTTTTTTTATCCCCTTGCATTAAACATGCACCTACTGCTACGCTACTAGCGTCAACAAACAACCTTGTGTTCACCGCCTTATCATCTGAAAAATGTCTGAGCATTGGAGGGTTAGACATTATCTCTATCATTTTGTCAAACGCTCTTTGTTGTGCACTTTCCCAAATAAATTTACTGTTCTTCTTCAATAACACACATAAAGGTTGATTTATTTTCGCGAAATTATCTATAAATTTCCTATAATAAGAAAACAGTCCTAGAATGGATTTCAATTCCTTCGCATTGTTCGGTCTTTTAATCATCTTTAATTTTTCTAATTTATTCCTATCCGGTAACACTCCTTCCCCTGAAAGTTCATGCCCTAACACCGACATACTAGTAAACGCAAATTTGCATTTACTCATGTTCAACGTAACATTAAACCGCCTACATCTATGCAATACTTTATTTAGATTTTCTAAAAAAACTTCATACGTCTTACCAAATATACAAATGTTGTCTATATATATCATGCACGATTTATACTTCAAATCCGCGAGCATTTCATCCATCGCGCGTTGAAAGACTGCACTACTGGTCTTAAGACCAAATGGTAGTACATTAAATTCATATAATCCTGCGTCCGTCACGAACGCTGTTTTGTATTTATCTTCTTCTCTCACTGGTAACTGCCAGAATCCGGAATTGAGGTCCAACTCCGCAAAATATTTCGCCCCTCTAAGATAATGTAGCACGTCGTCTACTCGTGGCATTGGATAGCAATCATTTATGACGTTTTTGTTTAATTTCCTATAATCTACACAAAATCTAAAGGATTTATCCGGTTTCTGTACTAAAACAACTGGAGAGGCATAATCACTACAGGACGGACGAATAATACCAAGATCTAACATCTCACTTACTTGTTGACGAATGATCTCACTCTGTTTGAGTGAGACCCTATATGGAGATCTATTCACAGGAACCTCGTTCGAAGTTTTTATTTTAATCGGCTTCACCCGGCAACAACCTAGCCTATCTTTACTAAATGAGAATTGTGGCCTGTATTCTTCCAAGATTTCAAGCAATCTATTCTTATTAGTTATACTTAAGTTTTCATTAATAACAAATTTTTCACCAAAAAAATTTAAGTCAGGAAGTTTACAGACCTTATTGTCATTAAGTTTACAAACATCCACAAAATATAAATAATCACATTTCGAAATATTAACAGACACTATTTCCTCTGTATCGATACTAGGAACTTTATCCGGTCTCTTCACAAAACATATTTCATTGCATTTTCTTAATATTATTTTGTTATTCACAAAGTCTAATATTGCCTCATTATTAATTAGGAAATCTTGTCCCAAAATCAGTGGACAACTGATACCTACTACTACATAAAATAGTGTGTTATATACCACATTGTTAATTATCACGTTGAGGTATGTTTTTCCTAGGACCGGTATAACTTTGCCGTCCGCGGCTTTTAATATAATATTATTGTCTATATCTAAAATTGCTTTATTCATTAACGCTACTTTTTCCGATAGCAAGGACACTGAAGCCCCACTATCTAATAAAGCAGGAATCGCACCTGAACGTAATTCTACTAAAATAACTGGTTCGGACTGACCATAATTATTCTTCTGGACGTCTTTTATGTTTGGGCTCAGCTGCGTCCTCACTGCTGTTGCCCTTGGAAGTTTGGGCGATGCTCGCCTACTCTCGCTGTCGACGACGCCACATCATTAGCTGATTGAACCGGCATCGGCGGAGGTCCTCTGCTCCTTAAAAAGTACTGGCGGGGATTTGACTCCCGCCTTGGTGTTAACGAACCGCTTGGTGAATCATTGGGTGGAACCCGAGACACCGGGGATCGGTATTTACTATACGGAGTCGATTGATTGCTCCGAAATGGACTATTGGTCGGTCTGTTGGAGTCTCCTTGCTGCCCAGACCTCACTGCTACCGCATTCTCAACCTTAACCTTAAGATTGACTTCCCTTTCAATTTCTTTATCATATACTGATTGTAATTGTAAAACTGTGGCCTTTAATATATTTTTATCAGCACATACAACTGCAGCGAGCTTTGATTTGTAGAAACTATTACATTTCTTTGGAAAGCTCCTTACGAACGTATTGTCGTCAATTTTTCCCTTTTTGGCTATATTTGAAAGCTCGTAGTAAAATGAAACAATATTCTCCTCTGGCGCCTGTATCCTTTCATAGAATTTTTCCGTATAATTAGTACGGTTTGGGAATTCTGCTTTTAATGCAGTGATGAAGCTCTCGAAGCTATCACAATCTTCTATGATTGCTTTGTATAGGTGTAGCGCTGGTCCAGCCAGATACGCCGCCACAAATATTTTTTTTTCCTCATCCGAAGTGATTTTATTAATCACACAGATGATCTGGAATTGGTTGACAAAATCATCTACGGACTCATACAATCCCGTGAATGCACTCATTTTTAATTAACTTTACATAGAAATACGACTTAGCTCTTTAAATGACTTCCTCTGAAGAGTTCGGCGCCTCCACCATGTGACGTGAACCTCTTGCTGGCTTTGGGGTGCGCAGCCGGGATTATTGCTCTCGAGGATGAGGAATCAAACAACTTCTTAAGCCCAGAACGATATTATATATTGAATAACTTGTACTATGATTTCTTTACATATTAATTCTTTTCCTTGACCATTCGTCTTGACGCTTCGTCCAATTCTCCCCAATTGTTTTTTCCGTTTTCTTCTTCGTCATTATTTCAAAGTTTTGGAACGTCAAGACAAACAGTTCACAATTAATGAGGCTTTATGCGAGTGGCCGGTCGAGTTTCCGACGCACCTGCCACAGTACCGTAAAACGGGGTGAATTGGGACGAAATCGACTTTTGAATCAGATTTTAACCATTTTACTAACAATTGTGAAGCAACAGGCTTCTAGTATATCCTTCCGGTAGGTCAGTCTATTACTTTATTGTAGTTACAACTCAATTCAAAACAGGGTTTTGGAGAAAATTGGTAAAATGTGGTAAATCCCTACTCACCCCACTGCTGAGGTCACTAGGGATGAAAACGGGGTGAATAGAAAATTACGTTAGGGCTGCCTCATATTTTTTTCTCATATTAATAAATTTAAGTTAGTAGAAGAAAAGTGTTAGCTTCAAATTGAAAATTGAAATTGCAGCTCTGGACCTCTTTATGTTCTGGCACATCCTTTGTGATATTTTATTAGTATGACGACTTAGAAAGGAGTTTGCGAAGTCTACACCTGGCAGGTTATTTTTGAATACCCTGTGGACTATACATTGGTTATCCAAGTACATTTTAATTAAATGCCGCAAATCAGTGGTATCCAACGGATAGCCCCATTCTGCGCATATATTGAGGTTTTGTACTATAAGTTCTTCTACATCCTGAGTCAATGCAGTTTGACCGCCGGGTCGCTTCAATGTATTATTATTATGACGATGTAATGCCGACTTCGAAATGCCGTATTTTTCGGCCACGGCTTTTATGGACTTCTGGGTAGAATTTAACTCTTGTAATGCCTTTTTTAAAATGTCATCGTCATACTTCTTATATGTTTTGGCGCCTGGTTTTGGCTTGTATGTACGAGGCATGTTAGGTTCTGTAAATAATGTAAAATAAAAAAGCTTTAATAATAATAGGATATCTATGGTTTTGGCATATCGTGAAAATTATTTAATCTTAGTAGTAACACCCAACCACCAGATATGAGACACGCGAGAAAATATTAACACTAAATATAATCACTCATAAATAACCCAATTTAAAAAGTATTTTGTGCGCTAAATATGTAGTTGATCTGTAAATACACCACTCATCGTACGATCTACTTGTGATTTACTACTTTTTTCAGTACGTACCTACGTCACATGTGATTTACGGGATCTTTGACAACCCTAGAAATTCATACCCAATCACCCCTCAGTCGTCCCTAATCACCTCCCATTCGTTCCGAAAAACCCCATTCCTGTCCCGAATCACCCCTTTCGGTATCCCTATTCCCCCCGAATTCGTCCTCAGTCACCCCAGAAACAACTATAAATGCATGTTGTTTATAAAATCATTTTAATATTAAAATCAATTGTATTTGGACTTACCTTAATAGATTTTCTAAGATTATTTTAAATGTTTTAGTAGATCCACACCGTAGTATAACTGTTTTTGCACTATAAATATGAGAAATTTCAAATGTTTCTGGAGCACTATTTTCGCGCTAAGCTAACCTTCACTTCAACGATCATTTTTACTGTCATATTGACGTTTTATATAGTAAGTGTTGCCAACATAACGAAGTAAATATAACCAATTTTCTCAAATACATTAATTATATTTAAAATGTTGCCACATCTATGAATGCCAGAGACTTTAAAATATTCCTGAGTTTATCCCTAGTCACCCCTGCATCCCTAGTCACCCCGTTTTACGGTAGTTAGCAAACAGTCTACAAATTCCTTCTCCAGAGTCTGCTTCACTAAGATAGTGCATTACGTTAGGGAGGGTGTTACCGCATTTTTTACTCTTGATATACGACCAGAACAACCTTGGGGTTATTTATTATTGATGATTTTATTTTTTCCATATATGGATCAAAGCAACATTTTTCTAGTTCAATGGCCCTCTTGCGTAACAAGGAGAACGAGTGATAATCAGAAATATTACCGTATGTTTTATGTTTCTAGAACCTTCGCACTTACATTTTGGTAAAGAATAAAGAAACACGTGTGTCAGCGTTTTTTTTATCCATATTTTTGGAACAGATGCATTTGTTTTTTGAAATCCACTATTGGTTTCCGTCCTCTCTTAATGATTCTTAGCGTCTGTAATGGAAATCAAGTAAGTTAAAATCTTTGCATTTAATCATAAATCTAATATTACAAATACATATACCTAAATATTGGCAGCGTGCACAACAGTAGCGCACTGGTTTTCTGAAGAAAACCAAATATTGACATACAAAGAGGAATTTAAGTTTCTTAAGAGAATTACAAAATAAATAGCAATAATTTTGAATACGACGGACATTTATATTTTTGGGAAAATCGTGGAAACGAAACTAATTTTTGGCGTCAATAAAATGTTGTACATAAATTGTGTCTTGAGGTTTTGGAGACTTTGGCACATCTGTACTGATATCATACAGAGAATTATAGGTATACTTACTTAATATCACATTAAATATGGCACAAATTTTTTTAGGCATACTATTACCGTAATAGGTCAACGAGCAGTGGAAACTTTGTTTTTTTAATTAAAATATAACTAGCAATGTGGGATTGTGGTTTTACATTACTAGCGACCCTGGTAACCACTTCAGCTAAGCTCAATGACGTGGGTTCACGTCGGTAGTATAATGGGTAGGATTCGAGCCCGCAAACCTAAGTATATATACATTCCTAGTCATCTTTAAAAAAAATAGTAGATAGATGGATTACAGTTTGTATTAAAAATAATCATTTCTGTATTATTTATATAACTATGATTGACCTAAAATATATAATAAGTCCGGGCAAAAGTATTTTCGTATTTTTCATTCACAGAAAAAAAAATAGATTTAATTTTTCATTTATTTATAATATGTTTGTGCCGTTTTGATCGATGAATTGTTGCCATCTTGTGAGTAGTGCCATGATACCGTTGCTGTAAAAATTTCGAGATCTTTCAAAGTTCTATTCAGGTTAACTTTATGCTTTCTAAAGAGTTCTGAAGTGACCGAAGCAGGGGAAAATCTGATGGAGCAGTTCTTCAGCAATATCGTAACTACTAATATGTCGATCTTGCTCCACTTTTTCAAAGCAGGCACTCATTTTATCCGTGACATATCGCGCCCATAGCGAGCCCCATCCTTTACAATAAATTTCCAGACTTGAAACGCTTGAACCACATTTGTGCTACTCGTATTAATATCGCATTAGGTTTGTAAACCGCACAAATTATGTTAGCGGCGTTCGTCGCATTTTTACCTTTTTTTGTAATAAAGCTATAAAATGTCCCGAATTTCTTCGTCACATTTGGTCACATACGTTCATTTTGCTTGCTTGAAAAACAATTGAAAAATGATTGTAATTGAAATTCTGAATGTGCTTCTGACCCACCGTACCAACGAGCATACTTCCAGTGGAACGGTGGGTAATTTAAAATTGAATAGTGATGTAATGGCGGCCGATGTGTTTTATTTATTTATTAGAGTAGTGTATTAGTATCATTTACAAAAAGAAAAAACAAAACATGAATAATTCTGAGAACAAAACGTGACGAATTATTAGTTTAATACACACTACTTCTGTGTGATGCGACGAAGCCCGCCCACAGTTGATTTCGTAAAGAAATAATGAAATTAAATTTAAGTAAAAAAGAATCATTATGGAATCAACCAAAGATAATAGATCTAGCTAGATACCACATGTTCCTGTAACAGTATGGAAACAGAGCGTGCCACTTTATCCCCACCGCGCATGACGTCACGCGAGCGTTTTAGTGATGAACCTACCATAAACAGAATCGTTTCAATCGTAAGACATCATTCATCCAACAGAGTATCGATTTTAAATCGACCAATTCGATTCGATACTGCTGTTTTGAATTATTTAATTTAAACTTTTTTATTAAAAAGAAAATTATTATTTCTTTTGTTTTAAGCTATATTAAAAAAGTATCTGCTGTTTTTAATTCCAACAAGTTAGCACAAGATTATTATCTAATTAACTGGCGCCCGTGGCTCCACCGAACTTACACTCAATTTACACTTTGAACGGTATCTTAGGGAACCGGGATAAAAGCAACCCATATGTACTTTTCCGGGTTCAAGCTATCACCATAGGTATTAAATTTCTGCTAAATCGAAAGGTTTATTCTTATAAATAAAAATAAAAGCACGGGTAAAATTAAACGACATAAGCATTTATTTATTTTTTGTAATTTAATATATAATCAATTGTAGGGAAGATTAGGTAGGATCAATATAATTTTTACACTAAGCCAAAACTATTTGTAACGCTTTTGATTATTTGAATATCACAGAATCAGCTTTCTTAGAGTAAACTAATAATACACTGTGTTTAAATGCTGTAAATAGGTCTAACACATATTACAGTAAAGGATTGAACTATTTAAAATTACATAGATTGCACAAGATTACCACAAATCGAGAATAATTCACAATAAATTTTCTAGAAAATAAAAACGTACGAACACAGGTAGTAGTTATGTACTGAACCTTATATTGAGATCAAAGTTATCAGTATCACAGAAAAAGCTTTCAATATAAAATTTACAATCTTTCTTTCTGAGTGGCCAACCTTGTGCCAGAATTATTCAGATCACCCATTATGACATGACCTAAGGACTGTTAGCGAGATGATAACAGCCTAAACCGACTTTTTACGTGCCCTCTGAAGCACGGATACGTTCAAATGTAATATCACTATGCTATACGACTTCAAAATTTAGTTAAAAAAGTGTGAAATTAAATAATCGCGCGAACAGCGTAAGCCCCCAAATTGAAGGATCAAAATTAAAGAACCCCCAATACGCTCCAAACCCTTTCTGTACCATTTAATAAAATAATAAAACAAAATAAATGTTAATTTTGATTTATCTGAATTGAATACCTCTTAGTTACTAAATTATTGACCTTGAAACAGAACAAGTTTATTATATATTTGTCTTTTCGTAGTTTTTGTTTTTAAATTTCTCGTTAAATAATGTAAACGTACTCGTATATCAACGTAATCTATACTAATATTATAAAGCGGAAGAGTTTGTTTGTTTGTTTGTTTAAACGCCCTAATCTCAGGAACTACTGGTCCGATTTAAAAAAAAAATCTTTTTTTTGGATAGCCCATTTATCGAAGAAGGCTAGGCTAGGAGGATAGGCTACATAACATCACGCTACGACTAATAGGAGCGGAGTAGCGACGAGAAATGTTGCAAAAACGGGGAAAATTTACGCATACGAAGTTGCGCGGGACAGCTAGTCAACGTATACATAAGCCTTTATTAAATTAACTAAATGGTTTTCAGTAAGTGCTTGATGAAACTGATGGATGGTTATGCAATTATAAATATTCTTCAATGATAAAAACTACTCTAAATTACATCTATAATAATACAATATATACAAGATATTTACAAAAAAAAAAAAAAAATGTAAAGTGAGGACACAAAACCGTTTAAGCGTCAAAGAATTCCTCCCCATCGATGTCAACTGGTAACATTCCCAGAAGGCTGGCAGCATTGCCACGTTGGATGGCAATGCTAATTCTTTGTGCAAAGAATAGGCCAGCTTTCTGGTCCCGGGAAGCACTAATGAGTCGTGTAGAGATTTCCTTAAAAAGGTGGCGCGCACTTGGGCCCTACGGCCCCAGCGTCTCAACTCCAAACGGCTCAAATATATAATCTCCAACCAGATTACTATATTTGCGCCGTTTGAGATTCTCCGCAGATGCAGCAGCAGCGCAAGCACAGCTCGCCGTGCTTGGAAGGTAGGTAGGTGCTAAGGTATCAACGCAAGGTATCATTATAAATATTACTAATAATTAAAAAAAAGTTAAAATTTTGTGATTTATTTATTATTTCTCTTTTAACTATTTCAGCAACTTTGCATACTTGTATACAATCCTTTGAGGAATACACTACACCACCTTTGTCCATAAACATAAAACTATGTAGTTATTACAAAAATGCATTCTCGTCCCTCCGGTTATCTGTTTCATAATCGAGCGTGATCAATTCGCGATTAAAGAAATCGATCTAAAGTGCTTAAACATAACATCACTACTTGTAGAAAAACGACAAAATCCCCTGTACCACGACATTTATTTGTTGTTGTTTTCGATTAATCGTTTGAATTTCATTGCGTACTTTCAACGTATGAGACGATGACATATCACCTGATGACATCAATTTAAACTGCAATGTAAAACGAATAGAGTAAAAATACGCCAATGAGAATTTATCGTTGTAGAATTACTCAAAAACGTAAATAAATCATTTTAAAATTATATTCACCTTAAGGAGCAACAAAATTACTTAGCGATGAAAGTATACATTTCTCTTGCTACGGTCTACATTCTTCGACGAGTTTTTACAACTTATAACTGCACAATTAGGCATTTCTTGTTGTAGTACACGCGACGTCATGCGGCCGCGATCGGACGTTGAATAATATCACGTGCGCTCCAACCAGCGCCGCGGCGCTGGTTGGAGACACGCTTTGACTTTGACTGACTGATTCTAGTTATATGTGTGTTCTGTGGAATCAACTGTGACCTCCCCCTAAATGATTACAGCAAAAAAAACTATTCGTCGCTCATGTTCAATGTAATGTTTGGAAATACATACTTTAAAACTGCATTCATAGCCGCCTTCTCATACTCGCAATGAATTTTCTGTAGTTTCCATTGTGGTATAACTGACATAATAATTTCGAACAGAATACAATAAGTTTTCTCTTTGCGGTCAGACATCAGTGCAAATATTAATGGTTTTACTTTAGTCTCTTGTCTAGTACTAGTGATATCGCCATTTTCAAATGGAGGAAAACTCCCAATCGCTAAATTTAGTCCCCTGTTTTCATAATCCCTCTGTTTTAAATCATAAACTCTGTGAATCGGTTCGTTAGATGATACTACTTTTGCCCGTAAATCACATATTTCCATTAATATCACATTCTTATTTGGATCTTCTTCACATGCATGATTATTTCTTCGTGTTGTCTAATGTAAATTAACATGTAAACTACATGTTAATTTACATTAGAACATTTATGTAAAAAAATATCACAATTCTATAACCCCCAAAAAGTCACGAATTTATCAGCCACTGACTGCATACCATGGGTACGTAGCTTCTACTCTCAGGCACGGAATAATTTTTTGGGGCAACAGTTTCGATGTAGAAATAGCCTTTAGAACCCAGAAAAAATGCTTACGAACTATATGCGAATTAAAACAAACCAAGTCGTGTAAACCCTACTTCAAACAGTTAAAAACACTAACTTCCATCAATGTACATTTATGAAACTATTGTGTTCGTTAAATCTAATCTGCACTTATTTACCGCTCAGACCAGAGCACGCAATCAAAACAAACTAGGTATTTCTTAATAATTCAAAGACACTCTAAGGCTTTCGATCTAGTAAGCTATGATGTGCTTTGGAGAAAGCTGGTGGACGGGGGTATACCGACTAGAATTTTAAGGATTATGCAATATTGGTATGGATGGCTCTCTGCGCCGTATAGAATGGAGTGCGGTGTGAGGCAGGGAGGGTTGACATCTCCTAGGCCAGTGGTTCTCAAACTTTTTAAATGACGGAACCCTTTTGGGAAGCAAAATACTTGATGGAACCCTACAATAAAACAATTATTTTTATAAGTGTATTCTTTATTAATCAGCATAATAAAAGTACAATGTATCAGTTACTAATTATTATTTACTTCACCACTTGGTAAGGACAATAATAGAAAACATTAAAAAAGAAAAAATCTAACTAGTGGGAGGTATGAAACTGTTTTTTATTTTTCATCAATTGCTTGATATCAGGTTTGATGGAAGAAAGTTGGAGTCTCATATCAGCTTCGGCGTCCAGTCTATTGCGATATTTTGTTTTCGTGGCTGCGTAGGTAGAGAATCCTGTTTCGCACAAATATGTAGTTGGGAACGGGAGAAGAATATCCAGAGCCATTTGGCCAAGCATTGCATATTCATCTTGGATTCTGCACCAAAAATCATTAAGAGGCGTCGTTTTGAACAATGACTCCATACTTGTATCTGATGACATTTCTAAAAGAGATTCATATATCTCATTTGACATGTTTTCAGGCTTTTCCAAGTTGGGTAAAAAAGGATTATAAATCCAGGAGTTCACTTTAATTTTTGTATTGTGTTCTTCGGGAAAATACTTTTCAAAAGATGCGCGCATCGAACTGAGATATTGGACCAATTCTTCAAACACATTATCTTCAAACATTTCTGAGTCGTTTTCGCTAACAAACTCACTGAGTAACGTAAAACTTTCTATTTCTTTCTTACCAATGCAAATGATCCAAAAATCTAATTTTCTTTTAAAAGCAGTTATTTTATTATAGGCCTGAAACACTGTTGTCTGTTTACCTTGCAACGATAAATTTAATTCGTTAAGTTTTTGAAAGATATCCGCCATAAAAGACAATCGGAACAACCAAGTTTTATCATACAAACGGTCCTTCAAATTAAAAGAAGTATCTGCTGAAAGAAACATTTGTAACTCGGCTCTAAGTTCAAATAGCCTTGTTAAAGTTTTTCCCCGAGACAGCCATCGCACTTCTGTATGGAGCAGCAGTGTTTTATGTTTGCTGCCATAATCTTCACACAATAATGAGAACAATCGGGATTGTAGTGGTCGTGATTTGATAAAATTAATTATTTTTACCGCTTCATCCATAACTAATTTTAGATTAGACGGCATTTGCTTCATCGCAAGTGCTTGTCTATGCAGAATACAATGACTGGAACTACAATTAGGCGCTTTATTTTTCATTCGTGACACTGCTCCTGCTGTTTTACCTGTCATCGCCTTGGCCCCATCTGTACAAATGTCAATGCAATTGTTCCAACTGAGATTATGTTCTTCAAAAAATATATTTATTTTATTAAAAATTTCTTCCCCGGTAGTGTTTGTAAGCAGCGATGAACACATAAGCATGTCTTCTTCAAAAGAACTTTTATATGGATATCTCACAATAACCAGCAGGATAGCCAAACCAGCGACATCAGTCGACTCGTCCATTTGCAAAGCGAATCGTGTATTTTGTAGACGTGTAACTAGTTCTTGTTTGACGTAGCTTGCCAGATCATGGATTCGTCGTGAAACAGTATCGTTTGATAGCGGAACAGTAGAAAGATGCTTTGCAGATTTTTCATCAAGCATACATTTTGTTATGTCTAATACACATGGTTTTATTAATTTCTCAGCGATAGTGTGCGCTTCACCTGCTTGTGCAATGCGATAGCTAACTAAATATGATGCCTCCGTGGCCTTTTCGTTGGTAGTTTGTGTTACATGCATCATATTTTTTTGACTTTCTAATAACTGATCTTTTTTGCGAACAAAAAATTCTTTATTCTTGTCTTTAGTCTCGGGGTGTACGGTTTCTAAATGTCGACGCAATTTGGCAGGTGCCATGGAACTATTAGGAAGCAGTTTACTACAGAGCATGCAGAGAGGTGAGCCGTTGGAATCAACAAATCCGAAACTGATATAAGATTCATCATACTTCCTTTTTTTCGTCTTTGAAACCGTCGAGCTTGACGTCGTGGCACTCGTGGCATCATCTTCTGGATCGGTGATTGCTAAATTCTCCGCGCGCATTGCTTTTGAACATTCAGCGTCATTAGAAGATGTTGTTGGAACACGTTTAACACCTTTAAGCCAACGTTCCATTCTTCTTTATTTATAATGTTACAAGTCAGGATAGTGGGGTATAAATAATGCACAATCGTTACTGCGTATAAGAGACTAAATTTAGAACCTACAGGGAAGAAATGTATAAAACTGAGACAACAGAATACAGCAGGCAGTAAAACAATGAACACTAGTTTCTCGCTAGCGAGCTTGTAAGTAGGTAGTAACTTATCGCTCCGAACGCTAATCATCAACTGACGACGCCAACGCGCGATCGCCGCTTTTATACTTAGTCCTAGACTCGATCTCAAATATTCTCGAAAATACTCGAGTCGGCACCTTTGATAAACAAAAAGCAAAAATAAAAACAGAAATTTAAAAATAGCGTTGTAAACAATATCGACTTTATCCTTTGAAGTTAGAGACGAAAGTCGCTTGTTGACAACTATAGCGTCTAATTCAGAGGCGGCTTTTATCAAAGAGACTGAGCGCTTACAAGTATACTACCCGCTCGTTTTAAGTTTGCCGCTGGCGATAGGTATGAGTGTATGACGTTCGAAACTTTTTATTTAATTGTAACAATAAAAATTGTGTACGGTAGATATTTGGGTAAAACTATGACACATTATAAGTTTTGTTGTCACGTGGGGGAGGGTACGCGCATTCCACAGACCGGCAAACTTAGAGCGAACGCGTTGTACAAGTATAAAATTGTTGAGACCAAACTTATAAGATATTGTACCAGCTAATGTAACACAAGCTTATACAAATACAAATAAATAAATAAATAACATTCATAGCGTTTTGTCTCCGCGCGGCCGCGGAGTCCGCACAGCCGCGGAGTCCGCACAGCCGCGGAGCGACCAGAGAGAGGTGTTTTGATTTTTTTATTTCTAAATTCTTGCGGAACCCCGACAGAGGTATCACGGAACCCTAGGGTTCCGCGGAACACACTTAGAGTATAGCTGTCCTAGGCTATTTAACTTATACATTTGGGTTGGGTGCAGCGTACACGGTGTTAAAGTTAATAGCATCAGCTACGCTGACGATATGGCACTGTTAGCACCGACGGCTGAGGCTATAAGTGAGATGTTAAAAGTATGCGAGTTCTATGCTGCCTCACAGGGTTTCATATATAATGTAAATAAATGTGAGTACATTGTCTTTAAGGCCTTGATAATATACCAAGTCTGACCCTAAAGGGCATGAACTGTATGTTCAAGTTAGTGAGTTACTAAATTTAAATATATAGGACATTTTCTTACTGATGATTTACTACTTACTTGATGAATGATTAGAGACGATGTAGATATTGAAAGAGAGCGCAGGGCATTATCGGTTAAAGGTAACATGTTGGCCCGCAGATTCTTTCGTCGTAGCGAAGCAGTTAAATAACGATAATCAAGGCGTACTGCCAAAGTCTATATGCGGGCAATCTGTGGGCTAGCTACACCAAAAAATCCTTGGATTTACTGCGCATCCAATATAGAATGCTGTTGGGCCTGCCCCGCTTTGTAGTGTGAAATAAAAGAAATGTTTGCGCAGTATCAAACTGACGGCTTCCATGCTATCATTCGCAAAAAAAACGCATCATTGGTCAGTGACAACAGTATTCTGAAAACTAGCGGAGAGTATCAACTCTTCTTTTCTAACACCTCTGTTAAAAAGCGCAATAATTACTCGTACTTTTACCTACTAATAATAAACATAAGCACTTCACTAACACAATGGGTATCTGTTATCTGAAAATAAATAAATTTATTACTATTTATTATAAAAGAAGTTATTATACAGTATCTGAATATATCGAAAATTCATTATTATAAATTTGTAATACCTTTTCAATTAAAATTGTGATATTGAATTGTATTAAGTTTGACATAACTATGGCACTTATTAGAATTATAAATTATTGTAACATACTAGTTTGACATATATTTAATTGTAATTGCAGATTTGATTTATAATATAATTAAAATAAATAAATTTTAATATAATTATTTTTATGTAAGGTAATAAATACATATCTAATTGTAAGGTTTTGGCCTTGTTGAGTGGGCTGTATGTTGTTAAATAAAAAGAACACGTGTAAGACTGATTCAAACGTGTGCTCGTTTATTGTATTTATAGAGAAAGTAACCACAGATTACAAACAAGGTGTTGCAAGTCTAAAACAATAAAAATACGTATTTTTTATCTTAATGTTGCCAGCGCAACTTAGATAATATTTACAACCTTATAATAAACAATGCATTGCGAGTTATCTAGTTAATCAACCAATTACAAGTATAATATTTTTATCAGATGTAAACTATATGAGAGTAGGAAGGCATTGAATATTATAAAGTTCAAAGGCATTAACAATATTTACTGATAATTCCAAAATATACTAAGCGAAGCAATCTGAATCCAGAATACAAATTGGAGACAACCATTTTATACTTATTCTATGGTAATATTGATTAATAAAACGTTAATGAAACAATTTTATATCAACAGTAATAACACTATTAACATAACAACAACCATAAGTAATAACTTGACTGCCTCTGTGGCGCGGTGGGAGTGTGTCCGACTGCTACGCAAGAGGTCGTGGGTTCGATTCCCACACGGAACACCACTTTGTGTGATCCACAAATTGTTGTTCCGGGTCTGGGTGTAATTTGTGTCCGTGACTTGTATATTTGTAAAGTCCCCCGTGACACAGGGCTTGTACCCTACTGCGGGAGTTGTCTTTAAAAAAAAAAGAGAACGTGTACAAATAAAACACTACTCGGTGTCATTATTACACTCCAAAGGTAAGACACAAACTTTCATTACAGCTCCTCTATGTGTGTGACCATTTGCAGTTTTAACTTCAACAACTCTGATCTTTACCTGGGTAAGTATTAATAATCCTGGTTAGAGGCCTGTAAAGTGGCGACAAATTGTCATCCCTTAAGATCACTAATGTATTGTTAGGTTTAGTTGAGTATCTTGCCACTTAGGGCGGGATTGTAGCAAAATTAAGTAATGCTTACTCGAAACCTTCCAAAACGACATTTTCATATCATTAGACATTTTCCTAAACTGTGTTCTAGTTATCATGGTTACATTACATACATTAGGATCTGGGTACATATTGAATGCAGTCCCTATTAGAAAATGACTTGGGGTAATACATGAATAATCATTTGGATCATTAGATAATGGCATGAGAGGTCTACTGTTTAACAATCTGACACAAAATGGTATACAATTCTTCATAAATGAGTATAGATTTTAGTTAAACTCTCTTTAGATGATATTTCACACTTTTAACTCTAGCTTCTGCCAATCCCGCAAAGACGGGTAAATAACAAGGCAAAAATGGAATTTATTTTCTTTCGAGATGACAACTGTGCCCACGCCGTGATATAAATCTATTTAGACAGGCAATGATTGTCTCAGTCTTCAAGTCAGAGGCCAGCTCTAAATAAATGGCTTTTGTAACAAAGCATACAAACAGACAAATATAACCTTTTAAGATGACAGGTTTTCTAACTCTAACCATTATGAGTCAGCATAGTCCAGTCCAACCTTTTGAAAAGGTCGACATACCTTGACTCGATCAGGCGGCATGGAACCTATTAACTGTTTGGCTGATTCAGCCTTAAGCCTAAAACAAACAATACATTTATGTATAACTTTTTTAACTTGTCTAAGGCCATTCACAATCCATAATCGTTGGTTTATTTATGACAAGACAAGTCTTGGGCCCGCATGGAGGTTTTTGAAGTATTCACTCAAGATAATTAAATTAGTGACGCGTGAATCCTTGGGTACAACAATTGAGTGTTTCTGCGCATAAAGTATGGATGCGTTTTGTAGTCGACCACCCTTACAAACTAGGTCCCTATCATTAATAAACGGATACAATGGTTTTTAATTACCTTTAACAATAGCATTATTACATTTTAAAGCATGAATATTTAGTTCCTGAGTTGTAATATAATTAAGTTTATTTTGGGCTACCTTTGACTTTTCATTCTGAACAAAACGTAAGATGTAGGCTAAAACTCGTATCATTTTATTAATATTAGAAAATTTGTCGAGAAAATCAAGATATAAAAGTTGTTCTTTAGATTTGTACAAAACATTGCGCTTAAGCTTGCTTGAGTCGTCCTTAATCTCAGGTTACATACATTCGTTGGTAAAATTACACTGACTTGTGGCTTGTATTCACGTGAATTCAGGAAGTGTGGGCCTCTCCACCACAAGTAGTGATCAGCCAGCTCGCTCGGCATGACTCCCCGGCTAAGACAATCAGCGGGATTATCGTTTGAGCTAAGATATGACCATGAGTAATTTTGTGTGACTTTTGTTATGACCTTTACCCGATTCGCTACATAAGCCTTTAGTGTATTTATGTTGCTTTCAAGCCAAGCTAATACAATTTGTGAGTCAGAATAAAGAATAACATCCTGTATGTGCATCTTAACAATGAATGTGTCATGAATCCTGCTTACAAGCTTTGCAAGCAAAAGATCGGCATTTAGCTCAAATCTAGGTATGACAGATTCTGATTGATAGCGTTTATTCGTGACTTTGAACCAAGCAAGGATATTTTTACATTACCTGCAGAGTCGATGGCCCTCATGTACATACAACAACCATGAGCAGTAGTACTAGATGCATCAGCAAACCCTATAATTTGTGTTAGACTTGTATTGTACATGCATATGTATCGCCGTATAAGCATAGGTTTATTGTAAGCAAGCTATTATAAAATTTGTGCCATTCCTTTAGCAGTTCACCATTTGGCAATGAATCCCAGTCCAATTTTGCTAGCAACAGGCGTTGCATTATAACCTTAGCACATACCACAATAGGTCCATCTAGGCCCAGGGGGTCATAGCACATACTTATAAAACTGAGAATCTCACGCTTAGCTGCTGTCAACAGTCTTCGGACTTGCTTAACACTAAGTCAGATTCATATATATAATATGTATGTATTTAGAAAATTTTTATTAGTTATACTACATCAATATATATAACAATCACTAGTAAAGGATTACAAATAATAAACTTGTTCCAGATCGGTGCCCATGGGCATTGTGCCCAGAAGGCTGGCCGCATTTCCTCTTTGTATGGCCAAGCTTATTCGCTGGCCGAGGAATATGCCGGCCCTCTGGTCACCAGAGCTATCTCTTAGCCGCTTGACCAGCTTCTGGTATAAGCGGTGTGTGCCTGGTCCCCACGGTCCCAGGGTCTCGACTCCAAACGGCTCAAATATTCAGGTGTTGCTGAGCCCTTCATATTTACGCCGTTTGTTGGAGTCCGCCGTTGACTCAACAGCTACAACCTCTAAAGAGGTTGGTGAAAGATGAGACGGCGCCAGGGTGTACCTGTGTTGACACAACACAGGTAGCGTCCCAGACCAGGGGCCGTCCCATCTTCCACGGCACCAGAGTAATACCGTCAGGCCTCTTGCCATCGTTCCGTACTAGGCCGTTCGGTTCCAGAACAGCCGGTACAAAAACGCTAGCAAGGGTCCGACGGATGATGTCGTTGAGGCTGGTGTGCCGCGGAATTCGCCCAGCACTTCTGCCGCATGAAAGGCCGTGATGACCCAGCGCGTTTACCGCCTCCCCGCATAGACATCGGTGTGGAACGACGCAGTTTGCCCCCAATCGGAGAGATGTGGCAATGCGGAACGTTTGGTTATCCAGGAGCGTACCTAGATGGGGGGAGGGCAAGGTTTGTAACCACAGCCCCGATTCCCATTTAGCACCTGCGAGGAGACCAGCCCGATCCGTAGGACTGGTTGTCGTATTTAGTAGGTTGTCACGTACCAGTTTACAGATCAGTTCATCCCACAGCTTTTGGGATGCAGGGTTGGTTGGCAGGTTATCAGCATGAATGATGCCCTCCCAGGTTTCGATGGCTTCAGTTTGATTGGCTATTGGCAGGTTAGTGTGAGGATGAAGGATTTTGGCGGTAAGGCTGTATGTGCTGTGGGTTGATGACAGGAAGGCTGGAAGGGCAACATCGGAAATTTTGCGGATCCTGAGCCCTCCAAAAGGAATTGGGAGTGAGGCTTGGGTCCAGGTTCGGTCATTTAAGGAAATGTTTAGGATTAATGATAGTAAATTTTAAATCGAAACGTCTAGTTTAGTGGTTAAATTTGGGTATTTCCAAAAAGGGGAGTGTCGGATGTTGCATTTAAATTTAGGCACGAAAAGACAAAAGCGAATGATGGTAAATGCCATATGGGCGTTAATTTTGAGAATGCGGTCGGAAACGAAATCGAAATAGATTTATTTTTTCTTCAATGAAAGGGGCAAAAGCTTCATCAAGAATCGGGGACCCTAAGAGGCGGAGGGTTTCTTTTTCAAGGATCTTTATATTGGGTGCTAAGCGTTGTTTAATACATTCTTTGTCCGGGCATTCGGGTATGAAAAGTTCGCATTTTGCAAAAATTAAATCTAGGCCAGCGTTCTTAAAATATTGTGTCAGAAAATTTTGATCTGTTAGCACAGTGTTGGCATCGCCTCCTAAGGTCCTATCATCCAGGTACCATGCATTATATTTGGAATTTAGCTGAGTGATGATTGGGTGTATGGTGAGGCCGAAAATAGCTGGGCCTAGGGGGTCACCTTGTTGGCAACCGACAGCAGAGGTTAGAAGTTGGTCTTTGTATAGAAGTTTGCTCGGTGTGTGATAGCATTGCCATAGAAAGGGATATGTGCCGGGAATTATTTGTTTAATCTGTGCCAACAAGGCGCCCCTGTCCACCGAATTAAAGGCGTTTTTAACATCCACCTTCAACACAATATCCTTGGGGTGATGGGTCATATATGTCCTGAGCGAGTGGATGGCCCCTTTACATCCTCCTCGGGACCCAAAACCCAGTTGCAGCGGTTCGAAATAGTCTGTAACGGTGCCCGATAAAGCCTTACAGCATATTTTGGCTGCAAGGCGCCTGAGTGTAGACCCCACAGCGATAGGTCGAATTCCACCATATTTTTTCCTAAGGGCGCACAGGTTGGTACCGTACAAAATATCTATTGAATTCTTATCGACCTGGCCTGCAAGCATAAGATTAGTTAGGGCGGTCAAGCGGTCTAAAAGAATTATAGCGTCGTTGCTATTGCAGTTAAGGAGGTCTTTCAGGTGCTGCGCGGTTAAGCCGTCCATGCCTCCATAGCGCATAAGGTCGCGTCTTTGGGATTCGGTGGGTCAGGGAGTTGGATATTGGTTGCTGGAGGTGGATGTTTTTGCTGCAAAGCCAAAAGGGTGTCGGGGCTATTAGGGGCGACTGAGTCATTGGAGAATAATAAACGGGAGGCTCCTTTAATGTCTCCATCACTGATTTTAGCCTCCACATGATAGAAAACAGATCTGTGTGATCTAAATAGTGCGCGTTCGTGTATGTCGGTATGTAACGTATTATTTTTACAGTTTTTTTTAATTTGGTGCGTTAGAGATATGCGACGATAGGTGTTGGATGTTTGGTTTGAAGTTATCTGAAGTGTTCGGTAGGCAAAGGTGAAAAGATGCTCCCAGGCCGCTGTAGAGTTACTATTGAGGACATTGCTAATGTCAGATGAAAGTGATTGAGCAACTGTGGTGCGTGCACCTCTTGGAATGCGCTTGGTGATCGGGATGGAATGTTTAAATTTGGCAAGTCGTTTCCAAAACGGCTCAGAGTGTGAGGATGTTGTTGGTTGGGGTGGTGGATTTGGTTGGTTAGAGGGAGGCTCGGAGGGCGGTGGACTTCGATCGATGTCCCTGTAAACCCTACTTACATGAATCCTTAGCCCTATTTGTCCTCTGAAAAATCTAGGCTGGACGCAACTTTTGCACTGTATAAAGTTATTTGATGATTCGGGTCCGATTGGGGGCGCCGCACTATTATTACTATCTTGCATTAGAAAAATATTATCTTAATATCTACAAAAAATGTAAAACATTCAAAAATCACTAACTATGTACACAAACAATAAAATAAGAAGGTCCCCGACGGCCGGTGACACTGGACGTATAATATGTGGAATGTCTTCTAGTGGACACTTGCGAGTTGTATTTTGAGGATGTAAATAAAACCCGAGAATGCTTGAACTGCTTGTATCAATTGTATAATGCCAAAAATACAGTAAAATTAAATTTAAGGAAGCACAACGAAAACGTTTCAAGATCGAATCAATGGCCAAGTTATATAAAAAAAAAAGGTAGGTGAAGAATTATAAAAATTTTGAAACGTCACTAGTCGCGTCATAATAGCGCGGTAGGTGTACTTTTTTGATGAGACTTGTTGCGGTTAAATAATAAATAGGCGCCGCGCCAATATGTAACGTTTTGTTATTGGCGGTAGCTACAGCCGGCGGCTTCAGACGGTGCTCACGAGCTTTTCTATTTGCTGATATCGGTGCGACGTCTGGGTTATAGCGGCCTTAGCAACCGCTGTTGACACGTCGAGCAGGACGGATGTTGGTACTCTTTATTATCTTTAACGCTCAGTTTGCTCAGGAGAGGCCTAATCTCCAGGGAGGTATTGCGCAAATCCACAATATATTTAAGCTCACTTTAAGCAATATCACTGACACTTTGGGGAACCGGAAGTGTGAAAAGCAATTTAAAATAATTAATTGCACAGAGCAATAGTTTGACAGGTTTACGTTCCATTCCGTGAATCAATAATCAATAATCACTAAGTCAGATTCATTCATTTTAATGAATGAATCTGACTTAGTGTTGTAATTCATGCCTAGTGTTTTTAAGGAAAAGTTATTTTTCTCAAAATCTACCTCATCAAAATGTTGTTGAGGTTTTGGTACTTCTTGTAACAATTCTGTGGAGACCCATTTAAGTGATTGAAAACTTCCCAAACTTAGTAGACTACATAATTTCTGTCTAGCTTCTATTAATTTGTCAACTGAATGTTCTGAATGAAGGATGTCGTCGACATACGTTGAATTATTAATAATAAATGCAGCTACTGGGTCATGTTTGTAATGATCTGCCAACATTTTCAAACATCGAGTTGCCAAATAAGATAAACTCTTTAACTGAATGCATTGAATATTTTCATTTGGAGAATTACTCCACAAAATATTTTGTAAAGACTTATATTTTGACTTCAATATAATGTTTCTAAACATATTTTTGATATCAGTTTTAAAAAAAGATTCATCAACTCTGAATAGCATCAAGAAATCAACTAATTTTATTTGTATAACAAGTCCATTAAGTAATAAATCATTTAACGATCTTTTTGTGTTCTTCATGGAACCATCAATAACTACCCTGCACTTTGTAGTCTTTTTGTCTAATTTTAGTACGTGGTGGTGTGGTAAGAAATATACCGGGTCAGTGGTTAAATCATATTGACTGATATTAATTATTGTACCATGACCTTGTTTTAAATATTCATGTATTAAATCTTTGTATATAAATTATAAATATGAGCAATCTACATTCCAAGTTATTAAATTTTTTTAATCCTAAGTAAAATGAGTTACCTAAAGTCTGATTGATAGATTCTAATGGTAATTTCAGTGGCAAAGCTACTTGAATTTTATTATTTTTTGTCTCTAACTCGACATTATCACAAAATATATTTTCAGACAAGTCATGCTCTGAGTGAAGGTCTCTGGAACATTTTTACACTTCCAAAATTTTGCAATAGTCTTCTTTAAATCAGTATCACATTTTTTCAGAATAAAGTTACAACTGACTTGTGTTTTTGTGTAATGTGTAGATGTGTTACCTGCAATTACATAACCAAATTTTGTGTTTAATAGTGGTTTTGATGTAACGCTGCTATCTGACACTAGCTCCTGAGGACTGGACAGGCTAGCTTGTTACTCGGGTCATTAAACTTCCTGTCCACTAACATAATGTTGGGAGGTAGAATAAACTGTGAAGATTGAACTTCTTTTGAGGTCATTTAGAAGTTATTTTGTCAAGCAAATAACATACAACGGAAACTTTAAAGTTTTGAGTGAGTAAATTGACTCTTTCCTTTAATTGTTTTATTGAATTACCTATACCTATGACTGGAGCATTGGTTAAATCTACTTTTAACAAATTGTCAAGTTCTCTGGTCACAAAGGATGCCAATGACCCAGTGTCGTGCAGAGCCTTGATTGATATGAAATTCGGAATTAATTTTACCTGTGCTCTAGGTAACAGTACTTGTTCAGTGGCCGCCCTGGACATCAATGACACTGGTGACGACACTGTATCGTTGTGAAGCAATGTGCTGTGCCTCTGTCTACAGATGTCACACTTGAAGTGGTATCTGCACTTTTTACAGTGATTTTTTAAGCAAGTATTACATACACCGTGAATTTATAGTCGTTTTGGAACCGAAAATTTTGAACTCCAGATCAATAACCCAATCCATAAAAAATATCAGTTTGAAAAAATATTAACATTTTTTTTTTCAAACATTACAATCAATGTCGTTTGCAGAAAATAAATGAGAACTTGTGGTAATGCTACTCGATTTCACGTAATAAAAATACTACGCGAGTAGGTAATGAATGACAAGAAAGCCGCCGGCCACCGGGCGGTCAACAACCCGGTAGGTAGTGGCACGAGGCGAGGCGGAAGCAGTCGAACACTTCCGAAACACGAAATCAAAAAATCGAATGCACCCTCCCCCCGACCTCCCTACCCCGCGTGGCGAGCGAACGCCCGCCGACTCTGGCGCAGCCCTCCCCCCTGCATATCCTACAGGCACATTATAGCGGCGACCTGCGCGCGAAAAGGTTGCTTAATTGCATTGTTTACGTTGCAGCTCTAAATCATACGCAAGTGCAGTGTGTGCGTACCTAGACACTCAGTTTGATGACCAATGAAACCGACCGTGGGGCGGTTCTGTGGCTTGGCCGCCGAGGAGTCCGAACTTAAGGCCTCTGGATTTTTATTAGTAGACTAGTGTACACTCGGGAACGCAAAAGTCGTAATAAGTTACGCAGTGTGATAGTGGATGCTTTTGATTTGATAAAGTGAAAAGTGATAGACACGCTAAGAAAACGAAAACCCCAAACCTTGCACGTTTGTGTAACGAACGCGATGGATTGCACATCGGATAGATGCTTTGCTACAGGTCAGTGTAAATAAACTTGTACATAAACTTACACTTTGTTAACGTTGTAATGATTTTGACACAGTAAATAATGTTATTTTATCGAAAAGTAATGTTCAAAAGTAGGTATTCCAGACGGTCCTAAACTCATGTAAAGTATGCGAATTAATGCGAAAAAATAAGAGTATCCATTTACTTACCTACGTAATTTGACCTAAACTAACCTAACTTGTTGATTAATAATCCAGTTTACTCATAATGAAAGAGAGACAAAACGTATAACATTCGTTACCCATATCAGCTGATTTTGTGACGCGCTATTTATTTTAATAAACTTTTACAGCTTCCCTATTGCCGTCCCTGCCATCTTAATGTATTTTAATACCGTGTTGTGTAGTTACTAGTTTTTACATCACATGTAGATTTCGGTCGGTTTAAGCGCGCGAAATCGACGTCGCTCGCACAGTACACGTACAGGCACAGCTGACGATGTTGTCTAGCAACGAGTAGCGCGGGCGACGACGCGAGGAGTTCATGCTTATGTGAATGAATTCTCGGTCCACTACTATTACCGTACTCGAATAAATGACAATTGATATGTGAATTCCAACTTTGTCATTATTATCGTTGAAATTAATTTATTTTATTTTTTTAGTATCTTTATTTATTTCAAGTTACCATGTTTCGGTTCCAAAACGACTACAAATTCACGGTGTATATTATTAGATGTAAAAAAAAATATTCTATCACATGCAGACATCAGTTTAAATTGTGCACAAGTGAAAAGGTAATGTGCAGACTTACATAGTAAGCAGCTTCTTGCTCCTACTGTTGATGTTTTCTCAGCAGCGTCTGGAACGGGATGTCGAGCTTGCTTCACCGCTGCGACATGAGCTAAGATCTGTACCCTGGACTTGTCTAGAAATTCAAAAAGATTTGCAACCGAGGGGTCTTGTACCCTAGCTAATTAAAACTCCCTACTACACAATACATCTAGCTTTCTGGTTAGAATGCAAAGTATAATAGGATCCCATTGTTTAACTAAATGACTTAAGTTTTTTAACGCAGCGAACTGTTGTTTAACATTAGAATGCTTTCGCGCTCCAATGTGAAGTCTTCGTATTTTTGGAAAGCACTTCGTAGGCGCTCTTCTTTGAGGACCAGCGCCTGTTTTGAGAATTCCTTAGTTGCCTCTTTAAACACGTTTCTTTCCGAGCGTTTTGGTATCCTCCATGGCTGCAAATTGAAAATGCGTTTCTATACGATGCACCGCACAAGCACTTTTGTATAATGCACTGATTGTAGTGTAGCTACAAAATCGAAATTATTAACTTGAACGCACAACGCGTAAATTAAGTTTGTAAAAAAATAGACTACCCTTCCCTGGTTGTTGCCGGAGCCAATTAGAGCACACATCGTTTTGAGCGGCGACGCAGGAAATGATGCAACGTTGCTAACTCGAGCCGCGATTGGGTGTCAGCGTTCGAAGTTTCTCGAACTTTCTGGAACGGAATGCAGGTGGACTTGCCCGTTATTCCGGGTTTCTCGACGATCTTCTTGACGTTTGGCGCACTACCCTATGCGTATACATAACTACTTCAGATCTTCTGTGCTGGATTGCCTGTATTGATGGTTGAAGAACCATGTAAGGTTTTGGCCTTGTTGAGTGGAATGTATGTTTAAATAAAAAGAACTGTGAGACCGATTCAAACGTGTCCTCGTTTATTGTATCTAAAGAGGAACTGACCACAGATTACAAAACAAGTGTTGCAAGTCTAAAACAAAAATATACATAATTTTTTATCTTAATGTTGTGTTACCAACACTAATTTATTAATGTAATTAAGTGTGTAACTATGTGTATTAAGTTTAATGTTTAACTTTATTAAGTAGTGTTTAATTGTATAATTAGTTTTCTTGTATTATGTAGTATTATGTTTAAAATCTCACATGCCAGAGATGGCTAATATGAGGAACCTATATTATTTAAATGTACCACCTATCTACCCATATTTCAGTGAGTAAATGATTTGAATTAAAACCTTTTTAAACGACATCTAGCATTAAAAGTACATTTAGTAGTCGTAACACCGTCACAGTTTTCTTGTTTAATTCTTTTCGTTTAGGGTAGAGTGCCATGACTCCACAACGTTATTAGTGCGATGACGCTCTTCGAACACAGACATTATACATTGGGAACAAAGTTATCTTTTGTCATAAATATCTTCATATAATTCATAAAGTTGGCCATTTTCAAGTTAATATCTTCATATTCAGATGTAATATAGGCTCAGCCTGCAACTACTGCATCTGCTGGTAATAAATTTGAAGCTGCACACATCCTATATTCTATTTCTACTTTTGTTTCATTCCCAAGCCTTCTGGCCTTTTTTGCAAACATTTCGCATCTTATGGTAGAAGCAACCCACAATTTATATACCGAAAGAAACCTTTGTAACCGCGTTGATAAATTAAATGAATTTTCCGAAAGGCGACATTTAACAAGTTTTTACCCTCAAATGAAAGTAGATTTAAGATTGATAATAACATACGAAACTGTAAGGGTTCCGTTTTGCAATTTTGGCTACAGAACCCAAAAAATCAAATAATGTTAACAATTACAATTTTGCTCATAATTTTAATTCAAATTGTAAAACGGAACTTCTAGACATAAGCCTATCAGATCGTACGGCACAATAGATCAAATTGCCGGTAAAAAAATGAAAAGCGAATTTAAAAACGTGCTTACAGCTACAAAACAGAAAAAAATTAAAATGTGCATAGAAAGCCTAACATTTTCCTATTTTTAGTAAAATTAAAAAGGATCTGCCTTGGAAATCCAGACTAAACCCTACAAATAAAAATATAAAAAATACTGTAAACTCTTTAAGAAAATCATTGTACTAACGAAGCGTGCACCAAATTCTTACAACATAAAAACATCTGCTAATGCTGGCAAAAATGTAACTAGTTTAATTAATCATAGCTTTAAACTTGATGTTCCTCACCACGTTCAGCCGATAAAATAAAACACATGATGGCTTCTCTACTAGAATTATTAAAGCGGTAAATGATAACATCTGCCATCACTTAGGTCATATCCCTTTCAGCACTCCTCGCAACTCATACAAAAATAAATTAATAGAAAAAACTTATAAATTATCATCATCACCATAATAACCTTAAAATAAAACCAAACACACACACACACACACACACACACACACACAAGCGCGCGCGCGCGCACTAAACCATAGAATAGTAATAAGTACTCATAACTGTAATTTCATGGCTTGATAATAATAATTTTAAAATTGACTTAAAAAAGACAAGTATAATGCATTTTGGCCAAAGATTACAAAACTCATTAACCATAAACGTAATCCATGATAATCACACCTTAACAGAAGAAGGCACTGTTCATTTTTTAGGTTTGCTTATAGATCACAAATTGAACTGGAAAGATAACGTTGACGCACGCTGTACAAAGATTAGCAGCACATCATATGCATTATATAAATTAGCTCCAGTTGTTAATACGGAAGCGCTACTTTCAGCATATTATGGCCTCGTAGAATCTTCTCTTAGATATGGCATAATTTGTGAATTCTACTAACAAAGAAATGGCACTTAAGATGCAAAAAACTTATCACTGTTTATTAAACATAAAATTCTCACGCTACCATCACTATACATACTGGAGGCTGCCCTACTCGTTAGACAGAATCCTCATCTACCATGTGATAACACAAAACTTTGCGTACAGAGCTGCCCTGCTACATTAAAGCATAGCAAGGCGCTATTAATTTACAATAAAATACCAAAGAACTGGAAATTACAAAAATAAATTACTAGGCAAATTAAAAAAAAAAATCTTACATATAAATGTTATGATTTTCTCAATGACATAAATATGTTATGATAATTATCTAAATCTATCTTTTGTTAGTGTCCTAGGAGTGTGTGTAATTAATTTATTATGGTATTTTTATAGGACTTGACATTTTAAAATAATAATAATAATTGTATAAAATTCATTTTCCAATTTTTTGTTGCAGCTACTACAACACACCTTTTCAGTAAAAAGTCTTTGAGTGAAATGCCTGTCACATACGGATTTTTGTACACCGGCTAATTAATTAATTTGTGTCTATTGTACTGGAACACCATTAAGTACTATGCATGTAAACAATGTATTGCTTATCTACACAGATTTTGCAAATTGATCTTTGAATCTTTGAATTAGTTGACATCGCTTGTGTTTCGAGTCAACGCTTCAAGTAAGTATCGTATTATTTATTTACTTTACATGTTATATTAATAATAATATCTTGGGACAACTTACGCAATGCCATCTGATTCCGAACTAAGCAGAGCTTGTACTATGGCAACTTAACTGCTGATAAACATACTTTTATATTTTTAACTAAATACATCGACCCGTGACCACGATCGGTGCAATTCGATCGAAACGTCGGGTAAATAAAAGATTCGTACCTTTAAATAATTTTCGCGACTAAGTCCCGAAATATATCTAACATGTATATATAGATAAATTACACCCAGACACAGAATTAACCATCGTGCCCATCACACAAAGTTTTATCCTGGGTGGGGATCGAACCCACGACCTCTGGCTAAGCAGTCAGGATCACTCACAAAGAGCTTATTATTAAAGTTAATAATAATAATAATTTTAATAATAATCGTTTATTTCTCACCAAAACCGAATTACATAAGTACTTCATTTAATAATAAAAATTTTACAGCTATAGTGAAGAAATTTCGGTTATGGATCGCTGGGCCTGACGTAGGTATAAAATTACCTGTATTACAGGTCACCAGGCCTCCAATCAGAACACAGAAATACAATGGGTGGGTGGGTGTGCGTGTGTGAGTCTGTGTGTGTGCGTGTGTACAATATATATAGAGCATCAAGTGTTACAAATTTTATTATTTATATCATACAAAAAGAATCGCCACATGGACAAAGAGGATCCCCTTTACATTTTAGAAAGATAGTCACTAACAAGTTTATTGATAAACTATCAGATTTGCCTGGACCTACGACTATCTTAGAACTGGCCTAATAGGAAAATACTCCTAAAATACTTGTAGCTTTATCCATTGTTTCTTGCCCTTCCCATACAAATCGGCTTTAGTATATTTTATATATACATGGCGATCTATATATACTGAAGTGTCTGTTTGCAATGTCAAAATAGCAGTTGTTTACTAAATGCTATGAAAGAACACGTAGTACTTATAACAAAAATACAGTTTTTTTTTGTCTGGCTGTCTGTCTGTTTGTTTGTTCCTACAAATCTCCAAAACGGCTGGACGGAGTTTGACAGGACTCACTGTCAGACAGCTAATGATGTAAGGAGTAACTTGGCTACGTCTATAGGAATATAGAGAATGAGGAGACAAAGTCGCGAGCTCATCTATTTAGACATAATAGGTAGGTTACTATACCTGTAGTCAACTAATACTAAACCAGATAATAAGTTGGGTATTTCTAGCGCCTAAACTAGTTTATAGAAACTGATATTTTATCGATTCATATGGTAGTCTAGTTACTAAATCAAAACCGTAACTCTTTAAGGTCCGTACAAGTTTTTTTTTGTAAATATTTGGTATAGGCTGATTTTCAGAACATAACATTGTTTTGCATTTATCCATTGCTGCGAATACGCATGGGTGAATTTCTAAACTTCTGTATGTAAACAAAGCTTTTATTATTTTATGTTGATATAACGCTTGAAAACGAAATTATAATAAGTATAGGTACATAAGTGATAGATATAAAAAATCCAGGATCAAAGATTAAAATGGACGTAAGATGGCAAAAAGACCCAACGATGGATCTTTACAAGGGATTTAAGTGGATAGAGGAACCAGTTTTGAAAGGTATTGATTGCATTATGGATATTAAAAAGATTTTTAACATAGTTGAAACTTTGCACTCTTTGAAAAGAGCATAGAATGAAAGTCTCAAATTCAAATATTTTTATATTTATATATCTATTTTTTTAATTAATGTATACTATATTTTCTAAAAGGCGCCTGTGTACCTTCTTGAGACACATTTGAACAAGCCCGGCCAGAGCACTGAAATAAAAAAATGGTATTAATAAATTAAAACAGAAATAAGGCGCGACGAATGTACAATGTTAATATGTAAAAAATATTTGAGGTTAAAGTATAAAATTGCGGATTTGTACTGAAAAATGGAAACTCGTTTTTTTCTAAGATGTAATATTTATTTAATCCAAATATTTTCCTCATGATCCATACATTGCTGACATCTTATCGGAAGTTCATTTATGCCTTTGCGATATAACTTTGGGGATTTAGATTCGACAAACTGTGTGAAAGCATTTTGTACTGCCTCCTGTGAAGAACATTTTTTACCACGAAGAAAATTGTCCAAATCACAAAAAAAAAATAGTAGTCAGTTTGAGCAAGGTCTGGCGAGTACGGAGGTTTCTGACTGCAGAGTTCTTTTGTAGAGTTTTGTAGAGAGTTTGAGAGATTAGGGTTTATTGTGCAGTGTGAGGTCTTGCGTTATCATGGAGTAATAATGGTGAAGATCGATACACGAGTCGGGGCTAATTAACTGCCATATTCATCGTTCGAAGTTCGGCACAGTGAATATCTGCTGTTATTGCTTGACCAGACCTGAGAAAGCTATAGTGAGTAATGCCATGAAGAGATCACCAAAGAGTTACCATTACATTTTTATTTATTTATTTAAAACTTTATACACAAAATCCCTTTGCGCCACATATCACAAAACGATCAAGTATTCTTTAATTTATGTATCGATTCAACAAGGTAACACAAGTTTTAGCGCGCTTTTCTTACTGCAGATCAGTCAAATCATTTTAACTTGATAACGTCTTATAAATCGATGACCGGCTGCACTCACGAAAAATATTATGTTCTGTCTACGGTCACGTTCTGCTGATAGGCTGATGTATCAGCCTATCAGCGAATGGCGACTGCAGATATATATAGCTAAAATTTTCGGCCGGAAACCGACTTTACAGACAGCCATTTTTTTATTATTATTTAATGTAGGTAATGCCACCATCTCCTTCAATTTAGCGTTATTCATCTGTGTGGTCGGTCTTCCACGTAGTTATTTTTTCAAGTCGAAGTTTCCATTACGAAAGCGTTTGAACCAAAATCGCACGGCGCGTTCATTAGCAGTCTCCTCTCCAAACGTAGCCTTGATATTGCGAGCCGTTTCTGCCGCGTCAGTCCCGCGTCGGAACTCGTATTCAAAAATAAAGAGATGTAAAAAAGTTGTTTTGAATACTGCAATTTTACAAAATCATTTTTACAAAAATATAAAATACCTACTTCAAAAAGAAATATAAGGTAACATAAAAGCAAAAAAAAAAAAAAACATTTTGCAGTTGATGCTTAAAAACACTGCATTTTCTTGTCATCAACTTCAAAATGTAATTTTTTTTTGCTTTTTAGTTCCTTATATTTATTTTTGAAGTCATTTTTAATTTTTTGTAAAAATGTTTTTATTATCTTTTAATAATTGCATATAAAAAATAAAATAGCAAGATAAAATCAGAATATAATTTGATTTAAATGTAAGGTTAGTTAACAAACGTTAGACAGCCCAAGAGAAGTTCCTCATTCAAAATAGGAAACTACAAACACTGAGGGATAAAAAACACGCTGAAAGTGACATCTCAAATCGTAAGGATAGCTGTTGTAATCATTGATTTTATTCTAGGGTTGAAAATCTGTCTAATGTTCAATTTGAACAAATACTTTTAGAGAAAGGTCTGACGTACAGTATACCATGGAAAGTTACCCAAAAATCTTTAAAGACCTTAGCGGTTGACACAGAAATTTCAATCATGAGAAACAAGAAAGAAGATTTGGTGAGAAGTATCGCTGCCCATTAAATTAAAACCTACAAAGGCAGTAAGTTTCATGATTCTGAACTTAAAATTTACAGATCAATCCAAAATAAGATACAAATGAATAGTTTGGTGATCAATAAAGCAGATAAGGGTAACACTATCGTGATTATGTCAAGATTAGACTACAACAGCAAAGTTGAAGATGTCATATCAACCGATGAATTTCAGCGCCTGGCCTCAGACCCAACGAAGCGGTTCCACGCCGAATTAAAGCTTTGTATTAAATCCGCTCATTACTTGTTTCCAGATAATTCTATCGTCAGTAAGAATTTAATACATATGAACCCACAATGCCCTCGGCTTTATGGATTACCCAAAATACACAAAAATGGAGTACCTGTTCGACCAGTGGTATCATACACTAGCGCACCTGCATACAAATTAGCCAAATATCTGAATCATTTGATTAAAGAAAGAACTTCATTTTTACCGAAATACAGTATCAAAAACAGCCAAGATTTAATCACGAAAATCAAAGATTTACAGTTACCACGCAATTCGAAACTGGCCTCTCTGGATGTGGAAAGATTATTCACAAATGTTCCATATAATGAGTGTTTAAATATACTAAAACATCGATTGGAAAGGAAGAAATTACTTCCTGAAGAAATTGAGAACATTATTAGTTTAACTGAGCTTTGTATGAAACAAAACTATTTTCAGTTTAATAATGAGTTCTTTCTACAGAAGGAGGGTCTAGCTATGGGGTCACCTTTAAGTCCATTGATGGCAGACTTATTTATGGATTACTTCGAAAGGAAATGTGTGGTTAACGATAGTAATATTCTATATTATCACAGATATGTTGATGATATTTTACTGGCTTGGATAGGAACTGAACGACAACTCCACAAGCAAAGCATCCAAATATAAAATTCAAACTGGAAATCGAACAGGACAGCACAATAAACTTTTTGGATCTGTCTATATCAAGGAAGAACAACAGACATATATTCGGAATCTACCGGAAACCGACATATACAGACACTACTATTCCTGCATCATCATGTCATCCCTGGCAACACAAACTAGCCGCGTTTAACAGTATGATCCACAGGTTATATAATGTGCTCCTAAGCGAAGAAAGTTACAGAAAAGAGCTCAGTATTATTTACCATATAGCTCAATCAAATGGATACAGTACGAGATTAATTGACTCATTGATTAAGAAAAAACAGCACATCATAGTCAACCATATGTTGTATCCGTTCCAGAAAGAAATTGTAACTTGTACTTCCAGTTTGACTTATTTTGAAGATATCACAGAACGTGTGTCGAAGGTATTGAAGGCTAATGGTATTTTTTCAGCTTTTAAGCCTCAACATTTGTTGAGATATTTATGCAACAGCAAAGATAAAGTTAGCAAGGAGACACAATCTGGAATTTATAAATTAGCGTGTGACGGCTGCAATAGTATTTACATTGGCCGAACTGGTCGGAATTTTGACACCAGATACAAAGAAGCCTTTAGAAATAATCATCCAGAAAAATCTCACTTTGCGAACCATCTACTTGAAACCGGACATGCCCTGAATGACGGAAATTCTTTCAAAATTTTACATATTTGCAGTAAGGGTTTCAGGTTGTGCGTATTAGAGCAGTTGGAAATACTAAAACAGGATAGAAGCACATTGCTGAACGAACAAACCAACTTCAATTCGTCTCCCCTGCTCAATTTATTCTCTTTTAGGCAACATTACTCATCGGCCGTTGGCCGGAGTAGTGGGGATTGAACGTATAAAAGAGGCGCACACGTTGGACGAGCGCTCAGTACGTGCCAAACTGTCCTGAGGATGCCTCGTGTAGAGGCGAAACACGTGTCGAAGTTTCACTTCATGGAAGCGAAATATTGCAAGTCAAGGGTCCGGAGGTGCCTACCACACGACTTGGTAAGAGTACCTGTCACTAATTTTCTTTGTTGCAGGTCTCTCTTTTCGAGTGCGGTCTGTCAATCTATTTCGATTGTTGTATTATGATTCACAGATCGAGGGTGGGTGAGATCCCTCCCTTATAATCTACTTAAGATGGATTTCCGCCATGTTACGCCTGATTCAATCGGTTATAATAGTGAAATAGTTGGAACAAGGCTCTATTAATATTGTCAATTGCCATCTCTACATTATAATTACTACTGTACAAAACAATATCATCAGCAAACTGCAAAATATCTATTTACAAATTTACAAATCTCACTTGTGTTGTGTATAGCAAAGGAGATTGTGTAGCACCCTGCATTGTACCCTTAGATGCACATTTTGGACCATGCAATGTATTATGATGAAAGTAACACACATAGTATTCTCTCATTCAAAAAATTATATATCCATTTACATAGTTGACCAGGCACACCTAACTTAGACATAACTTGAAAAAGTATAGTCGGAACTGTCAAAACTGGAACTGGTGGAATACGTTTACAATGCCAAAGTAAATGAAGAATATTAAGATTCATCTAAAATCATCTAAACTGGGTGTTGTGTATTTCCAAGACAACAAGCTGATTTTAAATTCAGACCATGTAAAAGGATCTAGCAAAAAAATAATAATTTAATTTTGAAGTGCATATTTGCTTAAATAATCTAAATAGTTGTCCATAGTAAGTTCACTTTTGTATAGTTTCACTGCATTGTAAGAGGCTATTAAACTTTTTCGCAAATGTCATTCCACCAAGAAGCTGGAGGTCTGCTTTTAAAATTATTTGGTTTATTAAGTTTAGTAATTGTCATTTCTTAAAAAATCCAATCGTAACAAAAATCATTATACATTGAAATAGGATCATACAGTTTTAGGACTTAATCATTAAATATTGTCTTGGAAATAGTTTAATACTTTTTCCAATCTGCTTTTTTATATATATACCTATCGATAGGGGGATTAATATGATATTTATATATATGTAGTTAAATCCCTGTTATTGTTGGGTAGTGATTACTAGTGATAGCTGCTCATGGCATCATCATATACAGACCACTTGCAGAGGTTAGCACTAATAAAACTAACATCAATTGCGGCTGGATTTCGCCTTGGGTTGTTAACAGTTGTAAAACTACCGTCATTTAAAATACATAAATCCATGTAATCAATGAAATTAAATAACTCCTGACCTCTGCTCTTAGTGGATAGACAACCAAACGCAATGTAGTGCGCATTAAAGTCACCTCTGACAAATATAGGCTTTGGAAGGTCATAAATTATATTACGTAGTCTATTTATCCGTATATGTCCATTAGAAGACGGACAGTATACACATAGAATAGTCAAGCTACCATGTTTGTTTGTCTTCATAAAATCTAGTCTTTAAAACTTTGTTCTTAAAATGTGGTTTAATCAATATTGCTACACCATTTTGAGTATTATTTGTTTTTTTTGTATAAATATTATATCCAGGTATTCTAAAACTATTGTTTTTAAACCATGTTTCGTTAAGTAAGCAAATCTCAATATTTTGTTTTTGTAAGAATTGAATCAATAAGGGTTTTTTATTATTAGCACTTTGAATGTTATACTGAGCAATACGTAGCTTAGACAGTGTGTGACTTGTATCCATTATTTTAGATTTTTAAGGAGTGTTTCTTTAATACTATTTACGGTGGTAGGCGAATTATCTCCCCTATTACCCAGTTTGGCCAACGCAACGTCTGTACCGGGGCCATAACCACATCGTTGTTGGCAACTATTTGGGCTTTGATGGTAACCTTAGGAGGGACATCTTTAGATTTATTTACACTTTGTACAGGATTATTTATTTACAGATGTATGTACAGGCTTATTTACAGATTTATTTACAGTGTCTTTTAGTTTTATTTTTGGAAATGGCAAAGATAGGATTTGTGAATTGACATTCATGTTTTGTTTCGTCAATGTAGCATTAGCATAAGTAATCTTATTTTCTTTTCTAAAATATTATTTAACTTAATTAGACACAATCTAGATATTGCAAGATGAGGCCCGCTGCAATTGCAACAGCAGATCTCTGTTTATTTATTTATTTAAAACTTTATGCACAAAATTGTGACTTACTGCTAAAAGCATTCTCTGCCAGTTTACCTTAGGGCGATGTAGAAATGTAGTATGTAGGTGCAGTAAACCTGTACATACAATCAAATAAATAAACCTAAAAAAAGAGAACAGTATAGTAGTAAAAACTATTTCATCAATCAATGGATGAATTGCCACTTATCAGCTGCTATGGGAATAGACACCGAACTATTAACGCATGTGAGGGATGGCACAACCGCAATAACAAGACAGTTGGAAGGGGCCATCCTAGTTTATATTTTTTAATATCATGTCTACGCAAAGCAAGCATTGATTTTGATTTTCGTATCCGGCAAAATAACATATACGTAACCTTCTGCAAAAAACGCCAGAAGAAAATGAAAATCATTGATGAGTGGCTGACGAAAATAACGAATGATTATTTAGAGAAGTCCATCACACTAAAAGAATGCCTGGAATGGCTTAGTAAAGTGAAATTCACGTAGTGACTTTGTATGCCCGAACCTATTTTAAGGACATACCTAATATACTCACTTAGGTACTATTAAAATTAAGATAAAAAAGTAATGTTTGGTTAGTAATAAGTATTACAAGGAATTTTATGCATGTTACTGTACTTTTAGTGTAATAAGTGATACATTCTACGATAGTACTTAAAGTTTTCGTCAAAACGCTAACAAATGTACTTTTAATAAAAAAAGTTGATATTTTGATAAAGTGTATGATTTGCTACTAAAGGCCAGGTGTTTAAATTTTTATATTATGTGCTACAAAATGTATGGAATGATAAAGTAGTATACATTTTGCGAAAGTATAGAAAATGCTAATGAATCGACGGTTGGTATAGATAACATCATTTCTCCTCTCTTGTACCTATCGATAATCTAACCAAGCGTCGCACTTGTGAGTACTTAGCTGACCTTCCCCGCCCCAACATAGACTTCTTTCACTTTTCTTCAGTAGATCCTGGCGAGATCAAAAAGATAATTCTTTCCATTAAATCTAACGCTATTGGATGGTATTAGCCGTCGCATGGTTAAGTCTATTCTTGATCATCTTCTTCCCGCTTTATCACATATCATAAACTTCTCTCTCAGGGACATATCCATCTTCATGGCTGTATGTTTTGTCATTCCTATACCGAAAATTTCAAATCCAACTCTTCCTAATCATTTTCGGCCTATCTCTATTCTACTTTTTCTATCAAAAGTGCTGGAGGCCTGTGTAGATAAGCAAATGACACATTTTGTATACCGAAACAATTTGTTAAGTCGCTATCAGTCAGGTGTCAGGCCAGGACACAGCACCACATCTGCTCTTCTCAAAGTGACTGGTGACATTAGAGCAGGCATGGATGAGACTAAAATTACTGTCTTGGTTTTGGTGGATTTTTCCAATGCCTTTAATGCCGTCAGCCATGATTTCTTATATTCTATTCTCTCCCATCTGATGTTCTCGCCAGATTCTCTGGATTGGTTCTCTTCTTATCTTCGGGGACGCCAGCAGTCCGTGCGCGTTGGCAATTCTTCATCGAGGTGGCGTGATCTCGACGCTGGTGTTCCTCAAGGCGGTATTCTTTTTCCTTTATTTTTTTATATTTTATTGATCTCATTACTTAAGTCCTTCAGTGTGCGTTTCATCTTTACGCTGACGACTTGCAGATGTACGCTCAGGCTGGTTTGAATGATCTGTCCGAGGCCATCACAAAGCTTAATAAGGACCTTAATGACGCGAACAAGACCTGGTCAGACAAGTTTGGCTTAACAGTAAATCCTTGCAAGTGTCAGGCCATCGTGATAGGAAGTAAACGAATTTTAAGCCCATTGAACACCGACACATTGCCATCAATAATATTTAACGGCTCAGTTATCCCTTTTAATGAATCGGTTAGAAATCTTAGTATTTTCATGGACACCCGCCTCAACTAGCAAGCTCAGGTAACTAGTGTTAGTCAAAGGGTTACGGGTACACTGCGGGCTTTATACCGTCTAAAAAAATTTCTTCCCTCTAATACCCAGCTAATGCTTGTCCAGGCACTGATATTTCCCTTGATTGACTATGGTGAAGTATGCTATCTTGACCTGAATGCAGAGTTCCTTAATAAATATGACCGGCTTCTAAATAACTGAATTAGATTCATTTTTAATCTTCGCAAGTTTGACCATGTCTCTTCTTACCGTTCCAAACTAAAATGGCTCCGTATTCGCCAGCGTCGTATTTTGCGCCCTCTCATTACACTCTATTAAATTCTTAATTCTCCTACTGCACCCTTATACTTGACTTCTAACTTCCAGTACTTGCACTCCTCTCATAGTAGAGATCTACGATCTACCAACAATCTGCTTCTTCTATGTCCCTCTCATTCTTTTGGATTCGTTGGTACCTCTTTCCTTGTTCAGTCTGTTTCCATCTGGAATTCGCTGCCCCCGAAATTAGACTGGCACCTAATCGTCTTAGTTTTATCTTTAATGGAAAGTACGTACTCTGTTTCTGGATGAACTAGTTGAATCACCTCTACATTTGTAACTTATATGTAATTTATGTAGGTATATATGTATTTATGGTATGTCAGTATTTATGTAAGTATATATGTATTTATGTAGGTATAATTGGGATTTGTACTACTAGTACTACTATACTGTTCTCTTTTTTTAGGTTTATTTATTTGATTGTATGTACAGGTTTACTGCACCTACATACTACATTTCTACATCGCCCTAAGGTAAACTGGCAGAGAATGCTTTTAGCAGTAAGTCCGCCTCTGTACAATTTTGTGCATAAAGTTTTAAATAAATAAATAAACAGAGATCTGCTGTTGCAATTGCAGCGGGCCTCATCTTGCAATATCTAGATTGTGTCTAATTAAGTTAAATGATATTTTAGAAAAGAAAATAAGATTACTTATGCTAATGCTACATTGACGAAACAAAACATGAATGTCAATTCACAAATCCTATCTTTGCCATTTCCAAAAATAAAACTAAAAGACACTGTAAATAAATCTGTAAATAAGCCTGTACATACATCTGTAAATAAATAATCCTGTACAAAGTGTAAATAAATCTAAAGATGTCCCTCCTAAGGTTACCATCAAAGCCCAAATAGTTGCCAACAACGATAGTGAAAGAAGTCTATGTTGGGGCGGGGAAGGTCAGCTAAGTACTCACAAGTGCGACGCTTGGTTAGATTATCGATAGGTACAAGAGAGGAGAAATGATGTCATCTATACCAACCGTCGATTCATTAGCATTTTCTATACTTTCGCAACATGTATACTACTTTATCATTCCATACATTTTGTAGCACATAATATAAAAATTTAAACACCTGGCCTTTAGTAGCAAATCATACACTTTATCAAAATATCAACTTTTTTTATTAAAAGTACATTTGTTAGCGTTTTGACGAAAACTTTAAGTACTATCGTAGAATGTATCACTTATTACACTAAAAGTACAGTAACATGCATAAAATTCCTTGTAATACTTATTACTAACCAAACATTACTTTTTTATCTTAATTTTAATAGTACCTAAGTGAGTATATTAGGTATGTCCTTAAAATAGGTTCGGGCATACAAAGTCACTACGTGAATTTCACTTTACTAAGCCATTCCAGGCATTCTTTTAGTGTGATGGACTTCTCTAAATAATCATTCGTTATTTTCGTCAGCCACTCATCAATGATTTTCATTTTCTTCTGGCGTTTTTTGCAGAAGGTTACGTATATGTTATTTTGCCGGATACGAAAATCAAAATCAATGCTTGCTTTGCGTAGACATGATATTAAAAAATATAAACTAGGATGGCCCCTTCCAACTGTCTTGTTATTGCGGTTGTGCCATCCCTCACATGCGTTAATAGTTCGGTGTCTATTCCCATAGCAGCTGATAAGTGGCAATTCATCCATTGATTGATGAAATAGTTGATAAATTCATCCCATATTGCGCTGTTTTCTTTAACTTCAAACTCTATTGTTAAAAATGCTTCGGGTATATGTGTCACTGGGAGGTGAGCCACCGCTGTAAACAAGGATAAAATTTGTTCACCATTTCCAACTTCAGTGATCTTCATTTTCTTAGCCTTTCGGCGAAGGGCCTGAGCGAAATGAAAATGACACCCTTTGATATCGGCAGCTGGATATACCGTTTAAAACGCATTCATAGCTGCAAGTTCATAATCTGACTGAAAAATTGATGGTGTCATATTAAGTAAATGTTGTTTGACCAGATGAAAAATTCTGATATAAGTAGCTTGTTTTTTATCCGGCAATAAGGCGAAGATGAGAGGGATGATCTTAGTGCAGTTACCAGTATTATGAAAATGGTTTGGGAACGGCTTTGAACGTCCCATTGCCGAAATAATGAGAAATGTTTGCTATAGAATGCTGTGCTTCCATGCTACAAAAAGCAATAATTTTATTAGAAGCTCCGTTCATGAATAACAAAAAGTCTTGAGCTAGTCTTTGTGGAATGATAACATCTTGAAGTTGTTTAAATGTGGAACGGTGAACCCTGTAATGTTTTTTTATAATGCGATATAGAGTATCTTTTAATGCCTCGAAGGATGGTATAACATCATCGTATTCGGGGTCTGATCTGTAACTCCTCACGAATTCATCAAACACTTTTGGAATTGGACGATAATCGTCACAGACGGCTTTTTTAGGCCTTCCATAATTACTTCCAGTTTGTATTGAGACATATTTGGGATACACTGGTGATCCCCCTCCCTTGTAACTGTCCCATCAGTTACACACCAAGTAATAGAACCACTGCACATATAACCCGAGCATCGCCATATTTCAATTCCACCTTTATTTGTTTTAATTTTGTTGTAACGGTATCCATCTTTCCATAACACTTTTCTACCATTACTCATTAGAATAACTTAATATTTTTCATCTTCAGAGTTATCTAGCTTCAGGATTCAACAACATTGACATGAAAGATAGGTAATCAAATCATGGTTACCATTTTGTTTTAAAATCTATCATAGTGAGCATTTGAGACAAGATATAAAATAAAGAGTATGGAAATTGAAGTAAGAGATATATTATCATACTGATACGAAAATGAGCTAGATAGTAAATAAAAGGCTAATGATTCGTAATACCAAATAAAAAGTGTATGATTTGCTACTAAATTCGAGGTGTTTAAATTTTTATATTATGTGCTACGAAATGTATGGAATGTTACAGTAGTATAAATTTTGCGAAAGTATAGAAAATGCTAATAAATCCAACCGTCGTGTGAGGATCACTACTACCTCGTATGCCTATTATGCCTACCTCGTATGAGTACTTAGGAAAATACCCTTAGGGGATGATGAATTTACATTTTTTAGAATATGACGTCGTTTAGCGTTGCGAATCATCTGATTACACCGATTCCTTGCAGTTTTATACAGGGCCCAATTGTTCTCGTCACGGTCTTTTATAAATTTGCGGAACGCTCGATCTCTACGCCGCATAGCCATCCTGATGTAATTAGTCATCCAGGGGCGCTTAATTTTTATTTTTTTAATAGGTGCATGAATATCGTACAGGCCCACGACCAGTTCATTAAAAATGTCGACTTTGGTATCAACCGTGGGAGCCTCGAATATGGGTTCCCAGTCCAATCTCGACGCATCCAAGTTTTCCATCGTCAATCCGCCCAAAGCAACGTATGTTCAAAATTTTAGGGCCAAGTTTTGGCGGTTTCAGTGTGTAGGAGAGAAATATTAAATCGTGGTGTGAAAAACCTTGAGCTCAAGATTGCTCGTGACGGCGAACTAGAGAAGGAGCCGTGGTAAAAATTAAGTCTAACCAGGTATCCATTCCATCCGCATTGTGGTGAGTAGCTTGTAAAGGTAGGATGTGAAAGTTAGTTGATTCAACGATCTGGAGTAACCTACGAGAACGGAGGGAGTTACACGAGCGAAGATCGGTATTAAAATCACCCATGATGATATGGTGAGTATACTCTGACCCTATAGATTCCAGAACCGTTTCGAAACTGTTATGTTACTTCAGAATAAAAGATATACCGTTGGGTATAGTTGGTTTATATTTCAGTTTCACAATCAGACACGTATTACAATATTATATTAAGCGAGTATCACAGACCGGATATTACCCAGTGGTCGTCTCCACAGTGAGTGACAACCGGAATCGGAAGTGAGATGCAATGATTAGTGATGTGCATACTAATTAGATACTAATTAGTGATGTCACAACAGAAACTGGAGAAGTAATCCGCTGCGGGAGGAGAATAACCCACCCCTAGAATGACTTTGAAACAAACTTCAAGAAAAAGAAATTCAGCAGGAGTAGAGTTACAAGAAATCGGAAAAGATAATAGTTTAAAAGAGAAGTTACTACGCAGATAAATAGCCACTCCACCCCCTCTCTTACCCATCCGATCATTCCTAATAAGAATGAAGCCGGGGAGAGCGTAGCCGATCGGCGAACGCCTCCACTAAATCACTGTAATGACTAGGGATACTCTGAGCCTTGATATGGCAAATCTTTATATATATATTTCTTGTGTGCGTGTGTATGTCACTGAACTAACATGGACCGATTTTGATGATTTTTTTTGTGTGAGTTTAAGGGGATTCGAGGATGGTTTAGATTCACAATTGAACCCGATTTACAAAAAAAAAGAGTCGAGACGAAGTTCGCCGGGACAGCTAGTATTATAATAAGAAATAATGAATAAATAAAATATATATATGTAATAAAAATCAGTGTTGCTCGTTAAATGTTACTCGCAAAAAGTCACCAAGTGTATCTGTAACCGAACTGAAACTGTCGTCAATCGATAAAACAATTAAATCGTTTGCAGAATGAAATGATTCATTATCAGACATAAATTATATTAAATATAAATAAGATATTTATTTAATCTATAATAAATGAATATAATAAACTAAATAAATAAAAAATAATTTATATGTATATTCCTTTAAATAAATAAATGTGAATATATATAAATATAAGAATAGTATTTGAATTTACTATTACTACTTACTTGAAACTATGACAAAACCTTTCTGCACCACCCGCCAGTCGACACTCACAAATTAATAAACAATAATACGAACAAGTCAGACAACCAGTAAACTAACAATGAAAGTAGGTATTGCATTTCTGAACGCAACCAGTTGGACAGACAATGGACTGTCATATGTTAAATGGAAACTAACAAATAATAAAATACAAACAAAAGTTGTGGGTATATGGTATAGAATCTGTAAGAGAAAAAAAATAAGTTTAAGGTAGTTATTTGAAGTGTTTACGTACCAACTAGCTGCGATTGAATTAGTCACTGAGCAAAACAAGTAAACAAATGATTTACACTACCCAAAATGTCACAAAGTAAGCGCAATTAAGCCATTTATGAGAAGTTCTAGCTTCTCAATCGAAGACAGCTTGTGGCGGCTGCTGTCGGGCGTCTTGATGTTGATAGCAGCTTCCAAAGTGCTGACGAGCCCTGCTGAAGACTGCCTGTCGGGCTTTGGTTAGGAATTCTCTAACCGACGCTGAAGAGCCTTTTAATGCGGACTTTGCTCTCCAGACAGCAGATCTGTATTGGCGAACCGGACAAGTATAGGTCGAGGCCGATCACCACTTTTTGTTCCTATCCGGTGACAGACTTTGATGTCACACTGAGCAAAATCTTTGAGACCGAGCTTATTCTGCACTAAGTCGAGTGTTTCAGCAGTGCAGTCTTCTTTCACTGATTCAGCGACACTTATGAAAAGAAGTGCTTTGCGTCTTGAACGTGTCTCCAGCTCGTCCACAATCTTGAGGCAGTCATTGACTTGGTTGCGGAGCAAACCAAGCATATCGAATACAAGCTCCCGAAAGGTACGAAACTCCTTGGCAACTTTCGCAGCAGTATCTCTGGAAGACACTCCACTATTTAGTTGCGCTTCAAGCTCATTCATTCTCCGGGTGAACATCTCTTTTAGTGACTTTTGAGACTACCTAATTTCGTTGACTTGTGACATATTGTAGGTGTGAGTGTTATGCTGGTAGGTGGTGCACGGAGGCGACGCTGAGCTCAACTAGTCTTCCCGTGACCACGGCCGTTGCAATACGGTCGAAACGTCGGGCAATAAACAAGGTATTTTACCTTAAATTATTCACGCGATTAAGACCCGTAATATATATATTTTAATAATGTGTACAAATCGCGAAAGTTTATCAACATTTATTTAACACCTACCCACAACAACCTAGAATGTTCTCTGTTCTCTGTACTCTGTTGTTCTATCACATTCTTTATAAAAATGCTCACCTACTGAAATGGAACATCTTTGTTTGCTATTACATATCCTAGCAGAGTAGCTAAATTTAAATCAACGGAAACATTGCTGTAATGGGGTATTCAAAAACTCGGTACGAAAACAAATCAGTATATTGTTTGGAAGTATATTCGATAAAAAAGTAATGCTAACTGTTTGTAGTGGTACTCGCCCTTGTCCTACGTTATTTGTTAATCTTCTTACAACTATTATATAATCAAGGTAATTAGCATTTTCTGGGTAAAGTCTCTTATTATCAGGTTTAATATACGGTCTTGCATGTTTAATATAGTAGTCATGCTCACCGCCGCCGCTATCCATGTCCGTGTCTGTCTCTCCGCCTCCGGCCTCAGGCCGAGGACGTTTATGTAAGGTAGGTAAGTTGTCCCCGACCCCCCCGTTTTCCTTCATTTTCACTGGTTTGCACACCTATCAGTGTTATTTTAATTCACTTTTTAACAAAAAAAAACTAATTATGAAAAATGCGCGTTTTTTAAAGTTCCCGTCAGCTCGAATGTTGTACATTTTATAAAAAAAAGAATTTTCAATCGAAAATCTCACACCATGAAGGTTTAATGTCAATTCAAAATATATTTTACTATAAAACGGCAATTTCATACTTTAAACCCTTATAAGTAGCACCAGTAAAGAACTTAAATCACATCAACAACAAAGTTACATGTTTTTAAATGCCTTCCTATTAGTTTTTAATATCGTTGCTAATAATACATTTCCTGTCTAACTGTGCGTTTATGGGTGATACGATTAAAGTCGACAAAAGAATACATCTAGAAGAAACTGAAAAATAATACTAGTATATAAAATATAATATTACTATACTGCTCTACTAGTATAGTTGAGAATGACCAAAAAATGTATGGGGCTTGGTTCAAATTTCCACCACTCACGACACCAATGTAACAAAGTAGTTCACTATACTACAGAGTCATTAATACCAAACGACAGCTAAAAATATGCTGTAAGTAATTCATATAATGGTTACATGAACTGTATAAAACTGTTTGAAAGAAGGGACACACAGTAAACGTGTTAGAATTTCCCTTATTCTGAGCTTGAAAAAATTTAATTCTCTTTTTTTTTGTTACCATAATCGGCGAAGACAAAATTTTGGATTTTTATTGGAATCTGTGTATCTTTTATTTTAAAAAAGCGTATTTTTTACCGCCCCTAATGCTCTATTTCTGTGCTTGTAAATAGTTATTTTTTGTATTGTCATATTTAGGTAATGTTTGCAGTAACAAATTGACTGATATTTAAATCACTTCTTACTTACCTCGATTGTATGTCACACAAACAGAAGATAAATGTTATAAAGTAATATATTAATCGATATGTGGATACCGGCGTGTTTGTAATACCCTTATACGTCTTTATATGAACACTGTATAGTAATACCTTTGCTTAAAGCCGGTTCAACAAGCGTGTCCATCAGAATGGCTGGTTACTACCCATATTTTACATCAAAATAACTATAGAAAGATGCTTCCTAGTTGCTTCTAGTTGCTACTTATCGTCAGATAACTGCTACCCCCAATTTTTAAAAAGTAAATTACTTTTTAAGGTGACGGGCCATTCTGATATCAAGATGGCTGGTCAGCTATCCAGTGAGAACAAACTGCGAAATAAATCGGTTTTTTTTTTAAATTTTAGTTGCTACCCAACTGCTATAAATAAAACGATTTTATTAATAAACAATTATAATTTAATAAAAATAATAATGTGTAATTCCTCTTTTATTACTTTTGTAACTCTATTATTCAGGTTGTTGTAACACTGTCATGCATTCCTACGTTTGCAATGTGTCTTATAATTGCCCATTTCCCCAAATGTTAATGGAAAAAATTCTATAATGGAAATTAATTCGTAGTCATTATTATATAAAATTAAATTAACTGGTACGTTGTTTATCGAACTAAATTTATCTAAAGTTTCGAAAGTAACTAATAAAATAATATCGCAAAAAAATAATTGAAATAATTTGATCCCATTGCAAGTAGTGATGAGTGGCGTCATGTCATGTCAACATTGTCAATCAGTGAATTCGTGGCTTCTTGTAAATAAGTAATAGGTGTGTTAAGAACACGCAAAACGGATACTTTTCTAATGACGCTAATGGAGCAAACAAAGTTGGTACACGTTTGTTCCTCGTCTGTGTTATGTAGCGAACAATCAATTAAAATTCGGTCAAAATATATAAAACATAAGAACAACACAAAAGAAACTACAATTGAAATTGATTGCCAATGTATGGCAATCAATTTCAATTGTAGTTTCTTTTTGATGTTATTTGAAATAAGTTTAAGCAATTACAGATAATTACAGATCAATGTGAGGGGCACACACTACGCAACTTACGTCTTCTCGCGTGGATTACTTCAGGCTCTTCCACACGCCATGATAACTGGTGGACTTCTAAGGTACCTTTGAAAGGCCAAGTAGCACTATTCTCAAGTAATTGTTGAATTAGTGACTCATTTATCCTGTAGATCTCAATACCTTTACAATAGTTACCCAAACAGGTCAACAACTCATCCAAACTAGTCATACGTCCGTTTGATGCAACCTCCGACTTCATCAGGTGCACCTTTGCCGTGTCCCCGTTAACTGTAATGCCAAACAATGGAATCAACGCCAAACTCTATGGATAAATATATCGCTATCAAATGAAACATGGATTTGTTTTGATATTGCGTAGACGGCCGGTCACTCAACACATGCAAGGTTTTCAAATTTGGAGATAACTCTTTAATTCTTTTTATTATTGCCTGTAAATGAACACAGATGAGAAGTGGATCATGCCGAACATTTTCAGACGGTGCAGAAAGATGTGTAGGAGGTTCTAATTGTGTAAAATAGTCAACAGAAGTATGAAACGATAATTGTATTTTTGAGTCACCAAAATGAGCAGATTGTATTTCTTGTCCATATTTACACTGATTATTTTCTGAAAAATATATATGGAGAAAAGTCCGTCGTTTGACGTTAATTGTGATTTAATATTTTGAATGGCTTTGAATTGATGTTTTATATAAGCAACATGCTTCATAAATGTCGGTATATTAGAGTTCAGGTTTTCTACAAGAGCCTTCTTTGTGGTTAGAACTCTTTCCTTGATGGTTTTATGCATTATTTTGCTTCTCCTTTTATATTAACAGTAACTGTTTTCGTTACCCATCTCTCATAAGATATGGCATCGTAATCAACAAAGTCATTATACTGAATAGTTTTATCTTTGCAAGCAACCCTCTATTACGTTCGAGGCAGATTACTTTTAGGGCATTATTGCAGCTTATAGATTTCATCAAGGCAAAAGCGCAGACACATAAGAAATTATTTTTGAATGGTATAGTGCACGAATTATATAATCATTATTTGTGTTTATGGTACACAAGCTAAGCGTTTCTAGCATTTACTTTTATAAATAATACCCAAAATGGACGATTTCTGCGCAATGTTTCATTGGAAATAGTTAAACCAGACTTACTCACAAATGCCTTCTGCAAATTCAAAAGTAATTCATTTAAAAAACGAATTTGTTTTTTGGATTTTTCTTCTTGTTATTGTAACTTTTTACCAGATAGAAGAACCTTCTGTGTTCGTCTTGCAGTAGATAATCATGGATTGCTTTTCTAATCTCTGCAGTCTTCATAAATAATCTTCTTCTTTTTCTAGCACTATCCTGTTGATTTCCGAGGCTTCTCTTCGTTCTCATATATCTCATTCGGTACTGAAGGAGTAATTACTGCATTCTTGTAAGATGTTTTTAAAGAATGGACTAAAATACTGCTGCAAGGTCTACGTTTATCGTGTATGTAATCAATTTTTTTTTTTACACTTAATAAATGGGACAGTATATTTTTGCTATCGAATGAAAATTTTCCTGCGAGTATTTTAAATTAAAATAATGTTAATGGACTTTTCCAAAAAAAACGTTCACTTGTTATGAAAATAAACTATAATCTACTTAACAGCAATATTTGTAAAGATCTTGAAAAGGTGTAAACAGGTGACACTTTTGGACATTTATACGATTAATGATTTTTTTTTTTTCATTTTTTAGAAAATATGGTTCCTACAGTAGGCTACAAGCTCTGTGTCGCGGGGGACTTTACAAACATACAAGTCACGGACCCAAAGTACACCTAGACTCGGAACACACAAAGTGGTATCTCGTGTGGGAATCGAACCCACGACGTCTTGCGCAGCAGTCGGATTCACTCCCACCGCCCCACAGAGGTGTCAGTTTATGACGTATATTAGTCTTTTAAATATTGAATTGACGCTATTTTCGTCTGTACATGACAAAATACCTCTGCCTATGTCTATAAAAGTCAATTACATTATTTTAATTACAAATACTCGTGGAAAAAAATTGATTAGCAATCTATATATAATCTCTCCCATTTATAATTATACATAAAAAATAGATTTTGATTACATACTCCATGAACGTAGAGATCTTGCCGGACCTCAAATAGTGATAAGTATGAAAATGAAAATATCTGATAGGCGTGAGAGGCTGAAAAGCATGATGAAATTATAAAAGTATGGTGTTCAAGTACTAAACTCTAATAAGCCAGCAACACAATACTTTTTTTTAGAAATTCAATGAAATTTCATTACAACCTCACATCTGTAGACATAGTTCCCTCCTGTAGACACTAAGTCTACAGCAAAGGTATCTACAGGAGTGACACATAATTCATTAATTAATCAAAGATGGCCGCCTACATATTGAGGTAACAGTTAGATCATTACAATATTTGTTAAACACTCCTTTATGCATATAGTATCCTATTACTTTAAAAATTGGAGGTACTTACTCAGTTATAATTTGCACAGAAAAGAAACACTGTTGTAATAAATTAACTTAACACCAAAAACTTGTGTAATGAATTAAAATCATGTATTTCGCCGTCACATGCACTTTATGTCACATTATTAACCGATCAAATGACAGAAAATACCAATACCAAATGGTTACCGATGCGTTTATTTCTGACAGATTTCTTCTAGTTTTATATGTCCACAGAAGAAGAATCTGAGAACAGCAGGTTTATGTCTTGTGAAGTTTAGAAATTAAAGTTGGCTTTATTAAGTCATTAGATAATGTATATTTTATGATGTAACTGATGTAATAAAACAAAATAAAAGTCACTCAAACTCAGCTATTTGACATACGAATAGTCTACAGTAGGAAATTTTTGCTCAGTCTAAAGATAACAAGCAATAAAAAAATCAATAAAACGACAACAATCTTTTAAGACCGCTTCAAAGCCCAAATAGAGAGATCAGAATTGCTTACATATAGTCATAGAGATTTTATTATCAACCAAAAACGTCAAAATTATTATGACGTCTCTACTGTTTTAGTGTATTTTATGAAGAGTTATGGAGATTTTACGCAATTATAGAGTTAATGCAAATAAAACTAGCAGTGTGTTTGGTATCAAATGAATGTGCTAAAACTCTTTAGTTTGATACCAAAACATAAAATATTTGTAAACGCTGAGCTAAAATACCCTGTTTACATGCTTAATATACGCTTTGTGATCACGATAATGGAAGAAAATGTAGCCTATGTCACCCGCACCATAATACTCATTTATCGAAATCGTTTGGATAGTTTCGGCGCTACGGTGGAACATACCTACGTAACAAACCTTCCCAAGACCCTCTCAAATATACATGCAAAATTTTATCAAAATCAGTCTAGCCGTTTAGGAGGAGTAAGGTAACAAACACAGATACAGAGAATTATATATGTAAAGATAATTTTACTATATATTTTTAGCAACAAAATAAGTAGATATAATTTGGCTCTACGCAAACGCAGCGATCACTGCCAACCCTACTGCGTAACCATCTATTATACCACGGGTGACATTGGATTGGCTGGGGGGAGGTGAGTGTCGCCTATTTACGTAGTAATAGTTAGTATTCTTTGGTATAGGTCTCGTTGTTGGTGGAGATTTGGACCACTTTTGTTCATTGTCTTTTACCAGATTAAAAGATCGATAAATATAATTATTGATGGTCAAGAAGGTATTCCTCAAAAAGAGAGCTCTGATGTAGTAAATTTGTATTATTTTTTTTTATTTATTTCGCCATAATATTTATTACTTATATTATGTACTACTAATTACTGCAGTTTATGTGCAGTAGAGAAGGCCAATAATAAAATAAAATACTTACCTTAGCTGAGCATTGGACACCAGTACACTTGAGGTGGATAATACAAAATATATTAGACTGCCAAAAAAGTTTTTATCAAAACAATAGAATACCTGGGTATTTTGCGGTAATTCATCATCATTATCATCAGCCTATCGCAGTCCACTGCTGGACATAGGCCTCTCCAATTGCACGCCACTTTGTTTTATCTTCTGCTTCTCGCATCCAGCTTCTGCCAGCGGTTTTGCGTAAATCATCACTCCACCTGGCCTGAGGGCGTCCTACACTACGTTTGCCGAGCCTCGGTCTCCCCTCAAGAACTCGTTTACCCCAACGGTTGTCGGTTGTTCGCCTAATATGGCCAGCCCACTGCCACTTCAGCTTGCTAATCCTGTAGGCTATGTCGATAACTTTGGTTCTCTGCCGAATCACCTCATTTCTGATTTTGTCCCTAAGAGAAACTCCGAGCATAGCCCTTTCCATAGCCCGCTGAGCGACTTTGAACTTGTGGACCAGCCTACCGTCAGTGTCCACGTTTCGGCTCCGTATGTCATGAAGGGTAGGACGCACTGATTAAAGACTTTAGTCTTAGGGCATTGTGGGATCGACGATGAGAAGATTTGACGTAACTTCCTAAACGCTGCCCAACCCAACCGAATTCTCCTGTTCACCTCGTCCTCAAAGTTGTTTCTACCTAACTGCTGCCCGAGGTACACATATTTTTTTGTACAACTTCGAGAACGGCGCCGTGCACCGCTATCGGTTCCGGTGGTACCTGTTCATTGAACATGACCTTGGTTTTATCCAAGTTCATCCGTAGGCCGATGCGTACAGAGGAGTTAGCCAGGTCATTTAGCATCTGGTGGGGCGGAAAGGATGTAAGCCCCCCAAGGCTTCCAAGCCACTCCCGGGTAGCAGCCAATCGACCCTGGCTGCCCCCGGAGCTCTGCCGCCGACTGAGGTGGAGGTGATGGATGTAGTGCCGCACTCCTAAATGGACAGCGGTAACTCCTCCATCATCCTCCAGACGAACCTCAACCACTCCGCCGCTGCCCAGGACCTTCTCCTGCAGGCCATGGCGGAGTGGTCGATAGGTGTCGCCGTAGCTGCGGAGCCCTACTTTGTTCCTCCCCGCCCTAACTGGGCAGGTGACCGGGACGGCTCCGTGGCAATCGTCAGCTCCGCTGCGCTTCATTCCCTGCCCTTGTCGATCAGAGACAAGGGTTCGGGATATGTTGCTGCCGACTGGGGGGGAGTCACGCTCTACGGCGTATACTTCTCCCCAAACCGGAGTTTTGCCGATTTCGAGGCCTTCCTTTCAAACCTGGAGACCTCGATACGGCGGTTGGCACCTCGCCACGTGCTAGTGCTGGGCGACTTCAACGCCAAATCTACGGCGTGGGGGTCGCCCAGCACGAACGTCCGCGGCTCGGCGGTTGAGGAGTGGGCGGCGTCGGTGGGTCTCTGTCTCCTAAACAGAGGCGCCACCGACACGTGCGTTCGACAGCAGGGGGGGGGTCGATAGTGGACCTTTCGTTCGCTACCCCTGCCGTCGAAGCGCGAGTAAGGAACTGGGTCGTCCTGGATGAGGTTGAGACGCTCTCGGATCACCGATATATCCGATTAGAGCTCTCCCGGTCTTCCAGGATCCAGGACCCAGTTAGGGGTCACACGGCGCGCAGAACGCCTCGGTTTCCGCGGTGGGCTGTGGGTGCATTGGACAGGGACCTACTGGAAGAGGCGGCCATCGTGGCATCATGGTCGACTCCGCCTCCGACCGAGGAGGTGGACGTCATGGCTGGCCGCATTCGCGATGCGTTTACGCAGATCTGCGATGCGGCCATGCCCCGCTCACGACGTCGCCCCCAGAGGAAGGGGGTATATTGGTGGTCCCAGGAGCTTGCCTCCCTCCGCGCTACTTGCATTAGTGCGCGGAGGTCCTATACCCGCAGTCGGACTCGTCACCGCGATGTCCAGGAGGAGAGCCAGCTTTATGAGGCGTATCGCCAGGCGAGGGACGCCTTTAAGCTGGCTATCTGTCGCGCCAAGGAGAGGGCGAGAAAGGAGATGCTGGAGGGTCTCGACCGTGACCCCTGGGGTCGCCCATATCGAGCGGCGCTAAACAAGCTACGCTCAGCGGGCCCCCCCCTTACCGAGACTCTCCAGCCCAGCTTCCTTGCGGAAGTGGTCGAGGGTTTATTTCCGCTGCAGGCAGAGCACACGCCCCCGGCGATGGTCTCCGAGGATGAGACCGATGACCGGGAGGCCGACTCAACTGTGCCACCTGTCACCGAAGCGGAGGTAGGCGCGGCTGTTCTTCGAATGCGTTCAAAGAACACCGCCCCCGGGCCGGATGGGATTCCCGCCCGGGTGTTGGCCCTGACCCTCGACCACATGGGGGACCGCCTCAGGGGACTGTTCGACGTGTGCCTGGCGTCCGGACGGTTACCTGACTGCTGGAAGGCAAGGAAGCTGGTGCTCCTTCCGAAGCCGGGACGGCCTCCCGACTCAATTGCGGCCTACAGGCCTATCGTGTTGCTGGACGAGGCGGGGAAGTTGCTGGAGAGGATTCTCGCTACCCGCATCGTCCGGCATTTAAACGAGGTCGGTCCCGATTTGTCGGACGCTCAGTACGGCTTTCGTGCTGGGCGCTCGACCATTGGGGCCATTCTGCGCCTGAGGGCTGCATCGGAGGAGGCCGTCGCCGGTGGAGGAGTGATGTTGGCGATATCACTCGATATCGCCAACGCCTTCGGGTCTCTGCCATTCAGCTGCATCAGAGAGGCGCTCCGGTATCATGGAGTGCCCGCGTACCTAAGGCAGCTAGTGGCAGACTACCTCGAAGGCAGGAGGATCCTGTACGAGGACCGAGAGGGTGAGGTAATCCGCAGGGACGTCTCGTGCGGTGTTCCACAGGGCTCTGTCTTGGGGCCCCTCTTGTGGAACATTGGCTACGACTGGGCCCTGCGGTGTGGTTTCCTCCCCGGGATAGGGGTCTTCTGCTATGCGGATGACACCCTCATCACGACCCGGGATGGGAATTTTGAGGAGGCGGCGCGCCTGGCCAACCTAGGGATTTCCCGAATGGTCGGGCGCATTGAGGCGCTGGGGCTTAGGGTGGCCCTTTCCAAGACGGAGGCCCTACTATTTCATGGGCCCCGTCGCGGTCCACCTGCTGGCGCCTCGATTGCCGTCGGCTCGGTCCTCGTACAGGTCCGGGCCCAGATGAAATATCTGGGCCTAGTGGTAGACGGGCGGTGGCTCTTCGACGAGCACTTCCGCATTTTGACACCTAAGCTCGAAGCTACTGCGTCCGCACTGGGGAGGCTGTTGCCGAACCTGGGCGGGCCTAGTGCCTTGAGCAGACGGTTGTACACGGGGGTGGTGCGGTCAATGGCTCTGTACGGCGCACCCGTGTGGGCGGCGTCCCTGACCGCCCAGAATAGGGTCCGCTTAGGGAGACCCCAGCGGACCATGGCGGTCAGGGCCATACGTGGATACCGCACGGTGTCTGCAGAGGCGGCGTGCGCATTGGCCGGCACACCCCCGTTGGATTTGGAGGCGGAAGTGCTCGCCGAAGTGTATCGGCGGGCGGTGGCTGTTCGGGCAGGGGGTTCGGTGCCCCTGCCCGAGGAGCTACGCGCTTGGCGCGGTGAGGCCCACCGGGCAATCATGGCCCGGTGGCAGGGCCCGCTGGAGGCTCCACGGGCAGGTGTTCGAACCGTGGAGGCGCTCCAGCCGGTCCTGGAGGAGTGGGCAGGGCGGCAGCACGGGACCCTTTCCTTCCGGCTGGTGCAGGTCCTTTCCGGGCACGGGTGCTTCGGGAAGTACCTGCACGCGGTTGCTAGGAGGGAACCGAGTCCCGCCTGCCACCACTGCGACTGCGGTGAGGACTCGGCGCAGCACACCCTCCAGCATTGTCCAGCTTGGGAGGGGCAACGTCGAGTTCTCACCGCAGTGGTCGGAAGTGACCTCTCGCTGCCGGCCGTGGTTCTGTCCATGGTCCGGAGCGAGGGGTCGTGGAATGCGGTCGCATCCTTCTGTGAGGACATCATCTCGCAGAAGGAGGCGGCGGAGCGCGTCAGGGAAGAGAGCTCCCTGGCGGATCCGCTCCGTCGCCGGCGAACCGGGCGGCGTCGGCGCGCACATCTGCGCCTGATGCCGCCTTAGGTGGGGCTGCGGGCGGGCGTACGGGGTAATCTGCCTCGCCCGTGGCCTTCCGTGGAGGCGCGGCGCCCTGTGTGTATCCAGGAGCCGCGTAGGTGTGAAATGCCCGGAACGCTACAACATCGCGTCCGGGCATTGCCACTGGGCGGGCCGCCGACGGTATAACACATTCCGGCGGCCCGTCCGCGAAGGTGGCGAGCGATACACGGCGGGTTTTTTAGTGGGTGCAAACCCCACACTACCTCCACCGTCTTCCCCGGACGGTGGGGGTGTTCGTCAGGAATTTTTCCCGCCAGACAAAAAAAAAGGTCATTTAGCATCTGTTGTAGGTAATTCATAGAAAAATACATTTCTTTGACTATAGGGTTAGGCTAAGCTGAGACGCAAAACTACTTCTTAAATCTTATAAGGACTTAAAGGGTGCTTACCGCTGCGTGACATTTGAAGGCGTGGCACTGTTATTAATAATTGGCATTATTAAATACTAGTTAATCCAGTGAACTATGTATCACCTGAATATGAATTTTCTTAATCCAAAGTGACAATTTAAATATATATAACTGTTTACTAACTTATTGTTTTAAGGCAACCTAACAAAAAAAAACATTACCTGTTAAGCAGTTTTTGTGATTTAGCGAGAGTCAGTTATTCTTTCGTGTAATAGTTAAGTTAACACGTCACTGTGTTCAGTTGAAGGGCACTGTAGCAAGTAAAGTACTGGGCGAATAAAACTTACGAACTAGTGTCGAATGAGGAGCCCAGTGCAGTGAGAATCAGATCATTGCCAAACAAAGATTTTGGTGTCACTGATACTGTTAGCGACTAGCATGACGCTTACCATTAGGCTCACTATCTGCTCGTCTGTTCATTTAGTGGTATAAATAAATAAAAAACTAACAAACGGCCATTAATTTTCAAATAGATCTTTTTAACTACTACTGCGGCTACTATAACTCTTGTTATGATAATAATTAAAAAGCATACTTTAATATTTCACAATTGTCAAATTCCGTCCTTACTTGAATGTCGTTCGTCCTTACTTTTAATACATACCTCAGCTTCGCAGTTGCCGCCTGCGCACTGATAAATAAATAATAGTAACTTATATAATTTAAAGAAAACTTACGTCAGCAAAAAGTAAAATGATATTTATATTTTATTATATGAGTCTGAAACTGGCAGCCAAAAGTAGCAGCACAAAATTTTTTTTTGATTGCTACTATTGATTTTTTTTTATTTTCATTTGGAAGCTTTCTAGAGGTCTTCTAGAAGTCAAAGAATAAAAAAAAATTGGTCGTGGCAATTGAAAATTACATGGCAAAATTAACGATTATTTCGATAAATTAGTCGGTTTACTGGTGAAAAATGTATTTAAAAATCGTGCTCCCTTTCGGAAAGGGTCAGAAAACTTTTTATAGGTCTTCTAGAAGCCCCGGAGTGAAAATAAAAAAAAATCGATCGTGGCAATTGAAAATTACATGGCAAAATTAACGATTATGTATTTATGTAGGTAGTTTTTCCGGTGTAAAATGTATTTTAACGTCGCGCTCCCTTTTGGTTAGGGTCTTAAAACTTTTTAGAGATCTTCTAGAAGCCGCAGAATTAAAATAAAAAAAATCGATCGTAGCAATTGAAAATGACATGGCAAAATTAAACATTACGTTTATATGTTAAATAAAATAAAAGCTTATATATTCGTTGAGATAACGCACACTACATAATAATTAAGGTACAGTACAGAAATATAACAATAGGCAGGTAGATAGGTAACAAAACAAACACACATACATATTTTCAGGTTGCACTGAGTTACACATACAGATACAAGCGAGATAGGAGCGCGGGACCGCGGCGCGGGCGGCGGCGGGCGGCCTGCGTGCCTGTCCCGTCATGTTATTATTAAATAACTGTAGTGGTGGAAGGAGGCGCCCGCGTATCGCAGCGCATTTAACAAAAACGATTACGGCGTAACGTAATAACCTTATGAAAAAAGGTTTTCTTGCGTGTATGGGGCGAGAACACGTCAGTCATTTAAATTAATTTAAAAATTCGGATTCAGAATGCGTATGTCCGGCGAAGCAGCAGCGCTCGACCTAATTAGCCACTCCAGAAAGGTAAGTGTATATTATATTTGTATGTAGGTATACTAGCAGCGAGGATATGAAGCGGGTGTTGACAAAATGCATAGTTTGAATAAGAACATTTCTTTCAGGTCACTGAAGCAAACTGCTAATAGTGCCAATGCACCGCGTCATTGTAGCACACACGCAAGGAATCACAACGTTTATAGATGACAAAATTGTATATCTGCGACCATTCATACACAAAGTGAAATTGTAAGTGACTTCATTCAAGGACTGGCACTTAGAGTTATTTGATTGATGCTATGTACATCTAGTCAATCAAATATAAGGTAGTAAATTATGATATATAGATACCTAACCATTTAAAATTCTAAGCTGATACAGTATGCAGTGTGCGTCACGGTCCCAACAAAAAAGATATTGCTCAGCATATTGCTGCATCGCAGTAAAGCGACACAACGCTGGTTTTCAGCAATACCTCATTCAAGTTATTATTAACTTAAGTGATAGGCTATTTAGCATTTTAGTAAACCAGTGTGCATGCGTGAGTTAATATTTATAATATAAAATTAATTATTAAACTAATAGAAATTTCATAATATGGGAAGAATGGGACAAGATAGTTGGATACTATGATGATACTATATGCGATGTGAGTATGTGATCAGTAGTTATAATATCAATCAATTATAGTTCAAATAAATAATTAAAAATTAAAACTTAATAGGTATAATAGAAAACGTGTTACATTCAAATTAGAAATACATAATTAAAAATTAAATAGAATTGGGATCATGAAATAAAATAAAAATAATTGCAATAGATTAAATTGTGGATTTTTGTAAATATAATAAGAATATTTTGAAGCGACATTTAAATGTTCTAGCGGTTTTGGAATTTCTAATGGGAGGGGGCAGGTCGTTCCAACAGCGGGTGGCAGCAAATTTAAAACTCTTCCTCTGAAGGCAGATGTTTTATGAGCCGGTATGCTAAGCACGTTACTAGTGGCTCTAATGGGGTATGGATAACAATCTCGAGTCCATGATAATTTACTGTATAGACAATTAGGCGCCTGTTTGTTGATGACATCAAAGAGGAGTGTGGCCAAATGAATGTCTTCTGTGTTCCATTTTAAGCACGTTAGAGTTGTTAAGAAATGGGGTCACATGACTTTGGCGAGATATATTAAAACAAAATCTGGCACAAGCGTTTTGGATGCGCTGAATTAGTTTATCAGTTCTTGCTAGTAAACAGGGACCATACACAGCATCACCGTAGCTGAGTTTAGATAAAATAAGAGCCTCAACCAACCGCTTTCTTAACTCCACGTTCAGAAATTCCCGTATTCTGTACAACACCTTAAGTCTGTAAAAACAATTGCTTACTAGACTATTTATGTGCTGTTCAAATCGCAGGTCGTGGTCCATGATTATGCCCAGGTGTCTAGCCGTTAATACCCTCTCATTTTTTTCACCATTGACCATAATCGTGGTATCTAAGTGGGAGATTGCACTTACTTGATCTTTATTGCCCAAAATCATTGCTTTGAATTTGCTAGGATTTAGGACCAAAGCATTTCTCTGCGCCCATTCATAAATCCTATTAAGGTCTTCACCCATTGCTTGTACTGCAGCCCGTGTAAGAGCCATCGTCCCTAGCAATCTCCACAATTTGGGCACGATCTGTTAGATAGCTCTTAAACCATTTCACCGCACCCATGTCAAAGCCATAATACGAAAGCTTGGAAAGCATTAATGGCACATTAATACAATCGAATGCGCGTGAAGAAATGAAGTAGGGTAAGTACGGTACCCTCACGCTTGTCCCGTGCTTCTAGGATATTATTCACTACGTCTAACAAAGCAGTTGAAGTGCCACGCTCTTAACTTCTGAACACCGATTGAAGGTCAGGCAGAACATTGTTGCTCTCCAAGTAGTCTGATAATTGTAAGTAAACGATTTTCTCCAAAATATTCGACATAAAAGGCAATATACTAATAGGTCGTCGTTCTCGGAAATGAGACGGGTTAGGGTTTTTGGGTATTGGTCTGACCACAGCGATAAGCCAAGCGCGAGGAAATGTGTTAGTGACGATGGACTTATTGACAATAGCCGTGATGGCAGACAAAGACTGAGGTAAACTAAGAGTGATCATGTCTCTAGATATACCGTCTACGGGTTAGACGTAGTTGGTGCACTTCGCAACTTGTACACCATGCTCAAATGGTGCACTTCGCAATTGGTGCACTTCTCAATTGGTGCACTTCGCAACTGGTGCACTTCTCAATTGGTGCACTTCGCAAAAGGAGCACTTTTTAAGATGAGTGGAGATTTGGCAAATTGTCTAAAAATGAAAGAACTTTTGGTTTTGCTCTGGTAATTTTTTTAAAATATAATCAACTAACACCCTTTGAAGTAGGTACACACTTACTTAAACTTAAATAATTGTCAATATTAATACAAAAGTTACTCGAAAGTAATAAACAAATATGACAGAATATTTTTGTAATTAAACGTAACTTAATCACATTAATATTTTTATTATTGAAAAAATAAACAAATATGACAGAATATTTTTGTAATTAAACGTAACTTAATCACATTAATATTTTTATTATTGAAAAAAATATTAAAATTCATAGCCTGTTTTTCAAAAACAGGCTATGAATTAAAGCTTTATTTTTATTTAGTAATTGTTACTATTAATTAGGAATATCGATATAAATGTTACCAAAATCATATTTATATTTATTTACATAATATTAAATTGTACATGTTTTAAGTTACTTGAACAATTGGAGAAAAGTGACCTTTTTCATGAAATGTTCCACCGTTATATTTCCGGCTTCCAATTTAACTAATAGTTTCTTATATTTTCGGTCAAATATCACATCACGCTGTTTACGGTTTGTTCTGACATTGTCAAATAAAATGTTAGACACACGCTTATCCCAATACTTGCTTTCGATTTTTAATTTGTGTACAAACATGTACAAGTTGGGATGTTTATGTATTCGAGCATTTAAACGGCGATGCCACCCTTCCAAGGCATTGGTAGTCCTGTGTGACTGGATTGCGCAGCTCAGAATTGACGGTGGCATTTTCGGGTACCACGTTTTTTCAAAATATTCTTGGAATTTCATCATTTCTTGATTGTTTGGAGAAACACTTAAAAGGTAGTTCCACGCAGCAGGAATATGGTTCTCCGGTACTAGTGGTATAATCGAGCACAACCTAGTGGTGTTCCGTCCAGCTTTTGTGCTCAGCAATTTCAATGATTTAGCTTTTTTCCATATAGCTGCGTTAAAATGACGGTAGCATCCACTCAATTCTACAGCCGGAAAAACTGATTTAACCGCATTCAACTGCGCAATCTCATAATCAGATTTAAATTTTTTAATAATAATACCGAGCTTTTCCTTCAAAATTGAAAAAAGCCGTGTGTATGTGTGTTGTGTTTTATTTGGCAATAGAGCATAAATTGCAGGTATTATGCCAGTAACCTGTTCGTTTGAGTTTACATCCAGATGAATAGTGTACACCTGATAAAATGGTCGTGGAGCTGATTGAAAAGTACCATCTGCGTAATACGATCCTGGCGCTTTCATTAGTTTTCTTACTTTGTTAGTGGCAAAAATGATAATTTTTTCTTCGTCACCGTCCTCACACTCACAAAAATTCTTACCTAATGCTTTAGGTATATGTACATCTGCAGGAGAACTATGGTGTAATAGGCATGTATTTAGATATTTTTTGCGTGCCCTGTATAATGTGTCCTTGACGGAATGAAATGATGGTAGTAAAAAATGATATTTATTTTCAACAATTCTGCGTAACTTTGCATCATTCTCCTCAAATATTTTTTGGACAGACCTAAAATCATTGCATACGGCCTTTTTTAAAAACGATATATGATTACGTATTTTATTTGTAGTATTGTCTTGTCCATCACAAGTATGTGCAGATTTTCTTATAACAATTTTCCTTGTTTCCATCAAAGGTAACTGAACCATTGCAAAGTTTCCTGTTTACACATGTCCACAAAGTAGTCCTTTTATTAGTCTTCTTTTTATTGTGTATATGTTCACCGCATATAAGAGTAATATTACCTCTTTGATTTGCATCAAATCGAACGTCTTCTTCATCCATCATGAACACCAAACCTCGTATTGATTGAATATACAATCAAGAAATGTGTAGAAATAATTTCAACTTAAATATATTTAACAGACACACAACAACAACGCACTGAATAAAACCATCATTCAACTAAATTTATTGCTGCCATAGTCTTGACAGTTGTGTTTTTTTGGAACTACCCTCATTTAGTTTTATATATGCGAAATGAAATAACTAAACGAAGGTAATTAGAAAAAAATATTTGCATATTGGGTTACCACTCTATAAAAAATAAAAACATCTAATAAAAGTACTTGAATAGCATAATCACATTGTTATTATAATAATTATTTTGCAAAGCTGAAAAGAAAATTACCAAAGCAAAACCAAAAGTTCTTTCATTTTTAGACAATTTGCCAAATCTCCACTCATCTTAAAAAGTGCTCCTTTTGCGAAGTGCACCAATTGAGAAGTGCACCAGTTGCGAAGTGCACCAATTGAGAAGTGCACCAATTGCGAAGTGCACCATTTGAGCATGGTGTACAAGTTGCGAAGTGCACCAACTACGTCTAACCCCCGTCTACACCCTGCGCATTTGATTTTATGGAATTAATAATTTTTAGAACACATTCTTCACTGACTGTTTTCAATGAGAACACGGATTGACTAAACCTGTGGAATTCAAAGTAAGTCAAATCTGAAATTGTTACACATACATTAAGAAAAACATCATTAATTTCATCAGGATTATTGAAATGATTTGGAAGGTTGTTCTGTTTACTGGGTAAGATATCAGATTTTAGATTTTTCCACAAGACTGTTACTATTAATTTTATTGTCAAAGTACACACGTTTTTCATTAAACATAGCCATTAATGTTTGACGTTTAAGATCTTTGTAACTTTGTACTTTGTGCGCTTCTAGCTTGGTAGATTGATATTTAATGGGGAGTGGGACGACCTTTAAACGTGCTAGTTTTTAAGGGGGCATGGAGATCATAAATGTAAATTAAGCGATTATTGAACATTTGTACCATAACATTTACGTCGTCTGAGTCAGATATTTCATGCCACGGCACTAGGTACAAATCATCAAAAAAAAAGTCCGGGAGTATGTCTCTCATTACCCGATAGACCACACGTCTTGGAGTAATTTTATCTTTTTTGATCATTATCTCACATGATAAAATAGCGTGACGTCCAAGATCATTAATATGATCGACGATCACATTACGAAAAAAAGCATAAGTGCAGATAACATCTCCATCATCATCTAACATCAACGGGTCTGAGACGTATCAGTAAAGTGCGTAGCTGTAGAAACAGTTTGTCTCAAATTAAAATGACCTAGAAACTTACAAAATTTCTTCGTTTTTACATTGTCTTTATCTAGTTGGTTAATATTGGTATCGCCTAAAAAAATTGTGTAGTCAAAGCGTGAAAAAGAACTAAGACTATCAGTAATGGCATCAAGATCAAGATAAAGATCAGTACTCAGCCATGGAGGCCGATAAGCTGTGCCAATCATGATCATTTTGGAGTTAATGTTTGCACTTAGCCACATTTGTTCGACCTGTGGGTGTACTGGGTGAGGTCTGATCCGCACATTGATACCACTCCTGACGTAGAATCCTACCCCACCACCACGGCTTCTAGGCACACTCACCATCAAATCAACCGAGTGGTGGGCAATAGCAATAATAAATTCGTCATGCTTTGTGGACAGAGATCCGGCATTATAAAAACCAACCTTTAACCATTTATTTAAACAGACCCATTGACAGAGTGAGAAATAATTAAATTACAGTTTTCGTTTTGGTTTTATATTTGTTGATCCATATAAATCAACAAATATAAAACCAAAACGAAAACTGATATTTGTCTTAAATTTTGTGTAAAAACAAAAGCATACGGACATAAGCCAGTAGTTATGTTTATAACATGTAAAATTAAATAATTTATAAACACAGACGTATATATTCATTAATATAGGTTTAATATTAGTACCGTGTCGCATAACAATTACCCCACTAGCAATTTGTGAAACCAAAAAATAGTAATTAATGTGAATAATAAATAACAACATAAAAAATCATAATTAGGCATTATCATTAATAAAATAACTAAAAAACAATAAATAATCATGCACAAAGGATAATTTAAAATATGTCCATCATCATCAGACTCGCTTATGTGTAGCTTGATCGCCAAGGACACGCAGTAGGTCAGTTTCGGTGCGAATAAGATACTTGGTATCTCCGTGTTTGTGTCGGACGAGAATGCGGCCTCTTTTTGTCCACACATACTGCCAGCCGAGTCGCATTGCAGAGTCCCGAGCGCGACGAAATAACTGCCGATTATGGGCAGTGAGCCGCTCATTCAAATAAATTCGTTTAGCCAGACCAGCAATACCTAAGTCAGAGGAGGTTGTACTTCTGCGCACTCGGGTATTGCGTAGTAGCGCATCTCGTAAATCGCTTCGAGCTAAGCGGACGACGATATGACGCGGGCGCACCTGTGCTGCGCCGGCGGCGTCCGTTGCGTTAATGTGCCTACCGCCTACCCGATCCGCACTTACTATATTGCGGTCTTCCAGCTGGACGCCTACCTTGGTCGATATCAAGGCAGTAGTTCAGGCATGTTAGAGATTTCGAGATCGTTTGCTAGTAGGAGTTGGTCGCGATCGTTTAGGTCTTGTCTGAGTCCAGCAATAATTCCCTCAACCTCCGGTGAGTTCTGTGACTCTGGCGACTTCTGTTCAAGTGCACTAACTCTCGATTCCAGAGTGTTCAAGCGGTCGTTACATTCCTTAATTCCATTATCGTGAGCCCATTTAGTGATACTATCAAAGTCTGCCTGCAACACAGCTCTTGCCTCCTGGATGTTTCTGGACGAGTATATCTGGCACATATCGTCGGCGTACATGCAAACCTGGCACTTTTTAACTACCTTACATACACTATTAACATGCATAATGTACCCGACTGGCCCATATACCGATCCAGTAGGTACACCCATGTTCGCAGCCGCCTCTCGCCCCACTACACTAGATATACGAGTTTGCAAGGTTCTGCCACTAAGGTAGCAACGGAACCACCTGTTTGTCGGGCCCCTAATCCCGCACTCATCCATGGCCTGCAGTAGAATCTCATGATCCAAAGTGTCAAATGCCCTTTTGTAATCAATGAAAAATGCTAAAACTTGATGACCCTGGTTTAGACGGTCATATATGGTTTCCGAGAATTAAAGCTGTTGCAGTGCTACGACTTCTTCTAAATCCATGTTGCGGACAGTATGTGGTTTTGCTCCAAAAACCCGCTAACCTGTTCAATCACTATTTTCTCAACAATTTTATGAATTATTGATAAAATAGCAATTGGTCTGTAGTTAGTATAATCTGAGTGTACTCCTCCCTTGTAAATGGGCCTTATTAAAGCTTTTTTAAGTAACTGTGGGTACTCCCCTCTAGACAGAAACATGTTAACAAAGTGTGCCAGAACTGGTGAAATTACCCTATTAATTATTTTAATGTCCATAATGTGTATGCCATCAAGACCCGGCGCCATATCACCGCTCATTCGGTCTATAACCTTACCCACTACATCACTAGTTATTGGTTTAAATCGAAACGTAACATTACTCTCACTGACATACTGTTTCCTGTCTAAAAATGTTGTACTACAAACATGTTTTATTTTTCGAACCACTTCGGTAAATGTGTTTGAAAAATTATTACATATATTTTCCATATTATCTATCTTACCAAAATATCTATTTACTGTTTCGTCTATATTGGGTTTGTTCCTGCCCATCCATCCATTAGTTAAATGTCGTGGTTCCTTTCGGTATGGGTCTGAAAACACCACATAATTAAAATAAAAAAAATCGATCGTGGCAATTAAAAATTACATGGCAAAATTAACGATTACGTATTTATGTAGGTAGTTTTTCCGGTGAAAAATGTATTTTAACGTCGCGCTCCTTTTTGGTTTGGGTCTGAAAACTTTCTAGAGGTCGTCTAGAAGCCGCAGAATTAAAATAAAAAAAAACGATTGTGGCAATTGAAAATTACATGACAAAATTAAAGATTACGTTTATATGTTGGTAGTTTTATTAACGATTATTTCGATAAATTAATCGTTTGTCTGGTGAAAAATGTATTTAAAAGTTGTTCTCCCTTTCGGAAAGGGTCATAAAACTTTCTATAGGTCTTCAAGAAGCCCCTGAGTAAAAATAAAAAAAACGATCCTGGCAATTAAAAAATACGTGGCAAAATTAAATTAAAATGTAGGTAGTTTTTCCGGTTAAAATTGTATTTTAACGTCGCGCTCACTTTCAGTGTAGGAAATGTTGTACTGTTTATTTTTTTTTCTTTAATCTATGGTTGTAGCCAATATTTAGCATGTAAGCAAATCAAAAATTTCCACACAATATTGTAAAGTGGATGAATAGCAAAGATAATATGAATAGTTTATCGGTGGTGTTCTTTTTATTGAAAATTCATACCGTTTTTGTTTTACTTTTCCGTGATCCATGAGATCGAAAAGGTACCGCAGGACATCTTGTCTTTTCTCACATATTGGAACCTTATCGTAGATTGAATCGATAAGCATGTGAGTTATACCTTTTCGAGCATGAGGCATGTCTTCTTGTGTGAATGTTAACGATTCCGATTGACATATTATAAACATCCACAAACATATGTGAACTCCGCAATTATAACTATCTTCTTGTTTCGGGATGTCTCTTGGCTCAAAGGTTTGTATTTTGGATCATCACAACAAGCTTCAATCAAAAGGTATAGTTTATCACCATAATGGTACTTCATTGTTTGATGCAGGGAGTCAAAGTAAACAATAACTTTTATATAGAAGTCAACAATTAGTAGTGTCCAATGCTTTCTATCTTTTTCATGCAATGGAAGTATCCAGCATTTGTATTTTCCAATATTCGTCTCCTGAAGCCATCTTTGATATCCTAGACTTAGTTTGCCTTCCATCAGTTGACTAATAAATATAGTGTCGAATAAAAAAACTTGAGCACCGCGTTCTGCAGCCGAGTCTGCCATAATTGCTCCGAAACCGTTTATAATATTGTCACACAGCCAAGCTTTATCTTTAAGTGATTTTAAATCATGCTCGTCAATATTATACCCGCGAGACGTGATTTTAATATTTGGATAACCTATTGGATAATCATAGTTTCGAGATATGATTGATCTTTGATCAATTTCTGAACCCGCAACATCAATTTTTGTTTCGATGCTATTATTAGTTGGAGTACAATCTCTGATATTCTTTGGTTTCGTAAAATAACGATTGCCAGTCGTAGAACATTTGATCTCAGATTTCCATCCTTCTTCAGCGGTCTCTTTATTTTGGTTGCAATTTTTATTTTTACTATGCTTTTTGTTTCTCTCACTGGTCAAATTATACTGCCGTTCTTTCAGCTTACCTTCTAGCAAACTTTCCTGACCTAAAATAAATCTCGGAAGTGACATTTTAAACTCCATATCATATAGATAATGTTTAACAATCTTATGCCAATTTTCAATTGATGCATTTGAATCTCTTGTCAAACCTAGGTTTTTTATTTGTTCTGCATGTCACACTGCAGCTAAAGGTATCCAAAGGTCTAAAATATATTCAGCGAATAGACGATTTCTTTTTAGCACTTCTTCCTCAGAAATCTTTTCTTTTGTAGTTTTCTTTAGTAGAGTCTGATTTTCAATATTTTATGATTCTTTAAAAAAAGCAGACTTACTTTCTCAAGATCTTCTGAAGAAAAGTTTTTCTCTACTTTAGAAATCCGTTTATTAGCTTCAACGTGATAAAAAGAAGAATTTCGTATCTGCCCAGGCTTCTACATTACAAGTGTTTGAGTCAGTAGAACTGTCGTGCTCCTCGTAAGAATCGTTTGTTACTTGATCTGTGTCATCCAATACTACAGGATTATATTCTGCTACCACTCGATACTACTTTTCCCCAATAACTTACACAGCTTAGAAAACGTTGGACATGCGGCACTGCATGAGCATTACTTATAAATTCAGCAACCGGAAATGGACCAACTTTAGTACCGTTTTTCATTTGCATACCTGGTAAAAGTAGAGTATAGTAATATACCTGTTTACTATTTTTGTCGGGTTTTTTAATTAACTTACCGGTAGAATCTAGGTGACAAAACGTTTTTCCTTTGTCAGTCGAGAGAAGCGCTCTCAATTGAGCTTCAGTAAACAGTATTGCATAGTATGGCTTACAACTGTATTCGCGTATAAAATTATTAAAGTCAGAGCCCTGCCATTTCTGTTCAAATTTTTTGTCTAATGATGTCATAAAAAGATCTGGAGGATCTCTGTCTAAATCATTTTTCGCTTTGTCTTCATGACGGATTTTATGTAAGCGATCTGTATCAAAATATTCGTTTAAAATACCATTCTGAAGTTTTCCAACGTCAGCTTTCATCAACATTTCGTACCTCTTTTTAACAGATGAAGTTGTTCGTAGTTCTGATGCCATATCTTTCCTTTCTTGACCTGTACAAGGTCGAAAGTTACTTTCGTTTGAATGATCAATCAGAGAACTTTGAAAAACATTGACATGATCAGGCTGGTGTATGTTTTCTCGAACGAGGCAACGAAATTGAAAATGGGTACAACTTGAGTGCTTACATCGCCCATCCGCTTCAAATGTATATTGTTTCTCTCTTTTACTGAAACGAACTCTACCATATTTGATAACTAGAATACAAATTCGATAATGCTTTACGTTTCAGAGTATTATTTTTCGTGTAATTTTGTTCCCAATATGATGGCGGTAAATCGAAGCTTTGACCTTTATAGCCATACTTGATTGGTTGGATTGGTTTAATAACCTTACCAAAATTTACATCCTCAGGTTCATATTTCATATTTTTGAAGATATCAATTTCATTCATATTTATTACTTTTAATTTTTTCAGTGCAAGAACTTCAGATATAAGTAACTCACCACCAGTTTGGTCTTCTTTTTGAACTCTACAATATGTGTTTATAATATTTTTTATTTCTTGTCGACATCTCCGAAACTGGTAATAACACTTTACGAATTGTTTTAGTACTCAGTCCCATTAATATCCATAGCAAATCTTAAACCATATACCATTTGTCGTTTTATATTATGTATGTATGAGTTGATTCATTAAATTTTCAACATCTGTCTCTCCATCACATTTAAATATAGCAATTATAATGTATTTTTAAAGATATTTACAATGTTTGCAAATATGTATTACCACAGTCTACAAAACGTGTCACACAGCCATGGATAGGAAAGAGTTTACATGATATGTTATTACGTAGGGATAAATTATTTAGAGAATGGAAGAATGCGCCCAGTAACAACACAAAAAGATTAAAATATACGCGATTTAGGAACAAAGTAAATAAATTAATATATAATACAAAAAATAAGCATAGGCAAGAAGAAATTAGAAAAAGTCTGGAAAATCCGAAAAAAATCTGGGACAAAATTAATAGTTGGTTAGGTAGAAAAAAGGGAAATATAGATGAAATTATAAAAAAATATTTTGGTAATAAAGATACAATGTTTAATCATCCATCCATCATCAGCCTATCGCAGTCCACTGCTGGACATAGGCCTCTTCAATTGCAATCCAATTGTCATGTTCAATGAACATGTACTACCGGAACCGATAGTGGTGCACGGCGCCGTTCTCGAAGTTGTTCAAAAATATGTGTACCTCGGGCAGTCATTGCAGTTAGGTAGAAACAACTTCGAGGACGAGGTGAACAGGAGAATTCGGTTGGGTTGGGCAGCGTTTGGTAAGCTACGTCACTTCTCATCACAATGTCTGAAGACTAAAGTCTTTAATCAGTGCGTCCTACCCGTCATGACATACGGAGCCGAAACGTGGACACTGACGGTACGGCTGGTCCACAAGTTCAAAGACGCTCAGCGGGCTATGGAAAGGGCTATGCTCGGAGTTTCTCTTAGGGACAAAATCAGAAATGAGGTGATCCGGCAGAGAACCAAAGTTATCGACATAGCCCACCGGATTAGCAAGTTGAAGTGGCAGTGGGCTGGCCATATTAGCCGACGAACCGACAACCGTTGGGGTAAACGAGTTCTTGAGTGGAGACCGCGGCTTGGCAAACGTAGTGTAGGACGCCCTCAGGCCAGGTGGAGTGATGATTTACGCAAAACGGCTGGCAGGAGCTGGATGCGAGAAGCCGAAGATAGAACAAAGTGGCGTGCAATGTTTAATATATGTAATAAATTTTCAGATACATTCACTTAAATATTAAGCATGTTAAAAATATAAAGCATGTCTGTAGTTTAAAATTATTGAACAGAAATCAGTATGTTACGGACAGTAATGGAACATTTCGGTTCAAACCAGTCTCGAGCCAATCAGTTTGTAAACTCATTGACCGGATGAGCAGTGATAAGGCGCCGGGTATAGATTCAATTAGAATTATTGACTTGAAAAATATTAAACCATTAATCTCACCGGTTTTGGCACACTTTGTCAACATGTGTTTATCTAAGGGGGAATATCCGAGCTTTCTTAAAAAAGCTATAGTTAGACACATTTTTTAACAAGATATCCACTCAGATATTGATCAGATGGTATTCTAACTACAGGCCGATTGCTGTTCTATCCGTAATCAATAAAATTGTAGAAAAAAAAATGATAGGACAGATTAGCGAATTTCTAGAGCAAAACCATTTGCTCTCAGACACACAATATGGGTTTAGACGCGGCCGCAGCACTGCGACAGCCCTATCACGTTTTGCTGAGGACATAAATAGAAGTTTGGACGAGGGCCACCAGGTGTTGGCGCTATTTATAGATTATAAAAAAGCGTTCGATACTCTGGACCAGCTGCAGGCTATGTCGGAGTGCGGTATCAGGGGGTCGACGAATGATTGGCTCAGGAATTACCTCAGTGGCAGGACTCTGCAGACCAGTGTCGCAGGTGTGGTAGGACGAGAAACAGCCGTAACCATGGGTGTACCCCAATCGGCTACATCATGCACGTAAACAGCGTGAGTAATGAAGTGGCCAAATGCACGGTTTTTGAAGCTTCTCGTTGATTTAAAAATAAAACTAGAATATAGTGAAGATTATAATCAATTATTTTCTGTCTGTAAAATACTTCCTGTTCACGAAAAGGTCAAGTACTTGTTGGTACTGGAACAATACTATTGTGACCATTTTAAAGAACACGTACAGAACACCTATAATACCAAAAGTGTTAGAGAAAGAAAACTAAGCCGACATTCAGTCAACAACTATTATGGCGAAAGAACCAACAAGTACTTGATTCAAACAATATTTAAAAAAATAGCCTGGCTTAGAGATGATTGAGTAAATATCGCTTGAAAAATAAATAACGACATTTTTTACTGTCTGAGTTCGCCAACATGTAATCAATTTGGAAAGTTATTTGTAAGTAACTTGTACGATTAATTGTACTGTATCTACTAGAATATTTATAATCGCTAATCCCGCCGACAAACTGTTACACAGTTTGGCGGGTTAAATGTTTACGTAGTTTTTATGTTCCAATAAATGTTTTTATTATTATTCCCTTTATTTAATATTTCTCTAATTTTTTACACTATTAAATATTTATATAAAAATAAATAATAAAACCATTTCATTGTATAAAAAATTGCAAACCCGCCGGTGTCGGGTACAGGGACCAAGCCACCGGTGGTTAGGGCTTCAGGGACAGGAACCTCCTCACTATACGTGCCATGTCAAGGAGTACTGCCTTCTGCATCAGACCCTAGACCCAGCTTACCCAACGCGAGCCTCTGTAGATGTTGGTCCAGGCTCTTCGCAACAAGTCCGTGGACTAATACAACTATCGGCACAATTACTGCTGAATCCACATCCCACATGTCAACAATCTCGCGGGCTAAGTCCAAATATTTTATTTCCTTATCTTTTTCTGCCTTCACGAGATTATTGTCACGCGGGATGGTGATGTCAACAATCATTGTGCGGCGCTCTAATCGATCTATCATCACTATGTCAGGCTTATTGGCGACAATAGTCCTGTCAGTGATGATAGATCGATCCCAGTACAATGTGGCACGACCATTTTCGAGAACATGGTCGGGTGCATACCTGTAATATGGTACCTCTGTTTCCACAAGGTAATATTTCAGGGCAAGTTGCTGATGGACAATTCTGGCTACTTGGTTATGTCTATGCAAATACTCGCCGTTAGCAAGACGAGAACAATCAGATATAATATGTCTGAGGGATTCTCCGGGATGATGGCATGCCCGACAGACCGACAACCGTCCCATCCTTCATTATATATCTCCGATAGTTATTCGTCTTAATAACTTCATCCATAATCGCAAAAACAAAACCTTCGGTTTTCCCAAATAGGTCACCAAACTGTAGTCAGGACACAGATGATAATGTGTCTACATCCGGTCCATTTAAGGCCCGATAGAAGCGTCCAACCAGTTCCTTACCCTTCTATATTTCCCGGCGGTCATCAATACCAAGTATCACAGGTTTGCGCCAGTTCTCTTTTGTCAGAGCAAGCGGGGTGAGCCCGTTGTCCACGGCAACTACATCTCGGTGCATATCAGCGTCCACGTGAAGGAAATATTCCCTGAGGTTGCATACCTTGCGGTTGTGGAGGGTCTTGGCATTTAGGAAACCACGACCCCCACACTTCCGCGGGCTATACAACCTCATCACTGACGAGCGCGGATGATGCATTCGAGATGCAGTCAACAGTGACGGGACTCTCCTATCCAAGGCGTCCAATTCGGTGTGAGTCTACTTGAATTTGCCGAAGGAGTACATTATTATTATTAATAATTGCATTAGCGATTTGTTGACTTGTAATAGCTGTCTTTACAAATATAGGTATTTTCAGATCTATTGCAACGTGGCGGTGCATTGCGAATAAGCAAAAAACGTGATTATTCGTGGATTTCTTGACGATTTTTCGAAAATTAAACACGAAAACTGCCGACCAATAGAACGCACGACCGTGGGTAGATGCGCCGCACAATCAGACGCGAAACATAGAAGAATATTTTAAAAAAACTTGGAAAAATGACGATGTTGGAATTGTATCACAGTTGATATCAGTACGTAATTAGGAATATACTACAAATATGAGTATTTATATTATTAACGAATGCGCTGAAGGCGGAACAGTTCCTAATAAATTTACTAAGCTAAGAGAAAACGATAAGTACTTATAAATCCTGATTGACGAAAGAATTTGGTGATGTATCACCGGTATGGCAGCCCAAAAGTAATTTTTTGAGAGGTAGGTATTTGGATATGGTATTTGCAGACGACGCAGAAGGACAAACGAGGTGTCTGCGGATTCGACTCGACAAATGCAACACAACGAAATTAAAAGTCGTTGAAACATTTTTTTTGGATAATCGCAGAAAACGTAATTTTTCGTCGAAATCTTGTCAATTTTCCGAAAATTAAACACAAAAACGGCTGACCAATAGAACGGCGGGCGTTTTAAAGTAATTTTCAATTGCCACGATCCATTTATTTATTTTCGTTCTGCGGCTTCCGAAAGACCTCTAGGAAGTTTACAGACCCATTCCAACAGAGCACCACATTAATATATTTTTTATCAGCGTTAAATACATAATCGTTAATTTTCTTAACCGAAGAATGTAACGCGATAATGGAGCCGTTAAATATAACAGTTGGTAATGTGTCGGTGTTCAATCGAGTTAAGAGGCGTTGACTCCCTATCACAATGGCCTGACACTTAGACGGATTTATAGTCAAACCAAACTTGTCTGACCAGGTCTTGATAGCGTTAAGGTCCCCATTAAGCTTAGTGATGGCCTCGGATATATTATTCACATTGGCCTGGGCATATAACTGCAAGTCATCTGCGTAAAGATGGAACGCACACTGAAGGACATTAGTAATGAGATCGATAAAAATAGAAAATAATAGAGGAGAAAGAATACCGCCTTGAGGAACACCAGCGTCAAGATCGCGCCACCTCGATAAAGTATCACCCACGCGCACGGACTGCTGGCGTCCCCGAAGATAAGATGAGAACCAGTTTAAAGAACCTGCCGAGAACATCAGATGAGATAGGATAGAGAGTAAGATATCAAGGCTGACAAAATTGAAAGCATTAGAAAAATCAACCAAAACTAAAACCGTAACTTTGGTATCATCCATGCCAGTTCTAATGTCGCCAATTACTTTGAGAAGAGCAGTGGTGGTGTTATGTCCTGGCCTGAAGCCTGATTGAAACAGGCTCAACAAATTGTTTCGATGCACAAAATGTGTCATTTGTTTATGCACGCAAGCCTCCAGCACTTTAGATAAAAAAGGAAGAATAGAGATAGGTCGAAAATTATTAGGAAGAGTGGAATTTGTAATTTTAGGCAGAGGAATAACAAAAGCATATCGCCACGAAGACGGGTAAGTCCCTTAATCTAAAGAAAAATTTATGATGTGTGTTAAAGCAGGAGGAAGATGATCAAGAATGGGTATAATCATACGACGGCTAATACCATCATTACCAACAGCATTAGATTTGATAGAAATAATTATCTTATTGATCTCGCCAGGTTCAACTGAAGAAAAGTGAAAGAAGTCTACGTTGGGGCGAGGAAGGTTAGCTAAGTACTCACAGGTACGACGCTCGGTAGATGATCAATAGGTACGAAGGAGTTGAAACGAGTATTGATTTCATCTATACCAACCGCCAAAGGAGGATCAATACTTCCATGTTTGCCAATTCCTAGAGTCCCCAAGAACTGCCAAATACCCTTGGGAGAAGATGAATTAATATGAATAAGAATATGACGGCGTTTAGCGTTGCGAATCATCTGATTACACCGATTCCTTTCAGTTTTATAAAGGGCCCAGTTATCATCGTCCCGGTCTTTCTTAAATTTGCGAAAAGCTCGGTCTCTGCGCCGCATAGCCATCCTGATTCTATTCGTCATCTAGGGAGCTGGAGGCCGCTTAATTTTAACTTTTTTAACAGGCGCATGAATGTCGTACAACCCCACGACCAAATCATTGAAAACGTCAATTTTATCATTAAACGTAGGGGCCTCAAGTACCGGTTCCCAATCCAATCCCGACGCATCCTCACGGAATTTATCTTCATTCATCCGACCAAAGCAACGCACGTACATAACTTTAGGACAAGGTTTTGGTGGTTTTAGCTTGTAGGAGAGAAAAATTAAATCATGATGAGAAAACCCCGAAGCTAAAGATTGCCCATGATGACGGACTAGAGAAGGAGCCGAGGTAAGAATGATGTCTTACCAAGTATCCATTCCATCCAAGTTGTAATGAGTAGCTTGCAGTGGTAAGATATGAAAGCTAGTGGACTCAACGATCTGGAGTAACTTACGGGAACGGAGGGAGTTACTCGAGAGGAGATCGGTATTAAAATCGCCAATGATGATATGGTGAGTATACTCTGACCCTATAGATTCCAGAATCATTTCGAAACTGGAGAAATAATCCGCTGCTGGAGGAGAAAAAAACAACACCTAGAAAGGCCCTAGCCCCCTTGAAACACACCTCTAGGAAAATAAATTCCGCAGTAGTACCGTTACTGGAAGTAGGAAATGTTAATATTTTGTAAGAAAAGTTACTACGCAGATAAATAGCGACTCCACCTCCTATCGACTCGATCGTTCCTAATGAGAACGAAGCCAGGGAGAGCGTATGAAGTAGAAAGAAGGTGAGGCTTGAGCCAAGTCTCCGAAACTAAGATGGCATGTACGTTGGAATTAGCGAAAGCATCAACCAAGTCGCTGTTGTGACTAGGAATACTTTGAGCGTTGATGTGACAGACATTAAATAAACATTTGTGTTGCTCATTAAATGTTTTTCGCTAAAAATCACCAAGTGAATCTGAAACCGTGCTGAAACTATCATTATTCGACGAATCAACAGATTCGTTTGCTGAATAAAATGAATCATTATCAGACATTAGTCCTAATAATTTATAGATAAAGAATATAAAATAAATAAATTTATAAATGATATATATAAATATTTCTATAAATAAATATTAATTATGTAAATATATGAATTTACTACTATTACTAAACTCGTATCTACTCTGAATACTTTTCTGCACCACCCGCCAGCCGACACTCACAAAATATTAATATTTAGAAATAACTATAAAAATAAAAAAATACAATACATTTTAAACAATCAATAAACTAAACGCAACAAACTAAATGAACAAGGCATTTCTGAACGCAACAAATTGGACAATTGGACTGACATCAGCTGACATCCGAATGTTGCTGTGTCATATGTCAAATTGAAGCTGTCAATCAAATAATATTAAAAATTAATTTCTGAGAAATAAAACAGTGGGTATCGAAATTAATTAAATTAAAACCTACCTGTTAAAGGACAGTGCACAAACTAGATAATTAAATAGTTATGGGGTACCAATTGGTTGCGATTAACTTACGTCACTAAGCAACAACAAAACAAAACTTTACACGACACAAAATATCACGCACAATAAAGGCGATGCAAGTTATTTACGTGAAGAAGGCTGCTTCAACCCCGTGTCACCAGTGCCGGCCCGCTTATCAGATTTAGACGTAGAAACAGGGTGCTTCTCCATCAAAAGGTCCAGCTCATCCATTGAAGACAACTTGTGGCGACTGCTGTCGGGCGCTTTGATGTAGATAGCGGCTATAGCGGATAGAATATACGTACTCTTAAATTTAGCGATATAATTTTCAATTGCCACGATCTGTTTTTATTTATTTTCATTCTGCGGCTTCTAGAAGACCTTAAGAAAGTTTCCAGACCCATACTGAAAGGGAGCGCGACGTTAAAATACATTTTTCACCGGATGAGCATATACATAATCGTTAATTTTGCCATGTAATTTTCAATTGCCACGATCATTTTCTTCTTTGGCTTTCATTGGCTTCTAGAAGACCTATAGAAAGTTTTTCAATCCATTCCGAAAGGGAGCACGACATTTAAATACATTTTTCACCAAGAAAACAACTAAATTTGCAAAATAATCTTTAATTTTGCCATGTCATTTTCAATTGCCAGGATCGATTTTTTTATTTTAATTCTGCGGCTTCTCTCTCGAGACCTCTAGAAAGTTTTCAGACCCTAACCAAAAGGAGCGCGACGTTAAAATACATTTTTCACCGGAAAACTACCTATATAAATACATAATCGTTAATTTTGCCATGTAATTTTCAAATACCACGATCGATTTTTTTTATTTTAATTCTGCGGCTTTTAGAAGATCTCTAGAAAGTTTTTAGACCCTAACCAAAAGGGAACGCGACGTTAAAATACATTTTTCACCGAAAAAACTACTTACATAAGTAAATAATCGTTAATTTTGCCATGTAATTTTCAATTGCCACGATCGATTGTTTTTATTTTCAATATGCGGATTTTTCACCAAGAAAACAACTAAATTTGCAAAATAATCTTTAATTTAGCCATGTCATTTTCAAATGCCACGATCGTTTTTTTTATTTTAATTCTGCGGCTTCTAGAAGACCTCTAGAAAGTTTTCAGACCCTAACCGAAAGGAAGCGCGACGTTAAATTACATTTTTCACCTGAAAAACGACTAATTTATCGAAATAATCGTTAATTTTGCCATGTAATTTTCAATTGCCTTTACCAATTTTTTTTTATTCTCTGACTTCTAAAAGACCTCTACAAAGTTTCCAAATCAAAATAAAAAAAATCGATCGAAATCGATTGATGCCACCAAAAAAAATTTTGTGCCGCTAATTTTTGCTGCTAGTTTCAGACTCATTTTTATTATTGGAATATAGTTCCTTATCGCACGTTATGATTAGTTTGCGGGCTAAGGGACTAGAAGGAAAAAAGTTACACTGTTACTGAAATAAATGAAAAAACGACACTAAAAACCAAAACCCTTTTTAAGTTTCAAAAGATCAGCTTTTTGACAGTGGTCCCGAGTCACAAATCAAGGTTTCAACTTAACAAGTAAGATAAGGTCGAAGAATCGAATTCAATAACATTATTAGTGCCTCCTTGTTTTTGTTTGTTATAATTTAATACATAATTTTTTGAGGAACTCCCTGATCACCTAAACTTTTTTAACTGGATTTAGCTGACCATAAACTTTAAGAATACGCAAAAACGATTTATACGCCGTCAAAGGCCGTCAGACGACTGCCTCTGTTGCGCGGTGGTATATCCGACTGATACGCAAGAGGCCGTGCGTGGATCCCCACCCAGGATAAAACATCGTGTGATGAGCACGATGATTTATTCTGTGTCTGGGTGTTACTTATCTATAATATGTATGTATTTAGAAATATATAAGTATGTTTATCAGTTGTCTGGTCTCCATAGTACAAGCTCTGCTTAGTTTGGGATCAGATAGCGTTGTGTGAGTTGTCCCAAGATATTATTTATTGTTCCAAGATATTAAATACGTCATACACGTCAGAAACGCAGAATGTCAGTTACGCAAAAAGTCAGAAACGCTTAAAACCAGGTACGCATTAAGTCAGAAACGCATAAAGCCTTTCTGGCTTTATGCGTCAGGATCAGATTTTATAACATATTATTGAAATTTTTTTGAAGTTTACATGAAATGCGTTTGCCACTTAAACGTACGTTTATCGGCACTCAGATTTTTTTCTAGACATCCTTATCCTATCTTAATCCTTTATTAATCCTATCCTATCTTTATTATCTATACTTATACTAAAAAGCTGAAGTTTGTTTTTTTTGTTATAATGTCATCTGGACTTAATCGCGTGAAATATTATAAGTACGAACCTTTTATTTACCCGACGTTTCGATCGTATCGCACCAATCGTGGTCACGGGTCGACTGCTCGATAGGTGCAATTTGATCGAAACGGTTACTAAATAGAAACAATATACACTGACGGACTTATAAACTGCATCAAAGTAATAGACGACTTTGAAATAAATATTTTAACCAAGTATGCAAACTTTCTATACAGATTTAAATTGAAACCTCTAGATTGGTTCGTGAACTTTAAAACAGCGTAGGATCATATCTTTAAGTTTAAGTTTATGTACTGGAAAGGACCTTAAGACCTTTTTTGAAGAAAAAACAGAAGTTTAAGGAAAAATTGTTTAATTAAAAAATTGGTTTTAACAATAGACACAAACTTTATGCAAGGGTTTATTTGTGTTTTAATAAGGTGTATTACCCCCACGTGCCCTTATTACGGATTCTAATCGGTTCCGCATAGATTTTATAAGGGTTTTTAAAAGATCTTGCGGAATATTGTCCCATTCTTCTGAAAGTGCTGTTCTTAGTGCTGCCACTGTCGTAGGCGAAGGGTTTCTCGCATATACAGCTCTTTTTAAATTGTCCCAAACATGCTCGATGGGATTAAGATCCGGGCTGCGTGCTGGCCAATTCATTGTACGTATCCCAACCTCTTCGCAATAATGTTGAACTTGTGCAGCTGCATGCGGCCGGGCATTATCCTGCATTAAAGTAAAATTTTCGCCTATGAATCCCATGTAAGGCACCACGTGATCTTCTAATATCTCTGTTATGTAGCGATGTGCTGTCAAACCCCCTCTATTACCGTTTTGACGGACCATGTCTATGAACACAAGCTCTGTTCGCCCGTTCATCGATATGCCACCCCAGACCATACATGAACCGCCTCCAAAAGGAACACGCTCCTCAATGCAACTTTGAGCATATCGCTCCCCACGTCGACGATAGACTCTTCTGCGACCATCTGCACCATATAAACATGTCCTACACTCGTCCGTGAACAATACAGAGGCCCACTGCTCTTCTGTCCAATTCAGGTGATGACGCGCAAATCTTAAGCGAGCTTGTCTGTGAGCTGCAGACAACTTTGGACCATTTGCTGGTCTAAAAGGGGTGATAGCCGCTTCCTTTAACCTTCTTCTTATTGTTCGTGCACACACGTTTTTTCCACGCACTTCATTAAGCTCGGTTTTGATGTTAACTGACGTGAGGAAACGATTTCGCAGGGAAGTTGTAACAATAAATCGGTCATCACGACCTGTGGTTGCTCGAGTTCTGCCTGTACCACGTCTCCTCCTGTAAGAACCTGTCTCTACAAACCTTCTGTATATTCTACAAACCGTAGACTGGTTTAAATTTAAATTTCTACCAATCGTTCGTTGATCCAAGCCCTCCCGCACCAATGCTACAATTTGTGCCGCTTGTTCGGACGAAGTATCCATATTCAGTTCAAAAACTCTCGATGTGTTAAAAAACTAACCCAACAATTATGCTGGTAACAATAATTCAATTGACCAAACAAAAAAAATCAATGAGAATTAATTTAAAACTTTGCTATAAATAACACGCAAATCTGATACTACGAGTAAATTTTCTTTTCCCGGCTATATTCATTTGTTTTACCGCAGTTCTATTTTTAAATTTAATTTTTTTTTAAGATTAAGAGCCAGTCTTTCCATATTTATATAATTTAATCTAAAAAGTTTGCATACTTATTATAAAAAAATCCTTTTAGAGTAAACCTGAACTTTGATGCAGTTTATGAGTCCGTCAGTGTAATATTGCCTCATACTAGAACGGATTTTTTTAAAAGGAATATATACTTTTCTTGTATCAAAATCTACAACCACTTACCAAATGACATTAAGCAATTAGATAAGCCACGCTTTGAGAGAACGCTTAAAAAAATGTTGATAGATCTTTATTTCTATAATATTAATAAAAAGTTCTTAAATAAAAAGAATTAATCTTAAATAAAATGCATGCCTAATGAGGTAAATTGTGTTGCACACCATTACTTTTAAGACCACATATTTTGTAATACCTCAATTACTTTATTTCATTTCATAACGTCGGGTAAACAAAAGGTTCATACCTTTAATATTTAACGCGATTAAGTCCAGATAATATTCTAATTTATGTAAACATCGCGAAAGTATAAAACCAATTTGATTGTTTGAACGCGATAATCTCAGAAACTACTGGTCCGAATTGTAAAAAATATATTACTGATGGATAGCCCATTTATCGATAACATCACGCTACGATTAATAGGAGCGGAGCAGTAAAGAAAAGTGTTGTAAAAACGGGAAAAATTGGCGCAGACGTAGTTGCGCGTAATTGGGGCAGACGAAGTTGTTGGTGTCAGCTAGTAATATTATAAAATAATGCGAAACTGTGTTTAACATTCAGCTTTATGAGCAGATATGTATTTATATCGTTAATTTTCCTTGTTTTAATTCGTTTGTCGAGTTCTTTTTATTCTTCGAGAATCAGTTTTTCATTTTTGTTTTTCATTTGCAATCATTAAAAATGCCCTAACACCGCCATCTAAAAGTGCTACCATACCCCTTTTCCGCGGCCGCCCCTTCTTCCTGGATGGGGCCATTGCGATGTGGTGCGAGAATGAGACACACTCAGATGACTGAAGGAGACCGTGGCGACGCTGGCATCGCCTATTACTAACACCACCGTCACCGTCGTCCGACAGTCAGAGACAGTAAAAAAAGTCAGGGCAGGACTGCTTCTGCACAGCTCCATCACCGACTCTGTCACGATGTCGAGAATCCTCCGCATCCAAAACCCCTTCTACAAGGTGGATCGATGGAGCCTGTATAGCATCACGACAGAAAACCCGGAATATCCCAAGTGCGAAGACAAGATCGTCCACCTAACTCTACTCATTCCTGGAGATCAAAAATAGGCCATTTTAGACCGCGAATAGGCCATTTCAGGGTCCGAGCAGAATGGAACTGAAATCGGCGCCACGGGAAGAGGGAAGTACAAGCGATGCCTGTCACTTTAATCCAAACCAATCTCCAGCACAAACAGATCGCGGCGGCATCACTACGCAGATTCGGAGTGCTGGAGACAAACAAAAGGACCGTCGCCCTGATCCAGGAACCCTGGATCAGAAACAATAAAGTCTGCGGTCTCAATAACATCAGCGGTAAGCTCTTTCTAGACACCTCAGTAGAGAAACCGAGAACCTGCGTGTATATACCGAAAGACATTACATCAACCCTACTTAACCACAAATCTAAATTTCCACCTACACATTGATTTATTATGTACTAGAGTGCAAGATATTATGGAAGACCTTGCTAGATATGGGCACACCAAAACATCTTGTTCACCTTTTAAGACGCCTATATGAAGAAGGCACAGCCTCAGTGCGCACAGATGATGTCTTTTCAGGTGATTTCCATCCTAGTGCCGGAGTACGCCAGGGATGCATAATATCCCCGCTCTTATTCAACGCCTACACAGAGCTGATAATGCGCATCACTTTGGAGCACTGGACGGACGAAGTAACAATTGGTGGATACAAGATTGCAAACTTGCGTTACGCGGATGACACCACCTTATTTGCAACCAGTTCACAACACTTGGATGAGCTACTGTCAAAGATGGAACGAGTGAGCCGTGAGTTTGGACTTAAAATTAATCGCAGCAAGACCAAGGTAATGATTGTTGACCGTGCCAGAAATAATTCGCCCGAAGTGACACAAATCGCGAATTGCACTGTAGTCCAGTCTTATATCTATCTTGGAGCTCTGATTACAAACAATGGCGGATGCATCGATGAAATCAAACGACGTATGGGCATCACAAGAACAGCGATGGACAGGATGCGGAAAATATGGAGGAATAGAAACATTACTAAAGCCACAAAGACCAGGCTTGTGAGGACACTTATATTCCCCATATTTCTTTACGCGGCTGAAACGTGGACTTTGCGAGATGTGGAAAGACAGAAAGTGGACGCTTTAGAAATGTGGTGCTGGAGAAGAATGCTTGGGGTTTCATGGACCGAGTTTCGCACGAACGTCTCGATACTTCAAGAGCTCGGTATCAGGCAGCGTCTATTTTCGACAGTACAATCTCGCATCCTAACATTCTTCGGACATGTTTCTCGGCGTGACAACCTATCCATAGAACGCCTTGTCGTCCAAGGAAAGGTGGAAGGCACTAGACCGCGCGGAAGGTCACCCACGCGATGGACTGACCAGATCAAGTCAGCCGTTGGAGGTTCATTGAACGAGTGCAGCAGGATGACCTCTAGTAGGCAGCAATGGCGAAACATCGTGAAGCGCATCACATCTGCCCCCTCCAATAATACTACAAGTTCATAGCGATCACGACCGCTCTGTCAAGAGCGTACCGGCTGAGAAGAAGAGTGCATATGTTAATTTATATATTTAAAATTTTGCATAACTTTGCTGAGTGTTAATTGATAAAACAAGTTTATTTGGCTTTGTGTCAATCTAAACTTACGTATTGTATAACTTCGTGGGGTGGCGCCGCTAAAACTATTTTACTTCCACTAGAACGTGCGCAAAGAGCGATTTTAAAGGTATCGTCCATATAGGTTTCCTACACACCAGCTTTACATTGCATGTCAGTTACTAACTGTTCGTCAACTATTCATTCTTAACATAATATTAAAACAGCACTCCGAACTTCCAATTAATCCAGTTCATAGATATAAGAAGATAAGACCTGGTTTGCGTCAAGCTTCAAAACAGGCATGCATATATTAACTGATTTTATTTATTTTTAAGACCTTTTTAGGGTTCCGTAGCCATGACAAAAACGGAACCCTTATTGTTTCGTCATGTCCGTCTGTCTGTCTGTCTGTCCGTCCGTATGTCACAGGCATTTTACTCAGAGACCTCAATGAATATTAATGAAATTTGGTGAAAAGGTGTCTTATAGTCGCCGCTACTTAGTTTGATAACTAATTAATAAAAATAAATATTTTAAGGGGGGGGGGCACTTCATAAATGTAACAGAAGCTATTTTTTTTTTTCGCCTAACATCAACGTGTGGCACATCATTAGACAGGTCTTTTAAAAACGTTTTAAGATTTCTAATAAACTTTTTGATGGATAACTCATGCAATTATTTAAGGCTGCGGAACCCTACACTGAGGATAGTCCGACATGCTCTTGCCCGGTATTTTATTTGTATAATAAGCTCAATAAAATATTGAATATTTGTAGCCTTAGTTATTTTATTGTATATTATAATTGTTGCATCATACGAGTATTCAGAGCAATTAAATTACGCAGACACAGAAAATGTGTTGTTATAGTTATAAAACATATACACTAAACTACAAAATTACTATACCTATGTATTGTAATTTTGTAGTTTAGTGGATTTTGTATAAGCATAGTTTATAAAATTGTATTTTTAAGTTCAAGTGACTATGGAACTTAGTATCACTACAAATTTTGTTGTGCCAAGATGAAAACTACTGATTTATGTGGACATTAATATATACTTTCAGAAAAAACAACAATGATTTACCATATTTGCCGGGTTTAAGGGAAATGGGTGGATGAACTTCGAAAATCGAAATATTTTTTTTTTTTTTAAATAGGACATAACTATGATATTGCGTATTAATTATGTATGACACATGATGTGTAACACTAGTTTATGGTTATGAATTCGGCTTTACAGTGATATATAATCCGAGTCTCTATCTCACAATCACTTCACAATTGGCACAATTGGTAGGAGTCTCTGTCTCACAAAATATTTCTGATTGTTACTATGTATATGGAGTCTCTATCTCAAACTCACGTAATGTAACCACAATATCATACACAACATGAGAAATAATAAAAGCTATTTGTTATTAAGCTTTAAACTGTTTTCATAAGCGCCGGCGCCAAACAAGCATTAAGCACAGACAAACAAGTGACATTGCATTTCAGTGTTGCCATAACTATCCTATACAAATCGTTTTTTTTATTATAATCCATTATTATGTCCTTATTTTTCAACGAGCCTCATCAGACTTGAAAGGGACAATCTACGCAATGTTATCGGCATCCTTACGGGTCACTGTCCCCTAAACAAGCACCATCGAGTTGACGGACAGCTCGCTCTGCAGAGGATGCATGAAATCTGAAGAAACGCCCCGGCACGTAATTCTAGACTGCTAGCAGTGTGGCCGAACACCGGGCGCATTTCCTTTCGTCCGCATCATCCCTCCCGGAGGCGTGCAGCGGTCTAAGCGGACTGCTGAGCTTCTGGGAGTGCCTTAGGTGGTTGGACGGAACTGGCAGGATAAGTATCTAATACACAATGGCCCAATTTGGAGGCTAAATGCTTTATTTTATAGCCCCGTAAAAACGAACAAAAAAACTAATATCCCGGTCAATCCTTATAGGTACGCTGCCACTTTCTTGGATGATGAGTTCTTAGAGATTCGTGAATGTTACTAACAACTGATCATCTCAATCTATCAACTCTATACTCGATACGCGGCCTATCGGAAAGTAAACACCTCCATTGTTGTGGCATCTTTGAGCTTACGGCAACCTAGCACACGCGGTTTTTTTTGTATACCATCATGTAACCTATTTTACGAGAAACAGAATACAAGTCCGCTCTAACCTAATCAGAACGATTATAGAAAATGATAAAAGCAATCTAATCTTGATTAACATTGAACATTGCAACTATCACAACTACAGTAGCCATCCCTGTGACTAACACACAAACAAAGTTATCCCTGTGATCAACACACAAACATAGTCATCTCTGCAACCAACACACAAACACAGTGATCGCTGTGACCGACACACAAACACAGTTACCTTTGTGACCAACACTTAACTTTAGTGATCCCTGTGACTAACACACACAAACACTAAACCATATAACTATTACACAAACAGTCATCCCTGTGACTATCACATCTGCACACACATAGTTATCCCTGTGACTAACACTATTCTAGTCATCCCTGTTTCTATCACACACAAACATAAACATCACTGTGACTACCATACACAAACATAGTCATCTCTATGACTATCACATAAACATGGTCATTCCTGTGACTATCATACAAACATAGTTATCACTGTTACTACTACACATAAGCATAGTCATCCCATGTTATTACAGTTAATAATTTATTGCTGTTAGCTCGACTTATCCTCATATACAACAATAGAAATCTTATTTTCAGGCATTTCTCTAAATCCATGGTAAGCGTACTTATAGATACGGTTGGAAATTAAAGATTTTAACAAATAGCAATACCTATCCAGGAAGAACTCAACCAGTACTCTCCAACACAATGTTATGACAGCACTTAACTAGTGCGCCACATTACTGCTTAACCAGTATACAGTACTCTTAACCAGCACAGTAAACTTTAGTACTTAACCGAACCCATCACTTACGACCGGTCTCAATAATCTATCTAACGATGGATTTGGCTACTAGAGCTATTTATTTGACGTAAGCTCAATACAAAATATGTCAAAATTCTACTTCCAGTAGCCAAATCCATCGATAGTTAGATTATTGAGACCGGCCGTTAATCAGTGACAGAACAGCACCGCTCAACCAACAATACCGAAGCGCCATCGCTTAACCAGCGGTATGAAACTATAGCTTGACCAGCAATATCTGATTATTACACCAGCGGACAAAACTCGCACGCATTCGAATCAAATTATTGGTAAACTTAGTATATGTACCCACATTAGAGAAACTAGTACTAACTTGGGACATTTGACTGCCTCTGTGGCGCGGTGGGAGTGTATCCGACTAGCAGTCGGATACACTCCCACCGCGCCACATGGAGGCCGCGGGAGTGTATTCGACTGCTACGCAAGAGGATAAAACTTTGTGTGATGAGCACGATGGTTTATTCTGTGTCTGGGTGTTATTTATCTATAATATGTATGTATTTAGGAATATATAAGTATGTTTATCAGTTGTCTGGTTGCCATAGTACAGGCTCTGCTTAGTTTGGGATCAGACGACGTTGTGTGAGTTGTCCCAAGATATTATTATTATTAGTAACGATTAAAGTTTATTTTTAAAAAAATGTTAACAGCTATGTATTCACTCAAACACATCCAGTCACTATGTCCTGTTGAAGATATTAATCGAAAAATCATCAGCAATATTCACACCATTAACGGTTGATTGGCCTATGACAGCGTAATTACACCATATAAATACTTAGGATTATATGCTCACCACTAAATTTGAACGAAACAGAATTTCTAACTAGCCACGTGTCACTTGAGAGGTTAGAACACCATAAACAAAAAAAACCCGTTAATTAATTGAATTTAACGGTTTCACGAACATCGTTTGAACTACTGCATCTACTCGCCTCAATTGCGATGAAATATCTATTCCCGTCTCGCGTCATACTTATGGTACTGGGACTACACGTGAAATAAAATCTCTAACGAGATATGACACACACAACACTCTATATTTCAAAAACTTCGCTGTTACCTACTAGCAAAACTCATTTACTCGTCTACTGCATAGTGGTTATTTCTTCTCGAACAAGACAGTACTCGGCCTCGAGAACATCATAAAATAGGAAAACTCACCCTTGTCCACGAACTAGTCCTTAGATCACTCATATCGCCAAAACGGTTGTAAAATGACGTCCACCACAATTCACACAAAACACGCGAATATCACACGCGATAAGCACCAATTTTTATATTTTGTTCTCGATTCAACAACCACAAACGCGCGCCAGCGTTCGGCTTACTCTACGTATTGAAAGATTATCTATAGGTAGGTTGCTAAGACAATCGTGACCTCTGAAAGTATTTAAATTGTATCTCTCTCAATCTCAATTATATTGCATTCTCTCTTGATACTATTGCATTTTTTGTCGGATTTCGATCCAATCTGACTGAGAGTGAGAGAATAAAGAATGCACTTGTGTCTTCGCATACCAAATACACTGTGCACTATAATGTCTCTAAATTAAAATACTCTTTGCTAGGAGGTCAACTTGAAATGCTTATACGTAACTTGACAAACCGTTTTGGAATTGAAATGGATAGACAGTATACCTATTGCTAGTAATAAAACACCATAGGTACTAAACTTTGTTGAAGTTTTTATTAAGTATGGGCAATAAGATCATTATTTTCATCAGCATTTCATCAGTATCGTATGTATCTAAGTTGTGCCACAAGTTGATTAAACGTATAATTCTTGTTTCTAATTATTACATTTTTATTTAATGATATGAAGTCTCACATTTGCTGGATTAATAAAACGAAAATATTAGTCTTTCAGTTTATTTAATTAGTATTTTTTCGTATGAAGTTATTTTTAACGGCGGTAACACTATTACAAAAATAATATCGTAATATTGATTATGATTAATAACGATTATTATTAATTAATTATTAGAAAGTCATAGTATCACTAAATGTATTTTGGTTCTTGTAATTATATTACGAGTATAATTACTCTAATAATTGTTGCACCGTTTGAATGTAAGGAACATTAATATTCATACTTTATTTAAAAAACGAAAACATATTCTTTGATACCTTTAGATTGAACCGGCTCGTTTAAAAATAAGAACATATTAAAGAATTATAATAAAAAAATCGATTTGTTTAGGATAGTTATGGCAACACTGAAATGTAATGTCACTTGTTTGTCTGTGGTCTGTGCTTGTTTGGCGCTGGCGACGAAAACAGTATTTAGCTTAATAACAAATAGCTTTTGTTATTTCTCGTGTTGTGTATGATATTGTGGTTACATTACGTGAGTTTGAGATAGAGACTCCATATACATAGTAACAATCAGGAATATTTTGTGAGACAGAGACTCGTGCCAATTGTGAAGTGATTATGAGATAGAGACTCGGATTATACTATGCGTTTCAAATGAGTTGTTAACTGTCATGATGATATTTTGTTTCGCAATACGACTGCAACTTCATTGTGTAATGTAAAGTTAGCAATAAAATGATTCGTAAAAAGGTGTCATTAGTATTACACAGAAGTACCTACCTACTCTAATCAACTATATAAAAGCACTGTATTTTACTATATAATATGTTTTAGGTAAAAAATATTACGTCTGACTGAAAGGCCACTTAAGTGTAGAATATTCTTATATTTTGCCTATTTACTTATTTCTGTTTCGTGTTTATTAAATAATAATTAATACTAATAATAATATAATAAAGAAAAATGTTAGGTGGGTACCTACATAGTTCAAAGAAAATAAATATTACGTCCGTCCCATTACATTAATACACTTGTACTTTACCCGACTTGGGAGTTTTTGTTGCTAGCGGTACAATTTTGACAAGTACAGAGTGAAGTTGATGCGATCGCGATCATCTTCTCATTTGAAACGCATAGTACCTATATCACTGCAAAGCCGAATTCATAGCCATAAACTAGTGTTATACGTCATGATCATGATCATAATTAATACGCAATATCATAGTTATGTCATATTTAAATAAAAAAATGTATATCAATATTTCGATTTTCGAAGTTTATCCACCCATTTCAATGAAAGCCGGCAAATTAGGTATATTATTATTGTTTTTTCTAAAAGTATATATTAATGTCCACATAAATCAGTAGTTTTCATCTTAGCACAACAAAATTTGTAGTGATACTAAGTTCCATAGTCACTTGAACATTACCTTTTGGAGCTTACTACAAAATTGGTGAAGATTACTGAGTTGTAACTTAACAATTTTTTCTGAGAATTTCAAAGTTTTGCCAGAAACTAAAGTAAATTTGAAAACTAATCATCAATTTATTTTTGCGCATAAGACTAGGTACCTCTATACATTTTTCGGAGCTACATAATACAACAGGTATTTTTGTCATCAGTATGCAAACTTATTAACAAAATGAAGTAGTTACACTGTTTTTTTAATTAGGTACCTTCATATCAAAATTAGAACAATATTATATTACAAAGTAAAATAATAGTAAATAACAGATTGAATTGGATTTTGATTATAAATTATAATATTTATTTACTGCTGTTGATTTATTTTATTTATATATAACTGTGTATTATATAAGTATTACTACCTACTACACTCACTTGTTTAAATAAATGATTGTGTATTTGAGACACTATACAGAGAATAGTTATTACTATTTAGGTACTTTGTTTCATTTGTGATGTTTGATTTAGTCGGACTACATATTTCACAATTATTATAATATTTTTTACTTTTACACTACCTATTCAATAAAGGTTTATTAGTAGGTAGGTGTATGTATGTACTTAATAGCAAAATAAATTGCTTACATGAATTAGTAGGTAAACTTAACTCTACAGTTTGCACGGATACATTTCTTTAGAGCTTTAAAAACAATTTCTATTGAGTTGCTCGAAAAGATGACACCATATCTTGAAAAGGACACATGCATGGTATATAGTGATTACACTAAATTGGTTATACACTCTTTGTGCAAATAAAATGTATAGGAATATCGTTTTAATTTGTATCTTAGACACTCTCTAAGTGTATTTTCTAGTTAAAGTAATAGTAAACATTACTAACTTACTTAAGAATTTTGTACACAATACCTTATCAATAACAGAAAATTCAAGAGGTTGTTATTTTAATATTTAGATTTAGGTTAGTTTTTTCTATTTCTACATGTCATCACAGTTTGTACATTCAACAAATTTCATGTAAGTACATATACCCGTAAATCATGTTGGGCATTCAAATTATTATATTTAATGTCACATTTCTTTGAGTTTCTATGCATGATTTACTACTGAGGTAGTATCATCAGCAAATAAAAGGTCTTTTGTTCGATGGCTTTAGGTACGTCATTGATACACATAGTAATAAAGTTAGAATAACGAATAATTAGAAAGATTTCACTGTATTCTTTTCGAGAAACATATACTTATCTTCATCGCACATAAATGTATGTATTAAGACTTTTCTTCAAAGAGACACTAGACTTTTTATATGAATTATACAGCTCCATTAATACTGCTATTGTAAAAATATGTCAATAATTACTTTTTTATTACGTATTGTATTGATAATACGTTAAACTTTTCAATTAAAGTTAGTATATCATAGCTGCAAAATTTAACAGCACGACAGTTCAATTTACGATTTGCAAGTGTCAAAAAGTCTAAAATAGGCGCATGTCAGTTTCTAACCTGATGTCAAATGCAAAGAATTGACAAATAGACAATAGGCCGCTCGTCGGCTTCTCGCCGGTTTAGTGACGTCATCACTGACTCGCCTCCTTTTTGGCAGATTATTGTTCGAAATTAGAAAGACAGTTTAATTTCCGTCTAAAATTAACCTGTTTTAAGAGTTCATGGTAAGGCACCATATCACTTGAGCGGATTGCCAACAGGAGAACCTACAGAAGAAGCAAGAAGAAAAACACATCAAGAAGCCGAAACCCCGTCCTCTTGTAGGCGGCCAGCTGGACCTCTCCCAACGGACTCTCACCTGGCTGGCCTGCCTCGGAGACGGGGCACCGATCCCTAACCACCGGTACACAAGTAAAGCAGCGTGATGATTTAACATAATCCGGACATAAGAGATTACCTATGCTTGCTAAATTAAAAAAAAAACTGTCTAGTAGTTTTTGTGCCAACCCCGAACAAACAAACAGACACGAAAATACTAAGCATGAATTCAGAAGCCCATAATTAGTCGATCTACTTAAGTTTTTTTAAATATCTCCAATGTACAGACACAGCTTCTTTACAGATAAATAATAGTAAAGATAGATTACTACTATTAAACAAATCTAAATGTAAATTACAACAATAAAATATAAAATAAGTATGTTGTTAAAATTTAAAAATTACCATTTCATTACTTCCCGCCGAAGACATGTGCAAATAATTACACTAGTTATATTGTAATTTAAATCTAGATGCCATTTTTTAAAACTAATCTACCTAGTCCGGCCATAAGTTCTGTTACAAATGAAAATGCATTTTTTTTTACTGAAGTAATGTAATAAATCTTACATGTACATATTTATTAAAGTCTCAGCAAAAAATAAAAACAATATTCTATTCAAAATGGCCACCTTTGGCTTTTATACAGGCCTTTAATCTGTCTGGCCACGAATCTATGGATTTATGCACTGTTTCCATGGGAAATTTCGCCACAGCTTGCTCCAGAGATTTTTTAAGAGACTCAATATCGCCGTGTCGTTTAGAGCAAGCCATGTCCAAAATTTGTAGTCTAAAGGGTTCAGGTCTGAGTTAGATGAGGGCCAGTCTTCAGCTCTTATAAAGTCCGGAACGTTGGTTTCAAGCCAGGCTTGGGTAGTTCGTGCCTTGTGAACAGGTGCAGAGTCCTGCTGGAAAGCCCACGGTATATTTTTAAAAAGTGTATTGCCGAAAGGTTTCACAACACGATCCAAGACTCTCTTGATACACTTTGGCTGTAGTTTTCACTCCTTTTTCACAAAAATATAGCTTTGTGACGCCTTGATAAGACACGCCTCACCAAACCATCACTGACTTAGGATGATGACCACGCTTTACCTTTACGACCACTTGAGCAGCTTCTTTAGAACTGTGAGCGTACACTTTATCATTTTGCTTACTGTAGTGCTCTTTAATCGTGATTTTTTTTTTATCGGTAAAGAGGATATTTTTGTGCCCTTCACCTGCGCATCGCGACAGAAGGCGTTTTGATCGATCCACTCTTTTTAATAGTAAAAAATGATTTAGGGCATGTCCCGTATATCGACGATAAGCATTGAGCTTGTCTTGTTTTATAATGCGCGACAGAGTCCTAGCGGGAAGCTTCATTTCTCGCTATAAGATTGTTTGCTTCCTAATGGCATTTCGACTTCGGCCTTTGTAGTTATAATAGCACGCGGCCGCCCCGACCTTTTTTGGTCTTCGACAGAGGAAGTGTTGTTGTATCTGTTGATACCAAGCTTTTGAAGTATCTGGAATATGACCGACGGCTACATACCCACTTTGTGCAAGGCGATCACCGTAATCCTATTTTCTTTAACACCCAAATCCATATTGCAATTTGATAATGAACACGAAAAAAATGTGAAATGGCGCGAAATCGAAAGAATTTTTACAAATTATAAACGCGTAAAAAAAGAAAAGTTTTTATGTAACAGTATTTACGGCCGGACTAGTTATATTTTACTTACTACTGAACAGAATTCAATAAAACTTTACGGCAATATGTATTACTTGTACAAGTACTCGTAATACATATTGCCGTAAAGTTTTATGTACATCTCAAGCAAAAGAAAAAAGGATTTTGATGAAACTTTACAGTAATGTAATTTACATTCAAACTAATATTATAAATGTAACTGTATCTCTTGCCTATCTGTCTATTAATTACGTTTTTGCGCTTAAATCGCTGAACCCGGGTAAAGACATAGGATAGTTATAGCGATACCCGATATCAAAGCGGGCAACAGTTTCAACAATTTATCGCGATATGTAGGCCAGTTAAGGCCAGTGTTGCAATGTAACTAGCAAAATAACTGGTTCCTAAAGCTTGTAGTTTTGAGACAAAAACAATGTTTGATATTTATACTTAGTGCGACCACTAATTAAATCCGTATTTTCACCTAGTTTGCCTTGCTCGTAGTGAGTGAAAAGCCCGATGAAACAGTCCCATCCTGTAGCGTTTTTATATACAAAGATTTTATTCAATGTTATTTTCCACCCAGAGTGTGCTATCAGATTAAGTACAAAAGAATATTTACCTCTGACAAACAACTTTCCCCGCTGCACTGAAATAAAGAAATACAGACAGTTGCAATGAAAAACTCATAAGACTACTTACATATTATGCAGAAAATTAGGCTAATTAGTTTAGGTTCATATTATCTGTATGTACCAGAATTGATAAACTCGCGACCTAGGGTCTACACACGTTACGGTTTCAATCCGGCGCCGGGAAGCCGGCGTCTGAAATCCCGGCGCGAAGTGTATGGCGATGTAAGGTAGCTTTCACAAAGTCCGGCGTCCATCCGTTTCGGTCGCCATACATTTGCCGCCGGATACAGATTCCGGAACGTGTGAAAAGGGTGTAAGGCTGAGATTTTTTTCGCGTCGTATAAAACGACCCGAAAAAAATCTTGCGGCCGCAGCGCAGTGACCGCGTACCGGCCACGTACTTGTGTTCACTCACAACTCAATTTAAGTTTTTTTGACTAGACCATAAAATTTCAATTTTTCGGAATTATCAGGCAGCGTGGCTGCTGCGAAGTGTTCGCGAGCTGCCACGTACTTGTGTTCACTCACTAATAAATTTAGTTTTATTGAATAGGCAGTAAGATTCAAATTCTTCGGAATTATCAGACATGCTTGTGAATGAACACAAGTACGCGGTTATCGCGCGGAGGTTTTTTTCGCCTCGTTTAACTTATAGCCCTCTTGGGCTATCAGTTAAACTGTTGCTGTAGATGTTTAACTAGATGAAAATACTTCAGTGCTTGTTCGGGCAGGAGCCCGTTGTGGTGTTAAGAGCTAAGTTCTGTGCGCACAGACCGTCGCGAAGAAGCCGTTCTATGTTTAACTTAACCAGGGATTTGAGATATAAATCTAGGCAAGCAACAAACTTCCTTCCTTTACTTACTAACAGACCAGTTTCATGGAGCAGCTAACTAGGCTTTTCCATGAAACTGGTCTGTTAGTAAGTATAAAAGTGTAGCCCGTATATTATTTTCTATCGATAGGACAAATAAAACGCAATCTGCCATCGACTTATTCTGTCAAAGGTTTTCCAGAACTCTTTGAAAACGAGTTAAAAATATCTAAGGAGTACAACATACTATTATTTTTTTATTTATAAGCGAGAAGCTCTGCTGTAGTTTCGTGTAGCTTCTTCCATTTATTACATCCTACAAGTCTTCGTAAACCAAGTAATAGCGCACTTTAAATTTCCGTGTAGGTTACTTGCTTTAATTAGTTATGTGGAATGTGCGGATCAAAGCACTCCTGCACTGCTTATATTAACTTCCAGCTCCCTTGTTTTTTGTTTTGACATTTTTGGAACCTTTATTTTTCCTTCTTAATGGAAATCCCGCTTCTTTCTCGTATCATGACCTCATATATCTTTCATTTAAGATCCGTTCTCCGAAAAGCAAGAGTAAAATTTCTCCTTCTTTGCAGCTTTAACAGCTTGGATTTGGAGCATTTAAGGGGTTGATGTAGATAACATCGGCTGGACTCATGTCTACGAGTGTGATAACCTGAATGATAAAGTGCTTATTTCTACCAATATCGTTATGTCCATTTATGACAAGTATGCTCCAAAAAGACAGGTAAGAGTTAAACACTTACCTGCTCCTTGACTGTCTGATAACATTAAAGTATTTATGGCAAAACGGAATAAGGCCAAGCGGGAATATAAAAAGTTCCCAACGGACGACAATTGGCTTCTTTATAAAAAACTACGTAATCGGTGCAGTCGTGTGTGTAGAGATGCAAAGAGACGCCACATTCATAACTCAATTCAAAATCTCCACACAAATCAAGTATAGCAATTTCTCAGGTCCCATGCCATCCGTCAAATCTCCCACGACATTGGAAGTGGTTTGGACCATGATGCACTTAATTTACATTTTTGTATCTCTCCGACTACAATCCCTAATAATATCAAAACCTCTTCGTTATGCTATCTCTAGTCTTCCAATGCCGAAATGTACTTAATTCTCTTTTCACCCAGCCCCAGATCAAGAAATTCAGAAATCAATCAAGGCTATATCCACTAAAGCAGTAGGCGAAGATGGCCTTCATCTACAAATGCTTCACCCGATCTTGGATAATATCACGCCAATCGTTACTCACATATTAATTTCTCTCTCCATTCTAACTCTTTTCCAACATCTTGGAAGAGAACATATGTGTTACCTCTGCCCAGAGTAAGTAATCCTACTATGCCAACGCAATTTCGCCCCACTTATATTCTTCCCATAATTTCTAAAGTTCTTGAGAGTATTGTCCATGATCAACTGACTTATTATCTTCCTCTAACGGTCTGTTAAGTCCATTTCAGTCTGGTTTTCGCCGCAATCATAGGACTGTAACTACCTTGGTTAAAATTACCGATGACATAAGACTGGCCATGGAAAATAAATAACTTACCGTTATGATGCTATTAGACTTTAGCAGTGCCTTCAATTCAATTGATTTCTATATTCTTTACGGGATTCTAGACTCTCTGAATATTTCTTCTTCTGCGGTCAATTGATTTAATTCTTATCTTCGGGGTCGCTCGCAGTCTGTTCGCTCTGATGATATGTTTTCTAAATGGCGAGATCTCTCCGCTGGCATACCCCAAGGTGGCGTTCTCTCTCCTCCTCTCTTCTCCATTTTTATTAATGCTATCACAAAGGTCCTAACTTCAAATTACCATCTTAACGCAGATGACTTGCAACTATATCGACATTTCAAAGCAGATGATATAGCTGGTGCTGTAACTGCCATTAATGATGACCTGAACGAAATTAGATTATGGGCAATAAGATTTGGACTTTTAGTCAACCCAACTAAAGCTCAGGCGATTATTATAGGTGGTAGATATGTGTTGAATATGTTGGATCACCAGAATTTCCCTAAGATGATTTATGATGCAATTCCTATTCCGTTTACAAAAACTGGTAAAAACCTCAGTTTACATTTGGATTCCAATTTATCATGGGACGCCCATATTGCTGAGGTAAGTAGGAGAGTGTACTCCTCATTCCAATCCCTCAAACGCCTTCAGAAGTTCTTACCGTTACAAACTAAAGTTACTCTTGCTCAATCTCTTCTACTTCCACACACATGTCTGCAGAGTTAGAGGATCCGCTTCATTTTCGGATTGTGCAAATATGATCATGTCTCCGAACCGATTCGGCAGCGTCGTAACTTGCACATTCTCTCTCTTCTCTATACTATTCTTCACAATCCAAATTCTCCTTCTTATTTATGTGACCGCTTTGAATTTCTTGTTCCCAGGAGTGCCGTTCTTCTTCCTCTCTTCTAATACACCTCCTTCTCCCAACTCCAGCTGTTATGATAGTTCCTTCACTATAAAAGCTGTGCGGCTATGAAATCACCTTCTTCACTCTTTACGCGACAGCATACTTGGTTGAGAGAAAATGTTGTTTTGTCAGTTTCTTAAAAGTGTCAAGAGAGAGCTCTTGACACTTTCAAGAAACTAACAAAACAACATTTTCTCTCAACCTGAGTTATATAATATAATATTATATAATATTTTATCCATGTAATTTTATTATGTATAAGTATGTATATATAATATTTATACACATATATATTATATTGGTATAAGGACTTACTAAGTATGTATTATTACTTATGTATTTAGGTTAATTTATTTACTTTTATTACCTACTGTACTTACACTTCACGCTACTCTTAATAATTACTTTCTCCTCTACAACTCAAAGGTTTGCTGTGAGAAAATTCAGAATTGAGTTAAGCCTGCCTTTGTATACATAGCTATTAAGCATTTTTGTAATATTTATGTCATGTTCTTAGTGTGTGCAATAAAGAATTAATTAGTTATTTTCCTTCCTAAATTATGATTCCTTCTTAATTCCAATAAATTTTTGACAATTCTCTTTATAAAACCAATTATTAATTGCCTGTTCTTACGTACAACAAGAAAGTTACGTATCAATATTTAACTCACAGTCTGGCCATGACGCTGTAGAACAATTTCCGCCGACAAATCACAGCAATTAACGTAAAGTTAGTAATTTTCTATTAGTGCTTTGACTTTGGAAGAAAATTCAGTGGTTTAAAACCGATTCTTTTGTTCCAAAGTAAAATATGTCTAATTTTTTACGATTACTGTGAACCCGTATTTTTCTTACGCATTCCCTAATTTCTATTATGTTTTATTTATTTTATATTTGTATATCTTATCTTATCTTATGTCGTGTTAACCTTTCATTAATTATTACGATAAAACATGTGTATATAAAAATGTATTGTGTAAACAATTGTAGGTTAGCCACATAAATAAATAAACCAGAGTAATCGTTAAACTTCGTCGTTCAAAAAGTTACTTACATTTGAGTGACATCTATGTCCGTGGCACTGTAACATAAGTATCGAAATTATTCATTACTAGCTGCCTGCCCGGGTTTGAACGGTTGTTAAATCGTCGTTTTTTATACCTGTAGTATCATTATTGCAATTTTCGTAGGGATCTCTAATTTTATGACAATAAAATATAGCCTATGTTACTCCCCGATAATGTAGCTTTATCGGCAAAGATTTTTTTAAATCCGTCCAGTAGTTTTTAATTTTATTCGTCACATACAAAAATACAAATCTTTCGTCATTAAAATATTAGTGTAGATACAGTTCATTGTACGAGTATATTAGTCGATTTTTATTAGGTAGTTTGATTTAAATATATAATCGAATCTGTGAAATGGAAAATGAATATTTTAATTCGAATATATGTATAAAAGATAACTTACTATTGCAGCAGAAGTATGTCCTTCTGACTGAAATACAGAATACCTACGCTTAAAATCTAATATCTGAGTTATAAAAATTGTCTTATAAATATAAATTGACAGTTCTGAACCTTTGATTTATGCCCCGAAGTTTTATATTTAGGTGTCGTGCGTCAGACATTTAACACACCGAAAATATAGGTAACCAGGTATAACATTACCTCCAAATCGTTGTAGTGGTCATGGGTAGCACAGTGACGCCGGTGACAACATCTGTATTGAACTTTAAAAAAGCGATTGAAATTTCATTTTATTTCATAACAATGTTATATTATGTAGAAAATTATACAAATATAGTTTTAAAAATAAAATCACAAACAGAAAAATTAAAATGTGGGTAAAATAATAATCAAATATCAATTACTAACAAAAAAAAAATGAGGTGAAGAAAACAAAACACAATATCAAATTATTTGAATATCAAAGTTAAATAAAAATTAATATATTGTCACCAACCAATTTTATTAAAAATGACTATTAATAAAATCATCAATAGAGAAGAAACATCCACCAACTAGAAAAGCTTTAACTTTGGGCTCACAATCTCTTTGATAGACAGCTCTCTTGATATCGAGTAGAAGCCTATTAAAAATTCTGACTGAATTGTAACGTGAACCATGTCATATTCATCATCATCAGCCTATCGCAGTCCACTGCTGGACATAGGCCTCTCCAATTGCACGCCACTTTGTTGTATCTTCATGTCATATTAAGTAAGATTAATTTTCAGGTCGCTAAAATATTGTAGACACGTTACTAACTGGTCTATACGAACCATTGGTCTGATAGCTCTTTTCGGTGTAACAAATGCTCGTTGAACATTACAATCATAGCTGCCACCCCAGTAAAGAAAACTGTATGTTAATTTTGATTCTAATAAAGCAAAGCACACAGTTCTGAGCCATGAGGTTTTACATATAGATGCGTTATAGGCTAACAAAACCCCCCAATCCTTGTAGTCTTACCAGTCGAACTACTGGGAATTTCCTTCCCAAGAGATTTAGTAAGTCTATTGGGAACTTTGTACCCAGTAGACTTACCAGTAAAACAAAACTCCCAATAGTCCTACTGTTCTGTAGACCCATAGACCTATGTGATATATAGACAACCTACATAGTGAACTTGAATCTATGACCCTATTGAAAACATTTGCTTGACTGACATCTTGTCACAAATGATTATGTAATGAATAATACTTGTAACGTTTTCTACACGATTTTTTTTAAATTCAGTGAAATGTGAGATATCTATACTAATGTTATAAAGCTGAAGAGTTTGTTTGTTTGAACGCAGTAATCTCGGGAACTACTAATCCGAATTGAAAAAATCTTTCACTGTTCGATAGCTCATTTATCGAGGAAGCCTATAGGCTATAAAACATCACACTACGACTAATAGAAGCGGAGCAGCAATGTTACAAGAACGGGGAAAAAAATACGCAGATATAGTTGCGCGGGACGCTTTGTTCGCATAAGGGCAACTTCTCAGAATGGCAACTTCTCAAATGGGCAAATTCTCATAAGGGCAAAAGTACAGTCTTAACTAAAATTGATTTAAAATATAAAACGAATAATTTGAAAATAAAATAATATATTTTTTAATTGTATTAAAAATAGTTACACTAGTACCAAACGTTGCAAACCCTCTAATATTGGAGTACCATTTATACAATCATGAATTATTTTTTTTATAGTTTTTTTTTTATTATATCTGCAGATCTGCGTTTTTTGTCACCATAGTAAAAACTATTTTGGAGTATCTTTGTGTCTTGTACAAACGCTTCTTTTTTTAATAATGTTATAGCCTGAAGTAAAGAAGGCTTTGGTGGAATTTTCGTATTTAATCTTTTGTGCCACCCTTCCAGTGCATTGGTAGTCCTATGGTCTTCGCCGTAACAGTTAAAAATATTTGTTGTGATTATCTTAATCCAGTAAGTTGTGAAATATGTATGAAATTTAGAGAATTTTTCATTATCAGGAGCAATTTCATGAATAGCCAAGTAAGCCTCTGGAATGATATTTGCAGGTAGTAAAGCTAATTTTGTGACAAGTTTAGTTATATGACGACCTTCGCTAGAGTCACAAAGATGAACTTTCCTACTCATTCTCCATATGGCGTGCTGGAAGTGATAATAACATCCGCGTACAACAACCTCTGGATACACCGCTTTTACAGCGTTTATTGTACCAAGTTCATAATCACATTTGTATGTTTGGATTTCTACGTGAAATTGTTTTTTTAAGATCAAAAACATTCTTTCATATGTGTCACTCGTTTTGTTTGGCAGTAAAATGTATAGAAGTGGTACAAAATTGACATACTCGCTGTCTTCCGCCAAATTTACATGCAATGTGTAAATTTGGTAAAAAAGCTTTGGTGTAGATTTGAAAGTCCCGTCACCGTAGAATGTACGTTTTTCATGTAATTTCTTTTTTGATAAAGATGTGCCAAAAAATATAATTTTTTCTTCAGCACCATCATCCATTAAAAAAAAATCATCAACAATAGATGCTGGTAATTTGATGTCTTCACATTTTTTGAATGTTGTATTCAAACCCAAATATTTTTGACGCGATCTATACAAAGTATCTTTTTTTGATTTGAACGAAGGGGTAGCATGTCTTATTGCAATAGCCGACGAAGTCTCATTGTGGAAATTATTTTCAAATATTTTTACCACAGAATCAAAGTTGGTCCGGACTTCTTTTTTACATCCATCTATGATACCATCTACTACATTTTTTGCATAGTTTGGGATACACGCATGCACACCTTGTCGTATTATATCATTGTTAGAGTTTAAAGTAACTGAACAATTACATATCTTTTTACTTGAACATCGCCATCTAGTATTACCTACCTGATGCATATTTGTAGCAAAGATTATAACGGTAGCCTTTGTCCAGTAGAGCTGGTTTACTTTACCACTTTCAATGAACTTTCTATAATTTTCTTCTTTGTCTGAACTTACTTCAACATCCATGAGGAATATTATAGATAAACAACGAAAACAATAATATAGGAACCGATCAAAACGAAGAAACATACAAGACGCATTATAATCAATGTCATTATCATGACATTAAAGTGTGCTGTTAAGTATATCGGTCAAGTGGCCAGTAATATCAAGATCAAGATTTTGAATAAGTGTTCTTTGTAATCTAAAAAGTTTATAATATCCTCTCTCTCTCTCGTTACATTTTATACCTACATAGAGGAACGCCCCATCGCGTAAATTGAATGATTTTTGATAATTAATTAATAATGTCAAATAAGTTTTTAAATATGGTCATGCTCACGGGCGCGGTCGCAACTGTAAATTTTTTGAAGGGGGCATCATGTCCCCTGGGAACCTCCCCTTCGGACCGCGCCTGCATGCTCATGACTTCAGTTACTAATTTTACTTTCATTATTTCATACCATAAATAAATATGTAATATGCATATATAAACGCAGCATATATGCCCAATATTATTTAAGAGACATCTGGGATCTTTAAGATTACAGCCCAATATATTTGCTGCGTTTATATTTCCTACAACCATCAAATGTAAACGCAACAATATCTACTCCTACGGTATAACGTAGGATCAAACAAGTTTTCAATAAATTTGCCCGAATTGCGGCAAACAATCCGAAGAAACAATTTTCCAATTTTAGTTCATAAAACATATGCTTGAGTAGCTATTTCGTACGATTTCACCGAACCAGCACTAAAATCTGTAGCAGAATAGTAGAATTACTATTCTGCTACAGCTTACGTATTACAGCCACATCCACGTTTTTAGTAGTGACAACAAATTTTCTTAACGCTGGTGTATATTTGTTGCGGTGACACTAAAAAGACTTTTTTGAATTAACCTATTTGTGAATTCTGCTGCTACGGCTTTTTAATTTATTTCATGAAGTTTACTTATGATTAGATTAGGACTATTATTAAATAATGTTTCTTTTGGAGTTCCGAAACCATTTTCTTAAGAATTTTATTTGAACTTGAACTTCCTTGAGTCTTTTATTTTTTCGAGCCAGAGTATAGTTCTTTAATTTCAATTTGTATTTGTCTAGGTTTGTCTTCCATTTTTACTATAAAAACGCTTTCCTAGTTGTATCAAAAATAAAATCTTCGTCGGATATATTTACTTGGACTAAACTGGTTGTTTGGTCAGATTCAATTTGTATCAAAATTAAATCTGACGGCAAAGTTCATCTTGCTACAAAAAAAAAAAATAGAATGACTAGTACCTCTAGACAACACTCGTCTCGTTACGTCTCTTTTTTTGACAAAGTATCATATAATTAGTATAAGTCTACGCAATGGTTAAAAGTCTAAAACATTAAACCATCAGATAGTAACATTGAGCGACTTTAATTGAGAATTTGTTCAGAAAACTCCAATAGCACTACTCCATCTGAGAACAAAATCCCAGACGTATACGTTTACGTTTATTGATTTGTGTAGTGTTTGAAATGTAAGAAATATATGTACTGTAACTAAAAATTATAATGAATAGCTTACTTTGATTATGTTTGGCTCTGCTTCTATAATATTTATCATCTGGCACAAAATGATCGGAACAAACAATTTATCATCTGGCAGAAAATGATCGATACAAAGAATTTATCACCTGGCAGAAAATTATCGGAACAAACAATTGAGTATTTAGTAGACAACCACTCTTCCTCACGTCTTTAAGTCTTAATACTTTTGAACCATTTTTCTCTCATCCTGTGGTTACCTAAAATTAAAATAAATACTAACGGTTACTGCTATTTTCATTTGTCATATTTTGGGTTTTGTAAATATTGACTTGCTCATGTAATATAATATGCTCTTGTAATATAATATATATAGTTTAATATTCAATTACCTATTACTTAATTTAATTAAAGTAATTTTGTCACGGAGTTTTATATAGGTAGATGATGACAACCCTGCCTAAAGTGTCACTGAGACATTTTTGGCGGGTGATGTTTTTGTTGTAATTTGTTTCATTTTAAAATCTAAGAATAATTGTACAATATTTATTCAAGAATGGTGCATGTTTGCATAGTGCAAGCAAAAGTTAGTGGTGCCCAGAATGTGAATCTCTTTTCACTCGTAAGTATATAAATTTATGTTTGATTCCAAGATTTAAATTTGAACCATTGTATGTATTATTATGTGTATAACGACGATTTTAACTTTGATACGACCGCTAATGATCGTAATAAACCTAAATTGTGTATTATTATTTGTTGCTATTCAGTTTATTATCATGTTTTCTTAAATGTTTGCTTTATGCGCTAGATGAGTAGGGTGACTTTATTTTTCTGCGGAATTTACAATGAACTTCGTGTTTGAATATTGAAAGAATTTAAGTTTTAGGTATTTATCTGTAATGAATCTTAACCCGCTTTATCTTTTCTAACCAAAACAAAATAAAATCAAACATAAGTTAACAAAATTACGTTTTAATACCTACTGAACTGTAATTTATCGAAACTCGATTTCCGTACTTATTAAAAATTTACAGTTCAGTAGATATTGAAATAAATAGATAAATTCCATATTAGTAAGTAATTCGATATTTAGCATTTTTCTATAAAGTAGTCGGCTCCGTTGTTCTAAATTTATTTATTTAGGAATGTCCAGAGGTACAAAAGAGGAGGGAGCTCAGCCTTGGTTTACAGGACACCTGTTTTTTACCGTATGTGAAAAAAGTGACGAACCAAGTTAAAATACACATAAATATTTTATACAGCCCGCACTCCAATGTAGGTAATCACTATACTAATACGTACTCCGAAGGATGTCATTCTTTTGCAAACACTTGGCAGTTACAAAGTTAATTGTAGCTGTCATAGTTCCTACATCAGATAAACCAAATGGGTTAAGCAATATATAAGACAAAACAGGTCAGCAATAGCAGAACATGTGCTGAAGAAGTTTCCAAAACCCCCGCTTCATAGACGGCGGCACTGAATGTGCCGTTGGGAAACAGTTAAAACTTCGGAGAATAAATCAATCAAAGGTTTATAATACTTACGCGGTTACGACCCGTTACAACGAAAGTTTAAGTGTTATCACTTACATAAGAGAGACAAGTTGGTGCCATACACTGCAAGGAAAAAAGCTTTGACTTTAAATGCTTAAATTATGCAATACAGTTTATTAAATTAATGTGGAGGTAAAGTGTTATCATTATCACTTACATGTCTGTATCATTACTAAAACGTTGTTTCTGTTTCCATCTTGGTTTATGGTAAAGGTTGATGTATAAAATGTGTCTGCTGATCGCAGGGATGTGAAATATCGAAGACGCATTTCTATATAATGTAGGCATCCGATAAGGGATTTTTAGAAATTCATGCCCTAAGGGTGTAAAATAGTGCTTGTAAGTTTATATGAAACTCGCGTCAGTTTTGAAGCAAGATTTGTGAAATTTCGTATTTGGCTTTTTGGTTTAAACTAATGAAACACGGGTAACAGCGTTTTTGGATAATCAATCCCTAAGATGGTAAAAATAGGGGTTGCAAATAATAAATAAACTTCGTCAGTTTTAAAGCTTGATCTTTGAAATTTCTTATTTGGCTTTTTGTTTTAAAGTAAAGAAATATAAGATTTAGCGTTTTTGGAAAATCAATCTCTAAGGGAGTAAAATAGGGGTGGCAAGTTTGTATAAAACTTCGTCAATTTTAAAGTTAGATCTGCGATTTTTTTATTTGAGTTTTTGGTATAAAGTACTGAAACACGTGTTTCAGTATTTTTGGAAAATCAACCCCTAGGGGGTTAAATAGGTGTTGCAAGTTTGTATGTAACTTTGTCAGCTTTAGAGTTAAATCTGTGAAAATTTGAAACGCGACAGGGCCCATGGAACGAAAAGGCCTTGTAAAAGGCCACCCTAAACCCCAGCGTCTCAAAGCGTCCAACCATTATGGAAATCCATAGGCTGGCCAGGCGCGCCGCCTCCTCATCCCTATCCCAGGCAGAAAACCACACCGCAGGGCCTATTAGTACTATGGCAGTCATTTTAAGCGCGAGAACTGTCAATGTTATGTTAATTTAATTAAGTTAAGCTCTATACTCTAGTTATACTTTTTTTGCAATACCTGTAAAGTCTGCTAAGTGACGTGTTCTATCTTATCTTATTATACCTTTAAACGAGATATTTAAGAATGAATCTCGACAACGGCTAAAACGATTTTTATGAAATTTAGTATGCAGGGAGTTTCGAGGGCGATAAATCGATCTAGCTAGGTATCATTTTAAGAAAACGTCGTTCAAAAAAAACGAGCAAAAGCTCGGTCATACGGTACTATATTATTTAAGATCCATTCAATTGGAAATAGACTAGGGCTGAGAAATGGCAATGGCAAAAATAGTAAGATCATGAAACCTATTGGAAAAGAAAGAGAATATAACAAAAATGAAAGGAAAAATAATTTACGGTCGATTTGAGGTCGGGTAGTGAAAGGGTAAAAAAATGGTTTATCTCGATTTCCGGCAAAACTACAAGTCCTATAGAAAATAACTGAATAGCAAAGTTGTAGGTAATAAAAAGATCTACAACTCTATTTTCACATAATCTCTAAATTTATAAAGTTTGGTTTATTTTATTTTTTACAAAATATTTTTTTTTACAAAATTTGGTGAAAACTTACCTTTTTATGTCCCAAGCACACTGTAATTTTTTTTAATTTAAAATATTTATTTTTTGTACCTTATTTTATTTTGACCTAATATCGAAAAAAACACCCTAATTTTCAATCGAAAATTCTCGCGTCAAAATATCTGCTTTTTAAAAAAGTTGGGGGGCTTTTTGTTATCTGAATTTTTCACATAAATTTTGAGGTTATGTGAAAATTTATAAATACAAAATTTTAGATCTTTTTATAACCTACAAATTTGCCATTTAACTTATTTTGCCATGGGACTTGTAGTTTTGCTGGAAACTGAGATAAACCGTTTTTTACCCTTAAAAACTGACCCCCTTCCACTACCGACCTCAGATCGACCGTTAATTATTTTTCCTTTCATTTTTGTTATATTTTATAATGGGTTTCATCCTACTATAATATTTTTTTTGTTTCAAAAATAATCGACACTTGGGAACACTGATTCTGCAGTATGTTATTTATTAGTCCACCTTACGTAATTTGGGTCTGCTAAATACGAAAATAGTTATTAATAATAATAATAATAATAATAATATATATTATTATTATTCTCTTTATTAAAATTAAATACATATAAATTACATTTTTAAATATAGCTAACTAAAATTAAATAAATTTAAAAATATAAAAAATAGTGTCCCACCGGCATCGGGTACAGGGACCACGCTACCGGTGGTTACGGTTTCAAAGAAAGGAACCTCCTCACTATGCGAGCCGTGTCCAGAAGTACTGCCTTCTGTATCAAGCGCTTGATCCAACCGCCTAACGCGAGCCTCTCAAGGTGTTGGTCGAGGCTCTTGGCAATCAAACTATAAACGGAGACGACTATCGGTACAATGATCGCCGAATCAACATCCCACATGTCGACAATCTCGTGCGCCAGATCCAGATATTTTATTTGTTTATCCTTTTCGGCTTTCACGAGATTTTCGTCATGTGGAATGGTGATGTCGACGATTATTGCATGACGCTCTGATCGGTCTATCAGCACAATATCAGATTTGTTAGCGACAACAGTCCTGTCTGTGATGAAAGAGCGATACCAGGACAACGTGATACGACTATTCTCGAGAACTGGCTCAGCAACGTACCTGTAGTATGGTACCTCAACGTCCACAAGGTGGTATTTCAGAGCAAGCTGCTGGTGAATTATCTTGGCTACTTGATTTTGTCTGTGCAAGTACTCGCCGTTAGCAAGACGCGAACAGCCGGAAACAATATGTCTGAGGGACTCACCGGGTCGGTGACAGGCACGACAGATGTCAACAGTGCCATCCCTCAGGATATATTTCCGGTAGTTATTCGTCATGATAACTTCGTCAGCAATTGCACAGACTAAACCCTCGGTTTCACCGAAGAGGTCACCGAACCGTAGCCAGGCCACGGACGCTAGTAGGTCCACTTCGGGCCCATGAAGAGCCCGAAAGAACCTACCGTGAAGTTCCTTGCTCTGCCATACCTTTCTGCGCTCGCTCACACCAAGCACTACAGGCCTGCGCCAGTTCTGTTTAGCCAAGGAGAGCGGGGTTAGCCCGGTATCCACCGCGACGACATCCCGATGCACACCCGCTTCCACATGGAGAAAATATTCTCTTAGATTGTATACCTCGCGGTTATGGAGGGACTTAAGGTTTAGCAAACCCCGGCCCCCACACTTCCGCGGGATACACAATCTCATTACAGATGAACGCGGGTGATGCATTCGGTATGACGACATCAGTGTACGGACTCGATCCAAGGTGTCGAATTCAGTCTGAGTCCACTTGAGTATGCCGAAGGAGTACATAAGAAGTGGCAAAACCCAGCTGTTGCAGGCCTGGATCCTGTTGCCACCTGACAAAATGCTATTAAGCACTTTTTTAAAGCGGCCCAGGAAACGTTCCCGCAGCAGCTGTTTCATGTCAACCTCATTTATGCACAGCGCCTGCGACATACCCCTAGTACTTATAGGTGTCAGTTGCGAGTAGTGATCTTAGGTGAATGGAATCCGAGAGTTGAGTCCCTTCGGATTCCAATATCCGCCCTCGCTTTATATGAACGACTGCACATTTGTCCACACCAAACTCCATTCTAATAGAATTAGATTACTAAAGGTTTCAGATACCTTCAGTAACGCTATTAGCTGTGAGCTGGTGGGAGCAAAGAGCTTGAAGTCATCCATATAAAGCAAATGAGATATAACCTGACCACCACGTCGCAACCTGCAACCTAGCCCTGAACCTACTAGTAAGGTACTAAGTGGGTTCAGTGCTAGGCAGAACCAAAGGGAACTCAGAGTATCACCCTGGAATATACCCCGCTCAATCCTTATAGGTACGCCGCCACTTTCTTGGGTCCCTCGGCACCCTGGATAAGTAAGAAGCGTATTCCATTGCCCCATACACGACTTCAAGAAGGTACGTAGAGTTGTATTAACTTTATACAACTCCAGCACCCTCAGAAGCCATGTATGTGGCACGGAGTCATACGCCTTCTTATAATCTATCCAACATGCCGATAGATCCTTTCGGTTGCAACGACCCTGCTGGCTAATAGTCGTATCAATGAGGAGGAACTGGAATTGTGATGCCAAACAAGCGTGCGAACTGCCAAAAGCCTTTTTAGCCGCAGTTGTGCAGTCCGTCTGGGCCTGGAGATTTCCAATGAGACAAAGGACAGACTGCACTGGCTACGTCTGTGCTATTAATGATGGTATCTTCCATTTCTGGAATAAGTTCGCACGCTCGTTCAACGTCACGCATCCATTCCCCCTCTGTGTGTATGACAGGCACCGACCAAATGTTGCGCCAAAACAAGCTTGTCGCTTCAGCATTCGGTAAATGCCCGTCACCCATACCTTGGTCCCTTTTTGGGTTTGCCCATGCATAAGTTTTTGCTTCAGGAAGTCGATGCGCTCTGTGACACGTGACATATAATCTTGAGGGCTGATTCCAGTCCCCAAGAATGCCCGTTTCACAAAGCGCATTACTCTCGGACGAGTGTTCCCGGTCCTTGCCAATGAGTACCCTTGCCTCTGTAATACGGCGTTCAATCCTGTATTGCCAAGCTGGTACGGCGTACCTTGGTCGTATAGTAGGGGCTTCAGCTAAAAGCTTAATACCTGCTATACGACACGCCGCAACAGCCGTACAATACAGGATCGAATGGGTATCACCGAGGTCTTCGCTATTGTCTAGGTAAGTAGGCAATAGCGAATCAAGAGCACACACCAGCGCAATGTTCCGTCTATGCATAGGCAACCGAGGCAGGCGTGGCCTAATATTGTGGGGCGTGGACCGATACTCGTGAAACGCACATTCCAAAGCGGCCTTAACCTCCTCTTTGTACGGAGTACTTACCATAATAGTCGCAGCATCTGGCCCCGTAGATTCACAGTCAACTACATTTGTAGAAACCTGGACCGGGGCAAGGATATCGCGGCTAGTTTGGGGGTACTCCGAGCGTAGTCTCTCAAGTGCAGCCTCATTCAGCAGATGACAGCGCTGAATGGCCCGCACTTGGTCCGATAGTCGTTGCGCCATAACGTTAACAGTTGGCTCAAGCACCTGAAACAGAGGCAGCATCCGTTCACGGTACACAGTAAGGTTGGCTCCCCCCTCTGTAGCCGCATAATATGCCCGCATGACGTTCTCATTAATGGATTGAGTCCATCTCATGCGGCGCACGTTACCACCGGCAGCGGGGGCCCTGCTTGAGGCCGGTGGGCCTCTGGGTCCCAAGCTTGTAGATGGCCGGCCTCTCCCTCGGCGACATGCAGGTGGTGGTCGTCGCTCGACGAGCTCGACGCCTCAGCAACGGTTGGTGTCGACGTAACGTTCGGTTTCCATGTTTGCGAGGCGGAGCGGAGCGACGAGTCCGGGGGTGGAGTTTGTGCATCTTGTGCTCTGGCGCGACTTCTTGTAATCATTTTCATATTCTTGGTTTATTGATTTCTTCTTTTATATTTATAATGTTTTTCGCTTGACATATTGTCATCATCTGTCATTCTGTTTATTTTTGGTTAACTGAATTAGATCGGAATAGGTGTAATGTTGTGGTTAATGAGGTTTCCTTTTCTTTTTGGGGCTATTGTATGGTTTGTAAAAGCTTGTAAAATTATCAATTTAAATGTTATTTGAACGGAAATATATTTTAGACGTCATGACTCTTTAAGTGTTGCCAGGTTAATAATAATGTTGAAAAAATCTGTTGAATTGACTCAAGTTTTTGAGATAAAGGCAAAATATTGTAATTGTTAAAATGGCAGTACCAACAACCTAGATATTATTTACCTAACCTCTATCCTACATATTTTTTCTACAATCCCTGGGTCCTGTTCAAAGGTCCAAGATGGAATCAATCCCTTTGTTCTTCGCTATCGCCACCCAGTGTGGTGGGTTCTAAGCTGATTGCACCTACGATTGGGTGAATACAAGAGTCCTTTTGTATTGGTTTATATTTTTTATATTTACAGCAGTTTGTCTCTGCGGGTGATACTTAGGAATTTCAAACGGGAGCCCTCTTACGGCCGATCTCAATAACTTACCGACAGTTTAACTCTAGAAGCTACCAAAGGTTAAATGCAACATTTACTTTTACCGTTACTGTCGTTTCAATATCAATATTTACGTAAAGTTAAGTTAGACCAACTATAGTTAAAGTCTCCTCACTCTAGTAATTGTTTCCCTCCCAGACGTTTTAATTTAGCACGCAGCAAAAATAATCTTGTATGTTAGTTATTCTAAAAAAAAAATTGTTTTTAATATAACATATTAGATTAGTTACATTATCTCTATTTTTTTATATATCTTGAGAATCGTACTAAAAAACCTATGTTTATTATATTCAGAAATATTAAATAGTTGAAAAAATTAAAACAACTAAACGCGCTAGTTGAGCACAGCGCGCGCATGAGTAGTACTATTTACGCATGCGCGCGCATCGTCGAGGCGCGCATTCATAATAATAAATAGTAATCGTAGTACATGTTTAACTTTTGTAAGTTTATTAAAATATTACAGCATTCGTTTATAAGCTATGACTTATAAAAAATGAAAACCGATTGCTGAAGATTTGGCTAAAATGTACGCGATTTATCTGTTCGACAGCAAATACAAAGATTTATCATAAATAATTGATGTATGATAAATTGATAATGACTCTCATCGAATTTCAATGTGTTCAAGATTTTTAATTATTCAAACTGCTTGAAGTGGGTGAAAATTGAACTGAACCATTGTATAGTTTATAGGTTGATGTGTGTTTAATTTGTTAATTAGGTGATGTGTTTAATTTGTTAAAAATGTGATGTGTGAAATTTGTTAAATAAATCTTAGATCTTGAGGACGTCAGTGTTTTTATTTTTGGTTTTTGTTCTAACTTGCTTATGATGCGCTTATACTACACTGAAACTAAAACCTTAAAAAGAAAGGTGTATAACGATTAATCTAATTAGTTTTCAAGGCCACCTTTGATTTAGGACTCTGATTTTGGGTAGTGTAATGTAAGTTTCTGGGTACTGAGACGACGATCTCATTGCCGTACCTAACCTACAACGATAGTAGTGATATTACGTTTAGCTAATAAATGCGTTCTTGATTTTTCTTGTCTCGTTTTCTTGATTTTTGTATGTGTTTTGAAGGTTGTATCGGCAATTTTCATTGCGTATCGGTTTACTTATTGTTAAACGGTCGATTTTGGCAGTTTATAATTTTATAACAGCTAGTTATTCTATGAACTAAAGTTAGCTGTCAAAAGCGATATTTAAACGCTCTTTTTTATTTTTCTATGAAGATTGTTACCCGAGTTAGGAATCCTCCCAATGATAGTTTAATGTCAAAGGTAAGATTTTCTACCCATCGACGGTTATTGAGACGCACAAATGCCAGTTTCGCCACCTAAGTTAGCTATTTTTACAGGCAGTTATTGGTAGTTACGTTATTGAGACCGGCTGTTAGTCCTCTTTAACTCCAATATCATCATAGTCATCGTAGTTTATTGATTTTACAACTTTCTGTTGGACTCAACTTTTTTCTTGTTGTCATGTTGTTTCCAAAATATGCCTGATAACTTTTTTACAAAATTATGTTTATACTCCTTTGTTGTTTTCGTAACAAAACTAACTACCTTTGTATTGTGGCAAATGGTTCGCATTTAAGTAAATGATATTAAATTGATAAATTGAAATTGTATATGGTAAAATTATACTTACTATTGAAAAACTTTAGATGTTAGATGCAATAATTATTAGAATTTCTGATGAAATTTGTTCTTTATGTTTGACTCTTTTAATCTGCATTATAAAAATGCATAATGTTGATTTTTTACTTATACCGAGGTTCGATTCCCGGCTCTTGTATGTGGCTTACAAAATGTGTTAATCTGCTGTTGTTATTTCTAAAAATAAAATAATGTTTCCTTTGACTCAAATTTGCTTACTCAATTATTTAGGATACTTTCCCTTCAGGTGGCATTAGTTTGGTTCACCCTGTATAAGCTCACATAATTATGGACACTAATGTACGACTTCCACCAAGGCGGCGACGCAGGAGCGCAGCGCATCTCAGCTGATGCGCGAGCAACCATCCGCGTCCGCCCGACGGCCACACGGCGACGGCTGCTGGAAGGCGGGCGCATGCTCGTGTATCCGTTAGCATGGTCTCAGCGGCTAGATAAAATACGCGACGTGACGGCAGCCTAGCGCTGCGCCCCCGTGCTCGAGGAGCCGTCCGGCTGTCGCGGCGTCCGCGCGCAAACTGAAGGATGCGATGTAACCGAGTGTTAGAGTGAATATGAAACTTATGACTTAGTTTATAAGTTTGAATTTCCTCTGGCACAGTATGAAATGGGTTGCGCTGTGCTCCTGCGTCAACCGGTTGGTGGAAATTGTACATAAGAATATTAAGTTAACTATTTCGGACTATTTTTTTTTTAATACTATAGAAATTTGAATTTTACTGAGCTGTTCCGAGGTTGACATATTCTGCGACGGTACAACAGCATTTTAACTATCAAAATTCTTTATTTACTTACGGATGCAAAACAACACTTGTGATAGCCAGAGAAAAGAACATGGCAATAAAAAACTTGCGGCCACTCTTTTAAAATTGCCAATTTTCAAACATTGTATGTTTGAATTATAAACTTAATATGGGGGTAAGATGTTATAGGACTTATGCAAATTATATTATTAAAAAAGTTGGAACATGAGATAAAATAAAATCAGGTACAACATAGCAGGAGCATCTACTTACAACAAGGGTACACACAGAAAGACCCATAAATTAATTATGGGGTTTATGTAGGCGAATTACGCACGAAGGCATACGCGCGTATACGTACGTGCGTAAGCGAGGTACACGGCATACAATCATTTCGATGACGTGATTCGCGCGAGAGGGTTTTACTCGCGCGTAGTGACTTGAGGGGCAAGTGGGCGCACTTAAAGGTTGAAGTGTCATATAATAAAAAATGTAAAGTTGATTGAAACAAAACAAGGTTTATTAGTTACAATATTTAATAAGCTGGAGCGTAATTCGCCTCATTTGTACAGGCTAAAAGCCTGTTGTATGATAGGCGCGAGACTAATTTGTTATTGCGTTCACATGACGCGAACCACGCGCCTAAGAGTTTGGTCCGGATTCAGGACAGTCAAAGAGAATTTAAAATAAAATAGATAACATTTGACAGTTCATGAAAATTTTACTACGCAACTTTGTAACGGCTTGGTACTAAAAAGCTGTAAATTTATTCAGTTATGGGAAATAATAAGTTGAAAAAATTGTTTCCGCTAAAAGAGGCCATACCGTCACATTTGTTTGTGCTATGAGTTCTACTGGAAACTTCGTTCCACTAGCTTTTATTTTTCCAAGAAAGAAAATGTTGAGATATTTGCTAAATGATGGACTGGAAGGCATCATTTAGCAAATAAGGTTTCTGATTCAGGATTTATCAATACTGGCCTTGTTATAGAATATTTTTAGGTTTAAGATGTTGGTTTACTATTTTTTTACAATTAGTGGTTAAAACTAGAAGTACAGAAAGATTAATAAAAAAAAGTTGTTTAAAATATTAGGTTTGACAATGTTTTACGTTAATGTTGCCAAAAAATGTAGTTATATTAAATAATACAAGTATTCACAAGTACGATGCCAAAAAAATTACATAAAAATAACTAATTTTGTTGAAATGGCAAACAATTGAAAGGGTAAGAAAGTGAAATTTAAACAAAGACACAAAAATGTACGAATTTTTTACCCTGTTGGCAACCCTGACATAAAAATATATATTTTTTTACAGCCTGATAACAAGGTCACCTCGCTAACCTTCGCTAACGGGTTATCCATTATTAACGACAGACTTTGTGTATAACAACAGCACATATAAATGGTAAATATAATATTATAAATGATATTTTTAGCTCCTATTTTTCTACAGGGTTGAGCACTGTTACTCAGTACTGTACTGGGGACCAGTTTATCCAACTAGTTATACTATTATTTCGGGGGTGAATACCATTACTGATTGTGTTCGTAGAAAATCTTTGCCCACTGTAACTGTGTGTTTTGGATTATAATCTTCTTATAAGTCAATATAATTGACAAACTTTTGTCGGCATAGATAATAAATATTTTTTACTAGAGTTTATTATATTGCCTACAATTTTCCGTACAACAACTGTTAAAACAGCTTCAATATTTTTTCGAATCGTCGAGTCGTTCGCGAATTGTCGTTGAAAACTAAAAAAAAAAAAAAAAAATTCTTTGGTTGAGTTAATATACAAGCGTGGTTTGATAAGTCAGTGACTTTTTGAATAAATTAAAAATAATAGACAAATGAGCGTTTTATTTCTCAACGTAGTCTTCGATACATGTTAGTACAGCTTTTTCCACTCTTTTTTATTCCTTTTAAGTTTTCAGTTTTCTCAAAGCCCTCAAAATAAGCGTTTGTTTCAGTGATAGGTAACCTCTTCATTCGACCCGAATCTCTTAACACCCAAACATTTGTTCAGGTTTAAAAATAGAAAATAGTCGCAGGGGGCTACTTCTAGAGAATATGCTGGATGGGGTAGCAGTTCGTGGTCCAATTTATTGCTATGGCGACTACACACGTGTCCGGTCGAGCATTGTCATGATGAACCAGCACTTCTTTCTTCGCCAAATGCGGTCGTTTCTGCATCAAATCAATATCGAATCTGTCCAAAAGCGGAATATAATGACCGGTGATCGTTTTACTCTTTGAAAAGAAATCTTTGTGAATCGTACATCCCAAAAAATTGTGACCTTGTTGGCTGATACACGTTCACCGAAGCCCAATGTTGATTGTTCCTTGGTTTCTGGTGTGATGTGATAAATCCATGTTTCGTCTACACTAACGAAACAGCGCAAAAAAATGTTGAAAAATTCGGCTAAGCATCGTCAAACACTCTTATGAAGTGGTCATACTGTTGCGCTTATGGTCGATTGTGAGCAATCGCGGCACCCATCGCGCGAATAGCTTTTTATGTCCAAATATTCATGTAAAACAGCCTACAGTCTCAGCACTTCACGCACTTTCATTCTCCGATCGTTCAATATCATTCCATGGTTTTAATCGACAATTTCAGGGTAACCTGAACGTTCGGCGTCACTTGTGCTAATACGACGAAACCCAGTAAACCACGTTTTAACCATTAACATTGATGGTACAGAGTCCTCGAAGTATTGATTGGGCCTTGATCTTGATGATTTCCTAGATTAGTGAGGTTTTTTTACGAAAAGAATAATATTTAATCAACACACGAAATTCACTTTTTTCGTTTACGTTTAAAATACGCGCGGTTTTCCGCTTCAATGGCTGTCAAACACAAACAAAAAGTTACAGCTACAGATGTTCAAAAGTTTATAGCAGTCTATTATTAGATGGCAGTTGACGTGAGCAGCGTTGCATTTAAAGTTACTGTGCATCAAATTAAAAAAGTGACTGACTATCAAACTGATCTCGTAAGTGTGGCACTTTCAATAAAATCGAATTACACGGTAAGTATTTAAAAATAAAGTGAAATCAATTATACATAAGTAAATCTGAACCTTTTACATTAAATTTATCCATAAAGATATACCATCATTCTTATAAATATGTTTTATTATTGTTTCTGTCTTCTTCTTTATTTACTTTATTATCAGTCTTAGTCTTATTTGTAATAATTTTTTCGTTATATTCTATTTCTTCATATACTTCGCATATTTTATTACATTCGTTCCATTCAACTGTTTTTTTTACGTCACACGTACTTTCAATCTGATTTTCTTTGTAATTTTTGTATATGTAAGTATATGTTACAATAAATGTGATTAGTTACAGATTATGCATAATAGCTAGTTATCTACACTAATATTATAAAGGGCAAAATAATGTATTTTTGTATGTTTGTAACGATTAAATTAAAAAACAACACGACCGATTTAAAAAAAAATATTTCACTATTAGCATGCTACATTATCCCTGAGTAACAAAGGCATTATTATATTACTAAAAATAATAGAGATCTCTATGTCCACTCGTGCAAAGCTAGGCCGGGCCGCTAGCTTGTGAATAATGACGAAGTAGTAAATGTTACAAATTAATTATGATTGATGATGATGTTTATGAACTGTCAGATTCGAATGAGTCCATCGTAATTCTTAAGATCTGGATCTTAAGAAGATAATATTGACACATGTATGGTACAGAAAGATATGCCACCTATTTTTAATTTGTATTTCCTTCAATACGAGATATTTTTAAAAAAAAATTATTTATTTCAACAAAGAAACAATTTTCTTTGGAAAAGTATACATTATGAGAATTCAACTTTTTGATATTTCAACATTATAAGAATTCAACATTTTGCAAAACTAATAATAATCTTCATTTTGGAAAAGTAATCATTTTAGGATTTCAACATTTTCGGAATTCAACTTTCTGTTCCTGGAGGATTAAATAAAACAGGACGTATTATAAGAAGTTTGAGTCGATTTATGCGAATTCAAATCTATACTTATATTAATAATAATATCTTGGGACAACTCACACAACGCTATCTGATCCCAAACTAAGCAGAACTTGTACTATGGAAACCAGACAACTGATAAACATACTTATATATTTCTAAATACATACATATTATAGATAAACTACACCCAGACACAGAATAAACCATCGTGCTTATCACACAAAGTTTTATCCTGGGTGGGGATCGAACCCACGACCTCTTGCGTAGCAGTCGGATACTGTCCCACGGCGCCACAGAGGCAGTCATATTATACAATTACATTATGTGCCTTATGTCTTACCGTTAGGTGTACAAATATTAATAAAATAACAATAAAAGAAAATTAAACTGACATTTGATAAAATAATTAAATACAAAAATTGATAAGATGTCACATTAAATTATACTAAATTAAAAAAATAAATTGTTTGTAATATTGAATGTCTTGATAATAATAATACTAATACCTAAAATAATAATACAGGTAAAATTCTATTTGTCGTCACAAACGGTTAATTAATTAATTTGAAACATTCATTTCTAGGTACTCATTAATTGAATAGAAGCAGTGTTCTAATAACCATTCGCGTAGTTTTGTTTTAAATGGATTTGTTGGTAAATATTTCAATTAATTAGGGAGCTTATTATACATTTGTATTGCCATCTGGAACACATTTCTTTTTACTAGTTGAAGCCTACAATATTCGACAACCAGTTTTTCTTGTACCGCACCTCTAAGTCTGCTGTTGGATGCATCTTTAATTTTTTTAAAGTGTTCAGGATACTTTTTCACAAATAGACAGATTTGCAAGATGTACAAAAAAGTTAGGGGTAAAATTTTAAATTTCAAAAAGCATGGTTTACAAGATTGCCAAATATGTAGCCAACGATTGCTCTTAGGCACTTCTTTTGAACTTTAAATACTCTATCCGATTCAACCGCGTTGCCCCAAATAATCAAACCGTATTGTAAAACTAATCCAACATAACCGTGGTAGGCATTTAATGCAATTTCTACTGAAGATCTTTCCCTAAGATGTCTTAATGCAAAAACAAATCTGTTTAACCTAAAGCACACATCATCAATATGTAGTTTCCAGTTGCAGTTATTATCTATTATCAAGCCTAGGAATTTCGTTGATGTTACCTCTTGTAAGGGGATGCCGTCGTAATTTATATTAAGGTTTAATGGCTCCAACTTAGGGCTTTGAAATTGAACAACCGTGGTTTTTTTTACATTTACCTGCAAGTTATTACTTGCGAGCCATTCAATAATTCGTTTAGCAGTTTTATTTATTTCTGCTTCGTAGGATTCTCTATCTTTACATTTGATTACAATTGCTGTGTCATCTGCGAATAAAATGGACTCGTGTAGTGTTGTATCGGATAGATCGTTTATATAAAGAAGAAATAATCTAGGCCCGAGTATACTACCTTGTGGTACACCAAAGTTATTTGCTCTATATTCCGATAAGCACTTCGTTTTTAATGAGCTTTTGGTCCATGAAGATATTTCAGTACATTGGAATCTTCCATCAAGATAACTACGGAACCAGTTGTTTACAACCCCTCGCAACCCATATAAAGCTAAAGAGTTTGTTTGTTTGTTGTGTGAGCCTTGACACTATTTTCTAATTTGAGTGAAAAAAAACGAAACTGATTATTACATTGGTATAACTTTTGTATCTACATTCTCGGTTATTCACCGATGTACATTTTTTTTTAAATACTCTGAATCAGTTTTGGGGTAACAGTTACAGATTTACCTAATACCGAAGAAGTTTTTGTTACACAGAAGATTACTTATATTTTTTGATTTTATTTCACATTTTTTTAGAGATAATAACATAAAAAAAGAAACACGTGTTTCAAAAGTGCGTTCTTGCGTGCTCAGCGTGTTTGGTAACATTTTTTTCGTATATTTTAAAGTTTTCTTTATTTCAATCGTTTAAAAAGACGCATGGATATTTCTGACTTCAATTAAAAATGATAACATTTTAATCGATAAATAAGCGAGTGTTTTAAAAGTACTTACTAAGATTTTGATGAAATTAGCAACAAGCACTCGGTATCTTCACTACATAAATCACCCTTGAATTGACCACACCATTCTGTTATAACAGAATGGTTGTAAAATATGTAAGTGTAAAATATGTAGTTAGTAATATGTAGTTAAAAATAAGTAACTTGCCATTGATAAACATTCTCGTCCAAAACACTGCAACATTAAAACGTTTTTCATTGTAACAATTAATTTTTTTTTTTTTTCGACGTTGATGTTTCCATTTAATTATTCCATCGATGTTTTTTGCGACATGTACCATCTTTGTAATTTACGATATCACGGATCCAACGAGCTCAAACACAGGGTTTTTCATTACGTGACTATTCATCAGGCTCCATCATCAGATCCTGTTTATTATCATCCAGAAACAGACTGCTCGACTCCAAACTCGATAGATTGTGTCGTTCAAATGGCAGTTGTGGCGGCTTTGTAAATATATTTTTTTTTTGTTTATATAGTGGGTTTTGCTTTCCGACTACTGGTAAATTCCAAAAGAACATATACTCACTTTGGAGTAGCATACATTTGCTATTCCGTCGCACTAAAAAAATAGAAATCTTTAATTAACGATGTTATATACATTATATCCAGTGCATTTACTTACTAGACCTATTTGCAAAAGGAACATCAGACTAACAATGAAACTATGAGTAGATAGTTGTCAACAGGCCGATTAATCTTAGTACAAAGTTCGGGATGACGCACTTAGTATAATGATAGTATTTTAAAAGCGTATTATTTACCTTGATAGGCCGATGAAATAAGTATAACAATTTTTTTTCGGTTTATTCGTAATCGTATGGTCATATATGCTGAATTTTGATAACAGATGGCAGCAATCTAGCTTCTAAAATGTGATAGCTTCTTGAAATTGACGAGGTTATCTAGAACTACGAATTACGCGCATGCGTTATGTAGGTTTACGCCAGGCGCACGCACCTACGTTCAGCGCAATAATAATACCTTGGTACAACTCACACAAGGTCATTCAGTCCCAAACTAAGCAGAGCTTGTACTATGGCAACCAGACAACTGATATACATACTTACATATTTCTAAATACATACATATTATAGATAAATTACACCCAGACACAGAATAAACCATCGTGCTCATCAAACAAATATTTTAATTTTAAAGCCAAAACCATGGAGAAGTACTGAAAAATCTGTAAATGCGAAAATTAATAATTTATTACAAAATAGTTGATAATATACTGGTTCAAATGTTTATATAAGTGGAACAGTTTAGAAAGTCGCCATTTTTTTCGCCCTGGATGGGAATTGTAAAACATGCGATTTCCATTCGCATGTTTTACAATGTAATTAAAGTAAGTATGAAGTATGAACTTAATTTTAGTATGAAGTTTTTGCATTTGAGGATGCAATTAGTTTATTTTTGTTTTGTTAAATTATATTTTCATTTTGTATGTTGTGTTTCAGTATTATCAATAGCACTTGGTGATATACGAAAATAGTAGTAATTGTCACTAGCGAAGATTTAAAGTGAGTCAGTGTTATCATCAGCAGGTTATTATGGTCATGGGTGTGATTCAAATGTTCAGTCTTTTAATCTTTTCTGCCTCGAAACTATGATTGTTTGAAATTGTTATTAATCATTATTCAATGCTATAATATAAAAATAATTAATCGGTGTTATAATATTTTAAGTGTTTTAATTTTTATCCTACGACATATACCTACGTATGTGTTGTAGCTATACCTATACATATCGAACCAACATAAAATATGTACATTAGTACTAAGGGCATACCTACCACTAGCGATAAAAGATGGCGCTAGTTGTATGGGACAAAAAATGCTGAAGTTTGGTCTTTATTTCAGTATATACAAAAGTACTCTGTGGTTGTTAACAGGTAAATGGAGGAGTTTAGTGTATTGAAATCGCCTAAAAAGAAAAATATTTTAGTTACTATCTACACACATCAAAAGTGTCTAGGGATCAACTACATTTATAAGTATATTTTATTACTTTAATTTCTATGTTAAGGTTAAGAAATTCCTACATTTTGTAAAAATTAATAATAAAATGCATTTTTTGCAAATTGTCGGAAAATAACCTCAGTAATTGTCGTCATGCATGCATACACAACCCCCCCCCATCCACACAGCCAGACACAAACATCCGCACACGCAATATTACTCACAAACACTTACTAATAGATTTACTTCATCTCAAAATGTTAAATGTTTAGCAGCGAGTACGCTTTTGTAAGAAGGAGTGCGCCTGGAGATCCATCATACAAGTCTCGAAGCAACTGCATTACATTAAATGTCTGGGAGTGGTGATGCGAGATCTTCTTCCATATCGCTTGGCCACGGTTCCCGTGATACGATAGCGTGTGACGCTTTTTGTAGTGCCAAGAGCGACAGCCACAGTACGTTGCCCAGAACCAGCTTGCAACATTACAAAGTCTCTTATCATCTCTTTTCATGGAAAATGATATTATTGCTCCATAACCATGCATTATTTTTCAGTTCCGATGCAGAAATTGTAATGGTTTTGTAAAAACGCTATTACACACTTTTATAATAATCCTGATTGACAGTTCAATCAGGATTCCTATAGATCTATTTTTAGATAAAAAAAGAATACTCTTTATTCAAATAGTAAAATTCACATAAAATAATGAATAATGATCCAAAAAAGTTAAAATAATAACTGTGTATTTTTTTTAGTTCCTATACAAAGGCTTACATTAAAATATAATTGAAAAAAATATGCAGCGCCTAAGAATTACTCCTATTAGGAAAACAAAACATTTAAAATTACAAACTGGTATAAGCATTTTTAAAAGTGTCTTGTTTAGAACTTGTCGCGTTTAAAGTCATTGACTGTGGCATAGCATGTTTTTACGTAATATGGACTGTTACGTTATAATATGGTTTGACCGATATGCATTCCTTTCAACTACCTTGAATTTCCCGCCCGATTTTTGGCCTTTTTTTACCCCACTGCAAGGAAGGGTTATGTTTATAATATATGAGGTAATAAAGAATATCTATACTAAATAAATTCTAAGGAACATTCCGGGTGCAAAAGATAGCGTTCTCTAGCTTGGTGTTTATGATCATAATACATAAAATAAGAAAGAATCACCAACGTTCTTATTTAAGTACAAGAGATACTTCAGTCATTTCAACATGACAGAGTTTACGAATTGTTTGAAAGCTCTGTCGTGGGTCGAAATCTTCTCTGAAGAGACGAACTTAGCATTTAACAGTTTTCAAGACATGCTCACATTGCTATTTAATCTTTGTTTTCCGATACGTAGACTAAAAAAAACACGACGCACAGGTGGAAATGTATCGTAGCTTTCATAAGGTTTGAGAAAGTCATGTGAGAGAAAATGCAGACCAAGATTTAAACCCGCCGGGACATCAACGAGTAAAAGTATAAATGTACTTAAGTCAAAATATTAGATTCGTCAAAATGTACAATATAATGTGGTCATAATGTTATGTCGGGTTGAATGATCATATGACATAATACGACCATGTCAAAATGTACAATCAACTTTTGGTGTAATGGTCAATTTGTCTCACGGCCTAAATGAACATATGGCAGAATATACCATGGCCAAATAGTTCACACAAATATTTACACTGAGCGGGAATCCAACGCGCACCCCCTGACGTCGCATTCGAATCAACTACCGCTACGTCACAGTGGCTAGAATTTCCTGGAATCTTCTTTTTTTTATGTGTCAGACTTTGTCCCAGTGCCATTTTGCTATATATGTACCACCGGAAGATCAATGAGAGAAGAAGTGTATTGTACTTGGGACTCTGACCTGGGACAGAGTCACGTCTAACAACTACATGTCTGTAAATCTGTATAAAAGACGAATGTATGGTTTTCTAAACTTTATTCTTGAATTATCATAAACTAACAAAATTAACTTAAAAAACAAAACAAGTATAAATAAACTCAAATTCTTTCAGTTAAGATAGTCCTACTTATTATTCATACTATAATTAAATCAGATTACTTATACGTGGCTCACCTGGGTGAACTACGAGGTGGTCCACGGGCACTAAACGATATATTTCACGAAGTCGTACAATTCCTTTTAAAAAATTAACTATAGATACCTCTTTATTATTTAAATGTTTAAGCATATTTTTATATTTCGTGTCAAAAATTATATCACATTTCCTCCGTTTTCTCTTATCAAATAGTGAATTTCTAATTCGCGAATCCTGGTATTTACATTCCTTCCGTAACAAATGTACAAATAAATATAAACCAGGGTTTACACGCATCCTCTTTCTTAAGCGGCCATGCCATGCTTCAAGACTGTTGTTAGTCCAATGTCGTTGGTCGCTGGCACTGATCTCGGCAAGAAGTGATTCTGATAACCACTGCTTCTTGTAATATATTTCAAATTTTTGCACTACCTCGGAATATTCAACCGTCTCAAGTATTTCCGACCACCCAGTAGATATCAAATGTTCTGGCAATAATGGTAAATAAGAAGCCATTTTCAAAAATTTTATCCCTCCTTTAATCCTACCAAACTCCAAACTTTTTGCTTTTTTCCATATCGCACGATTATAATGGAAAAAGCATCCCGTAATTTTGCACTCCGGAAACACTCTGTTCATAGCATTATGTTGAGCTCGTTCAAAATCACACTTATAGTATTTAATAGTAATTTTTAGTCCATCTCGTAGAAAAGTAAATAGCCGTTCATAGGTATTTGTACTTTTATCAGGCAGTAAGGCATATATTACGGGCACTATGTTTGTCTCTTCACTTGTGCTGCAGTAATCTAAGTGGATGGTAAATAACTGTACAAATGGACTTGGTCCAATCGGAATCATCTGTATCTGTAATTTCTTCATTTTCAAAAACTTCTTCAAATATTTATTTTATTGGGGCATAGCTTAAACAAACTTGGCTTTTGCATTTTTGAAACGCTAAATGATTTTTATTATTAGATGTAGATGGTAAACAAGTATGATGCCCTTCTCGTAATACCGCAAGTTCATCTTTACTTATAGTGAGAGATGCTGCACAAGACTCTCGATTAACACATTGCCACAACGACGTTCCATTTTTATTTTTGTGCCTCCAAGTGAACCGGTGCAAACCGTACAGAACAGTTGATTTTCCTTTTTGAGTTTTGCTATAAATTGGTATTTTATTCGCCATTTAAATAAAATACGCTTTACGCTTATACAAAATTTCTTTAAGTGTAAGGAAATGACAAGAAATGTCAGGAATTATTATATATTTTATCATTTTATCGATGACTATTCTAAGCTGCCAAGTGGTATTTCAAGGAGTTCTTAAATCTAGATAGAATACTTATAGCAAAAACCTCTTACGTACAAACTAACCAATAGCACATTTTGTCGCATGTACATTATCACTAATACACGTTCCGGCCCTTGGGAATTTTGTCATCATTGTAATGTGTCATAATGTACTCTCTGACAATGACTCATTACTGAACTATTTGACCATTGTACATTTTGACGAATGTAATATTTTGACTTAAGTACAATTATACTTTTACTCGTTGATGTCCCGGAACGGATTTAAATATTATAAAGAAAAACTTTAAGCCGCAAAACTTAAATAATACATAAAGAATACAACTATTCGCGGCTGTATTAAATAAAATGTGTCATTGTAGCCCAGAAACTAAGCAACGAAAAACATACAAGTCACGGACACAAAGTACACCCAGACTCGGAGCAACAATTTGTGGATCACACAAAGTGGAGTCCCGTGTGGGAATCGAAACCACGACGAGCAGTAACAGTCGTTCACACTCTCACCGCGTCACAGAGGCAGTATTTATTTTAGGAAATATTATGGGTAACATTTGTCTTTTCAAATGTTTTAGTAGATATTTTAGTTATTATATACATCCTATTTGCTATTAATATAATATCAAGATAAAGAAAATGGCGGCTGCCCAAACACTACAGCAGCGAAAAATAAAATAATATTGCATTATTTAATTTACATTATTTATACCTACATTGCCCGCTCAAAACAAAACTGCCGATTTTACAGAAAAAAAATTTATACAGGATTCAATTCAGTTTTTATCATGGAAAATGCTCGTTTTTGGATGTTTTTGAAAAAAAATGCTGTGAAAATGTCTGTGTTCTGCAAAAGAGTTTATTTGTAATACAGCTGTGCTTCTAAAGCTCTCTTTTGGATTTGTGCGAGCTGTCACGTCTTAAATTCATACCTACGTAAATAGCTACAAAACTATGAATAAATAATCTATAGTGGGGCATGCGCGTAGTCCCCCACGGGCAACGCGGCGGCGTTGTGAAGAGGTGCCAAACAATGACAGATTTTCTTGAACGTTTTTCTAGGGTTTTGTGTTTGTGATTTTTTTATATTTTGTGTGTAATATAGTGTAACTGTATTTTTATGTTATATAACCACAGCGACATTAACTTAATTTTGTTGTATTTAGGTATTAATTGGTATTTTATCATGTATTTTAATTTATTCCTTATATCATGTTTGCATGCCAAGACACTGGTAAATGTGCTGTACTTTTATTACACATAATCACCTCACTTTTGTTAACCACATTTGAGCAAATAAATCAATTTCGTTTTATTATTATCTAGCTGTACCCTGCCACGCTTCGCTGTGGCACATTGTGATTGAATAGATAAAAACAATCCTTGAAGCGGATTATACACTCAAAAGCATGATATATATCATGCTTTTCAGCTCGATCGGTGCAAAACTTTTTGAGTTTTTGAAGCGTACACAAACCAACATAACATTTTTATATATATAAATATTATAAAGCTGAAGAGTTTGTTTGAACGCAATAATCTCAGAAACTACTGGTCCGAATTAAAAAAATCTTTCACTGTTGGATAGCCGTGTGTGTAGTGAGTCAGGGGGTTGCTTGTTCGTAACTTGTCCGGTTGCGATACAGGTGGCTTCGGGTACGCGACCCCGACTTCCCGAGCCGCCAATCACTGCACTCCCAACCATCCCTGCACATTGGTGTCCGCTGTCCTCCCTTGACTTGCCTGACACTTGTGGTAGCATCTAGCGACCGGGCGTGACGGGTTGACGGGGGGTCCAGGGAGACCCGGTGGGAATGGTTGCCGCCGGCCACCTGCCGGTCAGGATCCCGTCAGTGGTGGGGGGGGGGGCACCGGGGGCTCTTCCGTGCCCCGCATCAGCCCTTCACACAACTCGCGGACCGGCCGGGACTTACGCCCCGCCCTCTTATTTGAGTATCACTGTGGCCCCATACCTCATGTAACTCCTGATATATCTCTGTAAATGATGGCACGAATTAGAAAAAAGAGAAGGCTTAACCCGGCTATCCACATTTAAAATGGATTTTTGCAATGTCAGGGGTCTTCATAGCAACCTAGACGCCGTACACCTTGAGACAGCGCGGCCTGCCTTGCTCTTTTAAACAGAGACGCAGATATGTGCCCCGGATGACATCTCGTACCTTAAATACCCCGGCTACGAATTGAGCAGACATTGCTTCGGAAAGCCGGGGTGTGCGTGCTCATACAGAGCGATATCTGCAGTCGCCGCCTTCAGGGCCTCGAACATGGGGATCTGTCCATTTTATAGCTTTGCGTAGACCATGGGGGACTTACCCGAATCTACATGCCTCTACAGATCTTGCAGTGATTCGGGGTCGACTCTACTTTTTGCGAACGTCCAAAGGGGGATTAACCAAATGTTGGAGCAGTGTCCATCCGCAGAGGTGGTGGTGCTCGGTGACTTTCACACTCATCATAAAGAGTGGTTGGCATCGAGGACCACCGATCTCCTGGGTAGGACTACTTTCAATATGGCCTCGGTCTATGGTCTCTCACAACTAGTAATACAGCCCACTCGTATTCCAGACGTTGAGAGCCACATGGCCTCCTTGTTGGATCTTCTGCTGACAACACATCCACGCGGATACAGGGTAGTGGTCGATGCTCCACTTGGATCGTCTGACCACAGCCTTATCCACAGTGAAGCCCCCATTGCGCGACCCGTCCGCTCTCCAGCGTATGGTTGTTAGCAGATTGGGATGGACTCCGCGAATTTTTCGCGTCCTACTCTTGGAGGCAGCTATGCTATGCTTCTCCACACAGGATTCCGACGCTTGTGCGGACTGCATCACGGATACCGTGCTTCAGGGAATGGAACTATTCATTCCCAATGCCCTAATTCCCGTTGGTGGTCGTAGTCGCCCCTGGTTCAACCAGGCTTGACGAGTGACCGCGCGCCTGAAACAGTCTACGTACTTAGCCTGGAACGATGCCAGGAAACGTAAGGATCTGACCGTGAATGTTGAGAAACGTAAATTCAACGCCGCCTCCAGAACCAACAAGAAGGCTATTGCTATAGCAAACGCAGATCATATTGGCAGAATTGGTGAGCTACTTCAACTACCGTGTTTCATATAAAAATGGAAGTTGCGCGTTTACGACATTGCAACAGGTAACGAATCCTGGATTTATCAATGCGATCCAGATACAAAGCGTCAGTCGACAGTATGGCTGTTTCGAAGCAATCGACAAGCTTAGGAAAAATTTTGATCGCTAGTTTCTTCACTTTGACGGAGTATCTGGTTTCAATTCCATTACGAAACCAATGCAGCATCAACGCCGAATAGTATACCACAAAATGCCTGCCAGAAGTTTTGTCTACAATGAGCAACAAGCAACCAAACACCGGGCTGGAACGGCCGGAAATGCCAGGACATCACACCGGTCAGAGTCTTGGGCCACCCTTCTTACAGTCGTGATCTGGCACCGTAAGACTTCTTTTTATTCCCCAAAATAAAAAAATCGGCTAAAGGGATACAGTTTATAGCGCCGCGCGCAGGAAAACGCGCTAACCGCGTTCGAGAAGGTCGTAGAGGTGTCTGCGGCGGACTGGAAAAAAGATTTACAAAATTGCCTCGGACGCATGAAACTTTGTATGATATCCCTACCATACAAAGTATGCGTCCGAGGCAATTTTGAACTTGAAAGTATTTCATTAAAATATTTTATCCATAGAAGTTGGTATTTTAGTTTCTCAAAACTTTTTAAGTGTCCCACGTATGTAGGAAATTTTGTTTCCATCAGCGCAGGCGGTTTTTATTTTTAAATATGTTTTTTCTAATTATTATTTTCATAATTTTAGACGCAATTTATTAAAAATATATTTCATACAAATTTGCGCCATATGCATATCCCTATTAGACTCTATAACGTACTTGATCCCGAGACACTTTTGATGTGTGTATATAAATTTCAACTGCATTTTTTTATTCTGTTACAAAGTTTGAGAACTGTACAATCAGCGTTACAATAATATATATAAAAGTTAAGTTTTTGTATTGTTATTATTATTATTTTAGGCACTTTCCTGCTTGGTTATTATAAGTTACCAAGAGATATTTGTTTTCATAAAATTTCTCGCTCAATTTTAAACTCGGCGATATCGAAGAAATCCTCGCTCAACCGCATTCCGGTAGTGAATTGCGGAGCGGGCTATAGAGCAAGCTATGCTTGAAGTATGTTTGAAGGACAATTTGCGCAACGAGGTCATCCGACAAAGAACCAATAGGAACTATTTACCTAAAGTAAACTTGATTAAATATATTTAGTCCGGATCAAAATACACGATAAAAAAAAAGATACATAGATATTTTACTTACTTCAGCTTGGCACATCGAACCGGTACACTTTAAAATAACAATGTATATTAGGAGATTTTTGAGAACACGCATACGCCAAGATTTTATAACTACATACGTATTATAAAACACAGTCCCTCGCCGCGTCTGTCTGTCCGTATGTGTTTGCGTAGTTTTCACTATAATTCAGATAAATTATTTTGAATGGTTTTTATCTTAATATCATGGGACAACTCACACAACGCTATCTGATCCCAAACTAAACAGAGCTTGTACTATGGAAACCAGACAACTGATAAACATACTTATATATTTCTAAATACAATAAAAAATATTATAGCTAAGTAACACCCAGACACAGAATAAACCATCGTGCTTATCACACGAAGTTTGATCCTGGGTGGGAATCGAACCCACGATCTCTTGCGTTGCAGTCGGACATACTCCCACCACGCCACAGAGGCAGTCTACATGCATATTATGTGTAGGTATAGATAGTGGAACTCTGTGCGAAGCCGGGGCGGGCCGCTAGTATATAAATAATTCAAATAATACTTATATATAGGCATACTGAAAGTTTTTGGATTCTGATAAATAAGACTAGATATCAGACTAGCTTTACATTTACTGTTTTTCAAAGTATATTCCCTCACAATAAATGCATTTTTGCATTCGCTGAAACCGTTGTACAAAGTTCGCTGAGACCAGTCTTCCTTAGGGACCTCCGGTTCAGGGCTCGTAAAACGTGTACCTCTAAGTCGTTAATTTGTGGAAACTAAAAGTCGCAGGGTGCGAGGTCCGGTACATAAGGTGGATGTGTCTACATGTGAGAAGCGTTATAGTGGTGAAGGAGGACATTGCTTCCAGGACGCTTTTCGCGAGCTTTTTTTACCAGTGCTTCGTATTTTCTTATTTTTCGTCATCAGATCTTTAAAAGGAAAGATCCACTCTGCCGACTGGCTTTTTCTTTCGGGTCCAAAGCTGTACACCTAGGTTTAGTCACCTGTCATATTATTGATATTATAGACAACCAATGACTGTCCTCCGTTGAACTTTTTTATCATTTTACGGCACCACGATGGATACGCAATCGTTTCCAGTCCTTCGTTAAATCATGCGGTATCCATCGAGTGCACAGCTTATTAAGCACAAATTTGCTAGCAAGTATTTTTTTTGTCAGTTTCAATAAGTTTTCGTACGGTGTCAATATCAGAGTCTGTAACCGCGGTCGCCGGCCGACCTTCATGTACTTCGTCATGGAGATGATCACGTCCACGTCTAAATTATGCAAACCACGTATACACTGAACTGCGACAAATGCTAATTGAAATCTGGCAACTCTCTTGTTGACTTAAGCCACAACGATAATCATAAGACATCAGTGAACAAAAATGTTCATGAGTTAAATTCATTTTGATCTCGCCAATTAAAAAGTAACATGTTTCCACAGAGTTCCATTTTCGAATTCCAAAGTTGTTTTTTTCCTTCTTTTATTGTAAATGGCCAGATCCAGAAACTTTCAGTATAAAAAACATTATATAATATACTTGGCTGGTTTTTATTTATTTATATTTTATTGCTCTTTGCATGGGTATACACTTACTTGCGCCGTACACAATGGCCCAGTCGCCTGAAAACAACATTGTTAAATACTATTATTTTCATAGGAATGATTTATTAGTAAAGCTTTAATTATTTGCAGTGGTGGTGATCCTTTAATTCAGTGACAGGAAATTTATAGTAATTACTTGAGTTTCAGGCCTGATATTAATTAAAAAAATAAGATTAACTAAACTGGATTTAACCATGGGATAGACCTAATTACTTTTATGTATAAAATAATAAAGGGAATTCACTTTAATTTAATCCACTTTAAGGAATTACACAAAATTAGGAAATCTGATTACCAAGTCCAATCCTTTTCTTTTCTTGAAATATCAAAATGATAGGTTCCAAATCAAAGTCAAAGTCAAATATCTTTATTTCGTAAAATCAGGTTAATGATTATTTGAAAACGTCAAATTAAAACATACTAAAAATTTTATAAAATTATGAATGTTTGAAAAAAAAACAAAATGAGGTTAGGTGGCAGTTCCAAGTGTAAAGCTCATGAGAAGAAGCTGCCAAGAAACTCATATGCCCCTCTTTTAAAATGATCAAGTTTTTCTTTACCAAAATAAATTTTACTGAATGAACCAGTGTGTTTGGTGAGTGTTATAGTTTATAAAATAAGGATAACTAAATAATAATACTATTAGTAACTCTAAAATGAGTATATATAAACGTATTCAGCAAACACAATACTTCACTTCTTACAAAGTAAATATGTATATATACATATAATCTTAAAGTACATTTTAATAGCCTGTGAGAGAGAGAGCGTTTTTGTCTTCCATATAATCAATTATTGAGTAGTAACTTTTCATACACAATTTTTTCTTAATGGTACACTTAAATTTATTACGACTTAATTTTTGAATATCGCTAGGGATTTTATTGTAGAAACGTATACATTGGCCCCGAAATGATTTGTTTACTTTTTGTAACCTTGACGCTGGTACAACAAGTTTATGTTTGTTCCGCGTGTTAATTTTATGTATATCACATTTCTTACAGAAACTATCAATATTTTTGTGAACATATATAAGGTTTTCATAGATATACTGACATGCAACAGTCATGATATTGATTTCTTTAATTTTTTCTCTAAGTGAGTGTCTGCTACTAAGATCGTAAATTGATCGAATAGCCCTCTTCTGCAGAACAAAAATGGTTTGAATGTCGGCAGCATTCCCCCACAGTAGAATACCGTACGACATTAAACTATGAAAGTAACTAAAATAAACTAATCGCGCTGTTTCAACGTCTGTTAGTTGACAAATTTTTCTAACTGCGTACGCTGCAGAACTGAGTCTATTAGACAATTCACTTATATGTGGGCCCCACTGAAGCTTAGAATCTAGAGTAATTCCTAAAAACTTTGTGGTCTCTACAGGGTTCAACTCATCTTCTTTTATTTTTATAGTGGTTGTTACTGGTTTCACGTTAGGTGTTATAAATCGAATACATTTAGTTTTGCCCTCGTTTAAGAGTAAATTGTTAACATCAAACCAGTTAACCACTTTTGAGATAGCCATATTTACATCTTCAAAGTCTTTTTGCTGGTGTTTTAATTTAAATAAGAGTGATATATCATCTGCAAACAGGACTATCTCATGATTATTTTTTACTAAATATGGTAAGTCGTTTATGTAAATTAAAAACAATAACGGCCCGAGAATAGAACCCTGTGGGACTCCCATTTTGACCACAGACCCCGGGGAGCGTTTACCATTAACATCAACTTTCTGGATCCTTTTACTCAGATAGGACGTAAGAAGATTCAGAGCTGTGTTTTGAATACCATAATGTTGCAATTCCCTGAATAATGTTTCATGCAGAACACAGTCAAATGCCTTAGATAAATCACAGAAGACGCCTAAAGCATCCTGCGATTCCTCCCAGGCGTCAAATATATATTTTATAAGCTCCACACCAGCATCGGTTGTAGAGCGACCCCTAGTAAAACCAAATTGTTTAAAGTGTAATAATTTATTTTTGTAAAAGAAGTTCTGCATCTGATCATATATCATTTTTTCAAAGATTTTACTAAATGTTGGTAGTACTGATATGGGTCTAAAATTAGTGGGGTCAGACATACTACCTGATTTATACAATGGTATTACTTTACTATATTTCATTAAATCAGGAAATACACCACAATCTATACATTTATTAAATATAAAAGCCAAGTCCTGCGCAATAAAATAAATTATAGACTTAGTAATCACAACTGAGTTACTCCAGAGGTCGGTAGTCTTCTTAACATTAATATAATTAAAAGCTTTTATGACATCTATATGTGTAACATAATTAAATTGAAAAGTGATGTCACATTTATTAACATTTTTAATCAAGATAGACTCAGCTGCAAAAGGTGAGGAATTCAATGACTTTGTAGTAGAGACTGGTATGTCAGTAAAGAATTTTTCAAAAGCAGTGGCCACTTCTATGTCCGATGTGATGGTTTTACTATCTATTTTAAGACAGTAATCATTATTGTGACCTCTAACTCTTCCGGTCTCACTATTTATAATATACCAAGTCATTTTAATTCTGTTATCACTGTTTTTAATTTGTGAACTAAGGTAGCAAGCTTTTGCTGTTTTGCAAGCCTGCCTAAATATTTTAGCATAATTTCTTACATAAGCTTGAAATCTTTCACAATAGTTATAATTTCGTTCATCATACAGCTCATATAATCTTTTTCTACTTTTATGTAGGCCGACAGTAGCCCACTCACTAAAAGTTGCATTCCCCTTAACCATAATCGTTTTGGGAGTGAAAACCGAATCGAAATTATGACAAAATTTATTAAAGAATGTTTTATATAAAATGTTAGGATCACTGTCCTCATTCAACAGTGGAGGGTTACAAATGATCGACTGACAGTTTTAGGGATAACAGTTATACATTTTTTAGTTACTTTTCTACTTTTAATATCAAAAGAAATAAGTTGACCATAGTGGTCAGAATCCATTTGATTAATTACTCTCTTGTTATCTACAATAATATCTGTGAATATATTATCTAAACATTTGGCTGTAGTGGCAGTTATGCGGGTAGGCTCTAAAAATAAATTACACAGATTAAATGATTTGAATAGAGCTAAAATCCTCATACTTGAAGTAGTATTCTCTAATAAATTAACATTAAAGTCGCCACATATTATTACATTTTTATTAAGGTTTGTTACCTTATGCAAGACTTCATCCATAACATGTTCAAAAATATGATATTGTGCTGAAGGCGGTCTGTACACAGTCAATACAATAAACCACTTCAACTCAACACAGGCTATTTCTATGCTACATTCATCAGAGAAGTTAACAATATCACGGCGTTCTTTGAATTTAAGATTTTTATTTATTAATATTAGTGAACCACCATGTATAGCCAGTTCCCTGCTGAACGAGCTGCCTACCTGGTGATTGTTGAAATTGAACATTAACTGATCGCTCTTTAGCCAGTGTTCAGTAATACATAAAATATCAACAGCTTCAGCATTCATGAACAATTCCAATTCCAAGTCTTTTCCTGTCATTCCTCTGATATTCTGATGCACCAGGTTAATTTTATTAATGTAACTATTGTTCTGTTTTGACATAACAGAATAATTTTCAAGTGGTAGTGCACAAGTATGTGTGCAAGAGGTACTCTCTATTGTCTTAAAATTTAACTTAAATTATTCGGTATGTCAATATTATAATTATTATTAATACATAAATTATCATTATTAATTTCAGGTGCTTTAGCCAAATTGTTGGCTAAGTTAAAATTAATGTCATAATTTTGTTGCTCAATAGAAGCAACTTGAGTAGCCAAATTCTTGGCTGAAGTATTAATATAAAAAGATAGCGAAACAGCTATCTGTCTTTTACAACTATTTTAAGATAATATCTATCTTTTGTCAAATAAAAATATTTACTAACAAGTTTGTTAGTGTCAATAAAATGAAATTTATTATAAAAAGGTCCATTAATTTGGCATGTCAGTTGATGCATAAGGTTATTCAAATTATATCTAATAGTGTTTTCTTCCTGTGATAATCCTCAGATCCTAGATTGACACTCAGGGGAAAAGATTTTTTTTTACATTTAAATTGGACAACTCCTCAAAATAATTTAAAAACTTATTTTTGTTTACATTTCCCCTATCACCGACAAAAATAATTATAGTGCTGTCCTGACTAAAATTAGATCTTAAAATATTTTCCATGATATTACTATAGGACAAAGCAGGCGTGCAATTATTGATGATTCTAGTTTGTCCCGTACTCAACTTTGACATTAGGGATCCAATACCCTTACCAATTTCATCACTATACATCATAATAGTACTTAATTTAAAAGAACTGCTAGTTTGTGCTAAGTTATTATGAAGTGCTGGCAGTGGAGAGGGATCACATGCTAGCGATTTGCAATCTAGTGATAATCTACAGATTTGACTATGCCTACTTTGTAATGGAGTTGATTGCTCATTGTTGCAGTTGCAAGAATTGATTAGCTTACCTATAGCCAACACCTGCTCCCTGCTCTGTTTTTCAGTTACTTCATATTTCATTGTTAGAGTCTGTAATGATTCCCGGAGGCGGTCAATCTCTAATTGCATAGCCCGTGTATCCTCAACATACTGCGATGAGACATTGTCCAGCTCCAGTGAATACATTTGAACCTGATCGATTAGTTGCAATCTCTGTCTATTTAATGTCATGCTATCAATAAAGAATTTGTGTTTACTAATTATTTTTTTGTTTTTGTAATGTATTTCTTAATTTTTATATACTTTTTAAGCTTATTTCTGCTGCATTTAATATCCTTGACAGATTTATTAGACTTTTTAAATTGCACGGGCCCATCCTCTCCGGTAAGAGCGATAATAACTGAGGAATGTAAGTTACCAACTGCAGCATCATTTATGACCGGGCCAACCAATTCACTGAACAAGCTATTGTTACACTTTACAATATGGTTATGTTTATCTGACTCAAGTTCTGATATTTTGTTGTGCGCTTGAAGTATTTGTCGTTTCAAGGATGTTATGTGGTTAAGAGTCTGTGTGTATTCATCCACACAAGCATCAAAGCTGTCTACTGTGCGTTGGAGTTTGTCCCGGTCATTTAGGATATTGTTATATTCAGAGTGCAACTTTGCCAGTTCATCTCTCAACCGTTCATTCATGTTTAAAACGTCTAACAGTTCTTTTTCATTGCACTCTCTTTCCCTATTAAGTTGATCACATCTTTCTTTGGATGCCTGTAGTTCCCTCAAAGTCAGTTGTAGTTTAATTTGTTCCTGACGAGCCAAGGCTTTGCGAGTCATCATTTTCACTTTAATAACAAGTTAAAAAGTCTATTAAATTAATGCCAATAAAGGTGAGATCAAACAATAGGAGGTTATGGTATTTGGCATTAAAACACTACTTAAAATTGTTACTAAAACAGTTTGTAATGCAAATAAAACTTAAATAAATACCGTACCTTGTAAGAAAAGACAATAATACACAAATATTCCTTAAAAAAAAACTTTGCCGGTGTCCAACACTCACTTCACAAGATAAAACTGTTAATTTTGTTTGTACACTTATAAACCTGATAAACTTTTGTACGCTTACTCGAAGTTTATTAAAAAGTGTGAAATTGGTTTATTAAACAAGATTACTATTAGATTTTCAATAAATTCAATTAATATAATCGGGACAAATTTGAATCAGCTGTTACCTCGAGGGTTGCCACAGGAAAAACATCCGTTAGTAACAGTTGATTTTAATGTATCAAAACAACAATTATACAAACGGATAATTTTGATATATTTTAATATAAAATTAATTAGTTAATAATTTAATTTAAAAATATTAAATACATTGGTTTAATTAATTTAGACATGGATTCGAGCAGCGGCTATTTCTCTAAATCTTTCGAGATTTATCGAACGTATGAGTTTCGTTTAATGAAAAGAGTTATATCTAAAATATCCTGTCGGGTACAGTACCTACAAATGACAAAACGTACGAGTTGCTTGTTTGTCCAATTGTCAAAATGTACAACATGCATGAGACAAAATGACCTTTTGTCGGAATGTTTCCATGACTGAATACCCTATGGTCAAAATGTGTAAATGATATAAGGAACGAGTGATGCAAACAAAAAGAATTGCTTAATATTTTCGGAATTTTTAACTTAAATAAATGTACTCTTCTTTATAATCTTAACTGTAAAGTTAATTTCCCATTTCTCTTTAACAAACTTGTTATATCGATCACGTAACTGCGTTATGGACTTAAAAAGTGATTACGTGGAATCTCTTTTTCGTTTAATTGAATCAACAATCTTTTATATTTTCTATCAAATATAATGTCAGACTTCTTTCTTTTCTTGTTTTTCAAAAAGAGAGTTTTTAATGCGTGATTCTTGATATTTGTTTTCTATTCGTAAGAAATGTATAAACATATATAAGTTCGGTTTTAATCGCATTCTCTTTTCAAACGACCGTGCCATGCCTCCAGACAGTTTATTTGTGCGGTGTCGCTGGTCACTATTGCTGATTTCTGCAACCAGAGCTTTGGATAACCTTTGGGTTATAAAATATTTTTAAAAATTTTCAACTGCTAAAGTTTTTTCTGAAACATTATTAAGAATTTCAGTCCATCCTTCAGACAGTAAATGTGCAGGCAGAAGAGGTAACAAGATGTTTTATCAGTTTAACGCCTTCTTTAGTTTCATCCAGCTTTAGAGCTGCTCCTTTTCTTCAAATTGCTCGATATTTCGCAGTTGGGAAACACATTCTTCACACCATTTATCTGTGCTCTTTCAAAATCACATTTGTATGTTGTAATGGTGATGTTTAATTCGTTGCTGAGAAAAGTAAAGAGGCGTTCATACGTGTCTGTGGTTTTATTAGGCAGCAAAGAGTAAATGATGGGCAATACGTTTGTCTCGTCATTTGTGCTGAACAAATCTAAGTGAATGGTGAATAATTTCTCAAAAGGATCTGGCGCCATCATAAACGTTCCATCTCCAAAAACCGTTTGGTCATTTGCATAATTTCTTAGCGTTTTTAAACCCAACTATGTACCAAACACAAAATTTTTTTCCTCAGTGCCATCTTCCCACAATAGAAAACTATCTTTGGCAATTCTACTTTTTCCAATTTTGTGAATGTTTTTGACTTTACACCTAAGAAGTCTTTTCTCGCTCTATACAGCGATCGCTTCTTTATATTAAATGTTGGCGAAAGATCAGACACGTCTGAATCATCATCATTTTCTACATTTTGAAAACACTCTTCGAATATTTCCTTTACTGAATTATAATTTTCACACTATTTTTTGCAATTTTGAAAAGCTTGATGATTTTTATTGATCGATTTAGATGGTGGTGTACAAGTGTGGTGACCTTCTCGTACCATATGTATTTTATCGTTACTGAGTGTTAGAGATGCGGCACAAGAGTCTCGATTGACGCATTGCCATAGCGTTGTGTCCTTATTCTCATGACGAAAATTGAATCTGTGCAGTCCATACAGTATCGTATCTCTTTCATTTTGATTTTTACTAAAAATTGCTGATTTATTTTCATCCATTTTCACATAATCATTGAAATAATAGAAACGAAATGACAATTAAATCGATCTAATTTCAAATTATATTACATCGTGACGCATTTCTTTCAAGGAGTTTCTATCTCTTATTTGAAGGGTTTAGATAATGTAAGGAGATTTTAATTATATGACTCAAAATATTTATAGGTAACAAAGAGATTTTATATTAATTACGTTGTACCTAACATGAATTCTGTGATATGTAAGTTATGTATAGCGATCAAAGAGAGCTCTAATGGCAGCAAAGACTTTCCAATTTTGTAACAAAGGCTAGCGCTCGTGTTGTTAAACTAAGCATATTGAGGCCGGGGTCCCAAGCGCTTCCGCACTGCATGGAGAAGTTCAAAATACGCATCTGTCACACACACACACACAATGGCAGAATCGAGAACATTAAGTTTTTAACATTTGTACATTTTGACACGGGGATAATCAGGCACTTTGAACATTTTGGCATTAATACGGTTTGACGCTTGCGGTTTATAACATGTTATTGTTTAGTCATCTGTTTATTTTAACATTCACACATTTGTGTACTTTTTAACTTTTGTACATTTTGACAATTGGACAAACAGGCAACTCGTACGTTTTGTCATTTGTAGGTACTGTACCCGACAGGTAAAATATGATTCAAATTATTTGACAGATTAATGTAAATTTTCTTGAAACAGTAACTGTATAAGAAATTGTATTATGTTTAAGTTAAGCAAACCAAACTTTGTTCAATTGCTTCTTTTATATAACTGCCATTTAACATAAATAAAAGTGTTCGTATTATTATTAATTAGAATGTATCACACCAAACATTTAATGTAACATGCATACCGGTACAAACAAACAACAATATTAGACTTATAGAAACTCACAAAATTTTATAGTTTTACATTTTTAGGTAAGTTGAGAGATTCAAAAAATAGTAATTTTAATAAGTACGTTTGTCAATTTTCCTCTAATTAAAGTGACAAATTTCTTACAATCGCATTTAAAAAATTACTAGCTAAAAGTTTTACTCGTAAATATTTAATAAATTCTTACGTCCTTTGTATATATCTCCGTATTTATCTGGTTTCATTTATTGATCTGTATGTTTTTTTTTCATTTATATAATTATATAACTTTCTCTATATGGTCGGCATCTCAAAATCCTCGTGTATCTCGTAAATTTCACACGAACTAGTGTGCACTGGAGACTGTTCTCAGTGCAATATTTTGAAACCTGTGGAGAATCTCCAAGTTGGAGTTACTAGCGGAGCCCTAGAGCTTTATTCCGTAGGTCCAAATCGGTTTTATAATGGCTTTGTAGACAAGCAGTTTGTTGCTGAGCGAAAGTCGAGATTGGCGCCCTAGAAGCAAGGATAAACTTTTAAATTGTAGATTTGCTTCTGTTCTCTTGGCTTTGATGTGATTGGCCCAAGTTAGTCTCCTGTCTAGGTGTAGGCCCAGATATTTTAAGGTGTTGTTAGCCGGTTAAGCTACACTAGCCATACAGACCGGTGTACAATTTCCTTTACGAAGTGTAAATGTCACTTGTGTGGATTTAGTTACGCTGGCTTTGATTCGGCATTTTTGTAACCACTCATCTATTTTATTGAGCTGGGTCTGCAATTTAACGGATGCCTGTTTAGGGTATGTGTCTCGCTATTGAGCGAGGCACGCAGTGTCATCTGCATAGGTAGCTGTTACAACATCAGGAGTCTTAGGCAGATCTGCCGTATAAGAGCCGTCGAGTATAACAACCCAGCACTGATCCCTGTGGTACTGAAGCGTTAATGTAATATAGTTTCGTGAGGTCTTCTTCAAATTTTACTTGAAATCTTCTCTGTTCAAGATAGGATTTCAGGATCATATAGAACGAGTTTGGCAGTAGATTTTTCAGTTTTTCAAAAGCCCAGGTGCCAGACTTTATCAAATGCTTGCTGAAATACAGCACTGCAGTACTCTTGTTTCTCGAGAGATTGTCTGATTGTATTAACTACTCGGTGCACTTGCTCTGTTGCACGCTTATCTCGAAATCCAAACTGGTGGCCCGGGATAATTTTATTTTCTTTTAAGACTGGTTTTAGTCTTGATAAGAATATCTTTTCAAAAACCTTTGACAGAACAGGGAGTAAACTTATAGGGCTATACGAGCAGGGTTTATTTGGTGGTTTACCTGGTTTTGCCACCATGCAGACTTGGGATATCTTCCACCGGGCGGGAAAGTGATACAGTCTGAGGATAGCGTTAAGTAGTGCTGTTATGTAGGCAATGTACTTTTTCGGTAGTCGTTTGAGAACCTTCCCTGATATAAGGTCGGGGTCAAGTTGGGGAGGGCGTGTCGGTGTAGGTCTAAGTGGGGTGTGTTCTGCCAGGGAACACTCACCTATTAAATGCTAAGTATACCGACAGCGTACGTCTAGGTGAGCGAAGCTGGACTATCAGGCGCACACTGACAAGTTCTTCATATACGTCCACGCCATCTCTAGACTGACACCTCGGTCTCCTGATAGGCCCACACACATCCATCTGTGTAGGTGTTCTCCCTGGGCAATGCTGCCGTCCCTAACGAGCTACACACAATACCATCTACCTCGTGACCGTGGTGATGAAGAACGAAAGGTGGACCTTCGGCGCCTTAAAACAGAACTATCTGGCAATAGGGAAGAAAACCCTACCAAAAAATTACAGCATCCATGGAAGAAGCAACACTTAAAGAGAATTTACCCCAGGAGGGTACCGGAAACTCCGGAGAATCCCTCACTAAGCGTTCGAGTCTGCCCTACTTATTTTGGGGACGGCAAAGGATTAACGGATAAACCAAAGAAGATACTTACACAACAGCTGTTCCATCCAGGTATTTTCAACCGCCAAAGATCTTCATCGTCTAATAATGTTGCTGACAAAACCCAAGGCAACACAAACGCACCATGGCAACGGATGCCAACTCAAAAGCGACTCCGCTCTCCAGATGAACACAATTCAAAAATGAACCAAGCCTAATAACCACGAAACCACGACCATGAGCAGCAGTTGACAAACATATAAATGAATGGCAAGGACAAACATATAACATTCAATCATCTGGACAATTCAATTCATCCGTCATCATTCAGTAGTTACCCTATTATAAACTAGTGAAATATATGAGGAACTCATTGCAGAAATATACAAAATATTTAAAAATATTATAAATATATCTATTTTTTTACTGCCTATGTAGGGTTCAAATATTAACGTTTTAATAGTGCAATAGATTCTACATACCATTATTACTATGTTACATATTAGACATAATTAATTCGTTTCGCGATCCACTATAAATAAATTATTGAAAGTATTTGCAATATTCTTAGTTCGATTTACGTCTTACTTCGGAGTGCAATTTGTTGGTACTAAATAAATTGATATTTTGTTGTAAAGGGTAGTAATTAATGCACTCGATAGTCAAGTTTGTCATAACATAATTAGCTTTATCATGAATGAATGAGATGAATGAAATTATTGAATTTATATCATGTCCCTATATGACGCTGCCCCAGTGTGACGGTAGTATAATGAGTAGGATTCGAACCCAAACGATTACGAGTAAAACCACTTCTAACACAAGTAATTTAGCTTAACTGGAGGGGTACGGTATTGCTGGTAGTGCGGGACCCACAAATCCCACATAGCTATATATTAAATTTTCAAAAAAAATCTTAAATAATAAAAATATTAAAATAATTGTCCATCAATTCATTAATCATGTTTATCAACTGATTCTCAAGTGTATATATAGATAACTTCAGTTTAACTCGACATTATGATTATTGAATTTATGAAGCGATTGACCCTTTCTTGTCCGTGTTACTACTTACTAGTAGGTAATACTGCTAATTTGTTCGTACGAGTACCATATTAATTATAAAGTCGCTACGAAAATATAAAGACATTTTGTAATACAAAATAAATACGTACTACTACGCCTGCATTAAATCCCACGCCCTGTAATGAAAAAAATGTGTAAAAAGGTGTCATATTCTTCATAATAAACATTATTTCCATATCTTATCTATAAAAATATCGGTTTTTATAAAATTTTTTTTTTTTTTTAAAGTGTAAGTACGTAACAAAAACAGGTGTTTTTAAAAACGAATTAATAAAAGATACCTGTTTTTCAAGTTTTTTTTTTATTTTAATAAATTTACACTATTACATAATATAGTTATGTTATTAGGTATAGTTAACATGATCTGGTGGTCAAATATCGAAAGAGACCTCAAAAAAGCCCAATTGCCTGTCGCGACAACCCAAGAGCGTATGTCTTGGCGCAGAAAAGTGAGGAGACCCGACCCTAAATAACGGGATCAGGGCCGGATGGATAGATGATTAGGTACAGTTAACTGCAAAAGTACATCATCAAAATCGGAATGTCAAAACGATTGAATGATATTTGTGCGAATCTAGTTAATGCTAATGTTAGTAAATTCCTGTATTTCTATATTTTTTGATAAATTTTAACTTTCAAAAGTAGATTATAAGGGTCCCACCACCCACCCTCGATCTGTGACTCACCATGATTGAAGTAGTTAGGAAATGTCCTTAATACAACAATCGAAATAGATTGACAAACATCACTCAAAAAAGAGAGACCTGTAACAAAGAAAATTAGTGACAGGTACTCTTACCAAGTCGAGTGGTAGGCACCTCTGGACCCTTGACTTGCAATATTCCGCTTCCATGAAGTGAAACTTCGAAACGTGTTTCGCCTCTACACGAGGCATCCTCACGACAGTTTGGCACCGACTGAGTGCCATGGGATCCCTCCCTTATAATCTACTTAAGATGGATTTCCGCCATGTTACGCCTAATTCAATCGGTTATTTCAGAATATTTTTGCAAATGCTATTTTCAGTATAGTGTAAAATAATTTATTGTAATTAACCAAATTCCTGTATTTTTACATTTTCTGCTAAATTTCAAATGATGGCCTTCCTCGGGACTCTATCAACTATCTACATAGGTACCCATTTTCATCTAAATTTATGGTTTAGCGTTTAAGCGTAAAAACGCAATAGACCGACATACTTTTATTAGTTTGGATTACTTATCCTGGCTGACTGAAAGACTTATTCATCAACATCAAGCGTTAACCGCTAGGATTACATCTTCGAAATTTTGGTAGTTGTTTATGTTGTAGGAGTGTGGAAGGATTTTTGGAAATCGTTGTCTAAAGGAGTAAAATAGGGGCTACCAGTTTGTACCAAACCCCGTCAGTTTTGAGGTTAGATTTAGAAAATTATGTATTACTTTCTAGTTTATAAAAAGAAATACATGCTGAAACGTTTTTGGAAAATCAGCTCTCAAGGGGATGAAAACATCCACGCAAGCGATGCCGCGGGTGACAAATAATTATTTAAATAATTATACTATAGGCCGACCGCTTAACTCGTATATCGCCTGCGCGGTGAGAAGGGAGCGCGGGGTGATGTTAACGGGTGGGTGAGCGGGGTGCGCGGGACAGAGAACTCACGTTCTCTGTCCCGCGCACCCCGCTCACCCCTCGGTCGGCCTTTAATTACACAATACTATTTTTTTCTTTACGGCTCAAATATTATATTAAACATTGTAGTAACTACATAGTACAAAACAAAGTCCCTTCCTGTCTGTCTGTCCCTAAGTATGCTTAGATCTTTGAAACTATGCAACGGATTTTGATGCAGTTTCTTTTAATAGATAGAGTGATTCAAGAGGAAGGTTTGTGTATTAAACATGCATAATATATTAGAGAAATACTGATAACATTTTTTTGCGCTTACCTTGCAAACGCTGGCTGAACCCAAACGATATAGATCAAAATAATGTACTACAGTATTGTACACCATAAAAAGGTCTACAAAAAAGTCCGTAATGGCATATCTCTATCACTTAGGGATAACTCACGATAACCATTTTTATTTTTTATTATTAAACGAGAAATAATAATGGCTTTATTACAAAGCGATTTTAAGAATTACAGCATTAATCCTTTTACAATTGAGTAAATACACTGTCCTTTAATATAGATCAATAAGGTTCGTTACACCATGTAATTTAAATGAATATTTTTGAAGATATTACAGATTTAAAATGCAGGGACATAGCGTTTGAGGCGGTACTGGCCGGGAGGCCGGCGGCACATGCCTTTATATCGCGTAGAAGGCCGAGCTTCGCCCTACAGCACTTCATAATTAGCAGTGATCGCACGCGTTTATCGGGGCTTTCTAGCGAGGAATATAACAACCTATACTAATATTATACAGAGGACATATTTGTATTTCTGTATGTAACGAATAAACTCAAAAATTACAGCACCGATTTCAAAAATTCTTTCACTTATAAAAAGCTGCATTATCGGGAAGTAACATAGGCTATATTTTATTCTAAAAAAAATTAGAGATTCTTACGAAAACTGCGTTTATGTGGATATGTTTAGTGGAGAAAAGTCAGAGCTAGCCAGAGCGGGCCGCTAATTAATTATAAAGAAGGTAAATATTAGGTGAGTAATAGAAACTTTGGTTATACCTTAAATAAATAAATAAGTATCAAAATTAAACTAATTTTATTTTACACATACTTATAGTTACATCTATTAATATTTCATATAATGGGCGGTACCTAGTCTACAATTTAAAAACGCTAAAAAACGAATCCCACCCAATCCTTAAAGATAAAAAGAACTATCATTTTCGTTAATTTAATTATGCTATGATTGCTTGTGTTAGTTTGAGAGAATTCGCGTCAGTAGAATAGTAGGTAGGATTCGACCGGTCGATTGCGATCCGATACCTTAGACACTAGGCTACCGCCCCATTACAATACCGACCTGTAGCTTAGCACTGGCCTATGTTTTTATACGTCAAAGAATATTTAAAACACAATTTTGATCAAGTTATGATTTTCAAGATTATGACTTAGTTAAGATCGTTTTTGATCATCGAGTTTTTTCGACAGTACAATCAGACAATTCATCGGTAGATTATTCAATCATTTACTTTAGGAACATTGTATCAGCTTTTGATTATGTACTTTTGCTTGACAATACTATAAAATTTAAAAGGAACTATTATCAAACTAATTACTTAAAAATAAAAAAAATGAGGTATTCCTAGTTTATGGGCGTCGAAAGCCTCCTTATAACCTCTAAAGTGCCCAGAAGGCTGGCAGCATTGCTATATTGTGAGATTTCTCTTTAGCGGCTTGACTCCAAACGCCTCAAATATGTATTTGCTGACTAGATTACTACAATCGTCTTTACTCGTTAAGTTAATTATTTATTTTAACCAATGTGTAATTACACATGGGAACAGCATTTTTGATGCATGGAATATCTATTATATACTAGCGGACGCCTTGCGGTTTCACCCGCGTAGTTCCTGTTCCCGAAGGAATAAAGGGATAAAAAATTGCCTATGTCACCCGGGGTTAGTTTAGCTTCACAACGATGAAAGAAATTTTCAAATCCGTCCAGTAGTTTCGGAGCCTATTCAATACAAACAAACAATCAAATCTTTCCTCTTTATAATATTAGTATAGAAGTATAGAAATAGATTTTCGGCGTGCTGCTTAGATAATTCTTTAGGAAAAAGTGGTAAAGTCGCAGAGTCCCACGACTCGCTTTTCATCATACGCCACATTATGTTCCTATTTTAATGATAATAGCAATCTTTTAGGTTTGTATTTGGGTATACATTAAGTATAGCGTTTTACAAGGCAATATCTAAGTCGAGAAAGAAAAATAATAATTAATCCATTCCAGTTGATTCGAGTTGTCATAGTGGAAAACGGGAATTTACCTACCGATAAACACTATTTATTTGCCCTTATACGGTTTGCTTTTTAATGTACCTACTCGTTTTTTTTAAATACATTTTATTTATCGGAAGATCACTATTAGCAAGTAATGACTAGTGATGACTACAGTTATATGGAGTTTGACACAATGATATCGCATAATATACATATATAAACGGAATAGGAATACCTTTATTTATATGCACAGAACCAGCATAGGTAACATAATACCCGTCCATGGATTCCAATCCGCAAAGAAATCACCGCCACCACCGCAAATGTCATAGTTTCAAATGAAAATAAAACCGGGCAAGAGCATGTTGGACCATGCCCAGTGTACGGTTCCGCAGCCGTTATTACAAATAAATGTACTACATATGAAATAAAAACGATTTGAATAATTGCACCAGAAGAAGAGCGTATTTTTATGGCACTTATAACGTTTTGTTGAGAAACGCAGTTTTTCGGCATATTCAATATTATTTAATATAATCAAGAAACATTTCTGCTTATTCAACCGATTTAAAAAAAGAAGGAGATTCTTAATAGTTTATTTGTTACCCGATTACTTGTAAGATAAGACAAGAAAGTATACCTTATGCTTCTATTAGGTTGGTGGTCCCATTGTCATCAGATTACGATCTGATGATAGGATCTTGGAGAAATCAAGGGAACTCTTTAAATATTGAAGGCACACCTATAGTAATTTATGTATATTTCATAGTAATTCATTACATGCATGCATTTACTTTTAAAAGCACCATTTAGTGAAGTGGAGCCTATGATAAACACCAAAAAGTTAAAGTAGTCCATAATAAATACTTCACGGTTTCCGATTCGATTATTTTAATATGGTTCGTCAGAATACACCTGATACTTCGCTCCTATATCATCATGTAATTTATTTATTTGGACAACCAGTAGTTGTTACATTATTACTTACGACTAGTATAATATGAAGGTGTCACAGTGATGAAGCTCTCATAGTGATGTTTCAGAAAAACTTCTAAAAAATTAACGGTCTTGCATCGAGAATTTTTGAGGAGTTCATTCGTTCATCATTTACAATCATTAATAACACCAATTAGAGTAGGTAGCTTATTTGTTTATATATCAAGTGCTTATCTAAATATTTAAGTACTTATGAATAAATATACTTACCATAGCAGAAGAAAATGGTCCTTTACACTGTTAATACATATATATTAATGACATTTGTAGAAAAGGATATTCCATTATAATTTTTTGGCTGTACTTACACCTGAAAAGCAGTCGTTTCCAATGCACTATAAATGAAATATATAATATACTTACGGAGTAACTGTTTGCCTATTTTTAAGTTATGAAGTAAAAAGTGAAGTAGTTACCATCGATGAACAATTAATTTTTTCCTGGAACATCATGTAGTTATTATAGACCGTTGCACGTTGCACACACAAAAAAAAATTGGTTGTCTGTAAAGTCGGTTTATGAACGATAATTTTACGTGATAACGTCATATTCAAATATTAATGACATTTCGCCATTGCTTAGCAACCAATCAATAACGTTAGTTCTAATTGTATTGCATGTCATGTCGCTGCAATGGCCATTCACTGTTGCTTAGCAAACAATCAATGACGTGGCTTTTTTTAGACACTTTTTCGTGAGTGCAGCCGGTCATCTATTTATAAGACATTATCACGTCAAAAATGTTGAATTTCATATTTGCGAATAATTTAACATATATTTTGCTTAAGTAGCCATTAATTATGTTAGATGTGTATTCTTTTCTATATAATAACATCGAACAACCTTAGTCACTACTAAGGTTGTTCGATGTTATTATACACAACATCTAACTAGAATGCACCACTGTGCATTCTAGTTAGATGTTGTATCTGCTAAATTTATATCTACGTCTATGGTTATTATTTATGGTCAGATTTCACTAAAATACGTTGTTTTGGGTTACGGACCCAGAGCTCCGACACAAGTTTTTCTTGCGAAAACTGGCTAATTTGTGCAAAATAAGTTTGAATTCGTAGATTGAGAAAAAAAAACACTGTGCTAGGAAAAATGAATCCCAATTTTGTAGTAAGTATGCCCAAATTAAAAGGACGGAAGAATTTAACAGATTTTCTTGTACTGAAAGAAACTTCTAACTGCATCTTAGAAACCAAAACAAAAGAAGCCGCAGCTGATGCGAAGCCAGGGCCAAATTGATACACAACCGTGTCATCGCTTTATGTACACATCAAATACCCTAAAATTCAAATAGTTGGGGGACAAGCCTAAGCAGTTATTCGAATTCACGAGGAGAAGCAGGTTATTAAGAACGTTTATATCAATTCGACTTGAAAATTGTAAGAAAAGAGTCGTAGGTTTAGGCAATATTAATGACGAGTGGGTCGGTTCGCTTCTTTTGGCATGATTTGTAAAAAAGTGTAGATAGATTACAAATGCTCACGACTTGCACATCTGCACATATTGCGTAGCCTGCACATCTGCACATTTTGCGTAGCCTGCACATTTTTCGACATGCACATTAGTTTTTATATGTCAGTATCGCAGCGACGGCGTTAATAGATGAAAGCAGCGGATTACATTTTTCTTTTTTTCGCTCGTGATAATTAAATCATGCTTTCCTACTTTTACAGCTTTTTTTATAATAGTGTGATACTGCAATATATAGGTTATCTATGTGTGCATTAGTTTGCCGTTTTTAAAGATCGAATGTGGTTTACGTAACCTATTATGGGCATAGCAATAACGGTAGACGCTATACTTGGCATGCCTTTTATGTTCTGTCGTTTCCATATTTTCCGGAAATTTGGAACTGATCTATATTCTAATGTGTTTAAATTTTGATCTCAAAACAGTTTTGCAAGCAGCAACAAGCAGAATTAATGCTATTGTTTAGTCACAGCGTCGATTGGAATCTGTCAGGTTACGTACGAAAATGAATCTTTCTAAGGAAAATGTTCGTGCAATAATTTTCTACAACTTTAGAAGAGGTCTGACACGGCTTTAGGGTTTTTGAAGAGCTAACATCTGTATTCAGTGATGAAGCCCTATGTCTGCGGACTGTTGTACGCTAAAATTTAGAATTCCAGCGTGGACATACTAGTATTAGTGACAAATCTCGCGAAACATAATTGCTGAACATAGTAATAACATCATTGCTGTGAGACAACTAATTCTCAAAGGTCGTCGTGTGACGTATCGAGAGATAGAGGCTCTATTAGGCATCTTAGGGACAGAAGATCTTGCATGAAGCGCTTGGTGTAAGAAAGCTAGTTTGCCGTTGCATCTGCTTTCCGATGATCACAAGGCGGCCCGCGTCAGATGGTGTAAGAAAACTCTGCAAAGGTTTAACCGAGGAGAGTCAAATCACGTCTACGACATCATCAGTGGTGACGAATCTTGGATCTATGCCTACGATCCTGATTCCAAACAACAATCTTCAATCTGGGTCTTTCAAGACGAGCCAAAGTCGACTAAAGTTGTTCGTTCTCGAAGCACTTCAAAGAAGATGGTGGCCACGTTTGTTGGAAAAACCGGTTGCGACTATTGCACTTGAATATCGTAGAACAGTTAATGCAGAGTGGTATACCACAGTTTGTTTACAACAAGTCATCGCCGAACTTCGAAAATCTAACTCAAAGCGACGCATCATCCTGCACCACGACAACGCAAGCTCACACAGCGCTCGTCAAACGATTGAGTATTTGAAACAGGAAAAAGTAGAAATTCTTGACCATCCTCCATACAGTCTTGACCTAAGCCCTAACGAATTCTTTAAATTTCCTAAAATTAAGAAAAATCTTCGTGGTAAAAGGTTACAGTGTCCGGTCAAGGTCAACGCTTTCAAATCAGCCATTTTGAATCCCAACTTTTCAGTGGAATAACTGGTTTGTTCGAATGGAAAAGTGTGTGGTGAATACTTTGAAAAACAATAAAAAGTACTTTAAGGTTCTAGTTGTTTTTTTTTCTTGAAATGACAAACTTAAAAGGCATGCCTCGTATAAACAAAATTAATCGATTTGGGAGAAGACAGTAGTATCCAAAGACAGAGTGTCATGTCAATGTCATCTCTGGTGAAGCAAGTTGGCAAGCTGGTGGGCAAGTGCATGTCGGGCCATGCACACTTCTAACAACGTTAAAGGTATAAGAGGGTGCGGGTGGGGCACTTAGACTGTAACAAAAATTTTCATTTTAGAACTTAATATTTCACAAACGGTACCTTTAATAACAAAATGCCCCCCCCCCCCCTCCTGACGGATTATATATATATATATATATATATATATATATATATTTATATGTATATATTTACTCCACTACCTATCTGGCACCCCACGTTAGCTTAAATGCATTTAAAGTGGTGTCCACCGGCATTTAACGTCCGGTATACGGATGCCAAGTCGGAATCTCATCGTAAAGCATCTATCTCGGCCACAATGTAACCCTGGAATTAAAATTTAAAAAAAGTTGTAGTCGTCATTTGTCAACCACTTTTGTCAGATTTATATTTTAGTTAGTTCGCACCGTTCTCGTTTTGGTAGCAGGGCGCTGATATTGTGCTTATATATATTTTTGTACATTGTGTGCGGATTTGGCTACCTCATGCGACGTTGCCGGTATGCTCAAAGGGTTCATTGTTTTAGCTTCATACCAGGAAGTGATAACAAAATTCCTGGGCCTCCGATTCAAATTAAGACCTACTTCAAATTTTATTTCTACAAAGTCAGTACACGTCTTAAATATTTGCCGTCCGCTTTAGAACTTATGTTCCAAAACTGGCGATGCTGGTGATTATTTTTATTTTCAATTTCAAGGAAGTTTTTAAGTAAGAAATGAATACTGTCTGACACCAACAAAACAAAAAAAAACATTTTCAACCACCTTTAAAAAGGAGGAGATACTCAATTCGAGTATGTTTTTTTAGGGTTCCGTAGCCAAAATGGCAGAACGAAACCTTTATGATTTTGCCATGTCCGTCCGTCCACAGCTGAACAGCAACAGCAGAAACTATAAGTGCTAGAAGGCTGTAATTTTGCATAGATACACATATTTTTTACGCTGACAAAGACAAAGAATAAAATCTTGAAAAACATTTTTTGAGGTTACCTCCCCCATTTGTAAAATGGGGAATTTGATTTTTTTCTCACCTACCCCATCGTGTGGGGTATTATTAGATAGGTCTTTTAAAAACGTTTAGATTTAAGTGTCTCCCCCCCCCTGCCAGCAAAATGGTTGATGTTGGGTATGTGAAAAAAATATGGTTGTATTATATATACAGGTAAGAAGGCGTTACAAGTTTACGAGTAACAGCTGATCAAATAAGAAGTTACAAAATTTTCGTACAAATTCCATTGAAAATTATTATTAAGTAGGTATTACGTTGTAGGTATGAAAGAAAAACAACAGAAAACCCACTTCTTAAGCCGCTTTATTTGGTTGGGGGGGGGGACTACGGAACCCTACATTGTGCGTGGTCCGACATGCACTTGCCCGATTTTTAGTAGTATGTTTGTATCCCGATTACCTTTTCAAAGACGGTTGAAACAATTTCAGAAGCATACCTACTCCCAAGGCCTACTGTCATCAGTAGTGGTCGATGTAGGTAGTGCCATTCAGTGGGATTCGTCAACCGTGGCATAACGTAGACATACCACTTCATCTCAAAGTCCCGGGATTTTGAGATTCACCTTCGTCTAATATCAAGAACATACAGGCTGACTTTAAAAACAGTCGACAAATTGATAGGAGAGATTCAATATTTGCACATGATACAATCGTTTCACATTGAAATATTGCTAAATAAAATTGTAAAAAAATAAATAAACAGATTTTATAGTCCATCAATAATATTGTAAGCAAAGCCCTTGAGGAGGTTCAATTAAAAAACAAGAGATTTGGAGCTATTCGTATTAAAGAAAAAATAACTGTTACATAAAAACCTTCCAAATTGCTGTGGGGTGTTACGTGTTACGATTCAATAGTAAATAATTTTACTCAAACATTGTGTAAAAGTATTTACTATTGAATCGTAACGTGTAACGCCCCATAGCAATTTCAACTTTCGTGATTTTTAGATTTATTTTACTATTTATTATTGACGATTCGATAGTTTAAAAATGTCGGAATCCCGGGGTAAGTCCATGTCAACATAGCATTCCAGGTAATTGATCCTAAATGGCACTACCTACTCCACGGGCGCCGACCACTAGTCATCAGGTTAGGAGCTGATGATGGGATCTTGGAGAAATGGAGAGAACTCTGCAAGTGTTAAAGGCATACCTATAGTGATTTCGGTTTATTTTATAGTTATTCGTGCATTATACAAAATCCACAATTTAGTGAAGAGGAACTAATGATAAAGACCAAAGATGACCAGCGGAACTACTCAATAATAAAAATGAGAGAGGTGTCTTATGGAAATTGTTTTCAAATTAAGATTTTTCATACATAAATTACACACAGCCAGTTCGACATAGCTGTAATAAACATAACATACAAAAACACAAATAACCTATAAAACACAACCTCCATAATCTTGCTTTACATTATCATAAATAATAGATTTTTGATTCATGTCAAAATGTTCCATGTGCCATGCATCGGGAATAGCAATATTTTGTAAAAGGAGACGAGCAGTTGACATACAAAACGTGATCATTACTTAGATAAATTATAAACCAACACACTAAAAATTAGTTCCTGGTCAAGAAAAAGATTTTTATTTTATAAAAATCTTTTTCTTGACCAGGAACTAATTTTATTTCTTTGTCGTTCATAGGGACGACCATGTACAAGAATAATAATTTCATTAGAAACATGTACAAGAATAATAACTTCATTAGAAACATGTACTAAACTTATTACTATTTGGCACCTATTCAAATTTATTTTTCACTTCTAGTTACCTTGTATTATAATAATTTTAGATATTTGTTTTATTTTGAAGTCGGTTTTATTATTTGTTTTATTACTTTTTTCCGATGCAGTGTCGTTAATAGTAAAGGAGTTGCCCTTACCATCCAGCTCCATAACACTATATACTTTACAAATCTCCTCATGGAAAAAATAATATTAGAACACAAATAATTCGATTTTTATTAAAACCGTAAGTTGTTCAGAGATGAAATACATAAAAATTGATGAGTCTTATTGTCGACAATCGGTCAAGAGATCGATTGTGAAAATCTATAACATAGAAAATAAGATATTACCCATAAAAGATCTCAAAACAAAAAACAGTCTATTGTCCAGACATGGGTGTCATGTCTGGACAATAGACTGTTTTTTATCATAATTGATAGACCTCATCATTAATAGTAACTTTTACTATTGTGTCAATAAAACTAAGCCCTAGGAAAAAAATACGGTTCTTAAAATTTAAATTATACCATTATTATGAAAATGGTAAGTTGTTCAGAGATGAAACAAAAGGCAGTTTATAGAGCTTATTGGCACTTAGTTACAGACTACAGTAACTTTTAATAGGACAACAAAAATCTGTTTGGAAAAAAGAATAAGATTCATCGCAGATTTAGAACCATTGAACGGTTTTTATAAAAAAATCTCATTGTTTATATTTTTTGGACAACCAACCGGTGCGGTTTTAAAATCTATAATAAATAAAATATTACTCGGAGATAGATTTTTTTGTTGCCGTGTGGTACCGGCTTAAGAATAGTACCACCCCATCTCTTCCTGTGGATGTCGTCGAGGCGCCTAAGGGATATCACACCGGAGGACGGGGAGCAAACGTCCTCTGCGTACTTTAAACCCTTACTGCGATCGCCAACGCTATTATAGCAATTACCCCCATTAAGGATCTACAATAAGTAAGTTCTACTGAGAAGACCCGTGACCAGCAGTGGAACATTATAACAGATAATTTATACCTACGTCGAGTGGAGTAGCGTCTTTATTAAAAAAATAGTCCCGTGCAGGTGTAGTGCCACTAACAACTTTTATAATCATCATATCCACTAAAGGAAGTATGTAGGTACTCTACTAGATAAAGGCTTCCAAGAATTTCGCCGTGGTGATTAGTCGCCAAATAGGTGTTGAAATGGGAAGAATTTAAAAATTATACAAGGAACTCGTTTCGTGAGCAATATAATAGTGAGTTCAAATTTGTACCAGAATAGGAAGAAAATGAATATGAAAAAAATATTATGCTGGCAAAGTTACAAACCGGTTACTACATTCTGTATTAGAATACATATCTTTACACGTAAAAATACTTGAACATACACCAGGGAGAAAGGTCGACGTCATACTGATGCAGTCTGGGAAGACGCCAGAATTGTATCAAGATGTATATATATATATATATATATATATATATATATATATATATATATATATATATATATATATATATATATATATATATGGGACAACAAAGTCTAGGTATATTCCTTTTTTTTAGATTATAGAAAACTAGGTATATGCTAATACGGTAATCCGAATGAAAATGAAATGAAATACTCTTTAATTAAAAATAAATTAAAAGTAATTCGTATTATTTTAATGAATAAACTATTAAATTTGCTAAACTGTTGTTGGTTGCTACGTTGTTTCATAAAATCTGAAAATTGGATAGAATTGACTTAATTTAATTAAGTCAATTCTATTAATATTTTTTTTAATTAAAGAATATTAGTTATATTTCGGGACTTAATCGCGTGAATTATCGGCCAGACAAAATGGTACCCTCGGACACGCAGTATACCGAAAATCTACACACACGGATAGGTATTTACATGCTTTATCGCACCATCATCCGCGCCACTTACAGTCCGTTGTAGCTTCTTTAACAAACAGAGCATACGACCTTTGCGACCCCGAACACTTGGAGGGTGAACTTGCACACGTTCGGGAGGTACTAAGAAGCAACGGATACAAGCATAACCTTCAACGTCCAAAGAGCAGAAAACCAGAAGTAAATGCCGACAGAGTGCCAGCTTTCATGCCGTACGTCAAAGGAGTTACGGACAAAATTGGAACAGTATTGAAGAGTTACTCCATTAAGACTGTATATAGTCCGCACTCCAAGGTTTCGAAGCTTTTACGAACGGCAAACAAACACCCGGCGTGTACAAGGTGGATTGCAGTTGCGGTAGTTCCTATATCGGACAGACCAAAAGGACAATCGCAGACAGGGTCAAGGAACATATCGCTGCTGTAAAAAACCGTCAAGTTTACAAGTCTGCTATCGCTGAGCATTTGTTGGAATCAGGACCAAATCACTGGATAGAATTGCATAAGCCACAGGTACTTTCCACCGATCGCCACTATTATTCCAGGATAGTACGCGAGGCGGTTGAGATCAAGAAGTATAAGAACTTCAACCGAGAAGATGGATACCGGCTCTCACCATCTTGGAACCCTGTTATCAACAAATGTAATCGTAGCCGTAAAGACACCGCGCCTCAGTGTAAAGACGTTGTAAGTGTAGTGTGTAGAAGTACCGACAGTACAAATTATCAAAATTATCAAGACCAGGCGAGGGTAGTTAAAAAACCCCGCGCCTCACGGAGACATCGCTAAGCTGCCATCAGTCGACCCGTGACCACGATCGGTGCAATTCGATCGAAACGTCGGGTAAATAAAAGGTTCGTACCTTTAAATAATTCACGCGATTAAGTCCCGAAATATAACTAATATGTATAAAAATCGCGAAAGTTTAAAAACAATAATTAAAGAATAATTTAAAAAAATATCATTTTTTTATAAATCAGTAATCTATGTTGCCCCCTTTGCCTTAACAAGGACATCAGCTGGCATATCAGTTGTTGGTAAATATTCAATTCGATTTTTTGTTTGTGACGAGTTTGAATGTAAAATAAGAAAAAGCAAAAAAATCATCAAATAAAAATAGAACTCAAAAGGTTATCAGTTTTTCACGTGATAACGTCTTATAAATCAATAACCGGGTGCACGCATGAAAAAATGTCACATAGCAACGGTCACGTTATTGATTGGTTTGTAAGCAGTCACGTTATTGATTGGTTAATTTTTGTTGTTAGAAAATTGGTACTAACGTTATTGACTGGTTGCTTAGCAACGCGAATGGCGATATGTCATCATGTGTTTTCATTAGACACGTTATCACGTAAAATTATCGTCCGTAAACCGAATTCCAGACAACGGTTTTTTTTTAATAAAATTATTTAATTGATGATATAAGTATATCAGATTTAAAATAATAATATAAACAGTTTTGCATATAAGTCGACCCTTTTTTTTTTGTAAAAAAGGTTTTTTTTTTTCACTTTTTAGTGGGTTGGTCACTAAAATTACAATAGATTTATGTCAATTGCTCAAATCCTTTGACAAAGTATTGCTTTCCCCGATGCAGGGCCATTAATTGTTGAGGAGTATGTGTGAGTATGATGTATTGGTATTATACGTCAGTTAAAGTAATTTAATCCCAAACCTTGAAATATTGAATAGAACCGCGCGTCATTTGTGGTCTTTACCATCAGATCCTCTACACCAGCCCACAATATCGATGTATAAATATTTATAATAAGCTGCCAGATTCCTTAAAAAGCACAGGAAATATTAATATATTTAAAAATAAATTAAAACCGATGCTATACGAAAAATGCTATTATACCATTAGAGAGTATATGGAAGATGCATTATAATATTATATTTGTGAATAGTATGTAGTTCCTAATATCTAGTTATTAACTTAGTTCGATTTTTTTGTTTCTTCTTTTCTAGTTATTAATTTAATTAGTTTGTAAGTTTTGCAGCACCCTTACGGGGTCTATGTATGTTTAAGGACTGCCTGTAACAACATTGTGCAATAAATGAATAAATGAATAAATAAAAATATACATAAATCACTGTAGGTGCCTTTAATATTTGAAGAGTTTCCTCGATTTCTCCAGGATCCCGTCATCAGATCGCGATCTGATGACAAAGGGACCAACTTGGAAGTATACCCTTTAAACACAAAAATATTTTTTCAAATCGGTGCAGCCGTCTTTGCATAATTGGTGAACAAACATACAAAAAATAAAACATGCAGTTGTATTGAGAACCTCCTCCTTTTTGAAGTCAGTTAAAAATTGTAAGAGTCGATTTAATTTTTTTAAGATACATATGTAAAACTGTTAATATATTCTTTTTTAATCTGTGATACTTATTATTTTAATTTATAAATATACCAACAATTAATTTTATTTAAAAATAAACGGTTGTCAGGAAGTCGGTTTACGGACGATAATTCTACCTGATAATGTCCTATGAAAATGTCGATGACATATCGCCATTGGCGTTGCTTAGCAACCAGTCAATAACGTTAGTACCAATTTTATGGCTTTTCGCTGCAATCGCCATTCGCCGCTGCTAAGCAACCAATCAATAACGTGACTGCTTAGAAACCAATCAATAACGTGACGATTGCTATGTGACATATTTGTCTGTTATCGATTTATAGTAGCGCACTGCGAATTTTCTTAATGTCGCGGACTCGGGGTTAATTATATTTAGGTTATCATTATTTGTTTACATTTTTAGTACTATTGACAGCCAACTGACAACTATCTATATAAGTTCCGATTTTAACAAGAATCTATTTTAATACTTGTAAATTGCTGGCTGTGGATTTTTATCTTTTGAAAATTACGCAGTGCTGACGAATAATTTAGCTAGTTTTAGGCGCAAAATATTTTATTCTCAATGAAAACTATACTTTTAAATTACATAAACGAAACGTTATTTTTGAAATATATGAAAATAGAACTGATTTGTTTATATTCTAATATAAATATAAATATAAAAATTGCTAGATCCTTTGGTATCAGCTGATCCACGGTTTAATTATGCTTTTACGAAGCAATATTGTACTGTCCTTTATCCCGGACTTGAAAGTCATGGTTTAAACTAGTGATGGGCGATGGTAAGATGTTTTAATAGATTGTTTCGATTGTTGAAACATCTCGATGATTCTCGATGGTTATCTTTCGTAGTCGATGGTTTCGAGTCAGACTCGCACGTCTTATTGGCATCTGTCAACCACAGAACTGTCAACCGCAGGCGACTGAAAACTAATCTAATCCAATTCGAGTCGACTGGTCGAGTTGTTTTCTTTCGTCTAAAAAACTAATAAAGTGACAGTTATAAATTTCAATTTTTGTTGAGGACGGTAATTGAATAAACTGAAAACATTTTTCAAATCAGTCTTATAATGTTCATAAATCATAAGTTATGTAATTATCGTATAACAAAATTTAAAAAATGTATATAACAAATGTGTATGATGTAAAAGTTAAATACGTTTTTGCACAATTGAACATTTTCAGAAAAACAATTTGATAACATTAATTTTCATGTACATGACGAATGCAGCTATTGTAGACTTAGATACTACCTACATCTTTGAAATTACAAAAGGTGACAGGTATATTAAAATAATAAATTATTTTTATTTTAATATACCTGTCACCCATTTGTTTATCTTTTTATGCATGATTTGTAAGGATTTTGTTCACTAATGACATTGCGTTATGGCGTCCTATTCTGGGGAAACTCTACTGATTGGGAGACTGCGTTTAGAGCTCAAAAGCAATGTATTAGGTCAATCCGTAGACTAAAAAGAACAGACAGCTGCAAACCACATTTTAAGTCCTTAAATCTATTAACACTACCAAGTATATACATATTAGAAGTAGCAATATTTGTGAAAAAGAATACGCATCTGTTTGATAACCTGTGTGGCCGACGACATCAGTATAAAATAAGAACTATGCCCTGTAAGACTTCGTTAGTTAATAATAGTATATTTTGTATGACATCAAGAATTTATAATAAATTACCTGTCGAATTATGCAATTTAATTAATGTTCACAAATTCAAAAATGCACTACGGAAAATTCTAATCAACAAGGCTTACTATAATATTAAAGAGTATCTCGACGATAAAAATATTGAAATATAAGAATAAGTTTGTATGTTTATAAAGATTGTAATGATGTATTGTAATGTATTAATTATTGTTATTTAACCATTGACATATTATTGCATACTGGATTATATAATTAATTATTTGATATTTGTACACCGTACCATGGTAAAACATGTTGAACATACCAAACTCAATTTGAACATCACAACGTATTGTATTACACTTGTTTATGCAAATAAATTGATCTTTATCTTTATCTTTATCTTTACTAATGTGTTGATTCTATTATTCATCACATTGTGTCTATTCCACTTGAGCTCACTAATATAATTCGAAATCGAAGATCAAGTCATGTTGGTTAACTTATAGCATTAGGTAAAAAATTATTGTAAGCAATAAAATAATCAAAATTTCAGAGATTCAATGTTGGAGTTTTGCATCAGCCTCGAACAAACAACGTATGTGAAAAAAGTAAATTATAATATCGAATTTGAAAACGCTTATTTACCTAATTTAAGTTACTTTTTTTATAATTTCTAAGGAGTACAGACACAGCTACTTTACACTTTTTTAATACTTGTTGTAGACATGGCGTACTTTAATTATAACATATTTTTAAATCTTAAATATTTTATAACAAACATAAGTAGTCTAATATCAACAACTTTTTGATAAACATTTATAATAAATGAAACAAACATGAAATTATTAGCGTCGACTCAAGGAAATCGACTTGGCGGACCATATGAATTCTAATTAAAAAAAAATTGATGATACGTTAACAATATCATTTAAATTACTTGGCAAATTAAAAATTTAAATTTATATTTCACGTACGTTTTGTACATGGCAACACTGTTAGTATTGCCTATTGCCTACCTTACATCAGGTTTCTGCACTGACGTCTATACTACAAGTACGCTGGACAGGCTATTGCCGACAACAAAATGCTTCCTTTAGATTTTGACATTACGGACGGAACATTGTCAAGAAACTAAAATTAGTGATGTAACAATAAATAGCTTTTGATGTCGATAAAAAAGTTAAAAACACCCAATCGACTAACATTACAAAAAGTATTTAGTGCCACTTCTACCAGGTTTTTAATAGGTAGTAATATAGATTCTTCTTATCTCACAAGTAGTTCTGAGAATCTAGATAAAACTGATGTTGATTTTTTGTAATTGGTCACATGATTCTAATACCTATGGGTGACAAGGTAGGTGAATTGAACAAAGACCTCCAACGCAACCATACCGGTCTACTATCTATCTGAAGTATTTTTGTTAATAGCTGCTCATTCACAGTATTCTATCTAATATAAAATACGCACACAATTCTAAGTACCCTACCTATAAATACACACATCAAAAGTGTCTAGGGATCAACATATATTTTTGCAATAACTTTTCTCCTGATTGATTTTTTTTTTTTTATTTCTTTAAGGATTCATCAAATAAAGTGTTTTCGTTTGTCACAGTAACGATAAACCAAGTCACCTTTGCATTAATAAAGAAATTTGCCATTTTCCTAATAAAGGGATTTTTGACATTTGAACCACTAACATTAAAGTTCGAAAAAAAGACTGAAATAACAGTTTTCTTTAAAATTTTATTGGGTAACTTAAACAATTAATAATCCGTGTTTCTACCGCGAACACTAACAACACAAGAACATCGGTTTGGCATACTCAAAATGAGTTCATCCAAATCACGCTGTGGAATGGCCGCCCATGTTCGTTGCAACAACAAAAAAAGGTCTTCTTGCGACTGGATACCCTCCATATTCGGCAGAGCTCTTCTCTGTAGCATATCCCATGCATGCTCAATCGGGTTCAAGTCTGGCGACTGAGCAGGCCAGGGCAGGACATTGATGTTAGCTGCGGCGAGAGTCTGTCTTACAACTCTTGCGGTGTGCGGTCGTGCATTATCATGCATTAACTGAAATAAGGGACCGATTTGCACTTGTAGAGGAACGATGACGTCTGATACAATCGTCTCAGCATAAATTTGAGCGTTGAGGTTGCCTCTGATCCAAATCAACTCAGTTCTTCCGCCGATCCAAATACCCGCCCATACCATGATGGTTCCACCACTATAAGGATGGACTTCCTGGCAGGATTTTAATCGCTGTTGGCGTCCAGGGGTTCTCCAGTGTCGTATACGTCTTGTATCCGGTCTCATACCAAAACGAGACTCATCAGAAAAGCACACGAAACGCCATTGTTCTTCTGCCCAATTTCTGTGTTCAAGAGCCCATTGATATCGAATCCTACGATTGTGCATTGCTATAGGTGGTACCCGTAGCGGTCTTCGGGAATGAAGGTTCACTTCATGCAAGCGGTTTCTGACTGTTTGGTCGCTAATTAAGTTCCCTGAAGAGTGATGAAGCCTCACGGCTAACATCATGGCGGTTATTGTTGGACCTCTTCGAGTTAATATTTGAATGTATCGGTCTTGTCTCCGTGTGGTGCAGCGATACCGTCCTCCATGGCGCTCAGCCACGGTACCAGTGCTTCGGTAACGTGTCCAAAGTCGACTGATAACACTCTGACTTGTATTCAGAGCTAAAGCCACAGTACGTTGCCGGGAACCAGCTTCTATCATTCCCACGGCTCTGAGCATTTCTTCCCTGCTTAAATGACGTCGCCGCTCCATAATAACGTTGGTTTTAATCAGTAGTAGGGAAACAGTAGCACTAATAAATGTCTTCAATGCGTTGTATGTTTTTATAGGGAAAATATTGACAGCTGATTTTCATCTTTTACTCGAATTTGATTCACAGTTCCTGATTCAAATTATGAAATGCACCAAAAATGATCCATATAAATTTATAAAATCATAAATTTATTACAAAGCCACATCTCAATCTCAAGAAATCCGCATAAAAATGCTTGATCCCTAGACACTTTTGATGTGTGTATTTTACAATTAACATCATAATCGAATTTAGCGTCGTATTTTAATTCAAACTACGCACACGTTTTTTACACTGACCTTTATAGTACTACTAGCTGTGCCCCGTGGTGTTACCCGCGGTTTATTAGCCTATGTGTTAGTTAATCCAGGGTGTCAGCTAACTCCATACCAAATTTTATTAAAATCGCTCCAGCCGCATACACACTCACATACTCACAAACTTTCGCCTTTTTAATATTAGTGTGATATTTAAATATATAAATATATAATATAGTTATCCGCTACTTATTCGCTTGGAAAAAAAACAAAAGTATTGCACAACAATTTATTGTTAAGTATTTATATATTTATAATAATTACACTAGCTGACTGACTAATTACATCTAGTTCGTTGTAAAACGCAAAATGTTTACTTACAGATGCTTAAGTCGAAGCATGATCATAGATATTATGTAAGAAATAAGGTAAAATGACAGAATATTACACGAGAATGCGGCAAAGCTAAATTAAATTAGATAATTAAAAAAATAATTAAATATTAATTTATTTCACACTTAAGCAGATGCCTTTGGTGAGTAAAATGCTACGTGATGGCAAACGACCTTAACTTAAGAGCATACTTAGTGCGTGTTGTATTTTACAGCATTCTTTTTAAAAGTTGGGGTTTAAATTAATTATAGTGCTTTGTTTAGACATGTTTATGTAGTGTAATGTAATAAGAAGAGATTTGTATCCTCGGATACAAATCTCTTCTTATTTAAATGTGTGATTTTTTTTTAATGGTCAAATTTCACATTGGCACAGGTTTCTGCAAGACTTACACCCGTATTTATAAACGAGTAATTATTTATTACTTAGCCATTACTTCATTGAGACACGGCTAGTTCTTTAAGTAATTACTTAGAAAAACCTATTTTATAGACGAGAAATATTCGTTACTTCCTTGAGCAAAGTAACCAAGTATTACTTAGTACCACAGATAATATAATACTATACTAGTAATAATACTTAGCCACTATTTAGCCGCGCAAAACGTTCCTTTACATAAAGAAAAAGTCACGAGACAGTATCTTGACAAAAAAATAATTTAAGTAAATATTGCAAAATACAGCACAAAAATATATAACGACAAACTAAAACAGCTACTAAATCACACTAATCACACTATATAATATTATAAAGGTGAAAGTTTGTGAGTATGTGAGTGTGTATGTTTGTTACTTCTTCACGTCTGAACCGCTGGAGCGATTTTAATAAAATTTGGTATAGAGTTAGCTGACACCCTGGATTAACACATAGGCTAATAAACCGCGGGTAACACCGCGGGGCACAGTTAGTAATATTATAAAACTGAAGGGTTTGTTTGTTTGAACGCGGTATTCTCAGGAACTACTGGTCGGAATTCAAAAAATAATTTTCTGTTGGGTAGCCCATTCATCGAGGAAGGCTATAGACTATTTAACATCACGTTAAGACTAAACGAAGCGGAGCAGCAATGAAAAATGTTGCAAAAACGGGGAAAATTGACGCATACGAAGTTGCGCGGGACAGCTAGTTTTAAATAAAATTAAAAAAATCTAAAATATTTTAGTAACGAAAAATATAATTGAATGGTAACGCTACCAAATGAAATGGTTCATCACGTACATTGTCAGTGTTTATAAGGGACGTATTTTCAATTTAACGTCATAATCGCTTGATGTTGTCTGTTTTGTTTGTCAGTTTCGTTTATTTCAAACTTTAGTTTGTATTCATTGTGTTGTTTCTTGGTGACTTAAATATTGAATTAATATCATCAACATGAATGAAAATGAACGCAAAAAGCCTTTTTCTACATTGGAGAGAGACCTGTTTTTAAATATCATACAGCAACATGATCACATTTTATCATGCAAGCAAACTAACGCTGTGAGTGTGTTAAAGAAAAAAAACTGTTGAGAGAGTATTAAACATGAGTTCAACTCGTCATCTATTGTCACACAACCTGTAACTAAACTATGGGCGTACCCAAGATCATTTCTCGGGGGGAGGGAAATTTTGAATAAACTTAAACCTAAGTAAGTACCTAATATGTACAACACCCGACACCGGTTAAATTATCCAACAAACCAAGGGTAGGAGGGTAAAGCTCAACCTCCCCCCCCACCCTCCTCTGGGTGCTCCCATGAAGTATAATTATTATTCCTAACTTGGTGTAGAGAAACCTTTCTAAAATTCTTGTACCTACTTCAGGCCTCCAATAAGCAACTGACTAAGTTGTGGTATAACATGAAGGCCAAAGCAAGAGATGCAAAGACTAAAAAAAATGTTCGCTTTTTGACTGGATGTGGACCTTATGTTGACGATATTGATCCAGTAGATGCTAAAGTAATGGATATTGATAAAAATATTTTAACTAATATAGAAGTTATTATAGACAGCGATGTCACTGGTATGTAAAATTCAAAAATTCCACACATTTTATTTCCAAAGTGGTCTTTATATTCAGTAATAAGTACAGGACTTTCGTACTTTTTCAGTTGGTAGTTAGGTATGTAGATTTAAAATTATAGTTATACTTAATATTGCTGTTGTAGATTTCATTTTTGTAAATCACACATTGTCCATTGTTTTAGTATTATAGTCCATCCCAAGATTGTCTGGAAGAAATTGCAGATTGCAATAAGTACCCGTGTAATTTATATCCTATGGTATATTATAAAGAGTATATATCTATTTATCATATAAAGGCGCTGTAAAAATTTTATTTAGAACTTGTGTTTCTGTGGAAGGTAAATGTCTTACATAATTTGTTAAATTTAAAAAACACTCCTCTTCCACTGAAATATATTAACACAATTTCTATGTATTTTTATTTATTTAAGTAAGTACTTACACTTTTTATTATTTATGTTTAAACTTATAATAATTATCTATATTTATAAAGTATATAAGTATCATATTCATCACTTTATACATAAGGCAACTAGATATATTATATATAGACAAGTCTTATCTTTTTATTTATTTTCACAAAGCATTAGGTTAAGAGAGTTAGTTATGTTAATTCATATTCAGCCTAGAAATTATTATTATATCTGTGCTAATATTATAAAGCTGAAGAGTTTGTTTGTTTGTTTGAACACGGCAATCTCAGGAACTACTGGTCCGAATTGAAAAAATATTTTTCTGTTGGGTAGCCCATTATTGAGGAGGGCTATAGGCTATATAACATCATGCTACAACCAATAGGAGCGGAGCAGTAATGAAAAATGTTGCAAAAACGGGACAGCTAGTATAATATATATTGACTGACTGACCTGTCGGTCTAGTGGTTAGTAACCCTGACTGCTAAGCTTTGTGTAATGAGCACAATGGTTTATTCTGTGTCTATTTATAAATATACCAGTCTGGTTACCATAATACAAGCTCTGCTTAGTTTGGAATCATATGTTGTTGTGTGAATTGTGTATATTATTATTAATATATTTAAATGCATATATTATTATCTATAATAGCTATCTAACTTCAAATTATGTCACATGTATTTGTTTTTGAGCTTTTAAAGTATTTTAAAGGAGTAAAAACATTTTAGTTTGTTTTATTTTTTATTTCTATTGGTAGCTTATTGAAATTTCAACTTTCACTGCCCTATAGTACTAGTATAGTATTATATTATCTGTGCCTATAGTAAGGACCCTTGTTATGCATCTTATAGATGCAATTATTGTATTTGTAGATCATCTTTATTTTTAAATGTAAATAGACTAATATCATGTATATATATGTATTGATGGGAGTGTCAATAGATTATAGAGAAAGGTCTAGCTATCTATATGCATAGGCATAGTATGCAGATAGAGTGTTTTTTTCATCCGTACTACATTTTTGTTGGAAGAGTGCATATGTAAATTCGGAAAGTTTTGCTTTATTAGATTCGAGGTGGGTTTTACAATTTATATGCTTTATGCCAAGTTTCTAATGATGTTTTCTGATAGTTCATTTATTTGTTTTTATTATTTATTTTTTTAAAGATTAGCTACTTCCGCAGTATGGTGGCATTTATATCACACAAGCCCTGTGTTCCGGGGGACTTTACAAACATACAAGTCATGGACACAAAGTACACCCAGACTCGGAACAACAATTTGTGTGTGCGTGTGTATGTGTGCAATGTGGTGTCCCGTGTAGGAATCGAACGCACAATCTATTGTGTAGAGGTATACACTCCCACCGCGTCACCTCAGGGAGTTTATTTGAAAATTTGTGAAATTTTAGAAAATTGAAAAGTTGTGGTCATAAAGCCAGGTTGTTATTGTTTCTAGAGTTTCTCGTAATATGGGATTAGTTGCATTTGTGTTTTTTCATTTTGAATCAAGATGGATATACAAGCCGCAAATGGAAATTGTTTCTTTAGTAGAAGTTTTCGGTAGTCATTTATATATATCTATACTACGAGTAATATTATAAAGCTGAAGAGTTTGTTTGTTTAAACGTGTTAATCACAGGAACTACTAATCCGAATTGAAAAATTATTGTTGGATAGCCCATTTATCGTGGAAGGCTATATAATATCACGCCACACCAATAGGAGCGGAGCAGCAATGAGATATGTTGCAAAGACGGGGAAAATGTACGAAGTTGCGCGGGACAGCAAGTTTTATATAAGAATAATACGCATCTTAATACATGCCTTGTGGTATGGAGCAAGTTATTGTTTTTTCTTGAGATCGTATTGTTTTTATTTAATTTATGTCAGAGTTATAGCTACCTATCTGAACTACTTGTTTTTGATTTTCTAAGTATGACTTAAACCATGAGTAGTTTGTTACGTATTTATGATTAAACTAACTTTCGCCTGTGGTCCCGCCCGTGTGGGTGTCGATTATCGCCATAAAAACTATCCTATGTCCTTCCCCAGGTAACAGTTATTTCATTTATCCCATAATATTAGCATGGATAAAATATATTTGGTAGGTAATGCGAGGACAAGGCCGAGACTCGGACTCGCCCACCGAGGGTTTCGTACAAATTTGTAGGTACATGTTATGAATAACTTAGGAATCGAGTCGGAGAGGAAGAGAGTTAACTTAGAAGTTAGATTTTTTCGCAGCTTAAAAGAACTGTAGACCTGAGTATATGGTTCCAATTTTTAGTTTGTACTCCATACTTCCTCGCGTTTCCGAGATAAAAGGTTTTGACAGACAGACATATAGACGAACGGACAACGAATTTATCCTAAGGGTTCCGTTTTTTCCTTTTGAGGTACGGAACCCTAAAAACTACCATTTTTTATAGTTATGTAGGTATAGATATATGTTTTTGCAGATGGATTAGTCATTGGTGGAGATAACAACGACGAAGCTTGGAATCAGAACAAAATACCTAACACAAACTATGAAAACATCAAACACACAAAAAAAAATGAAAAGTTCATGTGTAAAATAGACGATTTAAAATATAAAATTTTGGTAGAAGAGCTAGAGTTCAAGCAAAAACTACACGCAGAAGAATTAAAAATGAAAAAAAAGGAAAATGAATTTAGGGAAAAGATATTACAATTCGAACTACAAATAAAAGAACAACAGTTGAAAAAAATAAAAGATTCTGAAAAATAAAACATATTTTTACTTTATTTATGCACCATACAGCAGCTTATCGTCATCATCAGCATGGAAACGTCCACTTCTAAACATAGTATTGAGAACCTTCCGTACATATCTATTGGGTTCTGCGAGCGATGTGGCCCGTCCATTGCCACCTCAACTTCTAATCCTCAGAGTTATAACGGTAACCTTAGTTCTACTGCTAATAGCCTCATATCGGATTCTGTCGCGCGGTAAAAATCTGAGCTAAATGAAAGGGCTATCTTTCCATAGCATGTTGAGCGACTTTAAAGTTTCTTTCAGTTTATGTTATCACTGACAATGCACACGTACCTACCTACCTATTAGACATAGAAGCTGTAGCGAGTTACAAGTTTCTAACATAATATCATAATAAGCTTTTAGCGTAAAACAATGTAGAACTGCTACAACTCCTTATTTTAGAGCTACATTTACCTACTTCGCTGTATATTTACTTAGTAGGATATATAACTACTTTAATGTCTGGATCGACTACTTCATCAGGATGTAGGTAGGTATATCAGTCAGTTACTTGATCATCGAACGTCTCCGCATGCTAACTAAAATGTTGAAGCGTGGTATAACCTTCTTATCGAGCTGTTTAGCATTGATAGGTAATCTTAAGATAATCAGGTATAAGTATAAATAATACAAAGAAGTACGTTTTGGCAAGTATATTATATTCTCATATAATTCGGTCTGGTCGGCAAGGAATAAGTACTCTAAACTTGGTTCCGAGAAGACATATTTGCTAGGATAGGATGCGATAGGAATTTTAATATTTAACATTTGCATTCAACATTTCATAATACAGAAATACATTACAATTATAATGACATTATGCCATATACATATACTTTATAACATATCAAATTTATAACATCATTGCATTAGCTGGACAACATTTATCAAGTAACAATTTAATGTTATTAGTCAATATCTAGGTATACACATTAATAAAATAACACAAAATAATATAAACACTATAATAAAATAATCTGAATCTGTCTCAACAGATGATGGTGTCAGGATGTCTCTAACACAATGTGCTGTACCCAATAAATCATGTGACACGTAGAATCGTGTTATGTATTAAACATAGATAGGTAGGTACCTAAGTACTATATATAAATACCAATCAGTAGAATATCACATCTGTGACCAGTGGATATCTATGTATATAAATGTTGTTTTAATTCATAAAACATATTAATTGATGCTTTTAACAAACTAACTTGTAAGTACATTTAAATCTATAAAATATCAATTCACTCTGTCATAACGTATTCTATTATTGTACAAATACTGTTACATAGCTATTCTACAGTTAACAATATTACACTAATATTTTTAGGAATCCTCATTAAAGTAGTCATTATGTCAACGATTTATTGACAAGCTAAACATATTCATCAAACATCCATAACACAAACTAAACTGGTAGAAAAATCAATTAATTGGTATTATTATAGTAATTAGCCTACATAAATAACCATTACCTAACTATCACACGCATTATAAACTTTTATCTTGATTATGAAAAATCACGAGCAATAATATTAGATCTGAGAACCATACCATCACTTGTAGGATGTAATGTAATTCCTGAACTTACATGGTCAATAGTACCTGTTGGCATTTCTTGAAAGTCCGCTGCCGAATCTTGTAAATTTATACAAATATTGTGTAATACAGCACAAGCTATGATAACATTTGCAGTGGTTGACAGTTTAGTGGAAAGCCCTTTTTGCAAACATGGAAATCTTCGTTTCCATAAACCAAATAGTCTTTCCACTGAATTTCTTGTTTTAATCTGCGCTTTGTTAATTTTTCTTCTGCGGGTGTTGTTGGGTTTGGTACAGGCGTTAATAAATGCCTTGTACAGGGGTATCCAGCATCTGCGACTAATGCGCCATCAATTTCATTTTCTTGCAGCTTGAGATTGACTCTTGAGTTGCGAAATATACGGCTATCATGAGTGCGACCAGCCCATCGCACCACAATATCAAATATTTGAAGTTGAGGTCCACCAACTACCTGGACATTTAACATAATACCTCTTGGTTTTTCAATTTTTATATGGGTGCAATCAATTGCGCCTATGATGTTTTTCAGTCCCGGAGCATTTCTCATACGTCCAAGGTTTTCGAAACTGTTTTTTGTGTTTTGGATTTCACTGCCGGTATTGGGAAATTTAATAATACTCTGCATGTGCAGTGCCAATGCGTGGCTCACTCTTTTTACAATATTGCAAACGGTTGATTGTGATATATGCATCAGATCGCCACATACTACCTGAAAGCTTCCAGTGGCATAAAATCGTAATGCCGTTAAAGGTTGATTCACTGGGCTAATTGGAAGACCTCTTTGAGTTTCACTGCACAAATTATCGTCAATTAGAGGCAATATAACGTCTAACACAATACTTTTTGGGACACGAAATCTCATTTAAAATTTTCTTTCGGAATATTCACAAAAAGGATCTTTTTCACGAAAATACATTTTCTTTACTCTAGGCTCACGTACCAAAATACTATTCTCAATTTCTTGAAGGGGATCGTTGGTAATTTGGTCTAAATTTTGAAAGAAATTGTCGATTTCTTCTAAACTTTCCATATTTGCCAATACCTTTCAAGAAAAGTAACCATTGAATTTAATTTTCGCGCGTAATTCTTAAATAAAGCTATTACTCAAGTAACGATATCGGTGACTATTGCCTGGCTAAGTATTCTAACGTTTGACGTTTCTTACTTCACTCATTTTCTTGACTATAAAATAGAAACTGTTACTCAAGTAATTACTTTTACTCAAGTAACTGCTATTACTCGTTTATAAATACGGGGGTTAGTGTAGTTGCTGCATCGGCTATTATTCAACATCTGAAAAATTGATAACTGTTTTTTTTTAATAATTTATAAAAAAATATTTTTAAGTTTATATGTTTATTTCTGTCAACACATTATTTATATAAGATATTCAATATTTTAGGTAACCCTTTGCTTATTTATTTACACTTACCTAGAAATATTGTGGGTACACAATGGTCTAATTTTATGGTAATATTTTAATTTATTTAGTTTCTGGCAACACAATGTATATAACGCATTGTATGCTTATTTATTTACACTTACCAAGAAACATAGTAGATACACTTTTCATTTTCAAGAAAGTGCGCAATAGGTTACTAATAAAGCAGTCTTCGGTAAATATGATCGGAAGTTTTCGGAGTGTAATTAGTTCATATTTTTGAGCCATAATTTAGACGTATAATTAGACGGAAACATATATTGAAAAAAATATATTATTATAATAATCTCCCTAGATTTTTTACCGATATGATATTGGACATCACACATTATTTAAATTATCTTAATAACGCGTTGATTATGTTTAATATAAGTTTATAACTAAGTAAGATTACATTCGTGTATGGTTTAAAAGTATTTTTTATTTAATTTTCACTTACTGATGGGAACTGATGCCAATGCTTTTTTCGTATGCAGTTTTACAATATACACACTTTTCCATCGTTCGAAAAATATTTAACACAATAACTAATATAACTTTATGCTAAAACTGACTATCTAATAAATAACTTATGCTATTTAAAATTTATCTAAAAAGCTTACTACAATTTATTTTGACTGCCTCTGTGGCGCGGTGGGAGTGTGTCCGACTGCTACGCAAGAGGTCGTGGGTTCGATCCCCACCCAGGATAAAACTTTGTCTGATGAGCACGATGGTTTATTTCGTGTCTGGGTGTTATATATTTATAATATGTATGTATTTAGAAATATATAAGTAAGTTTATCAGTTGTCTGGTTTCCATAGTACAAGCTATGCTTAGTTTGGGATCAGATAGCGCTGTGTGAGTTGTCCCAAGATATTATTATATTATTCAATCGGTGTTTACAAATAACAGACATTTGTCATGTGTGTTAAAACGCTCGCGGACGGTAGTTGTCATCATTTTGTATGGGGTAGCAGGCCAGCGTACTTGTAGTATAGAGGTCAGTGGGTTTCTGTACAATAACATAATTATCGTAAGGCAACTCTATTAGTGTTGCCTACTTTTTTTGGTGGAAGGGTGGAAATACACAGATTATGAAGAATTATATTAAGTATCAATGCAACATGCAATGAAATAGTACAATTTTAAGTTTAACGCTTAAAGAATTTTGACATTTTCGCTTAAAAATAGTAATTCATCTAATTTTTTTGAAGCTAGTCTGCTTTTCCTAGTAATAATAATAATCCATAGATTTGCCAAAAAAATTAAATTGGCCAATTTACATACTGCCTTTGTGAGGCGTGTAAATATTATTTTATTCATAAGTAGTCAGATCACATTGCCCTATCACATCACACTATCCTATTATTTGCTATTAACGCTGCTTTAACATACGTTCAGCCGGCTCGGACGTTGCTGGCACGCTGACGTATTTTGTCGCCAGATGGTAATGTTGAGGATAAGTCTTAAAATGAATATTCCAAAATTCAAATGGATCTATTTTCCGATCAAAGTACGGCATTTCTAAATATTGTTTTATAATTAATATTGCGGTGGTAGTAGGCGTAAAACTAGAGGTGATTGCTGAAACTTTCTGGTCAAAGTAACTCATCAGAAAGTTCTCGCTATCAGAGAAATGTGTTATTGCTGTGTTATTAGTAGGAACAGCAAATTACTCACTCTTTTGTGAATTTACTAATAATTTTATTAATTCTTCACTCACCGACTATTGAGCATCATCAGCATTTTCTGATGTACCAAAGGCAGCTTTCTTGAATCTCGGATACAAAAAAGTTGTCTTTGCTATTACTCTAGTGTTTTCCAAAAAAACTAACCGCCTTGAAATAATATTTATCATTGATGCTTTTAGTTGTTGCCCAACATCTGTAACAGGGATTAAGTCTCTTAACTTTATTTAAAGACCCCGAATAAGGGGAGGTATTCTCGACAAAAATATAATTATATTTAATACTTGGCACAATCCTCTATTCTGATCTATCTAGATTTTTAGGTGCATTCGCTAGATATGAAAGGGCTGCTCAATCAATCTTTCCATCATTATTACAGCTGGGTTCCACCTTGTAGGTACGTCTTGTTTTAATTTTAATTCACCCATTTGTTGTTGAATTTCGCGTAATTTATATGCCGCCAAGTTACTTTGTTTAAAATAAGTTACAATAGAGCGACAATTATACAACAGTGTTTGTAAAAATGTACTATTTTTGATACTCTCTTGAACAGATAAATTTTGCGTGTGGGCTATGCATGAATGGTGGTATTTTTTTAAGTGGTCGTTTACAGCTTTTTTTTTATGTTTGCCGCATTGTCTGTAACCACTTTGACAATTTTAACAGTAATTTCCCATTTTATTATATGTTAAGAATTGCTAATGCAATGTGACATGTGACAGAAAAAGTGTTGACAATACAGCATTATAAATTTTGTAATCTGTTACTGTCAGATGACCACATAACAGTGGTCACAGAAATATATTTACTGTTGTCTAACTTCGTCCTTAGATCTGAACAGCATGACAAATATGTTTCAGGTAAAACATTTTCTGATTTAACTTTGCGTGTTGGTAATTTCTGAGGTATATATTTTTTAACAAAATTAACCACGATTTTCAGTTGACAGTTGACGGCTATCATATTTATTAAATAATTTTTACAGCAACTGTTACATCTGATTGAATGGCACCATATAGTCTCATTTGCTTTATACGTTTTGGCGGTGTTGAAGCATTTTCGGTAGATATTACGGTTGTTGCACTTTTGCCGTATACTGCTTTATACCTGATGTTATTGTAGCTGTGCGTGTTGTGATACTTGTGGAAGGTAGGATAATCAGTCTGGTTTAGTTTCTCCTGAGCTTGCGATAACTGTATAGGATGTTTTCCTCTTATGTGGTCGTTAAGATTTGATGTGTTGCCGAATAAAATGTGTATTGTTTTACACTATTTGCACTCCCCACAGTGTGTACTTGCCCGTTTTCAAACTGTTTATTACAGAACTCCTACGCTATTATTTTTTTTTAAAACAACGATGCATATTTGAATATTTTGCCTAAAAGAAAAACATCAACAAACGGTAATCGTCTTAGGTAGGTCTTGTACGAAGGAAAGGGTTGCCATTGCCACCCGTACTTTTTAGGTAGTAATAAAATATTTTTACTTTATTTCGGGTAATTGTACTATATACTTTGAGAGAAGTTTAAAGTACGAGACGTAAAAAATACCCTAGTTTAGGTGATTTGATTCTCCGCAATTAATTTTACAAATTTATACAAAAAAATAACATTAAATAGACTGTAAAAATGCTTGCTTATGATTAATAATTTGCTGAAATTATTGACAAATATTTTAATAAAATAAACTAAATTAATATGTACTTTATTTTGACACACCGTCCTTTTTTCTACTTTTTTATACAATATAAGTCGTACTTTATTTACACCAAAAAATAGGGCAAGAGTTCTACTCCACACAACTAGCGAAAAATACAAGTACTATTGTTTCGTTCAGGAGATAGCATATTTATAATGGGTAAACTGTATCTACACAGTTTTATGAATATGCAAAAATCATTATAATTTTATATTATACCTACCTACTTTATTGGCTTCATTATTGTTTCGTTCAGGAGATAGCATCAGTCGGTTCGTGAAATCGACTACAGCGATTGTTTCAATCGACTGAATCACTCGGGAACAGAGTGATTGCATTGTCGAATATGTTCATTCGAAACAATCGAAAATCTTATTCGGAAGAAGGAGTCGATTATGTTCATTCGACCAATGACATTTCAGTTGTTCGACGTTCAACTCGACGATTATTCGAATTTGTAGGATGTTATCACATGAAAAACAGAAAACCTTTTATGTTTCTCTTTTATTTGATGATTTTTTGCTTTTTCTTATTTTACATTCAAACACGTCACAAACAAAAAATCGAATTGAATATTTGCCAACAACTGATATGCTAGCTGATGTCCTTGCTAAGACATTATATCCTGCCCGGCATTATAAATATGTTAAGGGTCTGGGAGTTAGTCAAATAGAGATGGAGTGTTAATTTAAAAATGAGAGATTATTATTTTATTGCAAGTTGTGGTTAATTTGCTGTTGTTGGGGTGTTAGAACCGTATTATTTTCTGTGTGATAACACAAACAAATAACCTTATTAGTATTTATTTTTATGAGGTGCACTCTATCGGTTCACTCCAATGATGTTTTATGTAACTTTTTACTTAAAACATAATTGGTTCTCTCTGCTAAATTTGTAATATTATTACCTCACCCGTTAATATTATTAACTATAAATGCTTAATAAAAAGCCGTTCTTTGTCAGTTTTCATAGAAAAACGTTGTATCTAACGTAGTATATAATGACTACTAAAGCAAGAATAACGAATTTAGCTTTGTCTTTTTTTGTTTGTTTTATAATTTATTTTATAATAGTGAATTAAATCGTTATTTAATTCACTATTATGAAATAAATAATAAAAAAAAAAAAAAGACAATTTATTTTAACTTGAACTTTTAATTTTCAATATCGAACATCATAATTTTTCCTTGAGAAATAATCCAAGATAGGTACCAAAAAACATTGATATAACTATTGGCGAAAAAGTTTACATTGTTAGTTTTCGCTCTTTGTTGAGTGGACGTCTGTCAAAAACTTATCGTGAATCTCAAAAACATATTCCATTTGAATGGAGCTCGACCGGTTTTGGAATTCCAAAACGGACGTCGTCCAGTCCATATGGATGTATATGACGCCACGCCATTTGGAAGATATCCGTATGGTCAGTGAGTGGGCAGATCAAGAAGCTGTATTAAGCTGTATGATAGTAATTGAGCCCAGGATTGAACCTGTCATATCGCTTAGAAAGAGTCCCAACTTTACTTTCTAAGCATAGTGTCGAATCATGGTTACCATAGTTACGAAAGAGAAAGACGGTCTCGTGAAGTGTCAAATAAATTCTAAGTTCTCTTCACTTCTTCAATTACAAAATAGTGTTGACACCAATCTACAGTATACCCTTCTTGCGTACGTCCAAATGGAAGTATAGTTAATGGTGTCATAACTTTGCGTACATTCATTGAGACGTCTTCCATTTGAAAGTCTTTTAAATGGACGTTTCGGCAGTGGCCACCTTTATAATGGAAAAGTTATGGGCTTTATGACATACTTAACGGGTATATTTGTGACAGTAATGAGTCGATAATGTATGCCTTAAACATAATATGTGAACTGTACCAAACATTTGTAGACTTTATAAGAGACTAACAATTTTATTATAAAAAAGTAAATAAGGTTAAGTACCCTGATTTATTTTTTATGAGGTCAGTACATTTCTGTTGTAGTCTATGAAATCACAATTTTTTAGTTATCTTGGTAGAGTTTACATGTAAAATTATCAAAAATTTAAAAACTTACTGGTATGGAGTCGTTCTTTATTATAAAAATAATTCAATATCAATGCAAACTATAATTTAATACAGGGTTAAGACATGCAGGCCCAACTGAGATGCGTAAGTGACCGATACGAGTTATGCAAGATTTAAATTCTGTAGTAAAAGTTTGTATAAAACGCTAACTCGTAACTTTTACTGCTTTTTAGTTGGCCAAACACTAAATATTGTTGACACATAGGTACTTATAGCCAGTATGAGATTTGCCTACATTTTTAAAATGAAACTCTGACGATATTATTTTACCTAGGTAACCTAGATTAGAAGAAACATTTTTTTTTAGTAAGTTACACTAGCCACGGACGTTCGGCTCTATCCAATCGAGGCATCAATTCGTTCAAAAAATATTATGAAAGTTTACAACTCCTAAAAAACTGGCAAAACCGTCATATTTTGCGGCTAAAAATGAGTTTAGCACGAAGTACACTTCGTGTCCATAGACTTTGTTTGTTACAATGACAAACGAAACCGTTTATCGGAATTTCTGATTAAAATGATTGCGGTCCTTTATTTTAAAACTAAAAATTCTAATGCGCTCAGCATTAGAGTATTTTGTTTGTCGCAGTAGAATCAGAGATCCTAAGCCCTTGAAAGGAGAGGTGTAATAACTGTTAGGTCCTTAACAAATTTTCAAGGCCACCTTTGATTTAGGGCCCTTATTTAGGGTAGTGGTAGCCGTTTAAATCTCTTTTCATTTACAATGAACATGTTGGTGTCGTGGTCGGATCGTTGAACGAAATATTCATAAATTAGCAGTAATTTGGCCAATATTTGAGTACATATTGTTTTTACATTGTAAGTGCTCCTACTATGTTGCACCCATTGAGGTTGATAAATATTATCCAATCTCATAATCTGTATTCTTCTTTTAATATTTTTTATTTCTTGTTTTTTGCATCAGTCTTTTAATATTTATCTTTTTTAAGAATATATTGCTAGTTTTCTTAAAAAAAAATGCTGTGTAATATAACGATGGCAGCACCTTACCTGCATATATATATATACATACAGTTTATAAACAAAGATTTATTCAAATAGTGGCCTCGACTTTTAATTGCCTCGTTCTTTTCTCTAGCTTTACCTATTGTTTGCGAACAGGCAATCATGTACATGTAGAATCGATTTTTCACAAGTGTAGTATTTTGTTTCTTAAGTGATTAAAGATTTTTTTTACATTTCGTGATGTGGCCAATTATCATGAAATGGAATAATGATTTGATGTGGTCTGACCAAATCGATGAATACTCAAAGTTTGATGATGTGAACATCCAAACGCACTGTTACTTCATGATGTGACCAAAGTTTAGCGAACATATCGTAAAATAATGCCACCCATTTACCGATAGAGACGCTGATATCATTTCGTTTTGATTTTGGTCGTGCATCAAGGCGGCGGATGATTATTATCATAATAAAATAGCAAACAAAAACGATAAAATAGTAATAGTGAACTTAAAAGTGTAGTTAGAAGTGACTAAGACGCTAAGCTTTGGATTTTTTGTAAAATTCACTCGAAAAAAGAAGGAGTTCGGAACGTATTTTACAGGTACGAACCTGTGAAATACGTCCCGAACTCCTTCTTTTTTCGAGTAAATTTGATATAACTAAGTAGCTTACATAATTTTTCGTTAGTTTATTTTTGAAATTAAAGCTATTTATAATTATAAAATTTGATAAGCTCAATCGTGTAAATATTCTTGACAGGTCTCAATCGTGTAAATATTTTATTTTAAGGCTAAATACCTTTGTTTATTGCCCGACATTTCGACTGTATTGCAACGGCCGTGGTCACGGGTAGACTGATTCAGCTTAGCGTCGCCTCCTAGAAGCGCGGGTTTCGGAAACTACCCTAGCTTGATTTTATCACTCACTATTACGGAATTGTGATGTTGGCAAACTATTTCAATCTTCTCGGTTGAAATTGACGTGTTTTTTTTATTTCAACCGCTTCCCACGCCATCCTGAAGTAGAAGTGACGGTCAGTGGAGAGGACCTGTGGTTTATGTAGTTCAATCCAGTGATTGGATCTCGCATCCAGCAAGTGTTCCGCTATTGCTGACTTGTTTGTCTGTCGGTTTTTTATAGCCGCGATATGTTCCTTTACCCTTTCCGCTATTGTGCGTTCGGTTTGTCCGATGTAGGAAATACCACAGCTGCAATCCACTTTGTAGACGTCAGGTGTCTGTAGAGGAATGACATCCTTAGGAGTATGTAGGTGCTTAGCTACCTTGGAGTGCGGACTATATACAGTCTTAATGGAGTATTTCTGCAGTACTGTTCCAACTTTATCCGTCACTCCTTTCACGTACGGTAGAAAAGCTGGAGCCCTGTCAACCCTCGCTCGGGAGTCTCACCTCTTCGTACGTCGTGTGCTTTCTCCGTATCCGTTTCGCTTTAGTACCTCCTGAACATGTGTGAGCTCACTTTCTAAGTGTTCAAGGTCACAAATGTCATATGCTCTATTTGTCAGCGATGATACCACGGATTGCAGATCTCTTGGATAGTGGTGCGAGTCAGCATGCAAATACCTGTCTGTGTACGTCGGTTTTCTGTAGACAGTGTGTGCCAGGGTACCATCCGCCTTAAGCAATAATTTTATATCAAGAAAAGCCAGTGATTGACAGCTGTTTTGCCCACTAATGGTTGCAGTATCGTGGCTAGGTGTTTTGCTAGATCGTAAGTAGATGAGCTGATTTGGCTTACGATCGGCTATTCATAATGTTTATATATTAATTGATTAAGATTAATAATTTGAAACGAATGCCATTAACTTTAAAATATAATTTTAAAGTAGGGTGACCCGCCAAAAAAGACTTTTTATTTTTAGGTTATACTTACAACAAATAGCAGAAAGTAGTCCCAAGAAAGTCCTTGGACTATTATTTGATTTCAAAATCTGATATTATGGAAACTGCAAGCGGTGGTGTTGATGATGGTGATTGTGGTGGTGATGATGATGTTTATTTATTTATTAAGAATATTATTACTGACATAAAATCCATGCACAATAAATTTAAAAAGATAATTACATTGACAGTTTAACATGTATCTACCTACAGGTAGATACATGTTAAACTAAACATATTACGTATAAATATTTAAGTACTGTAACAACAATATGCTATGTAATGCTGCTTGCTACGGTTAATGTTTTGAAGTAACACCCGGCCGTGCTTATGAATCTGTGCTAAGAGCATACGAAGAAGTCTGTTGCTGGGTCAAAGCGAAGTATTTCGTTGATGTAACAGAGGGCTCGCGGTAGCGGTGCAAAATGTTAGACGGTAGTACGCGCAGTTGGCACTTGCAGCAAACTCTAGTAACTTTCGCGTACTGCACACGTCCTGCTTCGAGGCACATGGAAGTTGATCTATGCGAGTAATGTTGGGTTATATATGTAACCGCGTATTAGTCTAACAAAAAAGGAGACGAAGGGTGACATTGTGGCGAACTGCTAACATACGATAGTCCACCATTCCTATAATATACAAGGTGAGGTATAAATATGGGTATTTTGATAATGATAACCACCACAACCACCACCATCATCACCACTATAACCACTATCATCACGACCACAACCACCATCACCACCACCACCATCGCCACCATCACCACTACCATCATTACCACCACCATCATCACCACCACCACCATCAGTTTCAACCAGCTCCCGAGTCGGAGCTCGAGCTTCGACTCAAGCTTCGCGTAGAGACCTAGAGTCGAGAGTCGATTGTTGTTTGTATTCACAAAAACAATACATCATTTTCTTCCTTTTACATTATGGACCCCCTAGATTAACGATGTGACCAAATGTGAATGAAAATATCATTAAACGTTGACGTTGAAACGATATGGTTAGTTTCAGTTGAGCATATAATGGTTGGCTAAATCACGAAATGTTTGATTCTACGATCCAACCCTCGACATCGGCAGTAATTCAATTTGATTCGAATCGAAAATCGATTAAAATTTACTTTGTTGCCTAAGAACCGCACCAAACGAAATGGTTTTTTTCTTAATTTTGTTTTTGTCATATTTTTCGTACTATCAAATAAAATATTATTTAAACATTTCCTTCATTATTCATGCAATAGAGGGTTAAAATATTAATGCACAGTACTCCAATAATTAAATGACAATGCTCAAAATGTTGGACAAAAATCCATAGCTTTTCAATAGATATAAAATGTATACCAGCTTCAGTCATTATGTCTGTATTATAATTCTAATGAACTTTAGGGTGAAATGTCAAGTGAACAATTGGCCAACATCTAGTCCTACCAACTTTTAGGACAGGGGCTATTTAATTGTGAACGACCAACAGAATAATACCGAGACATATCATTCTGTATTTCAGATTCGATGACTGAAGGCCGGTCTCAATAATCTGGATTTTGACTTATTTTGTATGCAGCTTATGTCAAATATATACCCTCTAATAGCCAAATCCATCTAAAAATAGATTATTAAGACTGGCCGTAAGTATGTGATTTTGCTCTTTGTTTTCTCTAAGGAATGGATTACTTGTGTATAAAATAACTTTGATCCTGGCTTATCATATGATGTTAACCTATTATTTTGCAACGTATTAAACTAGTAGTAGAACAAACAAGACGTTCAAGCTTAAAATAGTTAGAAAGTAAAGGTGCAATAGTAAAAAGTAAAAAGTTTATGAAAATCGACTCCCTCTCTCTTTGAAACTACTAATCCTACAATTTTGAAAGAAAGTCTATAGTGTGAAAATAAATAACAGTGCCGTGTGTCTACAAAGATTCCCGTGTTGATCGAACTATTTACATACTTATAAGTTAGTACGGTACCCTCAGTGCGCGAATCCCACTCACACTTGGTCGGTTTTTGAGCATTGTCATTTAGTGTATTAACAATAAGTGTATACTGGGTGTACTACTCTATAGTTACCTTAGAAAAGTCGTCGCTGGTAGTAGTTTCCTGAAAAATATAATTACATTATTATTAGATAGTGTTTTAATAATATTAATAATAACCATTTATTTCAGACTACTAAGACTCATATTATAGAAAACTTAATATTTTTAAAACGACGAAAATGACTTAAATAAAACTAAACACAAAGTTGAATGGTTGCCAAACCCAAGGATAATATGGTGGCAGAAGAACGGGCTGCTTTTTTCGTTCAGGTTCAGAATGTATGTATTATTATGTAATTTAAAAATACATTTTATTCTGTTATTAGTAAGGTTACGATTTCGGTTCAATCAACTTATTTTAATCGTAGAAATATGAATGAGTCGATTTATCGAGGTTTAAGACGACTAATCGCTGACTAATCAACTACAAATATGACCGAAAAGTTAACTTTCCCGATCCCTCGGTTCATCTCTAGTTATTTATAATTTTTAGAACACGTAATTTTGTAATGGTCCTAAAATGGCAGCCGTAATTATTAATCCTTGAATCCTTTTAGTTTAAATAGCTTTTTAAATACACGTTAATAATAATTTATTTAATTTGATAATTTGTGTATCAGTGTTTAATTTATATAGGTACTATCTCGATGCTCCGCGGTGTAACGTGTAACATAATACTTCTATAATAAGGTTGCATAAGCTTTATACCGTTGTTTCCGACATAAATAATCCTTCTTTTCACGGAAGAATCGCAATGGGAGTATTTTAGTTGCACTTTGCTTTCGGTGCATGGTTCACGTCTCTTGTGTCTATTTTTACCCACGAGATTATTTTTTCTTACGATTACGATTAGTCACTTCAAGGCGGTGGTTTTTAAAACAAAGCTGGTTTTTAAGGGCCTGTATTTTATAGTTTTAATGTTTGCTAAAAGGGAATACCATTTTTTTATTTTTTTTACTATTTTATTTTATTTTACAATTTTAGGGAAACTTACAGCTAGGTAAAATACAGTACAAAATTTGAGTATCATGATGAAGGCCAATTATGAGTTTCCACTGTTATTAAATAGAGGGAATACCCATACTAAACCATGTCTATCTGTATGTCTTCTTCTATATCTATACATATAATAAAACTGTAAATTTCACGTGTCTGTACATGGCCGAACATAGTTAAAAAAAATATCGGGAAATGTTCGAAAAGAGTATTTAAACACATTCCTACATTTTTAGAAATGTCTGTCTGTCTGTCTGTCTGTCTGTCTGTCTGTTTGTTTGTTTGAACACGCATCACGCAAAAAGTACCAGACAGATTCGGTTGAAATTTTGTATGTGTATTCTCATAAGTCTGGATTAACATATAGGCTATAATTTATCACGCTATTTCCCATAGGAGCTAAGCAATAATGGATAATGTCTGTAGCTATTTATCGTCATAAAACAATAACTACTTGACAGATCTTCATGAAAATTTGCAGTTTTATTGTAAATACTATAGGTCATTACTTACACTATGAATTATTACGCTATCGTCTGTGGGGAGCGAGCAGAAACGTATGTTTTGTGGAACCATTATGGTTTTTCACAATTTTTTCCACAATAAGACATTATTTACAATTGTAACCCATGGAAACAGTAACTTCACGCTAAAACTATAAGGAGCTAAACACATTTTCAATTTTCTTAAGATCAGCTATTTTAATCACTTTTGTAACAGTTGAGGTGGTCTAATGGCACAAGTGGCGGGATGGAACGAGTCAAGGTCGGAAGATCTGGTCTTAAGTATGCGCGAGTCTCTTTTTGTGTTGTTTTAAAATTATTTTTATTCCTTTTTGAAGTATTTTTTTCAAATGTATACTTATTAAACAAGCTTTTATGTTCGACTTTAACATGTTTACTTTGTTTAACAAACTTTCAATTTTTTTTTTTAATCAATCACTTTCAATAGGCACCTTTATCATTGTTTTGCATGAATCGTGATTAAGTTATGAATGTATGATTTCTTCTGAGTGCCAAAATTGCTTACCTACAAATATTGATAAACTTTCGCCATTTGTACACATTATGAAAATATATATATAACGAGTCTTAATCGCGTGAATAATTTAAGGTTAAGTACCTTGCTTACCTACGTTTAATATGCATGAAAGTTTAAGTATAATTTAATAGAAAATCATCAAGTATTAAAAGAAACTTATCCAGTTTTGAAAATAGATGGCGTTTAAATACAAATTAAAAAGAATCAGGAAAATTGATTTAAAAAAAATCTGAAATTCTTACGTAGAGGGATATGAATATATGTATGATGATCTTAATTTGCGACAGGTTGACACACCTATTTTTTAATTCACCAATGTAGACATTATAAAATAATATTTAAATCTTCTAAAGTGAGTGAAAAAAATATTGAAATAAGTTAAGAAATAGTATTTAAACACAAAATAAGATATCTGAGTATATCTTTTAAAAACGTTTGAATGTTGTCTGTTTGTTTGAACACGCATCACAGTACCGCGGGAATGCAATGTTTAAAAAAAAAAAAATGGCACTCGGGGACTGCCGCGGTAAAGCTATTGCATAGCATTTTTATCAAATTAAGCAATAAAAAAAATAAAAAAAATTTCATTATATAAAACAATGTTTTTAATTTTTTTTTCTTTAATTTTATTTTTAAATTACAAAAAAAGGAATTAAAAAAAAACATTTTTTTTTTTTAATATAACAATGTTTTTAATTTTTTTTTTCTTTAATTTTTTTTTTTTTAATTCAAAAAAAGTCATTAAAAGTTCTGCTATTCATCGATAGATGGCAAAACTAAAAAGTATCACCGCTGTGCCCGTCGGAGTGGGGAGCGTGGGGTTTTTTCGTTACGGAATTTCTGGATTCGGTCCCCGCGCTCAAGGCCCGCGATAGAAGCTATGCAATAGCTTAACAGGATATTTTTTAAAAACTAGCTATATTTCGCGGGGGACTTTACAACACGGACACAAAGTGGGTGTGCTTTAGACTCGGAAAAGATCGCTCGGGCAGGACATAACCCGCGATCATAGAGAATCTGTGAGAGTTTTTTCCATCATACCTTTAATACCTATGTATAAATTATCTTGAAGGAGCGGCTAGGTACCTCCGTATAAACGTCCGATTTAAAAGTGTCGGAGCCGAAGTTGGAGTCGGAGGTTTAAAATCAATCGGAATTTCGACCTTTCGGAGTCAGAATCGAAGCTCTTTAACACAACATTTCGCGCGAGTACCTACTTGGCGGTTTCGGGCTTGCCCGAAGTTCTCGCGTGACGGAATATTTGATGTGATGCAAATCATTTTGGTGAAATACTTTTTTGTCGAAGTGCTGAAAGCATGGGAATTTTTATAATTTGTCTTCTTCCGTCTTGCGCCATAAACTTTGTCGCCCTTCATTTTGCTGCACTAGGCATTTGCTTGGCTTGCCCTGCCGTAGGTTGGGCCCTGATTAAAGCTAGGCCCTAATATCCATAGATGCCACAGAGCATTGTGGAGCATGTTAAATTGTAATATAAACTACCTTAATATATACAATAATTGCATTTTTGAAAGATAGAAAAATTTGAATCCAGACTCAGGAATCGAACCCGAGACTACAAATTAATATAAACCCAACTTTCACGCGAACGAAGTCGCGGGCACAGCTAGTTGTAAAATAAGTATTGTGAATGTCAACTTCGGTAACATTTCAATCCCACGAGGTGTGCAGTACCTAAGTAAGTGATCATCTCGACAAAAGTTATCATGGATTTAATTCCGAGAGTGACAACTTCTGTTGCTTTATTTAATGTATTCATAAAAGATGCCCCGAATATTCTGTCTTACTATGAGACTCATTTTACTACGTACTTTTAATTTTAAGTCGCTTATGGCTTAATGGTATGCCATTGAATTAACAAGTACTTTTGTTGGCTTGACTTCATATAATTAAAAAAACTTCAGAAAATCAAATAAATGTGAAATTGAAAATAAACAGGCTGAACATTATTTATTAAAATAATTGTATTCTTAAATTACTATTAAGTTATCATAAAAATATGGTATGCGCATGGACTCGAATGCTTACCCTTTCAAAACAGAAGCTATTAGCAGAAATATATTTATTCTTAGATGAAAAATATTTGACTACTAAAATGTGATTTTAGATGCGTTACGTTATGCCTCGAGTGCTCACTTTTTCCCACACCCACCGCCTTTCTCTATCGCTCAGCGTCTAGCAGTAACAAGACACGTGACAACACTATCACGTGTCTTGTTACTTCTAGACGCTTAGACATTATTGAAACAAATATAAAAATTAAATTACAATGCAGGGGCATGCGTTCTATACTGGTTCTAGTTATACTTGTGTTGACTAAGGAGGCGGAGTTACGCACACACTCAAATGCATCGGGCGCAATAAATTTTTGTTCAAATTAAGGTAAATCAGACTTTTGGCCGATAGTACCTACTAGGTAATACGGTTTTCAGATCAGCTTTCAGTATTTGAATATACTGAAAAACTTAAAATGTGGGTTTTAAATAAAAAATCCTTCGGAAAAAGATCATAAAAAAAAAAAAATATTATGAAACTTTAAAAAACATTCATAATATATTATTTAACTCTCGCCTCATGGTACTTGACATTTGACGGCCACGACACAATTTTTTCAGTTATGGAACTATTACGATGTAAGATTAGTGACCACTTATAATCCTCCGAGCGAAGACCACAAAACTACAGTTTTTTTGGGTTTGGCTCATATGTTCTTTTCTCCTGCTGTACCTATTGTTTGCGACCAGACATTACATGTAAATGTAGAATCGACTTTTCACAAGGATAGTATTTTGCTTCATAAGTGAATAAAGAATTTGTATTATTATTAATCTCTTTATTTAAACTTAAACAATTTTCATTTTTTAATATAGATACAAAAATAGTGTCCCACCGGCCTCGGATACAGGGACCAAGCTGCCGGTGGTTAAGGCTCCAGAGAGAGGAACCGCTTCACTATGCAAGCCGTGTCGAGGAGTACCGCTTTCTGCATCAGGTCTTTGATCCAACCGCTCAACGCTTTCTAGGTGTTGGTCAAGGCTCTTGGCAATCAGTCCAGTGACCGAGACGACTATCGGGGCAACGATCCCCGAATTCATGACGCTCTGATCAATCTATCAGCACAATATCAGACTTGTTGGCGAAAACAGTCCTGTCTGTGATGATCGAGCGATCCCCGTACAACGACTATTCTCGAGAACTGGCTCAGCAACGTACCTGTAGTATGTATACCTCAATGTCCACAAGGTGGTATTTCAGAGCAAGTTGCTGGTGGATTATCCTGGCTACTTGATTGTGTCAGTGCAAGTACTCGCCGTTAGCAAGACGTGAACAGCCGGAAACGATATGACTGAGGGATTCACCGGGTCAGTGACAGGCACGACAGATGTCAACAGTGCCATCCCTTAGGATATATTTCTGATAGTTATTCGTCATAACTTCGTCAGCACAGACAAAACCTTTGTTTCTCCGAAGAGGTCACCGGACCGTAGCCGGGCCACGGATGCTAGTAGGTCCACATAGTTCCTCCCTCTGTAGCCGCATAATGTGCCCGTATGACGTTCTCATTCATGGATTAAGTCCATCGGCAGCGGGGGCCCTGTTTGAGGCCGCTGGGCCTCTGGGTCCCAAGCTTGAAGGTGGCCGGCCTGTCCCTTGGCGACGTGCAGGTGGTGGTGACGTTGGCGGGTAAAAGTTCTCGTCGCTCGACGGGATCGACGCCTCACCAATGGTTGGTGATGACGTAGCGGTCGGTTCCCGTGTTTGCGAGGCGGAGCGGTCTGGCGTGACTACTAGTGATAATTTTAAAGGTCTTCTTGATATATTGCTTTTTTATTTGTTTGACAAATAAAAAAAGCAATAAACAAAGTTTTTCGTTTGACATATTGTCATCAACTGTCATTCTGCTTGTTTTTGGTTTACTTACTTGAATCGAATGAATAATGTTTTGTAATTTTCGGTAGTTTACTATTATAAGGTTATTATGAGGTTGTCCATTGTTATTGCGGCTATTTTATGATTTGTAAATGCTTGTAAATTGTAAAGGAGATGGCCAAAAATTGTATGGGACTGTGCCCCAGAACGTACAAACATGAAATCTATGTTATTTGAAAGAACAGATCTTCTATATAAAAAATAATAAAGGCGCATTTAGCTCCGCAGTCGTGGACAAATGTTATGGTGGTTCAAAAAAGTGATTTCATCGGTCGCCTTTCATCATGATTTTACTATGCATAAAGATATGAGTCATTATATGAATGATACCTATGTAGTTTTTCGTGTAGTGACGGAGAACGTTATGTTACTAGCCCATCCCATCCTGAGGGTGTCGTGAAAGAACGGTTAATAAGTAAATGTGCACAACATCCAACCGTCCGGTTCCCAACAACACAATTACAGCATCCTAATATTTTATCCCTATCTCGATAAACCTCCTGATAGACATGTTAAGTCATATCAGGAGGTTAATTATGACATCAAAAGCTGCCTGATGTGTTCTCAAATAGCGATACCACAATAATTACACGCTTGTCTTGTAAAAGGTCTGATTTCCATATTTATCTGATTTATTGCGCCGTTTATAATCATGCATCGTTATTGGAGCACTCACGTGGGGCTACAACACTACAAAATAAAGGTATTAAAACACAAAACAATACACAATGATTAACAACATCAAACATGAAGCGAACGTGAATAAAAAGCCGGCGAGTACCGTCAAGTCCATGAAATAAAAATGACAGTTTGATTGTTTTGTCTCTTGCCGGTTTATTGGTGTTGCTAGTACAAAATTCAAATGACCCCATCTGAAAGTGTCCCCGTACTTTATTAATATAATAGTACATTAGTTATAAAAGGTTGGTTGTTAAAAATTACTTCACATATATGTTCTTATAACTTATTCTATTTAATACATATGTTAGTATAATAAATATTTTATTACGTCTTCATAGCTGTAATGCTTTTAGTTCCCTAATCTGATCTTTGGTAACATTATATGGCAACATTAAGGATGTGTCAAAGCGAAATCAAAATTTGGAAATCGCTTGACTTTCTAAAAATCTTGTATTTTTTTCAGCAACTGCTATGAAAGGTGAATAGTAATTAAAAATCCCTTGCTTATTTTTATAAACATATTGTAATACTTTACATTTTTGTACAGCTTGGGGCACGTTTTGGCCATCTCGTTTATATTAAAATTTAACGGAGTTATATTTCAAACGTCGTGACTCTTAAGTGTTGCCAGGTATTATTTTTATGTCAATTATTATTATTATTATATATGTTGAAATTAATTAGAAACCATTATGAATGCACGATGGTTAGTTACATCGTAACCACCGTGCTGTATTTACACCGTGCTATATATATATATACATATATATATATATATATATATTGGAAGAAAAAGGAACTTACAGGAGGATGAAAATGATGCGTCCCTTCGATAGCAGCCTCCAGCGCGCCGGTTCAGGCGATATTTCTACCAAGCGTCACGAGAGGAAAGAGTTTGAGGGTTCACCACACAACACCAATATATTTGCACTTTTTGGGTTTTTTAGCGGGAGCGCGGGAGCACGGAGATACGTGTCACCGGTAAGCGAGTTGATTTACGAGAGAGTGAGGGTGGGGGTAGTCCGAATGAACGGAACAGGAAATGAATGGTGGTAAGAAAGGAATCGATTTGGAATGGAAGATCCTTCTCGAAAGAGTTAATGCGTGAAGTGTATTACAGTGTTGCAAGTATGTGTTTATGCTTTCAATTTCCAATGGATAAAATAATAATATCATTAAATGCATATAAAAAATAATGCGAATGGCGCAGACAACTCCCCCGGGCTAGAGGTTATCCTCTAAACTAAAACTTTAAGAGAACTTAAATTAAATAAATGAGTTTAATTAAATATATAATTAAGAAAAATTTATAAAGTAATTATTGTGTAGGTAGAGGACAAAGCCGCACTACCGGGCGTATGTAAGAACCGGAAGCAGTTCTAACTTTCACAGTTCTAACTATATTATCCTTCCCAGGATAAGTCGCATCTATGACACCTAAAGGCCAACAAAGCGGGTGAGTGTTGTTGTCTTTGATAACAACAATCGTACCTACTTCAATAGGCTTCGACGGTGTGTTCCACTTCTCCCGCTGTTGCAAGGAAGTGAGGTACTCCTGACTCCAACGATGCCAGAAGGAATGAGTTATTTTATTAAGAAGTTGATAACGCGATAAGCGATTGTCTGAAATGTCTGTGACATCTTCAGCAGGTAAAAATTTAAGTGGAGTTACGTTTAAAAAATGATTAGGCGTTAAAGCACTAATATCAGACGGGTCAGAGCTTAAAATACTTAGAGGTCGATTATTTAAAAGACATTCAATTTGAACAAGTACGGTACTAAACTCCTCGTATGTTAATATTTGGGAGCCAATGACTTTAAAAAGATGAGTTTTGACACAACGAACATTAACTTCGCTAAGTCCATTAAAATGTGGACCGTAAGGCGGACTATGTTTAAATCGTACACGTTGTTCAGCTAGTTGTTCACCTATGTAATTATTATGAGATTTGGATTGAATTAAGGCGTAAATTTCATTCAATTTGCGCTTTGCGCCAATAAAGTTTGTGCCTCCATCACTATAAATCATAGCAACGGGACCTCTACGAGAAATAAAACGCTTAAAAGCGGCGAGAAATAAATCTGAACTAAGGTCAGAGACTAACTCTAAGTGTACTGCCTTAGTTGTTAGACAGACGAACACACAAATGTAAGCCTTGTGGCTCTTAATTCCGCGTTTTCGGATATGAGTAACGTAGAAAGGACCACAGTAGTCCACAGCGGTATTAACAAACGCTTTCGCTTGTGAAACGCGAAAGTCGGGTAGATCACCCATCGGAGGGTAAATATTTTGAGGTTTAAGTTTAAAACATTTATTACAACTATGCACACGTTGTCTTACAATATTACGAGCAGATAAAATCCAGAATTTTTGTCTAATTATAGATAATAAAAGAGCGGAACCCGTGTGTAAATTAGTTACGTGATAAAAGTCAATTACGAGTTGAGTAAAACGTGATTTAGTTGGAATTAAAATGGGGTGCTTTTGACCATAATCAAGTTGAGAATGAGTTAACCTTCCACCTACTCTGAGAATATTATTCGAATCCAAAAAGGGGTTGAGTTTAGCGAGACTTTTATTTAAATTTTTATTAGATTTTAAAGCGTTAATTTCTCCAGAGAAATATCTACTTTGTACGTAACGTATAAGGAATATTTCCGCGGCATCTAAATCCGAAACGGTGATATAACCACGCGAGTTTAGTAACTTGCAGAAACGTATTATCAAAACAAAGCTACGTAGTAAAATTGAATATTTAGAAATGCGGTCAATTAAAGATTGAATAGGTTGAGGAATTTCTTGCATTACTTTAACTGAGAGAGCGATATGTTTAGTTTCCATTACTTCTGAATTATTATTACTTAAATTGCCCTTAAATGGCTTGATTGGCCACTGATTTAAGGGAAATGAAAACCAATGCGGAGCGTTAAACCAAAGAGTTGAATCTAATAATTGTTTAAGCGTTACGGGACGAGAAACTACATCTGCGCGATTTTCAGTTCCATCGATGTGAAACCAATGTTTAGCAGGTAATTTTGAATTAATTTCAACAATGCGATTCGCGACAAATGTATGAAATCTATGCGAGGGCGAGTGGATCCAGGTGAGCGTGACTGTTGAATCAGAAAAGGCAAAAATATTATTAATTTTACAGCGCTTACTTAAAACTTCTACAACTGCATTGATTAAGTTTGCTAAGAGAAGAGCAGCACATAGCTCGAGGCGAGCTAAGGGTGTATTTTTGAGCGGAGCGACGCGAGATTTATAAGTTAGTAAGAGGACTGATCCGTTATCTTCATCGTTAGAGCTAACCCTTATGTAAACAGCAGCACCATAACAGCGCTCACTGGCGTCTGCGAACCCGAGGAGAGTGACATGAGAACCAGAGGTGATACCTACATGTCGTGGGAATTTTATTTGTTCGAGATAGGAAAGTTCTTTGTGAAATCTATCAAATTTGTTTTCAATTTGGGCTGGTACAGGATCATCCCAATCAAGGTCATGCTTCCAGCACTCCTGAACTAAAACTTTCATGAATGCGGTAACTGGACCTATGAGACCTAAGGGGTCAAACAGTCGTGCAGTTGCAGATAAAACGGTACTTTTCGTACATTTAAGAGAATTACCATTTATTTTAAATTGAAAATAGTCTTCTACAGGATTCCACTGCATACCTACAATTTTAGTATTATTATTAGCGTCAGCGTCAAATTCAATATTTTGCGGATTTAAATGAGTTGAAGGAATATTATTTAAGAGTTCGGAACTATTAGAGATCCACTTTACAAGGTTGAAACCGCCTGACCTGAACATGGCGACCATTTCTTGATATGTCTGCTCAGCTATTTCAACGCCATCTAGCGAACATACGTAGTCATCCATATACATATGGTTTTCAGCCTCGTAAGCCGCGAGCGGGTATTTATCCCGACTATCAGATGCGAGTTGGCGAACTACTCTCATAGCTAAATAAGGCGAACTTGAGACACCGAAAGAAACGCGGTTAAATTCAAAAGTTGAAATCTCAGAATCTTTATTGAATCTGTATAAAATGCGTAGAAATGCGTGATGATCAGCGGTAAGATTAAGTTGAAAATACATTTTTTCGATGTCTGCAATTACAGCAACGGAAAACATGCGAAGATTAATTAATAAATCGAAAATGTTACTTTGTAGATTCGGACCTACATAAAGGAGATCATTTAGCGATTTACCTGAGCTAGTTTTACAGCTAGCGTCAAGCACGATGCGAGTTTTACTGGACTGTTTATCCGGGCGGTAAACAGCCCGATGCGGAATATAATAATGCGGGATATTGAAATAGGGATCTTTGACCTTGGTCAAATAACCTTTGTCAAGATAATCTTGAAGCGTAGCGTTGTAATTAGTTCTGATCTCGGGATCAAAATCTAACTTTCTTTCTAAATTAATGAGGCGGCGCATAGCCGTTGAGTGTGAATTTCCTAAGTCTGTACACGGAGCCCTAAAAGGTAGCTGCACTGTATATCTACCTGTTTCATCGCGAGAGTAAGTTGAATTAAATATTTGTTCACATGCCTGATCATCAGGACTCATGTGAATCTTATTAGGGACGCTTTCCAGCTCCCAAAAGCGTTGCGTGAGCGTGTCTAAGCTACTCGTGTTGGTAACGCACAGAAAAGTTTGCTCTCTTTTATTTTTGTTTATTTGAGCGTGGCGAGCGCGCGAAGTTAAGCGAGGTTGACAATCAGCCCGACCCATGGCTATGTAGCCAAGGGTGGTTTCTACAGCGACGACCGAGGAGCCAGGTAAAGTTACCCTTCCACTTCCCAACAAAAGCGGGAAAAGTTCATTGCCGAGGAGGCAATCTATCTCACCGGGAACGTGGAACATGTCATCAGCCATAGGTAAATTACGTAATGGAGCGAGATTTGTGATATCTATGGATATGTTGGGCAAGTCGTCAGTAATACGATCTAAAACCCGAGCGTTAATCGTATAACAACAGCGGTGATCAAAGTGGGAAAATATTTTAAATGTTGTAGTATCAAACGAGGGTATTTTTGCGTGACCTATACCGAGAATAGAAGATTTGTCAGGAGTAATTTCTAAATTTAAGCGTTTACAGCAGGCCTTTGTAATAAAATGACTCATCGAGCCTGTATCAAGAAAAACGCGGAGAGTATAAGGTTTATTATTATTATAAGCGTATACGGAAGCGGTAGGCAACAAAACAGTTGTATTATTTTCAATGCCCGAGGTAGCCGAAGTCATTGATAAATAAAGAGCGTTTGAATTTTCGCGCGCAACGTTATCACCTGCCGGAACGGGCGACGTATGGAGTGTCGCGGGCGCGGCAGACAGCGAGCGCGCGCTGTTCGCAGGCGGCGGTGCTGGCGCGGGCGGTGTGCAGAGTGCGGACCGCGCGGAACCATTTTCAACTACCCGATTGTTTGAATTGTTAAAGTTGTCTAGATGTATTAGCGAATGATGTTTACTGTGGCAAATCGAACATGTATTTGTTGACTTGCACATTTTAATATCATGAAAACCTAAGCAATTACGACAAAACTTATGTTTGTTTACAGTATATAATCTATCTTTAGCGTTTTGATTGATAAAATGAGAACATCTATAAAGTGGATGTGAATCAGGAGATCCACATACCTTGCAGGAACGCACTGCGGTGTACTGGGTGGTACTCGCGAAGGCTTGGCTATTTTTAGCTTTAGATGAGAATTTATTATTTTCGTTATTATTATTACGAACTTTAGAGGGATTAGAGTGATTACGAAGCGTTATTATTTTACTTTGTTCTTTTAAAAATTGCGAAAGATGATCGAAAGTAGGTATTGCAATATGACTATGTGATTGTTCGAAAAGGTTAACGACCTCTTTATCGAGCTTACTGAGTGCAATATCAGTTATTATAAAATCTGTCAAATCTTTTATGTCTAAGCGACGTAAAGCGGCTTGTGCCGAATAAAACTGCTCAAGAAATGTATCAATAGATTGATAAGGTTTAAATTGAACCATTTGATGTAAATACATGGAACCTTGTACGCGCGTATCCTGATATCTTTCTATTAAAGCACTCCAAATGAGTGGGTAATTATTAGCAGTAGGTATGATACCTGAGCAAACAGTTAGTGCTTTGCCCGAGAGACAACCTACTAAATACTGAACCTTTTCGGCGTCAGTTAGATGCGAATTATCATGAATAAGACTTTTGAAATTTTCATGAAAAGTTGTCCATTTGCTGGGGGTGCCATCAAATGAAACAAGTTTTAAAGGTGGTAGCTTACGATTTAAAAACTCGAATTTATTATTACTATTATCATTACTAATATTTTGAGACTTAAGAATGTTAGATTCTATTGCTTTAATTTTACAATAGATTTCATCAAATGCGGAAAGTGGGGCGTAGTTCGGCTTTGTCGTCGAACCCCTTTTAATAAAGCTAAATTATAAGCATCAAGAGTTTCCATAAAGTTAGTTCTAATTTGCTCAAGGGAGTTAATTCGAGCTAGAAATTGAGATTTTAATGAATTATTTACGGACACTTGTTGGCCGAGATCATACATGGATTGCAAAATTTTAAATAAATTTTGTTTTTTCGACTCAAATAAAAGAACTTTAGGATCTTCCTCTGTAGAACCATAGGATTCTTTATCGGATTCCTTATCCTTACTACGCGCGGAAGTCATTTTTATGCGTTGAGAAATACCTACCTATTCGAGTTTTTAACCGTGTAATAGATAAATGAGTGAATGAATGCGAGCGTGCGTGAACAAAATGGACTTGTCTATGTGCGTTATGTTTTGAGAAATCTGCAAAAATATATGTGAGATGAACAAAATATAGTTATAATATTTTAAATAAAGGGTGTTTATATTGAAATAAGATGCGTTTTTATAAAAACAACTTAGCATTGATGAGAGATTGAGCGGGAAATGTGCCCTCGTGGGCGCGTCTATCGTGTATCACGTAAACGGGTAATGGCGGATTCGTAATTGAGCGTTTTTAGCGTTTGTAGGTATGCAAATAAATAGATAAATGCGATACTTGAATATGTTGTGTGTGATGAATGTAGCGTAGATGCGTAGGAGATATTTATGCGTTTTTTATCCGGCTCGAAGGACCAGAACACTTGGAAGAAAAAGGAACTTACAGGAGGATGAAAATGATGCGTCCCTTCGATAGCAGCCTCCAGCGCGCCGGTTTAGGCGATATTTCTACCAAGCGTCACGAGAGGAGAGAGTTTGAGGGTTCACCACACAACACCAATATATTTGCACTTTTTGGGTTTTTTAGCGGGAGCGCGGGCGCACGGAGATACGTGTCACCGGTAAGCGAGTTGATTTACGAGAGAGTGAGGGCGGGGGTAGTCCGAATGAACGGAACAGGAAATGAATGGTGGTAAGAAAGGAATCGATTTGGAATGGAAGATCCTTCTCGAAAGAGTTAATGCGTGAAGTGTATTACAGTGTTGCAAGTATGTGTTTATGCTTTCAATTTCCAATGGATAAAATAATAATGACATTAAATGCATATAAAAAATAATGCGAATGGCGCAGACATATATATATATATATATATATATATATATATATATATATATGGTCGGGGTAAAAGTATTTTCGATATTTTATACAAAAACATTTTTTTTTGGTATATTTTTTTATTTATTTATAATAATTATGTGCAGTTTCACTAATCAGTAATTTGTTGCCATCTGTGGGTAGTGCCGTGATCAAATTGCTGTAAAAAATCGAGATTTTAGATCAAAAAAATCGACAGTGTTCTTTTGAGGTTAACTTTATGGTTCCTAAAGAGTTCTGAAGTGACCGAAACAGGTGGAAATCTGATGGACGAGATCAGGGCTACATGGAGGATGCGTCAACACATCCCAGCCAAGCTTTCTCATTTTTTGCTTAGTGGCTATGAGTGCGGTCTGGCGTTGTCATGATGGAATACCACACCCTTCCTATTTATGACCTACGGCCGGTTTTTCTCAATGGCTTTTCTTAACCTCATCAGTTGCTGACAGTAGAGGTCAGAATCGATAGTTTTACCCGGCGGCAAAAGCTCGTATTGGACGATTCCTTTCCAATCCCACCATACACACAGCCTCACTTTGTTCCGAATCAGGCCGGGCTTTGCCACGGTCTGTGCAGCTTGAATATGCTTCGACCATGATCTTTTTCGGACAATCTTATCGTAAGTGACTAATTTTTCATCACCCGTAATCAACCGTTTAAGAAATGGGTTTTTAACAAAGAATCGCAAATGGAAACAATGCATTAAGTTTCTCTCAGTGAGATCATGTGGGACCTTAACGTAACGTAAACTGCACAAACTTTATTTACGGCGTTCATCGATTTTTTTTTCTTGTTTGTAATAAAACTTTAAAATGTACCGAATTTCTTTGTCACATACTTTTATTTTGCTTGCTTGAAAAACAATTGAAAAATGGCGGTAACTAGTTTTTTTTTCTAGCCACAACAAACAACACATTTAAAATACGAAAATACTTTTGCCACTACCTATTATATGCACATCCGCATTAAAAGGCATAAATTTGACCCCACTCCCGGACCTCGATACTGAGTAGACATGTACGTTTATGTTTGAAAATTGCTTATAATTAAAAAATAATAATAAAATAAGGCATCAATTCTTAACCAAAAATTAGAAGTTCATAGAGCGTGAAAAAGTGTAAAATTCTCTGTCTTACACATAGAAGTAAAGCGGCTGTAGCCTAATGGCTAAGAGCTAAGGTAACGGACTCGCAATCGTGAAGTCGCGGGTTTGAACCTGACCCAGCTTCTTTACTCTGTTAAGACTCCGCTCTCTTCTTGACCTCGTGATACGGTATGTTCTCCGCTATTTCTCTATCGCTTTATGGTTAGCATGGCATTAAATAGGCAGAGATTGCAACTAATTGACCAGGTTCAAATGTAACTGGAGCTGGACAATGTCTCATCGCAGGATGTTGAGGATACATGGGCTATGCAATTAGAAATTGACCGCCTCCATGAATCATTAAAGACTAACATTGAAATATGAAGTAACCGAAAAACAGAGCAGAAAGCAGGTGGAGCACTATAGGTAAGCTAGTCAACTCTTGCAACTGCAACAATGAGCAATCAACTCCATTAACAAGTAGGCATAGTCCAATTTGTAGATTATCACTAGATTGCCAATCGCTAGCATGTGATCCCTCTCCACCGCCAACACTCCATAATAAGTTAGCACAAACTAGCAGTTCTTTTAAATTAAGTACTATTATGATGTATAGTGATGAAATTGGTAAGGGCATTGGATCCCTAATGTCAAAGTACGGGACAAACTAGAATCATCAATAATTGCACGCCTGCTTTGTTCCATAGTAATATCATGGAAAATATTTTAAGATCTAATTTTAGTCATGACAGCACTATAATTATTTTTGTCGGTAATAGGGAAAATGTAAACAAAAATAAGTTTTTAAATTATTTTGAGGAGTTGTCCAATTTAAATGTAAAAAAAAATCATTTCCCCTGAGTAATGGATTATCACAGGAAGAAAACACTATTAGATATAATTTAAATAACCTTATGCATCAACTGACATGCCAAATTATTGGCCTTTTTATAATAAATTTCATTTTATTGACACTAACAAACTTCTTAGTAAATATTTTTATTTGACAAAAGATAGATATTATGTTAAAAATAGTTGTAAAAAACAGATAGCTATCGCTATCTTTTTGTGTTAATACTTTAGCCAAGAATTTGGCTACACAAGTTGCTTCTATTGAGCAACAAAATTATGACATTAATTTTAACTTAGCCAACAATTTGGCTAAAGCACCTGACATTAATAATGATAATTTATGTATTAATAATAATGATAATATTGACATACCGAATAATTTAAATTAAATTATAAGACAATAGAGACTACACGTGGTAGTGCACATATACTTGTGCACTACCACGTGAAAATCGTTATGTTATGTCAAAACAGAACAATAGTTATATTAATAAAATTAACCTGGTGCATTAACAGGAAAAGACTTGGAATTGTTCATGAATGCTGAAGCTATTGATATTTTATGTATTACTGAACACTGGCTAAAGAGCGATCAGTTCATGTTCAATTTTAACAATTACCAGGTAGGCAGCTCATTCAACAGGGAACAGGCTATAAATGGTGGTAATACAATATAAACATTACATGCTATGTAAATTTTTTACCACAATACCTGTATTTATAAAAGCCGCGCCGCGCTGCCCGCGCCATGTGTGATCAAAAGGCGGTCTCGTGTGCAATATTTATAAGAACAAAATAGAAAGAGTCCAAAAACGGTTCATTAGGTACTTGGGTTTTAAATTGAAGCTTCCTCCATTTAGATTATGATCGACGATGCGGTAGACTTGCTCTTATGCCCTCCACCGGTATTAACTAACACGTCCCTACTAGGAGACTACGTTCTAATTATTTACTGCAAGTTCCCTTCCAACACATCAATTATCGTAGAAACAGTTATTTACCCATGTTGTTCGTTCATTTAATAAGATCAGCCACAATGCGCATATAGACTTATTTTACAGTAGTTCTCAAAGCATTGTAAACATGTTGTACAAAGATCCATCTTTATTTTAATTTAAGTACTCTAAGTTTTTTACGTAATTAGTGTTAAGTAGGTAACACATTATTTGCGAACATTATATTATTTCTAGGCACATTATGTATTTATTATAATTTAGTGTAAGTATTGTAATGTTTTCTGTACATATGTGGAAGGATGTATTAATTTAAGATTGAAATTATTTTGTAAAAGTGGCCGTAAGCCAAACAACATAAAATAAAAAAACTTGAGAGGTGTCAAGGGACACCCGGATGGAACGAAGTTCAAATCTTGATTTTTTTTTATATATAATCTTCGCAACACTACACTGTTCAATGAGAAATAGAAAGACGAAACGAAAATAACTTAGAAAAAGACGATTGTATACCGAGGGCTCGAACCCGAAATCACGAAATGGGCGAAGAAATGGCGGATAAAGCCCAATGAATCGAAATCAATGCTCATAGATTTTACCAACAATAAAACGAATTATCACCCGGTACTTATAAATAACCTGACTGTACCCTATGTAAATACAGCCAAATATTTGGGCATGACACTAGAAACAAGGCTTAGCTGGAAGGCTCATGTCTAAAAGAAACGGGATGAATTAGAACTTCGTTACAAAAAGATGAACTGGTTTCTGGGCAAACACTCAGCCTTATCAGTACACAACAAAATACTTTTGTATAAACAAGTCCTTATGCCAGTATGGATCTATTTTATTTTTTTATTTTATTTGGGAAAACAAACAATTGTACATGTAGCTTTAATTCTAATTCTAACTTACAAATTAAATTGATGCACAATCCACAGCGTTTCCACGTATTACAATTATAAGGTTTCCAGTTGTGAGGATGTACCAAACAGAGCCACTCGCAAATGATTCAACGCTTCCAAAATCGTAAACGCGCCCTGGTACATTAGAATGGACGATCTCCATCGGGATCCTAAATTGAACCTCGGCGCCAACATTTAAAAAAAAATAGCCGAAGCTCAGTAACACCGACTTCATCACCTTGTGAATATTGAGACTAACACCGACTTCATCACCTTGTGAATATTGAGACTATCCAGCACCTCGATAACACGGACATAGTGAGAAGACTGAAAAAGACCAAACCTTTTGAGTTAGTGTAGTGACCATAATATAGTGTAACAGTGCAGTGCAGTGTAATTAAACAACAAAATGTCTTCATGTTAATAGAAACAATAAATACAAATACAAATAATTTATTTGCCATAATGTGGTACAAATAGATGTTACATCGAGTTATGGTCAGCACATTAGTCATCTCAATTTTATGACATACAAATATTTTAACTTAAAACTAAACGGGAAATAATTATATGTAAACTATAAGAATTCCTATTCAACTTAATTAAACTAATTACAACCATGGCAATCGAATTTAAAACTTAGAAAATCTTTAACAGAGTAGAAACATTGTTCAACTAACCACCTATATAATTGTCTTTTAAATTTACTTAGTGGTAAGTCTCGGACATCTTGGGGTAGGTGATTAAATATGCGTACTGACATTGCATAGCTATTCCTACTACTTACTTCTGTTCTCAATAAAGGGAGAGTAAGGTTGTTTGGGTATCTTGTATTAAAATTACAAGAATCCTTTTTATAAATAAACAAATCATTATTATTTTTAACAAAAGTACATATTTCTAAAATGTAAATGCATGGTAGAGTGAGTAGCGAAAGCTCTCGGAAGAAAGGCTTACAGGTTACCCAAGGAGCGACATTGCAAATGGATCTTACACATTGCTTTTGAGCTATAAATGCTCTATTTATATTTACTGAGTTGCCCCAAAGCACTATGCCATATCTAAGTGTAGATACCACAAATGCATGATAGGCCTTAAGGGCTGTTTCTTTGTTTGAGATTTTTGTAAGCCTCCATAGAGCATACACAAACCTATTAATTTTTTTACAAGTACTATCTACGTGTGTTTTCCAATTACAGTTGTGATCTAGTTTTATACCGAGAAAAGATTTTTTGTTAGCTTCTGGTAAAATTTGTCCATTATAGTTTAAATTAAGTTCACGTTTTTTACCTCCTCTATTATTAATAAGAATAGTGTCAATGGACATGAACTTAAAATAATATTTTTAGTAGTTTACGTCAAACTCAAATTACTTATTAGTCTCTGTAAACTAGAGTGACTTACAATGGAGAACATCGCTGTTCATCCTTACAAAAAAAATATATATACAAGTTTTATTTGATATTAATATTATGTCTATGTTGATCTTAAATAGTTGAAAATTATTTAAGGAGGCATTATAGCGAGCGCTTCCGAAAATATAAGACGTTTAGTTCATAGTGCTAAGGAGCGAGGGACAAAATAAAGTTTGTACAGATGTTTATTTCCCATAATTATTGACATTATTTATATATATAATTTTATACAATTCTGACTTGCCTATATACGAGTATATTTATAATTAAAACTTATTCTTAATTTGTATTGCGTTGTTAATTTCTGCACATGTTTTAATTTACCTAAAAACCATTAAGTATATTTTTTATAAAATTGACAACGTAGGTATATAAAATAAGGTAGGTATAAAAAATAGTTTAGAGATTACGTATCAACGCAATATTGCCACAATAAGGTGTATTGTACTGTATATACACAGAAAGAAAGAAAAAAAAATGTTGTCTTCAACAAAATACAGTGAGTAACACATAATAAAATACTAAGCAATATGCATAATAAGAGACAAAAATGGTCCTAGCTCAACTAAATTGTAGGGGACTTACAATCTATAATCAGCTCGGCGAACCTTGATCCCTATGACAGTTCATACTAGTGACGGGTCGTGTCGATATATCGCAACTTTTTATAGGCAAAGGCGTGACTTGCATTCAGCCACATCGATAAACATGTTTTTAAAATATAATCTACATTACTATAATTATAATGCTTGTTATATTTACAAGTATCCGTGTATTTGTATATGGGGTTGCCAATATTCCGATGCAGAGGTAACATGGTCGGACTGTATAATTTTAATGTGAATTAAAATTTTAGTTACGTTGCTACAAGAGGCATGTAGTCAAGTGACTCCGGACAATTGGAGGAAAGTGGTTGAAAAGACGAAAAAACTATGCTTAGATGATTGGAATCGAGACGTGCGATACGACAATATAGTAGACCAGCCGTTTTTAATAAACATAGGAGAAAGCAGCTGCAGTTCGGATTCCGAGTCTGAGACGCAATCGGTGACATCATTGTCAGATTCAGATTAATGTATATTAAAAAATCATAAATAAACCGCTTTTGTTTTATTTGAGTAGGTATATACAATAAATTTGTTAAATCTCCTTTATTTTATTATCGCAAACAACTTAAATGATTATAAATCTGACACTAAGAGCGTAGGTACTCTATTGATGTATTTTGTACACTCGTTTCCATTTTCGATATTTGTTTATCGATACTTTTCCGCACTAGTCGATATCTTCCAAACGGAGTAACTTTTGCAGGACGTCAACGTAAAGTCTGATTGAGATAATTTCTTGTAAGTGTTAATAATTATTATAATTCTAACGGGATATTATTGTAATTGCATATTATCTGCCTAAAATTAATAAATATCATTTTTAGACACCGCCAATTCGATTATAATATAACGGTGACGCTACTACAAGGTTGTGTCGTGGGAATAACTGTCAGTGTCATAGGGATCAAGGTTCGCCGAGCTGATTATAGTTGAGCTAGGACCATTTTTGTCTCTATTGAGGAGCTGCGCTTGTATATTCCGATCTTTTAAAAATGTTCTTAGGTCTGGCGGATACTTTGCATCTTGAAATTACTTTACCTAAGCATTGTAATAATTTCTATGAAGGTGGTTTTTGCATTCGTTTTTTTTACTATTAATACATTAACAAACTGCAACAGCAACATACTGATGCAAAATAACCCCGTAATCTGATACTGAGCGTTTAAACTGCCTGTTGGACTGGAAATGGTCATGACAGATAAGTCATCCTGGAGCCTTATGGACATTTTTATGTCACAGTAAGACACTATATGTCAGATGGACATGTCAATAAAAAAAGATGTTCATTATTGTACGAGGACATTATTCATACTTAATCAAATGTATGACTTTGGGACCCACATTTTGTGTTATATTAGATATAGCTATAAAGTAAATTCCACTAACACTCATAATCTTGATATCATAATGCAAGTCCTAACTGTGAGTCAAATACAGAACTGGATAAATGATAAATAATATAATGATAGTACTATCATAGGAGATACAACTACAAACAATTATTGAAAATGAACAACACAACTACCTAGAATTTTACACATTTATTAAAATGGCTCTAATTATTCTTAGCATCGTAAAATTAGCAATTTGAAAAGAGTGGTCGCGAGTTTTTATTGCCAGGTTCTTTTCTCCGGCTTTACCTATTGTTTGCGAACTTGGCATTACATGTAGAATCCCGACGTACCAAATGAGTTATTTTGCATCCTAAGCCCAAACCTGAATAAAGAATTTTGAATTTTGACTATTGGTGAAAATTAAAATACACTTCCTTCGTTCTTATTTCCTTAAAATTTGGTCTGCGACGAACACTGAAAGATTCCATCTGAAAATTTCTACAATAGAAAAACTATTTCAGTAGAGTCCACGTATACTAGTGGATTACTGTAGAAATTACATCGAGATGAAAATGGTATCATAATTACATAATTAACAATATCTAATAATTGTAATGGTAATTTAATCTCAAAACTTATCGTGTTACCTACATAGGTAACACGATAAGTTATAAGACAAGAAATGCTATAATAGCTAAGATATGAACTATATTCATTTATCATTTTTTGAAAAAATGGAGAGTATTTAAAAAAATATGCAAAGCTACATTCACCTACATCAACTAATAAAACACTTTCGCCAGGCTTGATTCGATAGGTCCGAAATTGCGACTTTGTAAGCGGCCAGGGCCTCTTCAGCACACGAAAAAAAATCCCTCCCGCCAACGTTACGATATTGATAAATCCACGTTTCGTCGCCTGTGATGATTTCCGAAACAAGCCTTGGCGTTCCGTTTTCAAATCGTTGACGCAGTACGCAGCACCAATACACATGGGCCTGTTTTGCAGTATCTGAGAGCAAACGCGGGAACCAAAGACTACAAAATTTTCCACTTCAAAATACTGATTCAAAATAATGTTTACGCTCCCCGAACTAAGGCCAAGAATCTTTTCGAAGTCCGAGTTAGTAATTCGTGGGTCTTCTCATACCATCATTTCAGTAGTTCACACATTTTCTGGAGTTACTGCCGTTTGTGGGCAACCACTTCTATGGTTATCTTCGAGGTTTGTTTTACCAATTTTAAATTCACTGAACCACTGATTATTATCGTTGAAGGCTAAGTTTTTTAGTTCAATTTAAAATCATAAAATAATAAAGCCCGCAAATGTTAAGCTCCATCGTTGCAAACAAAAACGCAGGAACCGTCGTTGTGAAAAAACTGGTACTACTATTTTTTTTAAAACAGCAACCTGGCTACTTGCATTCCATTTTTAAATAAATTTGCTTTTTAAAAATATGTAATACAGATGCATTCCATTTTTAAATGCCGAGCATCTTAAAACTTATCAAGTGAGCTAAGTAATACTATTAGTCTATGATACGAATCCATTTGTTCATAGAAACCAAAGATAATAGCTAGACACATGTACCTGTAACAGTATGAAAACAGAGCGTGCCACTTTACCTCTATCGCGCTTGACGTCACACTAGCGTTTTAGTGATGTACCTACCGTTAACAAAATCGCAAGATATCATTCAATTAACAGGATATCGATTTTAATTCGACCGATTCGATTCGACACTGTGTCGCAATACACGGCCAATAGAGTTCCCTTTGTTTTTAGGATGGTTCAGACGAGGTGGTGGTTCTCCCGGTTTTCTTTCTGCTCTTTCTAAAATAAAATAATCTCGATTATGAGTTTAATTTTATTTTCAAACAAGCGGACGCCCGCGACGTCGCGCGTCGTACGAACTGATTCCGTTTGCGCGGGATGTACCTTATATTTTCCCTGAGCAAAAAATAGCCCAATTTACTCCTTATAACAGCAGTTCTAAAAGTCTCTTCAAAATCGGTAAACATGATTAAACCGTCATGCCATATCATTTTCATCAATTGGGTACAATACCAGTGAATATAGTAGGTAGGTATAGTTCGTAAGAATCTTTATGACCGTTCTGAGTGTTGCGCGAGTCGACGATCGCCGGCATTCGTACCTGCGCAATCTCCCGCGCGCCTATGTTCAGAACGGCCATAAAGATTCTCACGAATTATACCTATTTATTTAAAATAATAGTAAATGTCGTCTCGTTAGCAACGTCAGACTGGTAAAATAATGAAAAACCTGGTCAAAATTCAAATTTCTTGAAATGGTCTATTGTACTTCAAACTGAATCCCATAAAAGGTAGATAATCCACGCGTCACTCCGCAAAATCTCTACCTGCTGTCGAGTTCCCGTCCTTCACACGGTCAGTCGGAACCTAGCGCTTGTTGACAACACTCGTCTCTGTTCGCGACAACTCTAAAAAATCGTTATATCTCGGTGCCCTAATTTATGTGCAAAGTGATTCAAGATAAAAAAAGTGTTATGGATTCTATCAGTCAAGGTATGTACTATATTCTATGATTCGTTTTATATGTTTAAGAAAGTTTTTTTAAGTCCTACTTTGCAGTATACCAACATACCTAAAAATATTGAAATTTTCTTTTATTTTTGTTAAAAATCGTATTTTTAAATATGTGCAACACGTCGCAACAGCTGTATAGTAATATTTCAATAAACTAGAGGATACGTGTAATTATACTAAGTAGCAAAAACATTCACATATATTCACATAAAAGATAATTTGAACTCTGAAAATTGTCTCTTTACATACGATTTTCTCACGATTATTTTTATTGTTACAGACTCTCTACACTGTGTCTTTTCTATGACTAGAAAACAGCTTCATGAGTTAGTTAGAGCTAATCCGCAGCGATTGCTTGACGGAAAGCTTCAGGATTTGGACAAGAAGTTAGTGGAAGTGACAAAGTGCCCCGCTGAGAAAATTGACGAACTGTTCAAAACAATTAAATCATTTAAAGTGAGTTATAAACGAAAGTGGTTAGCGTGCAACAGTACGGAGACTCGTTTCTTTGAAAAAAACGAAGAATGGCTCAACGGTGACGTCACTTTACCTGCTGGGTCAATTCCAGGAAGTTCCGGGGCAGGTCGTCCATCTAAAGAATTCGGAGAATTAAGTGAACGGTCAAAGCGTCGTAAAACAATGGCACTTAGACAAAACGTGTCAGTGGAGACACTCACTTATGCGGCACAAATGAGTCAAAGAGCTGCAGGTAACAACGATGTTGCCTCTGTGATTCAAGAAGTGACTAAAAGCCCTACCCGAGCAACGAAGTTTCGCGCAGCAGCTGCTATTGGTAGTAAAACTACTACTACCAAGAAACATACGCCTGAAGACGCGTTAATGATTTTCGTGGAAGCAGACATGACCTTAAGTCAATACGAAATTATACACCAGGCAAATAAAGACGTATATCCTTGTTATACGTATGTCCAGAGGGCAAAACAGAATTGTTATCCACCGAAAAACGTCAATGAGCTTGATCACACAGCTTCGCGGCTCTGCAAATATTTGGAACCGGTTCTCAAACGACTAGAGCCAAACGCTGAGTTTGTACTGATTTATAAATGGGGATGCGATGGGTCTACGCAAAATCAGTACAAGCAAAAATTCGAGGAAGATGGTAATAGTGATGCAAACATATTTATGAGTTCAATGGTACCACTTCGGCTCACATACGGCACTAAAGTCATATGGCAGAATCCTCAACCATCCTCACCAAGATTCTGCCGGCCTATTAGGTTTCGTTATGTCAAAGAAGACAAAGACATTACTAACGAAGAAATCGATTATATTGAGAACAAAGTAAAATTTCTTCGTTAATGAAAATATTCAAGTTAAGCACGCGTTACTCCCAACAATGATTGACGGAAAAGTGTGTAACGCGGCCACTAACACAACTTCAACTCAGCGCTGCTATATATGCGGTAAAACCTCTAAAGATTTTAACAATCTGAATACACGCATGCAGCACGAAAATCCAGACACTTTCAAATTCGGATTGTCAATTTTACACGCACGAATCCGTTTCTTCGAATTTTTATTACATTTGTCTTATAAAATAAGGGCAGGTGTAAATAAAGCACGGATATCTAAAAAAGAAGACAAAGATAAAATACAAGCAGCAAAGACAAGTATACAAAAAGAATTCCGGGAAAAAATGGGTTTGCTCGTAGACATTCCAAAAGCTGGCTACGGAAACACGAATGACGGAAATACTTCTCGCAAATTCTTTTCCGATCCAGAAAATGCAGCATCTATCACGGGTATTGATGAAGACCTTATAAAAAAATTTAGAATAATTTTAGAAGTCATATCATCAGGATTTAAAATAGATTTGGACAAATTTTCTACCTACACAATGGATGTGGCGCATTGTTATATTAGCTTATACGGTTGGCAACCAATGAGTCCTACTGTACATAAAATATTGATACACTCTTCAAATGTAATATCTCACGCGCTTCTGCCTATTGGTCAATTGTCAGAGGAGGCTGCGGAGGCCCGCAACAAGCACTTTCGGCTATACAGGGAAAGTTTCTCTAGGAAGTTTTCTAGAAAAGCCTGCAATGAAGATGTGCTGAACCGGCTTCTTCTGACATCAGACCCTTACATAAGTAGCCTACAAAGCGAAAAGAAAAGGGCTAAAAATAGACAGGCTTTCTCTAAAGAAGCATTGGAGTTCTTCATAGTAGAAGATGACACAATAAGTTAAATGTAATTTTTATATGTAAAATTTAGTTGGTTTTTATTCTGTAAATCTAGTATAAGAAATTATAGCCTTAATGTATTTCAACGTATATTTTATTCTTTGTTAGCACAATACATATTTTTTCCTTGTAATTGTATTTTTTATTTTTCTCCTTTATCAAATATCTTCAAAAATTATATATTTTTATGGGAAATATCATTTTACGTCATGGGTTTCCTATCTGATAAAGAAAAAATAAGAAAATAATTTTGACCAGGTTTTTCATTACTTTACCAGTCTGTCGTCACGTCGTGCAAGTCGGTTCGTATCGCATCGCAGAGCGGGCCGCGGCCGACATGCAACGAAGCGGCAACGTTGTAAAGTATAATACGCGACGATAGCGAGCGACTACGCGCGCGATATTGAAATTGAATCAATTTAGGTATATAAAAATTATTATTATTCTCTTTATTAAAATTAAATACATATAAATTACATTTTTAAATATAGCTAACAAAAATTAAATATATTTAAAAATATAAAAAATAGTGCCCCACCGGCATCGGGTACAGGGACCAAGCTACCGGTGGTTACGGTTTCAAAGAAAGGAACCTCCTCACTATGCGAGCCGTGTCCAGAAGTACTGCCTTCTGTATCAAGCGCTTGATCCAACCGTCTAACGCGAGCCTCTCAAGGTGTTGGTCGAGGCTCTTGGCAATCAAACCATTTACGGAGACGACTGTCGGTACAATGATCGCCGAATCAACATCCCACATGTCGACAATCTCGTGCGCCAGATCCAGATATTTTATTTGTTCATCCTTTTTGGCTTTCACGAGATTTTCGTCATGTGGAATGGTGATGTCGACGATCATTGCACGACGCTCTGATCGGTCTATCAGCACAATATCAGGTTTGTTAGCGACAGTCCTGTCTGTGATGATAGAGCGATCCCAGTACAACGTGATACGACTATTCTCGAGAACTGGCTCAGCAACGTACCTGTAGTATGGTACCTCAACGTCCACAAGGTGGTATTTCAGAGCAAGCTGCTGGTGGATTATCCTGGCTACTTGATTGTGTCTGTGCGAGTACTCGCCGTTAGCAAGACGTGAACAGCCGGAAACAATATGTCTGAGGGACTCACCGGGTCGGTGACAGGCACGACAGATGTCAACAGTGCCATCCCTCAGGATATATTTCCGGTAGTTATTTGTCATAAAAACTTCGTCAGCAATTGCACAGACAAAACCCTCGGATTAACCGAAAAGGTCACCGAACCGTAGCCAGGCCGCGGACGCTAGTAGGTCCACATCGGGCCCATGAAGAGCCCGAAAGAACCTACCGTGAAGCTCCTTGCTCTGCCATACCTCTCTGCGCTCGTTGACACCAAGCACTACAGGCTTGCGCCAGTTATCTTTAGCCAAGGAGAGCGGGGTTAGCCCGGTATCCACCGCGACATCCCGATGCACACCTGCGTCCACATGAAGAAAATATTCTCTTAGATTGTATACCTCGCGGTTATGAAGGGACTTAAGGTTTAGCAAACCCTGGCCCCCACACTTCCGCGGGATATACAATCTCATTACATATGAACGCGAGTGATGCATTCGATATGACGTCATCAGTGTATTTACTACTTTAGTTATGCCACTTCTTATGTACTCCACATAATAAGTGGCATAACCCAGCTGTTGCAGGCCCGGATCTTGTTGCCACCTGACAAAAGGCTATTAAGCACTTTTTTCAGGCGGCCCAGGAAACGTTCCCGCAGCAGCTGTTTCATGTCAACCTCATTTATGCACAGCGCCTGCGACATACCCAAGTACTTATAGGTCTCAGTTGCGAGTTGAGTCCCTTCGGATTCCACTATCCGCCCTCGCTTTATATGAACGACTGCACATTTGTCCACACCAAACTCTATTCTAATAGAATTACTAAAGGTTTCAGTTACCTTCAGTAGCGCTATTAGCTGTGAGCTGGTGGGAGCAAAGAGCTTCAAGTCATCCATATAAAGCAAATGAGATATAACCTGAACACCACATCGCAACCTACTAGTAAGGTACTAAGTGGGTTCAGTGCTAGGCAGAACCAAAGGAGACTCAGAGTATCACCCTGGAATATACTCCGCTCAATCCTTATAGGTACGCCGCCACTTTCTTGGGTCCCACGGCACCCTGGATAGGTAAGAAGCGTATTCCATTGCCCCATACACGACTTCAAGAAGGTACGTGTAGTTGTATTATCTTTATACAACTCCAGCACCCTCAGAAGCCATGTATGTGGCACGGAGTCATACGCCTTCTTATAATCTATCCAACATGCCGATAGATCCTTTCGGTTGCGACGAACCTGCTGGCTAATAGTCGTATCAATGAGGAGGAGCTCCTTAGTACCCCGGGCCCCACTTCTACATCCATTCTGAGAGGTACATATGATGGAGTTTGTGTGTATATGTTTGTTTATTTTAGCTCTCAGTATGGATGTAAGAAGTTTATAGATCGATGGTAAACAAGTTATCGGTCTATAATTACTAGGGTCCGAGGTACTACCGGTCTTATGGAGCAGGAGGGTCACTCCTTTAGTCATAAAGGCTGGGTGCGACGCAGATTCTAGGGCGGACTGGAATTTTGATGCCAAACAAGCGTGCGAACTGCGTAGCCATTTAAGCCAAAAGTTGTGCAGTCCGTCTGGGCCTGGAGATTTCCAATTAGACAAAGGACGAACTGCACTGGCTACGTCTGTGCTATTAATGATGGTATCTTCCATTTCTGGAATAAGTTTGCACGCTCGTTCAACGTCACGCATCCATTCCCCCTCTGTGTGTATGACAGACAGCGACCAAATGTTGCGCCAAACCAAGCTTGTCGCTTCAGCATTCGGTAAATACCCGTCATCCACACCTTGGTCCGTTCGCTGCCAGTCTCTATACACCCACCTTTGGTCCCTTTGTAACATGCGGTTCACGTTATACCTGTCCACGCGTTTTTTATACTTGCGTCTTCGGTTTGACCATGCATATTTTTTTTGCTTCAGGAAGTCGATGCGCTCTGTGACACGTGACATATAATCTTGAGGGCTGATTCCAGTCCCCAAGAATGTCCGTTTCACAAAGCGCATCACTCTCGGACGAGTGTTCCCGGTCCTGAAGCAGGACAACTTGCCAATGAGTACCCTTGCCTCGGTAATACGGCGTTCAATCCAGTATTGCCAAGCCGGTATGGCGTCCTTGGTCGTATAGTAGGGGCTTCAGCTAAAAGCTTAATACCTGCTATACGACACGCCGCAACAGCCGTACAATACAGGATCGAATGGGTATCACCGAGGTCTTCGCTATTGTCTAGGTAAGTAGGCAATAGCGAATCAAGAGCACACACCAGCGCAATGTTCCGTCTATGCATAGGCAACCGAGGCAGGCGTGGCCTAATATTGTGGGGCGTGGACCGATACTCGAGAAGCGCACATTCTAAAGCGGCCTTAACCTCCTCTTTGTACTGAGTACTTACCATTATAGTCGCGGCATCCGGCCCCGTAGATTCACAGTCAACTACATTTGTAGAAACCTGGACCGGGGCAGGGATATCGCGGCTAGTTTGGGGGTACTCCGAGCGTATTCTCTCAAGTGCAGCCTCATTCAGCAGATGACAGCGCTGAATGGCCCGCACTTGGTACGATAGTCGTTGTGCCGTAACGTTAACAGTCGGCTCAAGCACCTGAAACAGAGGCAGCATCCGTTCACGGTACACAGTAAGGTTGGCTCCCCCCTCTGTAGCCGCATAATATGCCCGCATGACGTTCTCATTAATGGATTGAGTCCATCTCATGCGGCGCACGTTACCACCGGCAGCGGGGGCCCTGCTTGAGGCCGGTGGGCCTCTGGGTCCCAAGCTCGTAGGTGGCCGGCCTCTCCCTCGGCGACGTGCAGGTGGTGGTGACGTCGGCGGGGAGAAGTACTCGTCGCTCGACGAGCTCGACGCCTCAGCAACGGTTGGTGTCGACGTAGCGTTCGGTTTCCGTGTTTGCGAGGCGGAGCGGAGCGACGAGTCCGGGGGTGGAGTCACTTGTGCTCTGGCGCGACTTCTTGTAATCATTTTCATATTCTTGGTCTATTGATTTCTTCTTTTATATCTATAATGTGTATTGCTTGACATATTGTCATCATCTGTCATTCTGTTTATTTTTGGTTAACTGAATTTGATCGGAATAGGTGTAATTTTCGTAAATTTACTATTAAATGGTTAATGAGGTTTCCTTTTCTTTTTGCGGCTATTGTAAAAGCTTGTAAAATTATGAATTTAAATGTTATTTGAACGGAGATATATTTTAGACGTCATGACTCTTTAAGTTTTGCCAGGTTATTATTATTAATACTCTGCAGAAAAAAAAGAAAAAAACGAAAAATATAGAGCGGTATGAAGTTCGCCAGGATAAACATCAACATCAAATTAAACATAAACATCACTACTTGTAGAAAAACGATAAAATCCTCTGTACCACCATATTTATTTGTTGTTGTGTTGTTTAATCGTTTGAATTTAATTGCGTACTTTCAATGTATGAGACGATGACATATTACCTGATGACATCAATTGACGAATGAAACGAATAAAGTAAAAATACGCCAAAGCGAGTTTATCGAAGTAGTATCACTTAAAAACATAATTATATCATTTTAAAAATAATTTCAGCTTATGGATCAACAAAATTATTACTTAGCGATGAAAGTATACATCTCCCTTGATACGGTCTACATTCTTCGACGAGTTTTTACAACTTATAGCTGCACAATTAGGTATTTCTTGTTGCAGTACAAGTGACGTCATGCAGCCGCAATCGAACGTTGAATAATATCATGCGTGCCCCAATCGGCGCCGATGCGCTCATTGGAGACACGCTTTGACTTACTACTCACTGATTCTAGTTATATGTACGTTCTGTGATAGAAACTGTAAACTTGTGAATCCTAAAAGTCGTTTTACAAAAAAAAAACTATTCGTATCTGAAATATGTATACTGATATTCATTTTGTTATCCTTAACATTGTTCTAAAAATAATTAGTGAAAAGTTTTCATGTAACATATCAAAAGTTTATTTTGGTTGACTAGACTACTAGTACTACTAATAGTGTATGTAATACTAATTTTATCGGCAGTTGAAAATGTAGTTCCGCGTGGCCCAAGAGTTTCTTGGCAGCTTCTTCTCCTGAGGTTTACTTCTTGGAACTGCCGCCTAACTTCATTTTTTTTTCAAACAAATCGTTATTTATAATCATTTTATGGTGTATTCAAACATTTATTTAAATTTGAAGTTTGGCCGTTAAGGCACGACCGCGTTGCTGAAAGAAAGAGAGTATGACCCCAAAAAAAAATGTTTTTCACTATAAATGATTATGTAATGAAAAAACAAATATGGGGTAAATTAGACACTAAATTAACTACAAACACTATAAGCTCAAAAAATATAATAGTAATAAATTGATAAACATAACACTTACTGAATCTTGCGATAACACGAGGCTGGGTAGCTGAAATGATAGATTATTCATTTTTAAGTTACTGTTATGTTACTGTGAATATACGAGTACACCGATGTATGTCAACAATGACCAATTTCAATGTTGTAACTTCGGATTTTTGCCTAATGTATACTTGAATCAGATATATACCGATGCATTCACTATTTGTTGCCAGATGAGGGTCATTGTATGGGCTTAAGATGTCTCTAAAATGATGGGACAATAATTATGTATTGAGTTAAGTAGGTTTCCACAGACTTAATTGTGACTCTTGTTTATTTACGAGATAAAATGGTAAAAGACTAGATATTTTGTTAATGTATGTCAATGACCTGTTGCTTTTCAGGGTAAACGGTTTTGCTTGATATATCTAGTGTTAGATACTACCTAACTTACAGGTTGCCACGGCAGGCACATAATTGTTAGAATCTCAATAAATTGCAATGCTCTATTAATTACAATGTGATTGTAACTATTACAATAACTATTGTTAAAAGTTAGAATTAATTACATAATATGTCGTAGACAATTATTTTTTTATTTTTTAACATAATTTGGTCAAATAGATAGTATTAGATAATGTTAAAATGTGCCTTAAATTTGCCCAAAACTGTCTATGTCATAATTGATTTTACTTATTGTGTTATACTGTGACTGCAACCTGTTGATCGGCGAGTAGAAACCTAGGTTACTTCTTGCTTTCTTGGGGATAAACGTAGAGTATTTAGATCCACGAGGCAATTTCAAAGGACTGTTAAATGTGATCTGATTTAAAAGCTGAGGGCAATCCAAAACTCTGCACAAGTATTTATAAAAACATTTGATTATGAAGGTGTCTACGATCTTTAAGGCTATACAATTTTAAAAAGTTAAGACGATCTTCGTAGCTTTTAGTAACCTTTGCCTTATTACAATTATATGTTAGATGATATACGAATATTTTGATGTGTACATTGTAATGAGGAGACCATACCTTGCTACAATATTCGAGTCCAGACCGGACTAAATAGTTAAGGCAGTTCTTGATGACGAGTTGGACGAAGATAGCCTTGATGATACTTGTGTGCTGATGGATCAATCACAGGCAAATGTCGACGAAGATGAGATTGAAAGCGAAGACGATTCATCAATACTCGCTGCCTACAGCGAAGAATGCACAACGAGGAGGGGGGTAAGAGATCTCGTTTCGTAACGCAAGATACATAATTCTAGGAAGGCTCCGTGTGCAGTTCCAACTGTAATACGGTACGTATTATAAACGCGTACAGTTTCACTGATTAGACTAGATATCCTGTAAATTTAAGCTTTTAATATTAAACAAGGGAGCCACAGGATTTAATTTAAAAAAAAATCTCGAAAATATATATATTTTTTTAATTGAAAATTATATCAGCTTTTTAATGCTAATAACACAAAAGAAAACAAAAATATCTTACAAAAAATACGATTTCTTTATTTTCAAAAAAAGTAACCAATTTCTCAACCGATTTCTCACATATTAACGATCAATTAAAAATGCGCGCAATGTGAAACATTTGAAAAAAAAAATAAGCTCAAAATGAAAGATATGGAACCGTGTATGAGCTATTGAGGTTTTACGAAAACGTAAAAAAACGATTTCAGAAATAAAAAACCATATTTTAATTATTTTTGAAAACTATGTTTTTATAGTGTTAGAGAGCTATATATACTTTCAGCAAGTTTTGTAAAAAAAATATTTTATTTGCGGATATGTAAGCATTATTTTAGCGGTTTTCTGATACGTATTTAATAATTCTACAACTTTTATATAAATCTTTTTTTGACAGACTGGTCTATTGACTCCAATTCGTGCCGCAGCGTGAAGAGACCTATTTTCTGGAGAGAGATTTCAGCCAATGTATCTTGGTAATTTTTTGTCACCGAGAATGCCGAGATGATTAGTTTTAGGCTTGTTATAACGATAATTTTTGTTGTACTGAATAACAGCTGCTAAATAAGAGTCGCGGGTATGCGGAGTGTTAAATTTCACGAGTACAGATCGCGGGCGTTTATTGCTGGGGTTTAATTTTGCTACACGCGAATAATAAGAAATATCAATATCATTTATTTTAAAGTCAGTAATACGCCCTATCTGTTTAACTATGAAGATAACATTTTCTGCTGAGTGTTCCGGGATGCACTGTAGTTCCCTTCACTGTAGGTTTCTGGCGCGCAGCAGTTGTTCCTTTTGATTAAACCGGTTACCTAAACTGTTTAGTTCTGAGCGTAAAGATTCGTTTTCTTGTTTATGAGCAATAATTTGGATTTGTTTGATTTAACATCCTTATTCAATGCGTCGAATTGATCACTGAGAACGATTGTATAAATTCATTTATACTCGTCGACAAATCGCGAAATTCATTATTCAATGTTATCTTGAACTCAACCATACATTTCTTTATAGCATTACGCATCTCTTGTTTAAAAATATCGGTAATATCCGCGCGGGTAACATAATTTCCTGACTCATTGAGAGGAATCATTATAGAAACACCACACCTATCTTGTTGCTTGCGGCGCGTATTAGAATTTTCGCCTTACGGTTGCTTACTAAGGCATATGAGACACAACGACTTTTTACAGTACTCAGTAGCAATTGATTCCGCATTTGCATTCGAGTAAACACATATGGAGTGATAGTTTCGGTTGCAGCGAGAACACTTTATACAACGCAGTTTAACATTTAGCAGATTTGCTATCCGGTGCACACGAACTGGAGCGACGCGTTGCGAGACAGAGAGAGCAGATGGACGCTTCTATAAGCCGCCAATCGTCCAGCGAGACATGGCTGCCGTCCACACCCTGCTGGACTCGCCACTCCCGATCGTGATTGTGGGCGAATTCAATGCAAAGCACACTGCATGGCATTCCAACACCATCTGCCCAGACGGCCGCCGCCTTCTGGATGATGCAGACCGTAACGGCTACGAGGTGCTAGGACCAGAGGTCCCGTCGCACTACTTGTACCAAGCAGCCCACATACCGGACGTCATCGATCTGTCGCTCGATCGTGGCCTTACAGCTGCCCTATCGATCGACGTCCTAGATGATTACCTCCTCGGACCACCAGCCTGTCTTGTTGATGCTACAAAGCATCACAGCCCGGACAGGACCTATGTCCTCTCGACACCACCAGAGCTGGCGACAACCACATGGCAAACCACTCGTCCTACCGCCGGATTGCGTCCCACGCAGACCTGGACACGCTCGCTGAAAACCTCAACGCTGTCATCTCAGACGTCAGAAGACTAGTTGGGTATGCCGCCAACTCTCTAGGTACCCATCTCTGATTAGACCCCTACTAGCCGGTGACGGCACCCTACAATACCGTGCCGAGGACCGAGCGGAGGTCTTTGCCAGCCAACTAGGGACCTAGTTTCAGCCGAACCTAGCTACAAACCTGCAGCACATCGAAGCCATCCAGCAGCATCTAAAGTCACACTTTAAAGCGCCCACGGATGAATCAGTAATCTTTTCCCCGCACAAGTGGAACGAGTGATTCGCTGCACCCAACTGCGGAAAGCCCCCGGCCCCAACCGGATCACAAATGAAGCCTTGCGTCACTTACCTCCGCGAGCAATTGCGACGCTGACGCAGTTATTTAATGGTATCCTCCGCACTAGCCACTTTTTCGCACCATGGAGACTTGGCCGTGTCATCATGCTGCCAAAACCGGGGAAAAATATTCTGAAGGCCGAAAGTTATCGGCCCATTACGCTGTTGTCGAAAATTTCTAAAGTTTTTGAAAAACCCTAACTGCTACACCTGACACCCCACATCCAGCCACGCGAAGAACAATTCGGCTTTCGCGCTGGACACTCTACGACGCACTAGCAACCAAGCAGCACTTCATGACTGTCGCCCTCAACAAGTGGGAGAGCAAGGTTGCAGTACTCCTCGACATGGAGAAGGCGTTCAATCGTGTCTGGCACTCCGGCCTGATCTATAAGCTGTCCACGTCTAGTAGTCCTCGTCGAATACTTACGACTGTGGCCACCTTCCTCCAAGACCGACGCTTTCAAGTGGCAGTTTTGGCGTCCTATCTGACTATCCTGGTTATAGCGCATAAGACCTAGGCGATCTCCTTCGGCAGTAGGAGAATACCACCGCCTCTCATTATGCACGAACACCACATCGGCTGGTCGAAAGTCGCTGATGGGCGCTTGTTGGGTGCCTCCTCCTGACCGGATTGACCTTGCTGACGTCACGAGACTAATACCTCGGACCGAGCCGCCGCTGGCTCGTAGAAAGCTCAACGGACTTCCCCTCTCGGGGAATACTGCCGATGGGTACTGGACAGCGACGTGAAATCCACTACCGGACTAGATAACACGGCAATAATTGTATTCGTAGGCGGTGAGTGATATCACTCAAACAGGCCGACGCCTGGAAGAGTTTCCCCAGATCCATTTAGGGGGATCAGAAGAAGACCCGTATTGAGGAGCGCTCAGTCGGTGCCAAAATGTCCTGAGGATGCCTCGTATAGAGGTGAAACACGTGTCGAAGTTTCACTCCCTGGAAGCGGAATATTACGAGTCAAGAGTCCGAAGGTGCCTACCACTGGACTTGGTGAGAGTACCTGTTGCTAATTTTCTTTATTGTAGGTGTCTCTTATTGAGTGCGGTCTGTCAATCTATTTCGATTGTTGTATAAAGGGCATTTCTTTGCTTCTTCAATCGTGGTGATTCACATATTGAGGGTGGGTGGCATAGTCTACATAACACAAAATATTAAAATGCAACGTCTAATCGATATGATTGAAGAAAGTGATAGTGTTGAAGAATTTATACCAATAGTGCTATGTAAATAATAGGTTGTTTCATGTATGATGTACAGAGTACAAGACCAGATTATTTTATGTCTTGCGATTTTAATGTTGAGTATAATTACATATACACATTACATCAAAACACACTTCCTATGAAAGCCTAAGTAACAGGTAAACTATTATTATGTTTCTATTTTATTGTTTTAGCGAGCCTACTCTCATATTGTCATAATAATAATATTTAAGATGTTTTGTAAAATGATTGTTTATATCTTTGGGATTTCCAGCTGCAGGAGGGCCCTGGTGACCTGTAATACAGGTTTTGTAAAAAAATCTACAACAGGCACCAGTCTCTCACAAAGACTTGATTCCTTAGCTCAAACAAAATGTATACCTACTAGCTCTAAGTCATAACTTGTGAGAGAGAATAATAAACGTTTATTATTATTATTATTACATGTAATATACTCAACATTAAAATCGCATACATACATTTTAATGTTTAGTATTTCGCTATGTGAAACATACAATAGACTATTTTTTTTTTTATAAATGCAGTTAAAAAGTTTTCGATTGATGCTAATTACACATATACACATACAGGTGAACAGAAAGTCCACTTTCATCACTAGATGAAAGTGGACTTTCTGTTCACCTGTCCAGGTGGACAAGTCGCATTTCGCACATACAGCAGGCAGAGGATGCATTCTCTCCGTACCTTCGCTTCTAAAAAATACCCTCCTCTGTTCCCAAACAATTACCACATGAAGTCGGGGCATGTTAACTTGATTCTGTCATAGTGGTTTTTGAACCTAGTTACATTACGTTTCTATATCAATCTACAAACCATAATTTGGCTTATAATGAACATTCACCAAGTCGTCGTGGTGAATGTTCAAAGTCAGTGGTGAATACCAGAATTTCTTAAAAATTATAAATAAAGGACATTCACCCATAATCAAGGTGTCATTGTCAAGATACACCAGTGTGCATATCATAAGATTCACAACGCTTCGAACATTCACGGTAACATAATACATTTCCGTACTCACAAATCGAGCCACTGTTTTTTTTACATACTTAATCAGTTCTACTTATACATTTTCAAATAATAGTAATATTAAGAAATTTATTTCATATTGGTCTTCATCATTGTCTTCGAAAAAAGAACCGTAATAAAAATGCAGTGGTTCGAATTAGGAATCCAGAAGTGTACCTGATTATAAATCATTTATCTATAGATTATATTTTATTTACCATATAATATCCAAATATCAATTGACAAATGCAAATAAAGAACTGCATACTCGACGTTTACTATCTTCTATTTTCAAGTAATAAATGATGACTAATTTCAGATAATTCACCATGACTTTAATGTTACGAGCGGGACGAATATTCTTAAATGAAGTATTGATTAATTACATCGGTTTCTTAGATTTTTTCTCATGCTTATCGCACGACTTTAGAAAACGAAGTAAATAAGATAATTTTTTTTTGCAGATCTATCCATAAGGAAAACCTTTTTTATTCGTATGTTAAAATCCCTATGAATCCTAACTCTCCTAAGTCTAGGGCTTCACAAAGGTATGTCAGACACGAACCAAATAAAAAAAAATTAAACATATTTTAAAAGGAACCCTTATAAAATCACTCTCAAGATCTCTTGTCCGTGTGTCACCACCGATTTTCTCAGGAACGGGTGTCGGGTGGACCTAGCAAGTGAAATTTATATCAGATCTATAGGCTCTATCAGGTGTATAAAAATCAAGGTCCTGAGTCAACATGATAAAGAGATATGAGCAAATTTAGATTTTCGCGAAAACTTGTAAGTACCAAAATTTAACTTAATTTTCAACTTTTTTATTTCCCTTTTACTTGTGCTGTAAGACCTTGTTTTTAACCAAAATTGACAATTTTAGGACAACCGGAAGTATCCTATAGGTATAAGGTCGAAAATCTATATGGTAGTTTCAGTTGACCTAGAATCACGAAATTTGGCTAAAAGCAAGGTTGTACAGCACAAACAAAAGTTAAAAAATTCAATAACCTCTTGCTCTTGCCTTCTTTACATTACACCAAATAACTTCATAATATAATAAAAAAAAATACAAATTAACCCTTCACCATCTAACACCTTTTTTTAAGTAACAACTAAAAAATCACACGTTGTTACGGCTTGTAGATCCATGGCCGGAGATAAGGGTGTCCCTTGCGTAATAGTTTCCTTCACCTCCTGCGGACCTTGGCCAAGTATATCGCCTTGTTTGTTTCATTTGCTGCTTTATTTCGTCGGTCGCTAATTTCCTCTCTAGTTTGAAAACAACAGGCTGCCCTACCCTTCGCTCTCAAGCCAACGATCAAGGGGGGCGGAAATCGTTTTCTACCCTTCGTCGAGCGGAGTGGCTTCTGCGGGATGGAAAATTGCTGGTCCTTTCTCTTTCCGTAGCCTCTTTTCTTGCTATCACTTCCTCGCAGAAAGCCGCAAGGGCATTTAGATATGTATACATTACAGGTCAAGCATAAGATTCCATTGGTTTCATATACATTTTGTCGCTTGCGACGTATTTTACGACGTATTTAAACATTTGTGTAAGATTTCTTGACACAAATGTTTACACATGTAAAAAAACAAAAGATTTAGCCAGGTCAGACAGCGAGTAAAATGATTTTTCTAGTAACCATGATTTCAATTTCTTATAAAATAAATGAACAATTTTATTTCCTCAGGCAAAGTATTATAGATGCGCCTACACATTGCAGTACATTTTTTTAAATAAATTGTAGTCCTAGGTACTTTAGATAACACAATTAGGTATATCTGGATTCCCTTTATTTCGACTAAATTAGACTTTGGGTTTTTTAAATAAAGTAGTTTTTATTTTTAAAAAATTAACAGCTTACTTGGTAAGGTAAGAAGTCGGTACGTTTTGAATAAAGGTTTGCATGATTCCCATGGGGGCTTACCAGCTCTGACCCAGACACATTTTTTTAAATAGAAAGGTTTTTTGAATGTCTGTCGAATTTCCCCAAATTATAAGACCATAGTTTAACACGGAGGATACGTATCCGTGGTAAGCAATCAATACGGCTTTGTTAGTGGTGGTCATGCGCCGTTTGTAAAGAACATAAACATATTGCCGTGTGGTGCCGGCTTAAGAATAGTACCACCCCATCTCTACCCGTGGGTGTCGTCAAGGCGACTAAGGGATTTTACCCCGGAGGATGGGCAGCAGCGTCCTCTGCGTACTTAAAGCCTTACTGCGATCGCCAACCCGCTCGCCAAGCGTGGCGATTATGGCAATTACCCCCAGGATCTACATACTAGTAGGTTCTACTGGGGAGACCCGTGCCCAGCAGTGGGCCATCTTATGGGTTGATATGTATGTATGTATGAATGTAGATTATTATTGGTAACTAATATTAATAGTATTATTTACAGCAAAGGAATATACACAAATGTCAGTTTTTTATCACATGTCATTATAAAAGATACGTCGACAATTAAAATGCATAGATTAATGGTTATATCAGGAAGGTCATTAATATATATATATATAGAATAATAGCGGTCCGAGGATACTACCTCGGGGAACACTGCAGTTGCTTGTTAGAAAGGTAGATCGAATTGCCTCTTAATTCTTTGTTGCTATTTATATTTTCAATTTGAACACATTGCTTTCTATTTTTCAGATATAGTCTATGCCATTCTTGAGGTGGTTCTCTAATACCATTGGGATTAAGTTTTTCTAGTAGTGTTTTATGGCATACAATGGGAAATGCCTTTGACATATCGAAGAAACGGATACTACATTATTGTTGTCAATGCGTTCAATTAATTTAGACACTAAATCAAAACAAGCTGATGTAGTAGACTTACCTTTCAGGAAGCCATACTGTTCCTGTCGTATATTATGCTTTTGTATGTAACTAGTCAGGCGTTTATGCGTAACTGCTTAAAAAAAATGGATATTACTGGTAACAGTGATATTGGTCTATAATTCTCCAAGCTTGTCCTATCTCCCTTCTTATATATTGGCTTTACAACGCAAAAACGATTGGTTAATTAAATGTGTGATAGGTGTAATTTATATTGCACAATATTTTAAGATTTTTGTAGTTATTTCAGCATGTCCGGCGGTGTCAGTGGGACATTTTAATATTGTAAGTTTCCTGGTCTATCAGTGGTTTTATGAAAATGCTGCTACTTATGCTAGTTTTGCAGGTATTATATGTAGAACTAGAGTAGCAATGTAGGTCGAGTTTGTGAAATATTCATTAAATGCATCTGCTATGTCATGTGGGTTTCTTAGTATCATATTATTTTTATTAATACTGGTTACAGTTTCAGTTTGTTTCCGAGGTTCTGATACCTGTTTTATAAGGTTCCAAGATGTTTTGCACACATTTTTTTAAAATTGAAGTCATATTGAGATCTACAATCTCAATATGACTAAAAATTCTATTCACACATTTTTTTAAAATTGAAGTCATATTGAGATCTACAATCTCAATATGACTTCAATTTAAAAAAAATGTTTGAATAGAATTTTTATTGACTTATTGGCAGAAGTTTAGAGTACATTTTTATATTTAATTATAGTTTGACCGCATTCATCTCTATAATATTTGTAGCGCAATAAGGGTTTTGTTTTACAGATTATTTTTAGCCTTGGTCCAGTCAACTCCATCCATTATAGTAATAAGAATTTGCGTAGTTAAATTCAATGAAAGTACTTTTATTATATTGTTTGGATATCAATTTTAGTCTAGAGTTCAATTTTGATAAATTTAAATAACTTTTGTTGTGCACTTTTATAATGAAAACATTAACACGTTATAATTTTTAGAAATGCGCATAGTTTGGCCTCAATCAGAAACAGGTTTTTATCATTTTGACCCACCAGTAGTATTACTCGGTCATTTTCTGTTATCTATACATATATAATAACTTGTCCTGACTGACTGATTGCATCATCAACGCAGAGCCTAAACCGCTAGGGTTACAAACCTGAAAGTGATGGCTTTTATGTTGTAGGCATCAACTAAGAAAGGAAAGTTGCAAGTTTGTATGAAACTCCGTCAGTTTTGAAGTTAGATCGGTTGTTTGGAATGTGATGATTCGGTCGGAAATTTCGTATTTAGGTTTTTCGTTTAAAATAAAGAAACACGTGTTTCAGCAATTTTTGATAATCAATTCCAAAGAGGGTAAAATGGGGGTTGCAAGTATGTGTGAAACATCGTCGCAAAATAGTGTGAAATTCCAATTTTGAAGTTAAATCTGTGACCAAAAATCCAAGTTCGTATTTGTACACACATCAAAAGTGTCTAGGGATCAACATATATTTTTGCAATAACTTTTCTCCTGATTAATTTTTTTTTTTTTATTTCTTTAAGGATTCATCAAATAAAGTGTTTTCGTTTGTCACAGTAACGATAAACCAAGTCACCTTTGCATTAATAAAGAAATTTGCCATTTTCCTAATAAAGGGATTTTTGACATTTGAACCACTAACATTAAAGTTCGAAAAAAAGACTGAAATAACAGTTTTCTTTAAAATTTTATTGGGTAACTTAAACAATTAATAATCCGTGTTTCTACCGCGAACACTAACAACACAAGAACATCGGTTTGGCATACTCAAAATGAGTTCATCCAAATCACGCTGTGGAATGGCCGCCCATGTTCGTTGCAACAACAAAAAAAGGTCTTCTTGCGACTGGATACCCTCCATATTCGGCAGAGCTCTTCTCTGTAGCATATCCCATGCATGCTCAATCGGGTTCAAGTCTGGCGACTGAGCAGGCCAGGGCAGGACATTGATGTTAGCTGCGGCGAGAGTCTGTCTTACAACTCTTGCGGTGTGCGGTCGTGCATTATCATGCATTAACTGAAATAAGGGACCGATTTGCACTTGTAGAGGAACGATGACGTCTGATACAATCGTCTCAGCATAAATTTGAGCGTTGAGGTTGCCTCTGATCCAAATCAACTCAGTTCTTCCGCCGATCCAAATACCCGCCCATACCATGATGGTTCCACCACTATAAGGATGGACTTCCTGGCAGGATTTTAATCGCTGTTGGCGTCCAGGGGTTTTCCAGTGTCGTATACGTCTTGTATCCGGTCTCATACCAAAACGAGACTCATCAGAAAAGCACACGAAACGCCATTGTTCTTCTGCCCAATTTCTGTGTTCAAGAGCCCATTGATATCGAATCCTACGATTGTGCATTGCTATAGGTGGTACCCGTAGCGGTCTTCGGGAATGAAGGTTCACTTCATGCAAGCGGCTTCTGACTGTTTGGTCGCTAATTAAGTTCCCTGAAGAGTGATGAAGCCTCACGGCTAACATCATGGCGGTTATTGTTGGACCTCTTCGAGTTAAGATTTGAATGTATCGGTCTTGTCTCCGTGTGGTGCAGCGATACCGTCCTCCATGGCGCTCAGCCACGGTACCAGTGCTTCGGTAACGTGTCCAAAGTCGACTGATAACACTCTGACTTGTATTCAGAGCTAAAGCCACAGTACGTTGCCGGGAACCAGCTTCTATCATTCCCACGGCTCTGAGCATTTCTTCCCTGCTTAAATGACGTCGCCGCTCCATAATAACGTTGGTTTTAATCAGTAGTAGGGAAACAGTAGCACTAATAATGTCTTCAATGCGTTGTATGTTTTTATAGGGAAAATATTGACAGCTGATTTTCATCTTTTACTCGAATTTGATTCACAGTTCCTGATTCAAATTATGAAATGCACCAAAAAGGATCCATATAAATTTATAAAATCATAAATTTATTACAAAGCCACATCTCAATCTCAAGAAATCCGCATAAAAATGCTTGATCCCTAGACACTTTTGATGTGTGTATTTTTGGTTTTTAATAAAGAATACGTATTTCACCGTTTTTGGAAAAACAACTCCTAATGGGGTAAAATAGGGCTTGCAAGTTTGTATGAAACTCCGTCAGTATTGAAGTTAGTAGTATAGTAGTATGTATGACATTTTATATTTGGCTTTTTCGTTTAAAATAAAGAAACAAGTTTCTGCGTTTTTGGAAAATCAACCTCTAAGTTGGATTCCTGTCATGAACAAATAGTTGCCAGCAGATAATGATATGTTGGTCACATACTCAGGAGCTCAATACTTAAATCACTAACTTACAATCACGTCTGTCATTACTCATACTTGAACACGAATCAGAAACTCAACAATACATTTTCAAGTTTGAGGAAGTAGCCCAAGTAGCAAGGGAGAATATGGATCAATTAACTTCTCTTATCATAAACAACCTTTGCTATAACTGCTCTCTACCACAGTCTGTTACACCCATAAATAACGTGGTGGCCATTTTTCTATTCAAAATGGCCAACTGTGGCTTTTAAACAGGTCTTTAATCTATTTGGCCACGAATCTATGGATTTACGCACTGTTTCCATGGGAATTTTTGCCACTGCCTGCGTCATAGATTTTTTAAGAGACTCAATGTCGCCGTGTCGTTTAGAGCAAGCCATGTCCTCTAAAACTAACCATAAATTGTAGTCCAGTAAAAAATGGTCAGTCTTCAACTTTTATAAAGTCCGGAACGTTGGTTTCCATCCAGGCTTGGGTAGTTCGTGCCTTGTGACCAGGTGCAGAGTCCTGCTGGAGAGTCCACGGTAGTTTTTTAAAGTGTATTGCTCTTGATACACTTTGGCTGACGTTTTTACTCCTTTTCACAAAAGTGTAGCTTTGTGACGCCTTGATAAGACACCAAACCATCACTCACGCAGGATGATGACCACGCTGTACCTTTCCGACCACTTGAGCAGCTTCGTTAGAACTGTGAGCGTACACTTTATCATTTTGCATATTGTAGTGCTCTTCAATCGTATTTTTTTTTTCATTGGTAAAGAGGATATTTCTTTGCCCTTCACCTGCGTATCGCGACAGAAGGCGTTTTGATTGATCCACTCTCTTTGGGATTGCAACAACTGGCATACAAATAAGTTTTGTTTAAAGCCGGTTCCAATAGCGACCCTAGTAATTTTAGACCTATTTCTATCTTACCAACCATTAATTAAATCTTTGAAAAGGCCACACTATTGTAGTTAGAAACACATTTAAAATCTAATTATTTACTGCATAGTGAACAATATGGGTTCACAAAGGGTCGTTTGACAGTAGATGCAGGCTATAAACTACTAAAACACATATATAGCGCCTGGGAAAACGCAGGACGCCATTGGTGTTTTCTGCGACCGCTTATAAGCATTTTTATTAGTAACTCTTATATTTAAAACCAATCGTAAAAATGATTACTTTGACGAAATAAACAGGTCCCTCGCATTAGTTCTTGACTGGTTCACATCAAATAACTTGCTTTTAAATTCTAAAAAAAAAAAAAATCAGTAAACTCTTGTTTTAAACAATGAAGTTATTCATTTTTCATTCAACGGTTTGTTTGGGAATTATATAATAATATTTAGACAGTAAGTTACAGTGGGGCGCCCAAATATCATGTCTCGCAGGGAAACTCAGTTCTGCACCGTATGCTGTCAGCAAAGTTAGATAGTACGAATGTGGAAACAGCAAGGCTAGTTTATTTCGGTTATTTCCACAGCGTCATGTCGTATGGCATACTGCTTTGGGGCAAGGCGGCTGATATTCAAACAATTTTTATTCTTCAAAAATGTGCAGTGCGTGCGTTTTACAAACTAGGTGCACGAGTTTCCCTTAGAGAAAAGTTTAAAGAGATAGGTATTATGACAGTTGAATCTCAGTATATATTTGCAAACATTATTTTTGTAAAAAAAATATGCATTTATATCGCAAAAATAGTGACGTTCACCCGGTGCACACGAGAAATTATCACAAACTAGTAGGTCAATATAGGCTACATAAAATTCATAATTAATTTATGGGTCTTTCTGTGAGAGCATTTAACAAGATACCAGCTAGCATTATGAGTCTTTCAGTGATTAAGTTCAAAAATGTAATCAAAAATAATTTTAAACGTAAAGGTTATTATACAGTGGATAATAAAGAAAAATGGATCTAGTCGCTTGCTCCTTGTTACTTTGTTTTAATTGTCACATTGATTAAGAGCATGCAAGTAAGTAAAAATTCTGCGTGATGAATAACGGCCATTCTTTTCTTGTTTTTGATATCAATTATAATACTTTATATTTAATAATTCGTTACAAGTACTTTGGCCAATATTAGAATAAAATACTTTGTTGTAAGTAGATGCTCCTATTCTATTGTACCCACTAAGGCTGATTTTAGTTCATCTCATGTTTTGACTTTTTGATAATATAATTTGCATCAGTCCTTTAACTTGGTGTATAGTATATTAGTCGCAGCAGCTTACTCCATATCAAGTTTATAAACACTCAAACATTGTAAAATTGGCAATTTGAAAGTAGTGGCCGATTGCCAGTTTCTTTTCTCCGGTTTTACCTATTGTTTGCGAAATTGGCATTACATATGCATATAGAATCCCGACGTTGTTGCCAAGGTTTGTTTTGCGTCCTAAGTGAATAAAAAAAAATGAACTTTTAGAAGTTTTTAGAGGGTAAAAATAGGGGTCGAAAGTTTGTATCGTACTCCGTTAGTTTGAAGGTAGATAGATCTGTGAAATTTTGTATTCGGCTTTTTGACATAAAATAAAAAAAACACGTATTTCAGCGTTTTTGGAAAATCAACCCCTAACAGGGTAAAATAGGGAATGCAGGTTTATGTAAAACTTCGTCACATGATTGTGTAATTTCGTACTCGGTTTTTTCATTAAAGATAAAAACACATGTTTCAGCGTTTTTGGAAAATCAACTCATAAGGGGCTGTAAATTCCCAATTCGTATAGAACTCCGTCAGTTTTGAACTTAGATTTGTGAAATTTTGTATTTTGGATATAAATTTTAGTGTTTTGATCGAAAAAATCAACTACGCGGGCGACAGCTAGTGTAATATTATTTTGCACTGTTAGTATGTCTTCTGTCGTGGCATAAGGTTTCATAAATGAAGTGAACTGATATTTTGAGCAGCGAGTGTTCAATCGTGATTTACTTAGTAGTTTATTTAATCCACGGCACTGTTGAGCCCCAAAAAGAGAGCTTATCTGTCGTAGTTTTGCACATTAGGTGTTATATTTTTTGTAGTCTCGGTTTGATACTCCGTAGAGGTATGTTACTCTGTGAATGAGGTATTTCTTTAATTTTAGAATTTGGTTCCAATTTTTAATTTTGGAATTCTGGAGTATGTGTAGCAGTTTCTTCAATATGAAATTTGCATAGAGAATCAATGATTCGACTAACTAAATAGGCACTCTGTATAAAAATTTAATTATGATATTTATTGTTTTGGCGTAGGTTTTAAAAGCCTTGACCTTGATGAAAACCGTCCGCTACACAAACTTTTGCTAATTGAAAGGCCATGAAAGAACTTGGGAACGCATTTTAACCAAAAATTGTACTCGTACATTTCGTCTTGCTCTAGAGATTACCAATCTAACAAAAAATAGTAATTGATAACAACAATAATAATAATATGTATGGATAAACAATCCATAGAGTCAGGAATACAATTCGTTAAATCTACGTTATTTTATCGTATTTTTTTATTTATTTATTATATTATAATTGCTGTTGGCATCTAGTTGTTATATGTGTATGCACCCAGTGGGCCAAAAAATGGACTGTCGGGCTTAGCACTGGTAGTTTTAGGAATGTTGTTGTTACTGCCACAGATTTTATGAAACATCGATATCTTACCTTTCCGCCAACGCTCTGCTCTCCTGTCTATATCTGCATCGTCAGATAGATCCTCTGTGTTCATGTTTAATTCGATGTAGTTGCATATTGTACTATGTCACCGGAGGTATACTATCTTTTATTAAAATATTAACAACTTCGATTTATTTACATTATATTGAGACTGCGACATATCTCACATTGTCAACATTTTTCTTAAGACACTGATTGACGGATTTGCAAAGCAGGTGATGTTAATACGTCCTGCCTGACTCCACATTATAAATTTAAAGATTTGGAATATGTATTGTCCCATCTAACACGATTAGTTTGCAAGCTTTACTAAAACTTCAATATATTGACTATTTCAGGTGGAGCGCTTGAGCATTAGAATAGGTAACACTCGGTTAGCTGTTTAGCCTTGAATCCAAATTGTTTATCATTAAGTATAACGTATAATATTTAAAAATATAAGGGCAATAAATAAAAGAACTTGTTTCCGTGAATACATATATCTTCTTTATTTTATAATCTGAATTTGTTAGGTTATATGCATATCAATCATAATGTGATTGTTCAAATCTAATGATAGTTTATTCTATATTTTCATAGTATAAAGTACGGAATCTTCTATTTTCAAATCCAAGTTGATATTAAATCATTTTCTTTGGTCGGTAACGCTACAAAAAATGAACCCTAAGTGATTACCATATTTACCCATTAGGTTAAATACATACTTTGCCTATGTACTGTATATTTACAATTAACGCTTTGTAAATTTAATTTTATTTACAAATTTGAATAAGATCACGTAAATCTCTGATATATACAGACAGCGTCGTGCTGACTTATAATTTCCCTTACCTAGTAACTAATTGATCCCGCTTACAATACACAGCTCTTTCACCCTCAGTCTACATCACTGTACTTCGGTGGCACTACATTAAAGGTAGAGACGCTACGAGGTGGAATTAAGTTCCGCATAAAAGTGGTCATCGTTATTTAGCTGGTGCTACAGGAAATACTCAATTATAAGTTTACCGAGCTAAAATCTACGTCCACTTGTTTCTAATAACGGAACCTAATCGTCGTCCCCACATCAGGTGGTATCATACAATTGTCCCTTGCAAATGCTGCGGATCCGGTGTCGAACTGACTGGAGGTAGCGTTGGACCCATGGACGAGGTTGGTAGGGCCGTTGCGACTTCTTGATATGCGCTAATTGGCATACTCGGACAGGGCAAACGATCTGAAGGATTTTCTTCCGGCGGTGTTACTTCCAGGCCGATACTGCCATTTAAAGCTATCTTGAACGCATTCTGCTGTTGCTGCTGTTGTTGATGTTGTAATAATGAATTAAAATGCGATATACCGATTTCTTCCAGACTACTTTTTCGTCGTCGAGATCCAACTCCGCTAAGACCTTGTCGTAGGGAGTTGGACCGGCGTAGTAATATGTCGTCGACTACTCTGAGAGAATTTGATCGACCTCTGAAATCAGTTATGATAGTGGGACTATCAGGCAATGATAAAGAATTAGCTTTGGTAGTAGATAAAGGAGGCGCACGATTTTGTGGAAAATTTGCACCTATCGCGGATCCTCGCCTGCTTGAAACACCCTGTGCTTGAATTAAAGCTTGAGAGCAAAAGCTTATATTTGATTTTCGGCGACTATTGTGGCGCTCAAATGTCTTTTGAGCAGAAAATGGAGATGGTCGAACCAAATATCTGAAACGAAATAAGCAAAGATTAATATGTAAAATTTGTATACCATAGAATGATCACTGGTCAATGACGTATATAAACTCTTAAAGTATGGTTGCAAACTCAAAACATTGTTCAGGTAGGTACAAAGTTATTTTTATCTATAAAATAATATAAATACTCACATGATGTCTCCTTCTTGTAAGTTCAGGTCGCAGCTAGGATTGATGATAACGTAAGAAAGACTGTTTCGTTTCTCACTGACGTCATCGTAATCAATACCAGTGAGGTTCAGCGATTCCATTCTTGAACGTACTAAGTTTGCTACTTCAGCTCTTTCAATTTGTTGAGCATGATTATCTCGAGCTTCATCAGCTAGACTTGTAGAATACTGTGAATAAAATGGTATAGTATCATAAGTATTGTGAAATTCTTTTACAGGTTGGTATGCATGTCGAAATAAGGCTATCAACAATAATGTGTGACTTAAATAGAATTTATAAAATACACCTAATTCTTTTGAATTTATGTACAGTAGTAGAGTAATACATATTATTGTTGGTGCCTGTGCATAAGAACAATCATGCATGATCTGCTTTATTTGCTCGCTTTGTGAGTGAAACTATATACTTATTATGCAGTTACCTAATGCTACCATCAAATTTATTGGTATACGATTAATTCTATTGAGCTATTAAAATATATTTCTGTCATACTCTCCACCTATGTGGAGTGAAAGACTGAAACAGACTGAAGTGATATACTAAATAACTACTTTTATGCTAGGTATATTTAATAAAGTGTATAAATACTAGACCATAAAGGTTTGCGTTGGTTACTATGAGTTAGCGATGAAAAATACACGAAAGATTCATGTATTATAATATCATGTATCATAAAGTACAATATCTTTCAATAACCGTGCCCACTGAATCTAACATGTTTATTACGTGTATTTTACAAAAGTAAAATACTTAACAAATGTTACATATTTTAGAAAAATAAACAAGATTGATTCGAAAGATTCAATCGACAAGTGTTTTTCCATACTAATATTATAAAGCTAAAGAGTTTGTTTGTTTCTTTGAACGCGATTATCTCAGGAACTACTGGTTCGAATTGAAAAATTCTTATACAACAGTCGAAGAATGTTTGTTTAATTTTGAATAATGGGCTATCTAACAAGATAGCCCATTTATCGAGGAAGGCTATATAACATATCGCTACGACCAGTAGGAGCAGAGCAAAATCGGGGAAAATTGGGTCAGCTAGTTTCATTATATACTGATGTGATGGTGATTTTATTTATATGGATGTGTGTGTTTGTGTCACACACATCCGTACAGACATCCCCACACACATCTACACACATCTACGCGTATTACAAACAAACAAACAATTTCGCATCCTAAGCGTATTTACCTTCTCCGTTTCGTCGCCAGTAAAATACTACAGAATGTATAAAAAGTATTACACACGTAAGTTTAAATATTTTACACGTATTTTCCGTTTTTTCTCCTTAAGATGATGTTTTGAAAAAAAAAACGAAATATACAATTCTGTATCTTTTGCATTTTTCATCGCTACTATGAGTATCTGAATGTATAAATAAATTAATAAAATGTTTTAAATGAGTGACTTTTTTGTTCCTAGTCAAAGCATTTATTTATTATTATTATTATTATATTTTTCGTAATTTTCACGTAACCTTTCATGTAGGTGCTTAAATACACTATATATACTATGATATTCATATGTAGTAAATAAATACTAGGCACACCTAATACCGAGTAATAAATTGAAATGCTTGTTACTCAATCACGCCCAAACCACAAAATATAAATCTAAATTCATTTTAGCACACTAAGATACTTGGTTTACTTAACATATAAACACGATGGATCCAACACGCACCAGATGATGTGCGAGATAAATGCTAATAACACACTTAATAAACCATTAATCTGGATCAAGGTATTATGCCCCAGTTATTCAACATCAAATTTTGATCTTATTTCAAATGAAAAAAATGTCTTATCTAAAATAATTGTACAAAACCTAAACTTAGAAATTAATACTGCCAGGGAGAATATATTCCGTCTAAAAGATCCTACCATAATAACGCATTAGATTGTTATTATGAATAAGATTTTCGTTTTTTGTATTATAATACTACTGCATGTATTTTATTTAGATTCGTTTTTTTACTCTACTACTAGGTAATTAAATTATCTTTAATTATGCCGTACCTACTTTGATGCAGTTTATTTGCAAGTTTATGCTAGTTGTTAAATTGTATAATATTAAGTTCCTAATTATTGTAACTTGGACTACATAAACAAGGATTAAATTTGACTACATTACCTACTAACAGTTTCTTGTCGTTTATAATGTTCTTGTAGAATATTAGTTTATTGTTATCCCTCTTAAAAATATTAATTTCGGTGTGACCATAATTAAACATTTCCAAATTATATTGTTGCCCATTATTTTTGATAAAATTTTAGTACCTACTTAATAAATACTTTTTTTGCAGAGTCCTTTCACATAGATATTATACCTATTCTCAATATCTACCCAGTCTCCACTTCGCGCTATACAAAATAACAATGCGTTTTAATATAATTATAAAACAGATGTTGGTTGTGAAAGAATTGAATGCAACAAAAAAAATATGCTTAATTTTATTAACCAAATTTAAATTTTGACTGTTTAGGACAGTGTGAATGAAATCGGTAGGCGCGATGGAGAAAGCCAGCAAGAACAGAAAATATGGTACCGCAAGAAATTATGACCATCAAACAATTAAAGCTAAATACACCTAAATGTAAAAACTTGCTGCAAAATTTTCTTCAATATAATATAAATAGTTGTATGTAATGATTTAAAATTGTACCATCTTTAATTTAAGTTTTAATTTCTCTAATTCAATGCAAAAAATATCGCTAAGCACTATCATGTTTATTTGCTGGTTATTTAGTGGTGATCATGGTAATCACCGCGGACTAAAAGGTCCATGTGAAAGGCCCCTGGTAGTGACCTTACCGCCGGCGTTCGTTCTCCGTAGCAGCCGCTGAGGCAGCTAGCCGCCTCCCGGCGCCCACAGGCCGAAAATCCGCCGCCTTCGCCCTCCTCCTGCTGCAACTATCGTGTCACAGTTTTCCAATATTTTTCCTAATGTAAATTAAAGAAAGTCGGCCGCAATTTTGAATTTCTGTCAGGCATCAATTGATTTATGATCATTTTAAACCCTGTGATAGTTCCTTAGACATTTTTTTTTCATCCGTTTGTTATTGTGTTCTATTACTTGTAACCTAATAAGCGTTTGTAATGTGAAGAATGATGGTTTTTATGAAATCTACTTATTTTAATAGAAAACATGCAAGAAGCAAAAGCAGTTGGGCTATTTTTGTGTGTTTGTTGTAATTTTAACTGCGATGAAAACATAAGCTAGACTTGTTCCTCTGTAACTCAAAATACAGAGGTTTGAGGTTTCCTATACTTAATAATATCATTTCAAATGTTAATTTAATGGAAGTACTTTTATAATTATGCTATTCTTTGTCACTTGTACCTATATATTTTATACCACTCTAAAATTCTATAATGTATCATGCAAAACACAAACTACATATTTAACATATATGCGGGATTGCGATCATCGAGTTCGTTAATAGTTATTGTGGCCCCAAGTATTTTTTGTTGCTGTAATTTTGTTGTCGTTGCATTTTATCCACGCAAAAGCATATTAATGTAGGTGTATTAGTTTACCTAACTCTTCTGGCCGTAGCAGTTGCATATAAATTATAAAATTAAAGCACGTGTATTTCATAAGATAAATCAAGTTTCGCGTGAGATATAGAAAGTCATAACAATTCAAAAAATGCTTCTAATTACAGACACTCCACAAGTGTTAGGCTCAATATTTATATAGACAGGTTACAATAATGGAAAAAAGTGTAGCATTGACGCGAGAAAAATACAAAAATAAGGTAAAAAAATATACCCGAAATACAGTCCATAGACTCGGACTAAATATACGCAAGTTTGTGATGAACTACCGTCATTTCGAATTAAAAAGATTTGAAATGGTGTGTAATGGTTAAAATACAGAGTTTTAGGCGTAAACTGCAGTAAAGGACTGTATTTAAGGAGAAAAATATTTGAGAGTAGGAGTTAACCGACTCACCGATGCACGCGATGGTCGCATTCTCGCGAGGCGTGACCAAAACCATTTTGATGGGGTCCTTGGCGACATACTCACGTGGTGAGATGCATCGGCTAAAGTTGTATCCTGGGTACGATAAATCCCAATAGGAATTTCGCACGTTGTTGAACACAACTTTTGGTATAATCGACCATACGTACGAATCCACATATCTTCTTTTGATATTTTCATCTGTTAGAAGTCCAAGTTAAATATAAAAATCCTGTTAATATATGAATAAATTCACATATAATCATAAAAGTTATTATTAATTCGCTACAGATCTCGCTTAAAATATGGGTAACGAGCGCTTGTTTGTGGATATGATCTGACAGTGATGATTATTTAAGGGTATTCGCTAGCACAAGTATACTTAAAGCACAGCCATTAAATTTAATAGCTAAAAACTTACAGAAGTTAAAAATCCAGATCCTGGGGCTTGATCAACTCCCAGTAATAGGCGAACAAAAGTTATAACATAGTCCTTTACAAACGCTTGATACAATAATGTATCCAACATTGATGCTGAGAATACAGAACCTGCTGCGAACGGTAGGCGAAACATGTAAGAAATGTGTGAACCACGTTCTTTTTCCCGCTAGAAAGAATAGAGATAATATGGTAACAAAATAATCCTTTCCTAGTCTTGAGGTAATAGTTACTCATAATAAAAGGCATTTCACACTCATATGTGAGTAATCTCCATTTTCAAGCGCTAAATTTACCTTCTTATGAAATACTTAAACACTATTAAATACATGAAAAAAAAAATAATAGACAAATCTTTCATATTCACAGCCAGATTATATAATGAAATACTACTTTGTTTCTTCTGTAGTGATCAATTTACCAAATGAAAATTACTCGTATACCTAGCTATTTTTAAAACGACTATTACTTTAATTATTGCCCTAATAAAAAAGCAATGCTAATAGCATAATTTAATTAATCTGAACCTTCTCCCAGATACCAAAACCATTCAGCCGTTATATGATCGTGAAGGTGTAAGATTCTTGATTCTTATATATATATTTGTAACATATACGTGCATATGTACTACAAAACTAAAACAATTAAGTTAAAGTCGTTCTCTAGTTATCTCGTGACCAAGGGAGATAGGGATTTATTTTTATTTAAACAGATTGGTAGATAGATAAGTATTTCATAAGGCGGTAAATTAAGCGCTTGAAAATACAGATTACTTACATATAAGTGTGATATGCCTCTTAATCCAAAATGTACCTTTTCCATCTTCGATAGGTGTAATGCGTACTTATCATGTGCACGGAATTGCATGAAACGCATATTTGACGATTGTGATAATTCGGTTATTGATTTAATAGACGGAAAGAATCTGAAAAGAGCAAGATTTTTTATATATAACGGCAATACAAAATTGGTATGATATTAGTATTCGCTGGGCTGCAAAGTTAATACATTTTCGCTGTACATCTCTTATCACTATTTTAATATCGCTATGGCTATTTTATATATTAACAATAAGAATTTAAATAAAAAAGGAACTATTACTTGAACATTGTTTGTACAGCAACGATAGTATTACAGTCCGCCAAGCTATCTTCTTCAGCGGAGTTTGATAACTCTTTGTTAACGACAACAACATTTTCGGCCAAGGTGATACCAGCTCGTAAAAGATCATCGAGGCTGAAATGTAAATGGTTTATTGTATTAAATTGTGTAAATGACCAATTACATATTTCAAATCATTTTGGTAATACTTACCAGTCAATGCTACCTTTCATCCAATAAATTAGTGGAAAATATGATATGGCATCAAGGAATGCTATATCGGGTCGGCGCTCCAAAAGCAAAATGATAGGGTTCAGTGAAGTTTTAGATCTGAAGTGGGCTCGCAACGGTATTATGAAATTATAAATTCCATTAGAAGCGTAGTCGGCAGCGAGAATTATAGTTTTATTTTGCCATTGATATTCTTTAGCATTCCTGTAGGCACAATGTTCACATACTTGTGCTAATTGTAAACAGCATAACGGCTTCTTCTCTTTTAGCAAATAACATAGTGTTGGGCTTACTCCAATAAAGGGTGAGACTGGCGGAAACCCCTTTACAATCCTGGAAATATCTCGGTTATTGATATACGTTACATTTTAATTTATAAAAATGTTTATAATATAGTTATACCACATATTATTGTCAATAAAACAGGCGAAGCAAAGCTATTAGTTTGAAAGGATTTTTAATAATAGAAAAGGTGACTGAAAATATTAATTATAAAACCTGCAATACTTACAAAGAAATAGCTAAAAGACATCACATTCATCTAATAAAAAAATTACATATAACCGGGCGTGAGTAACTCTATTTTAGTAGTGTTTTATTCTAACATTAAACATCGAATTTACAAAATTAACATGCTCAAACACGCTGGAGTATGGTGCAACAGACACTGTCTGCTAATATGTCCTCGTATAATATTTTGAAAATATCAAAATACATAAATATTAAACTTTATACATAAACATTTAATTTCACCCACCTTAGAACATGTTCGGTCAAGATGGAACTAATATGTAGTTTTTTTTTTGACGACATCAGAGGTAAAATATTTTGGAAAAAATATATTTTAAGAATAATTATTTTTAAATATATATATATTTTCTCTATATATTTAAGAATAAATACATAAATAATTATTATAACTTTACTAAGACTGATTTTTGCATTGTACCTTCATGAACATTGGCTGCCTTAATCGTTAATCGGCTTTGATTGTTTAATCAGTTAAAATCACAGACAGGTAATATCCGCAAAGTGATAATATTTAATCTAATTACTCCAGTGCTTAGCATATTCTACCTATAAAAACGAGAGTTACAAAATCAAAATTTAATGTACTCACCGACAAATATTTACTGAGAATAGATAAGCGGAATTCGATATAGAATTTCAGTACTTCAACTACAAAAAAATTGACCATTCATATATTACCACTGCACTGCTTAAGGTAACTATGCTGTACGAGAGTCTCAAACGTCGTGTTGCAGGTAGGTACGCATATGTATTTATAAAATCCTTTACGTTTTTATACGTTTTGTCCATGACGGTTTTTTACTAGATGTTTTTACCCCGAACAAACGCTCCTCCACTAGCAGTAACACTATTATGAGTGCTTACCTGGTGAAATCATTTCGCCAAGCGCTGTGCGCGACTTCGCTGGCCGCCAACGACGAGAAGCTGCTGGTGGTGACGTCATCACTGGAGGCAGGGGTACGGGCCGTGCGTTTGGGTTTTTATGCTCAAGGGATTATACAGATACACAATGCACACAATGGCAGTAACAAATAAAACTTTATAAGGTATCTGTATTAAAAGATAGTTGGTCACTAGTTAGGGTTTCAGTTATTTGTAGTGAGATATGTTTGTGAGTGCGGCTCATTTTATAGAATTGAGTATTATTTTATTGATGCAACTGAGAAGTATACACTGTTTTTTACATTATGATTTGTTTTTTTTTATATATATTCTTGAATACTTATACTTCTCACTTATATCATGTAATTGGAAAAAAAGAATATTAAATAAAACAAGTAGCAATAAGGCAACATAAAATATATCAGCAGAACACGTAATATGGTACTATGACGTACGTACTGTGCTATATTCATGCAGCTTGTGTGATCCTGGACTTCTATCTACAGGTGTGAATGTATAGAACGCTAAAACAGTGAAAAAATAACAAAAACATAACCCTCCTTCTTAAGCAGTCGGGTAAAAATACTGCCGTTAAATATTTGTTATTTTTAAAAATAACTTATTGAACGACATAAATACAGTCTCTAGAAATTAGAGAACAACAAATGAGGACAAACCCACTTTGTTAGTTTTGACAAAATAAAAAATAAAAGGTTGCACTTTCAAAGTACTGATTATGAAAATCTGATCAAAAACTGAGTACTTATGAAAAGATGCGTGCGTCTGGATGCATTGGTAAGCTTGTTTATCGCAACGAACTTACGCGATTTTTTCTGACGGAGACCTCCACGGTACATCATCCTCTAATTCATCCTCACTCTCATCTACATCAGCCTCGTCATCCTGATTGTCAGGAGCAAAACTTAAACTGCTCGTTACCATGTCAGGTACGGGCAAGATCGATGGTCGCCGGCTTCCTGCATGACATAGGCGTAATGTAAAATGTCATTCCAATTTTTCTTTAATCGTTCATTTTAATTTAATCGTTTTGTAAATACCTCTACGATAATTCATGGCATCAGGGCTCAAAAAGTTGTTGTCAGGTTTGGGCAGAAGCAAATGACTATCTGTAGCACTGTCGGTACCCGGAGAATCTTTCAAGCACGTCCTAGAATCTGATGTCGATGCGCCTTCTCCAAACTTGGCTGTACAGACATTTTTTTTAATAAGCACTTGTGTGTATCTACATAGGTCGTATTATTCATTTAATTACATTATTTAAAATTATGTCGACATTGTGAAGGGCGTGTGGAAATTGCAAAGTAAAAATACATTACAATAGAAAACATTAAAATATTGAAGTTTGTATAAAAATCAATATTAAATTAGTGAGCTAAACATAGAACAGCAATCGAATTATTTGTGTTAAAAGCAATATTGCTATTTACATATAAAAGTATTGAAGGAGTTAGAAGGAGGATTTATATTTTAATGTTTGTCATGAAACATAAAACAACTTCACACCTGATGACTACTTTCTACTGTGGTAATAAATGCCAAACATAAATAACACGGATAGGAGTGAATAACACGGTTTCTATGCACATTCTTAAATACAGTTGACTAAGAAGGCAAACAGTGTTAAATGATAAAACATGCAAAAAATAAAAATACATCGGAACTCAAGAGCTAAACACTATTTATCTCAAAGCTGTTGTGACCTTACTTTAAATGAAGAAAATCCAAGCCACAAGTTGGTTTTCAATAATTGTATAGTTCATTAAGTTATGAAAAATAACTGATTGTCGAGAAAATATCAATCTTATGCAACTTGTAAATCTTAGTAATTTAGATAATAGTGGATTTTCTCGTCATCCGGTTACTTGAATTTACTATAATGTGTGAGTGAGTTGCTGCTTGCCTTTGGTGATTTCGCTAAATTGCATCATTTGTTTATATCTCAGAGGCAATTAGCAATAAGCAAAACCCATAAAAGAAGTAGGCCGATTGCACGAGGCATCTAAATTAAAGATAGAATATTAATGCATTCGGACTACTTTCGGTCTTTACCAACTGTGACACTCACAGCTAGCGACAGTAAAATTAGCGGATGATACAGTATTAGCTTGGTTGATGCGTGATGGCGATGCTTTTGGTGTGGAACTCGCGGGAGCTTGGAGAATCACTTGTGGAAGTTCGTACTGAGCGACGCTACTACCGTCTGGTTTTTTCTGTTGGCCAGAGCCCTCCTCTGCATCACCTGGCTTCTTCTCATTAGAAAGGAGACTGCAGGCAGTTTGGTCTTTTGGAATTGTAGGTTTTTGTTCGATCTGTTTTTCCGATACAACAAATGCAGAGTTTTCTTCTTTCGTAATGCTCATGTAGTAGCAAGTGTCACTACTTTTCATTATGTGCCGAGGTCCAGGGTTTAGAAGAATGGTGTCCTCATAAAATTCAGGCAGCTCGGCTGGACGTACGCCCACTAATGCTACTCCGTACCTTTACAAAAAACAATATTTAAAAAAAAATACTTTTAAAATGTAAATAAAAATTGATTTAAAGGAATCATACTTTCTATGGGAATGAAAACTAGCATAGGTGAAGCTTTTTCCTTCATATTCTCCAAAAAATCGGCTGTCGCCTAAGACAATGTGGTAGATTTCGTTACCGGAGCATTTACCATACAGTCGATGCCATTCTTCTGGTGATTGTTGGCCCTCTCTGAAATCATGATGAATACCGTTACAAAAAAAAAGTTTTTGCCATAGTAATATAATAATCTGAAAATAACTTACTGTCCTCGACTTGTATGTAGTAGGAGAGTTACCAACGTCGATGCTCCAGGACAAGTACAATTATTTGCTAAAAGTGCATACTTAAATTCATCTTCACAGACGACGAACTCAGCAAATTTTACATGCAATTTATTTTCTGGTCGAAATATCTGAACATATTGTGGAACTGATGGGGCGAAATCTTTCACTGCCCAGGATCTATGGGAAAATGTTGCAAATTAATCTATGTCGTTGAAAAAAAAAAAAGAAAAAATCTTTGCTGATACCGTAATTCGTTTGCAAAACTGATAAATTAACATGCACTTGTAAAATTGAGAATTTGATTCTAACACACCTGCTAAAATTATAGTTGACGTAGGTAGTGGCTTAGTTGGAGTGAGAGTAATTAAATATACGGTAACAATGTTACGTGGGTTCCTTTATATTTATACTTCAAGTAACAAAATCAGTACCTTTACCAAATGAAAATGTACTGTATTCTCAGCAGATAAAATTTGTGCCTAAAGTAGAGTGCAATTAAAATGACAACTAAATTTCTATGATAGATCACCTTAAAATTGTGTGTTCGTCTGCTGCTGTTTTATCAGCATAGTTTCTGGCTGCCAAGATAAAACACGCTTCAGCTTCATTCATCCGTGCTCTTATTAAGTCCGTATCTTTTAAACAAGACCCTTGAATATATATAACTCTTTGAGCCCATATCGGAACCTGGAAACAAAAAACACACATATTTATATATAACTAGCTGTGTTAGCCGCATTTATTAGCCTTTGTGTTAATCCAGGGTGTCAGTTAACTCCATACCAAATTTTATTAAAATCGCTCAAGCAGTTTAGACGAGAAGAAGTAACAAACATACACACTCACATACTCACAAACTTTCGACTTTATAATTTTAGTGTGATGACTATAAATCTCAAATGTAATGACTGTATCGAAATAATAATAATGTACTAGTCCTCACGATTTAAGTATGCACAGTTGACAACTTCACGTTGACAATGTATTAACAAGCCATCAGAAATTCGAGTATTTTTTAATGAATTAATATGAATTAATTTCAAAACCCCGAATGTAATTGAAATATTTTTTTTTTTTTTTTTTTTAAATTAATGCTAAAAAACAATCCAGTACAGCGTTACTATAGGTTTGCATAAATACAAGAGTTACTTTGACCACCAGTAATAGTTACATAGTAAATAATCAAAAATAATAATAATATCCTGGGACAACTCACATAACCCTATCTGATCACAAACTTAGCAGAGTTTGTAATATGGAAACCAGACAACTGATAAACATACTTCTATAATTCTAAATACACACATATTATAGATAAATACACCCAGACCCAGAATAGACCATCGTGCTCATCACACAAAGTTTTATCCTGAATGGGGATCGAACCCACGATCCAGGCCAGTCAAGTCGTACATGGTTTTGTAAAAATTAACGTCTTATAGATTCCGGAAAAGACCGGTTTACAACCATTTGGATAAAAACCGCTTACTCCCGAACCATGTGAGTGTGTGGGTATCTTCTCCTTCTTAGATAACACAACTTTAAGTAGGATTAGTATAGAAGGCACGCACCTGGTGGAGCTGTAAAAATGGCAGCAAACTGACATGTCGCTATTTTACAGCTCCGCGTTTAACGTGTAAAGGACTTTGTGATTCAAAGAAGAAAACTAGAAAGAAAATAAACTTAAAACTGGCGTATGCACAGTATATATATATATATATACTGTGCATACTATATATTGCTTTAAACGAGCCATATATATATATATATATATATATATATTGTATATATATATATATATATATATATATATATATATATATATATATATGGCTCGTTTAAAGATGTAGATTAATAATACATTTTAGAGCGTGCATCTTTTTATGTAAAGGCAATAATAATAAAAAAACAAAAATAAAATATTAAGTAAAGCTATGGTACTATACTACAATTCATTATAATATCAAACAGTAGAACTTATATCCAATCCTTATGGAGATGAAACTGACCTGCAAAATCATTCTCATTGTGGTATCCAGTTCCATAGGAGATAATAGTACTACGTAGTAATCTTGCAATAAAGGATGTGCATAAAATTCATTAAGGAAATCCATAATTGTGTCGGCGTGAAGAGTTGTAGAACATACTACAACGTGTTTTTCAGACTGAGCGCGGTGCGATGAATATGAACCTCCTAGTTTTTGCCTTTCCATCCAAGTGAATGCAAGTTGTTCAAACTGAAAAGAAATTATTCACGTTACAATTTAATTGTGTTTAAAACAGAAGATGGGGGTTTGGGGCATCGTAAAAGCGGCTAAAGTTACTTCTGATTTTTTCTTGTATTAGCATGATAATTAGCATTATCCCAAATGGGTGTATATACCGATTACCAGAATAATTAAATGATGTATTTTACTAAAACACGACGTGGGATTCTCAGAAAGTTTTGAGAAACTAACAAACTAACTTCTATGGATAAAATATTTTCTATGCAAAGTTTCATGCGTCTGAACCAATTTTGTAAACATTTTTTCCAGTCCCAAGCAGACACCTCTTCCACGGCCTTCTCGAACGTTGCTAGCGTGCCTTCCGGCGAATAAAAGCCCTTTCAGCTGATTTTTTATTTTAAGGAATAAAAAGATGCCATGCGGTGCCAGATCAGGACTGTAAAATTTTTACTTTTAAATAACCAAATTTATTAAAATAATTACAAGTGGCCTTATTATTAAGGCCACTTGTAATTATATAAATTTATTTATATAAAAGTGGCCTTAAATATAAAACTTTATTTCGCAAAACTTTCTGAGTGGCCTGGTATAGTGTGCAAATTCATTCAGTTAAGTAATTTTTAATACACACGTTAAATGCAATTAAGTGGAAACTGACACAATTTACATAATAATAACATTTTTGTATTCACCTGGGTGGGTAAGACGACTAGAGCCACTCCTATCATAATTACCATAAACAGTTGTGACGGCCAAATATCTGGCACAAAATCGCCGTAGCCAACTGTTGAAAATGTCACAACTACGAAGTATGTTGCTTGAAATAAGTTAAGGTGACGGTGACCAGCTCGTTGAAAATGTTGAATTCCACACACGCTGGAAGCATAAAATAGAGTACGTAAGATGATTATGTATTTTACTAATACGGAATAAATGATAACGATAACAAAATGACAGTCAACATCATTGTGTTAAAATTATAACGAACACTATTCATCATTGTGTGTTTTTATCCCCCGACTCATAAGGAGGAGTATTATAAGTTTAAGTCTGTTGCTTGTCAATAAAATTTATCGAGTTGTTGTAGCCAGATAACTTTTATGTATTGTTTTTTATCAATAAATGTACAACAAATCATCAGTGGAGCACGAAATAATACGATTCGTGCCCCACCCAGGTGGAGAACTAAGGTAGAGGAAGTAACTTGTAGGTAGGCGATAGAATTGATTAGAAAGCTACTTGAATTGGGGTAGTTCATAGCTTGATTATTATTATTTAAATTACATTGTTCTAACACTTGTATTGGAGTTTTTTTAGTAATGAGTGTTTAGTCTAAACAAAATTTATAGATTTAGTTCGCAGCATTAAATTGAAATTGTTTAATTGTTATAAAAATGCAGTAAATAAAGCTAGTTATTTTTATTACGTAAGTTTAGTTTTATTTGCTTACCTTGTAAACACGAGACACAGCAAAGTAACACATAGTATCATTAATTGCTGCGATAATGCTGACTGCGACTTTTGCATAGCCCTGTGTAGATCGTTCTGTAATTTAAAAAAAAGTTATATATAATAAACTACCCAATTTTTATTTAAGGTATAATCGTCCCTGTTAGATGCTATTTATAATGTTCTTTTTTCCATGTTATAAAATAATTCTAATAAATTCCAATATGATTTATTGTAAGTTGATATATTTTTATGTTTTTTAGTGTTCTTCCTTTTCATTTTCGTTGTAAAAATATTTGCTTTTTTCCTGTTTTATAGTAAGCGTCAGAATCGCTGAGCTTTTAAATTGGTGTTTTTACCATCAAAATTACAAAGAATTTTACCATCTTCAAACTAATGAGGTGTACCTACTGGTGTACACAATTTGTTATAGAATTAATCTTAGAAAAAAAGGTCTTCTCTTAGCTTTAACTACCTACTACTAACTAATACTATTACTAATAACCCTACTTTTCAAGTTCATTATTAGTCAATGACTGGTGTTTCATCGACAATAATAGACTGTTGAATTTTATTAATTTACAAAAAAGTACTATTGATACATTTACTTACAAACATGTTCTCCAGGGATCTTTTCGCCAACCAACAGTTTAAAAATACTGGTATAAAAAGATTTCTTAATGGCGGAAACGGCAACTACAAAAAAAAACGAATTTCAAACTAAGAACAGATTATTCTACGAGTAGTTGGGCTGTTTAAAAGACCGTGTATGAAATCCACTTTAATTGTAATGTTTTTTCAACTAGTAAGAGCATTTTTCGCCTTGCGTCAGTCGCGTAGTAAAAATCGGTTAGTTGCAGGAAAGTAAAACATGGTCCTACTTTAATTAAGTAAACTTACCGTTAATGCAAAAGGTATTGTGTTAACCATTTCTAAGACAAAGTGGAACGATAGAACTTGCTGCCAAATATTGCCCTGCAAATTACAAATATTGTATTAAAACATTACATTCTGTTGAGTAGCCTTTCTTGGTCGATTTATACTACCAGAGAGTTAACATACCTTAAACTTAACATAGCAAAACCTATATCTCCACACCTTGATGCATTATTTTTTTTCTTTTTTCTTTAATTGCCTCAAAAAAGGTGATTCTGTTTGACCCGTATGTATGTAAGTATGGATGTTTGCGATTTTCTCAAAAGCTAGTGATTCTATTTAGATGGTGTTTTCGGCATTCAACTGCATATTTTTCTGGGAAGGTTTTAGTATATAAAACGTTTTCCTAGCTTATAAAACACCAGAGATATTTATAGACTAAAACATAGGAGTGTGTTAGCGAAATTTGCATACGGTATGTGCTATATATTTTTTTTCTTCATATACATTTGAGGGCGGTCTATCTGTATGTCACAAGCATTTTACACGAAGACTACACAATGAATGTTGATGAAAAGGTGTCTTGTAGTAGCGGCTACTTAGTTTGATAGATAATATATAAATAAGAAAAAAAAAGCTAAAAAATATGTAATATATTATTAATATTTTAATATTACTCAGAAACAGAAGCTGAAACACACAGGCGCTGTTTTTTTTAGCCTAGTAATAAACGTGTGGCACTGATGGCACATCATTAGACAGGGCTTTTAAAAACATTTTTAGGTTTCTAATACATTTTTTGATTAATGGATTATTTATGGAAATAATCGCTCCGAAAGTTGCATAAATTGTGCCCTCCCCCACCCTTATGGGGTATTTTTTTCTCTTGTTGCAGGGGATTAGTACTGCACGATATAAATAAATATTGTGTGCATTGCATTGTGGAGATAAAGGTGAGATTGCTATGATAACTTTAAGATTGTAGCTCCGCCGATCTTCGGCTCTGCGCTTGTATGAATCGCCCGTTAGTAGTTGGTTAAGTGCATGTACCTACTTCTAAAGGTTCATTTCCGTGCATCGCGGCCGATCGCGAGCCGCGCGCGGCTTACGACAAGCGGCTGACGCTCGCGGCCAATGCGACAATATTCAGAGTGCGCGCGCAGCCTACGACAGTCGTCGGCCGCGCGCGTCTGTCGCTTACCTCGGAAACGGTACCATATATTCTCATACTCTGACTATTGTCGCATCGGCCGCGCGCGTCAGCCGCTTGTCGTAAGCCGCGCGCGACTCGCGATCGGCCGCGATGCACGGAAATGAACCTTTAAACTCATCTGAATCTATTTTTTTTCCTGTAAAGTAGGCTGTTACTGACCCCTTAGAAACTCCACCATATTTTATTACATTTACAATGTAACTCTTTGCTATTTTATAAATGGAAAAGTTTTCTCATAGCAAGTATATTTTTAATAAATTTATACAGATTTTAGAAATTACACAATAATTGCTACGAGTATGACGTGCAACCTATATTATTACATTGAGATATCTAAGAATGGTACTTTTGCTACTTCGTCAATTGTATGTATGTACCTTATAGCCTAAATAAGCGAGAAGTATGGCTTCAGTGAACGATATCATAGCTAATATGACTTGCACAACCCACAAATACAGGGGTCTATTGACCCATATTATTCCGTCCCAATTAATTATCGGGTGCTCTTGAAATTCTTCCTCCGTCAAGTTAGCCGAATATTCAAATTCAGTCTTATTCCCAGGTTTGCAGCCGTAACTGAAACAAAATAACTGTGTGAAAATGTGTTTTTAAAATAGAGAACAATTTTGTATTAAATTATAATAAACGAGCAATAGCAATACTTTTTGCAATGCTAGTAATGAATACAAGTAGAATATTTTAATTACAATCTCGTGATCTGCGTATAGGGAATATACATGTTCTTAATTTAGAACTATAATAATATAATAATAATAATCTTGGGACAACTCACACGACGCTATCTGATCGCAAACTAAGCAGAGCCTGTAATAAGGAAACCAGACAACTGATAAACATACTCGTACTTATATATTTCTAAATACTATACAGCCAAGATAAATAACAGCCAGGCAAGAGCATGTCGGATCATGCTCAGTGTAGGGTTCCGCATATTTAAACAATTGCATCAGCAGAAGAGCGTATGTTCATGGCAGTTACGCACTTTTGTTGAAAAACGCAGTTTTTGGCAATAACTCAATGACGGTACATCCGATCGTTTCCAAATAATTTTAGTTTAAAGTACTTTTTAAGCTTTATGATTTTTTCACGATTTATGTAACTTTCGAAGCGATTATTTCCAAAAATATTGACTTAATCAAAAAAGTTTATTAGAATTACCTTAAAATGTTTTTTAAAGACCACCAGACCAGAATGATGTGCCACATGTTAATGTTAGCCGAAAAAAAAAATGTCAGCTTCTGTTACATGTATGGAGTGCCCCCCTAAAAATATTTATTTTTACTCTTTAGCTATCAAACTAAGTAGCGGCCACTATAAGTAACCTTTTCACTAAATTTCATCAATATTCATTAAGAAGTCTCTGAGTAAAATGCCTGTGACATACGGACGGACAGACAGAAAGACAGACAGTCAGACGCAGATGACGAACGACGGGTTCCGTTTTTTGCCATTTTATTTTTTCAACATCAACATGTGGTATATGGTCATTCGACGGCTCTTTCTAATTTTTATTATAAATAATTTTCATTTTAAGGTTTCTAATAAACTCTTTTTATTAAGTCAATATTTTTGGAAATAATCGCTCCGAAAGTTGCATAATTGTGTCCCCCCGCCCCCTTTATCTATTGAACCATATGACCAAAAAATATGAAAAAAATCACAAAGGTAGCGCATAATAAATACTTTAAACTAAAATTTCGGACATGATCGGATTGAGTTATGGCCGAAAAACTGCGTTTCTCATAAACATATTATATTGCATATCAATATGCATATAGTAATTATTCAATGCTGCGGAACCCTACACTGAGCATAGTCCGACATTCTCTTGCCCGGTTCTTCTTTTATTTTTACATACTTACTTCCGCATTGTAAATGAGACACCTGTGATCTATTTACGCGCTAGTATTATCGATTATTATTATTTGGAATGAATGAAAATGTATGGAAAATTCTGTATAGTAGGAAAAAAGTGCACAATTTAATTTACCTACGTGCCGGAAATAGAGCAGTATTTTCTTGTTGCATTTAAAACAACCACTGAGCACCAGGCCTGATTTTAAATGAGATTCGAGAACTATGCAGCGGTAAATTTCAAATAAAAATCAGTACCTTTGTTATTTATAACCAAGAGTACATATCATCTTGATTCCTCTACGGATTCGTTATAATTACCCTTTAAGAATGTCAAAGATCGACATTCTTAAATGAAGAAATTCTTGCTCGTAATACGCAGAAAATGATACAAACTACTTTTATCATGATGTTTAACATTCTAAGCTAAAGTTGGAATAAAACTTCTATGATTTAGATTGTCGACGACATAGGTTTTAGAATTTCGATAGAAGGAATTTAAGGTCTTTCGCCAAAGCTGTCCTGGGCAATTTCTAAAATCCCTTGCGCCGTTGCACTCGGAAGAATAAGTGGTTGGCTCACGATGCCAAAAAAAAGCCAGTCCTTCCGGGCTCTGTTTTTACAGCCAAACCTACTCTCGACGATCAGGGAAAATCGCCGCCGTCCATCCACACAACACTATGCCGAATGTCTGGTTCTCAATACGTTCAATGCGTAAAGCACTTTTTGTTTTGGATGTATACAGTACAATACAAGTTGCCTTGATGGTATCCGCCCTATAGTGCTTAGGATGTGTGCTTCAGACTTGGCACCGGTTCTTACCCGTCTTTTCAAGCGCTCCTACTCATCTGGCATAATTCCAAATTTCTGGAAGAAAGCTACAGTCAATTCAAATCCTAAAAAAGGCGACCGCTAAGATTCGTCGAACTAAAGACCTATCGCCATCACTTCCTTGCTCTCCAAAACAACGGAACACATTGTTAACTGCCAGCTTCTCAGGTATACTTGGAGAAGCACCAGCTAATCAGTAACTTCGTCACGTGGTCTATCGGCTGGTGATCTTCTTGTTGACTCATAGGTTGGCGGAAGCAGAAGAGTTCAAGGGGAAGGCGCTAGCTTTAAGTCTCGACATAGCGAAGGTCTTTGATCGGGTTTGGCACAAATCACTTCTTTCAAAGCTGTCTTTCTACGGGTTTTCCGAAAAACTTTGTGGGTGGGTCATCAGTTTTCTTACAGCCCGGTGCATTAGAGTCGTAGTCGACGGTGTATGCTCAAACTTCAAGCTTGTGAATGCTGGTGTCCTACAAGGCTATGTGCGGTCACCAACACTCTTTCTTCTGCATATCAATGATATGCTACAAACCCGTAGCATTCATTGCTTTGCAGACAACAGCACAAGAGGTGCCTCTGATGCCGGCTATCCCGGAATATCTCGGAAACATGTCATTAAGTGCCGAAATAAACTTGTGTCTAAAGTTGAGACTATTCTTAGCAAGCTGTTGGATTGGGGTCGATTAAATTAGACCAATCTAACCCACGAAAACCCATTTGCGCGTTTACCGCAAAAAAGTCTCCCTTTGCCATATACGCTCGTTTTGAGAACACTTTCCTGACAACTTCAGCCTAACTGAGTATCCTTGGGGTCGACATATTGAGTGACTTGCAGTACCACGGTCATCTAGAAGGAAAGGCCAAACTGGCAACTTCTAAAAAACTAGATATGCTCAGTAGAGCGGGGCTCAGTATTTCACAGCCTGTAGGCAAATAGGCTGTGAAATACTGAGCCCCGCTCTACTGAGAACTTTATAAGGCGCAAGTTAGGCCCCATTTAGAATACTGCTCTCACCTATGGGCAGGTGCATCTCAATATCAACTACTTCCACTTGACCGCATTCATCGGAGAGCATCTCATATCGTCAGCGACCAAGCTCTCTCCGTTAGGCTTGATCCATTGGCATTGCGAAGAGATGTCGGTTCTCCTTCCGTCGTTTTTAAGACTTTCTAGGGAGTGTTCTGAGGAATTGTTCGGACTAATTCCACTAGCTAAGTTTAGGCGCCGTTTAACGCGACAAAAATTCAAGTACTAACATTTAGACTTTTGCGTTGCATGATTATAACTATTTATTATACGGTTTTATATTATTAACTAGCGGACGGTTCGCGGTTTCACTCGCATAGTTCCCGTTTTCGTGGGAATAGAGGGATAAAAAACAGCCTATGTCACCCGCGGTTAGTGTAGCTTCACAACGATAAAGAATTTTTCAAATCCGTCCAGTAGTTTCGGAGCCTATTCAATACAAACCAACAATCAAATCTTTCTTCTTTATAATATTAGTATAGATTAACGCGCATTATTTACCTTAAAATTGTTTGACGTTTCGACCAGGTTGCAATGGCCGTGGTCACAAGCAAACTGTCGCAGCTGATGTTAAGACTCCGTAAGGTCGATGAAACTACACCTACCCTCACTTTTTTGTTTCTCGTAATGTTAGGGTCACTGCACACTACACTAATTGTGTCCATGTTAACCGACTGCTAACTAATACGAGGTTGTGTTGGCACTGGATTCCACGTAGCAGGTAGTTTGAAGCCCTTTTCCCGATTAAAAGTTCTATGTTTTTTAAATTTCAATCGCTTCACGCACAATTCTTGAATAAAAATGGCGGTCTGTGTAGAGTGTTTGTGGACGATGAAATTCAATTCAGTGATTGGTGTTCGATTGCAGTATGTGTTCTGCAATTGCCGATTTGTGTTCGCTTTGTTTGGCAACTACCGCAGCTGCAATCAATTTTACAGACACCTGACGTCTGCAGAGGTATAATATCCTTTAGGGTGCCCACCAGGTTGACCACTTTACCAACCGTTGTGTAGATCGTACGAATCGAGTACTTTTTTATTACTGATCCGATCTTTTCTGTCACTCCTCTGACGTAGGGCAAATAGGCAGGTTGTCTGCTCACCTCCGGAGGTTTGTCACATTTCGGGATATGCTTCATTCTTCGGTATACATACTTGAGTACCTCCTGAACATGGACTAGCTCTTGTTTCACAAGATCAGGATCACAGAGGTCAAAGGCTCTGTTTTTCAATGACGTCATCACGGATGGTAGGTGACGAGGATGGTGATGTGACGTAGCATGCAGGTTTCTGTCAGTGTGTGTGGGCTTTCGGTGTACACAGTGTGATAGAGATCCATCAGCTCGAGCTGTTATCTTGCTATTTAGGAATGACAACGATCTATCTGTCTCCATTACGCATGTAAATTTAATCTTCGGATGAATGGAGGTGAGGTAAGGTGCTCCATATACTAATCCACATCTTGTTGGCCACCTCTGACGACAGCAAACACGTCGTCATATGCGTACCTCTTCCACAGTGTGATGATTGGTGGACCCTAGAGTCAGTGCCTTCTCTATGCTCTATCCAAAGATTAGCTAGTGCCGGGGCTATTGGGGTCCTCATTGCGACACCGTCTATCTGAAGGTAATATTGACCATGAAAGAGGAAGTAGTTTCCTTCCAAACAGTGATTCAGCAGATCAATATAATTGAACGATAGCTCGTTGTCACTCAGTCTATCTCTCACCACATCCAGATATGTATATGGTAGTAGCTTTGATTATAATGGGGTTGAATGATGCCTGTTGGTCTAGTGGTTAGTGACCCGGACTGCTAGGTCGGAGGTCGGAGGTCGTGGGTTTGATCCCCAACTTTGTGTAATGAGCACGATGGTTTATTCCGTGTCTGGGTGTAATTTATCTATATTATACATGTATTTAGAAATATAAAAGTATATTTATCACCTGTTTTGTTACCATAGTATAAGCTCTGCTTAGTTTGAGAGTTGTCCCAGGATATTATTATTATGTTATTACTGTACTATTTCCATCACTCGATGTTGTTTTTGAGTGAAGTGAGTCTCAGTATATTCTTACATGACATAAAACTTTCTCCCTTAACGCCTGTACCCACGTCTTACATAATTTCAGATCAGAAACTTACCAAGAAGCGGATATGGGATCTCCATCGGCACAAACTCGGCATATATATAATACGCACGTCAAAAGTTTGAAAAATAAGTTTGCTATTCTAATGCGTAAACCTGAAACAAATATTTGATAGGTATTAAACAGGTTGTCCCTAAGCTATAACATAATGAAAGAAAAAGGAACCTTAATTTTTTTTAGATAGAACTTTTGACTGAAAAAAGACTTAATTTTGATTTCAAATATAAACTCCAGCAAAGTTTTTTAAATAATCGTCTGTCTGAGCCGGGAATCAAACCCGCCTAATTGAAAAAAGCGATGGTTCTTTTTACTTTTATGACACAAATACAATGTGCCAGTCACAGGGATTATTATTTTCTAACTAACATAGTATCTTAAATAAAGGATAAGCTATGAAATTTTACTTTTAATAAAATACAATTTGTATAGTTAATCATGGCCCATCTGTTTCATTTTTTACATTGTTTCTGCTTGTATTTATGATGATTTCAATTGACAAACTGAACTTTAACGTATTATTTTAAACATTTATGTGCTAATTTTGCAAATTACAGAAAAGAACAAGCAGTGAGCATTTGTTAAGTTAAATTTGTCGTAAGTTACAGTTCGATGTAATTATTTTAACTTAAACCTCAATTTAAAATACTGTGTTATTAAGAAAAAATAAAATGATTGTGTGTAAGTGTTCGCACAACACCGCTAAAGTTCAACAATACAGATTTAGAAACCAAGGATTCAATTCATCGATTGTATTTCATAAACATGACACGGATAACCAGAAAATCAATTTGCCATGACATGATTTCTTATAATGCAGTTGAAACATTTGGTTTTAGTCACATGGTAATCAATTATTTCTATGAAATGGGCAACCACCTAATAATTTAGTGAATTTCTTCTACATGTTTATTATGAATTGTAATGATGTGGAAACGTTTTTAGATAACAGTATTTTTTATAATTTTGTAAACCACATAAAAGGTGATATTCGGTACATTAAAATAGGGTAATAATATCACGTCGATGAGAGATAATTATTGAAATTTGTAATATAAATAAACAAGTACTATGTTTAAAATCATCAAGTTGGAATTGAAACATCACGGAGTTATTTTATTTGTTGAAATATTAGTTATTCTCAAAAAACGCAGGTGTCTGAAATATAATATGAAATAGTACTTACTCGACCGTTGATTTTTTATAAAATATAGTTGCAGTCTTTCTTTGAAAGTGTTCTCGTTTACGTAATACTCCACACGGACTCTGAAACAAAATAATAACATCTTTGTTGTAAAAATATGCATCAAAATACTTAACTTTGAAATGTTATAAACAAAACAGTTATCCAGATATTTCCAGAAAGGGACGTTAACATATTTTTCGCATTTACAATGTTAGGCGTCTTAAAAGAACATAATGCAATTAACAAAATACAAAGCAGATCGGACGCTCCGACTGATTGTTTTACATTACACAAAGATAAACAGTAAAGAAGAAACAAATTTGCCAACTTATTTTAAATTATGGAATTTGGTGTATATTTTTTAAACTTCACCTACATATCAAGGTGCTTATTTCAGAACCAACAGTTCGCCGTTATTTATCAATTATTCGTAATTATTTAATTTAATTCATTCAAATGAAAAAAGAATGAAATTTAAACCACTTAGATGAACAATCCAGAGCTAACAAGATCACAATAATTGTCAATTAATCCAAACTCCGAACTTCCTGCGCTTATGCTATAAATGAACGTAATTTAAAACTACGAACGCTTCGGGTGTTTCTTTTCGAGAACGAGAGTAGACTCATAGATACTATTTTCGGTATAGTAACTCCCCAATGCAGTGTGATGCCCTTAATATACTGCAGTTTTTCAAATTAGAAGTAGGTAGCTCTCCAATTGGGTAGCTTATAAAACCTGAAGAACCGCAAAACTCACATAGTTATTTTATTTAATCTTATATTTATTTAATTTAATTTTAGTCTAAAAGAATACATCGTCTCTCGTCATAATATCATACTACCTACGAGTATATATATATATATTTATTGATTAGATAAAACTATTTTTAACTTCAAACATTATTTGCCTACATGGATTATAAAAAGGAACGATCAGCTAAATCGTGCGTATAAATATATACACGGATAGTATCTGAATTTAGGTTCTCTTTCAATTAAATCTTCTCACATCTTGAAATATATTCTTTCATTTTATTTCTTTTTTTGGGGTTCCGTAGTCAAAATGGCATACATCGTCATTGAGTTATTGCCGAAAAACTTATGCCTCTTTGTTGAGAAACGCCCAACAAAGGTGCGTAAGTACCATAAACATCGCTATTCTGCTGGTGCAATTATTTAAATCGGATTTTTTTATACAGCATCGGCTTCGGAAATCTACACTGAGCATGGTCCCATATAAAACTTCGTCAGTTTTAAAGTTAGATCTGTAAAATTTCTTATTTAGCCTTTTGGTTTAAAAACAAGTAAACGTGTTTCAACGTTATTGAAAAATCATCCTCCAAGGGGGTGAAATAGTGGTTGCAAGTTTGTATGTAACTTCGTTCGTTTGTTCGTAACTTTAAGGATAAAAAAAACATGTTTTTAAGAGTTTGAAAGAGAAAATCAACCCTTGACAGGCCATACACGCGGGCGACTGCTGTCCTAATCCTAACTTGATATTATAAACTCGAAAGTAACAGCCTAAACCGCTATACCGTTTTTAAGCATTTCAAGGGTTGCCGACTTAAATACAATAAGCGGCGTGGTCCGTCGACCTCTTGTTAGGTTATGTCCTCTGCCCACTGCAGAGATGTTACAGCGTTGAAGTACGAGTCCTTCAACGGGTGGGAGGATGTTTGGGATACGCCCCAAACATGTATATTTCAGTTTAATTAATTAATTATCGTGTAGCTAAAGTTATACCCTTTACTACCCTTAATACTATGGCATTTATTAGTATTTTTTTAAGCTTTTATTTCTGGCAACATTGATTTGCCGGAAATGCATTTTTTGGTGCATACAACACTAATTGCGTGTCACTTACTTCCGTCTTGGCTTTAACGAAATTTCACCTCGCTATGGGTAGCATCTAAATTAAATTACAAGAAATAATCGCAAATTACAAGAATATGTCTGCATAGACAGATACTAATAAAAAGAAGACAAGAATTACAAAAATTAAACCAAAAATCAAAATCTCAAGGAAATGAACTTAGTGCTCTTTATAAACTTACAAGCAAGTATATAAAATTTGATTATAAGAACCATAGAACAAGGATTGTTCAAAATAGTATTTAGAAAGGAAAGAGTTTAAAAAAGCATAAAATATAAAGAGCTATAAGTAATCGAATTTGGATTAAAGGTCTGAAACAGTCAGAAAAATATCACACAACCGTAGAGAAATTATTAGAATGGCTACGGACTATTACCAAGACAAACAGAAGACAGAAAAAAACATAAACGAAGACACCTGGCACGAACCACCTGAAGAGAAGGTAGAACAAATAGACTAGTTAGAAATCATGGAAGCAGTAAAAAGACTAAATCTTGAGAAGAGTCCAGGCTCTGACAATATCACCAATGAAGTTATCAAGCATGGTAGCATGTTGCTAGCTATACTACTTGCTATTTTGTTTAGAATGTGAGTCAAATAATTTATTTTATTTTAATAGTTTATTTTGGTTAAAACTAAACTATTTATACCTAATTCTAAACAAATAAATTTATAATAATAGGTAGGGGGTAATCTGTTAATTTTACAATTCTTACATGTACGTGCTTGGGCGTTGTGTTATTTAAAAGAATATAATAACTTATCAGGAAGTTTAATACATCACGTTCCTGAGTTTCTTATTTGCTATAAACTTAATTTCCCTTTTTGAAAAAAAAATTATAACACAAAAAAATATACAAAAAATATATTTACATTGTAAAAATAAATGGGTATTGAAAACACGAAAAAATTATATTTAAAATAAATGAAATATCACACCGAGTCTGTTTCCCTTATTATGCGAGAAAACTTATTTTCTAACTTTGTTCCGATGGCCTGGAACAGTATATATATAGGTACAGTAATAGCTACGGTGATCCAACAGCGAATGCCTTGCAAGTCCTCTGCTAACCGGTTATGCATCTTTACTAAGTCTTCCGGAATTTGACCGTTGATTTGGACCATGTTGATTTGTTCTTTCTCGTGGCTGGTGTTGGATCCCACCTTGCGTTCTTGCTGGAACTGATGTGAATATCTTGGTTTTTCTTCCTCGTATATATTTTTCTATCTTATAGTTGAAATCTCACGGTTTGACGTGATGTTCGCCCAGAACGTGTTTTTATATCTGCTTGTTTCTTGTGTTTTGTATTTATTTTATCGCTATCTATGTACCTATGTTTACTGTTTTATGTCCTCGTCGTGTATCATAAAGGCAGGTTTTAATCGATCAATAAATATGAGATAATATAAACCAAATGGCATCTTTGTGAATTCGAATAGTCCGAACGGGGTTATAATTGCAGTTTTTTCTGGTTTGGCGACGGCTATTGAGTGGAACGCTTTTCTTATATCGATTTTACTGAATATTGTTTTTCCGCTTGCTACGTACGTAAAATCAAGCAGTCTTGGTAAAGGGTACCTATCAGTCACGGTGATTTTCTTGAGTGCACGGTAATCACCACATGCTCTCCATTCCCCATTCTTCTTCTTGACCAGATTAAGTGGGGATGCCCATTCATTCTTGACGGTCTGCAAATTCTCAAATCCATCATGTTTCTGAATTCTTGTTTTGCTATTTTGTGTCAAGAGGCAGCGGTCGAGCTCATGTAGCAACTGGGAAACCCTTTGTGATAATCTAATGCTGTACTTGGTGTTTGGAAGGATTCTTTATCGACCTCGGCCTTGTAATATCTTGATACTTTTCTAACAAGCGCCTAATCGGATCTGGTAGGGTCGAGTTTATTGATCGAACAGATGTAATGTTTGCCGCGACTATTTTCGCAGGCGTTACTAGTCCCATCATCTAGTCGATCAATTTTCGCTCGTGTATATCCACTAATAGTTGATAGTGTTCTAGATAATCAGCTCCCAGGATAGGCATAACATCGTCGGCAATGGTAAAACACCATTTAAATTCCCGACGGAGTCGGTTTAGTGTTAGCGTACGCTCTCCATAAGTTTTAATAGGAGTACCATTTGCAGCGAATAATTGATATTTGCAGGCTTTGTGCGATTTTAAACCGAAATGTTTACGCCGGTGTCGACTAAAAACCTATAGCTACTGTTAAAGTCGGCTATTTTCATATATATTTTCGTGGATTTTATCGGCTAATTCGCATAGTTTATCTAATGCCAAATCTTCGGATACTGCTATAATTGATGTGATACTAGCGGAGAGTTGTCATAGCCATAGTGGACGAATGGTGTCGTCATTTATCTTTCCGCAGCCTGCTTCCTTCATTTTTCGCAGTAACCGGGAAGGCTTTTGGTCTCCTGGGTTCATTTCCGACAATAATTTGTGAAAATGTTCGTTGGTTCTCGCTCTATTCGTAGCAGTTTATTAGGCGATCATTGATGGCCTTATATTTGTGCTCAGTTGGCGGGTTTGTTAGGATGTCGCTGACTTGGTGAACCACTTCCTTAGGCAGTTTTGCTATCACCATATTGTACTTGTGCTTCACCCTGCTTTTGTAGTGCCATGATGGCTTTGAATTGAGCAAACCATAATCATGGAGAGTCTGGCCAAAACTGTGGCAACTTTTTGGAGCGGAATCGCCGCTATCGTCTCGGCGTTGGCGTCGACTTTTGCTGGAGAAGCTGGTAGGACCATGGTAGTGTTGATCGGTTGTTTTTTTCAGCGTATATAATGGCCTCTTGAAATTTTAACAGGTGAGACCCGCTGGTGGGAAGCCAACTAAAATGTGCCGAATGCGTACTTGAAAACCTTATTGATAATAATTGATTTGAACAACTATTATTTCATGTTACTTTATCGGATCCTATTTATAGCGTGATGCTATAGTATGTGAGTCAAATAAGAGACGAGATCTTATATTGGTTATTGACTAGTTTATTTTGGTTAAAACTAAACTACTTATACTAAATTCTAAACAAATAAACAAATTGTAGGTAGGGGTAATGTGTTAATTCTTAATAGAAAGAATATAATAACTGATCAGGAAGTATAATACATCACGTTCCTGAGTTTTTTATTTGCTATAAACTTATTCTATGGCCATCATGGTAACAGAGTCCACTAAACACCTGCTTAATGGTCACAGTCTGAAATAATCCTCAAATATAAAAAAAGGAGACCCCACTGACATTGGGAACTACAGACTCATTTATCGCCACCCCACAATATATAAACTCTTCTCTTCTAATATAGAACGCAGAATAAGTCAACCTTTGGAAAAAAAACTACCGATAGAATTAGCTGGTTTCCACACACCCTTGAATTAGTGATTAAAAAATACCAAGAAAATAACTGTCCACTATATATAGCCTACATTGAAGGCTATTGATACTATTTTTTTTAAAAACGTACCTGCAGTATGTTACTAGCCCTGTGTCACGGGGGACTTTACAAACATACAAGTCACGAACACAAAGTACACCCAGACCCGGAACAACAATTTATGGATCACACAAAGTGTTGTCCCATGTGGAAATTGAACCCACAACCTCTTGCGTAGCAGTCGGACACACTCCCACCGCGCCACATGGGCAGTCTACTTTACTGAATATCCCTAAGTATATGTCGCGTTATCCTAATTAGGGAAGGATTCTTAAAGTCGATAATATCCACCAAGTTGTAAACGCGTCCACAAGTGCCTATAAAGGTTTACTTTGAAATAAGATAGGGCCAGGTCAGAGGCGTGTTGAACTTAGCTTTTATGTCACACTTACTCAAACAACGCACTTTATTACTAATTTACCTTCTCTCTTAAAATAGTCACAGAAACGCGGTAGTTTAGGTATATAATAGTAAACCATTAGCCCAACCTGCTATAGTTGTTCACAACAGTATTTTATTATTTATTAAGCGGTACTGAAATCACCTTTGTTCGATGCTAATTAATAGTTGTAAACAAGAACGCAATATGGCCTATGGGTTGATGTACTCGTAATAATGAACTTATTGTCTGTTATATTGATTTTTTGACGTGATAACGTCTTATAAATCAATGACCTGGTGCACGCACGAAAATGTGCCACGGTCCGTAACGTCCCGCCTGCTGATAGGCTAAATGTCACGGTACGTCACGTTGCCTGCTGATAGGCTGAAGTATTGTAGCCATCGTCGGACGAATGCGCGCGCATGTGAACTAAAGCTGTCACAGGCATGGTGGTTTATTACAATGTCATAAATGTTTTAACAATTGCAGCAACATGCGATAAAATTAATTATTAACCGTTTGTGTGTAAAAGAAAAGCGGATATTGTCAATGAAAACGATTATAACTAAGAAAAATTAAAACATCCTTAAAGACATATCATTAGAAGAAAAGTGTGGAAAATGTAGCTATTGATACACGTTCATCTATATTTAAATAAAACATTAGGCTACACTGAGCGCATAAGCCAAATGCAAAAGGCCTTGAAAAAAAAAAAAAATTAAAGTAATTTTTATAGGCATTTCTTGGAAATGCAATTATTGTATTTGTAAAAATATAAAAATTGGTGTACTATTTTCGGCATACATTGCACCACACAATAGTTTTTGTGCTTGAACTTAATGTGTGTACTTTTGTTTATATGGATGTTCTTTTTCCTGATATTCTACCCATATTCTTACGCAAATGTGTTGTCTGTAAAATAGAGCAAGCGATGATTTGTCGCTCACTTAATCGACGCTTTTAATGGCCATTTCGAGGCACACAGATAACAGAGAGTAACCTCGAAGTAAGTGAGGGTTTAAGGTGTCAAAGGTTTCATTATCTAGAGTCTTGGTAAATGAAAGGACCGGGGCTGCGCCCTCTAGCTAATTTAGCTCTACCATCCACCCTCTGGTCGGTCAGGGTATTGACAAACTGTATATTCTTACAAACAGCTGCTCTGTGGTCATTTACATCTGTAGTTGAAGTGCATATTGATATAAGATAAGAAATAAGAAACAGTCTTAAAATATGTTTTGCCTCATAGGAGTGAAACTAAAAAAAAAACTATACTAATAATCGGTGGGTATCTGCTAATATAAGTTACGACTTTTTTAAAAATGTAATAATTAAACACTGGCTGAACTAAACTACATCCATAAATGTTAAAAATAAATGAGTCGGAACTTATTTAGATAATGCTGTATTAAACCTAGTCTAATAGAACAGTCCTGCAGGGTAGGTACGGATTACGTAATGAAGCTTATCTCAATGTTCTAAATATGGCTTATTCCTAGAGTAATCCATTCGAGTGTGAGGGATGGGAAACTCGTATCTGTGTACTTAGACTTGGGAAGGTAATCTGTGGGACAGGTTGATGCTATATCCATATATCCGTTCTACAAAATCAATTTGTACGAACAATTTGAGTGCAAAAGTTTAATTTCGTTACTGAAAAGTGATCTCAACTGTTATCTCGAATGTCATGGCCATTAAATATCACTCATGTGTGAATTTAATGCCTATACAATTCTTTGGAAATGTTATCGAAAAGCGCGTAGCATTACTGCCTACACAATACAATTAGGTTTTCTTATGCAACTGTATTGTTGATAACAACAAACGTACTGCCTCTTGTCATGCAAAAAAGATGGCATTTGTAATCGATGAAATGTCGTCTACATTGATTGCTATCAATTTCCTTATTCGTTCAAGTCTTTAAATTAATTATCTCTATTCTCTAGTGATTATTCAGTTGATGCGAACGATTTATATTTTAAAGAATACTACGTACCACATTGTACGAGTATACGTTAAACTGCAAGCAAGGAGTTATCAAGTTGAAAATAATATTTCTACGATACAAGTCAACGCAATACACCGTTGATCCAGAATAATTAAATTTGGAAGGAGCAAGAAAATATAACCCATACAGCATGAGGATAAATGATAAAAATCCGAAAACCGTAATTTATAATTAACGAGATTATTGCCGATGGATTCACTGACCCGACGAGAGCGGTATTTCGTATGTACTGTACCTACTCACCTTCTCTTGGAGAAGAAGGCTTTTTGTGAGAGTGAAAACGTTAAAAGATTTTTTTTTGTTTACTACAATCTGTTGTCTTGCTGGAACATTGAATAGCATGTTTGTCGGGGTTTGTCTTGTCATGCTCGGAATGTGACCTGTGTCATATCCTACTTTACTTCACAAAGATTTAAATGTGTCTTATGGTGTTTTCCGTTCCAGTCTACGGTTTGTATTAATAAAGTCTACGATTTGTCTGGGTGTCTTCCATAAGTAATCGATTTCCTGTCTGACTGTATTGACTTGAAGATCGTGATGCAACTGTTCATTTGTAACATACCATGGAGCATTGTTTACCATTCTTAGCATTTTGTTCCGAAATCTCTGTACAATTTCGATGTTAGAATGTGAGGCTGTTTCCCACAATTGGTTACCATACGTCCAGTTTGGTTTTAGTATAGCCTTATACAGGAGAAGTTTGTTGTTCGTAGACAATTGCGATCGGCGACCTATCAGCCAGTAGAGTTTTCGTATTTGCAGTCCCAGCTGCTTGCGTTTGGTGAAGATATATGTTTTCCTAAAGAATGAAATTACTTTTTTTATGTTTCAACCGGAGGTACCTACGGTTACTACCATATTCACATATGTATGATTTAATGTATAAAAATAAAAAGTGATTATAAAATGCCAATCTAGGCACTTGAGTTTTATAGGCACTGACTCAAAGTGCTTAGATTTAACGACATAAATAGCGATTCTCGGTGCTTTGTAGGTGCATATTCACGAAGGAGTATTTATTGGAACTCATTATAAAATAAAACAGTGATATTTACTTCTGGTAATAAATACTCATTTGTAATATGTTTAGCCTTCTATCTTTATTTTGGAAATGCCTTGTGAAAGACATCGGCTAAAAGTGTTTAGCATGCTCTTGCTTCTCAAGTTCCTCTAAGCGGTTTCATTGATATGGACGTTATTCATTTAATTGTTATCAAAAAAGACACTTGCCAGACTTCGTCGTGTATAATCAATCATAAAGTACATACCTACATGTAGTTAAATAAAATATTCAACTCTTGTTAAATGGGATTGAAATTACAATGGGGTTTTGTCTGGCCTCCCCCGTCCCCCTTATGTTTCTCATACATATTATTGAGATGAATTCGGCCATTGATATAACATTATTTGATACATGTACGCATGATTTCGTATTCGGCTCTAGTTATTTGGTTGGCTATTCATTGCGGTTGTTTTGTGAATATTTGATGTGTCCATTTAACGCTCAAATGTTATATCATTTATAAGTTGTTTCACTGATGAGGGTGTTTTTTGGCACTTTTGAGACCCTTTTACGCACTCACTCCCAAATATACCCTGCTAAACGTGTGACACAAAGAAAGCGTTTTATCTGCTCTTTAAGCTTTGTATATAGAAAGTCTATTAGATTTACAAGTCTAATTTAAAAAAATGCTAAAATGTTTTATTTTTAATGTACTTACGACATTATACTTTTTAGTACAGTCGTTTTGTGCTACGTAATTCTTTGATGACGACACGATGGTTATACGCGCGTTTTGTTGTATACCGTAAGATAGTCAGTCGGGTACCGTAAGAAAATAAATATAGATACTTCGTTAGTTGATAATGTTTATCACGATATTATAAGCCGTCAAATATTATGAGCGGTGATTGTCTGAACTTGAATGGACTGAAACAAAAACTTCGTAATTTTCAATTGTTTTGAAATTAAATAATAATAATATCTTGGGACAACTCACACTATGCCATCTGATTCCAAAATAAGCAGAGCTTGTACTATGGAAACCAGACAGCTGATTAACATATTTATATATTTGTTAATATATACTTATCATCTACTAGCGGACGACTCGCGGTTTCACCCGCGTAGTTTCCATTCCCGTGGGAATACAGGGATAAAAAATAGCCTATGTCACCCAAGGTTAGTGTAGCAAGAATTTTTCAAATCCGTTCGGTAATTTCGGAGCCTATGCAATACAAAGAAACAATCAAATCTTTCCTCTTTATATTATTATAAGTATAAGTATAAATAAATATATATAATATCTCTTGGGACAACTCACACAATGCTATCTGATCCCAAACTAAGCAAAGCTTGTACTATGGAAACCAGACAACTGATAAACATACTTATATATTTCTAAATACATACTTATTATAGATAAATAACACCCAGACACAGAATAAACCATCGTGCAATCACACAAAATTTTATCCGGGGTGGGGGATTGAACCCACGACCTCTTGCGTAGCAGTCGGATACAGTCCCACCACAGAGGCAGTCCATAAATAACACCCAGACACAGAATAATCTCTCTCACAAAGTTTTATTCTGGGTGGGAATCGAACCCATGACCTCCGGCTTAGCAGTCAGGGTCACTAACCACAAGACCAACATGTCAGCCAAATGTGACTAGAATTAATGTTAAATATAATGTAAATTTTAGTAACAGTAAGACATAACTGCGTTAGTTGCCATATATGGCGGCTAACACAGCTATGTCATGATGTATTTCTTCTTTTCTTGTAAACCTTTTATCGTTGTATAAATTTCCAATAATATAATATTCTAAACAATTACAAATGTACATAATTTTGAATCGATTTTTAGGAAAATTTGGTCCATTTGGTTATTGAATGGTTTAGTCACATCCTTAACAATATTGATGATGAGTTTTCAAAATCCCACTCTCACTCAGGGAACTTTGAAAACCCTGAAATACGTGTTTTGTTAATTATGCTGACAAACATTTATTATTAAGTTTCAAATAAATCTGAGTAAAAAAATATGAACGCCCATACAAACTGACACCCCGTTCACCACCTTAGGGGTGAAATTTTGAAAAATCCAGTCTAATCGCATGCCTACTTCACACGAGTAGACGGTTCAAGTTGTGCGTTGGTTCATCAGTCAGTTAGGACAAAGGGCAGTTTCAGACTAGCGCTTTTTTCTGCGCGTAGGTATACGATTGTATCGGCATAGGTACGCGCTAACACGCGTACATTTCACGCTTCAAAAAATCGGACGCACGTACATGCGCATATTCCGGCGTGTTCGCTCGAACCTAGCCGGTATAATATGTTCGTGATAATCTCAAATATTACTTAACGGATTTTCATGCGGTATACACCATCATTCAGACAATGTCTTCCGGATGGTTTATATATAAGTATAATACAATGTGCACAGATAGTTGAGTAAACCATGCAAAGATGGGGCGGGCCGCTTCTATTTTATAATTTTAATATGAACAATTTAAAGTTATTTATGAAAATAGACGAAATCGGAGTACATTCCCCCTCCTATTCTAAATTAATTTTAGAATGAATTGAATAAACGCATCTAAAGCCAAAATATTTCATATAGAAAGCGTTGGAAGTTCATTCTTCGAATAGAATAGAGGTATTCTATCTCTTTCAATGACTCACCGAATATCGGACGGGAAAAATATTTCAACTTTCAAGTAAATGTTCAGTGTGTTTACCTACTCCATTTATAATATCGCTTCGTACCTTTATGGATCGCTCTAAATTTATGATCAATCGATCTTGACATTCACATATAGAAACAGATTTCAGATTGATATCACTACGGCCATTAATGATACCGAATTCATGACCTTTCTTTGTTGTCATTTTCCTTGGTTAATAAAGCAAAAAAAAAAAGAAAAAGTAACCATCTTTTAAGTACTAAATAAAACGTAAAATATCTCTTAAGTAAGAAAGACGTCAGAGCCTGAGCTTCTATTTCAATCTTCAGCTGTAGCTACTTTATTAAATAACTTTATCGTTGATGCCCCAGTCTTGTGTTAATCTTACAATTTTAAACAATGTCTCCCAACTCTTTTAATTCATCTCAAATAGCATCTGGACTGTCTGCTTCCTTAAGACAGTGTTTTTAGTAGTGATAGGCAGTATTTATTTTCAACGATTTTTGAAATAATATTTTACTGATGATCGTCGTAAAGAGCCAAGTTTCATCCAAGGATAGATGTAATATACGGTGCTTAAAAAAAAACCTTCTCCGATACATAACAAAAACCACCAGTATTGAAATAAAGAGGTAGTTCATGTTGGAAACAGTCCTGTCGGGTAAGCCGCGATATGATTCAGCAGTGGAGAATCGTCTTCGAGATACTTATCTATTGATGGCTTCGTAGGCGGATCAAGGGGGACGGGGAACGGGGGCACGTTGTTTTTTGTACGTACTGAATTTCTTATATGGTATTAAATTTCCTTCCCTCTGTTTTCCTCTTGTGGCTCCCCCTCCCCCAGAAGGGTTTTTGGGGCACCCCCCCCCCCACTATGCGTGCAAACTTAAACTTGGCCAAAACGAAATGCACCCCAACCCCGTCGTTAACATGTTAAATCCGGCACAGCCATTTGCCTCTCGTGCCCCCCCAGAATGAAATCGGGATCCGCCCCCGGATCGCTTTAACACCCAAAAGCTTTATGAATATCAATAAGTACCAAATACAGACTCTTTAGGTATTCGTTTATTGTGTTTTATATAATTAAAAATGCCAAAAGCCTCCCACACGCGTCACGCCCATGCCAACAAGACGCGCAGGAGTCACAGCGTCGCTGACTGCTACACACGGATGCCACGCTCGGAAACACCGCGCAAGTCGAGAAGAGGCGAAGATACCTACCACTGATAGTGTAGCACCTTCCAAATTGGGCGCAGCATATGCAGCGCTTGAAGGAAATTATGAGTAGAGCAGCCAACGTGTGCCCCTTTGGAAAGGGGCTGCGCTTTACCCCAATAAAAGAGACGACGAGTAGTTCACAACTACTTGTCGGAATTAGAAGCCGAGGGGGTGGCATGGCACTCCTACTCACTCCCCGAGGATAGGAGACTAAAGTTCGCGATCTGCCGCCCCCCATCGAACGCCACACCGGAGGAAATACAACAGGAGCTCTGCGATCTGGGATACGACCCCAAGTATGTTAGAAAGATCCAGCGCCGCGGTGACCGTCTCGGTTGCATCCTGCTCGCAATATTAAAGCGGCATAAGGACACTAAGCCGGGGATTTACGTATCCCCGCCGTGAAGATCGAAGCCTGGCGGAACAGAAAGAGCCCCGCCCAATGTCACCGCTGCCAGCAGTCCAGGCACAGCAGCCATAACTGCTATCGCAGGTTGGCCTGTGTCCGTTGCTGTGGTGAACACGCCGCCAAAGCCTGCCAGCGCCTGCTGAAGCAGCCTGCCACGTGCGTCAACTGTAGAGTGAGGTGAATACCCCGCAGCTTTTAAATTTGGTAAAAATATGTAATACAGATGTATTCCATTTTTAAATTACGAGCATCTCAAAACTTATCGAGTGACCTACGTATACAAAAACCCTGTCCGACCGATTAATGTGCTGTAATAATTAAGACGTCTTTCGGAAAGAATCACAGGCGACGAAACGTTGATTTATCAATATGATCCGGGAAATAAGGGACAGACGTGAGTATGTCAGTAGCAAACTATTCCAAGCTCTGCGAGAGAGGAGATCAAAGACTGGGCTTCAGGGAATCATGCTGCATCACGCCAACGCTTTGTCACATACGTCCCTCAGAACGAAGGCGTTTTTTTGAGGAATCTGGTGTTGAAACCTGGCCCCATCCTAGTTTAGCTCCCTGCTTCTTTTTGTTCCCGATATAATCAACGAAAAAATAAAAGCTATTTTTTTCGTGTTCCGAAGAGGCCGTGGCCGCCTACGAAGTTTTTATTTCGGACCTATCGGATCAAGACTGGCAAAAGTCTTCTAAGAGTTTGTTTAGGCGAATAGAACTTTGCATAGAGAATAAAGAAGAGTATTTCGAAAATATGTAAAAAAAATATTGTTAGTATCTTGTATAGTTTTTTCTTGTGTTTTTTTGCAACTTGGTGTACTACCTGTACTTGTCCTATGACTGCCACTTTCTGGAGTCACTAATTAACATATTTTGATTAAAATTAGTGTTTGGATACCTTTTTAAACCATGATGCGAAGCATAAACCAAACATGCTCAAAATAATCCACCGAGTGATGATTGACGATTCGCTTGCTAGAACACACCAAGCTAATTTAAACAGATGATACATTTGCATACGTCCGCCATTATTTCATACATAAATCATTCGACACTAATGATATTATCCCATTTAATAACAAGAATATTCCATATTACATTTTGGATCTTTGGTGAGTTTTACCAGAATACCCATTTTTATCAAGCTTGGAGATATATTGTCTGCAAAAAAAACAAAATTGGAAACTTGTTTTTGTTTCTGTTACCTAGAATTAGGTAAGCCAAACTGCATCTATTTACAGTTTCAGAAAAATACGTCTTTCAAATTGTTTATCGTTACCCTACTGTAACACAGTTTTAACAAGCACAGGAGCATTTACGAGTGTGTATGACAATATTTAAAAAAGTTAAAAGCACTTGTTGAAAGACTATAAACCTCAAAACGGATTTTGATGCTGAGGGTATTGTAAGAATCATTAAATGACTATTTTAGTAAACTAAATTAAGATTGCTTTTAGATTAGTAAGCCTCTTAAGAATATCAAAATCACTGTGATCTTTGGATTATATTTAAACCTTTTAACAAACAAAGTACTTACTGCTACTTACGTTGGCTTTCGATTAATGATATTATATTTACATAAAAAAGTAGCTTTTGACAAAATTCCCTTTACAGAGGTAAAATATCCGCGCGAAAGAAATCGTGGGCTATCGGCCCACGACTTCTTTCGCGCGAATATTTTACCTTTTACCTCAATAAAAGTAGCAGATATCTAAACATTAGCTTAGCTTTTACATTTGTTAATCTTAAAATCTTCTTAAATTATTTTTTTGTATCGCAATGTAAACACAAAAGTGTTGGGAAAACACCTCCCAATACGTAGGTATTTTGAATTGCTACTACTTATGAATACAAGATGCAGTCAACATCACGTAGATCTTGGTTTCCAAAGTTGTAAAAATTATATTAAAAATATAAATTAATTCTTAAATATACAATGTGTAAATTAATCACTGTTCAATCTGAAAAGGGCCTGTAGATAAGGGGTTGTAGTAACAATTCTAAGAAAATAGAATGAAATATCATCCGTCAAAACAATTTCTTTATCAAATATTAAAACTCACGACTTTAGTACCTACCCTAAATCCCCGAAATGTACATTTTCAAGATTTGTTATTAATATTGTGTGCCTATGGACTGTTTACAGTCAAAACAATATTTTCACTGACTTAATACATTTTTTAGTCTATTTTTAGCATGACTTCGATTTTGCACGTTCTGTGATCGGTTCCGCGCCATTTATTTTTATTTTTTGATATGAGTGGAGTTCGTGAGATTTTAGAAGAGTTTATAAATATTTATAAAACGAGACATGTCTATGGCAAATAACAAGTAAGAACTTTCACAACAAAGATAAAAAAGTGCTGCTTATAACAAATTAATTATATTATACCAAACATTTGAACCAAACGCCAACCGTGATATGATCGTAAAAAAGTAAATGAATGCCTTACGTAGGAATTATCGTAAAGAAAAGAAAAACTTTACGATCTGGAGCAAAGGCACACATCATATGTATCATGGTATTATGACTTTTTAACATTTCTGGATGACGATCAAGGAACACCAAGATCTTCACGTTGTAATATTGAAGACAATGACAGTTCGCAAGTAAGTTAAAAGTTAAAATGTATATGTGTATGTCAACAAACCCAAAAGTACAGTAGTGAGTGTAAAAGATTTTGATTTAGTTTATTTTGTTTATTTGAGTTTAAGACATATGAAAATAATGTAAATGTACTGATTCTTATAGTTTACTAAACCATAATAGTTTTGTAACCATCAATTAAAACAATAAAATCGGTTGTTTTTTACAACTTAAATTAGTGCCAATTTTTTTTTCTCGAGGCTGCCCTAGTTTTTATTTATCTAGACATAATATAGTTTAACGGTACTGATTCTTCCCTATCAATTTGTCGACTGTTTTTAAAGTGCTAAACTTGGAAGAAGTATCTAACATAGAGTGAAAAATACCTCCTCTAAAATCCCGGGCTCATAAACATCACGATTGAATCCTGAGAATTAAGAAATCGCAAATTATTTACTGGATTTGGAATACTTTTATAACAACAAATTATTATTTCAAAAAATCTTAATACGTTTTTAGCCATAAATGCCTTAATCATAATCATAAATGTTAATATTTTTGTAATTTGTATGTATAATTACTAACATTATGGACGTAACAGTCTGAAAATAAATTATTATTATTTTTCAGACAGAATAAAGTTTACTAATTGGTAGACTTAATACACCCTTATTTGAATAGGTGCACTGTTTGGTGCACTTTATTCACAAAATTAGCTGGGTGAATTAAGTAACCAAGACCGCTGTACAACAAAATGTATGTAGGTATGTATTTGAAGGAAAAGTTTAAATTGTATTAACAAAGCTTCGTTTTATTCTACGTAATTAAAACAAAACATTTGAATTTGACGCAATTTTAGTACGTAACTCTAAATAATGTAATATGATTCTTCAAACCAATAACTTGTAAATGTATTTAAACAAAATCCAATAATGCCGGGATTAATACGTAACCATACCAGGATTTAGTGGAGGTATTACCACTCTATTATAGATACTTTCTCGAAGTTTAGGTAAATATACTCCTATTCCATTAAATTTGTGCTTGTTTGTTTGAACGAGCAGGTAGTTAAAGATAAATGTACTATTAATGATAGATATGATGGTAATTAAAGATAAAGATATTTTTTTATATATATGCTACAGGTCTTGATCGCATGAATAATTTAAAGCACGTATACAAATCGCAAAAGTTTATCAACATTTAGAAGATGATTTATAATAAAAGGTAAAGTTATATTAAGGTAGGTAAATACTTAAGTGTTTCCTCACTCTGATCAGTGTCACCTTAATAAATAAAGTTATGTTGTCTAGGTATCCTTTCCTCATTATTAAAGTAGTGTACATACTGCTCTCTAATATTTTTGGCGGCAGTTGGATTATTTCCAAAGTTTCTTCATTCATAGAAAAACTGAATTTAAACTTTGAGCTGTAATTCCTCCCTCTCTGTTTTCGTGATCGAAACATTCTGCGGAAGTATATGAATTCGTAGATACCGACAGTAAAAAGTTGTGCAAAACACTGCTTGTCAATTCTACTTTTTGGTTCTACATTAATTTGAGTTTTATATATTCTAAATCTAGACGACCAAATGCCAAACGCATATTTAACAATGCGTCTAGAAACGCGATAGTTATATTAAGTTTCTTACCAGCGTATTTACATCTGCCTTTCAGAATGGCTTCATCATACCTGTTCCTAAAGCAAACGCGCCATCGGCTACAAATACCTATGGAAGTACCTTAGAACTCCCTAGGATATGTTCATTTGAAGTGATATTTAATTAGTTTGTCTGAAGCTTTTCATAGAATTTAGTAGTTTGAAGCACACCCTCGTCTGATATCCTGCCGTTAACTCCAAAGTCGCACATATTAATTGGTACCTTGCATACACTATAGCATAAAGTACCGTACTGTGTCGACCTTTATTATTATAAAAATATGAGCCACTTTCACTTCGGGGAAGAATACCTATCTATGTATTTCCCGTCTATTGCGCCCAGGCAATGTAGGAAATTCCATCTTTCTTCAAAATGTTTCGAAATGTCCATTGGTGGCAACTAAAAATAATAATATAAATGTTATTGTTTCAGGAAACCGAATCAATTTTAGTTTCACAAGATAGGGATAGTAACTCTTGATTTCTAACGAAGTATCTAGCTCGTTATGGTGGTAACCATAACGAGCATTTTGAACTTCCTTTGTTAAAAGACGACAGATTTGAAATTTATGGCAAAAATGTCACGATGAAATTGCGTGATTTACCAAAAGAGTAAAGGATGATTGCAGAAAAAAATCATAAATGATACACTATTTCAAGTGGAAACGGGCAGTTTGAGACTCCTACAACAAGAATTTCATCAACATGAGTTCATTCGTAGAAACTCAACTCTTAGTTTTCTAACATACCAGCTACCACAATTTATTCTTGAAACTCCAACTCCCAGTCTTCCACCATATGTGTAATTAATATTGTAAACCAAACCAAAGTTTAAAATTATTATTTTTATTAGTGAGTGAGCTCATGCGCATGAGTCAAGCGAGCGAAACGAGCGTGCCACACTGCCACGGCAGCAACTAGCGAGAGCCAGAAATAGCAAAAATGAAACTTATATTTCACTAAACTGCGATTTTATTGACAATAACGATGCCTTTCAAACAATGAAAGTAGAAATACGACAACATTATTCATACACTATCCCAGTTTTAAGACTTCGGCAGCTCAGGAAGTAATTTTCTTAGTAACAATTATTGTATAAAATTAAGATATAAATAAAATGATAATTATATTGTATTTGTAAAAACTTTTAATTGGCCTTATTTATCTATTCTAAGCACTATCTGTATTATATCTGTAAGTGTTCTTTAGTAATAAAATAAAAATATTTTGAAGAATACAAAAAAAAGTATGTGGTTATATTTAAAGAGCGATAATCTAGTAAAACTAACACATGCCAAGTTCCAGCCATAACTAATAACGCAACCGGATTTTGGACCAACAAAAGCAATACTTGTATCAAACACTTAATGCTGCTGATTTGACAAAAAGAAAACACTAGGACAAATGCTACTATCTCCTTTGTTCATAATAGGTTAATAACATCATTTTAACTAGCGAAAGTTCCCTTCTATTCTATTTTGCAAATATAATGATAAATAAAGAGAATAATAAGGGAGTATACTAAAATACTGCAATCGGATGTAGCAATTCTTACGGTATGTTACCTATCTGCTGCTGAAATTTTACCATAATAGCATGTACAAAAATAAAATTATCGTTGGAATTAAATACCTCAATGAAAGGCTGTTTCATTGACACTACTATAATTACGCTGCCTCCCATTGTGTGAGATCCGGTCTAAGAAATATACCATCACATGTTATATAATTCTGACAAAGAATATTGTTATGTTCGATCAATACGGTGTATCACAACCTAAAGGGCATTTCCTGTTGAACTAGAATCTCAAGATTCTAGATCATCTAAATCTAATTAAGAAAAAAGAATGATATGAAGCACATATAAAGGAAAAATACTGAAAGATATTCAATTGTAGTTACATGTAAAAAAAAGTTTCTACGGTAACCTCGGTAAGCGAGCCCAACTTGCACTTAACCGGTTTTTTTATTTTATGATTATTTTTTAACTAATACTGTTGATTATGGAATAAAGCAATTGTACTGTAATTTCATTAAAAAAACAATTAAATTACTGACGTGAGTATATTAAAAATGCCAGCTTACAACATAGATACATGATTTAGCTAAGAACTCATTTGGACTCATAGACAATATCTAACATATAATCTTTGTCAGGAACAACGGTCAGGAACAAATAACTTAGACCGGATCTTAAACCATCTACGATTCTGATATTTACATTATTGTATAGCGAGATTGTTGGACTATGACGGGTTTAGGACTTTATCGAGACAAACAATATTAAATTGAGTTCTCTGTTTTTAGCAATGTACTCTGAAACACATCTTGAGTTATGAATGGAGCTTCCATCTTTTACGAAAGTATTGCCTCGGCTAAGAGGTAAAATATTTTTGTGCTGTGGGGCCAATAAATTAGATATACGTGGGGAGGTCCAAAGGTTTCCGACGTAACAAAGAAAATAACGACATATATTTATAAATCACTTTTTATTTTTCGATATTGTCTCCCTCCATTTCAATGCCCTTTTCAGATCTTTTAATAAGCAATTATATCTCCTTGTGGAAATACTCATAAGTTTTGTCTTATAAAAAGACGTAAACCGCACGGGTCACTTTATCATCTGAAGAAAATCTTCTTCCCTTTCACTCTGCCTTAAGTTAAGAAAAGCCGAATACCTCTGCTAAGTTTTCCACGACGCTTCTGCTTAATCACCAATCGTAATTGCTCATTAAGGGTGGCGTAGTAGCTGCCATTTACCGTAGTATTTCTTTCTTTTATGTCAACCATTAGTATTCCTTGACAATCCGAGAATACCGTAGTCATTATGTTTGTGGTGGATTGCGTTACCTTGGCGACTTTTCACCAGGACGACACCACTTCGTCGAATACCTTTTGGAGAGAGGATCATAGTACAAAACCATGGTTTCGGCCACCGTAACAATTTGTTCCAAAATATACCGCGTCGTCTCTATGCTTCTAAAACTTCTTGAGAACACACCTTTCGCTGCAAGCTCGAAAGAAGTTTGGGCACCCACCTGGCGCTAACTTTATTCATGTGAAGATGGTCATGAAGAATCCTAAGACCTGAAGTTTTCAAAAGTCCTGTTCTTGCCGTTATTTCTTTAGTTTTGAGTCTTCGATCACTCAGAACTGCCTCTTCCATTAATTTGATGCAGTCCACGGTGAATGCCTTGACAGATCGACGGGAGCGAGGTTCGTCGTCAATGTACTCTCGCCTGACGAAACGGCTTACTCCATTCTTTGTTGGTAGAAAATGACGGAGAGGAATTCCTTGTTTTTATATCGGTAGGGCTGACCCCTGCCTTCGTTATGAACTTGATCACGAAACGATACTCCAACTTAAACATTTCAAAAACATTTAGATTTCCAATTGTTCAAAACGCCCTCAAATCAAAACTACAATAAACAGTAACCTTAAACCTATACACGAAAAACCGAGCAAGAGCATAATGTTTCGCAGCCTTGAATATTTGCATCAGCAGAAGAGCGTATGTTCATAACACTTACACCCTTTTGTTGAGAAACACAGTTTTTCGGTAATAACTGAATGACGGCGTATCCGATCATGTTCGAAATAATATTAGTTTAAAGTATTTATTAAGTGCTACTTTTGTGTTTTTTTTTGTCACACGGTTCAAAAGATAAGGGGCGAAGGGTGCACACAATTTATGCAACATTCGAAACGATTATTTAAAAAAATATTTACTCACTCAAAAAAGTTTATTAAAAACGTTAAAATGTTTTTGAAAGACCTGTTAAATGATGTGCCACATTTTAATGTTTGCTGAAAAAAAGAAATTCAGCATATAAACTCCATATTATATGCTGAATTTCTTTTTTTAATATCCGATAAAAAAAAATATATTATTTAGCTTTGATAGCTACGTAAGTAGCGGCTACTGCAAGACACCTTTGCACCAAATTTCATCAATATTCATTGAGTATTCTAGTAAAATACCTGTGACATATGGACGGACAGACATACGGACGGACATGACGAAACTATAAGGGTTGCGTTCTTGCCATTTTGGCTACGGAACCCCTTAAAATCAGAATAAATGAAAATAACAATAGCATTTTATTGTTTTTTTTTTTAATTAGTTAATTTCTCCAGCCAGAAACTTTTGGACCGCACTGGTACATTATATTGTTATATCTCGTCGAGCAGAATACTTGTATTCTATTATTTCATGAACAAACATAAACAATATACAATTTGCTTATAATGACGGTACTTTTGACTACTATGAATGCAAAGATAGTTATTATGTTAACATACAACCATTAGCATGTTATGTCTAGCAAAATATAAAATATGTATATATTTTTCCTAGAATTTGGAGTTTTGAAAGCCTAGAACTTTCTGCTATTGACTTTACTTATTATTCCAACCTTTTGTATTTCTGTTGAAGGCAATATTGGGTGTGCTTAGGTTTAGCCTAGTTTGGATGCTAGATATGTATAGAATCAGTAGGAGAAACCCTACATGTTAGAATGTATTAATACATCTGATTTCCGCCCATAACTTATAAAAATATAGTACAAATGCCTATGTTATTTGGACAGATAGTCCAAGCTTTATATTCATGACAGATAGTTCAAATAACATAGGCATTTGTACTATATTTATATCATGAAACACACATACATCATTCTGTTCCACGGAGGCGGAGCCGCAGGCAAAATCAACTTTGTTATAAAGTGACAGTCCCTCCCTATAGTGTGTCGTAGAAATTTTGATTGTTATAATTTGAGATTTTTAGAGACAGGTAATTAAATAGGCTATTGTTCCTTATATATTATTTTATTTACTTACTTAATTTTTATTCATATATTTTATGATAACAATTTACTTGTATTTGTGAATTAATTTTGTCATAATCTCAATAAATACGTAAACAATATGTTAGATCAACTAACCATTTATTATTTCTGTTAGGACAGAAATTCGAACATTATACACAATGTTACCTCAAATCGTTGATAGTACCTGATGTAGCTATCGATAACGTAGTAAAATATGAAAGAAAATAAAAATATTTACCTTGGTATCTTGTCATAACTATCCCAGCCTGTTAAGCAATTGTATGAGCTGTATCTGCTCACGGCGGTCATGTTAACAAGGGAAAGTTGTCGGTATTTACTGATGTTCTGCAATAGAAACACTTAGATCTGTGTATGAAGCGGGGCAAATTGTGTGCGCGCTTTTTAGTGGTAACTTAGTTCATGTAGCAGTAGTACAACATTGGCCCGTGTTATAGCTTTAACTATAAGGTCGTCTGAAAGTTCGCAAACACAAACAGAATTCTCGTCGAGTGTATATTTTTTTAACGAGCTGTTACGAATTTCCTAAATCCAAAAGCAAGTTGTATAAATTATCAACTTTGTAGTTTTAAGCAAATAAAATATTTTAGTTTCGAATCGGTATGCATGCTTTATATTCATGACTCACATAACATGATCATGTGGTTTGCTACGAGTAATTTTGTTATATTCAATTAGATGTTAATTTACTTAAAAGCTTCAAAGTAAACGTATGCGATACGCTGACATAAATGAAATGAGATTGTTATAAGCTGAAATTGCGTCAATTACTAACGCATTTCTAACTCAATAAACTATTTTAAAAATACTTAAATAAACTGATACAACGAATCTGAATGTTAAATAAATATTATCTTAACGTTTAAATGAAGTACAACCGCAAAGATGTATACCTTGACACAAGTATCTATTTATTAAGAATAATTGAAACGCTATATAACTAGCAGCAAAAATCACTGTTACCACGTCTCCACACAAAGTAAATAGCAGACGTAAAGTTCTGTTAGTTTTAAGCTGGATATTAAATTGTTTAAATGTGTTAGGTACTCTAACAATTGTGTGTTTGTTAAGCTTGATTAACTTGTTATAACGGATGGGTCTGTAATTAGTCTAATGTGAATATTTATTGATTTATATGTAAGCGTGTGATATGTGCGAGTTTACTTTTCCTTAGAATTGAATAAATGTGTGCGTCAGTGTAAAGTGCGGCGTGGCAGGCGCCGCGTTGCGCGATCGTACTCGACTGACTGAGGCGCGGACCGCGGAGTGGAGACCCGAGGCGGCGGCGGAGGGCGGTGCGGGACCGCCGCCGCGCCGCTGCCCGCCGTCGCGTCGCTCCCACGCTCGCACCACACACCACACGCCCCACCACTGCACCTAGCTCTACCTTTGACCGTCACTCATCAACCGACCATATGTGCAACCATTATTATGGACACCTAACTCTCCGACCACTAACCAGGAATAACTTACTATGTTTCATAAAACAAAAACAATCTGGTTGTCCTGCAATGTAAATAATAACGACAGAAATTTATTGCTAAAAAAGAGAGATATGAAATGTTGAGTCATATTTATAAACATAATTCATGAGAAATTGTGTAATCCTTACAATCTAAGAATAATTCTTATTTGACGTTTTCTCATGTTTCCGTTAACAAGGTGAAGACAAGTCATCAATTAATGTGGTTTTGATGTATCGATGTGCAATTATTTCTAAAAATCGGACCATTATGTTATCTGAAAAGCAACTAATACTGAAACAAACCATCATTCAACGTTATTACAATTTTGGCGTAAAATTGAGAATTGCCATAATAACTTTTGATCGCTCTAGGTATAACGACATTAAACTACTCTTAACCAAAAAATCGAAAAATTGTATGAACTTTGTAAAATTTGCACGAAACAGGGATTCCAGAGTAAGAGTTACAAGAAGAACGCGTCGTGTCAAAGAGGACTTTTACCATTGTCTTTTGCATTACACACTCGTTCTAAAAGGCCTCACGAACGATGCATCCATTAATCAAAATGCAGTGGACGTCTGTCAAAAACTTATCGTGAACGTCAAAAACATAATCCATTTGAATGGACGTCGTTCGGTTTGGGAGTTCTAAAGTTCGTCCAGTCTAAATGGACGTATGTTATGCCACGCCATTTGGAAGGCATCCGTATTGTCAGTGAGTGGGCAAATCAAGAAGCTTATAATAATTGTGTCTATGGTTTATCCTTTCGTCTAGCTTACCCACCTAACGTAGTGGCACCAATGACCGACACGAACCAATAATCGACACAATTTTTTTGGATCCAAGAAAATAAGAGTAGGAAATCAATTTCTCAACACGGCAACACTGTGACATAGACAGTACACTTCTGACTGGCATCTATAGAGATTTGAGCAAAATCTGTTATTTTGTTTTTGAAAATGACGGTATGAAAACCGAGGACGGCTAGTGATCTCGTGAAAATAACAGCAATTCTTAAAGAAATCCCTAAGGAAGTGTTTGTTAATTATACTAGTGTAATGTGACTTACTCGAATATTAAGTTTTTCATGGGTTATAATAAGAACTATAGAATCGATTTTGGTTATAACAAAAGTTTAAGGTTTTCATAATTATAGTAAATTTATATATATATAATAATCGACACGTGTCGATAATATTTTTTTGCTTTGCCAATTTGGTAGATATTTAAAAATACTACTCAAAGTCAAGTATACCAGTAATCGACAAGTGACGATTACTGGTATACTTGAAATTAAAATTACTGGTATACTGGTACACTTGGTATATTATTTTGTGTCGATGATTGGTTCTTAAAAAACATTACTCCCGACCAATTAGAATAAAAAGCCATTGAAGCTGTAAAAAGCTTGCTGCGAAATGTTTTGGAGTAGCTAGGATTTGGTTTAGGAAGGGGAAGAAGAAATTTAAAAAAAATGGATATCAGCGTTATCTAAAAACATATTCCACTGACAAAAGATTCGCTACTAGACAGTGTGCAAAAAAGAAGTATTGATCAAAGCAGACCAAATCCTTTCATAAACAATAAGCCTAGCAAGAAGTGGTTTCAGTCGTTCATGAAGAGACAGCACAACAGCTTGGTAGACTCTATCTGATGAAACTGAACACCACGGATGGCAAAACCGTCACTTTAAGGTTCGAGATTCTCGGGAAATCGAGAGCTTTTATGGACACCTGTACGCATCTCGGATGGCTAAACCTACGGGACTTAGCGTCGACGACCACAGAGCCCCACTACACCGAGGACATTCCAGAGAGGTCAAGGCAGCTCTTGAGCAACTTATTATTACTTAATTACTACAGAGCTTCTAAGAGCGGGTGGGTCCCAATCGGGAAAGTGCTCATGAGTCTTTTTTATTTATTCCGTTATCCACCTTGACTTAACATCACAAGCGTGGAGCGGGAGTCCGGAAGTTTTCTTGAAAACATGTGATAAAACCTTGCTTAAAAACTACAGACCTATCTTACTCCTAAGTCACATCTACAAGTTTTTCTCGAGAGTTATCACCAACCATTAGACAAAGATGAACAAAGATTTAATAGTAAAATCCATAAACTTTGGTTTACTTTTACTCTGCAACCTCGTAACATTGTCTTCCATAGTTTTTTTGGAACGTAGTTCCTTATCGCACGTATTATATCCAAGCTGGGAGGCTAGACGAATGAAAGCGTAACTTTTTGACAGCGCTCAAAAACTGTTTATAATTATGTGAAGCTAGAATAAGAGGGTTTTGTTATATAGGTTATTTGCATTTTTTTAAAAGGTTATATAGTCCTCGCGATCTAAGGGTATGTTCCGATATGCACTGGAGCACTATAACGTGTGACGTCAATTTAGTATACTGCGAAGCCGTTCCTATATTGTTAGCTATACAGGTTACTGTTTAAACTTTACTGTTTTACGGAATTCAAGGTAATTATCAATGGAATTAATTGCATAAATATAATATACCTTACCCCATAAACACCAGTGCTCACATAATTTTAATAATATAATTTATTTAAAATAAATACTGTAAAATTACGATTACGAGAACTATTAATACGAGAATTACCATGACAACCAGAAATAGTGACGGGGCGATTTGAAAACGATGAAATGTTAAACCAAAGAAACCGATTAACACTAACGAAAATGAACTCAAATAAAAAAAGCACATCTTATAGATTATTGACATGTACGTAGATAATTACAGTGCAGTTGCACATGATGTTACTTATTTTGTTATAAAATATAAAAATTAATTGAGAATATTATTATTTATTTCTTCTTTTCTGTTTTATTGTACAAAACTCTTGTAAATATTTTCGTTTTGTATACATTAAAAAGAATAAGTAATAGATTTTTATATACAACTAGTTTCCAGCCACGGCTTTGCCCGCGTTAAGTTTGAACTTCCATTTCACCCCTTTAAAGATTTACTTTAGGCTTTGTAGTTGATGCCTACATTATAACAACTATCTCTGTACCAAATCTAAACCCAATCCATTCAGAAGTGTGAGCTGTGGTTGATATTGATATATTAAACCACAAGTTTTCTCTTATTACTCTTAAATACACAGATAGCTGATGATTAAAAATGTTGACACTGGACTGATGTGTTTAGACAGACTATTCCTCCCCCGCCTTCCCCTCGGCGGTGGTGGTTGATGTACCGGTGTTGAATCTAACACTTGGCCAGTTGAGCCAATAGTTATCCCCCCTGAACAAAGTTCTGGATCCGCGCCTAATTTTGTTGCGTAATATTGTAAAACTATGATATCTCCTAAGATCATTGAAATTAAATAAAGAAAGAGCAGTTTTCTTCAAAATTAAATTATGAATAACGTATTTATTTAGTTATGGGTTAATACCATGTTTGTTAGAACCCTTTCGCAAATAAATACATTATTTTAGAACAAACGTGATTACCATAGAAAAAGTAATAGGACAACCTTAAAAGATAGGCATTAGCTGCCGTAGTTTTTTTTTAGAAATTTTTAAAAGGAACACTCCGTCGTACATTATTGTTGTGTAACTTCAAGCGTTTACGCAGCGCATGCGACGGAAGCTTTTAAAAGGCATATTTTTTTCCTGTTTTTGCAACATTTTTCATTGCTGCTCCGCTCCTATTGATCATAACGTGATGTTTATAACCTTCCTCGATAAATGGGCTGTCTGCCTATAACCTTCCTCGATAAATGGGCTGTCAAACACAAAAAGTTTCGAATTCATAAGTTTCTTATTCGAACCATTAGTGCCTGAGATCATCGCGTTCAAACAAACAAACAAACTCTTCAGCTTTATATTATAAAAGAAAATACAAAAAATCTATTACAAAAAATGTACATAATTTTGAATCGATTTTAAGGAAAATTCGGTTATTATGGTTATTGAATGGTTTAGTCATATCCATTGCAATCCATTGCAACGTTGATGATGAATTTTCAAAAATGTTACCTTTCAGCGGCATGGGCGGATCAATTCAGATTTTATAACACGAGAGGCAAATGGCTGTGGCGGATCTAACATCCTGACAACGGGGGGAGGGGGAATGCATTTCGTTTCACTCGACACCGACCGAGTGTGAGTCGCTCGCACGACGGGGCTTGGGGTGCGTTTAGTTTCGTCCTACACTGGCCAAATGTAGGTTGCACCCACGACGGTGTAGGCACATAGCATAGTTTGAGTATGGCTGATTTAGATCATAGTGAAACAACAAAAACCTATAGTGTAATATATTATTGAATTATTTATTTATTAGGTACATCAAGGAGAAAGCTACTCATCATTTTATAGGTAAATATGTTGGTATGTGTCATTATTACAGTCAAAATCTTGAAACTGCATTGTCAATTCAAATTTTATTATGTTATTTATTTTACCATGTAGAATGTAACAAATTATTGATAGATGGGCAACGGGTAAATGAAAGTAACTTATTCTCATTGACACGGCCGTTTTAGAATTCATTTTTAGAACGTGTGTTCTAAAAATGAATTCTAAAACGGCCGTGTAAAGCAAATTTAAAATTATAAAATTTTTTCAACAGAAACTGATTCAGACAAACATCCGTTTCCAATAAACAATATGGTATCGAAGATCTATTTAAATCCGGATCTTGAATTTCAGTTTATTGCTAGTTATATTTAAAAAAAAATGTGTGACCCTCATTTTTTTTTTTTTTTATAATACGTATCCCGCAGTAGGGTACAAGCCCTGTGTCGCATGGGGCCTTTACAAACATACAAGTCACGGACACAAAGTACACCCAGACTCGGAAGAACAATTTGTGGATTACACAAAGTGGTGTCCCGTGTGGGAATCGAACCCACGACCTCTTGCGTAGCAGTCGGGTACACTCCCACCGCGCCACAGAGGCACATTACCGTGCATGTGTACCTGGTTTACACGAAAAAACTTGATTTCCAATTTGATCTCAATTTTGTGAAAAAACAGACTTCTTATTATTTTTCCTGCAATCTGTAGCTCAGGAACTAAATTTTTATTTTTTTCTAAATATTAGGCTCAGTAGCTTCGGAGATAAGAGGGGTGAATAGTCGTCCGCGCGCGCCGCGGACATTCCGCGCAGGAATTAATTGAACAGTCTTAGGAATCGGCCAGTAATCACATGAGGCTCGGAAGGCTAGAAGAGGATTCGGAAAAAAATAACGAAATATCACTAGTGAAAGGGCGGTAAGATATCACGTGTATTTTTTCACTGAGTCTGAGACTGGCGTCGAATATTAATTGCACATTTTACCCGACTTGTACGACTACACGTGTTATTGTGTTGGGTAGGAAAGGGGAGAACCTGTACCTAACATAAACGCAGTTTTATATCTTAATTTGAATGTCAATTAGGACGTTTCCAAGGAATCTTTGATGTTACAAAGGTTTAATAAAACTCCTGTAAGAATGGTATAGGGATAAAGCCACAGAACACATTTTATAGAGTCTTAAGGACATTTTTAATTAAATTTTTAGTAAAGAATACACCTCACGAGTGTACTCTAACCTTAGAAATGGAAGTGAGACGCTTACGTGCGTCACCATGGCAACATGTCGTACGTTAACGATACCGTATGTCAAAAATGTTCATGCTACTATTTTGTATTTATAGGTATATATACTTTTTATGGTAACTATTCCGTTACGATACTATTACTATTAATATATAAACTGAGGGGGTTTTCATGCTGCCAAATTTTAGTTCCCTTGGCGCACACCGAGGCGCTGATCAAGTATTTATACAAAATCTTACCGTTTCTATTCGACGATAGGAAAGTGACAAATGTTTCGTGCTCGCAGTACAGTAGTATGAAAAATGGAAAAAAAAAGTAGTGGTACAATAATTCAATTTATTGATTGTAGTAACCGCAATCATAATTTATTGAAACCGCGCCGTCAAATAAGGTTTGCACCAGTTAATAATGAATTAAATTAATTTTGTTCTGAAACTTTATAGAATAAACTTAATGTATATTATACTTTAATTTGAATTGAAGTAAACAACGAGTTATTTCACTCAGGTACCGCTCAAAACTGCCTATACTTCTTAAGATAGTCAGAAACACAACTGCGTCATAGGGATTGGATTGAACCAACTACAATTACCGCTGAAAGTCGCGGAGGCTGCAACCTACTACGCTTTTCTTTTATTGATGTACTCGTAGCTTGCCAGATAAATTTAACAAGATGCCAACTAACTAATATATTATATTTTTCACATATGCTGTCGATTTCGCAAAATACTGCTTAGCTTTTATCGTATTTCTAGTTGATAAGTTTTAAAAGCCTAATTAATAAATATAATTACAGCTTTCGTACTTAGAAGTTGCAATCGCGGATGCGACAAACATGCCTGTTAAAATACATAGTATACAATTGAAATATGGAAAAGTACTACTGTGGAAAATTAAAGACACTTTAGTCTACCTAAACTTTTTACCACTCAACCAATTAGGTGACCAAAATTTGAACCATACAATTATGGCCCTTCAGACGGCATGTTTTTTCAAATAAATAATCCAACAGACATGCTTTCAGATTTAAAGAGTGCAATTTCTTTGGTTTGAGTCTCTTCAAGGTTCAATTTTTTAAATTTTAAATTTTAGTTGTACACTTGTGCAATTTATTTCATGTGGATTAATACACATCAATGAAAGTGCAGTAAAAAAACAGCTATTTTAAAAATCCTTTGAAGTGCCTGATTACCTGAGTTTACAACGGTTGCAAGCAATTTCGTCGCATGTGAGGCGTATTTGTCAACATTGACGGACGCTTTTAGGTACCGTATTTGGTAATACGGTACCTAAAAGCGATATGGTGGTGGGCGATAATCTATACAAAATATTGTTAAAGAGGTGAAAAAAAAAATGTTAAGAAAGTGTCTGTCTGTTCGTCCGCATGTCACAGGCATGACATGCGGGCGAACAGACAGATAGACAGACAGACAGACTGACAGACGAACATGACGAAACTATAAGGGTTACTCAAAGACTACTCAATGTCTAATAATACCCGCTACTTAGTTTGACAGCTAAATAATAAAAATAAATATTTTAGGGGGCACTCCATACATGTAACAGAAATCGTAGTATATCATTCGACAGGTCTATCTAAAATATGTTAAGGTTTTTAATAAACTTTTTTAATTGAATGAATATTTTTGGAAATAATCGCTCCGAAAGTTGCATAAATTGTGTCCTTAACTTTTGAACCAAGAAATATGAAATATGGCTTAATAAATTCTTTAAACTAAAATTATTTCAGACATGATCGAACATAACGTCATTGAGTTATTGCCGAAAAACTACGTTTCTTAACAAAAGGGTTAAGTGCCACGGACATACGCTTTTCTGCCGATGCAATTATTCGAGACTGCGGAACCCTACACTGAGCATGGTCCAACATGCACTTGCCCGGGAAGAGCAAGTTGGACCATGCCATTATTTATGGCATATTTTTTCTTCTATCTGTTCAGAAAGTGATTGCATCTGATTGTTGAAGTGCAAGAGCAGAAACACTATAAAATGCAATAGTAAGGTCTAGCGTCGTGATTAACTATGCAAATTGTATTTCATTAAATGTAAAATTTCATAGCCTTCCCTTTATTTATGATAATATGTAATTTAGAAAGAAATAATCCCTATGCGTGACCCTATAAATGGGTCTTATACAAATACAAAATGGTAGTTTTTCACATTAGGCAGGTTCGATTCCCGGAAAAATTTTTGAAATGCCATTCGAGTTTTATAATCACATTCGATTTATTAAAATCAAAATGAAGTCTTCTTTCACTGAAATGTTCTGTCTACAATATTTAAGGTGCTTTCAATCCGTGTGGCATAGTTTAGGGACATCTGATATTATTTAAGCCGCTATTTTATAAGCATTAATAATAAAATGAACAAAGACAGAGTTTCTGTAAAAGATATCAACAAGTTAGCTTCTCTATACCTACATTATGTATGGTATCATAGTCAAATTTGTCAGCAACGATGGCAATTACAAACCCCTGAAGGGGTAGTAGGTATTTTCAAACAATCATTTTTTCGCTTTAACGAAATAAAATTATTGGAGTTTTGTTCACTCTCATTTTAATTACTTTTACTGATAACTTTGATATAGAGATTTTATAATAAAAAACTTTTATTTATTTCAATTTACTTCTCTAAATATACTGGGCCTATTTTTATGGAATTTGTCTTTATTAAATTTTATTAACTTCATTATAAAGCAAAGAAGAGTTTCTTCTAGAGTCTTAATAAAAAAAATAGACTAGCAAAATGTTATCTACTTTTGCCTTACATACAAGCAAAAAATTATCAAGTCTTATTTTATGGTAGAAGCCAATAATATATATTGTAAAGTAAAATCTTCTTTTAGGTCTAACACTGTTTGGTAAGAATAACTAGAACAAATATGTTTTTTTTTTTAATAAAAAATGACGTTTCTTGGCATTACACTGCGGTTCAAAAGTTGATATTATCACGAATAAATTTCTATTGTAATGTTATTTTTAAATTAGTTGTTCCAGGTTTTAGTTCTTGCTCTGAACACCCTCCAAAACGAAAAAAATCAAAAGTGTTAAGGTAAAGGGTAAGAACTAGCCACGGATAGACATTGAAGATGTAAATATGGCTATCTCAAAAGTGGTTAACTGGTTTGATGTTAACAATTTACTCTTAAACGAGGGCAAGACTAAATGTATTCGATTTATAACACCTAACGTGAAACCAGTAAATACCCTATAAAAATAAAAGAAGATGAGTTGAAACTTGTAGAGACCACAAAGTTATTAAAGGCCGACCGCTTAACTCGTATATCGCCTGCGCGGTGAGAAGGGAGCGCGGGGTGATGTTAATGATGTTAACGGGTGGGTGAGCGGGGTGCGCGGGACAGAGCGTTAACGTGAGTTCTCTGATACGAGTTAAGCGGTCGGCCTATAGGAATCGTTTAGGAGCATAACGTCAAAAGCGCAAAATGACAAACGATCGCAAATTGTCAAAAGAGCAGAATGTCAAAAGCGCACATAGTCAAGAGCGCAGATTGTCAAAAGCGCAGAATGTCAAAAGCGCACATAGTCAAAAGCGCAAAACGTCAAAGGCGCACAATGTCAAAAATCCTACTTAAACTCTTGACATTGTTATTAATCTAAATGTCGTACTTATTTTTGGCCACAATAGGAAATTAAACACTAACTTGATATTTTTAGGAAACATATATTTACTTTTAATTTAAACAACTCAACTTTCTGAATAATAATTGTTTGTTACAAACAAATGCTCAGAATAATTAACCTTTAAGTAATTAAAAATCGAGTTGTATTTTCTAATAAAAGCAAAATTTATAATTAAATAGTGTCTCTTATTTTAACGATCAACTGGAAACTTATATTTACTTTTAATTTAAACAACATATAAATCACCAAAGCAATTTTTTTTATTCTGAATAATAATTCTTTTTTACAAACAAATGCTCAGAATAATAAAATTATGTACCTAAATTAAGTAATTCAGTTCTCACTTTTAATAATCAGCAATATTTATAATTAAACAATGTCTCTTATTTTAATGGAATGTTTTAACAAAACAAAAACTATGTAATTTGTTTTACTTTTTCAAGGTCAGTTGTAAAAAAATAATTTTTTTTAGAAATATAGGAATTGAAATTAAATTTCGCTCCAGTTTATTCAAATAACATCGGTATCTTCTGTCAAAATCGATATCACATTGCTTTTTTTTATTTTTTGGAACTGATTTAAATAGTGCATTAGTTATATTTCTATCCCAATATTTTGCTTCTCGTCGAAGTTTATGAATGAATAAATATAAATTAGGTTTTTTTGGAATTCTTTTATTAAGGCGGTGGTGCCAGCCTTCAAGAGCGTTAGTTGTTCTATGCCGTTGTTTAGCAACGCTTATTGTACTTGCCGATTGTTTAGGGTACCAGGTATTTTCAAAATAAACTCTAAACTTTCTCATTTCTCGTGAGTCTGGTGCAGTGTGTAATATATGTTGCCATGTTTCGTGTATCCGGTTGGCAGGTATAAGAGGAATTATGGCGCATTTCCTTGTTATATTTCTGCCTTCTTTCGTTTTATTTAGCTTTAACTTTTTTGACATCCTCCACACTGCATCACTGTAATGATGATAGCAGCCAGAAATTTGTGCTGAAGGAAAAACTTTGGATGCTGCGTTCAGAATGCCTGTTTCGTAATCGGATTTAAAGGTCGTCATTTGAACTCGAAGTTTATCTTTAAGGATGTAAAACAATCTTTCATATACTGCCTGAGTTTTGTTAATTAACAAAGCAAAGGCAACAGGAATAATATTTGTTTGGTCTTCACTGGAGCCAATATCGTAATGGATTGTAAACAGCTGATAATAAGGTCTGGGAGTAGTTCTGAAGGTACCGTCAGCGTAATAATTTCCGGGCCTCTTCATAATTCTCCTTGATACTTTAGTAGCAAACAGCAATATTTCGTCATCTTGATGTATTAAAAATTGTCTTCCTAAAGCTTCAGGTACGGTTATAGATTCTGGATTGCTGTGGGTTAATATATTTGTACCTAAATATTTTTTGCGGGCACGACGTAAAGAATCTTTGTAAGATCTGTGAGAAATTCCAAGGTCTTGACCTTCGTTCTCGATGTTATCATGATTTCTTTTCTCAACGATTTTTTGAATAGGTCCAAGATTTTTACATACCGCTTTCTTTAAAATCTGTTTCTCTTTTAGCACTTCATTTTCTAAATGGTCCGGTTGACATGTATGAACAGATTCTCTTAGTAGTTTTTTACTATTATTATTGTCCGTAGTGACAGATGCGTTACATACACTTCTTCGGACACATCTCCATAAAGTGGTATCACCCTTGTTAGTTACATTTTTTGTATACCTATAACCGTTGCGTAGAAGAGCTAAGTTACCTTTCTGATTTATAACTATCTCAAATTCTTGATCATCCATAACACAAAGTATAAAATAGAAAGTTTTATCCAACAACAAAATATTATCGTCAACACGTATCACATTTGACAGAAAAACAGTACCGTTTGTGAGAAAAGTGACAATTTTTTATAAAACTACCCTCAAATAATTTAAGTCGCTATGAAATGCCAGGATGCGTTCGATTCTATGCAGACAATGTAACAATTAATATTTAAGTGTAAGTAAATTATGCAAGACCAGGAAAATTATTGAGGATGAGATAACATTGAGGATACCGAGTGGAAAAGTCAGCAATGTTTGTTACTAAAATAGACAAATGCAATGATTAGCACGTTTAAGTAGGATTTTTGACATTGTGCGCCTTTGACGTTTTGCGCTTTTGACTATGTGCGCTTTTGACATTCTGCGCTTTTGACAATCTGCGCTCTTGACTATGTGCGCTTTTGACATTCTGCTCTTTTGACAATTTGCGATCGTTTGTCATTTTGCGCTTTTGACGTTATGCTCCTAAACGATTAGGAATTACTCTAGATTCAATATGAAATTTATTGAAACAAACGACGTGCTAGTGACGTCGACGAAAAGGACAACATTTTAATTTTTTTTTAATTTTGTAATTTGCCAGTTCGCAGATACATGTCTTGCAGCCGCAGGAGAAAAAGTGAAGTATAATTCTTGTTTCTAATTATTAAGAAGCGAAGAATAACATTTTTATACAATGATATGGAGTCTCACATTTGCCGGATTAATAAAACGAAAATATTAGTCTTTCAGTTTATTTATTTAGTAGTTTTTCGTAGGAAGTTATTTTTAACGGTGGTCATACTGTTACAAAAGTAATATCGTAATATAAATTAAGATTAGTAACGATTATTATTAATTAATTATTAGAAAGTCATAGAATCACTAAATGTATTTTGTTTCTTGTAATTATATTATAACTAGCTGTGCCCCGCGGTGTTACCCGCGGTTTATTAACTTATGTGTTAATCCAGGGTGTCAGCTAACTCCATACCAAATTTTATTAAAATCGCTTCAGCCGTTTAGACGTGAAGAAGTAACAAACATACACACTCACATACTCACAAACTTTCGCCTTTATAATATTAGTGTGATTATAAATACTTTAATAATTGTTGCACCGTTTGAATGTAAGGAACGATAATATTCATACACCATACTATATTTAAAAAACGAAAACATATTCTTTGATACCTTTAAATTGAACCAGCTCTTTTAAAAATAAGAACATATTAATAATTTAAAATAAAAAAAAATCGATTTGTATAGGATAGTTATGGCAACACTAAAATGTAATGTCACTTGTTTGTCTGTGCTTGTGCTTAATGCTTGTTTGGCGCCGGTGCATAAGAAAACAGTTTAAAGCCTAATAACAAATAGCTTTTGTTATTTCTCGTGTTGTGTATGATATTGTGGTTACCTTACGTGAGTTTGAGATAGAGACTCCATATACATAGTAACAATCAGAAATATTTTATGAGACAGAGACTCCTACCAATTGTGCCAATTGGGAAGTGATTGTGAGATAGAGACTCGGATTATATATCACTGCAAAGCCAAATTCCTAGCCATAAACTAGTATTACACATCATGTGTAATACATAATTAATACGCAATATCATAGTTAATTCCTATTTAAAAAAAAAAATGTTTTTTAATATTTCGATTTTCGAAGTTCATCCACCCATTTCAATTAAACCCGGCAAATTAGGTAAATCATTGTTGTTTTTTCTGAAAGTATATATTAATGTCCACATAAATCAGTAGTTTTCATCTTTGCACAACAAAATTTGTAGTGATACTAAGTTCCATAGTCACTTGAACATTAATTACCCTTTCGTCAGTTATAAAGTTACATCTTTAAAATGTGCTGTGTTCTGTAGTCTGTGTTTGGTTTGGTTAATTCTTTTTGGTTTAAAATAAAAAAAATATGTTTTCAGCGTTTTTGGAAAAGCCGCTGATTTACAGCGGCATATTATATCTCACATTTTCCCAAAGTCTGTCAGCAACAAAGAGATAGAGTAACCAAAATTAACAAACAAATAGCGGACATCAATGCGGGCGGAGCCGCGGGCTAAAGCTAGTAAGACTATAAAACAAGACATCGTATGCATTTCTTGCGTTTCTTATTTTATAGTCTTAATAACCAGAAAACTGTTGAAAAAACTTTAACAAGCGACATTATTATCCTGCTCATTCACTGTCCCAGATGAATTATCTTCTGACGTAATCCAAGGCTACATGAAATCGACAGAGCTCGTCGTATTAATTGAATCTTCGCCTTTTTATTATTTTTTTCATGAAAGACGTATCGTTTTCTTTGTTTTTAAGCAGTCCGTAAAATTTTTGGAATATAGATATGTAAGTAAATATTTTAATAATTCGATAGCGGAATTGTCTTTGTAGTGATTAAATCGCAAATATAATTATTTTGTCTGCCTAGTAATTGTTTTGTTATGACGCTTGGTACGCGTGGTATGTACGCTTGGTTACAATAGCGGAAAGGGTTCAGGAATGTTCCTTAACCCTTTCCGCTATTGTACGCTTGGTTTTAAATTATTCATGCGACATATACTCGTATATTTAAAGACCCGTAATGTATATATTTTATATGCCGCTGTAAAAAACAGCAAGCGGTTGAAATAAAAAAACATGTCAATTTCAACCGAGGAGATGGATACCGTTTGTCAACATCCTGGAATGCCGTAATCAGCAAGTGTATACACTGCCAAACAAACAATCCACGCTAGTGTGCAGATGTTCTTAGTGTTGTGTGTCGAAGTACCAACAGTTCCGTATTAGTGAGTGATAAAAATCAACCGAGGGTAGTTTCCAAAACCCGCGTTTCACGGAGGTGACGTTGAGCTGAACCAGTCTACCCGTAACCACGGCAATACGGTCGAAAAGTTGGTCAATAAACAACGTATTTTACCTTAAATTATTCACGCGATTAAGACCCGTAATGTATTTTCATAATGTGTATAAATCGCGAAATTTATCAATAATTGTTTTGTGTCTACGGATATGTCTCATTCCAATCTATAATCTACTAATAACTAAGTCTGTGATTTTTTATATAATACATTTAATATGTTAGAAATCATTACTATTGTTGAAACTAACTGTCGAAATAAATTGATTTATCACTGCATAGTATAAAACAAAGTCGCTTTCTCTGTCCCTATATCTCTATGAATGCTTAAATCTTTAAAACTACGCAACGGATTCTGATGCGGTTTTTTTAATAGATAGAGTGATTGAAGAGGAAGGTTTATATTATGTATAATAACATCCATATATTTTATAACCGTGCGAAGCCGGAGCGGGCCGCTAGTTCTTTAATAAATCGCGGTGCGAAAGAAAACAAGTGTGTATAACAGATACAAGTTAATTAGCAGATGCTCTTTACCATAAGTTATAATAAATTAAAGTGTTTCATGTGAAATGTAAATATGTAATAAACAGTTACTTTTTAAAATAACTTCAATGGTAAAATTGCGCCATAATTTTCAAGAAAATCTTGTCCGAATATAATTCGAAACTCATTTCGAGCGCTTCTTGACGCCCGAGATTTTAGAATATTTCATTCCCAAATCATGCCTATTAAGGAGAAGGAAGAATGTAATAAACACTTTAAATTGCGTGGCTTTACTTTATTAGTATATTTCATTACATTTTAGTAACGTTGTTACGGTCAGATACTTTTCTTGCTTGTAGGGTAAAATTGATGAAACATATTAAAATATTACATCTAAGGGCTGTGTTGCTGATGTATAATAATTGTAACAGACAGAATTAAGGAAACAACAAAAAAACGTCGGTACGCTACACCTTTCGTTCAGAATGCCTCCTTCATACATAAAGGTGGACAAATGTTCTTTGGGTACTTGCACCATAAACGACTTAAAATTGGCGTTATGGCGGGACTCCAACTTCTCCCCCTCAAGGTCCTGATCCGGAGGTACTCGACAAGTCCTCAGCCTTTGTGGTGTGATGTAGACGAGACACATAGCTGCGTCGTTGGTGTTGCCGGACGCAGCAACATATTGGGTCCCGTCACGCCGGTACAATTCTGGGCTACCTCTGCTTCCTTTCCACTTTTACAAAGTCCTCTGCCTCTATTTGCCCTTTTGTAAAGGCTAGGGGCACGCTCTTGCCTTTCTTCTTCTTCCCCCCTGTTTGAGCCGCACTATAAGCACTAGGAGTTATACCCCTTCCGGATTCGAGAGGCGTACAGCGGGGACACGTGATGTATCGTTGACAAGTTGTACATTCGGTGACGCAACTTGCCGCGGCGATTGAAACTACCTCTGCTGACCGCTGACCAATGCATTTGACGCCTCGCGACTGTGAGCAGAAGTTTACTTTGTTGGCGTCGGGGTACTTACAGAAACAGCGTTGCGTAACAATACTACTTCGGCACGTAGTTCACCTATGATGTTATCTGATACCATTAACAGCCTGATAACGTTGACATGGTCGAAAGTGACGGAAGGCAGTCTCCGCGGCTCCTTTGCCACGAAGGCTGGTACTACGTCCGGATCGGTCTCCATCAGCAAGGTGATGATGTTGTGGATGCTCTTCTTAGTTTCATCTCTCCTGAGCTTCCCGCAGGAGAGCAGAGAGAGCATCCAGGCCTCTGGTCTATTTTTCCAAGGCTTTGGAAAATCAGCCTTTTGCCACTGCTTCTTCTTTGAAGTTCTACTTGCAGATATGCAAAATGCTGTCTTCGTACATGGTGTCGATGGCATATTGTATAAATGCCAATAACTCGTTGGCTATAAGTTGTTCAGATCTCATAGCTACTATTTATTCGTTGTGATTTGGACACAAACTACAATTACATAGGTACACAGAGCATTAGGTAGGCAGGTACATAAAACAATAAAAAACGGCGGAATTCGCGCGCGCCTCACCGTAATTATAAATATAAACATTTGAATTAAGTCTTATCGTTCTGACTCGTTTTTTGGCGTAAGGCAGCGACTGGTCAGACGCGCGCTATGGCGAGGCAGTTATTGTAAACACCTAAAACCTTTTCTGTTCCATTAGACCATGACAGTGACGGTATTGAGAGTGCACTCGCTCTTGTGCACCACAATATTTTCGATTTATTTGACTAGTCTCCGTCGAGATTGAATGGTGTGATTCAAAACGCGTAGGAGAACATCAATTGGTTTATGTGCCAGTAAAGATTCAAGTTATTGTTGTGGACGGAATATATTATAACCGACACATAATATTTATTATATGTAGCAGCAATCCCCTCATAATATCTTGTGACACGCACTTTACAAATATTTGTTTGAATATTTAATTGCCAAACAGTGAACCCGTGTCCACTTTGACCTAAAAAACTTCCACAACTAATTTGTGCTGTTTATTGAGTTCACGTTTGACGGTAGATAAATAGTACTTTTTTAAAAATTATTATTAATTTCTTGGGAACAAAAAAAAGTTCGTTCGTTAGGCGTCTCGTAAGTAGGTAGGTTACTCGGCCTATATATTTTAGTTTGAATTGACCCCGATGTTCAAAACATACAAAATAACGTTTACTTACGTTACAACCTTCTAGTTCTTGTTATAACCGTTTTTTTCTAAAGTATGAAGTCCTACTTAATTTAAACAAACGAATACCGCCACCTTAAAGCTCTCCACTGTATTTTACATCACACAAAACAATTGTACTAGCAAAAGTGTTCTGATATTTTCTATCTATTAAATTCATACGATGTAATTATCTGAACACTTAATTTTTTTGGTGAGCACATTAAGTTCTGCTTCCCCGAGGTACAAACAAACAAATAAAACAACCTTATACTCAAATATTCCAGAGATTATTTTAGAATATCCAAAAGTAATAACCAATATTTATGTCCTTTTTATGTTGAAATAAAAAGAGGATTTATTACATCATACTTCATTAAAGTCAAAGTCTCTGAATGACACATAAATATACAGCCAACACTCGTGAAGAATAGGGGATCCGTTTTTGATTACAGAACTCTAAAAGGACTTGAGGTACATAAATTGAACACTTACGTCCAATTGAATTTCATTCGTCTTGCAAAGACAATTGCCCCTCACTGCGAAAATGATTTCAACGATTTCACTTAGACATTTACATAGTCAGTTATGAAGTCTAATTTGGTCAGTTTCTTTTTCCTAATAATATTGATGTCCTTTATTTAGGATAATAACATCATTGCGCGCATCATAGAGTATGTCTCTATGATGCGCGCAATGATGTATAATAGGTAGGGGCAAAAGTGTTTTCGTATTTTGAATGTATTGTTAGTTATCAAACCTCTTTGGTTGTACTGAATGTAACTGCCGAGTTATAATACCATTTAATGTTGTCAACATTTAATGGTATTAAAACTAGTCAGTTTCTGAAGATGCAATAAATTTAAAAAAAAAATAGTTCCCGCCATTTTGCAATTGTTTTTCAATCAAGCAATATGATCGTATGTGACATGTGTATAAAAGGTAAAAATGCGAAGAACGCCGCGAATAAAATTTGTGCGGTTTACGGACCTAATGCCGTTTCAATACGAGTAGCACAAATGTGATTCAAGCGTTTCAAGTCTGGAAATTTTTGTGTGAAAGATGAGGCTCGCTCTGGACGCCCTGACATGGATGGAAAATCAGTTCCATCTTAGAAAAAGTGAAGCAAAATCGACATATTAGTAGTAACGATATTGTTGAAGAGCTGGATGTTGATCACAAAACAGTTTTACGTCATTTACAAAAGTCTGGGTAGAAGAAAAAACTTGATATTTGGGTACCACCTGATCTCATTGAGAGAAACTTAATGCAACGTGTTTCCATTAGCGATTCTTTGTTGAAACGTAACAATTCCGACCCATTTCTTAAACAGTTGATTGCGGGTGATGAAAAATGGATCACTTACGATAAGAATGTCCGAAAAAGATCGTGGTCGAAGCATGGACAAGCCCCACAGACCGTGGCAAAACCCGGCCTGACACGAAACAAAGTGATTGTGGGTGCATAATGCCGAACCCAGTACCTAAATGATGCTGTTGGTAAACAAGAAGGGCGTGGTTTTCCATCATAACAACGCCAGACCGTACTCATCTATAGCCACTTAGAAAAATTGAAAGAGCTTGGCTGGGATGTGTTGATGCATTCTCCGTATAGCCCTGATCTTGCTCCGGAACTCGCTCGGTTGCTCGGTCACTTCAGAACTCTTTAGGAAGCATAAAGTTAGCCTCAAAAGAACACTGAAAACCTGTCAGATTTTTTTGATCAAAAATCTAATTTTTTTTAAGCAATGGGATCATGGCACTACCCACAAGATGGCAACAAGTCATCGATCAAAACGGTAGGTGCCGTTGTAAATAAATAAAAAATTATACCTAAATATTTTTTTTCTTTGTATGATAAATACGAAAATATTTTTTCCCCGACCTTATATAACATAGAAGCAAAAAAACAAAGTGTTATATTAAAAGAAAGAATAAAAGAAAATATATTTATTTGGGTCTAGGACCTACAAAAGCAACAAAATGTAAACTGATTAAAAATAATATAATCATTTATCTAAACAGAACCAACCAACAATATAACGAGTACCTGACAGTAGAAGCTACAAAAATACAAGTAGACACAGTATGCTGCTCCGCAAGTCCGTACCGAAGAGGTCACCACCTCAGCATAAGCTAGGCGAGTCACCCAGCTTGTTTTTCAGCTGGCAACCTTGGCTAAGCGACACACGGACATAGGCACAGAAATAAATAAATAATTAAAAAGTAATAAATAAACTTGCTTTTTAAAAGTTAAAGATTTATCATCCATTATTTCTTGAACTTTTATCGAACTTTATTTTATTTTTTATAAGTTACTCAGTGTTTGTACAATTTAATTAATTTAAAAAATGTATTTATTTAAATAATAGTCATTTTGTTTAATAAATAGTCGTTGTATATAAACCAAATATAAACATTATGGCCGATACGCACTGAAGTAGTATTTTTGCATGTTACACGTTCTTTTTGTGGATTACAAGTGAAAATTTATCAGCGCAACATGGTAAAAAGGTGTTGTGTAAAGTGGTAATAATGAGGCGTATTCTGGTTGTGGAATTAAGTTGTGGGTAACGTTTTGGACTTTAATAGAAATTTGATGTCATTTGCTCTAACAGGACAACTATTATAAATGTGAATTAGATAACATTTTAATCAAAAGTAGTCAAAGTCAAGAGTACTTTATTCACTTAGGTTACATAATACAACGCTTATGAACGTCAGACAATTTGAAATGCAGTTAAGTTTTTAGTGACCATTTACTTTATTTATCTATTTAAAGTATTTTTGTAGCTACATACTCACGTTACTTAGTAGTAACTACATTACGAGTGTAAATAAAAAAAAACCTGCATGACGTGGCTTTATCGGTCATCTATTTGTAACTTAATGTTATAATACTCTTGCAGATTTCCAAATAATAACGGTGGCCTTGACATTGCACCTTTTAAAAATAAGTATTTAAGCTACAGTATGATTTGCAGCTGTCACTTCGAGTCCAAAGATTTAGATTAGAAGATTTAATAATCCATAAAATTTAAACTACACTGAAACCAGTTGCTGTTTCGTCTATTTTTTCTGTTGTAAGTTAAATTAATAATATTAATTAATTACAAAATAATTTTAAGAAATTTGATATTAAAATTACCTATTCACTTCTCTCACTGCTAATTGTCTCTTCGTTACTCATAAGGCTTCCCACTAACAGATTAAAAATTGTATGCAATATTGTATTCTATTTTTAATAGCTTTACTTATTCATCATTAGTTTAGTATTTATTTTTATTTTCAGGAAGTGCTACCAGAAAAGCGCATTGACATTTTATGCAACATCATAATTATACCGTCTCAAAAAAATAATAAACCAGATCAGAATTTTTAAGACATCTGTTAATGATGTGTTTAATAAAATGTAAGCCTTATATTTAATTCAATGTCCATTAGATCAGAATTGTCATATCGTATACGCGGATAATGGTGGAATAGGTCACAACGGATTTATGGTTCGGATTAATTGGAAAGAATTATTGTGACGCTTTGCTTTTACTCGGATCTAATTGAATATGATTTCTCTTCGGCAACTTTGACACATTCAGCATGTCAATAATTATCGACTTTTACTGATAAGTCGAAAATTATGATGATATTATACTATCTATTCTTTATCTAGCTTTTGCCCGTGGCTCCGTCTGAATGTATTGTACCTTCCCCACAATACCATAATCTCCGTGCCAAATTTCATTACGATCCTTTCAGCGGTTTATTATTTTTTATACCACTAACGTCGCAAACAATCGTAGCATATGGACATGACTATGTTATCTAACATTGCGTGCCAATGCCAAGAAAACACACGCCGCTGCCGACCATACCCCCCCCCCCCCCATGAGCTCAGGCGACCTTCTACACTCGCAGAAACACAACATAAAGTTGCTTCTGCAAGGTCGAGGTATCTCCCCAGACGGGCTTTCTAAAATACTGATGTAAAGGTAACAAAAACACTTTGGCATTTATAATATTAGTAGGGATATATCAATGTTGCAAACGGGTTGAAAGATTCTCGTAGGAAAAGCTTGAGTAAAAAGAAAATGAATATACTGAATAAATTTTATCAACATTTATTAACGAAATTACACGATATTAAATAAAATAGCTAAATGTAAACGTTGGCGTAACGCAGAGTGTTCCCAATTATTTTTAAGTTTTAAGTTTTGGTGTGACTGTAATCTCAAATTAAAATACGAAGACGCAATGGTTCTTACAATTACTATTTCGTGAGAATCTTTGCAATTAAAAGAGTTAATTGAGAGGGTGAGGTGGAAAGCAAATATTATCCGAAATATAAAAATATTGCGTAACTAATAACATCAACTTATTCCTATTTCAGTTGTTTAAAGTGTTTGTGTGGCACATTGTCAAAAAAAATGTTTTCGCAATATTTTCCGTTAATATTTTCTATCATTTAGGAAACAATTAGGTAAATATTTTTACAAAATAAAATAGCATTCATTCACTTGAACTATTATGTGATGGAAAATATTTTTTAGCTTATTAAAAAATAATAAGTTTTTATTATTATAACAATAAGTGTTAAAATATGTCAACAATTCATTTGGTGTGGGTTGCATGCATAATTACAGTTTTCTAGCACTAACATTCTCTGAGCAAAGCTGCGAACGGACGGACGGACAGACGGATAGATGGACATGGCGAAACTATGAGGGTTCTGTTATGTCATTTTGGCTACGGAACTTTACGGTTATTAAGTCACGCTTAAATAATAATACACACATCAAAAGTGTCTAGGGATCAACATATATTTTTGCAATAACTTTTCTCCTGATTGTTTTTTTTTTTTTTATTTCTTTAAGGATTCATCAAATAAAGTGTTTTCGTTTGTCACAGTAACGATAAACCAAGTCACCTTTGCATTAATAAAGAAATTTGCCATTTTCCTAATAAAGGGATTTTTGACATTTGAACCACTAACATTAAAGTTCGAAAAAAAGACTGAAATAACAGTTTTCTTTAAAATTTTATTGGGTAACTTAAACAATTAATAATCCGTGTTTCTACCGCGAACACTAACAACACAAGAACATCGGTTTGGCATACTCAAAATGAGTTCATCCAAATCACGCTGTGGAATGGCCGCCCATGTTCGTTGCAACAACAAAAAAAGGTCTTCTTGCGACTGGATACCCTCCATATTCGGCAGAGCTCTTCTCTGTAGCATATCCTATGCATGCTCAATCGGGTTCAAGTCTGGCGACTGAGCAGGCCAGGGCAGGACATTGATGTTAGCTGCGGCGAGAGTCTGTCTTACAACTCTTGCGGTGTTGAGCGTTGAGGTTGCCTCTGATCCAAATCAACTCAGTTCTTCCGCCGATCCAAATACCCGCCCATACTATGATGGTTCCACCACTATAAGGATGGACTTCCTGGCAAGATTTTAATCGCTGTTGGCGTCCAGGGGTTCTCCAGTGTCGTATACGTCTTGTATCCGGTCTCATATCAAAACGAGACTCATCAGAAAAGCACACGAAACGCCATTGTTCTTCTGCCCAATTTCTGTGTTCAAGAGCCCATTGATATCGAATCCTACGATTGTGCATTGCTATAGGTGGTACCCGTAGCGGTCTTCGGGAATGAAGGTTCACTTCATGCAAGCGGTTTCTGACTGTTTGGTCGCTAATTAAGTTCCCTGAAGAGTGATGAAGCCTCACGGCTAACATCATGGCGGTTATTGTTGGACCTCTTCGAGTTAAGATTTGAATGTATCGGTCTTGTCTCCGTGTGGTGCAGCGATACCGTCCTCCATGGCGCTCAGCCACGGTACCAGTGCTTCGGTAACGTGTCCAAAGTCGACTGATAACACTCTGACTTGTATTCAGAGCTAAAGCCACAGTACGTTGCCGGGAACCAGCTTCTATCATTCCCACGGCTCTGAGCATTTCTTCCCTGCTTAAATGACGTCGCCGCTCCATAATAACGTTGGTTTTAATCAGTAGTAGGGAAACAGTAGCACTAATAATGTCTTCAATGCGTTGTATGTTTTTATAGGGAAAATATTGACAGCTGATTTTCATCTTTTACTCGAATTTGATTCACAGTTTCTGATTCAAATTATGAAATGCACCAAAAAGGATCCATATAAATTTATAAAATCATAAATTTATTACAAAGCCACATCTCAATCTCAAGAAATCCGCATAAAAATGCTTGATCCCTAGACACTTTTGATGTGTGTATTTTTAGATGACTGCTAACTCCGACACAAAGGCTTACTGAACCAACTTAAAACAAGAACAGACCACAGGCGTACCCAGGAAAGGATTTTGGTGCGGTTTTCACTTTTTGATTGCATATTTTTCTGGGTAGGTTTTAGTGTATAAAATGTTGTCCTTCCTTATAAAACACCACAGTTATAGACTAAAACATAGGAGTAGGTGATGTGTGTGGTTTATTTTTATTAAAAACGTGTTTAGTATATTTAAAAAATCTTAAAGTCGGAGGAGCCATAAGAACCCGAAACAGGGGACAATTACCTAGTTTTGCTAGGTTATGGAGTATCGTAGATATCATATAAAAAAAGTTTATTTCCTATCGTTGTCCATGAATTATAACTTTTTTTAATATCTTTTTATATGTTCTAATATTTAGCATTTCTGTTTAACTTTAGTCTCTTTTAGGGTGCCGTACCTTAAAAGGAAAAAGCGGAACCTGGAATAAGATCACTTGTGTTTCTGTCTGTCCGTCTGACACAGCCAATTTGCACCGAGTCTACTGGACCAAGTAAGTTCCAATTTGGTACACATAGGTATGAATCAAACACGGCGCGTAAATAGAAAAAAACCGGGCAAGTGCATGTCGTTCCACTCGTATTGTCGTAGGGTTCCGTAGTCACCCCCTTCCATCCGAATAATGCGGCTTATGAAGTAGCTTTTCTGTTGTTTTAGTTTTATACTTACAACATTATACCTACTTTAATAACTTTCCATGGAATTTGTACGAAACTTTGTTACTTTCCATTTGATCATCTGTTACTCGTAAACTTGTAAAGCTTTCTTAGCTTTGATACTTTTCCTTTTAATTTCACTATATATACTACTACCGTGACTTTATCACATATTCAACATCAACCATTTAGCTGGCAGAGGAGGGCTCTAGACTCTAACAAAAAAAATGCACTTTAAATCTTATTAATAAAAATGGCCTTCCCAACCCCTAAACGTTTTTAAAAGACCTACCTAACGATATCTCACACGATGGGGTAGGTGAGAAAAAAAATCACAACCCCACTTTACATATAGGGTAGGTACCCTAAAAAAATGTTTTTCAGGACTTTATTCATTCACTTTGACGGCGTAAGTAATATGTGTATCCATGCAAAAATTACAGCTTTCTAGAACTAACATTCTCTGAGCAAAGCTGCGAACGGACGGATGGACGGACAGACGGATGGACGGACATGGCAAAACTATAAGGGTTCCCGTTTTGTCATTTTGGCTACGGAACACTAAAAAATTGAACTAGAGACATTTTTGGATATTAAAAAAAAGATTTGCAAACTCTAACATGTAACATAACAAATGAAAGAGCTTGTTATAAGGATATCAAATCTGTTTATAATTTTTAAATCGTTATTTTTAAAGTTATTTAGGAAAAAACTGGTGAGCTTTATTTAGATTACAGGAAAACCTATAAGAAGTCTGAGTTTTAAACATGGGGATCATTTTTCAGGGTCAAATAAGACATAAAAAAATGGTTGTCTGTAAAGTTGGTTCAGGAACGATAATTTTACGTGATAACGTCATAAGAAAAAAATGATGATATTGTAATAAACAGCGTGACAGCTTTAGTGGACCCGAGCGCACACTAGCGCGCGCAGGCGCTCGATGAACACAATACTTCAGCCTATAGCTTGAGCGGTGATGTCACACTTTTTGACGTCACCGGAACGGGAGTGGGACCAACCACACACCCCCCCCCCCCCCATCTTATCTCCGAAGTTACTGAGCCAAATATTGTGGAGAAAATACAAAAGATTGTTGTTATTCTATAGGTTACAGGAAAACCTATTAGATGAAAACCCGTTTTGAACACGGTGTAGTGTAACTTGAAAACAAATGAAACGCTTGGTGTAGAGGTCTCAAATATGTTATTTTTAAACTATTTAAGAAAGTTCATGGAAATCGGCCCCTTCCACTTTGAAATTACTGAGCCTACAATTTTCGAAGAAAGTCTATAGTGTGCAAATAACTTGGTAGATCGACTGACCTGTTGGTCTAGCGGTTAGTGACCCACACTGCTAAGCTAGCTAGAGCTAGATTGTGGGCTCGATTCCCACCTAGGATCTTGAGCTTGATATCACAAGCAGGATCATTTTTCATTTTTATAATATTAATTTAGCTGCATTTGCATTAGCATCAGCGTAGCTCACAGGTTAAGCACGCTGAAGTGGCAATGGGCTGGACATATTTGCACCGAATGGTCGATGGAGCAAACGAGTTTAAGAGTGGGGACCGCGACTCTTTAAACGAAAGGTAAGATGGCCCCCAGCCAGATGGACCGACGACCTGAAGAACTTTTTTATGATGTACTGGATGCGGAAGGCAGAGGACCGGAAGTTGTGGCGGAAATTAGGAGAGGACTATGTTCAGCAGTGGATCGATGCAGGCTGACGATGATTGCATAAGTCCTCTAATATGGTGTTTAACATAATGGTGGCAGCACCTTACCTACATATATACATTTTATAAACAAACAAACGTTGTAGACATTGGGAATTTGAAAAAAGTGGACTTGATGATAAAGTGCCTGTGTTAGATAAATTCCCCGTAACTATTTACATACTTACAAGTAAGTACGGAACCCTCAGTACGCGAATTTTACTCGCCCTTGGCTGGTTTTTTTTATTAACTTTATTTATAGATTTATTTATTAGTCGAACTATTTTCAAAACGAAATGTAAATAATGTAAAAAACATGTTGCAATGTTTTTTCTTATTTATATTTCGTTTAAAAAATACCCTCGTTCATAGTTTTTCGTTATTTTTAATAATTGTAGACGTTAATACACTTTTAATTAGTTCTAATTTTGTTAAAATAACTCATCTTTTTAATTTTATTCGGGTAATTATTTTTTAACGTGGATAAGAGATTTATTTATTTGCGGGAGTCATCTTGCAGACATTTAAAATAAATCAACGAATCAAAATAATAAGTTTGGAAGATGACGAATCTAATATATGACTAGTTTGGAATATGACTAGTTTGGAAAGTGTCGTGTTTGGAAGATGACCAATTTGGAATATGACGAATCAGGAACAAATCAAAAGTTTCTTTAGGCAGATCTTAACCGTAGTGTAGAATTCAATTTATAATCACTTAACACTATTATAAATCTAGGAAAAGAATTAAAAAACAACACAAAATTGAATATACTCGTACCTAATTAATAAGAATTTACCATCTCTTCCTGTGGGTGTCGTCAAGGCGACTAAGGGATTTCACTCCGGAGGACGGGCAGCAGCGTCCTCTGCGTACTTAAAGCCTTACTGCGATCGCCAACCCGCTCGCCAAGCGTGGCGATTATGGCAATTACCCCCAGGATCTACTGGGGAGACCCGTGCCCAACAGTGGGCCATCATATGGGTTGATATGAATAAGAATTTAAAACTTATTTTAGATAGAACCTTTCAATAGCGTCAGAAAATATTAATTAACCAAGAGAGGGTACGGGACATAACCTGATATTTCTGGCGCTAAGTACATATATTCGATTTAGTAAACTAATATCTGATGGAAACTTTGCAAAATCTTTGGTAATGTTTTTTAAAATCATTTGAGGATCGGTTTTGACAAGAATTATCATTTTGGTATGCTTATTAACTACCTCTTTTATGACGATTTCCTCAATCAGCGTCATTTAATTAAAATTGAATAATGATTATTGCGAACTGATTTCATAAATTACAGACGTCGAATGTTAAACATTTTTATCTCATTAGTAAAAAGTTACGGTTTGCCATTAGAGAACACACTTTGGCCATATTTGATAATAAAGAATTATTATTATTATATAAATGAAAAATAGTTTAGTCGGCTGGACACAAAAAGCAACATACCAACAATACTAAATTTGAAGCTTTGTTTACTTGAGTAAGGAGATATTTTGAGATGATAGTCATATGAAATTAAAACTTGAATGGAATTAAACTATATTGGAATTAACATAAATTAAGGAATCAATCTACTCAGGCGTCGAGAAATAATCGTGGTCACTACTGCCACGAATGCGCATTACTTACTTTTAGAAAAGCATTGAGCAAGTTTGATTCTATTTGTGTTCTGTAGTTTTGTAATTTCAAGTCCATATGTCACTTAAATTTAACAAGTTTATGATCTCATGAAATCAATATATTGTGATTTCTTCTTTGGAAATTTTATATGAAATCTACTCGCCAACCCCATAACCACCATATTTTAGTGCTGGCCTGCTGGCCTGCTGGCAAGCTGCCTTCTTGATGTTTCTAATTACAAATTGGTTCCACCTAATGTTATGAAGTTATGCCTCAATATACTAAATTCGTTTACTAAATGCACTAGTAAATCGGTTCCTCAATCAGCGTCATTTAATTAAAATTGAATAATGATTACTACGAACTGATTTCATAAATTAAAGACGTCGAATGTTAAACATTTTTATCTCATTAGTAAAATGTTACGGTTTGCCATTAGAGAACATACTTTGGCCAAATTTGGTAATAAAGAATTATTATTATTATATAAATGACAAATGGTTTAGTTGGCTGGACACAAAAACAACAACATACCAACAATACTAAATTCAAAGTTTTGTTTATTTGAGTAGGAGATATTTTGAGATGATGGTCAAATGAAATTCAAACTTGAATGGAATCAATCTCAATACTGCAATGATAGCTTACCACGGGTATGTCGTATCCGTGCTTAGGTACGGTCTCATAATCTGGGGTAACTCTTTGAATATTGACCGAGTATTTAAAGCACAAAAAAAATGTGTTCGTGCAATATGTAATGCGGATTTTCTGGACAGCTGTAAGCCACTATTTAAAAAACTAAATATTTTGACATTACCAAGCATGTATATATTAGAATTGTGCAAGTTTGTTAAAAAGAATCCACATTTCTTTGTAAAATTTAGTGATAAATAAAATAGCCGAACACGGCATAAGGAAAAACTATGTCTACCCTGAATAAAACTAGAAATGTTTAAAAGAAATGCGTATTGCTTTTGTATACAAATATGTAACCATTTACCTGCAAATATTAGAAAGTTACCAATAACATCATTCAAGAAGATTTTAATTAAATTATTACTTAATAGAAGCTATTTTAATGTAAAAGATTATTTAAATGATAAATTTACGGATTATTGACATGGATTTGATTGTGTGGTGCATAGTACACTTCTGCTGAAACTTAGGCATTACGGCATTACAGGTACAGCGCTTAATCTCGTTGCTTCCTATCTTGGTGAGCGAATGCAATATGTTGACATTAACGGAATAAGATCGTCCGGATCAACAGTGAGTATGGGCGTGCCACTAGAATCAATTCTGGGTCCTATTCTATTTTCGGAGTATATAAACGATCTGCCATTTTTTACTAGTAGCTTATGCGATATTGTTCTATTTGCTGATGACACTTCTCTCATATTCAAAATCAATCGTAAAAATTCGAATTCGTTTTTGACTAGTCTACATCAAATAACTTGCTTTTAAATTCTAAAAAAACCAAATGTATTAAATTTAGTTTGCCAAATGTAAGAAATATAATTACAAATCTTGTTTTAAACAATGAAGTTATTAATTTGGTTGATTCATCGTTTTTTTTGGGAATTACTTTAGATAGTAAGCTACAGTGGGGCGCCCAAATATCATGTCTCGCAGGGAAACTCAGTTCTGCAGCTTATGCTGTCAGCAAAGTCAGACCGATTTGGAAACAGCAATGCTAGTTTATTTGGGTTATTTCCACAGCGTCATGTCGTATGCCATACTGCTTTGGGGCAAGGCGGTTGATATTCAAATAATTTTTATTCTTCAAACACGTGCAGTGCGTGCGATTCACAAACTAGGTGCACGAGTTTCCCTTAGAGAAAAGTTTAAAGAGATAGGTATTATGACAGTTGCATCTCAGTATATATTTGCAAACATTATGTTTATTAAACAAAATTTACATTTATATCGTAAAAATAGTGACGTTCACCCGGTGAACACGAGAAATAAGCACAAATTAGTAGGCTACATAAAACTTATAATTCATTCATGGGTCTTTCTGTGAGAGAATTTAACAAGATACCAGCTAGTATTATGAGTCTATCAGTGATTACGTTCAAAAATGTAGTCAAAAATCATCTTATACGTAGAGGTTATTATACAGTAGAAATATTTAAATGATAAAGAGAAATGGATCTAGTTGCTTGCTCCTTGTTATTTTAATATGCTTGGGTGAATTTTGTTGTCACTTTGTTTTAATTTTCACATTGATTAAGAGCATCATTTTACTTTTGTAAGTAAAGATTCTGCGTGACGAATAAAGGCCATTCTTTTCTTATTTTTGATATCAGAATTAATATTTTATATTTAATCATTCGTTACAAGTACTTTGGCCAATATAGCACATATGGTTTTTACCTTTGTTGTAAGTAGATGCTCCTACTATATTGTACCCACTATGGCTGATTTTAGTTTATCTCATGTTTCAACTTTTTGACAATACAATTTGCATCAGTCCTTTAACATGGTGTATATTATGAATCCCACCCAAAACATTCTGTAAAAAACTAGCCAAGTTTTGATGGAACTGCTTGTTTATCTCTATAAAAATGATATCTAGACAAAGTCGTGCCAAGTCTAAGGTTCCTTACTACGATTTCTTTATTATTATAGTTAATGTTGTGTGACTTGGCCGTTGAGCATTCTTTATACGTTAGTGGGTACAAGTCAATTTTGTTTTCACGTAATGTTATATCTGGTAACTACCTATGTTTGTTAAGCGAGATAATAGCCCATACTGGTATTGGTAATTGGACGCTAATGTCTCATTTTATGACTGACTGGTTATTGAATAAACGTTTTCCAAGTGGCAATTTTCCATCGTCAATGGGTAGCGGTTCTGGCGACAGATTGGTGCAATGATGTCATCTAGCACCTGGTTTTGTACCCTTGAGTACCCTTCAACGGCCAAGTCACACAACATTAACTATAATATAAGGAACCTTAGAATTGGCACGACTTTGTGTAGATTTCATTACTTTTTAGAGATAAACAAGCAGCTCTATCAAGACTTGGCTAGTTTTTTTACCCGACTGTAAAGAAGGGTTATGTTTTTCGCGCGTATCTTGTATGTATGTATGTAATATTCTTTATTACCTGATATCTCACAATCCACTGAACGGATTTATACAATTAAGACTACGTTAGATTTGTCTTGATTGCCCTAGTGTTCTTAGATATGTGACGTTTGAAAAAAACAAACATGGCGGCTGTGAGATGTCAAAATAAAGAGGTGTGAAAAAAAAAGTTGTTTTGAATATGGGTATCAAATTAAAGAGCTCATCATAAGCATTTCAAAAAGGTATAACATGATTATGACTGTAATACTAAAACCGTTAGTTAGCAACCATTCTTTTTTCGATTTTCAATACTTGACAATAGCTGTGATAAAAGTTAGTTGTTACATCAGTTACACCCTACAACTACTAAAAAGTATGAAATAAAAAAATAACGTAAAAATAAAAAAACCCGCCTGCACAAAAAAGATGGAAACAAGATCCCCTACATAATTATATAATTTCATGCAGGCACTTTTCTTAGTTCATTGAGATTCATTATTGTTATTATTTTTTATTTCATACTTTATAGTAGTTGCAGGCGGCTTTTTTTATTATAATAATTTATTTATTTTTACAGTTTTTTTTTCTTTTTTTTCCGGTTCTGATTCTTGTACAGTAGCAACAGTTTTTCGTATTGCCCATTCGCGGTCATTATTTATTCTTTTAGACGGTTTAGACGGTTTAATTTCTGAAAGATCGGCGCGGTATTTACGCCTAAGCCGGTTGTATTCGGTGATCGCTGAGCTTTTATACTCTTGAAGTCAACATTTATGAAGTGCACCCTATGATGATTGGTTACTCGTGAAAGGGCCAACTGAAATACAGCTAAATTAATGATATTTTTAAAGGAAACAAAATAATGTCTACCTAAATAAGCTAAACCTAGAATACTAGAAAAGTACATACTTATAAACACGAACGCGATTCGAAGTACTGCCTAAATTAAACCTAGAAAACGAAGAGTACTAAGTTACTAACAATTAAATAAAGTAATACAAGCTGAGGGTTCTTCATCAGATAATTCAGACCTTTGATTTTTGACATCAAATGAAGAGGCAAACAAAGTTGAACATTTTTTGTAAAGGCGGTATGTCGATCTTTAATAGTTTGGTTGGGCTCTTGTGTTTTCAAATAAGGGTCACTAGGTACCTACTCCAGATCTTCGATTAGCACTGCCGTGTCCCTCCGATTAGTCGCAGCATCTTACCCCCATATCAAGTTTATAAACATTCAAACATTGTAAAATTGGCAATTTGAAAAGATTGGCCGCGAGCTTTTATTACCAAGTTCTTTTCTCCGGCTTTACCTATTGTTTGCGAACTTGGCATTACATGTACATGTAGAATTCCGACGTATCACAAGAGTTGTTTTGCATCCTAAGTGAATAAAGAGTTTTGATTTTTTTTCAAGTACCTGGATGACCGAGCTTTGGCATCTTTTTGTATACGACGTTTTCTAAAAATGAAACATAGCTAGATCGATATATACTGGGTGGCGCAAAAGTAGTGGCACTAAAGAAAATACTTTTTTTTTTTATATGACATTTTCTGTCATTCTGTTGTTGAAAATTGTGTAGTGAACAAATGTAAAATACACTGAAAATAAACATGGACCGTTTTACTCCCCAAGAACGTGGAATAATTGTGTCAATGTTCTTACGGAATAATTCATCAGTGATAAGAACACAACGTGAATTTCGTCGACGATTTCCCCACCGTCCGGCACCGATTGGTCGCACAATTCGACGCTTTGCCACACGCCTTGAAGCAACTGGCTCAACATTGGATAGACCTAAGTCTGGGAGACCAAGAACAGGCCGTTCAGCTGAAAATATCGATGCTGTGCGCGAAGATGTGGAAGAGTGTCCAGAAACATCAAAGACGCGACGTGCCACGCAATTGGGCATTTCCAGACGGACCCTGCAGCGTATTTTGGTGAAAGACTTAAAGATGTTCCCGTATAAAACTCAAATGACTCATCAGCTGCTGCCTGCTGACCACCGAGCTCGTCTAGATTACTGCCAGCGCGTCATAAACCTCAACCTTGAAGAGGATGATTTTCCTTCAAAATTGGTTATGAGTGACGAAGCGCATTTCCATCTCTCAGGGCATGTCAATAAGCAGAATACTCGGTTCTGGGGCACTGATAATCCGCGCATTATTCAAGAAACACCTCTACACCCACTAAAAGTTACTGTATGGTGTGGCATCTGTGTTGACAGAGTGATCGGACCCTATTTTTTCGAAGACGCTGGAGGCAATGCGATAACTGTCACTGGAGAACGCTACAGAACCATGTTACGTGAGTTTTTGATACCCAGTTTGGACGAATTGGGGCTGGAGCACATCTGGTTTCAACAAGACGGCGCTACGGCACACACAGCGCGCGACACTATGGACTTAGTGAGGGACGCTTTTCCAGGCCGAGTTATCTCTCGTTTTGGCGATTTGCCTTGGCTTGCAAGATCACCCGATCTGACCAGTCCAGACTTCTTTCTTTGGGGTTTTTTGAAATCTCGGGTGTATGTGAACAAGCCACAGACTCTCGCAGCTCTAAAAGAAAACATTCGTCAAGAAATAACGAACATATCGCAGGAAGTGTTACGGCAAGTTATGCAAAATGTCATAAATAGGGCTCAAATGTGTATCAACTCTGGAGGTCACCATTTAAAAGACATCATCTTTAAATCCTAATGGTACGAAATTTAATGGCACAAATATACATTTAAAAAAATCTAAATCTAGTTTTCTAATTTAGAAAAAATGTTATAGCTGAACCAAATAGGGTCTTTACTTTTGCGCCACCCAGTATATACAGGGTGGAATTTTGTAATGCCACCTGGAGGGGAAGTACTCTTAATACTTTAGATAGAAAATTTTACTCAAAGGAAACATTTCTTTATTTTTGAAAAGAAAAAAAACGGCATTAAAGATTTTAAAAAATTCGCGAGCAATTAATTAGTTAGTTTAAATTTTTTTACATAATTAAATTAATTTAAAATTTAATTGTTTTCATGTAATTCAATTTATGAAGTTTGTTAAAGAGATTTCATCCTTATTGACCCTAACAATCAATGCAATAAAAGTACACGGTGCAACTTTTACAGATTTTAGTCGGTTCGATTACCGTGTGCGGCAAGCGAATTTTTAAAAATCTTTAATGCCGTTTTTTTTCTTTTCAAAAATAAAGGAATGTTTCCTTTGAGTAAAATTTTCTATCTAAAGTATTAAGAGTACTTCCCCTCCAGGTGGCATTACAAAATTCCACCCTGTATATATATATATATAGAATTGATCGTTTAAAGGTATTAGATTTATAAAAATAAAAATAATAATAATTATTAATTAGAATAGTTAGATAGATAAACTAGTTACTACCGTTCAGTAGATAGTTTTTACGTAAACGAGCAACAAAAAATCCTTCTAGACGTCCTCACAAGTCGTATTTATAATAATGGGGTTAAAGTATAAAATTGCCGAAACTTTTTTCGCATGACACCTATGACACCGGCTCAACACATTGGCTCCAACGTCAGTCCCAACGCCACTCGTCCAATGTGTGGATCGTAGAATAACTATCGTCCCAACGCACACTATGTTTTTTAGAACTCAAAATGCGACATACCGTTTTTATTGCATTATCAGATAAGAAGAACACAGTAGAAGTAGGCGGTAATAAATTAAGAAAATATACTAAAGATAATATACTAAAGACTTAGAATACATTTTTGATTCAAGTTAACAGTTTCCAACAAGGTCCACAAAAATAGAAACATACATAGACATATAATTTTTTGCAGCAAGACCTAAAAACTCAGGGCTTTAATGCATTTCCTCTTTACAACGAAGTCCATGACGCAAAGAAACAGTATTATCCGATAGACCCAGTCCAAGTGTCGGACAGAGAAGCTTCTATAGCACTGTTTAGCTTACTCACTCACACCTTACAAAGAATAGTTTTATCACATTAACCCAACCATCACTGATTACTGCAATAGAAAAAATATTAATTAATTGCACTGTGTTTTTGAAGCATCCTGGGGGTTCAACGGTAGTACACGCCAATCTTTAAACAAGCAGAAATTCTCGCAAAGGCAACAAAACGAAAGTTGCCTCTTTGCTACGACAGTAATACCATTGCAAATAAAAACAACCTGTGGACAATATGGCCTAATCCTACACCACATTCCTATATAACTAGTCCGGCCATAAATACTGTTACATAAAAACTTTTCTTTTTTTCAACTTTTTAATTACATTGAATTTGGAACGCGTTTATTATTTTTAAAAGTTTTTCCGATTTCGCGCCGTATTTTCGTTAAAGAAAATACTATTGTGGTGATCGCCTTGCACAAAATGGGTATGGAGCCGTCGGTCATATTCTAGACACTTCAAAAGCTTGGTATCAGCCGTATGTTTGTATATCGTACTATCAATAGATACAACAACACTTCCTCTGTCGAAGACCATAAAAGATCGGGGCGGTCGCATGCGGTTAGAACTACAAAGGCTGTTAATGCTGTTAAAGCCTGAATTCGTCAAAATCCCATTAGGAAGCAAAAAATCTTATCGCGAAAAATAAAGATTCCCGCTAGGACTCTATCGCGTCTTATAAAACAAGACCTGAAGCTTATCGTCGATATCAAGACCTGCCCTAAATCAATCTTTACAATTAAAGCGACATTGATCTCTTAAAAAATCTCTGGAGCAAGGAGTGGCGAAATTTCCCATGGAAACAGTGCGTAAATCCATAGATTCGTGGCCAGACAAATTAAAGGCCTGTATAAAAGCCAAAGGTGGCCATTTTGAATAGACTATTGTTTTTATTTTTCGCTGAGAGTTTAATAAAAATGTACATTTAATTTTTAATAATATTAGATTACTTCATTAAAAAAAAAATGCATTTTCATTTGTAACAAACTTATTGCCGCACCAGGGATAACCTAACAATAACAGCAGATGTTTACTGTGCCGAACTTCGAACAATAATGGCGAAACTGGCAGTGAAACAGCCCCGAATCGTCAATCGATCTTCACCATTATTGCTCCATGATAACGAAAGACCTCATTCTGCTGAAAAAACGTTATAACCGTCCGTCTCCGTATTCGCCAGACCTTGCTCCTAGTTTTTTTCCCAGAAGGCAGTACCAAATGCTGTCACATCGTTTGTCGAATCTAGATCCCCAGAGTTTTATCGGAAAGGCATAAATGAAATTCCGATTATAGCAGCAATGTAAAGATAATGAGGGTAAATCTATACTAATATTATAAAGCTGAAGAGTTTGTTTGTTTGTTTGAACGCGGTAATCTCAGGAACTACTTATCCGAATTGAAAAATTATTTTTTGTTGAATAGCCCATTTATTGAGGAAGGCTATATAACATCACGATACAAACAATAGGAGCGGAGCAGCAATTGGAAATGTTGCAAAAACGGGGATAATTTGCGCACACGAAGCGGGACAGCTAGTATTTTGATAAAATAAATATGTTACATCTTATAAAAAAACAAGTTTAATTTTTCAGTATAAATCGGCAATTTCATACTCGGATAATTCCCCTAATATTAGTAGGATACATCGCAGCTCCGATGTGGGATATCACTCTGATGATCATAAAAATGAAATGACGCCAACCCCGCATTTATATTTCACAACACCAACGCTAGCATTTACGTACATAAATGATTTCATCGCGTTGTTTTTTTTAAAGAATAACCGAGGTAAAAGAAGCGGTTAAAAGTTTTCAATTAATACCATAATAGATGTCGCGAATTTTCTGTTCGTAATAAATTATTGACTAGCCACGCCTTGCCTCGCCTGTGAATGGTCATCTTTTTTGTGCAAGAGCTTAATTATGATATAAACAAAATGTTTATTATTGTTAAAATATTGTCCATGCGTAACAAAATGGGCGGTAAGTTTTGGTTCGCCGATAAACGAACCCAAAAGAATAGTCATCTAACGGAGTCCTTGCTGCGAGCCAAGGCCAATCACGTTTGCCAAAGAGAATGGTAATATTTATTTGGCATGTTTTAGAATACGAATTGACTCTTTATCCTTTAGCTTCATTTTATGAAGAAAGCATAGACCGAAAATATTGTTACTTGAGATATTTTTCTCAAATTGAGTTTTCGAATCTTGGAAGTGTGCATTTTTTTTAATGTAACGTCTGTACAGCGGTACCGACAGCGGTCAGGCCGTATACTTATGGAGGATCAATTATTCGATGAAAACAAACACAACAAGGGTGAAAACGTGTAAAATTACTTAACGACTTCCAGTCCGAATCCTCCGAGGCCAGTCAGCAGATAATTGCGTCGTTAGCTATGAATGTATGGTTTGGATGAAATTACCTTTAGTTTAATAATACGCATAAGGGATGTAAGGGAGCGATTACATGGTTCAACGTCGTTATTTCAAGCTTTATTGTTTTGGAACGTAGATAGATAGATAGAAAATTCTTTATTGTACACCACACTTATTAAATTACATTATAATTACACGATCACATCATTATTGCTTACATAAGCGCATGCACAATGGGCGGCCGGAACGTAGTTCTTTATCGCATGTTATCATCTGTTTGCGGGATTTTCCATCTAACCCTTGCTAGACGGAAAAGCGACTCCATGATATTAAATTTAAAGGGTATCTTGTTTTTTATCTTTTTGCAAGCGGGTGTTTTTTAGTTTATAAATATATTTTTTTATTGTAAAAAAATGCTTTTTTTTGTTATTATCTAATACAAACAAAAAAAAACCGGGCAGGAGCATGTCGGACCATGCTTAGTGTAGGGTTCCGGAGCCGTTGCTGTTTGATAAAATCCGATTGGAATAATTGCACCAGCAGAAGAGACCTTTTGTTGAAAAACAGCGCAGTTTTTCGGCAATAACTCAATGACGATATATGCGATCATGTCCGAAGTATTTTTAGTTTAAAGTATTTTTGGCTACCTTTCCAATTTTTTTTATAAAAAAATCCAAAAATATTCACTTAATCAAAAAAGTTTATTTGAAACCTTAAAATGTTTTTAAAAGTGTTGAATGATGTGCCACACGTTGATATTATGAAAAAAAAATTGACAGCTTTAATAAATAAATAATAAATGTATTCATAAAAAGTATATAGGCACAATAGCTTATCTTAGGTACACTTATAAATAATGAACGGCACAGTTGGATATTTGAGTTGTTGAGCTTTGTTACATGTATGGGAGAGCTTTATTTATTTTTACTATCAAACAAAGTAGCGGCTACTACAAGAAGACACTTTTTCACCAAATTTAATCAATATTCATTGTGTAGTCTTTGAGTAACATGCCTGTGACATACGGACGGACATGACGAAACTATAAGGGTTCCGTTTTTGCCATTTTGGCTACTGAACCCTAAAAAGATATAGCGAAAGGAACTAGGTTCCAACAGTTTGTCCATAAGACAGCTCTCCTTTTTTTTGTTACCTAAATTTCAACGGTTTCGTTTGCTTTATCTTTATATTTATACTAGCTTATGCCCGCAGCTCCGTCCGCGTGATCATCGCATACGGCACGACAGTGAAAAACGAACGTAGATGCTCTGTTTTTAGGTATTGTAGTGATAATTCTATGTATATATTCTTTGTATATATTGTAGTGTTAATTCGTGCCTTTTCTGTATATATTCCATTAGTTATGTATTTCACCATTTTAATATTAATATCGCTTCTCTAATATCTCTTTAATACTTATTGTAAACAATTATTTTTGATAAATCAAATCTGTCATTTCGACTAATATTTTCATGGTTTCTATGACAACAGATAAGCAAAGAGTTATTTGTATTTTTATAAAAATAGTATCTATTATAATTCCAAACTGGCTGTGTGTAATTTGGTTAGGTAAATACTAAATTTGAATTAGGATACGCTTTAAAATTTTGAATGCTTCTAGAGACATTTCTTTATGAGAAAAAATCTGAAGAAAAGTCAGAGAAAGGACAGCTCTCCAAGAGTGAACAGTGGGCAACAGTTCTCCGAAAGAAACGGCGAACGGCAAACCTGTCGCCGTCATATCTCTCTCTACCGAACCGCATCTCTACCTACTGGCGTCGCACCTTTACCTACCGACGCCACATCTCTACCTGCCGGCGCCACATCTCTATCTACCGACGCCGCATCTCTGCCTGCCGACGCCGCATCTCTGCCTCCCGACGCCGCATCTCTGCCCGCCGACGCCGCATTTCCACCTGTTCTCTCTATCGACTCCGCATCTCTCTCTACCGACGACTCCTAGGTTATTTTTAGTTTTAAGTAGTTTTTAAGTTTTTTTGTAAATATAATGTTCTAATCAATCTAAGCTTTCATTTCACTACAGTATTTATACAGTGATTTCACGAACAGGTTTGGCAATGACATGTTGTGTTGGTGTTCACATATGGTTAAAAAACTTTTAAGCATCAGGCAGTTGTTAGTGCTGAAAAGAGAAAATAATAGAAATGGCTCACGTTACGCGCGACGGAAATAAAATTCCTTATATCCGACCTTAGAGCATTTTTCGAATGAATTACATGTTATATCGTGTGTGAATGTTACACAGATGTAGTTAAATTTTTGTGAGGCTCTTATCTCGTTTCCGGATAAAAAGCGCTCGTACCTCCGGCATAATGTAACGACTACCCTCCGTAATATCATAATCTGCGTATCCAAAGTGGTGCTTGTTGGCGAGGTTACAAAACAAAATGTCACAATTCATACCGCGGAATAGTTATTCTGCGAAATGAATTATGCCATTTTGTTGAGTACTCGTAGTACGATTAGTATGCTGACAAAAATACAGTTGTTACCTATTTGTTATTATATCTCTTAAATAAAACCAAAAGTTGTCCGCCGATGAGCATAAAATTTTGAAAGAACGCTCCATTTCGCTTTTAAATACTAAAATACAATTTTAAAAGGGTGCCATGTAGTTAAGTCCTTCACTGATTGTGTAGACTATAAATTAGGCACAATAAAAGCTTTCAAGGCGACATTTCTGAGTAGGTATGTCATAGCTGTTATTTCCATTTTGCGCAAGCATTACAAAAAAAATATTTCCAATAATACCACACTCGACAAAGGTCGTGGAGGGTGGCACTTAACTCACTCAAACGTTTCATCGAAATCTCAAATACTAAATATTATGTATCGTACGTTATGTGAAAAGCTCTATACGGTAGGTTTCCCTTTACCAGATAAAAGAGTACTGTACAGTACTGAGCAATAATCCCTGTGCCGCTGAATAGATCATAATCATTATTATTATCTTACCCCGGTCGGGGATTATTGCATTTATTATTGTATCATCATTATAATGATTATATTGATGAAACATGCTGCGTAAGCTTAATAAGCAGTTATTAATCGAATTACTGCCTTTTGCTATAGCAAGTTTTCCGTGTATTTTCTAGGTTGGCGGAGTACAATAGTGAGCTGCTATTAGATAGGACCGGTAGTGTTTAGTAACTAAGTCTCTAGTTCTAAAAATAATATACTGTTTAGATAAGTGAATCAATTAATCAATAAAATATGTATGGGGGCACATGTACTGTACTGACTACATATATTATAGTATTTGTATGGCACTAATGTTAATAATTTATAGAATATACGTCTTGGTATATTGTATGCCAAGTTTATAGTTTTGTTTCGTAGTCCCAAGTGTTAGACCGCAGGACCTGCGGATGAATTGCTACCGAGACAGCGCCAGTATGGTTTCAAACTTTCGGGATATGCTACCTAGGGAAACCAAATAGGTTGTGTCTAGATTATCTCTTATGAATAAGAGATGATGATTAAGAAATAGTGACCTTGACTTAAATAATTCTATTAAAGTAGGTATAGAAAAATAAGTAAGTATTGTTACCAAATATTGATATTCCAAAGGCCAAGTGATAAGACTTCTGGGTAAATGCCAAAATAAAACCAAACATGTGAATAGAACGCCGGTAATGATATGATGATTTTTCTAAAATGCTGAAATATGGTTTCTTTATTTTAAATAAAAAAGCCGAATACAAAATTTTACAGATCTAATTTTAAAACCGGCGGAGTTTTACACAAATTTGCGAACCCTATTTTACCATTTTAGAGGTTGATTTTACAAAGACGCTGAAACACGTATTTTTTTTATTTTAAATTAAAAAGCCATGTACAAGATTTTACACATCTAACTTCAAAACTGAAGGCGTTTCATACGAAGTTGCAACCTTTATTTTACCCCCTCAAGGGTAGATTTAAAAACGCTGAAATACGTGTTTTTTTATTTAAAAAGTTAAATACGCAAATTCATAGGTGTAACAACCAATCTTGCAACCCCTATTTAACGCCCTTAGGAGATGAATTTCCAAAAACCCTTTCTTAGTGAATACCTACAAATGGTGTCAACTACCAAAATTTCAGGTTTGTAGCCAAGCCGCTAGGGCTTAGGCGCTGCGTTGATGATCAGTCAGTCAGGACAGAAGATAGATGCGCACAGTTTAAAAAACAAGTAAACAGAACATTCTATACATGAAATTAAATGTCTATCTATATTCGTGAAATTAAACGTCTATCTATATTTCTGTTCATATACTTCTCACAAAAGAACCATTATTATAATAATAACGAAATGTATTATAAATCTGATCAGATAACAGCGATATCATCAGTCAGAAATAAATTTAGCTGCATACTTGTAAATATGTCGAAAATGTAATATGATTATATCGCGTTAACTTATACTAAAGTACTCCGTTTATTAGCTTTAACAAGCAACTTCAACTAACATGGGCATGTTAGTAACTCGGACAATATGTTAAAAATTTATAACAATTATTGATAACTAGCTGTCGCCCGCGGCTTCGCCCTCGTAGTTGATTAATCGCTTTCGATCACAACGCGCAACACGTGTTTCCTTATTTACAGCCACAAAGCCAAATACAACATTTCACAGCTCTATCTTCAAAACTGACGGAGTTCTATATTTTGCGACACCTATTTTTAAAAAACGCTGAATATCGAGTTTATTTCTTTTAAATTAAAAAGACAAATACGAAATTTTACATATCTAACTTTAAAACTCATGGAGTTTTATACCAACTTGCAACACCTATTTTACCCTTTTAGGGGTTAATTTTTCAAAAACATACATCTGACAAAGAAACATCGATTTTACTCCCGAGGCACACAAATGTGTGATAAATAGATATGATATAGATGTTACAAAAAAAGGTGGTGAAGGGTTAATTTGTATTTTTTTTTTCTAAAAATATTTTACGATGTTATTTGGTGTAATGTAAAGAAGCCAAGAGCGGGAGGTTATTAGTATATTAAAAATCATCCTGTATATTTTACAATAGCATCAAACTAGAATAATAGGAAGATAAGAATAATGGTAATATAAATCAAGATGTCGTATTTGAAATCTCGCCTCGTACCACGTGGACGTGTGTCCAAGTGACTATTCGTACTCGCACTTATTTTTATAGCCGAAAATATAGAATTGGATATAAATTATTTTAGTGACAGCTATTGAGCATTATCTCACATCTCTCTCTAAAACAACACAGCCAATAAAATGCGATCTTGAATATTAAAAACTTTTATTACTTTTGCAACCTTCTTGAACAGAATTGGGCTTTATAAGACCAGCTTTTAGGACTTATTCGCCCATTACAGTGCGACGATATCTTAGAGAAAACGATAAAATATTATTGAATCCCCAAAGTCCCAGAGAACGTATTTTTTTAATATTTTTTTCTCCACTGTGAGTCAACAATAGATTGGTCTTGTTGAATAAAGACTTGCTATGCCTTATAAACAACTCCGTAAGAAGCTTACTGTTACGTCCTATGTAAGGACTTATATAGCTAGTAATAACTAATAAAACATTATTAGATTAAGTGCTTTATTATTGATAGGAACATAAAGTTGGAGGGACCTATGGGATGTAAGTAAAAGTTGCACGAGTTTTATAAAGGTTTTCTAATTCATAGTTTGTTATGCATTTGTCAACACTTTCGAATAATCTGTGTTTTTATTATTATTTGATTTTGTTTTGGTAGAGCACCGATTTAGGGTTCTTTTTTCCTTTTTGTATGTTTGGTTACTAACAGCCCTTTAAATTACCATTTCAGTCTTCGATATAAAGTTAATATTTACAGTCAAAAAAGTATCGGGAATGGATAGTGGTTCGAAATTAAATTTTTTGGTTTTCCTTTGTTGTTAGATTGGCACAACTGTTTTCCACCGTGGTGTTTAACTTGCATCTGTTTTTTAAATTAAATACAGTGTTGTTTTTAGTTAGATCATATCTAGTGTGTATTGCGGATTTCATAATGGATAAAAACATCGCACAAAGAGTTTGTTTTAAATTTTGCATCGCGTATGGAATTTCGTGTTCAGAGTTCCTGAAAATGTTACAAAGGTCTTACGGTGAATCGACCGTACTAAAAACACGTGCTTATGAGACCAAAAGCGGTCGAGATGTGATGAAAGATTTGCCTTGCTCTGGTAGGCCAACAACGTCTTCAACTGAAGTTAAAATCGCTAAAGTGAAGGAAATAGTGACAGAAAATCCTCATTCAAGTTTGAGAGAGAGCCGCTGAACTTTCTGTGTCTCACGAGTCGATCCGTACCATTTTAAATGAAATAAAGACTAAAACGCGTAAGAGTCGCCGAGGAATTGCTAGAACGAGTCAATTCCGACCCAATCTCATTGTTACTGTTAACGGTACATAGGTTAACGAGTTTGACATGCAAACTAGTTAACTAGCTTCGGAGTGGCGCCTTGAACCGTGAACCAATTTTTGACCAAAAACATAACAAATACTATCGACCAACTTATTCTTATTCACCACATATGGCTCCAGCCGACTTTTTTGTGACATTCGGTAGAACACAAAGAAGAATTCGCGGCAAGACCTAAACTCAATTCTGGGAAAAGCGTTTAAAAATGTTTTGATGATTGGATTATTCGTTGTCGTACGTTTCTGAAGGAGCATACTTTGAAGGCGACAAGATAAAATTGAATGATTAACTAACATTCTGTATATTAATTATCGTTTTCCGGTATTTTCTTGACAGGGTAGTATAACGCAACGAAAGAACATAGCATACAATGTAAATAAAGCAGCATAGTCAGGCTATTAGGTTTAATTTATGTTGTGTATCCGATGGTATTACGTTGTAACTAGATATATTGGCGTTCTATACGATATTTTATTTGGACCACTACTTCTAATAAACCTTTTGTCAATATCAACTTTGGTGACATCTCGTCGTAAAATAATATTAACTACATCGCCATTAAGTGGGTACTTTTTGAACTCTGGATGTATTTATTGTCTTTAATGAAATATAATTTATTTGATTTTAGAAACTTATATAAAACTTATATAAACTAAAACTCCTGGACTGATTAAAATTTTACTTCTATGTGTACATTAAGGCAGGAGGAGCTGAAGCTAAAGAACCGCTCAGGGTTGACCCACAACATAATGTGCATCTACTACATGGCTAATGTTTACAGTACTAAACTTTCAAATCAAATAGATATGTTGCTGTGTGAAAGGGCTGGTTAGTCTGTCAAATGAACCAGCATATGCTTTTGTAATAAGAATGAATTTAAACATCACTTTCATTAAATAATCTCTATATGTTTTACAAAAACGTTGAAATGAAATTAGAGAAAACCCATGGATCGTTAGTTAATCTTCCAGAGCTTAAATCCCTATCGCTTTTTGGTTAATCTTAGGGTATTACTGCGCTAAAATTAGCCAGTGCAATGTTCTCCGATGCGTTGTAATCTGTATTAATTAATACATAACTATAAATTGACGATGTATTTACATAGTGTTCACAGACTGCATGCAACCGATTTATGCAAAACTAAGAAGATTTATCGTTAATGTAATGTGGTTTTCATCTACGCGTTTTGATTTACTAAATATCTAAAACACGTATCGTAAATTAATAAAGTGCGGAGTCGATGCGACATAAAACCTGTCTTGAATCAAACAGTGTGAACTAGTTTTAAAAACCAATTCATGCAAAGATTTGATATTTTTTGATAACAGATCTTTTTAATACAGTATTCACGAACAAATACTCTCTATAGAAGCTGTATTTAACGATTTACTCAAATCAACAGCATATGAAAAGCTACAAAGAGGTCAGGTATATCCTCGATCTGAATTCTAAATGAATATAATTATGTCACCAAAAACCGTAATTATTCAACGACAAAGTAAAATAATTCGAAACGCATTGTGAACGATGTCGATTTACCAAACAACACATATAAAATACAGATACAAATTGTTATATTTGACATAAATAGGATAGATATACAAAGTGTTCTTATAAATAATTACATAATTAGTGCTAGCCTATTTAGCCATTCCATAGCATGCAAATATTGATTAGGCACTTAAAACTAGGTTTACAATACGAATAAGAATTTTTGTAACCTTAACCTTCAAAGAACTCTATAAGGGAATAGAAAGATTTTTCGATAAGTCAACAACCAAGAGCTGATGGAAACTCTTTAGGGGAAGTAGTTTTAAATTATTAGGTATTTTATTATAAATCTTAACACACATTTCGTAACAATTGTTTTGAAATGACTAGTCCCAGATATCATGCCCAACACAAGCCGGTCTGGATTCTTTACATGTTCTCTCTTAGTTGTGTCTTTTGCTTGCTTAAACAACTCAGAGTGACATTTAACTATTTTTTTTACTTTTAAAATATAAAGGCAAGCAAGGTCAAAATACTCCCGTATTTTTAAGGTTTTGAAGTAGGGGCGACGAGGTATGTTGGGTGCAATGTCGCAAATAGACTATTATGCACTTTTTCTGGGGAACCGTATGGTAGTAATGATTCGACATACGCAAAATAGCCTGTACACGCAGTTCTTCTGTTTGCATTTATTTTGTTGCTTACTTTCTTAATATGTTCTGCCCATATCGCTGATGTTATTTCGATATATTTCGATGTTATTATGATTGGTCAATCATCATTGTTATATTTATGTTAGCCACAGGTATATTATCGCGTACTCATACTTGGCTTTGAACTAGCTATATAAATAGTACTTTTTTGTATTATAATAATTATAGTTTTCAGATGAAGAGAAGTCTCTGCGCAACCCGGTCGAAACGTCTAAACTGTTACATTGCTGTAATGATTCGATACATAATAAACACTTAACCTAAATTTGTCTTAAACCTAACTTAAATCTAAATATCAAATTTATACCAAACCTTAAATCTACATATAAATACAGCATAATAATATTTGCACCTCTATAAGAATAACTTAGCTTCAACAAACAAACTGACGTCCAGTACTGATTTTAGTATAGATAAATTACCGGTTAGCGACACGGCCAGTGACAATGCACGGCGAACGCCGCGCCCCCTGCGCGCGAGTAGGGATTAGACTACTGACCGTCAACTTGTCGAGAGAATACGTGCGCTCGCTTTTAAAAAGACGACATCATTAAATATCGTGCTTTTAATTACTCTCTAAGTGCGTACGTTATAGTTCGCAATAATCTGTACATATCTATAAGTGCTTTCTACTGCGCCACTAGGCAAAAAAAAACTAAGAATTGAAATCATACGTGAATATTGTGACCCCGTTATCGGGTAAGTTGTGCTTTTATTAGCTATGCGTACAGTGCATAATTATTATATCCACACCTTGTGTATTTTGGTTTTTATGTAATTAAGTAGATTTATTAATTTAGACCAGTGCTTTGTGAATTCCTATAAATGCATACCTTCATACCTAACTTTATTTCTGTGTACCGACATAGTGTTTTAATATTTAGCTTAACATTTTAAATTCTATATATATTTCGCTGATTAAACTATGTGAGTCCTTCCGCTTGCTTTAAACCGTGACTGCCGCACCTTAGTTAACTAATTTGTAGAAAAATGTAATTAATAGAATCGTTCGCTTTGCCTTTACCGCCTTCCGCAGTCACGGTGAAAGTTTGGGCGTATACTTATGGTCCACCCGTGCCTGATTCCAGGGTCTTAAGTTCACCCTTAATAACCGAGGAAAGAAAAAGCGGGGGGTAAGACCTACTCGGCTGGAGACGAAGACGCCCCGCTGTCCCCCAGATCTTCGGATGCGGACAACCCAGGAGCGTACGGTTCTTATGCTGTCAGTGCAAGCTAGGGTATCGTGTCTTTTAGTAGACTAGGGTAGCGAACCCACTTCCCGGCCAATAAATTTGTTTCAATAAATTATTTTTTTATAACATATATATTTTTTTATTTACCGTTTACGTATAGACGTAACAGTGGCGCCAAACGTGGTTCTTAGACGTACTCTAGGCTTGCACTGACATTTTTGTAGATAGTTTTCTTTGGTGATGGTTACAGTCAACGTTTTTTTTATGTGAAACGATATTGTTTCTGGTCTAATAGTGCGTTGTTAACATGTTTTAAAGATATGTTATTATTATAAATTGTAACTGGCTATTAACAACACACTATTTAAGCCTAAAATCTTTTTGAAGAAATTGTCTATTCTACAATTATTTTTTTCTCTCACTACCTGCCTTAACTACCCACATATAAACAAAATCGTTACTATTCATTTTATTTTGTAACAGAATGGACAATTTTTAAACGAACAATCAGTTCTCCTAATACCATCTGATTTTGCAACTTATTTCTATTTTCTTGTTATTTTGTTGTGTTGTATTTTGTCGTATGTTAAATAATTTAGCGTAACTATTTATGTGCCGTATATGTAGTTGAGCTTAAGCTTTAGTAACTTAATAATTGCACAACATATCAGATAACGATCTTATAAGAATAAATACCGGCATATAATATATTTACTTAAATAATATAAATAATTAGTTACATTACGGTTTTCGAGGTTTATGTCGAATTATTTTAAATAACTAAGTATGTCTAAACAAATTAAATACCTGTCTTTACAAAAATCGGAGCTTGAATATGAGGTTGCGATTAGAGGCGAAGTACCAGCTAGTAATGTTCCGGACCTTAGAAAACAAATTACAAAACAGGCAAAAAGTTTTCCTTCTGAAGACATATTGGAATCTCATCTAGAATTTGCAGATGATATCAAGGGTGCTAAAGACAGCTTATCAAAATTAAAAAATAACATTCTATCTCTTAAAACTAAATATGATAATAATTTATTTATTAGATGTGAAAACCTTGCTCACCATATATATCACCGACTTAATAGAATTCAACCTACGACATCGGAAGATACATTATATTACAAAGATTGTTCGCAGAAACTAGAAGCTTTCTATAAGGAACTAGCTTCTCTCGTTACAGTTACTCCTGTGAAAAGTAATAGCGAGTCGGAAGACGTACCTGTATCTAATATTTCGGTCAGCTGTGACCGGGGCATTGCTGCGGAATTAGCCAAGTTAAAGTTTGATGGCAAATCGTGTGTTCGAGCTTTCATTCAAGATGTTGACGAACGCATAAAGGCCAGAAATATAAAGCCAAATCGGGTATTGGCTTTTGCCACAGAAATATTCACAGGTGACGCCCTGCACTGGTTCCGCAGCGTTCGTAATTCTATTGATACTTGGGAACAATTAGTTATTTTTTTAAAGAGGGATTTCGTGCAATTCGACTATGATTACAGACTAATGAACGAAATACGTTTGCGTACTCAGGGGGAATCAGAGTCTATTATTATATATTTTGCTATAATGGAGGGTATGTTCTCAAGATTGTCCAAGGTAGTTAGTGAAGAGGAGAAACTAGAAATACTTTTACATAATATTAGACCTTGCTACGCTAATACACTAGCCTGCTCACCAGAGATTAAATCTATTTCGGAATTGCGCACCATATGCCGTAATTTCGAAAACTATCAGACTCGCGTATTACAATTTAGAGAACCCCCAAAGATAACAGCAGATACTTTAGCCCCTGAATTCGCTTATACTAAGCCAACTACTAGTTCCAGTTCTTCTTATATGGCTTACAAAGGCGCTAAAAACTATAACACTAGTGCTATTAATATTCCTCAGGTTAATGCGATGCAAATTAACAACAAGACTTCTAATTCTGTATTCTGTCCGAGATGCCGCAGTAACACACATTCCTTAAAAAATTGTAAAGAACCTAGGTTCATCATCTGTTTTAAATGTGGCAAAAAGGACTTCCGTTACCCAGAGTGCCCTAACTGTAACAGTCCTCCTCAAGAATCTAAATCAAAAAACTGATAAGAGATTGTAGCAACATACAAAAATTTAATCCTGATGAGTGGAATAATTGGCTTAACTTTGTAAATACGTTTTTTAAAACTTACAATACTGTTGCTGCAATCAAAAACTATGTTCCTTCTAACGACCCTAGGCCCTACGTTAAGGTAAATATTATAAACAACTCCTTAACTATGTATGGCTTATTAGACTCTGGTTCTGCTGTGAGTGTTATTGGAAATGATTTTCACTTACATCTAAATAAATACTTTTTACAAATTGATAATTCTGAAATTATAACAATCACCGCTGCTGGTGGTCAACCTATGCAGTCATTAGGTTTTATGTTTCTGCCCTTGTTTTTCAATAATAAATGCGTCGTTATCAAGGCTCACGTTGTACCTGAAATTAAAACATCTCTAATTCTAGGTATTGATTTCTGGACCAAATTCGAGATATTTCCTAATAATATTAAAGACATAGAACTTCTTAATAATGATAACCCTAGCCTATTTGAAGTTTCTAACCCTACCATCACAACAATGTCTACTGAACCTATTATAAAGTCCTACGCTACCCTTGATGCTTCTCAAAAAGCACAAATTGACGACATAGTCGGTCAATTTGAACAAGTGTCTTTCGAATTAAAGGGTCTCGGGAGAACTCACTTAATAGAACACCGAATAGACACGGGTGATGCGGCACCTATTAGGCAAAGGTACTATCGCATGTCTCCCGAAAAGAAAAGAATTATAATCGATCAGGTTGATGAAATGTTAGCCTTAGACGTGATAGAATCCTGTGAAAGTCCATGGTCTTCCCCTGTGCTTGTTGTAGACAAAAAGGATGGCAAACCGCGTTTCTGTCTGGATAGCAGAAAACTAAATTCTGTTACAAAGAAAGACGCTTATAATCTACCTTACGTTTCGGAAATTTTAGATAATCTTAGAGACGCTAAGTTCCTGTCTAGTATTGACCTATCTAAATCGTTTTGGCAAATACCTATTGCTTCAGCCGATCGTGACAAAACCGCCTTCTATGTACCTGGAAGAGGCACCTTTAGATTTAAAGTTACTGCCTTTGGTTTATCTAATGCTCCAGCCACGCAACAAAGGTTAGTCGATACCTTGTTTGGCCCTGAATTTGAACTGAAAGTGTTTTCTTACCTGGATGATATTGCAATAATTAGTAACTCATTTCAGGAACACGTCACTCTATTGCACCGCGTTCTAGAGAGGCTAAAAAGCGCTAACCTTACTGTAAACTTAGCTAAATGTCAATTCTTTAGGAAAGATTTACGATATCTTGGTTACATTATTGACGAGCATGGTCTCCGTACTGACCCGGCTAAGGTAGAAGCGATTTCTAATTTCCCTATCCCCACCACTAAAAAGGAGGTTAAAAGATTTCTGGGCACGGCATCTTGGTATAGACGCTTTGTGCCAAACTTCAGTACGATAGCTGGTCCACTTAATAAACTTACCTCTAGTAGTAAAAAGGCACCGCCTTTTGAATGGACTCCGGAAGCTGACGAAGCCTTCCACAACCTAAAATCTTATCTAGTGAATGCACCAGTATTAGCATGTCCTAATTTCGATTTCAGTTTCGATGTTCATACAGATGCAAGTAATTTCGGGGTAGGCGCCATGCTTTCGCAAACGATAAAAGGTGAGGAGCACCCAATAGCATACATGAGCAGATCTCTCAGTGGAGCTGAACGTAACTATAGCGTTACCGAAAGGGAGGCCCTCGCTGTCCTTGTCGCATTAGAGCATTGGCGGTGCTATCTCGAAAACGGTAAAACATTCACAGTCTTTACGGACCATTCCGCTCTTAAATGGTTTTTGTCCCTCTCTAATCCAACCGGTCGCCTCGCCCGCTGGGGTGTAAGACTTTCCTCGTTCGATTTTGAAGTCAAACACCGCCGAGGCAAGGACAACGTTATACCGGATGCTCTGTCTAGATGTGTACAAGTGTCCGCACTACGCAGTCTAGAGGTTGCACCTACTACCACTACAGACACTTGGTACCTGAATATTTTTGTTGGATGTAACCAGTCCCAGTCAAACTTTCCTAACTATAGAGTTGAAGATAATACATTGTATAGGTTCGTCAAAAGTAAAAATCCGCTAATTTCGGAATATGAGTGGAAGGAAGTTATTCCGCAGGAGTTACGTGAGAAAGTAATAAGCGACAACCATGCCGAACCAACAGCTGCTCATTTGGGCATCTTTAAGACCTATAAACGCCTTCTTTTATCGTATTACTGGCCTGGCATGTATGCAGATGTGGTCAGATTTGTTGGTGAATGTAGTACGTGTTTAGCCTATAAACATGCCGCTCATAACACCCTAGGAAAAATGGGCCGTCCCAAAGACTGTGCCCGCCCTTTCCAAACACTTTCTATAGATCTTGTAGGTCCTCTACCTAGTAGCAGAAAACAAAACAATTACATTCTAGTAGTTAATTGCTGTTTCTCTAAATACTGCCTAATATTTCCACTACGACAAGCTACTGCTGTCGCTGTCTGTAAGCATCTTGAGGACAACGTCTTTCTTGTACATGGTATCCCAGAAACCATAATTATGGATAACGGGACACAGTTTGCAGGTCGCGAGATGGAGGGACTATTGAAAAAGTATAAAGTACCTAAAGTGCATTTCACTCCTAAATATACTCCTCAGGTTAACAACGTGGAGAGGTATAATAGGACTATAATCACATCTATATCGACATTCGTAAATGACGACCACAGGAGTTGGGACGTTAATTTATCTAAGATACAATTCGCTATTAATAACTCCGTGAATGAAGTAACGGGTTACACACCCTCCTTCTTAGTACATGGAAGAGAATTAGTAACTTCCGGTTCTCACTACGTTGATAATGACAATAGTAATGAGATTCTGTTCCTACCTCGTGATATATATGCTGAGAATTTAGGTCACTTAGCGGAAATATTTAATAAAGTACAAGCTGCTCTTTGGCACAATCATCAAAAATCATGCCAACGTTATAACTTGCGTCGTAAGGATGTCGAATTTAATGTGGGAGACGTCGTGTGGAAACGCTGTTTCTTTCAAAGTGATAAGGGTGCACGTTTTTGTAAAAAACTTGCACCTAAATTTGAAAAGTGTAAAGTAATTGAAAAGAAGTCACCACTCGTCTACGTGCTAGAGGACATGAATGGTCGTAATCTAGGAGTTTGGCATGTAAAGGACCTTAAGTTAAAGTTAACGACTTCGTAATCCTAACTTGTAATTGGATGTTAGCATTACGGATTTTTCTAACCTCGAAAAATCCTTATCTGGGAAGGGGGGTACTGTTACATTGCTGTAATGATTCGATACATAATAAACACTTAACCTAAATTTGTCTTAAACCTAACTTAAATCTAAATATCAAATTTATACCAAACCTTAAATCTACATATAAATACAGCATAATAATATTTGCACCTCTATAAGAATAACTTAGCTTCAACAAACAAACTGACGTCCAGTACTGATTTTAGTATAGATAAATTACCGGTTAGCGACACGGCCAGTGACAATGCACGGCGAACGCCGCGCCCCCTGCGCGCGAGTAGGGATTAGACTACTGACCGTCAACTTGTCGAGAGAATACGTGCGCTCGCTTTTAAAAAGACGACATCATTAAATATCGTGCTTTTAATTACTCTCTAAGTGCGTACGTTATAGTTCGCAATAATCTGTACATATCTATAAGTGCTTTCTACTGCGCCACTAGGCAAAAAAAAACTAAGAATTGAAATCATACGTGAATATTGTGACCCCGTTATCGGGTAAGTTGTGCTTTTATTAGCTATGCGTACAGTGCATAATTATTATATCCACACCTTGTGTATTTTGGTTTTTATGTAATTAAGTAGATTTATTAATTTAGACCAGTGCTTTGTGAATTCCTATAAATGCATACCTTCATACCTAACTTTATTTCTGTGTACCGACATAGTGTTTTAATATTTAGCTTAACATTTTAAATTCTATATATACCTAGTCTGGCCATAAATACTGTTACAATTAAAAATAAGAAAGATATTACATTTGAATTTGGAATCTGTCATTTTTATACGATTGTTCATTGTATTTTCTAATTTTGGCGCCAATACATTGTACAATATTTTGCTATATTAAAATGGAGTGGGGTGATAAAGAAAACCGAATCGCTGTGATTGCATTACACAAAGTTGGTATGGAGCCGAATGTAATTTTTAAAACTCTCCATACGCTTGGTATTAGTCAAATGTTTGTGTACCGGGCTATTAATAGGTACAATGAGACCTTCTCTGTTTGTGACAGAAAAAGATCTGGCCGTCCACGTAGTGTTCGTACGAAAATGGTGGTCAAAGCAGTAAGGGAAAGAATTCGAAGAAATCCTGTCCGAAAGCAAAAGATTTTATCTCGGGAGATGAAGATAGCACCCAGAACCATGTCACGCATTTTAAAAGATGACTTAGGACTTGCAGCCTATAAGAGACGCACTGGTCATTTTTTAACTGATAATTTAAAAAAGAATAGGGTGGTAAAATCGAAGCAACTACTGAAGCGGTACGCAAAGGGAGGTCACAGAAAAATTTTGTTTACGGATGAGAAAATCTTTACAGTTGAGCAACATTTTAACAAACAAAATGACCGTATTTATGCTCAAAGCTCTAAGGAAGCTTCCCAATTAGTCGACAGAGTGCAACGTGGGCATTATCCGACTTCAGTGATGGTTTGGTGGGGTGTTAGCTATGAAGGAGTGACTGAGCCATATTTTTGTGAAAAAGGTATCAAAACATCGGCACAAGTGTATCAAGATACCATTCTTGAGAAGGTAGTTAAACCCCTTAACAACACCATGTTTAATAACCAAGTATGGTCCTTCCAACAAGACTCAGCGCCGGGTCATAAAGCTCGGTCCACGCAGTCTTGGTTGGAAGTGAACGTTTCGGACTTCATCAGAGCTGAAGACTGGCCGTCGTCTAGTCCCGATCTTAATCCGCTGGATTATGATTTATGGTCAGTTTTAGAGAGTATGGCTTGCTCTAAACGCCATGATAATTTGGAGTCCCTAAAACAATCCATACGATTGGCAGTGAAGAATTTTCCCATGGAAAGAGTGCGTGCTTCTATTGATAACTGGCCTCAACGTTTAAAGGACTGTGTTGCAGCCAATGGAGACCACTTCGAATAAGCTTTTTATATTTTGAATTGTTTTTTATTTATGTATTAAACTAACACACTGTTAAAGTAATAAATATTATTTGCAATAAAAAAAAATGTTTTTTCTTCGTAACAATATTTATGGCTAGACTAGGTATTTCGCTGATTAAACTATGTGAGTCCTTCCGCTTGCTTTAAACCGTGACTGCCGCACCTTAGTTAACTAATTTGTAGAAAAATGTAATTAATAGAATCGTTCGCTTTGCCTTTACCGCCTTCCGCAGTCACGGTGAAAGTTTGGGCGTATACTTATGGTCCACCCGTGCCTGATTCCAGGGTCTTAAGTTCACCCTTAATAACCGAGGAAAGAAAAAGCGGGGGGTAAGACCTACTCGGCTGGAGACGAAGACGCCCCGCTGTCCCCCAGATCTTCGGATGCGGACAACCCAGGAGCGTACGGTTCTTATGCTGTCAGTGCAAGCTAGGGTATCGTGTCTTTTAGTAGACTAGGGTAGCGAACCCACTTCCCGGCCAATAAATTTGTTTCAATAAATTATTTTTTTATAACATATATATTTTTTTATTTACCGTTTACGTATAGACGTAACACAATCATATGGTAAACTTACCTAACATCGTAGCGTAATACGATGAATACGATCTAATACGATGTAAATATTATAATTAAACATGACGTGCATGAAATAATTAACTCCGTTAGCGTACTTCTGATATGAAAATCAATATATTTAATAACTCTTATGACCACATACTGCTACATTAATTTTTATTTCACGATTCAAAACCCTTCAATTGGCATAATACCAATACAGGTTCGGTGATAAAGATTTTGTAATCAGGTTTTGATTACCGATTTTATATTCGACACCGTCATAATCAGAGTACAGATTATGAGGTTAGGAAGCAAAATTAATTACGTAAGAACAGCTATTTTCGAATTACCGACCCGGGCTCTCAATTCAGGCCCCTAATAAATATACCTTTAGTGAAGTATTTGGGGCAAATTACCGGCCAAAATACTTCGTTTTTTTCCACCGATCCAGTCCTTGAGCGTAACGTTTAAGTATATAAAACCCAAGATGCTTATTTTCAGAGAACAGTTAGGCTAACCTGAAAACTAATTCATATGGTAAATATAAGTGACAAATAATTAATAAATATGAATGATGCTGAATGACAGGAATCAGGTTTGAGAAATATTTGTACGTGCTTACTAAATATATAAACCTCGTAAATTAGATTTGAATTCAAATTTCTTTGTTACGATAAGATAAACTTTAGTAAACAAATAGGCTATAAAAATACACGCTACGGTTCAAAGAAGTACAGCAGTAAATTAAACCAACGTCAACTACATTTGGTATTTATAATTGAGCCCATTCACATTTAGAATGGTAAAAATGAAGGAATATTATTACAAACTAATGCCGCGAACAAATACCACCTCATTTGGCCAATTTAATTAGTTTCCCCGTTTAATTTTATAAGTAAACCTTCCAATTCTAAATGTTATAATGTAATTTTCCTATTTTTGCGATTGAATAAAAGCAGGAAGTTTAAAAAGGCCAATCGTGTGGGGAGTTCTATTTTAGGTTTTATAACATTCACATTGGCACTCTTTGCGTCCGAAAACACTAACAGTTTTTATTAAAAATGTAAACAACGCTGGTACCTAAATGGTTACGGAATATTAATTTAGGCATACAATATACTTTTTTCATTAATAATGTATAAATGTTGAAAATGCCACAAAATCGTTATATTTGGAAGACAAATAGTTAAATCTAAGTTGTGGTTTTATAAGTTGGTGGTAATCATAAACCAATAAAGCGGTATACATATTGACACATTCAATTTTTAATGGGTGGCAATTTATGTTAGGGAAGTAGGTGCTTTAGTGTAGATCAAATTACGTACAAACGGGGTACAGTTATCGCAAAGAATGGCAAGCAGACAGAACCAGATGTGGCATTAAAGCTAAAGCCAAATGAAAACAATAATAAACCTTGGTATCTGTAGGGCGATTTCATCGAGGCTGTCGACGGGTTCGCTGAGCGGTCGCTCAAGCAGTCGGGACGGGCCAGTCAACATGTCGGAATTCATATTTCGTCTAGTTTTCGTGACTCCGTTCTGCTTCTTTCGTTTCTCCTCGGCGCGTTGTAGATTGTGAAATCGGAAGAAGAACATCGACATTATACTCTGGTAAGGTGCACTCGAATACGGACATCCGTCTCTCAACGCGAACTCTAAGTGCGGTATATGAAATTCACTGATGTCTTTTGATTTGAATGTTCACATTACACTCTTTGTTTGATTTACTTAGAATATATATATATATATATATATATATATATAATAGTTAGATGGAGCACATGGTTTTAGTTGACATGTAGATATAGTCATAAACAGTGCGGCATTGATTACGAATCGCGGTTATTGCGTTAGGCAACGATATATTACCTAAACATAGAAAACAAAACAGAGCTCAATATAAAGAAACGTATTCAAGTGTAATAAGATGGTTATTGTGGTGAGTATGTGATATTGAGCCTTTTCATGTGTTTCATGACCTACATTTCATTTGGGAGCGGCAGGTCGTAGGTACATAATTTATGATCCTGATCTATTCTGAGACGCCAAAATGTCCGTTGTTATTACTCTTCTTTATTATAACAATAATGTTGACGTAACTGATATATTTTAATAAGTACCTACTGATTTGCTAACATAAAATTTTACTATGAGACCTACCTGTCTACTTACATCAAAGAGAAAATTACAAAAACAAAACGGGTTTTCAAACACGTTATCGAATAAACCCTCTAATTGTATATGTTATCTAGTTGCAAATAAACTGTCATAACTAGACAGTTAGACAACTGCAAGTATAACGTAGTAGGTAGTGGCCATGGGTACTCCATTGACCGAGTTCAATGAACGGAAACATCGTTATCAAAGCAAATCTGCCTCTATTGAAAATGGATCAAAGCAGAAGTAGACGAAGGTTGAACATTATTATCTTGACTATTATCCCGACGTTAAATATAGTCATATAACAAATAAACATACCGTGAGCATGCGGTACATGCTTGTAAAAAAATATTTTATTACAAAACATTATGAAAGGTCTCATCGTGTCACACCTCACGAATTTCTAACTCACGTAGTAGTAGGCGGCACGGCACTCAACCTTATACTCTCATTAGCGTCGAGTCCCGCTATGTTCAGCATCCACGACTATTTTATTTTAGTTGCTAGTACGTATCTACTCTTTTCGCTGATCCATATTTATCCTACTATTTTCAGTCTAATCCCTAGTTCGATATTTCTGAAACGTCAGACATTTATTTGCAGTAATATGTTATTATTGTTTACCATATTTTTTGACTTTATTAAATATAAGTATGATAAATCTTTAGTTTCTTGTAATGATGTGATGATATTTTTTATAATGAGAACTTGCTGGAAACAACGTTGTAGCAACGCGATATTCTAATTTTTTCTCTTCTAAATATGTTGTCCCTTTTTGATGTTTACTTGTATAATTGAAAGATGGCATAGTCCATTGAAAAGTTACATTTGGGGTTGCGTTTTTTAGAGGACGCAATTTTATTTTTTTTATGTGTGGGGGGGGTCAGTGTAAAGCTAAAACCAAGTTTGTGGGGTCGCCACCCTTGTCCCACGGCTGCCATCTTGAAAATATGGGTAGAAATGGTTTTTACGATATAACTCTTAAACTATTTATCTGATAAAAAAAAATTGTTACGAAAAAATTATATCAAGCCATTTTTGTAGGTCGTTTTTTAAGGAACAACTTTAATAAGCAACATTTTTTCATTAAGTCAATAGCTAAGGTTTTACAGCGCTCCGAAGTGAGTATTATTTTTCAGTACTCTTAACTATACATATATTATACGCAATAATAATAAATATGTACACACGTCGTGTGTACATATTTCAACCCCTATTTTCAAGATGGCGGCCGTGGGACAAGGCTGGCGGCCCCACAAACTTGGTTTTAGCTTTACACTGACCCCCCTACACGTCAAAAAAATAAAATGGCGTCCTCTAAAAAACGCAAGATAAGGCCTAAAAAATGTAACATATAAATGGACTAACATGTATTCTGGCATTTTGGAAAATAATCTATTTGTTTTCACTGAATGGTTTTGTAATTAGTTGCCGTACTTGTATTTAGCTTGTGTTACAAAAAAGTACTATTTTTTTTTACCGCTTGTATTTGAGGGAAGATTTAACATAATATGACGAATCTAGTAACGTGTAAAGTGTAAATTAAATTTAATGAAACTTATATTTACGCATGCGTGTAAAGCGTATTTTTTGTAGTATTTTTAATGATTTTATTTAATGCATTAGAAACTACGATATCTCATCATTGGTGTTTATTCATGTTATCAGTAAAATGCATTCCCAAAGTTCTTTATCATTAACGTATTAGGAAAAATTAAGTAATATTTTACATAATTATTATTGGAGCGCTTACCGCAGTATGAATGATTGTTAGTTGACCTACATCATAAGGGACTAACACTATAATACAATTGCTAAGGATTACGACGTGAGCTTTATGAGATTAAAGCTCGGTTGCAGACCTGTATATATCAGACAGACAGGCATTGTAATTATGACGCTGTTACAGCAACCACTTACACTACACTTGTATTCTCAGTTAACAACTTAGAACTGTTTTTGTATTTATCTGGATTTATTTGCAAAACTAATTTATTTTTCTTTCTTTTGCAATAAACAAGTTGATCTTATAAGCAGGCGTGGTTATCACATTTTATAGGAACTATTAGGTTGAGCTATTAGATTTTCGAAAATATTTCTTTAACCATATATCGAATCCGTTGATTTTAATGAACTCACGTTATTTAATTGCACCTTCTACAAATTCGGCAATAAATATAATATGTTCGGTTGTTAAATGCCTTATGGCTAAATAAGGAAGAATTATGAATTTGCAGAGGCATAATATACCTGATTATTTCGCTTCCAGTTTCTTTTTTCGGGCACTTTCTGGTTTGAAGTAGCAAAAGGTTCTAAAATACTAGCTCGGTTCGATATTGGTATTCAATTTAATTTTTCTCAAATAATGAGAAAGGTATTACAGTTCTGATTTCTTTAAATTAACCTCACTCTGTCCACCTGTGTCTGTTATCCAGATTGCACGACTATCGATCTGTACGTAGATCGGAATGATGTTACTTTAACAAAAACCGGTCAAATATAAATTCGTCTAGTGATAGTTGAAAGTGTTGTACAAAGCGCTGAATACAGCGTCATTTTATGATCCTTTTGAACCTCATTCATTAACCATATTTCATCATAATTAGTTAATTGTTTGTCGAAATTATGACTATTGTTATCAATACACCAACCACATTTTATGGATGATGTAGCATTCAGCGCTACAATAGTAATTGTTATAATAGGTATTCTGTTTCTATAATTCTAATATATTCTCCAAATAAATTTGTAAATTACATTTAATACACTACCTAATTTTTTAGTATTATGCTTCTGCTATCTTGAACCATTTACCTTTTTCTTAACTTTACCATGAATTGTAAAAACTATTGGCGTACTTATCAATACAACGTAAAGCATGATCATGTCTTTGAAATTATGAATGTCCTTGATGTACTATTATTAAGATAAGTTATTGTCATACTATATTATGCTAAACATATCTACTTCATTTTCCAATACAAAAATCTCTAAAATATAAAAAACTTGAGAGATATTTTAGCTATTCTTGATCTTAAACCTTTTTCTTCACTTCACCATTATCATTACTAGTGACTAGTGACACTTTACTACACAAAGTGTTTTATTAAATTTCGTCGTATTCATTTCATTTTAGAAAAATATTTATTCAACAATCTAATGTATCTAGTTCCGGAAATCCAGTACATATGTAGTATATAAATAATAGGTATACTACCCACGTATATGTACTATGTACCTACATACCAAAACGTATAGGTACTTTTCTCAAGTCCCTACCAATAGGTCAATATTAAACAGTGCATTTCATAGTAGAAGAAGATCTAGTCAAGATATAAAAGTGTCAATACATCTAGCTCATTCATGTGCAAACAGTCTACAATTGCACTCTACTAGATACGTATAAGTATCATTATAAAAGATGTCGGTTTGTTGTATTAATAGAGCGATGAGAAGGGGAAGGAAAGGAAGATGAGTGCTAGCGTCTCGAGTGTTGTGCGCTTCACAATAGTCTATTTTCGCCAACTGTATGCTGCTTTCTCGTAGTAGTTGACCTCAAAATTTTAAAATTTGAAGATGGTACTAGTCGGTAACGCCCAAGTTGCTTTACAAATCTTTTATTTATTGTTACTTGTGGCTTGCATTCAAAACAGACATTTTTACAGAGGATATGTGCGGTCGCTATTAATAATACCTATTTACATGTCGATAAAGAATACAAACCCGCTGCGTCCATATATGAAAAATATATCATCCCCTAATTCCATTACCGCCACACTTCATCGAGTTTCTAAGAAAATGCAACGGAAAAGTTAAAAAGAAATAGGCTAAAAGTAAATTCCTGAGAGACAAAGTAGTCAAAAAGTTTTAAGATAACGGTGTTTTGAACTTATTGAGGAAAATTTGGTATTAATTCTGGCTTTATAACTTAAGATCAACATGTTTCACACTTTTTAGACACTGTGATCGTTGGAACCGAACGCGCGCGTGTTATACACGTGTTTGTATACGCTTATACGCGGTCGTGACGTGGGCCGTGCGTTTCACGCTGCCTCTACGACTAAATGCGATTTAAGTCAGCGTCGCACACGAGATACTGCCCGCCGCCAGCCGGCCGCCCTCGTCACAACTGCCTCCCGCTCCGCTCTCTCAACGCGCACCCCCGCATCCATAGCTCGTCAATGTATACCTACTTCGGTTTGATCCTGTACACTTGACACGGTCACGGTATATATAAATGCCTCATTTACGACTATGTTAATCTGTTCAACTACCTACAATATTAGTTACGCACAGATATTGTTCATAAAATTGTACGATCTCAGCTCGTCCAGCATCGATATTGCGTTAGTATGTTCACTGGGTAGATAATATGTGTATATTTTTGAAGATACAATGATAAGCAGTTTTTTATACGATTGATTTGACGAGTATTGTACCACCGCAGACAGACACATCATTGCGTCAAACTCATCGACCCGATAGCAATCTTTTACACGGAGAGGGAGGATTGGATACGGGAATGGAAAAGTAATTGAGCCTTTCAAATTCGAGTAACTTTGGACCTGAAGGTAACATGGCACCCGACAACGAACAAATCGGTTTGAGTACTGGCTATTATGAATTATGGCGCGCTTTGTAACCTGAATAAACATGACCTTTGATTTATACGTCCCTTGCTTTTAGAGTTGACAAGGGGGGTTTCTATAGCACCCACTTGTACATTAATGCTTATGCGTTATTCTTCTTGATTAAAACTTTTACATTTTAAATTTATGTGTAGAGATAAAACATTTATTTCAACCTGAACAGCTATATACCCCAATATAGCTATCACTCATTGTTGGGAAAAGTTCGCTAACCCTTAACTTTCACAAAACATTTTTTGTTTTCTAACTATAAGCGAAGTCCCTACCTACATTGTAAAACCAGGTTATGCTAATTTCAAACAAATTTAATCTGGCCTTATATTTTTAATGGTTATATGAAAGAATATGAGATCTTAGTCTTAACTTATGTATCGGACATATTCTCTCAATTTGCCAAGTATTTGCATTGTTACTTTTAACGACTAACATTATATCACTAGCATATAAAGTTATATGATTACTTATTTCTCATTATGAAATATATGTATTAAGAAATATAACTCTGTCTTATAATATTATGTCAATAATAAAAAAATAAATTTTAAAAATAAAATGCCACCGACTGCATGATTCAAGGTTATTTTGTTTTGTCTTTTTTAACGCAGCCGGGTTTCGCATTTTTTTTTTGTTCAGTCGTAAGACCCTCGAACAAGTATTCTTAAACAAAAGCTGAATTCAAGAATACTTGTTCATATCAGGGAATAAAATATAATAAATCTAGGGTTGCTACCTCAATGGATAATTTTAACTTTAATTACTACTCATCAATCGTCGTTAGTGTCCATGTAATTTCTTTCGAGATAATTACGAATGAAGAGGAAGAAAAATCAATGACAGTAGAAGTATATGGATGTGTGTATATAACTATATATGTACCTACTTACTTAATAGTTACAGGAGGTACAAACAAATAAGTTAGATAGTGGCCTTCGTCGACGTTCGTTTAAGTTCGGAACACTGCCTATCAGGCTTGTGACGTAAACTTGTATGTGCCGCCTACGTACTAAGGCTCAACATGTCTTAACGCCTTTGCTTCGTCTATAATGGACTTTAACTAAATTCTAAACAACGTTTATTGAGATTACAGGGTGTACCTAATGAAATGACACAGGATGTACCTACTTATTATTATAATCTGTACTAATATTCTAAAGTTGAAGAGTTTCTTTAAAGTTAAACGCGGAGCAATAACCAGTCCTGTCGTCAGTTTGAAACGGTTTTTCATAAATCTTAATAAATTTTGCAAAATACATACAAATATTAATAGTGTGATTAAAATTCAACACAAATGGTGGTGTAGAGCACACAGCTATATAATATAAGCAATATAAGCTAATATTTTTTATTAAGAAATATGGTTACTAATCACCAGGTTAATTTGCGTATTGTTACTTCTGAATCGACTTAATTACTTTCAAAACTCTCTAATCTTGATTCTGCGTTTAAAATTAATGCTACTGCGCAGCCGTGGATGCTCCGGCAACTGCTATATGAGGCGGCCTTTCTTTCACTACAATAATTAAGCCTTGCATTTATGTAAAATAGAAGAGAATGAAGAAGTATAAAATAGAGAATGAAGAAGTATAATTTATAAAGATACAAAGTAATTTATTTTCTTGTTTTGTAGTGTGACATGAGTATGGAACTGCCCCTTTATAGTGTCAGCGACACTGCAAGCACGATGCTTCGATAGTTCAGACGAGAAAAAATCGCATATCTCTACCAGTAGTGGTACTCAGTAAAGCACACAAGCTTCCTTTTCGACGACTTTTTTCATATTCTCTATCTAGTAATTAATAAATACGTTTTGTCGCAGAAGTTATTAGCTAGAATAAGTTTTTGGTTAGATAACCCATATAACTGTCGTGTCGGGAGATTGTGAAGATGTTAAATGCAGTGAAAACTACTATACAAAATTATTTATATATATTTATATGTATAGGTTCTGTTACAAATGAAAATGCATTTTTTTTTAACTATGGTATGTAATATTACTAAAACTTATATTTACATATTATTTTGCACATTTTGTAGTGCTCTTCAAGGGTAAACATTTTTTCATCGGTAAAGAGGATATTTCTATGTCCTTCAACGGCGTATCGCGACAGAAGGCGTTTTGATCGATCCACTCTTTTTAATTGTAAAGATTGATTTAGGGCATGTATATCGACATCGATAAGCACCGATCTTCAGGTCCTTCATTATAATACGCGACAGAGTCCTAGCGGGAAACTTCATTTCTCGCAATAAGATTTTTTGCTTCCTAATGGGATTTCGACGAATTCTGGCTTTAACAGCATTAACAGCCTTATGATATACGAACATACAGCTGATTCCAAAAATTCGAAGTGTCTGACGGCTCCTTACCCACTTTGTGCAAGGCGATCACCGCAATCCTATTTTCTATAACACCCCAATCCATATTGTAATTTGATAATGAACACGAAAAAATATATGGCGCGAAATTGAAAGAACTTTTAAAAATAATAAACGCGTTCCAAATTCAAAATAGTTAAAAAGTTGAAAAAAGAAAAGTTTTTAATAACAGTATTTATGGTATAGTTTTATCAGGAATAGAGAATTACACAAACTTCATCGTCCCAATAAATATAAAGTTCTCCTAATCGATTTCAGTTACGACGGTCAATCCCATTAGAGACACGCCAATTATACAATGCATGTGCATCCCTTTCAGTCTACGTCTGATGGATAGAAAATCCGACACGATAACGAGAGATTAGATGAAGGACTTAGGCTTAACGTGTTTCTTTGAGATGTGTGACCCATCTGTAAATGACAGTGGTAACATGGCCTAATCTGGCTGCTTTGCCTTGATTATAGTACGAAATGAAGAGACTAACAGGTCGTGCGCCTGATGCTAAGCGTCACGCTAACTCCCCATAACACTATAACCGTCACCCAAATCCTTGTTTGGCAAAGATCTGCATCGGTGCAGCTGCTTATGCGTGAGAATGTAACAGACAGACAAGAGTTACTTTCACATTTATAATACTAGTTTGTATTATACGAAGACTAGCTCAATATGTTTGAGCTTGAGCTATTGTACTACAATCATGTATAAAGTTATGACAAATAACGTTCGCAATACAATTGTTCATAACACAATTACAATACACTTCGTTCTGTCACATTGTGCTGTCAACTCTATTACTGTTCTATGAATTACATCCTGAACTTCACTGGAATTCAAAGAAATATCTATTTGAAGGCTGAATGTTGAATTATTGATGAACCTCACATAAAAAAGGAAAGAAACATGAAGGGCAAGTCGGTTTTATTAGGTACTAACTATTCCTTGCGGCTCCGTTCGAGTGGATATTGGTAAACGCGATAAATCCACAAAATCAAATTCACCAAATTTTATCAAAATCGGCCCAGTATTTACCTATAACAAATCTAAAATTGGTTTAGAGATTACCAAGCAACTCTTCTTTATAGTATTAGTACTATTAATCTATAATATTAGTATGTATAGGAAGAGCTATACCAGTGCCTTTAAAATGTGCCTACAAAATAATAGCCCGTAGTTATATTAATATTTTAGTCTTCTATTATAACTATGTATATATTGTTTTATCTTCTGTTTATACTTTCATTTTCTTAGTTTAGACCCCGCCTTTATTGAAGACTTGCTAGTAGTGGCACACACAGCTGACTACAAATTAAAACAGAACATTACAACGAATTAAGATAGCATGGGCTTTTACACGAAAGGACTGCGAAAAATCTTATTTTTACTGATAAAGTCTAATTTTAAAGATTAAAAGTAGGGTAAATTAAAATACGTTTTCATTAGTGTTATGCTTTGTTTAAATAAATATTAACAAAAATTAAAGAATTTCTTTTTAAACAACATTTGATGTTTTGCCCGTAGGAGCGATTACAAACAAATTTTCTGGCCTAGTGACCCGCGAGCAAACTACATAGAGTTGGCCATGTGCAAAACAGTTCGTTCTGAGGTCGACGGTCGGTCCTTGCGACTTATTAATTGTCATGGCGAAGCAGATGCTCGCAGGAAGTTGCACGCGTTTAAACGGAAAAGGAAAATTGTTGAGAATGAGGAGTATGCGAGGTATAAAAACTATTTCACCAGCTCCGCAGCCCCAGAGAATTTGCGCTTCTAATATGCATGTTAGTACAATGTGAAACCACTATAAGTCGAGTTCGGTTACGCAGGTTAGGAGGGATTAAGTTCCGAAGCAGAATAATCGAAATACCCACTTTAAGAGCGATGCTATGCGCGAGAAATCCAGAAGCAGAAAGTGAGTTACGAAACTCTACCGGATAAGTGGGAGCATTGGCCTGGTCTACAACTGTGTTTATAGTAAAATAATGTTATTCATATTAGCCGCTCATCATTTTTGGGGGACAGGAATGCGCGTTCACAAAGCCGAGAATTCTCTTGTCTTGTTATATGCGATAGTTTTCATAGACTCTTTGAATAAGTTCCTCCACCGAAGGAACTACGTCACAAAGGCTCTCTGGCAAAGTGACTAACCTGTTCGTTTCGGATAATATACCCTCACTGATTTTTAATAAAACTCCAGTTTTATTTAAAATCAATCATCAACTGTTTGCTATAGTGCATTCATCCCAAACGGTTAGATTACTCTCTGCCAGAATCTTCGCCTTATCACTATTTAGCGATATCGCACACAATTAGTGTTTCGCTTATATAAAAATCCAAAGGTATTTTGTTCATAGTGTGCGCAGTTTTTCCTCCAGGGAGTAAGGCAGTAGCAATCCCCGAAGGCGCAACAGCTAATGCTATTATCCCTTGTCATCTAACCTCAGCCAAAAGTAATCGTGTCAAAAAGGTTTTGCCTGTACCGCCATAGTCCCTGCTGTTGATTACACTCCGTAAAATGTTGTTACATACTGAATTTTGCTCAGTGAAAGGAAGGGTGTCAATATTGTTATTCACTATTTCGGCCATAACTGTAGAACTATAATTTGTCTCCGCAGCATACTGGCGACTAACTTGCGGCTCGTCAGAGGTTTCCTGGGGTTCCGGAAGACCGTAATGGCGCAAAGGATACTGACTTAAAGTACCAATGGAAATAACAATATCTTGAAGCGGGCAAAGACAATAGTTGATAACCTTCTCATCACATTCTGCTACATTATCACCATAAGCATCCCTAGCCGCAAATAGAAAATCTTCTAATAGATGGCATTGGTATTTCTCCGTCCGAGAAAGTCCGCAAAACCCTGCAACTAACTGCATACAAATGGCGCAATCGTATGAGACTTTCACAGATTACGGCATCTTCGAGGGTTTCCTATCAATTTTTGTCGTCATCTAGCACAGTGCAGCGCACTGCAAGCTGCGTGAAATGATGAATGTTCAACGCGATCAATTGTTTTTAGAAATGCGAAAAACGTTGGTCCGCGGACTGTGTGTAGTAGAAGGCGCAAGTAATATCATTAGCTGTTACTTGAATGTACAGTGTACACTGTACCTAATGCGTGGTCCTGACATATGCTTGGAAAACCTTTCACTGGTTGACCGTGTCGTCGTCTATTAAAGACGCCTCTTTGTTTATAGTAGATATAATAGGACGGTACTTCGCAATACAACAGAGTTTGAGCAAAGGTACCTTCGTGAAAATGATCTTAAAAAGTGGGATTAAAAAAAATATGATCATTTTCTAAATGAACATCTAAATTCATAACGGTGTGATGTCGATCGTGGCTAGAGTAGTATTCGCCACACTGCTTCCGAGGTACTAATATAGCGACCTAACTAATATTTGGTTATCTTGTGACGATTAGTACTTTAGAAACCAAATGTCGCCTGGTCACTTCCCTTATTCGCATACTTGCAGATGTATTTTATGGACTCTACACTTGTGCAGTATTCTACATTTAAATGAGCTTCAAACGCACGTGAAAGTACTAAAAACCAGGGCTGCGTTGTGGCTCAAGCCACAACATGAGCTTTTATGCTGAGTGGAAACCTCGTTTGTCGCAGATACGACGTCCAAGTACCTACCTATTTGTATATTTTTTCAAGTAATCTGTGACAAATTTACGATTTTTCTTTCTTCTTCTGTTTATCTACGGCAACCAACTGATCCATCTCGAGGCGTCCGGCGGCTATACGATAGGTAGCCACTTTCCCCAGTAACAGTTTCGCTGAGGAAGATTTTTGGATTTTTTATCGTGTAACGGCCTGCTTTCATGCAAGGTGAATTGGTATAGAATGAGCCTCTTGGATTCTGTGCAAAATACTTTATTTTGCACAGAATACATGAGGCTTATTCTATACCAATTCACTTTTCATGAAAGCAGGCCATTTCTATACCAATTCACTGTATCCGAATTTGCTATTTCGGCACTTATAATTATGTGGCACAAAAAGTTGTGCGAATGAGGCAATCAACGCTTTTGTCACTCTATTGAGTAGATGTAGCATCAGACAGCCCCAAATATCTTTTCTTTTGTAAGAAGGTCAATCAGATATTTGTGCATTAAATAAAACACTGTCTGTAGGACGCCTGACCAGGAAGCAAATTGTCCTCTATTTCGTGCCACTTAGGATTGGTGGTCATAGTGATAAAAAGATCTGCGCCGCCATATATTCGAACGTAGCAAAACGCATCTTGAGTGCCGTATACCGGGGACCGCCCGTGAAAGTCGAAGGGAGAATCACTATTCTACTTAGGTTTTCAATGTCAGAATCTTGCTGTAAAGCGTCTCTAAGGTCAATGTAGTTCCGTTCAGTCTCCAATAACCGTGATGTTTCATGGTGGTTGCGGTCAGAAGACAAACGGATCTGGCGCTGTTTATCAGTGTCCAATAACCGTGATCTTTCATGGTGATTTGTAATAAAATAAAAAAATAGATAGAGTTAGAGAGCTATCATAAAATGAATCGAGGCTAGGATAGATAAAATATATTAAAAACTAGTTTACAGTTACAATTTCAGTTAAGAGATAAAAACATGGGAAAAAACAAAAAAAATACGGACTTCAAACGTCTCCAAAAAAAATACAAAGTAGATTTAGTGTACTTTATTAGAATATAAGCACAAGAAGCTTACTAGAAGAAGAAGAAGTAATGCGCCGTTCAAAGTTAGGCGCAAGTCAAGATGCTTTAAAGCCAAGAGACCCGACAGCAAGGCTAGAGACACTATTGGGCTTAGAGCCTAAAAGACCGCCAAGTCAGCAGAACAAAGAAGTAAAAACAGAGATAATAAACTTGTTTAAGTAGTCATTACCCGCTCCTGGAAAAAGACAATTTGGTGTTGTTTAAGGATTCATTACCCGCTTCTGAGGAAATGAGGAAGGGAAATAAAAGAAGATGAAAAAGAAAACAAGTTAATAACGTGAGAAAAAGGAGTAAAGAGAAAAGCTAAGAGAGAAAAAGAAGAAATTAGCCTAATTTCCAATATAATTATGTACAGGTCTATACACATAATTTATTAATAACGCTATACAGATAAAAAATAAATAGAAAATATGACGCCAGACCGGATTGCCAACATTATAGATAAAGATAAGAAAGAGGTAGAAAAAAGAGGTAACGATAATAAAATAATAAGAACTAATTATAATAAGAATAATATAATGTATATAATTTAAGAAAATAAGTGCACAGCATTGTTGCTGTGCACACACAGGCAGTTTAGTCACAGGAAGGGGAGAGGGGGAAGGTATAAAAAAGGGAACGAAAGAGGAATTTGTAGAGACCTAATCAATCTAAAAAATCAATTAGGTACGATACTTAAAGTTGATTGAGTGTACTGCCAGTTATTAACAAGTAGTGACACGACTTCGGCAAGACTCGAACTATTAAGTTACAAACACCAGGCAACCTAGTGACGTCTATTAGTCAAAGGTATAGATAAATTACACCCAAACACAGAATAAACCATCGTGCTCATCACACAAAGTTTTATCCTGGGTGGGGATCGAACCCACGACCTCTTGCGTAGCAGTCGGATACACTCCCACTGCGCCACAGAGGCAGTCAAACCTGCGACTAACAAAAAAAAAAGCCTTTTTTAAGGTTCCGTAGCCAAAATGGCAAAAACGGAACCTTCTTTCTTTCATTTGATACCAAACACAGCACACGTAAATATTTTAAAAAATAATACCCTACATAAGTACATGCTTACACACTTTATGTGGCGATTTTAATGGGAGAAAGTGTAACCTATGTCACTCTCGCTAAGTATAAAAAGATCTGTAAAAAAAACAAAAAGGAAGACAAAATAATTCATACTTCCGGCCTCGATCATCAACCGTAATGTTCGACTTGGAACTACGTAAACAAACCAAAATTGACGTTCTTATGAAACACATACACATCTTAAAAAATAATCAAAATATGACTTCCTAAACCTTTGTAAAGAAATAAAATAATTACACCCTGTAAGTACGGTTATCAAAAGGGTGTGGAAACAAACAAAGCTATCAACACGTTGATCGGGCGGGTAGTAACTCACATCAACAAAAAGTTTAGATTTGCGGGGCTTTTTCTAGACCTAAGCTTTTGATACTGTGTAACATAGCTTGCTTTTGAATAAACTGGATCACTACAGAGTAAGGGGGCAGTTCTAAATTTATTGAAATCTTGTTTAAAAAATCGCATGCAGTACATTGAAATCAATTCGGTCGAAGAAGGTTGTTCAAAGTCTTAAAAATCCAGTCTCAAAGTCATTAAAAAAGGTGTACCACAAGGATCAATTCTGGGTCCAATTTTTTTCATTATATTTACAGATGATCTAGTAACACATATACAACAGAAAATACTAAATGTTGAACTTATCCTATTTGCAGACGACACCAACGCAATAATTACCGCAAATGACATGGTAAACCTAGGTGACACCGTAACCAAAACTTTAACTTTATTACATGAGTGGTCTGCTTTGAATGAACTTGTATTAAATACTAGTAAAACTAATTTAGTACTATTAACTACAAATTTAAAAACAGCGAGAAAATAGAAATAAGCTATGACAATAGCATAATAGCCACCAGTGATGAAGTAAAATTCCTGGGAACGTATATTGATAAGAGGCTCAATTGGAAAAAGGAAATCTCATGTATTTAAAGCACGATTAGTTCTGCTTGTTATGCTCTCAGAAGTCTCAGAGACGTGATTTTTCAAGATCAGTTGAAAACTGTATATTATGCACTTATCGAATCCAAATTACGTTATAGTATTAGCCTCTGGGGAAATAGTTACAAATACAACGTTAATATTATTATATATCGCTCAAAAAAGAGCAATTCACACAATGGTTCGAATACGGTAATAGGGGTCATGCAAAGATCATTTCATGCGTCTGCGTATACTGACCGTTCCAAGTCTGTATATCCTTGTACTGCAAACAGATTATTATTTTAATCAAAAAACTACATAATAAAGAGAGCCTAGCAGAAAAAGAAAAAAGACACTACAAGACGTTCGGACTTGTAGCAACTTTACTCCACACTTTTGTATAGTAAGTCAAAGTGTCTATCTATTACAATGTTTAATAAATTGCCAATTAAATTTAAAGTCATCAGCAGTGTTAGTCTTTTTAAAAACAAAATAAGGTCATATTTGCTTGAAAGGTGTCTATATACGGTGGATGAATTATGATTTAAAACTATGACTTAATTATGATATAATCCCATTGCTCGGAATGATGTGTAAGTCTACTTTTTAAATTGTGTATAATAATTATTTTAAATTATTTACTTTGTTTGTTTAAATAGTTAATTGTTATTTTATTGTGTTTTGTGCATGAGTCGTAAGCATTTCACACATTGTAATAATTATTTCTGAAATAAACGAAATGAAATGAAACAGTTTACCTAGGGTTATGTTTAGCTCTTAATAGTTATAGCGTAAAGATATGCATTACAGATACTATGTGGTTAATTAATAACTCTAGAAAGTTTTGTAATTAGTACCAAAAATACATACACAGACACACACAACACAATACACTTTTGCTCACTCCTAGACGTTAGAGTGATGATTTATAATAGTACGTAATGACCTATTGTATGTACTACAAAACATTAAGCTTTCGTGAAGAACTATGTAACGGTGACTATTTTATAACTTAAAATAGCTCAAAGACATAATGCGTTGTTGTTTAACTCCTATGGACAGAAGCGTGATAGTTAATTGCCCACTTTCTAATCTGGACCTGGGTGAAATCTCAATCTCAACAGAATCGATCCAGTTGTTGTTTCGTGATGCGCGTATAAACATACAGTCAGACAGATAGACAGACAAAAACTTAAAAAAAATGTTTTAGCTTCTATTACTGTTACAAATATCACTCACATAAACATTTCTTAAAAAACTCCTTTGTGGAGTAAAAGTGGCCAGTTTTATCTATACATAAAATAAAATTGTCATTAATTTCTCTCATTTCTACTAGAGATATTATGCCCAACAGTGGGACATCACGTGAATGGCTATGAGAGTGAGTATTTAAACGATTTCTCTTCCTGTTAAGCTTTCGTTACACTTAGCGTTTTCATTTACTTGCTGAAATGGTCGATTGCGTGATTCGGACCTGCGCGGCAACGAGCAGTGAATCTACATGAGTACATACTTATATCTCAATATAGGACTGATTTCACTAGCTTGAGCTTTATAACAATTCTTAAGAAAGTTGGAATTTGAAGAAATCGGCAATGGTAGTATTAAATACTCGTGAAATATATATTTCAAGAAATTGTCGGAAATTGTGTGACTTTCGTCGTCTCTAATAAATTGGGTCTATTTAATCTTCAGCTAGTCACGCTCAAGGGTAGGCCTTTACTTTATTATGTTTATGAACTATCACATTTCTGCTTCTAAGAACTGGTATTAGAATCGATTACGATACACTAAAATAACTTATATGTTTCACATTAAATTCAGCTTTATTCCTGCCAAACAGTGGTTACCTGTGTCCAACCACGAGTCTCCCACCTAAACTCGCTAGAAACAACATAAAATTTGTATGAGAAGTTATGTGGCGCCCCTAGCAATTACGTCAGAAACTTAATTTATAATACAAATATTTTATGTCGTCGCGTCGTCACTAGCGAGTTTACATCGCAAAATCTCATGCTTGAGTTACTTTTCAGAAAACGCCTAAAGTAACTTAACTAACCAAATATAGTTACGCAACCTCAAATTTATATGCCCAAGTAGACTTTTTTGTTCACACATGACTTTAAAACGTCAACATTCAGTAATACGAAATGCTATCATTTGACGATTGCCCACTTTGTTTGGACATCGAGAGGTATATGATACACTGGTACTGCTATAAGTCCGTGTAATTATTATAAATTGTAATCCATACCATTCATGCACTTAGAAAGTAGTAAAATTTGGTTTATTTTGTTATTGTCTAATTCCTGATATTTTTAAAAATCAAAACGACCAAAAGCCATATAGCATTCTACGAATTAAGAAAATTCTGTGACATTACAATTCTTTAAATAGTAGATTTATTTATTATTTATTTTTGTAGAGTACATTTTTTGGAGTAGCTAGAACCGATATGTATACTAGAAAACATGTTACGACCCATAGGACACGGGTAGTAAATAATTTAGCATCGCAGAAATCGATAGGCGCAGCTGGTGTGTTGACATTAGGTAAAAAGCACGGATATACCTTATGTCTTTATTTTATTTGTTTTGTTTTTACTGCCACGCTAAATACATACATTCAATTTAGATTCAGTCCAACATTTACGGAGCTTACATTGCTGTCCCGTACGGAAATCGAACCCATGACATTTTGCACTTCTACTGCGCCACTGAAGTGTATAATGTTTCTTTTTCTTATTACAAATAGGAACTATAGGTTGTATGTTGTCCAAAAAATAATGTATATCTGCAGTCTCACTGCACTGTGGGCAAATATCCAGTTGGCATATAAACGAAACCATCATGTAATTATTTATTATTACTTTAAAATTTAAAACTATTTGATGTTTCGGTCAGTGATCCTTCAAATCAATTGTAAAAAAAGTTTTCGTTTATATTTTATATTAAATCGTATACGATAGGTGAAAACCTAAGTTAAGAACTTAAGTTAAAATAAAAGTAAAGTAAGAGTAGTAAAAGTTCGCGCGATAAGATTTTTTGTTTCCTAATAGGATTTCGACGAATTCTGGCTTTAATAGCATAAACAGCCTTTGTAGTTCTAGCAGCACGCGGCCGTCCCGAACTTTTATGGTCTTCGACAGAGGAAATGTTGTTGCATCTGTTGATAGTACGATATACGAACATACGGCTGATACCAAGCTTTTAAAGTGTCTGGAATATGACCGACGGCTCCATACCCACTTTGTGCAAGGCGATCACGGCAATCCTATTTTCTTTAACACCCCAATCCATATTGTAATTTGATATTGAACAGAAAAAATATGTGAAATGGCGCGAAATCGAAAGAACTTTTAAAAATAATAAACACGTTTAAAATTTAAAGTAATTAAAAAGTTGAAAAGAAAATAAAAGTTTTTATGTAACAGTATTTATGACCGGACTAGTTTTATTACGTTACGAGATGTTTGGGTTGAAAATGGACTTTATTAAACCCAATTACGAATGTCTTTTCGTATATCTTGATTTTTTTCAATTATCTTTGATCATTTTAAACAAATGTATTTATGCGTATTTAGGGTTCCGTAGCCAAACTGGCAAAAACGGAGCCCTTATAGTTTCTTCATGTCTGTCTGTCTGTCTGACCGTACGTATGTCACAGGCATTTTACTCCCAGACTACTCAATGAATCTTGATGAAATTGGGTGAAAAGGTGTATAGTAGTAGCCTCTGCTTAGTTTGATAGCTAAATAATAATAATAAATATTTTTAGGGGGGACACTCCATACTTGTAACAGAAGCTGTTTTTTTTTAAGCAAACATCAACATGTGCGACATCATTCGATAGGTCTTTCAAAAAAAATTTAAGGTTGCTAAAAACTTTTATGATTGAGTGAATATTTTTGGAAATAATTGGTCGAAAGTTGCATAAATCTTGTGCCTCCCCCTTAACTTTTGAACCGCGTGACCAAAAAATATGAAAAAAATCACAAAGGTAGCGCTTTACAAATACTTTAAACTAAAATTATTTTTGATAACATCGGATATACCGTCATCGACTTATGGCCGAAAAACTACGTTTTGCTTTTCTCAATAAAAGGGCGTAAGTGCCATAAACATACGCTCTTCTGCTGATGCAATTATTCAAGGCTGCGAAACCCTACACTGAGCATGGCCCGACATGCTCTTGCCCGTTTTTTTAACGTATTAATTTAGAATAATACATTTTCTCCAGAAACATTCAATCTTTTCACTATGATGAACTTATTTTGTGAAAGTTACGCTACGAATGCTACGGCACATCTCGTAGCTGTAGCTCTCGTATGACTTCGATACCAGTGAGTGTACCGAGGGGAATGCTATATGTAACAAATATTATTAATAGATTTCATTTTCAAAATAGGTTTCACAACCAACCAGTTCAAATTAATTAATCAAGTTAGTAAACAGCTAAAGCTGTGTATATTTTTCTTTATTGTGTAGAGAATATCATCACGTTTAATGTAGCATAAATAATAGCAGATTTTTTTTTGTTTCCTTTTTTTTTTTTTTAAAGACGACTCCCGCACTAGGGTACAAGCACTGTGTTGCAGGGGACTTTACAAACATACAAGTCACGGACACAAATTACACCCAGACTCGGAACAACAATTTGTGGATCACACAAAGTGGTGTCCCGTGTGGGAATCGAACCCACGACCTCTTGCGTAGCAGTCGGACACACTCCCACCGCGCCACAGAGGCAGTCGATATAGCTATGCCAAAGTGACTTTTGGCTAGGAAATTTGATTGCGGGCCTTTTTTTTCAAATCAATCTCGGGGTAATCCCGGAATTTTCATAAAATTACGCAAAAATCAGTTATTTCAAACTTTGCTGCAATTAGTATCACAGTTTTAAACTGAATGGACTGGTAATTATTTTTAAACATAGTGTATTGTTCTATGTACAATCAATAAACCTCAAAACATTAACAATGTGTAACATTTTATTAAGGGTTTTGTTCAGGTACCTGGTTATACATTTTAAAGACATAAGTAACATAGATATTGAGAAAATACGCACGTAGAAACAACAAGGAGCCTGACATTGGACTTCTTATTGTTTGTGACCTACTTCTTAATTTATTGCACGTATAGCTGCTGCAGAAAAGGCATGCTCGGGCTTGGGCTCGGGCTGGCCAACGACCAAAACAGACATATCAAACTTCAAAAACAGATATCAGCTGTTTGACAATGACAGCGGGCATTTTGTGCAAATACCAGTGACAGGACGGCGAGTATTTAATTAAAAACTATGCAAAGAAGTTTGTTTTATTTCAATGCCGAAATAAATATCGAAAAATGACCCGGAGTCCCAGTTTTCACAATCCCGTTTTGAGTCATGCTTCCATTTTTATTTCGCGTGATTGCAATGTTTTTATATAAAAAAACAACGTAATCAGATATATCAAACATATTTAAAAACATTACTTTTCTTCGCTCTTTTCTTCTTAACTTCTGCTACTCATGGTTGAGTATTGTGATTCTTTCCCACTTAGCCAACTAGCAGCCTCCATCGGTTTATTCCACTTTGTTCACCTGGGTAAACCAAGTAGACATAACTAGTGTCCCCATATCACCTTGGAATCATTGCATTCAGGTGATATCACCTACGTGAACATAAGTAGTGTCCTTTGTTCACCTGTGTTAGTACACAGGTCGAAAAATCGCGTTTGGACACCTGGGTGATTAATTAAAGTTAATTACCCAGGTCAACAAACGCCGAAGCCGAAGATAGAACAAAGTGGCGTGCAATTGGAGAGGCCTATGTCCAGCAGTGGACTGCGATAGGCTGATGATGATGATGATGAACAAACGCTACTTTTTTAATAGTTTGGTGGACTTTATTTACCCACGTTATAGGTTGCAAAACATTTATAGTAAAATTCATTTGAGAATTTAAATTCAATAAGTTTAGTGTAAATAAGACAAGAATGTGTATTCACTGTATGTTTGCCTTTCCCCCGCGCCGTCGTGTGACCGACTCACACCTGGCCTATAAGAATCAATAACAAAGTCATACGAGTGACTCACACTTCGCCGATATTTAATCAATGATCAATTGCTCCCTCCCCCGACTATAGTGGAGTGACTCTTAACAAGAACCCCTCCTGAAAACCTAATCTAGATACTAGTGTTATTAATGTAAAATTATCAAATTACTGCCGGTAGATAAACACTATTCACGTCTTATTTACACTAAACTTATTGAATTGTAATACCCAAATGACTTTGACTTTAAATGTTTTGCAATCTAGAAAGTGGGTGAATAAAGTCCGCCAAACTATTAAAAAAGTAGCGTTTGTTCACCTGGGTGTTATAGTACACAGGTAAACAAAGGACACGACTTATGTCCACTCAATTCACGTAGGTGATATCACCTGAGTGCAATGATTCCAAGATGATATGAGGACACTAGTTATGTCAAGCCCAATAGAGAATTGTAACCGCGTACGGTGCTCGAGAATACCTAAATATTAGGTTTCTGTTATATATTTATAATGCTATCTTTTGCCTGTTTAAACTACCTCGGCGGAACAAGAGACGTAAAACTTGTGTGATCTATAAACTGAACTCTAATACTAGTATGCTGGACAGTCTATCGATTTTCATTTGATTTCATATTTGTACATTTGACAAACTCAAATAAAAGTCTATACTTGTGTAATAAGGATAATAACAACGGACATTTGCCAAAATAGTTCACAGAGGGGTGAATAGATTCGATATTTGAAATTGCTGTCACTTTGAACGGGGTAGCCAGTCCAGCTTACTAGACCTACCAGGTTGAGAGGTCAGTGAAGCCGTGTACGGGAGCACTTATACGAAGCGTGCTAAAACCCGTATAATATACACCTAATTTGTTAAATTGGTGTAAGTAACTGAACAGTTTAAACATATTCTACTGTTTGACCTAAATTATTGCACGAAAGGTGCTGGAACGCACGATTTCATTAAGCCTTAACGCCAAGTGTTTACGTTAAAGCCTTGCATTATTTTTCTTTTAATCGACATTTTATAAAATGCTGGCTCGCTCTCACCGATGCTACTGACAAATAGTCGAGCTGAACTTCACCTTTTTATTAATATTTTTATACCTGTACAAATAACTTTTTCACAAAACAATGTAAGGAACTTCAAAAATCGTTAACACTAGGTTGGTTTTTTTATGTTGTTGTTTTAGGAGCTTATCGCGATTATAACTATCCTATGTTTATTTCCTATTATTAGTGTACTCAAACTTCTTCCATACCAAATTTCCTCTAAATCGGTACAGCGCTTTATGCGTGAAAATGCAACAGACAGACACAGTTACTTTCACATTATAAAGTATAGATATGGATTTGTCAGCAATTTCAAAATGTTTATAATTATTTTGTAGTTCTGTTCACGGAACTCCCTTTCAGCACTGTACAATTGTTTAAACTAATAAAAGAAGAAGATATACAGTTTGCTATAGTGAAATAGGTATAAAACATGCTTTCACGACCAAGTTTTAAGTCTTCCGAGGACTTAACGATACGTTTTAACCAGTGCATAATTTTTTTGGTACTCAGTATCAGTAATGGATCACGTTCCGATATTTTTCTGAACCCTTTTTTTTGCCTTTTCCAAGTCTCAAATCAGCAAAACATGGACATAAATTCGAAAAAGTAACCTACGCACATTGTATACCTACGCCGCATCGCATTCATTTTTTTTCGTATGGGATTAGTAACGAATACGCCACATGCGCAGTCCGTCACATGCGCAAGAGGTGTTAGGATGTCCGTGCGTTGTTACCCCCCGCAACCCACCGGCTCCAGTCTGTCGCGTATTCGCGTTAGTGTCGAAAATATCTAACTTTACTCACCGCGAAGATTACGAAATGGTCCGTGTATTTATTAAGAGATGATTAACATACGTGCAACTCGAAAACTTCATGAGTGTGAGAGCGTACCTCGTATGCGTGCCCAGGAAATCCGCAACCCTGTAGTCCCAAATTAGAAGATTATTCTGGCAGCGAATCAGAGACTGCTTGATTCGCTGCCAGAATAACTTCACGCACAATTATCCGGTAAACCTAGACTGGCGGTCAAAGTCGAAGACACCAAATCGCGTTTACAATAAACGGTCAGTAACCGCACTACGTAGGTCGTGCTACCAACCACCTACCTACTCATACGTCACATCATGGCAATTTCGCGCGGAATTTCGACTCAGCTGATCGCTGTCTGCAAAGTAAATATTTTTCGTGACCGATAACTTTACTTTATTGTACTAGTAACACGAGAAATAAGCCAAATTAGTAGGTCAATATCATAGGCTGCAAAAAACCCATAATTCATGTAAGCTTCTGTGAAAGCTAGTATTCTGAGTCTATCAGTAAATAAGTACAAAAATGTAGTCAAAAATCATCTTATACGTAGAAGCTATTCTACAAAAAATGAATCTAGTTACTTGCTTCTTGTTACTTTATTATGCTTGGGTGAATTTTATTGTCACTTTGTTAACTGTCACATTGATTAAGAGCATGATTTGATTTTTGTAAGTAAAGATTCTGCATGACTAATTAAGGCCATTATTTCTTTTTAGGTCAGAATTGTTATTTTATATTTAATAATTCGTTAGTACTGGTAATATTTAAGCACATATAGTTGCTACCATTTTGTTGTAAGTAGATGCTCCTACTATTAGATTAAAAAAACAGCCTTAGTACCCACTAAGGCTGATTTTGTTTTGTCTCATGTTCAAACTTTTTAATAATAATAGGTAGGGCCAAAAGTATTTTCGTATTCTGAATGTATTGTTGCGCTGTTGCTTGGCTGGTTAAATAATACCATTAAATGTTGACATTCTAAAGATGCAATAAATAAAAAAAATTGTTGCCGCTATTTTTCAATTGTTTTTCAAGCGAGCAATATGAACGTATGTGACGAAGAAATTCGGTACATTTTAAAGTTATTTTAAAAAAGGTAAAAATGCGACGAACGCCGCAAATAAAATTTGAGCAGTTTACGGACCTAATGCGGTATCAATACGAGTAGCACAAATGTGGTTCAAACGTTTCAAGCCTGGTCATTTTAGTTCGAAGGATAAGGCTCGCTTTAGCCGCCCTGTCACGGATAAAATTAGTGCCATCTTTAAAAAGGGTTTCAAGAGCGACATATTAGTAGTTACGATATTGCTGAAGAACTGGATGTTGATCACAAAACAGTTTTACGTCATTTAGTCTAGGTACCAGAAAAAAACTTGATATTTATGTACCACATGATCGCACTGAGAGAAACTTAATGCAACGTTTCAACCTTTTGCGATTCTTTGTTAAACCGTAACAATTCCGACCAATTTCTTAAACGGTTGATGTAAAATGGGTCACTTACGATAAGAATGTCCGAGAAAGATCGTGGTCGAAGCATGGACAAGCCCTACAAGCCGTGGCAAAGCCCGGCTTGACTTGGAACAAAGTGATGCTGTGTGTACGGTGGGATTGGAAAGGAATCGTCCCCTATAAGCTATTTCCGCCGGTAAAACTTTCGATTCTGACCTCTACTATCAGCAACTAATGAGGCTAAAAGAAGCCATTGAGAAAAGCCGGCCGGAGCTGGTAAACAGGAAGGGCGTGGTGTTTCATCATGACAACGCTAGACCGCACTCATCTATAGCCACTCAGCAAAAATTAAGAATGCTTGGCTGGAATGTGTTGATGCATTCTCCGTATAGCCCTGATCTTGTTCCATCAGATTTCCACCTGTTTCGATCACTTCAGAACTTTAGCATAAAGTTAACCTCAAAAGAACACTGTAAAAACTACCTGTCAGATTTTTCTGATCAAAAACTCAATGTAAAATACGAAAATACTTTTGTCGCGAACTTAAATCATTTGCATCAGTCCTTTAACATGGTGTATAGTATATTAGTGGCAGCACCTTACCCCCATATCAAGTTTATAAACATTCAAACATTGTGTAATTGGCAATCTGAAAAGAGTGGCTTCGAGTTTTTATTGCGCGGTTCTTTTCTCCGGCTTCAACTATTGTTTGCGAACTTGGCATTAAATTGTACTTGTAGAATCCCAACAAATGTTGTTTTGCATTCTAAGTGCATTTAATTGAATTGAATACATAAAAAAATGTACCTTTTTATTTCAAATTTGTCTAACTTTGTACTGTCGAAGTTTACGCACTGATTAAAAACTTTTCTTGTATAATTGATTGCCGTACGCCGTGAGCTGTGTCATTGGCAGAGCAATGACATGCGTGCGCCGCCGCTGTCGGATGAGGTATGGGTCTCGCTACCGTTGCGCACGAGTGTAACAGCTGGCCCGTCGGCACCGTGTAACAATAACACCTCGAATCGCTATATACATATTATAGCCACGTATATTCCGCACGGCATTAACCATGTATCGACATTAACGTCCTTTTACGACCGAGTAAGCGAATTTATCCTTAGTAATTCACACGACATATACGTAGTACTTGGCGACTTTAACGTCACTCACGCTAACTGGTGTTACAATTATAATTCAAATTCTATGGATTTAGGCACACATGGCGATAAATTAGCCTGTCTTACCGCTGATTGTATAAATCTTTCTTTATTACCACAGTACCTATAATAATCAAAATTGATTATAACCAAAATAACAGACTATTAGACTTAATTTTTAGTAATGAGACGTGTCTTATCTCACTGTGTGAACGCCCTCTGGTACCGCAAGACTCCCACCACAAGCCCTTAGAAATTGACATAAAATTAAACTATTGCCCTACACTTCAGCTTTCTTCCACTAACAAAAGACAATATTATAAGGCCGATTACGACTCAATAAAAACAGCCCTTAGCTCGGTAGACTGGGAAGTATCCCTAACTAAATTCTCGGATGTTGATTCTATGACTGATTACTTTTACAGTATTCTTAAGAGTACAATTGATGAATTTGCTCATTCTTACATACAAAATTCTAAACAAAAATATCCTCCGTGGTATACAAAGCCCCTTATTAAATTATCTGAAGAAAAATGTAAGTACCACAAAAAATGGAAAACGTACGGCAATCTTCAAGATTATCACACCTTTTCAATATTACGGAGTAGATTTAAAAAAATGTCTGAAGGCCGTTATCAAAACTACATTAAGTTTCCCGAAGAGAACATCAAAATTTACCCTAAATCGTTTTGGTCATTTGTAAGGTCTAAAAATGAGTCTAATCAGAATCAAATCGCAGAAAGGATGTTATATAAGGGCCAAACACTCTCTTCTGGAAGTGAGATCTACAATGCCTTTAACTAGTACTTTAATTCTGTCTTTATCAGTAATACGTCCAAAACCATAATAATTCACTTTCAAGTGTAGATATAAGCTCTATAGAAATTAATTTAGATCTTACAAGATCTAAATTAATTTCTATAGAACTTAAAGGAATTAAACAAGTTAACAGCAAAAAGGGTGCAGGATCCGATGACCTTCACCCAATTTTCATCTCTAGATGTGCTGAGGTTCTTGCTGGACCTGTAACTATAATTTTCCGCACTTCGATAGAAACTGGAGTATTTCCCGGAATATGGAAAACATCCATTATAACTCCTATTCCCAAGAACAATAAAAAAAGATAGTATAACACAATACAGACCAATCTCTGAATTGTCCGTCTTGGGTAAGATTCTTGAAAAAATAGTGACTATGTTAAATTTTTCTGACTTTTTAGTACAAGCAATGGACAAAAATCTTCAGGTGGATGTCGTGTACATCGATTTTTCAAAAACATTCGATAAAATAAATCATGCTGATTGTAAAGCTCTTTTTGTGTTATATTTTTTTTTATATTAGTAACTCACTCATAGTTATTTACATTTATTTATACTTTAAATTGTTTTAATATGTGATTATTGTTTGTTTATTTACCTTAAACACAGGTTTTCCTAATTCATAAGTATTAATCTAGGCAGTTAAGTAAACATTTGTAATTGTTAGGAATATATTGTTATCTTCTGAATAATGAATAAATATATAAAAATTGAAATTTAATTCAGGTGTTTTTTCAAGAAAGAACTTACGGATCATATACTACTACTACTTCAACTGATGAATGTTAAGTTCATCAGTTGAAGTGATGCTAATTTCGCCAATCTACTGACGTGGTACCTACAGCAATGAACACCAGTTTAATATAATATAGACGAAACAAGTGCTGACTTTGCATTAATTCTCCACAAGCTGGCTTTTAGTACGGGTTTTGAATACGTCAATACAAATGATATGTCAAAAGTGATTGTGTGTTGTTTTTATCCGGGGTCAACGGTCATGATTTTGTTTTTTTTCGTATATCTCTGAAACTGTGGAAGCAATTTAAAAACAGGGCAAAGCATGTCGGACATGCTCAGTGTAGGGTTCCGCAGCCTGTTATTACAAATATATGCGCTATATATGTAAAAACACGTTGTGAAACTTTACACCAGCAGAAGGTGTATGTTTACGGCACTTACACCCTTTTGTTGAGAAGCGCAGTTTTAGCGATAACATAAAGATTATTGTCGCTCAAGTCGAAAATAAATTTTAGTTAAAAGTTTTTATTAAGCTTTACCTTTGTGACTTTTTTAATATTTTTTGGTAACAGATAGTGTGGTCTTTTATTAAAAAAAAAGGGGAGGGGGACACAATTTATGCAACTTTCGGAGCGAATTTATTTCTTTTGTTCACGCGGACGGGATCTACAAAATACATCTATTGTACGTTCCTTGACCGATAAATTGCTACTCGCTTCTCGCTCATCGTTGTTGGTGGGACAGGTGCCTTAAGCGCCAGGAAATGATTTATTTTTGTTTTATAAATACTGTTTGTTTTGCGGCAATAAAGCGAATAAAGCGTCAGAAATGAAAAAAAAACACACTGGGCAATTAAGCGTTACCTTTGTGATTTATTGCATATTTTTAGGTCACACGGTTCAAAAGATAAAGGGGGACACAATTTATGCAACTTTTGGAGCGATTATTTCCAAAAATATTGAATTAATCAAAAAAAAAAACTTAAAACCTTAGAATGTTTTACAGCCCTGCCGTTTGCCAATTTGTTCGATTCGTTTAATTCATCGACGGTCAGCACAACATTCTCAACAAATCTTGGTATGAATAAAAACGAAATACGAAAAACGAAAACTTTTGACATATCACTTGTAAGTAGTGTGAAGTACTCGTATGTAAGGCCTATTTATACAAAAATTCAGCTTCTTGGGAATTAATATAACCTGGGATGTCTATTTTGTATTGATAATAATTATGTGTACATATTTGCATTGTACTATTTACTCGTTGTATCGGCATCAAGGTCACATTTATAGGAAATGCATACGCTTCTACATTGAAATCTCAGAGATATTTTTTTATCACGACATTAACAAAGACGTTTCCTCAATCATTTTCGCCTCTACTAAACCTCACTCAAACAAAATGTAGAAGTTAGACTTATAGTTTCGCCATATCGTCAATTCGTCCGTCCGTAGCTTTACTCAGAGACTGTGAATGCTAGAAAGCTGTAATTTTGCATGGATACTATATTACTTACGCCGACAAAGTTAAAGAATAAAATCTTGAAAAACATTTTTTGTTAGGGTACTTCCCCTATATGTAAAGTGGAGATGTGTCCTTATCGTTATATAGGTCTTTTAAACGTTTAGGGGTTGGGAATAAATTTTAGATTTAGGAATCCGTTTGTGAAAGATTAAGATTTAAAGTGCAAATGTTCCCCACCGGCCAGCTAAATGATTAATGTTGAGTATGTGAAAAAATTCACGGTAGTAGAATAAATAGTGAAGTTAAAAGAAAAACTATCACAGCTAAGAAGGTTTTACAAGTTTACGAGTAACAGCTGATCAAATAATAAGTAACAAAATTTCGTACAAATTCCATTGAAAAATTATTATTAAGTAGGTATAACGTTGTAAGTATGCAACAAAAATAACAGAAAACCCGCTTCATAAGCCGCATTATTCGTGTGGATGGGAGGGGGTGACTATGGAACCCTACATTGTGCGTGGCCCGACATTCACTTGCCCGGTTTGTTTGCAACTAAGAATCATCATCTTAGTTGCAAAAATCTCCTGAACTCACTTCAAGAATAAACTTTTTCATGATTTGAGGTGAAGAAACAATTGTCAAACTCGAGGTATTAATCCACTCCATTTCAAATACGAAATCCCTTTTGATAGCTGTTCACCTTTGTTGCCGATACTGAACACACGTCGATTTTCGATTACAATACTGAACAAAATATCTAAATCAAATAAGAAATTAAATTATTTAACAAAACTTTATAGTTAAAGTTTTATTTTAACTGCTTGTAGATACAATTTATTAGCCAACTATGAAATTATCGTCTTCGGAATCATTAATTAAATATCGTCACACTTATCATATAAAATTATCAATATGAACATCCCTGTCCGAATCAGCTAAAATTAGGCTTTTTGTACGTAAACTTACGCTTTCCCAATTTGCAGCTATAACATTAGAGTCATGTGGGGTAACTGTCCGCGGTGAGTAAGTGTACGCAGTGAACATCGTGCGAATGACACGGTTGACAACTGGTCGGAACTTGTCGCATTTAGTTCGCGTTGGACCGCTGAGCAACAAGGCCGCGTCGCAGGTTTGCCACACTACGCTATAGAATTTTACGCAACAATATTGTTTTTGCACGGTTTTATTATTTATTTTCTTCAAATTCAGTTGCATGGTGAATACGTTACGTATAATCTGAATTAGTTAACAAGGTGTCGGTGAACAAGAGAAACTAACCAATATTTCGTGGGAATTTACGTATTTAATCTAAGGTAATTCACACTTGTATTTTTTTCTATTTTTATTTACTTTGGCGGGATGGGGAAAGTATACGTGGGTAAGTGTCCGCAGTATTAAAATGCGTACACTTGCCCCAGCGAAGTAAATTAAATAGTTCTATTTACTTTTTGTCCTTTTAGATTGAAAATGCCGCGCAAATACATAAGGAAATGTCCCGATAGGAAAGTTTGTACTCAAGAGCAGATTAATACAGCCAAGAAGCTGATTGAAGAGGGAAAATCGAAACGAACAGCAGCAGAAATCGTTGGGATCGATGAGAGTACTTTGAGAAAACGTTTAAGACTCAACTCTACTGCAACATCAATGGGAAGATATCAACCAACATTTACGAGGGAACAAGAGGTACTAATTGATTAATAATACGTTAGGCATGCGTCCGAAAAGTAGGTTAATCAGATATCTGAAAATACTAACATTTATATTTTGTCTTGTTTTAGGAAGAAATTTATAACCATTGCAAAGCTAATGACGAAAGGTTCTACGGTCTTACTTTGAGCGCACTTAGAAAATTGGTTTACGAATTTGCAGAAGTGAATAAAATAGAAAACAGATTTGATAAAACAACAAAAATGGCCGGAAAAGACTGGGTCTATGGGTTTATAAAACGACACCCAGATTTAGCTTTGAAGCAAACTACACCTACTAGCATAGCAAGAGCCATTGGTTTTAATAAAGTACAAGTAGACAGATTTTACACAAACCTGGAAGAGTGTCAAAAAAAACATAACTTCCCTCCAGGTAGAATATTTAACATGGACGAGACTGGCATTAGCACAGTGCCTAAAAAGACACCTAAAGTCATATCCTTGAGAGGAAAAAAAAATGTTAATAAGATTGTTTCTGGAGAACGTGGTCAAACTATAACCGCTGTTTGTTGTGTCAGTGCAACTGGAAATTATGTACCGCCTGCATTTATTTTTCCTAGGAAGAGAATGAAGGGCGAACTCATGGATGGAGCGCCAACTGGAAGTATTGGCATGACATCTGATTCTGGATTCATAAATACGGATCTCTATTTGCAATGGCTTATTCATTTTAGGGACTATAGTTCACCAAATGCTGATAATCCTGTGCTACTGATTATTGACAATCATTCAAGCCACATAAGCCTTCAAGCTATTTTGTATTGCAGACAACACCACATCGTCGTACTTACTTTGCCACCACACAGCAGTCACAAGCTACAACCCTTAGATAGGGCTATTTACAGTCCTCTCAAAAATCAGTACGCAATTGAAGCTGATAAATGGATGGCACAGCATCCTGGTAGATCCATTAATCAATACCAAGTGACTTCGATTTTTGACAGATACCTTTAAAAAAGTTGCTACTGTAGGTAACGCAGCTTCAGCATTCAGGGTCACTGGAATATATCCCTTTGACAACAATTTATTTACAGAGGCAGACTTCGCACCATCCTCAGTTACAGACATGTTTTGTCCATCTGCTGATTCTGTCGGCCAAAATCCACCTATTTCAAGTACTGTAGATGAGGTAAATATTGAAGAAACTCAAAGCCAACAAAATGAATCTGATGTGTATGTTGCACAAGAAACTGTAGAATCTGCGTCTGCTGATTTAGTAGAAAGACAAGAAATTGAAAGTCATAATATAATTGTGACTGTTGCTGATGTGCATCACCAACCAAATACTCCACCATCTGGACAGCGTAATATCAAACCTGCAGCTGCAGTAAACAAAGTTAGGGAACAATTACATGGACTTTCTGATCCAATGGACAAGATAGAAGAATTAATGGAACAAGAAATTATTGCGCCTCCTAATCTCGTCGACATTTCGAATACTCGCGGGTCTCATATTCCCTTAATTGATATAAGCCCATTGCCAAAGGCGACGCATACTCAGACTCGACGCAAAAACGCCAGCAGATCAGAAATAACGACTTATAGTCCGTTCAAAACTATGTTAGAAGAGAAACAAAGAGCAATCGACCAAAAATCAAAAAAAATAAGAAAACCAAAGATGAACATGGAAACTAAAAGCAAGCCAAAGAAGAAAGATAATATTAAGAAAGAAAATATGAAAGTTAAAAGTACAGACAAGAATAATAAATATTTAGAGCAAGAGTACTATTGTCCGTTGTGTCGAGAAAAGTACGGAGATACAGCTGAAATGTGGATTCAGTGTACAGTTTGTAAGTCTTGGTGGCACGAAGCCTGTACCAGTTACGAGAGTGGCAAATTTACTTGTGATTTATGTGTAATAGAATAAGTTTTCGATGTGCGTACAGTTTGACGTCCTTGCGTACACTTAACCGAAGGTGTGCGGATACTTTCCCCCCGGGGTGGCTAAGTATCCGCATTTCTCTTGTTGATTGAAAGTTGCAATAAAAAATACATTTTTTATTAGAATTACAAATTTATGTTTTGTTGTTGTTCTCAAAGATTTATTACATAACAATAAACGTTTATTTCTTTGCTAGCTACTGAGACTTTTATTTTGGGAGCATTTTCCTAAAAATTGCGTACAGTTGCCCCACATGACTCCATTGCAAGCTTTTTTGGCTGGTATTTTTACGAGAAGAATATCTTAAAACAAGTAGAATTCATTACATTTTTTTTAATATCTTGGGACAACTCCCACAATCTCATTTGATCCCAAACTAAGCAGAGCTTGTACTGTGGCAACCAGAGAACTGATAAACAAACTTATATATTTCTAAATACATACATATAATTACACCCAGATAAATTACACCCAGACACAGAATAAACCAACGAGCTCATCACACAAAGTTTTATCCTGGGTGGGGACCTTCGGTTTAGCATTCAGGGTCACTAACCACTAGACCAACAGGCCAGTCTCAACCAAACCAGGCCATCATATTAAGTTCTAACATTAAATATATTGAATATGAGTATACTACTACCTACCATTGCTAGCGTAGAAATAGTATTATTCATGTAAATTGTAGATAGGTATAGAACAACCAAATTATATTAAAACACGGTAAACAAGTGATTTGTTAGTACATGGGTATTATATTTAAGTTGCTCCTAAATGAACTCTATGGCAATATATGGGCAATGGCAGGTTGGAAGTCTCAATACCTTGTCTCCTGATTCTTTAGCCATTTCATTCAATGCGCAGGTTGGCATGGCTGGCTTATGAATAGCAAGCAAATGAAAAAAATGTCATGTCAGCATCTACATCGTTGTCATTTAGCCATTCCCCAATTTCAATTTGATTGTTGTACTGAATGATAATTATGGTGCATTATCCGTAATAATTAAATTGACGGTTCCGTTAAGTTAGCTAGTAAGATACGAAACCACTCTTTAAATTGAACTAAATTAATTTCTTTGTGATAATCCCCAATTTTTTGGGTTTAAATGCCAAAAGGCAACAAAATTCGGAACAAATTCTTTCATGGAACCTACTAGAAGTAGTAATGTTTATTTTTCCAAAACCTTGCATATTTTCGATCATTAATGTTAATCGATTTTTTGGTTCATATCACTTGTTGTCATAGCAAGTAGCGCTTTACTGGACTGTATGTTTCAATAGGTATTAAATACTTTTTTGGGCAGATTTAAACTAATAGTACGGGTTCCCTAGAACAAATTTTAAAATGATACATATCAAGCTGGAATTGGAATGGTAGCTTCGTTTCAACGAGACGCCCAACTTTATATTTATTTTTATTGTTATTAAACTTTTTTAATGTGCTAAGTACCATGTAGCTTGTAGTAAAAGCCATAATCGTTGCATCACAAAAAATATTTTTTTATTACAAATTTATTTGCGGTTGGTAAATTAATCGCGGCCTATGTTGATGTATGGCGATAACGGTTTTCCAACGGCAAAATTAAGTTTGTAATATTTAACACCTGTTTTTTTCACTAACGTACCACTATATAAAGTTGTCTTATACATAAAATTGGGCGTCTCGTCAAAACGAAACTATCATGGCAATTCCAGCTTGATATGTATCATTTTATAATTTGTTCTAGGGAACCCGTACTATAAATTATGTTGTTTAAATAACATTAATTGCCTAGAGTTAAGAAATTATTCTATATGAACTCATTAAAAAATTCTCGAATTTCCGATGGATTGTTAATTCATTGTCAAAGAGAAGTTATCAACTATGTCAAAATAGCCGATATAGGTTCCGACTCGACGTACCTTGTCACTCGAATCGAGTATCAGTCGAGGATTTGTGAAGGAAACGTCTTAGAACATGGGTGTTATTTTTTTTGTTTCATTAATATTTTTAAGCGCACAATCAAGAAAAAACTATGTATTAAAAGATACTACATAGCTGATTATATAAAAGATAAAAACGCTTGGAATAGAATTGCTTTCTCTCAGGTTATTCATATATACTTACTTTACAATTATAGATTGTATTAAGTAAGAAAATACTTCCTGTGTGTGCTGTATAACCCCTTGTTTATCTTATTGTCTTGTTTATGTATTTTAAAGTTACTAATAGCATTATTGTGTTTTTAGTTATTCTTGTATTATGATCGTTGAAATTTACCAAACATTTCGGTTCATTTGACGTTTTCAAACGATCATCTATTTGGCTTTACGAAATAAAAATGGACTAATTGCCAACAAGGCCCATTAGTGTTGTGTTTTGTTAATATAAAAATAAATGTACTTTCAAAACCCTTACTAGTATGTATTTTTTTATAAAAATCTCGCAGTAAATAAACAAATATGAATGATATTGTATTATTTATATTTATTTAGTTCTCCTTTGCATCTGAAGAGCAACTCCGACTTTCTCCGGTTATGAATTACTGATTGGTTCCCGACTTTGTAATTATCTGCGAGGTTTGTGTAATTTTGGAAACTCGTTTTATCAAAATTTGGTTCTGAAATTATATCGTGTGGAGTATGTTTATAATTGGAATTGGATGGTCTATATTTAATAGTTGTGCTACATCACTATGGGTATAAAGTAGCTGGTATTGGTTTTCTAAGCAAGTGCTGCGGCGTGAATCGACTGAAATGAAAGTGTGTTTCGAAAAGTGATAAATGAAAATAAATTATATGCCTTCGCAACTAGTTCCAAAATCGAAAACTTTTGTAACGGACATACGCCCTTTTCATTATGAAATCACTGTAAGCCGCCGCGGTCTGGATTGCGCATGCCGAAATGAGACCGATGGTGGAATGCGTCAAGCGTTCCCATGATCGAAAGACGCTCGCTAAATTCGTTGTAGTAATATGTTAAAATTGGTGAGTGGATGTAGAATTCCTGTAATGGTATTTTAACTTCCCCTATTGACAAGCTGTTCTGTAAGAGCATGAGTGGTTTTTCCCGAAACTAGCACAAAATTCTCGCACACTTCCTATGTAGCATGTTAAATACATGAGCGTTATCAATTTATCTAATTTAAATTATTTATTTTGCCCTTCTATTTAGCAAGACGAACTAAACCTATCTCCCCCAAAACTTAATAAATTATTCATTCTGAAGTAATAGTTAGCAATATGTAATATATGAATATCTGTTTTATATGTTGGCTATCTTCTCTTATTTGACTTAGTAGACTATTCTATTGAACAAATAATCAGATAACACGCACGAATGTTTAACCAAAATTTTACTTTATCGGCTACTAACATAATCAGCTTCACCGTTATGAACTACGTTACATTTTTCGAGTTTCATTAAAATCTTTAAAAAAATAAAATCATATTGAATTATAAGTTACCTTTAGATTATAAACATTTTAAACCTTGTTCAATAGACAAGGTTTAAACGGTGAATAATTTTAGAATCAAAATTACTTATAAAGGCTTATTTAGGCACTAACCTTTCTTCGAAGCGAATACTTGATCGACTAATATCGCTCCATGCACTCATAGACCGTCCACGACCTCGATGATAAGTTGCGGTGGCAAGTGCAGGTGCTGTAGGTCGCCTTTCCAACTCCACTTCAGGAGGGAAATTGACCTTGGTGGAGCCCCGTGAGGACTCTCCACCTCCGGAGAGTTCCATTTCGAAGGCGGCGTATTCGGGCGCTTCGTCCGGTTCTCCTTCACTGCCGTCGCTAGCCGCAGAGAGCGCCTCATATCCGTAGCCAGGGCGGACGCCACCGGCGGCGCCGCCGGCCGCGCCGCCCTCGTTGCGGTCGCACTCCGATTCCCCGGCCAGCCTCGGCGAAGCTTCGATTCGACTCAATGACGACGCTTTTACTGACTGTCCTCTTATATTTAACGGCGAACCTCTTGACGGAAAATGGTTTGAGTAACGTAGTTTACTGTGACGAAACGTGGTGAAGCTTTAAATTGTCGATTAAAAAACAAAACAATAACACACGTACAGTCCTATTTCACTATACAACACGTGTGAATTGCATTTCACTTAAATTGTATTGCATATCACTTGATGACACTTAACTAGAGTTGTACAAAGTTCTATGTCAAACTGAATTTGTTTATAATACAACTAAACGTATATTGAAATACACCGCAACGTGTCGTTCAACTAACGTCCACAAAGCTTCAGTTGTAATCTCACTAAATTCGTAATGAGTCGTTACGCGTTTCTTGACTTTGGTTCCACATAAAACACAACGTTTAAACAATCCAATAATAGAAAACTGGAAACGTCGAGCCGTAACAAAGTAAAAAATAGTCTGATTCCAACGTCCCCTTCGCTCTTCGACTAGTGGCCTTTGTGACGCCAAGTGTTAGATATCAGGTTTTGTTAATGGGGGTGGCTAAACAATAAAATCGTATAGATACTACGTTTCATACATAAGGTGGTAGTCGTGAAGTGAGCAAGGTATGGAACTATTGAAGTGAAGTGCGCCCTAGAGGCAGGCGGGCGGGGCGGATCGATGCGGCCACCACACCACGCCGTCGCCGCGTAGCCACGTTCTTGTAGTACGAGCTAGCTCCGCCGCAGCGCTATTGTACCTTATAATAAATAATAACACACATGTTATTATTATCTTCTTAGGCCACTAACAAACCAACTGCGATGCAATAAAGCGGAACCTCGATCGCATCTCCTAATTTGACCTAAAATTATAATTGGGATAGTAATGTAACTACACTTATATTTTTTATTTTATTTTGTATTTTTCTATGTGTATCTTAATTTATTACTTCGTACGCCAAGCCGTTTGCATACTAGAGCGATCATGAAACATGTATGTGTATACATACATCCTTTCAGATTGATAAATACATAGTAAAATAGTGATGTGATGCGTGTCTCGAGATCATTGATCGCGGCGGATTCTTTCGCTAACTTATATATAAACCTAGCATTTAAGCGTCCGTTTTTCCTCGATACATTTACAGCGAGAGACATGTCACTACTTTTACGGAGACAACTTCTATACATAAAAGCTTCAAATAACTAACTAGTCTTTTTATAGGCAGACCATCGACTCAGACTAACTATCTACCGGCGCGTCCGCCACATCCACTTGAACCATAATTTTCGTACTGCTAACATATTAAATCAACAGGGGGCCGGGTTTTTGAAAATTACTATAAATCTATTTTGGAAAATGTTTTAATTAGTAAGACGCCTATCATGAGCAAATAAACTTATTTGAAGCGAAAATATTGGACAAAAATAATGCATTAATGGACAGTTACTCACAAAGAAATTTCTTATTGGGCACCAGGGCTCTAAATAAGGTCCATATTGGAATAAGATGTATTTATGCATTTAATGCCAAAACTAACTACTATTACTTTAGTGATTTTTTAAATAATTAAACTGAATCTTCTGACTATTCGAGTTGTGGCCCCTTAATAGTCGTAAAAAATGTATATTCTGTATATTTATTCTGTTTTTTAGTTATTAATCCAAGCAAACAGTGGTTCTATGATGATTTTTATTAAGTCTAACAAATAAAAATCATAAATGTAACTAATCAGTATTTTTTCAGTTTTAATCCTTAAACCTTATAACGGACCTTCTTAAGTATTTAAAAATAACAGATTCATATAGTAAGTAGTACTCTGTAGATATTTTTAGACCATCCTGAGCCACTTTTCTTCTTTGCGATGTATCCATTGTTAAATGAAAGCGTTGCAAAGACATCTGCTTATTCACACTTCACAAATCGTTTAATTAAGTAACCGATCATGCTGATTTAAAATTAAGGCCCAGCCCATATTATGTGACAACGCAGTGGACTTTTATAGGCATTTCAATATTATATGTCCTGACAAAACTTACAAAATTACGATAAAATACAATCATTTCGATAACTTACATTGTCAATCTAGGTTCAGAAGGTATTTTATCATTATAATAGTCAAATTATTTCAGAAACATCGGCTTTTATTACTAAAATCAAACAAAATTTAATAACTATTTTTCATAAATTGATTGACGTCGACCGCCGCTGTGGTTACTCAGAGTCATTGTCAAAACGGCTGGCACGAAAGCAATGAACGCTGATGAACTTATATGTTTGGTCAATAGAGAGGGTACAATAACAACTGTTTTAGTTTTGGATAAATGCACGAAGTTTGAAAATATGAACCTTATTAGAAACCGGCAGTTATTAGGCGCACCTACGTTACGACTATAAATTACCCCTCTGCAGCAGAAGGACAGATACACAAAATCCCGGAATAGCAACATCCTAGATTAGCAGGGCAGATTTGCATAAAAGCAGAAGTACAGACCCACACAGAAGATAAGACTATATTTACAGAAAAACTTAAAAACTACCTAAAATCTTATTAATAAAATAAAAAAACTTATTAATCAGATGAATGTGGCGTCGGCAGGCAGAGATGCGGTGCTCGTAGGTAGAGATGCGGGGCCGATAGGGTAGAGATGCGGCGTCGGCAGAGATGCGACGTCGGCAGGCAGCGATGCGGCGCCGGTAGGTAGAGATGCGGCGCCGGTAGGTAGAGGTGCGGCGCCGGTAGGTAGAGGTGCGGCGCCGGTAGGTAGAGGTGCGGCGCCGGTAGGTAGAGGTGCGGCGCCGGTAGGTAGAGGTGCGGCGCCGGTAGGTAGAGGTGCGGCGCCGGTAGGTAGAGGTGCGGCGCCGGTAGATAGAGGTGCGGCCTCTTAGAGAGCTGTTCCTTGTCTCTGACTTTCCTCTTAGAGAGCTGTTCCTAGTCTGACTTTCTTCTTAGAGAGCTATTCCTTGTCTGCCCTTTCTTCAGATTTTTCCTCATAAAGAAAACTCTCTAGAAGCATTCATTTTAAAGCATATCCTAATTCAAATTTAGGATTTACCTAACGAAATTATACACAGCCAGTTTCAAATTGTAGTTCATACTATACAAAGAACTCTATGCTTATCTGTTGTCATAGAAACCATTATGATATTTGTCGACATGACAGATTTGATATATCAAAAATAATTGTTTAATTTGTTAAGTAATAAAGAGATATTTAAGAAGAGTAATAATGTTAAAAATGGCGAAATACATAACTAATGGGATATATACAGAAATGCCACGAAATAACACTACAAGGACATATTTAAAAGAGGTAACAATTATCAATTATCACTACATTACCCCAAAAACCCGGAATAATTTTCAACTTACGAAAATTTCCTTGTCTTTGAAGTTGGAAAGACAAAAACCCACAGCAAACATATTCATACAAACATAAATTACCTAGCATCCATCACCAAACGAAAGCGAGGTAGCGTTCACATTCAATGACGCGTACTCCAGGGAAATTACACAAAGATGCAATAGAAATGCAAAAGATGAAGACGGAGCTCAAGAGTCCCAAAAAATTACGAAGTACATTTAGTACCATAAAGAATATGAGCACAAGAAGCTCAGTAGTAGAAGAAGAAGAAGAAGGAGTATTGCGCCGTTCCAAGTTAGGCACAAGTCAAGTTGCTTAAGAGCAAGGAGACCCGACAACTAGGATAGAGACATTAAAGTCCGCCAAGTGTGCAAGTCAAAAAAGTAGAAATAGAGAATGTGGACTTCTTTAACGAGTCATACATACATACATATACATATCAACCCATAAGATGGCCCACTGCTGGGCACGGGTCTCCCCAGTAGAACCTACTAGTATGTAGATCCTGGGGGTAATTGCCATAATCGCCACGCTTGGCGAGCGGGTTGGCGATCGCAGTAAGGCTTTAAGTACGCAGAGGACGCTGCTGCCCGTCCTCCGGGGTGAAATCCCTTAGTCGCCTTGACGACACCCACGGGTAGAGATGGGGTGGTACTATTCTTAAGCCGGCACCACACGGCATCGTCGCAACGAGTCATAACCCGCTCGTGAAGAAAAAGACAAATTGCTTTAGAGCAAAGAGACCTGACAACAGGGCTAGAGACAGTGGGTTTAGAGCCCTAAAAGTCCGCCAAGTGTACAAATCAAAGAAGTAAAAATAAAGAGAATGTGGGCTTGTTTAACGAGTCCAAAACCCGCTCGTGAAAACAAAGACAAGTTGCTTTAGAGCAAAGGGGTGTGACACCAACAAGGCTAGAGACAGTGGGTTTAGAGCCCAAAAGTCCGCCAAGTCAGAAAGTCAAAGAGTAGACATAGAGAGAATGTGGGCTTGTTTAACGAATCATAACCCGCTCGTGAAGACAAAGACAAGTTGCTTTAGAGCAAAGGGGTGTGACACCAACAAGGCTAGAGACACTGGGTTTAGAGCCCAAAAGTCAGCCAAGTCAGAAAGTCAAAGAGTAGAAATAGAGAGAATGTGGGCTTATTTAAGGAGTCATTACCCGCTCCTAAAGAAAGACAATGTGGGCTTTTTTAAGGAGTCATTACCCGCTCCTGAAGGAAGACAAATAGAGAGAAAATGAGGAAGGGAAATAAAAGAAGATGAAAAAGAAGAAAAGTTAATAAAGTACGATAAGGGAGTAAAAAGAAAAGGAGAAGAAGAATTTGGCATAATTAACAACAAAATTATGTTCAAATCTATATACCTAATTTACTTACAGACGCTATACAGGAGAAAAAGAGAGACAGAAAAATAAAAACAAATGTGACGCCAGACTGGATCGCCAACATTATAAAGGGTAAAAAAGGTAAGAAAGAGAGAAAAAGAAGAAACGCCAATAAAATAAGAAAATAAAAGTAATAAGTAAAAACGTGTATAATTTTAAAAAATAAGGACAGCAACAAGTTCAGTAGGGATACAGGGAGTGAAGGGATATAGAAGGGAGTAGAGAAGGAAACAAACTGAAAATAAGGAAAGATAAATTAGCCAATCTTAATACCAATTACGTACAACAATAAAATGAAGCTGAGGAAAGAAAAAAAATACATATAAAGATAGATAAATAGATAATGAGACTACGATGAGAAGCGGTGAGGTGAGAGATGCTCTTCCAAAATTGCAGCCAAATTACACTAAGCGGTGGATACTTGTGCAAGTATTTATTTTAGAATTTTGAGAAAGGTCGTGAGTGGTATGCTTGATGGGCGCCAAACTGTAGTGAAATGAAAGCTTAGAATTAAGATAGGACTATATTTACAGAAAAACTTAATAACTACTTAAAATTAAAAATAAAACTTATTAATCAGATGAATGTGGCGTCGGCAGGCAGAGATGCGGCGCTGGTAGGTAGAGATGCGGGGCCGATAGGGTAGAGATGCGGCGTCGGCAGACAGAGATGCGGCGTCGGCAGAGATGCGACGTCGGCAGGTAGAGATGTGGCGTCAGCAGGTAGCGATGCGGCGCCGGTAGGTAGAGATGCGGCGTCGGTAGGTAGAGGTGCGGCGCCGGTAGGTAGAGAGGCGGCGCCGGTAGGTAGAGATGCGTCGCCGGTAGGTAAAGGTGCGGCGCCGGTAGGTAGAGGTGCGGTGCCGGTAGGTAGAGGTGCGGCGCCGGTAGGTAGAGGTGCGGCGCCGGTAGGTCGAGGTGCGGCCTCTTAGAGAGCTGTTCCTTGTCTCCGACTTTCCTCTTAGAGAGCTGTTCCTTGTCTCCGACTTTCCTCTTAGAGAGCTGTTCCTAGTCTGACTTTCTTCTTAGAGAGCCATTCCTTGTCTCCGACTTTCCTCTTAGAGAGTTGTTCCTTGTCTCCGACTTTCCTCTTAGAGAGCTGTTCGTAGTCTGACTTTCTTCTTAGAGAGCTATTCCTTGTCTGACCTTTCTTCAGATTTTTCCTTTTAAAGAAAACTCTCTAGAAGCATTTAAAATTTTAAAGCGTATCCTAATTCAAATTTAGGATTTACCTAACCAAATTATACACAGCCAGTTTCAAATTGTAATTCATACTATACAAAGATCTCTATGCTTATCTGTTGTCATAGAAACCATTAAGATATTTGTCGACATGACAGATTTGATATATCAAAAATAATTGTTCGCAATAGGTAATAAAGAGATATTTATGAAGAAATATTATTGTTAAAAATGGCGAAATACATAACTAATGGGATATATACAGAAATACCACGAAATAACACTACAAGGACATATTTAAAAGAGATAACAATTATCAATTATCACTACAAGCTTAAAATTAAAATTAATTCATTTTATCATAAGCTAGGTTTACAGACAACCATAATTGAAAATAAATTAATATTTTAAAAGTTATAAGCCTTATAACATTTAAGAATGTTAACAATTTGAACAACAATTTTGGCGAAATTCCAATGCTTTAAGGCTTACAACTTTAAAAATATTTATTTATTTTCAATTATGGTTGCCTACAGGCCTACTTTATGATAAAACGAATTGATATTAATTCAAAACTTTGACTTACCACCTTAAACATAGGAGTAATCACTTATTAACGTTGTTATGGTAAAATCATCGACTAGGACGCCCTTAAGAAGGATGCTCACGAAATAGAACGAAGTTTAAAGCTAGGCTGGTAGTCAAAAGTTGTGTTGACTACGACGCGACATTTACACCTTATATGCTTATTGCACTGCAGAGATGGGTCTGATAATGAAGCATTTATACGTTGACAGCGCATTTAATGGAAATTTATAAGGGTCCGTTTTGCTATTTTGGCTACGGAACCCTAAAAATGATTCTTATGTATGATTCTTATGTATGATTTTAACGTAAGTAAGATCATTACAATTTTATTATTGTACGTTAAAATGATCTTCACAACAGTATAAACATCTTATACACGATAGACTGTCTCTTTCCGTTCTTTGCGCGACTTTTTCTTATACCTGCATCTTTCAGCATTAGAAAATATACTTTGTCATTAAGTGAACCCGACTACTTCGTCAAGTGCGGTTTTGATTTTCACTTTGACCCATAGAAACGACACAATATTTATAATAAGCTTTTCTGTGCTTTTCCATGGTAATAAATTGATTTTATCACTCACTTTTTTAACTTTTAGTAACTTTGTACACCAAACACTTCGTTCGCATTTTGGACATGTTATATAAATATATATTTATTTGGTAATTAAATAACTAGTAGAAACATTTAAAATAATTAAAAAAATACGTGCATATTCCCTATTTTTTTGTCGCCTATGCCTAGTTTTGGACCATGCCATGTGTGAGTTGTCCCAAGCTACTTATTATTTCTTAGTCCAAGATTTCTGTCACTATGGACACTATAAATAGCCACCTTTTTTGTCGTATTATAGATGTGAGTTTCTAAATGTAGTATGTGTTTTATAAGTTGACTTGGGAGTTTCTGTAATAATTTTGGCCAAAATTGTATAAATTATCCCTTTCATAATAAAGTATGCTAAAATAATGATTGAGACTCAGCAAACGGATTTTTTATCATCGACGACAGATCAGAGTTTGGTTATCAGTCAGTCTGCACTGCGCAGGACGAGATATTTTATTTTATCACAAAACAGACTACTGCCATCTAGCATCTGATTCTAGAGCTTTCGCAAGTGTGAACGTGGATTCATGTAGTTTCGTATTTTATAATAGATGGCACTGAAATCTGAATATTGCCAAATTTGTAACAGTATTGGAATAAGTGTAAATTTTTACGGTTTTCCTATAAAAAGAGGATTTTACACAACGTGTCTCTTTATTATCATCGCACTCATCAAAGTCGGTGGTATCCGGTGTATTCATTATAATTTAGCTATTTATAAAATTATTATTATGAAAATCCCTGTACCAATCAGCTAAACCTAGTTTTGTGCTCGTAAAATTATATAAAAACTAGTACCTAAACTAAAGTTCATAGGAAAAAACAATTAAATAATTATTTCCTTAGTTAATTTTCGTATTTTTTATATTTGGCACGCTACAATTATCTTCGTACATGATCATTTAATATTAATCGATTTCATTGATTCTACACTCAAATATATTTAGTGGTGGCACTATGCACAAATCTTTGTTTGGCAAAGACCAACCATTTTACAGCACCGCGCTCGTTAGTCTCATTTGCCCCAGTAATTAAGTGTGATTACTGGGCAAATGAAGCTAGTGTGCCCAAGAAATGGACATAATAAGATAAAATTGATACCATTTTAAAGGAATTTAAAATGTGACTTCAGCCATATGAGTTTTATTTATTTTGAATTTATAATGTGAATAACAAAGCTAAATACGTGTTTTGATTTGACATGAGTGCTTAGATGTTTTAGAAGGTGTCAATGTAATTAACTGACAGAACTTACAGTTTATTACCGTGATCGTTATGAAAATCAGATAAAGTGATAATTACGACAAAAATGAAATCTAGTAATTATAAAAGAAATGTTCATCAATAATTTGAGATCAAATTGACAAAAACAAAATATAGATTCCAAAAGCATTTTAAGTGAGAACATTAAAGTATATTATAAAAAGTTTTCAACAATCACTATTAATTTAAAATCGAATTAAGGTATAAAAATAACAATACCACTTCTCAAAAATGTAACTAAAAATTTTGTAATAATTACAACTTAGGATCAAACAAAATTAAAAATATTTTTAGTATGAACATTAAAGTAAATCATAAAAAGTTTGGCTTCATAGTTATTTACCACGTGGTCATAAGTAAGTTAGTTTCACCTGTGCGTATAAGAAAAACCATATTTTGTCTACTTATTGGGTCATTGTGCGTGTTGTACTGATCCTATCCGTCACTCTAGCCAACTCAGGCACTCCCAGAACGCCAGCAGTCCGCCCAAGTTGCTGCCTATTCTAAAGAGGTGTTTATTTAGTGAGCGGTGGGTTGGGGAAGACATGGTTCCGGCCCATATGTGACCATTTCGGATTAATGCCTCGTTAATTCATCAACTGCGTCGTTACCAATCGAGTGACTGTATCCTTTGACCTATTGTAGGGTTTCTGTGTTAGGGCCAGCGATGTCCTGAAGGGCCATACGACATTCCATGAAAAGGGTATATCGTGCGGCTTGAAGTACGAAGGCAGTGTCCGAGACGGAAGCTGCCAGAACTTCAACTACCAAAACTCTACTAAAATTGAACTCACCCTAGCATCACAATACCTGGGCGTCATCTAGGTTAGCAAATGTAACTGAGTGAGTTACTTAAAAACAAAAATGAAACTAGTGGGCAAGTGATGGGGTCTCTATTCGCGGATCACACAATAGTGAACTAAATAAACATTGTTCAATTATATAAATATAGTTATTGTGTTGTAATACATACACTGTTTACATATTATACATAATATGCCTGATTAAAAAAATATATGGGAGTGTAGCAGAGCGGCACATTGGGACGAATCGTGTTACCACCTCTAGGCAAGACCGATATCTACAAAACACCGCGAGGAGGCCAACCAACCCAACATTAAGGCGATGCAACTAGTGCAGAGGCTCCAGTCAGACCACCAGTTAATAATGTTAATAAGTGACCAAACTATCAGGAAAAGGTTGCACGAAGTCGGTCTCAACGCCCAGACCGCTTTGAGTTCCAGCTCTACGGCGTGGCAATCGTGGAATGAGGCTTGTTTGGGCTCGCCAACATTTATTAAGGACCACCGAACAATGGTCGATGGTGCTATTCACTGACGAATCTCGCTTTGGATTCCACCCGGATTAGAGAAGAACACGTGTTTGGAGACTTCCAGACAGTAAAAACCGTCTGCAGCACCGACAAGAGGCCCATTCGTACCAAGGTGGTACCATCATGGTGTTAGCGGGCATTCGTATGGGAGCACGAACGGACCTCATTTGGATAAGAGGCAGCATGGCGGCCCAAAAATACCATGACAAGATCATAGAATCTGTGATTGTCCCACACAGAGTCCAAATACGACAAACATTTCAGTTCATGCATGACATTGCACCTTCTCACACGGCGCGGCTGGTTTCAGCTGCCCTTCTGAAAACGACATCGGTGTTCTGGAGTGGCCTGCACAATCACCCGACTTAAACCCCATTGAACATGCATGGGCCATGCTACAGCGATGAGCTATGATTTTGACAACTTATTTTTTAGTATGAATAATCAATGTCGATGTGTTATTAAATAATTTACAATAAAAGAGACCTCTAACATTAATTATTATATATGTTAAAAGCTATACAAATGCATCATTACATTATCAATGTCCGATATTTTCCTCGAGGTGACCTACTGTGCAGCGTTGCCACAGCGACGAAAAAAAAATATATATTCCACTATGTCACACTAGCGCTCCTGGCTACGATGGGAGGGCGCAGAACTACTCGACGTTGAGCTTATTGCCATTTTTTTTTCATTAGGTTTGGTATTCCGATAGTAAATACAGCGTCGTGTCCTGACGGGAAGAATTTAGAATTATTACATACGCACCAATAGTTAAAATAAAGGTTTGGTTACATATTTTCTATATGTCACTTAAATCTATGGATGGTCTGGCAACACTGTAAACGTCAGACGTAAATTTTGTATTTCTTTAAATTAAATTAACTTTTATTTGTAATTAAATAGTTATTAGTTTATAAAGTAGTTACTTAATAGTATTATTCAATAGTGTGTTCATCAGTGTTTAAAGTGAGTCATCTCTAGAAAACACACAAACTTGCCGATCATCGCTGCCGCCAACGGACGAATTTTCAAAAGCTCATCATAAAACCTGGGGAGTATTTGACTTATTTGATACTAACTAATACTCCACAAGCACATAAATACATGTCTCATCTGTGCATGAGCTTCGTCATTCTCTCACTGGCACCAGTTTGTATCTCTTTCTGCTTGACAAATTGTGGAAGCTGAATTGAAGACCTAAACAATTGGCCCCACACACTCGATTACACACAACATTACTATACAATTAGGCAACTAACACCAAATTTGGACTACATACCTGCCTCATACCCAAAAACTTAAAAATCCACTAGAATTGTGATGTTTTCAGACTTTATTATCTTTTTATATCTTGCTTATATTCTACAGGGTAACTTTGAAATCAGTCGACAAATTGATAGGGGAGTATCAGCACCGTTAGTACTTACATTATGCATTGACAAATTGCGAATTTAAATTGTAAAAAAAACATCCGATTTTATTGCTTAAAACGACGGTGACAGGTCTATTAAGGTTTAGTAAACTAAAAGAATCAGTACATTATCATTATTTCCATATGTCTAAAACTTAAACAAATAAATAAAATGAACAAAGTTTAAAAATCGTACGACGCGCTATAAAAATCATATGATCATAATTTCGTAAAAACGTAGTTCATTCAAAGGGTCATTGATCATAAACACCAAATAAAGAAAGTACAGAAGGTAACATTCAAACAACGCGCTCAATAACATCGGACACTTAAACACCGTTCACGGACTCATATAATACATAAAGTATAGAATTACGACGTTGTTTGGTACTGTACTTCTGCCGTTTAAAGAATCTGCCGTTTCCAGAATCTGCCGTTTCCAGAATCTGCCGTTTAACGAAAAAAGGCAATCAGTTAGTTCTACCAACAATTCTTCTAGGATCATTAATGAAACTCCTAGTTTAAACTAGTTAGACAACAGATAAGCAAACATATGGTCTAACCATAGTACATCAAAATATTCAGGGCTTATCTGGCAAGATTCAGGAAATAGAATTATTTTTAAAGACCCACCATGTTGATATTTTTTGTGTCACAGAACACTGGTTAAAAAATCATGAACTGATTTTTAATAATAAACATTATAGTCTGGTAAGCATGTTCTTAAGGAAGAAGGCTATACATGGTGGCTCTATGATTTTTGTTTCTAATAGTGTGAATAGTAAAGAACGTAAAGATATTGTAGCTCGTTCTGTCGAGCGTACTGTAGAACTCTATTAAAGGAGCATATTGTTGTTTGTGTCTACCGTCCACCACAGAGTGACTTTAATTTATTCGAGACTATAATGGAGGATGTACTAAAAGTTCTTAGTTATGGTAAAAAGCATGTAGTAGTTTGTGGCGATTTCAACGTTAATATACTTGAACAGTCACCTATGTGTATTAGATTATGTACTTTATTTAACTCATTTAATTTGAAGAATTTGTTTAGTGCACCAACAAGGATCACATCACATTCTGCCACATGCTTAGATAATATTTTTTGCAACTGTAGCTATTATAATGATGTCATATTGAGTGATTTAACTTCCGATCACTGTGGACAGAAAGTCACCTTACCTATTCATACAGTGGCTAAAGTAAACAAGATCACATGTAGGCCAATGAGTACAGTCCGCCTAAACAAATTTAATACAAATGTTTCTGTCCGTATTGCTAATATAGATTTTAGTCACGATGATCCGAACTACCTTTACGCGTCTTTGTTTAACGTTATCAAATATGAATTTAATAATATTTTCACAACTAAGACTTTTTATAAAAATCGAAAAATTAGTTTTTGTGATTGGGCAACAACTGGCATACAAATAAGTAGAGCTAAGTTGTATGAATTGTATGGTATGAAGCAATATAATTTTGACCCTAAGTTTGTTCAATACGTTAAAATTTATTCCAAAATATTTAAAAAGACTTGTGCTGCTGCCAAGTCTTTACATTTAGGTAGAAATATTAAACAAGCAGAGAATACAATTAAAGCCACTTGGAACATAATCAATGCTGAAGCTGGGCGAGCCAAGCCACGTAATCATAATTTTGAATGATGTGTTCGTAATAAAATTGTAACTAACAATTTAGATCTAGCGCAAACATTTAATAATTTCTTTGCTGAAATACCTATAAATACAACCAGCTCCTTAAATTCATGTCCGGCTAAAACCCAATCGCTTGTAAGAAGCAGTGTGAAAGAGTGTACTGTACCATTTAGTTTCAATTTTATAAACCCCCATGACATAATAAAAATATTTAAGTCAATTAATTGCAAAAAGACAGCAGACTTATGGGGTATTTCTGTTAAATTAATTAATTGCATTATAAATAAAATAGCACCACATTTAGCTACAATATTTAATCGATGTGTTGATACCGGCGTGTTTCCTGATTTAATGAAACACAGTAAAGTAATCCCTTTGTTCAAAGCCGGTTCAAAAAGCGACCCTAGTAATTTTAGACCTATTTCTATCTTACCAGATATTAGTAAAATCTTTGAAAAGGCCATACTAATGCAGTTAGAAACACATTTTAAATCTAATAATCTACTGCATAGCCAACAATATGGATTCACAAAGGGTCGTTCGACAGTAGATGCAGGCTCTAAACTACTAAAACACATATATAGTGCCTGGGAAAACTCGCTGGACGCCATTGGTGTTTTCTGCGACCTCTCAAAAGCATTTGATTGTGTGGTGCATAGTACACTTCTGCTGAAACTTAGGCATTACGGCATTACGGGTACAGCGCTTAATCTTGTTGCTTCTTATCTTAGTGAGCGAATGCAGTATGTAGACATTAACGGAATAAGGTCGTCCGGATCAACAGTGAGTATGGGCTTGCCACAAGGATCAATTCTGGGCCCTTTTCTATTTTTGGTGTATATAAACGATCTGCCATTTTTTACCAGTAACTTATGCGATATTGTTCTATTTGCTGATGACACTTCTCTTATATTCAAAACCAATCGTAAAAATGATTACTCTGACGAAGTAAACAGGTCCCTCGCATTAGTTCTTGACTGGTTTACATCAAATAACTTGCTTTTAAATTCTAAAAAAACCAAATGTATTAAATTTAGCTTACCAAATGTAAGAAATATCAGTCCAAATCTAGTTTTAAACAATGAAGTTATTCATTTTGTTGATTCAACGGTTTTTTGGGAATTACTTTAGATAGTAAGTTACAGTGGGGCGCCCAAATATCATGTCTCGCAGGGAAACTCAGTTCTGCAGCATATGCTGTCAGCAAAGTCAGACAGCTTACGAACGTAGAAACAGCTCGACTAGTATATTTTGGTTATTTTCACAGCGTCATGTCCTACGGCATATTGCTTTGGGGCAAGGCGGCTGATATACAAACTATTTTTATTCTTCAAAAACGTGCAGTGCGTGCGATATATCAACTAGGAGCACGAGTTTCCCTTAGAGAAAAGTTTAAAGAGATAGGTATTATGACAGTTGCATCACAATATATATATTCAAACGTTATGTTTGTAAAACAAAACTTACATTTATATAACAAAAATAGTGATATTCACTCTGTGAATACAAGAAATAAGCACAAATTGGTAGGACAATATCATAGGCTTCATAAAACTCATAACTCATTCATGGGACTAGGTGTGAAATTTTTCAATAAAATCCCAGTCAGCATATCGAGTCTACCAGTAAAGAAATTTAAGAATGTAGTCAAGAGACATCTTATACAAAGAGCTTACTATTCAATCGATGATTATTTAACTGATAAAGATAAATGGATGTAGTTCGTTGCTCCCTATTAATGTATTGTGTTGTATAGTTCATTGCATTTTACTAGGTGAATATTGTTGTCACAGTTTGATAATGTTACTTAGGTACTAGTTAAGAAAACGATTTACTTTTGTAAGTAAAGATTCTGCGTGATAAATTACGGCCATTCTTTTCTTTCCTTTGTAAAACATGTATACTTATTCATTAAGTAGCAGTAAATTGGCCAATATTTAAGCACATAAAGTTTTTACATCGTAAGTGGATGCTCCTACTATGTTGTGCCCATTGAGGCTGATGTATCCGATCTCGTGTACTCTTCTAATATTATTGACCTCTTTTTTTGCACCAGTACTCTAATATAGTGTATAATATAATGGTGGCAGCTTCTTACCTGCATATACAGTTTATAAACAGAGAAACATTGTAAACATTGGCAATTTGAATAGAGTGGCCACGAGTTTTTATTGCCTGTTCTTTTCTCGGGCTTTACCTATTGTTTGCGAACAGGCATTACCAGTAAATGTAGAATCGACTTTTCACAAGTGTAGTATTTTGCTTCCTAAGTGAATAAATATTTTTTTATTATTATTATTTATTTATGGCAGCACAATTACTAATAAAGTTAAGTTTATCGGCAGAAACCAAGAAATGTGACGAGATATAAGAAACTCGTCAATCCAAACAACTAAGAATGTTATAAGGTGTCTCTAGCATTACAGACTTTATACACGTCTACCGGCTGTTTGAAGAACTAATAACATTATTGGAGCGTGACCCAACACTATACATGCTTCCAAAGAATACATATTAATGTTATAAACAAATATATAAAATTCCCCCAAAATATTTTTTTGTGTTAGTGTACTTGAATTTTGGAAAAAATATATACCTGGGATGCTAGGTTGCTTAAATGGCACATTAGTATATATGATTCGGCCAAAGCAAAATGAGGAGCGATACTATTGTCGAAAACACAATAAGAATGTTTCTGGAATGATAGCATTCCAGAAACATTCTTATTGTGTTTTTTTTTAATACTAAAGTTATTTTCAATGATCTTTCGGTGTTTGTTTAAATGACCTGAAACCATTATGTAAAAATATGTTTTAATTTATGAGAGCATATTTATTTCAGATTTCATTATCAGCCTATCGCTGTCCACTGCTGGACGTAGGCCTCTCCAATTGCACGCCACTTTGTTCTATCTTCAGCTTCTCGTATCCAGCTGCTGCCAGCCGTTTTGCGTAAATCATCACTCCACCTGGCCTGAGGGCGTCCTACACTACGTTTGTCGAGACGCGGCCTCAACTAAAGAACTCGTTTACCCCAACGATTGTCGGTTCTTCGGCTAATATGGCCAGCCCACTGCCACTTTAGCTTGTTTATCCGGTGAGCTATGTCAATAACTTTGGTTCTCTGCCGAATCACCTCATTTCTGATTTTGTCCCTAAAAGAAACTCCGAGCATAGCCCTTTCCATAGCCCGCTGAGCGGCTTTGAACTTGTGGCCCAGCCGTACCGTCAGTGTCCACGTTTTGGCTCCGTATGTCATGATGGGTAGGCCGCACTGATTGAAGACTTAAGGCGTTGTGGGATAGACGATGAGAAGACTTGACGTAACTTCCATAACGCAGCCCAACCCAACAGAATTCTCCTGTTCACTTGGTCCTCGAAGTTGTTTCTACTTAATTGCAATGATTGCCCGAGGTACACATATTTTTGAACAACTTCGAGAACGGCGTCGTGCACTGCTGTCGGGTCCGGTAGTACATGTTTATTGAACATGACTTTGGTTTTATCCAAGTTCATCCGTAGGCCGATGCGTACAGAGGAGTCAGCCAGGTTATTCAGCATCTGTTGTAGGTCCTTAGATTTCAGATTAATGATGCTAATTTAAATATATTGCATATTTACCCCAAAAGTCACATATACATTATATATGTGACTTTTGGGCGTACTACACACGACAGTTTAGTTTTCGCAAATATTAAGGAGATTTATTAAACAGAGAATTCGATTATTATTTGGAACTACTACATAAAATAAAGTGTGTATGTACTTGGTAAGACAATATAATAAATTCCTTAATAATTATAATAACATGTATATTTTCAAAGTCTTGAATTATACATTGATTTTGAAAGTAGTCTCTTTACTTTTCTTAATCATATTGGTTTCTACACCTTTGACTTCCTGCCTACTGACGTTATGCAATGTAAAAATAATTCTCATAATGTGATTACCACACGGAACTTTTCTGTTCCGTGGATTACCAACTGTTATGTTCAACTTTAGCTCTTCAATTTTTTATTTAACCAAATCAGCAGCTCTCTTCTTCAAACTTCCGCTTCTCACCTGTACTGGTAAGAAACCAGTACAGTGAGAAGCGACAGTTTCTGTCTGTTAAAAGGTCAGTCATTTTGAAAAACTGGTACAAACATTTTGGTAAACTAACTGTATAGGGACAATAGTTTTCCAACAGCAAAGTTATGTTTGTAATATTTAACACCTGTTTTTTACACTAACGTTAACGTTTTACGATAAAGTTGTCGTATACATAAAGTTGGACGTCTCGACAAAACGAAGCTACCATGTCAATTCCAGCTTGATATGTATCATTTTAAAATTTGTTCTAGGGAACCCGTACTATGCGCGTTAATTCCCGTATAATAAATAGTTACCATACAAATGTATATAAAACAGCAGCATGAACATTTTTGTTGCCATGGAAACGCATGTTAGCATCTCTCTGTCATTTTTATGGTGAGAGTACAATCGTGAGGTGTATTATTTACTAAAAATGAATTAAAAATGTCCTTAGGACCCCATAAAATGTGTTCTTTTTTACTTCACATGGGTTTTGGCTGAGGACACAAGGAAGAGAAAGACGAGAGTCAAGGTTCGTAAAGTGTACGTTACAAACTTCTAGTGCCAGAAGGGGAATTACGTTTTTTTTTTAATTTAGACTTTACATCCTTAAATCATTCCCACATGAGTTTTATTAAAGCTTTGAAATATCAAAGATCCCTTGGAAATATCCCAATTGACATTTAAATTAGGATACAGACTAACCAATGAATGTCTTAGAAGTTCGCTTTAAAGTTAACTCAAAAACGAGTAAAATAATTAGTTTAGAGCACATTAGGTATAGAGTATAGATATACTGTAGAATATCATACGGCGACACTTTATTTTTAAAACTGCGTTTAGGTTAGGTACAAGTTCCCCCTTTCCTACCCAACACAAAAACACGTGTAGTCGTACAAGTGGGATACAATGTGCAATTAATGTTCGACGCCAATCTTAAAAAAATGCACTTGTTATCACACTACCCTCTCGTTGGTGATATTTTGTTATTTTTTTCCGAAACCCCCAGCCTTTGGAGCCTCACGTAATTAATGGACGACCCCTCAGACTATTCAATTAATTCCTGCGCGGAAAGAACGCGGCGCGCGCGGACGTTGTTCGCCAGCGTCGCGGATTTCGTGAACCGCAAACATTCGTCCACCGCGAAAATAAAACGCGTCGTGAAGTAACATAACAACATTTTCACGGATTACGTGATCGTACGAACGCACCGTGAGTTCTTAGCCTAACTAATCGTAAACGAGTAACGTATCGAGTCAACTATACGAATACGAATACGAGAGTTGGTCGGCAGCACGAACACTTGAGACATACGAGACTACACGATAACGTAAGTTTTTTATTTTTTAATTAAATAATGCCTAGTATATAATATAAATTGCACGAATGTAAATGAATGACACGTTCAAAAATCGCTATCGTCCATTTATTAAATCATTTATCTTGCTTGAAATATACACTATAATACACTATATATTATGTACATTAAAACAGTACACTGAAATTACAATTTTGGAATTATATAATATAAACAAAAAAAAATCCAACTTAAGATTTCTGAATGTGGACCTTTTGTCGTTGACAATCCGCGTCAGAGTGACATAGCGCGCAACGCTTTAATTTACTATTTTTTTAATTTTATTTTAAATGTTATTTGCTCAAACCAAAATGAAATTCTAAAATATTTATGCTAGTAGGAAGAAAATGCGATGCGTGTAATAAATCGAATACATCGTTTACATAACTGACATGATTCTTCATTTACATTAAGACAAGTTCATTATATGTAATAAAACAGTTGGAGAAAAGATAAAGGCAATAAATACAAATATACTACAAAACTGCACTTTATTGATTGAATAGATTCTAGGTACAGACAAGACTACAAGCAAGATTCTCAGTGCGTAGTATATATTCGGCTAAAGGTAGCCTTCCCGAGAAGCGAGGTGTGTTGGTTTCTCGTCTTCCTTAAGTAGCCAATGCTGCTGGATAGGTTGTCATTAACCAGGACCTTTGTAGATAAACCCAAACTATCTGCAATCATATTAAATCACATTATTTTTACAATACATATTGTTTTATCAAAATAAAAAACTTATTTTTGTGAATGTTTTTTTTTCTTATATTTGAATGAATGGATTTTATTCTTTTGTGTAAAATTATTTTCACTTACTTATAAATAGCATGCAGGTAGCTTTGTTTAGAAGGGGGCATTAATAAATGTGCTATGTACTCGTATGTAATGTGCTCATTGTCGGGTTGTTAAATGTCTCAGCAACTTCTTCCTCCGCATATTTACTGACTTTTGTTTGGTCTGAATGTTTATCCATGCCAACCACGCCTTGTTAGGAAGTGATAGCGTTATATTATGCCGAAAGCACAAATAACCTGTAATATATACGCAGTTTTAAAACTTATACGTAGACATAAAAAATGACCTGTATAATATTCAAGAATGTATCTATGCTGTATATTTAATGTGTTCTAAGCTAATTCTTTTACTCGTTTTTGTGTTCATTTTAAAGCTAAGTATACCTAAGACTTTCATTGGTTGGTCTATATCTTATTTTGAATATTAAATGATAATTCCAAAAAAACTTTGTTGTTCCTAACGCTTAATAAATCTCTTGTGAGAATGATTTAATTATTGATGATTCTCGTCTTCCTCTTCTTTGCATCCTAAGCCAAAACATATCTTATAGGGTCTTATGGACGTTTTTACAATAGTACTCTCACCAAAGAGATTAAAAACTTTTCGTAGTATGTTAATACACTCTTTGATATAAACTCACCATAAATGATAGTGAGAGCCAAAGAGAATATAAAACCAAGAACGCTTAAGTACATCACCATGGAAACGTGTCGTAAGTTCACGTTGTTCACCATAGAGACTATCTCCATGACGTTCTCGTTTTTGTTAATCTGGGTTAATATATCTCTATGGTTTGTGCTGTCCAATGAAGTTTTATGTAAAAAGGTGTAGATACTCGAAATGACGAATCGATCGAACTACACACATCAAAAGTGTCTAGGGATCAAGCATTTTTATGCGGATTTCTTGAGATTGAGATGTGGCTTTGTAATAAATTTATGATTTTATAAATTTATATGGATCCTTTTTGGTGCATTTCATAATTTGAATCAGGAACTGTGAATCAAATTCGAGTAAAAGATGAAAATCAGCTGTCAATATTTTCCCTATAAAAACATACAACGCATTGAAGACATTATTAGTGCTACTGTTTCCCTACTACTGATTAAAACCAACGTTATTATTGCGCGGCGACGTCATTTAAGCAGGGAAGAAATGCTCAGAGCCGTGGGAATGATAGAAGCTGGTTCCCGGCAACGTACTGTAGCTTTAGCTCTGAATACAAGTCAGAGTGTTATCAGTCGACTTTGGACACGTTACCGAAGCACTGGTACCGTGGCTGAGCGCCATGGAGGACGGTATCGCTGCACCACACGGAGACAAGACCGATACATTCAAATCTTAACTCGAAGAGGTCCAACAATAACCGCCATGATGTTAGCCGTGAGGCTTCATCACTCTTCAGGGAACTTAATTAGCGACCAAACAGTCAGAAACCGCTTGCATGAAGTGAACCTTCATTCCCGAAGACCGCTACGGGTACCACCTATAGCAATGCACAATCGTAGGATTCGATATCAATGGGCTCTTGAACACAGAAATTGGGCAGAAGAACAATGGCGTTTCGTGTGCTTTTCTGATGAGTCTCGTTTTGGTATGAGACCGGATACAAGACGTATACGACACTGGAAAACCCCTGGACGCCAACAGCGATTAAAATCCTGCCAGGAAGTCCATCCTTATAGTGGTGGAACCATCATGGTATGGGCGGGTATTTGGATCGGCGGAAGAACTGAGTTGATTTGGATCAGAGGCAACCTCAACGCTCAAATTTATGCTGAGACGATTGTATCAGACGTCATCGTTCCTCTACAAGTGCAAATCGGTCCCTTATTTCAGTTAATGCATGATAATGCACGACCGCACACCGCAAGAGTTGTAAGACAGACTCTCGCCGCAGCTAACATCAATGTCCTGCCCTGGCCTGCTCCGTCGCCAGACTTGAACCCGATTGAGCATGCATGGGATATGCTACAGAGAAGAGCTCTGCCGAATATGGAGGGTATCCAGTCGCAAGAAGACCTTTTTTTGTTGTTGCAACGAACATGGGCGGCCATTCCACAGCGTGATTTGGATGAACTCATTTTGAGTATGCCAAACCGATGTTCTTGTGTTGTTAGTGTTCGCGGTAGAAACACGGATTATTAATTGTTTAAGTTACCCAATAAAATTTTAAAGAAAACTGTTATTTCAGTCTTTTTTTCGAACTTTAATGTTAGTGGTTCAAATGTCAAAAATCCCTTTATTAGGAAAATGGCAAATTTCTTTATTAATGCAAAGGTGACTTGGTTTATCGTTACTGTGACAAACGAAAACACTTTATTTGATGAATCCTTAAAAAAATAAAAAAAAAAAATCAATCAGGAGAAAGTTATTGCAAAAATATATGTTGATCCCTAGACACTTTTGATGTGTGTACTTAAAATGACGACGGCGGCGATGCGGCAGTCAGTGCCGCAGAGTCGTCAACAGATGAATGTCGGCGGCACTAACGTGGCCCTTACCATCAGGCGCACTACCGTTGAATAAAAAAAATTGGAAAATTGTTTGTATCATTTGTTTTGATCCTATTATGAGTACCCAGTAAAAGTAATTATTATCAACACTAACAATTTACGAAATTTAGATCTTATTAAAAAATAGTCCAAATTTTTTGTGGCTTTTCTAGAATATTATACTAGTTTGGAATCTTAGTAAGTTGCGTCACATTTTAAAAATAAAACTTGCCATAGTAGTGTTCAGGTAGCGTCTATATTTAAATTTGTTTTCACCACGACAAGTGAAAGGGGACTTAAAGTAAAAACCCTTCACAATGTTTTTTCTAGAAAAGCCACAAAAAATTCGGACTATTTTTTAATAAGATCCAAATTTCGTAAAAAAAAAATTTTTTCCATGTATTTTTAAGATTTTTAAATAAAATAAAGGTTGTCATTTTTTTTAAGGATTTCGATTTTATATTATAATTTAAAACGAATCAACATATCTCTCGAGTCATAAGTAGATACACCTTTTGGTGCCCGCTTATCGTTGAGTTTTGGGACACTTTGTATAAAACGGCAGCACCAATTATGTTTTAAGTAAAAATGTGTAGATAGGTTACATAAACAACATTTGATCTTAAAAAAAAGACAGACTAATGCACAGACATATATTGCAATGTCACCTTATAAATGTATGGATTGTTGAGGGTATCCAGTCGCAAGAAGACCTTTTTTTGTTGTTGCAACGAACATGGGCGGCCATTCCACAGCGTGATTTGGATGAACTCATTTTGAGTATGCCAAACCGATGTTCTTGTGTTGTTAGTGTTCGCGGTAGAAACACGGATTATTAATTGTTTAAGTTACCCAATAAAATTTTAAAGAAAACTGTTATTTCAGTCTTTTTTTCGAACTTTAATGTTAGTGGTTCAAATGTCAAAAATCCCTTTATTAGGAAAATGGCAAATTTCTTTATTAATGCAAAGGTGACTTGGTTTATCGTTACTGTGACAAACGAAAACACTTTATTTGATGAATCCTTAAAGAAATAAAAAAAAAAAATCAATCAGGAGAAAAGTTATTGCAAAAATATATGTTGATCCCTAGACACTTTTGATGTGTGTACTTAAAATGACGACGGCGGCGATGCGGCAGTCAGTGCCGCAGAGTCGTCAACAGATGAATGTCGGCGGCACTAACGTGGCCCTTACCATCAGGCGCACTACCGTTGAATAAAAAAAATTGGAAAATTGTTTGTATCATTTGTTTTGATCCTATTATGAGTACCCAGTAAAAGTAATTATTATCAACACTAACAATTTACGAAATTTAGATCTTATTAAAAAATAGTCCAAATTTTTTGTGGCTTTTCTAGAATATTATACTAGTTTGGAATCTTAGTAAGTTGCGTCACATTTTAAAAATAAAACTTGCCATAGTAGTGTTCAGGTAGCGTCTATATTTAAATTTGTTTTCACCACGACAAGTGAAAGGGGACTTAAAGTAAAAACCCTTCACAATGTTTTTTCTAGAAAAGCCACAAAAAATTCGGACTATTTTTTAATAAGATCCAAATTTCGTAAAAAAATAAATTTTTTCCATGTATTTTTAAGATTTTTAAATAAAATAAAGGTTGTCATTTTTTTTAAGGATTTCGATTTTATATTATAATTTAAAACGAATCAACATATCTCTCGAGTCATAAGTAGATACACCTTTTGGTGCCCGCTTATCGTTGAGTTTTGGGACACTTTGTATAAAACGGCAGCACCAATTATGTTTTAAGTAAAAATGTGTAGATAGGTTACATAAACAACATTTGATCTTAAAAAAAAGACAGACTAATGCACAGACATATATTGCAATGTCACCTTATAAATGTATGGATTGTCCCCTCTAAAAATATTTATTTTTATTATTTAGTTATCAAACTAAGTAAGGGCTACTGCAGGGCACCTTTTACCAAACTTGATCAATATTTATCGAGTAGTCTTTGAGTAAAATGCCTGTAACATACGGACGGACAAATAGACAGACAGACACAGAATAGAGATAGAAACTTTATGGGTTCCGTTTATGCCACTTTGGATACGGAACCCTAAAACCAGTATGCGATCGCCATCCAATTTCTAATTCAAGTCCAATGTCTTCTTCCACTACATTAGTCATTTCCTCTAGAAATAGTAACAAGTAATCGACCAGTTTAATAACAATTTTCAAACTGCTTTTTGACCCGGTTATGTGTTTAACGAGTATGTATGTATCCTTCCAATGTTCCCATGTCCCGTCGTAGTTTCTTAACGGCTTAACCGATTTTAATAAATGATACGTCATTAGATTCACCTCGATGACGCGAGTATCACAGGATACATAAAATTCTTTAAAAAATCTTCGTGGCGGATTTTATGAGCTTTAATGTGCGGTCTGAGAAAAAATATATTTAGAAGACCCTCGAGTGGAGTATCAAATTAATGGCGAGTTCGAAAATATGATCCATGAGTTTGAAAAAAGTTTGAGGTGACTATTTATTAAAACAAAGTTGTAATGAAACAAATTTAATAAGTACTTATTAAATAGCTCTTTAATTATCTTACAATGACTAAAAAGTACTAAATAAAAAGTTTAAAATACTAAATAAAAACGGTTGCACTCCAGGAGTGCAGGCAGAAGTGAAAAGTTGAACATTAACGTTGTGCATTTTTGAATATTTTGGAATTTTTGGGAATGGTTTCACTTCAAAACTGACGGGGTTTCATACATACTTACAACTCCTGTTTTACTCTCTTCGGGATTGATTTTTCCAAAACGCTAAAATACTTTTCATTATTTTGAAACCAAAAAGCCCAATATGAAATTTCACATGTCTAACTTTAAAACTGATGCAGTTTTATACAAACTTACAACCACCATTTTACCCCTTTAGAGGATGAACTTCCAAAAAACCCCTTTTTTAGCGTATGCCTACATTATATAAGGAACTAGCTTCCACCTGCAGTTTCACCCGCGTTAAATTTGATTGCCATTTCACCCCTTTAAAGATTTGCTTGAGGCTCTGTAGTGGATGGTGTTGTATCTACGAACCACTTGAGAACAATTTAACAAAATTTGGTACCTACAATGCTAATTTGAAAAATCAGAGGAAACATTGTTTGTATGTATATAATGGGTAATACTTTTTTATTATTATTAACGTTAAAAGTATAACGTAGGCATTATAGGGTATACCACGCTATGATTGGTACGTGTGAAACAGGAATAATAAAGGAACGCTCGGAGGCTACGATACGATACTGTGGCCTAAAAATAAAATATAGGCATATAATAATATATGTAGGTATTTGTGTGGCGGCATATTCAGACATATTCCTCCCCCGCCCTCCCCTCGGCGGTGGTGGTTAATGTGCCCGATCTAATGCCCCCCGCCCCCTCTAGTCATGCGAGCAACTCACATTTGACCAGTTGAGTCAATAGTTGTCCCCCCTCAATAAAGTTCTGGATCCGCGCCTGATTTTGTTGCGTAATATTTTAAAACTATGATATCTCCTAAGATATTCATTGAAATTAAATGAAGTAAGAGCAATTTTGTTCAAAATTAGATATTTGTAATGAATAACGTATTTATTTGGATAGGGGTTAACACCATGTTTATTGGAATACTTTCGCTAATAAATACATTATTCAGAACTGATTTGATTACCATACAAAAGGTAATAGTGGGTCAACAACGACCAAAGATAGACATTTGCTGTCGCTGACTTTTTTTTAGATTTTTTTAAACATTGTTTTGTTTTTGTGTAACTTTGACCGTTTACGTCCTAATTGATCATAGTGTGATGTTAAATAGCCTATAACTCTCCTCGATAAATGGGCTATCCAACACAAAAAAAATCAATTTGAACCAGAAGTTCTTGAGATCATCACGTTCAAACAAACAAACTCTTCAGCCTTATAATATAAGTATATATACGTCTTCTAAATGTCACGTTTCAACGATCAGAGTTTAGGCTGTGCGTTAATCCATCAGTTAGTCAGGACTTTGAATTTTTTAATAGACTATCATTCCATCTCTAATATTTACTTCATTTCATTCAAAAAAAATTCCAACACTTTTAACGCCGCTTTCAATTAGGTATCCCGCTGACTAACCTCAATATCTCTCTGCCGGATCCTCTCTATTTTTAATTCCATAATTATACATTCTTTCTCTATCCCTTGCATCCTCTCTTGCATTCGTCTCGCATTCAAGAAAATAATCGGAAATGTTCGCCTTGCGCTTTCTGTTTTCATTTTCTTTTTTAGGTGGCAATGGTGTAGGTTGTGGAGATGGTAAAGATGTTTTAGATGGTAGGGATGGTATGATAGGATGCGATAGTATGATTGATAGAGGTGGCGGAGTTCTTTGAGTTGTGGGGAATATAAATGAAGTGACGGATCCCGAAGATGCGGCGGATGCTGGTAAAACTCTGGGTATAGGTGATGGCACATGTCCTTTGTCCCTACTGTGGCTAGGCGTATTCCAGCCTTCATCACCTGTAGGAATACGATAAAAAAAGTTACGTTTACTCTTATTACAAGTAATACTATTTATTTTATTTTATTATATAGATACTGACACAGACTACAAGTATATTTACCTACACAATAATAATATATTAACTGCAAGTTAATTTTAAACTGCCTATCTTTTATAACCATTGTTTGTAGCGAGTAATCTAGATAGTTACCTTTTGGGTTTGTCGGCTTTGCTGGATTTTTGGTTTCACTCTGTAATATATTTTTAGTATATTATGTGACATCCACAATCTTATTACCAATTTTCGTAACATATTATTAAATACAAGACATTAGGTAGATATAAGTTTACAAACCACGTCAACGCCAACTTCAGATATGGCCATACCCACAGCTGCCTGGACCCCGATAATCGCTAGAACGCGTTGTTCGAGGTCCGTCAGGTATATATTTTGGGCTGGTCCACCACCTGTACCATGGACTCCTCAGTTGCTTTTGGCCAATTTTCTTTTTGAGTTGTTTTTTAAATCGCTCCAAACCTTAAGCAAAGAAAATAAAATAATTGCGATTATAACAAGAAATAAATAAGAAGTATGAAAAGTTTATAAATTATGTGCCAACTGAAAATTACTTTCCGCCACTCTTCTTCTGTGCGAGTCTCGCCTATCCCTTGGCTGTTTAACAACTTCGCCAGCTCTTGCCATTTTTTATTTGTCCACTACCGTCTGTTGGGCGTATATTGGGGCTTTGATAAATCTCTATGTCTTAAAATAATAATGATTATGTTTATAGGCTCGCTATTTAGTACATATATCAAAACGAAATAACGGAAACGAAAAATACTTACTTCTCCATAAACTCTACCAAAATCGTAAATTGTGTGATAGTCGTTGGTGACATTTTTACTTTTATTTTATTAATTTGTAACAAATTATTGAATATTATTAAGTATATTTAAAGCCTGCGCGTTAAGTTGCACTGACATGGGTTGTCAAGGTCAAAGACAAAAACGACCACGTTTAGAAATTATAAACCTTGGTACATTTTTTCTGTTTACAGTATATAATTACAAAATATCCATTTCAAGTTAATTATCAATGTACTTTACATATGATACAATTTGTTTAATGTATTTTTATTTTTCAAGACGCAAGATTTTAAGCAAGATAAATTACTAATTAAATAGAACGATAGCAATTTTTTAACGTGTCATTCATTTACATTCGATCAATTCATATAATGTATACTGGGCTTTACTTAGGTTATCGTATAGTCTCCACGAGAGTAACTTATAGCGTTCGTGCTGCCGACCAAAGTATAGTATCCGTATTTGTATAGTTAGCTCGATACTAATACGTGACGTAGGTATCGAATGTTCATGCTCGCAGTAAAGAACAGTAGGCAAAAATACAAATAAGTTGGCGCGCGCGCTTCTTCGTGAATGTCTATAGGTCTCGCCGTTTTTATGGCTTAGGGCTGCGGCGTGCGACCAATCAGACATGCAAGCGAGACGCGCTGGGAGGCGCGCTGCTGGCTGGCAATGCAGGGCGCGGGGCGGCGGCTCGTTCCCGTACCAAAAGTCATTGTCATTATATTACACATTATTATTCAGGCTATGCGCGTGAGCAAACCACTTGCGCTCCGCAGCGCCTTACTAAACACAACAATTGCCAAATCGTTTTACCCCGGCACGCACCATTTGTCCATGCAACAAGAAACGAACGAATCAAATAAGTAATTCTGGAAGACATCAGACATTTGTGTATCCGGCGAGGACCCGTCACTCATTTGTTATAAGTAAATCACGATCGTGTTTGCCCGGCGAGACAGCAACACTTAACCTGTTTAGCCACACCAGAAAGGTATGTACATGTGTACCGATCACAAGGTTATGAGTGTAGTGTTACCTAATGATATGATTAGTTTTATTTTTTTAAATATGTTTCAGGTCATCAGTTTGACGCTATTTCTCCACACAAACACGCCGTAGAAGCAGCTGCCAATGGCGCGCGTCGTCACCGTATACACACATGGAAACACATCAACCAGTGGAGGTACCATAGCCAGACTAGTGATCGAAACCTGTCATTTTCCTACATCTACACTATTTACACCGTGTACATAGGAAAAAAGTAATTATAAAGGTAAATCCATCATGACTATATTCAATGTTGAGTTGATGGAGTATGCAGTGTGCGCCCCAGTCCCAATAAAAAAAGATGTTACTCAGCATAATACTGCACCACAATAAGGCGATACAGAGCTGATTTTCAGTAACACCTAATTTAAATGCCTGTAAATAGGTACCAGTTAGCGTACATAGCTTAAAAGATATTCTTCCAAACCTGTGTGTGTATTTATGCTTTATATCTAATTGTGTAGGTACATTCATTCAACATAAGAGCGTGCAATAAAATATGTAAATAAGGGCAAGGCAATGCATAAAATTAATATAATATATAAAATTAATTAACATTTATCTAAATGTATTCCTATTATACATTAAAAGTGTATTATGAAATAAATAAAATAAGTGCCTAAAATTTCAATGAGATTAATAGTTAAAATAAAAAATAAATATTCAGATAAGATCAAGAGGATTTAATTAATTAGTTGATTAAGTTGCGTCGGATTTCTGAAAATGTAATAAATAAGACTTTAAACGAGATTCGAATGTCATAATACTTTTAGAAATCCTGATGGGTGGAGGTAGGTCGTTCCAACATCGCGTGGCAGCAAATTTGAAACTTCCTCTAAAGGCGGCTGTTTTATGGGCTGGTATACTCAGCATATGACTGGAAGCCCTAATGGGATATGGAAAATGAGTTCGCGTCCATGTCAATTTACTGTACAAGTAACCTGGCGACTCTGAAATGAATTTCTCTCCTATGTTCCATTTTGAGCACGTTATTATTATTCAGAAACGGCGTCACATGGCTTCGGCGACGAATATGAAAACAGAATCTAGCGCAGGCATTCTGGATTTGTTGAATTTACATATATTTACAAACTAACAAAACCAAGTAAATAAAAAAAGGCAAGACCCGTTTACGCGTCGAAATATTCTTCCCCATCGATGTCGACTGGTAACGTACCCAGAAGGCTGGCAGCATTGCCACGTTGAATAGCAATGCTTATTCTTTGTGCAAAGAAAAACCCAGCCCTCGGGTCACGTGAAGAACTGATAAGCCGATTTGAAATTTCCTTAAAAAGAAGTCGGGCACTTGGACCCCACGGACCCAGCGTCTCGACCCCAAACGGCTCAAATATATAATCTTCAATTAGATTTACATATTTGCGACGTTTGAGAGTCTCCGCTGATGCAGCAGCAGCGCAGGCACAGTCTGAAGTGCTTGAAAGATGGGAGGGCGCAAGGGTATCGACACAAGTTGCGTCCCATACCAATGGCCTCCCCATCCTCCATGGCAGCAATGTCATACCATCCGGTCTCTTGCCATTGCCGCGCGCCAAGCCATTTCGTTCAAGCATGGCTGGAACGTCGGCGGTGACAAGAGCCCGACGGATTATATCGTTCAGACTGGCATGCCGAGATATACGGCCTGAGCTCCTACTACACGATAGGCCGTGGTGTCCAAGGCCGGTGACCAGTTCTCCACAGTGGCATCGATTTGGAGAAACACACGAAGCGCCTAAACGTAGGCACGCAGCAATCCGAAATGTCGTATCATCCAACATAGTGCCTATATTGGGCGATGGAAGTGCCTGTAACCAAAGACCCGATTCCCATTCCCCCACAGCCAACAGGCGAGCGCGCTCTGCAGCGTTCGATGATGTGCTAATTAAATGTTCTCTTACTATGCTGCACAGCGCTCTATCCCATTGCCTCTGGGAGAAGGGGTTAGCTGGTAAGTCAGTATTAGGGCAAGCCATTTTCCAAGCGTTCAGCGCTTCAGTCTTACACAACACTTCAGAATTAACCAGTGTAGGCGTTAAAATATTCCTGGTTAATCCTTCGGTGCTGTGGACCGAAGACAGAAAAGCTGGTAAACTTACGTCAGAAATTTTGCGAACGCCGAGGCCGCCTAGGCGAACAGGTAGGGACGCCTGTTGCCACGCTCGGTCGTTCAAGGCTATATTTAAAATTTTGCATAGGGTGTTTTGAATGACTTAAAAGTGCCGAATGTTTAAAAAGTTGGGTAGACCTAAGAGCATGGGTAAATTTTGGGACGAAAAGGCAGTGTCGAATAATTGTAAAGGCCGAGTGTATATTTATTAGAAGTAGTCGGTCCGAAACGTCACTAAAATTTTGGATTTTCTCTTCTACGAAGGGGACATAGGAATCTTCTAAAATTGGGGACCCAAGGAGGCGGAAAGAATTGTTTTCTATAATTTTTAAATTTGGAGCCATAGAATTGAATTTTGAAAAAACTGTAGTTCTATTAATCTTATCAGCAATGAAAATTTCGCATTTACTAGAATTTAACTCTAAGCCAATTGATTTAAATTTATCTTTAATTAAAGCCAGGTCGTTCAAGACTGTGTCCACATCTCCTCCGAGAGTACCGTCATCCAGATACCAAACATTAAATTTAGAATTTAATTGCCGAACTATCGGATGTATGGCTAAACTAAAAATGGCTGGTCCTAGCGGGTCACCCTGTTGACAACCAACTGCCGAACTTAAAAGATTATCTTTGTATAGTAATTTGGATGGATATCTGTAACATTGAAAAATAAATTTATAAATTTTGGGTGTTTCTAATTTTGCTTGTGTCAACAAAGTGTCCCTATTGACAGAGTTAAAGGCATTCTTCAGATCAACCTTTAAGACGACCTCTCCTTTACCACTGCCAAGGTAAGTCGACAGGGCATGAATGGCAGCCTCACAGCCTCCCTTGGAACCAAAGCCAAGTTGCAAAGGCTGTAATTTACTAGACAAATATTCGCTGTAATATTTACAACAAAGTTTGGCCGCCAAAAGCCTGTAAGTACACCCTACGGCAATTGGACGAATACCACCATCTCTCTTACACAGGGCGCATAAGTTCGCCCCATCATCAGGGCGCATAAGTTCGCCCCATCATCAGGGCGCATAAGTACAAAATATCAATGATGGCCTCGTCCACATTGCCGGAGAGCATCATGTTGACTAGAGCCGTCAGCTCCTTTAAAAGGCCCTCGCCAGCCGGACCAGCACTTGGGCATAATAAATCTTTTAAGTGCTGTGGCGACAAACCGTCAAAGCCGCCAGCAGATCCATTTCTAAAGGAGCCAACGGCTATTAGCACCTCCTTGGCAGTGACGCTGAGGCAGTCTGCATCAGCGTCAAGAGCGTCCGGGTAGGAAAGATCATCTAGAGGCGCTGGGTGCTTACTCTGCAGACCCGCGAGAGCGTATCTGGAGAGCAAGGCGCGACTTCGTCAGTACTGAAAAGTAGTCTGGAGGCACCTCTGATATCACCTTCCCTTAATTTGGATTCCACATAATGGAATTTGGAATTTCTGTGAAAAACGGTGAATTTTGCGTCAAATTCTTGAATTGAAACGTTACAATTTTGTTTAATTTGGGTCGTCAAAGTTTGCTTTCTAGATTGGTCATTTTTAATGTATAGAATCCTGTAAGGGAAGGTTAATAACTGTTTCCAGGCACTTTCGGAATTCTCCCGGACAACGAGACCTATACAGCGGGCCAGATTTTGGGCAACTGAAGGTCTCGCGCCACGGGGTACACGTTTTAAAATTGGAACTGAATTTTTATACTTCGCGAGGGTTTATTATTACGAGTATATTAATATATATTAATATGCTAATAGGTCGTAGGTCTTTGATGCTAGATGGGTTAGATTTTTTTGGAATACACAACGAGACCACAGCGGGCCAGATTTTGGGCAACTGAAGGTCTCGCGCCACGGGGTACACGTTTTAAAATCGGAACTGAATTTTTATACTTCGCGAGGGTTTGCCAAAATGGAATTTGGGTTGTCGAACTTGATGATGATGATGGAGTTGTTAGGCTAGGAAGTACATTTGGGGATTTATGTACTCTACCCAAATGTACTTTCAAGCCTCGCTCACCTTTGAAAAAGCGGGCTTGGGAACAATGCGCGTCATTTGTTGAATAAGCTTAGCTATTCTCGATAGTAGGCACAGTCCGTACACAACGTCACCATAATTCAGTCTTGACAAAATAAGCGCATCAACCAACCGCTTTTTAAGCTCCATGTTAAAGAATTCTCGTACTCCGTACAGTACCTTGAGTCTATAGAAGCAATTACTTATTATGCTGTTTATGTTCTGTTCAAATTTAAGTTCATGGTCCATAATAATGCCAAGGTTTCTTGCAGTATACACTCTCTCCATTTTTTCCCCATTCACTAGAATATCACACACCAGATCTTTATTACCCAGGATCATAACTTTGGTTTAGTACCAGTGCATTCCTCTGCGCCCAGTCAAATACCCTGTCCAGGTCCTCATTGATTGTCAGTACTGAAGCCTGTGTAGAAATTGGCGACGGTGTATAATTGCAAGTCGTCAGCGTACATATCTCTTATCACTTAGTGACATCTGCACTGTACAGAATGGCCCAAAATCGACCCTTGCGGCTTGCGGCGACTCCTCTGATTACGGATTTCAAAGATGATGTTAATTTAGACCCGTCGTCTTTAGAGATTTCTACTATTTGAGCTCGATCAGATAGGTAGCTCTCAAACCACCATACCGCACCCGTATCAAGGCCATAATAGGATAGCTTAGAAAGCATTAACGGCGCACTAATACAGTCAAATGCGCGGGAAAAGTCAAGTAGGGTGAGTATGGTACCCTCACCTTTGTCTCGCGCTTCTAATATGTTTCCCACTACGTCTACTAAAGGGGTTGAAGTGCTACGCCCTTTTCTAAATCCAGATTGAAGGTCAGGCAGTATATGATTGCTCTCCAGGTATTCTGACAATTGCATGTAGACGACCCTTTCCAAAATCTTCGACATGAACGGCAATATGCTAATAGGTCGTAGGTCTTTGATGCTAGATGGGTTAGATTTTTTTGGAATTGGTCTGACCACATCCATACGCCAAGCGCGGGGAAATGTATTAGTGACAATGGACCTATTGACAATAGCCGTGATAGCAGACAAAAACTGAGGTAAGGTAAGAACGATCATATCTCTGGATATACCGTCTATACCCTGCGTATTTGATTTTAGAGAATTTATAATTTTAAGTACATAATCCTCACTGACTACCCGCAATGAAAAAACAGCATCACTGTACCTGTGGAACTCAAAATACGTCAAATCCGATATATTTATATTAGAGAGTCCCGGTACCTTAAGGAAGGCATTATTAATCACGTCAGGGTTATTAAAATAATTCGGAAGGTTGTGTTTTTGATATTTGACTTAAGATTTTTCCACAGGATTTTTGAGTATTTTAAGTGGCCGTTAATATAATGGTTAAAGTTTGCACGTTTTTCTCTGGACATAGCCATAAAGGTTTGCCCTTTAAGGTATTTGACTTTGAAACTTTGTGCGCTTCTGATTTAGTAGACTTGTATCGAGATACAAGTCTATATATCAGTATTCGTGCAATAGTCAGACTTAGAAACGATGCTCATGCGAGCATGAGCATCGTTTCTAAGTCTGACTATTGCAGAATGCGAAAGAAGTGCAAATACTGTCAGTAATCCATGGAGTAGGACGGCCTTTAAACTTTCTAGTTTTCAAAGGAGCATGTAGGTCGAAAATATGTGTTATGCAGGCATTGAACCTTTGACCCATCACATTCACGTCGTCCAAGTTATAGATTTCATTCCACGACATTTGGTTCAAATCAATTGTGAAGTAATCCAAAAGTATGTCTCTTATCGGCCGATATACTACAAATTTGGTAAGAATTGTGTCTTTTTTGATCATTATTTCACACGACATGAATGCGTGGCGACCAAGATAATTAATATGATCAACAAGCACATTACGAACACATGCATCAGTGCAAATAACATCAATTAAGGTCTGAGCCTCATCGGTAAAGTGAGTAGGCGCGTCAATAATTTGTCTTAAGTTAAGATGTCCGAGAAACTCAGAGAACTTCTTCGTTTTAGGATCATCTCTATCCAGTTGATTGATATTTGTATCACCTAAAAATATCACGTGATCATAGCATGAGTATGAACTGAGATAGTCAGTAACGGCATCTAGGCACAGGTCAGTACTCAGCCACGGTGGCCGATAAGCTGTGCCAATAAATATCTTTTTGGTATTAATATTTAAACTCAGCCACATTTGCTCGACCTGTGAGTGTACTGGATGAGGTCTGACTCGCACATTGAGACGATCCCTGACGTAGTATCCCACTTCCCCACCGCGGCACTTGGGCACACTTGTTGGCCTAGGAACATGAAGCAAGCGATACCCGGTACAGTGGGGGCTAGTCCCTCTTGCCCCGGGCGAAGTCATGTTTCATTGATTGCTATCAAATCAACTGAGTGATGGGCCATTGCTATAATAAACTCTTCGTGTTTTGTAGACAGGGATCCTGCATTAAAAAAAACAACTTTTAAATATTTGTTGTTACCCATTGATGCGGAAGGAATTTACAAGATAGAACAAATATTTATAACCTGACATAACCACAAAATTCAGATTGACAACTATCATAGTAGTAATGTTAAATTAATTAACATAGTGTATCGATAAATAAATGTTAGTGTGTTCACAACGTATAAGATTAAACATTTAAAAAGTGCCGCTTAATAAGATATTTTTTTATTGCCACTGTGACGCACAACTACCTTTCCAATAGATATCAAAAACCCAGTGAAATTAAGAATATTGTAAATTAAATGTAACAATTGAGTTGCAAATGTTAAAAAATGTAAATCAAAAAATGTATATAAAAAAATGTAATTAAGAATTGTAAAGATAAAATTGAGATAGAAAATTGTAAATATAATTTCCCTAAATCTATATTTATTATCTATATTATAATCTATATTTTGAAACTACAGAAAATTTTAATAAAGACCAGAACCACTATATATGGGCATACATACCAAAATGTTCCCTGCATGTGGGAGGTATTTACAAACCAAGCGATACAAATATTAAAGACTTTTTGGAAGTATATACCCCACAGCTAGAAACAAGAAAGCGATCAATTATATTTGGTGATTTCAATCTGGATCTTTTGAAAGCGAACACATGTGTCTCCACATACTTATCCATAATCGAAGAAACAGGCTATGAAATCCTAAACAAGATAGACAAGGACTATTCTACAAGACAAACCGAAACTACATATACAATTTTAGACCACGTGTTAACAGATATACAAAAAAGTTCCTTCCATATGGCTCTCCTAGACTCACCGATATCTGACCATAAGCAAATATATGTGGAAATTACAAAATATAAGCCGAAAACAAAGCAAAGAATACAATACGAAGCAATAGATTACGTAAACCTTTACAATCATATTAAAAACTCTTCGTACAAAAACAATGATGATGTATACGAATTTCTGGAGAACTTTATTGTATCACATATAAAACAAAATAAGATAAATAAATCAAAGATTATGAATTTACCAAAGGACGACTGGATCAATAAAGATATAATCAAAATGATAGATAACAGAAACATACTATGGCAAAAGCTGAAAAATAACATAGGAGACAAAGAACTTAAAAATAAATTTATAGAAGAGAGAAACAAAGTTCAAAGGAAAATTCATAATGAAAAGAAAATGTACTACCACAAAATCTTCCATAATTGTCGTAACAACCCCAAAGAGATGTGGAAATCCATTAACTCCCTGGCCACAAATGTAATAAAAGAAAATACTGTTCCTCCAAAGCTTATTAACAATACACAAGTGGTAACAGATGGCGATGATATTTGTAATTTTTTTAATTTGTTTTTTGCAACGGTAGGGACAGATCTCGCTGGCAGAATACCACTGGAATACCACCTAAATCCAGGTAATACACTTATGTATACTGACGGACATAAACATTTAAGTACGCTCACAAAACTGAAGTCATGTACAGTCGAAGAAGTGACCAAATTAGTGGACAATTTAGATATTAATACTAGTACTGGCGTAGACGGAATCAGTACAAAGGCATTAAAATGTATAAAAAATGTCGTAATTATTCCACTAGTAAACTGTATAAATAAATGCTTGGAACATGGGGTATTTCCTGATAGCCTGAAACTTGCTAAAGTAACTCCTATTTACAAATCCGGCACTAAAACGGATCCCAATAATTACAGGCCCATCTCAGTGCTTCCAGTGATATCCAAGATATTTGAGAAAATAATTTACGTACGTCTCAATGATTACTTATCTGAAAAAAACTTTTTAATAAATCAACAATACGGATTTAGACAACATTCAAACACTTTATCAGCAACTATTGACCTTATAACAAAAATAAAAACTAGTATTGATCAAAAAGACATATGCTTAGGAGTTTTTATAGACCTTAAGAAAGCATTCGATACAGTAAGTCATTCAAAATTACTTCAGAAACTGGAAAACTTGGGTATTACTGGAACGGCCTATGAACTGTTTGAATCATACTTGGCTAACAGAAGCCAAATTGTCAAAATTGGAAATCATAAGAGTCTCCCACAAAACATTACATGTGGTGTGCCGCAAGGGTCCATATTGGGGCCTCTAATGTTTCTGATTTATGTAAACAATATAAACCAAATAGGCCTAACAGGATACTTAACACTCTACGCAGATGACACTACATTATTTTATTTTGGAAGATCGATTCATGACATCATTAATGCGGCACAACGGGACTTGCTCATTTTAAATGAATGGTTCTTGCACAATTTGCTTAATATTAACACCACAAAAACTACATTTATGATATTTGCAGCAAAAAATAAAATAATACCACCTCATTCTTCTTTAAAAATAAATAATTACACAATAAATCAGTCAGACAGTGAAAAATACCTTGGTTTAGTGCTAGACGATAAACTGTCATGGAAACCCCATATTGATCACGTAAGAGCCAAATTAGTATCGCTATCGGGTGCCATTCGTAGAATAGGAAATTGTTTGCCACGTGAAGTTAAGTCTACTATTTACAATTCATTAGTGAAACCTCACTTAGAGTACCTTATTGAAATCTGGGGATCTGCACCTAAGACCAATATTATAGAACTGCAGACAACACAAAACAAAATTATAAAACGACTGTATTGTCTTGACTTTTTAACACCTACAACACATTTATATAAAACTACTAAATTGCTTAGCTTACACCAGTTATATACTTATTATTTGTGTACTTTAGTAAAAAAGATACTAGACAAAACTATACAAACAAATCTTACGATAACAAGAAAATCCTCACGTTATAATCTACGAAATAAATATAAATTGATATTACGTCACCCCCGGACAGAAAAATATGGTAAAAAAAATATCTTATATGAAGGGGTAAATATCTATAATAATCTTCCACAGGAAATAAAAGAATGCAAAAATATTTACTTATTCAAACAAAAATTAAAGGAATACGTTACAGAGAATATACCAATCAAATAAATAAACACGTCTAATGATTAAGCACATTATATAAATAATTATTTCAGTACCTAGATAAAAACATATTCGTCTTAATTATAATAATAATAATATAATAATATCTTGGGACAACTCACACAACGCCATCTGATCCCAAACTAAGCAGAGCTTGTACTATGGAAACCAGACAACTGATAAACATACTTATATATTTCTAAATACATACATATTATAGATAAATAACACCCAGACACAGAATAAACCATCGTGCTCATCACACAAAGTTTTGTCCTGGGTGGGAATCAAACCCACGACCTCTTGCGTAGCGGTCGGATGCGTTCCCACCGCGCCACAGAGGCAGTCATAATGCATCCTAAGTTTACATGCTAACAAAAAATAAACTATCTCCCCGACTACATTCCATCCTCTTATCGGTCGCTACTCACACTTTGAACACAGCATGCAGATTATAGTTGTATGAGTATGTGCCGACAGAGTTATAAAAAATCTAATCTGTTGAGCTCTTTCTTTCTTCTTTCTCTCAATATATCATTAAAATATAATATCATTTTTTAGGCATAGGAGGGAACGAATTAAATAAAGTAAAGTATTACACCGATCTGACTTGTACTCACACATGTATACCGGCTTTGGCACTATTACATTCAACCGTAGTCGTTTTTAATGTTACAATGTGGGTGGTATTCTAGTGACATTCTGAGGAGCCGTCCAATGTGTATTCATTTTGTTTACTTACCTACATAATTTAAGACAGTAATGTTAAGTTTTGTTAATAAGTATACCTATCTAATAACTTGTAACTTTTAATCTAAATTTATGCATGCTTCGTCACAAAATAGACTAATATAAGCATACTATTTTTATTATATATCTCATATAAGTGAACTGTACAGTTTTTATGAGAATAAAGATTCTTTAAACCCAAATCTTTATATATTGCCTTTTCCGCTATGCACCAGTATCTTATTATTATTAAGTGATAAAAACAGAAAAATATAAAATTCATGATAACATAACACCATGCACAAATAAATTAAAATAGGTTTATTGTTTTCAAATTTTCTTATTTGAATCAGCGTCAAAGATACGCAGTAGGTCGGTATCAGTGCGGATGAAAAGCGCAGTGTCCCCATGTTTGTGCCGAACAAGAATGCGGCCTCTCTTAGTCCACACAAACTGCCAACCAAGTCGCGTAGCAGACTCCCGAGCGCGACGAAATAAGTTTCAGTTGTGAGCAGTAAGCCGTTTATTCAAGTAGATGCGCTTGGCAGGTCCAGGCATATCTATGTCAGCGGATGTCATACCACTACGCACTCGCGCATTGCGTAGTAACTCATCGCGTAAGTCACGACGTGCTAGGCGGATGACGATGCAACGCGGGCGCACTTGAGTTGCGCCGGCGGAATCCGTCGCATTGATACGCCTACCGCCCACTCGATCCGCGCTCACTATGTCACGGTCCTCTAACTGAACACCAAGCTTGCTCGACAGCAACTTTACCGTGTGGCTGATGTTTTCTCCGGTGGGCTCAGGCATGTTGGAGACTTCAACATCATTAGCCAATAATTCTTGGTTGCGGTCGTTCAAGTCCTGCCTGAGTTCAGCAATTGAGCTGAGTTGTGTGTTGTTTACATTTGTTCTCAAAACTTGGGTAACACCGCATCAGTTCAGCTTACAAATTTTTCAGATAATTTAACTGATGTATTTCAAAGGCACCCAGGAGACAAAAACTTGTCTCCTGGGTGCCTTTGAAATACATCATTAATAGTTGGTGATTTTAATTTACCAAACATTAATTGGCAAATTAATAACGATGGTCGTTCATTCGTTCCGAACAATATTGTTGGTCAGGCGCAACAGGGTCTGTTCGATAACTTTAACATATTATGTAATTTGCTGCAATTTAACGGATGTGCCAATTCTAATAACAGAATATTAGACTTAATTCTGTCGAATAGTGATATCTCCGTTACTTGTTGTACGGACCCACTGATGCCCGAAGACCCCCACCATAAAGCTCTTTGCGTAATATCTGACTAATTGCAGTTGCATACACTGCCCATACGTCCACGTATTAGATACTCATATCGGTTGGTTGACTTTGATGCGATAAACAAATGTTTGGACCATATTGATTGACATACTGAAATAAATTCTAGATCACTTGACGATGCTGTAAACTATTTTATTCTGAATTTAAAAAAAAAATTGAGTGAGTTCATACCATCCAAAACAGTCACCCCGAGCACTAAATATCCACTATGGTATAAAAAACCTCTAATAAAAATTTTAAGTGAGAAATCTAAATTTCACAAGAAATATAAGAGGTACGGTAACATTTTGGACTACCAATCGTTTGTATTGTTACGTCAACGTGTCAAAGAGTTAGAAAGAGATATGTACGACCAATATATCACTAAAATTGAACAGGACATAATAAAAAATCCTCAATCATAATGGTCGTACGTTAAATCTAAGAAACAAAATAATATATATCCTTCATCTATGGTTTACGGCCAACGCGTGTCTACCAACGGCGAGGAGGTATGTGATATATTCGGCGATTATTTTGATTCTAATTATAGGAGACCACGTATACAAGATAATTTTCTCTTAGGAAACCAGGAACAAAATACACACATGCTGTCCACCGACTCAATATCACACATGCACACAATCGAAACGACGAAAGAGGAGGTTCATAAGTTGCTCAAAGTCGTAGACCTACGTAAATTGGCAGGACCCGAGGATATTCCACCGGTCGTAATACTTAATTGTGCTACTAGTCTCACTTGTCCTATATTTATTTTATTTAACCGCTCTTTGACTTTTGGTATTGTCCCTGGAATCTGGAAGTCGGCCTATATTACTCCAATACACAAAAAAGGTCCCCGTGACTTAGTAGAAAATTATAGGCCGGTTTCTAAGTTATGCCTATTTGTTAAAATGTTGGAAAAGATTGTGTATAAACAACTGTACGCTTTTACCCGACCCATTATTAGCAATCGTCAGCACAGATTCATGAAGGGGCGTTCTACTGCAACTAATCTTATTCTAACTACGGAGTTTATTACAAAAGCTATGGACAAAAATGAACAAGTAGATATTGTCTATGTAAGGCGTTTGATCGGCTGGATCATGTAACCCTATTGCGCAAACTTCTGGATATAGGAATCAGAGGCAACCTGTTCAGATGGTTCTCTTCATATATCAAAAACAGATGTCAAACTATTGTACTTAATGGCTACATGTCAAGAATGAGAACCATACCCTCAGGAGTGCCGCAAGGTTCCTTGTTAGGCCCACTTTTATTCAACATCTACATTAATGACATCTCATTATCTCTCACTAACTCCAACATCATTTTATTTGCTGACGACATGAAAATCTTTAGAGCCATTAAAAATATTAACGATGCTATTGGTCTTCAAAATGACCTAAATAATTTCTTGACATATAACCTTAAGAGCTATTAAAAATATTAACGATGCTATTGGTCTTCAAAATGACCTAAATAATTTCTTGACATATTGCATTGAAAATAAACTTGACTTAAATATCCATAAATGCTATACTTGTACTTTTACACGCAAACCAAGACCTATTCATTTTGAGTACAAACTAGACGATATTTTAATAAATAGAGTTAATACTATAAGAGATTTAGGGGTCATCTTTGACTCAAAGATGACTTTTGATACGCATATACATACAATTGTAAATAAAGCGTCTAAAGCATTAGGATTTATTCAGAGAATATCTGCCGATTTTAGTAACGTTAAAACAATAAAAATTCTCTACTGTACCTTTGTTCGCAGTCACCTTGAATATTGCTCTCAGGTTTGGAATCCGAACTACAGTATTTATATTAATAGAGTAGAGTCCGTTCAAACAATTTTTTTGAGATTCATTTAATTTAAATGCAACAGTTACTAACCTAACTATTTAAGTAGATGCAAGAAATTCTATATGCTGCCGCTATATGAACGTAGAAATGTAGCTGACATAACATTACTTTGTAAATTAGCAAATAATATTATAGATTGTCCTAAATTGCTGAGTGAAATAGGGTTACGTACACCTTCAGCACACTTGAGGAACCATAACCTCTTGAACATTGCTGTTTCGACAAAATGCATACTTGATCAGGGCTTGCAGATCATATAATTTATTGTGCCAGGAGGTTGATATGGATTTATTCGTTACAAAAATAAATGTAATAAGGGCGAGGAACTGTCAATTTTTTTTTGAAATGTCAGTTTAATAATTTATTTAAATAAATTGTTATTATCCGGTATTAGTATTATATAGTACTAGCTGACCCGCGCAACTTCGTCTGCGTAATATTTCCCTTTTTTTTACAACATTTTTCATTGCTGCTCCGCTCCTATTGGTCGTAGCGTGATGTTATAACCTATAGCCTTCCTCGATAAATGGGCTATCCAACAATAAAATATTTTTTCAATGCGGCCCAGTAGTTCCTGAGATTATCGCGTTCAAACAAAACAAGCAAACTCTTAGGGGGATGAAAAATAGATGTTGTCCGATTCTCAGACCTACCCAATATGCACACAAAATTTCATCAAAATCGGTCAAGCCGTTTCGGAGGAGTATGGCAACGAAAACTGTGACACGAGAATTTTATATATTAGACTAGCTGACCCGCGCAGCTTCGTCTGCGTAAATTTTCCCTTTTTTCTTTTTTCTTCCTTTTTTTTTACAACAATTTTCATTGCTGCTCCGCTCCTATTAGTCGTAGCGTGATGTTATAACCTATTTTCATTGCTGCTCCGCTCCTATTAGTCGTAGCGTGATGTTATAACCTATAGCCTTCCTCGATAAATGAGCTATCCAACAATAAAATATTTTTTCAATGCCGCCCAGCAGTTCCTGAGATTATCGCGTTCAAACAAACAAACAAACTCTTAGGGGTATGAAAAATAGATGTTGTTCGATTCTCAGACCTACCCAATATGCACACAAAATTTCATCAAAATCGGTCAAGCCGTTTCGGAGGAGTATGGCAACGAAAACTGTGACACGAGAATTTTATATATTAGACAAGCTGACCCGCGCAACTTCGTCTGCGTAAATTTGCCCTTTTTTCTTTTTTCTTCCTTTTTTTTACAACATTTTTCATTGCTGCTCCGCTCCTATTGGTCGTAGCGTGATGTTGTAACCTATAGCCTTCCTCGATAAATGGGCTATCCAACAATAAAATATATTTTCAATGCGGCCCAGTAGTTCCTGAGATTATCCCGTTCAAACAAACAAACAAACTCTTAGGGGGATGAAAAATAGATGTTGGCCGATTCTCATAGATACCGGATAAGCACAAAAAATTTCATCAAAATCGGTCAAGCCGTTTCGGAGGAGTATGGCAACGAAAACTGTGACACGAGAATTTTATATATTAGATAGTATATATGTGGTTGGTAACTTTGTTTTGTCCATCTCTGTCTGTTGTCCGTTCTTTCTTGCTGTTGTTATATGTATTTTTGAAAACTTTTAATTTAAGCACTATCTGTATTATAGCTGTAAGTTTACTTAAGTAATAAAAAAAAAAGCCCCTAACCTCCGGTGAATTCTGCGGCTCTAGTGGCTTGTGTTCAAGAGTGGTAACCCGCGATTCCAGTGTGTTTAAACGCTCATTACATACTTTCAAGGACTCACTGATTCGCGAAACATCTGCACGGACTGCTAAAAATTCTTCTCGCAAAGCACGAAACTCAGCACAAAGATCATTTTTAAATTGTTTTAATTCAGCTGCTATGTCCCCTGTGTTAGTCTTACCCATTTCCCCCGAAAAAATTGTGAGTGGGCTTGAGTCCTGAAATTCGTCGCAACTGCTGGAATCGTCGACTTCCTGTGTCTTTGCTCTCACTTTCTTGCCTGTAAGTGTTTTTTTATGACAGACTGTACATTACCATGCAATTGGTATTGTGCCCTTAGGTGGTAGTGCGGCACACCCTTTATGATATGATGCACTGCAGTTAGTGCATTTAGCGCCCTCTATTGGTGATAAGAATTTCGCGCAGCCATTACATCTCACTGACGGCATATTGATTACTTATCGAGCTGTAGTTAATTTATCGATGGGTCGAAATAGTTCCCGCTGCTTTGCATAGATGGCGCTGCTCTAAGGAAACTATGATTATACAGTTTATGTATGATGTTCAAGACCAATTTGTTACTATTGTGTTTTTCTAAATTTGTTCGATTAAAATGCAAGATATCGCTAGTCGCAAAAATCTACTATAAAAATGTATGATTTCAAATAAAGTGGTCGATCAAGTCACCAAGTTCAAAACACACTTAGAGCTTTATTGCATGCCCTACCCAGTGTTCTACCAGTAAGGATCGGTAGACTGATCGTCCATTAAAAGGGCAGCGCAACGCTGTCCCTTAAACATTGTGGGCCTTCGAGCTGGAAACAGTAGTATTCACTGATATTATACCTAATCATCCCGCGCGAACGTGATCCGTTCGTACGGTGTCGTGGGCGTCCGCTTGTTTGAAAATAAAATAAACTCATAATCGAGATTAATTTTATTTTAGAAAGAGAAGAAAGGAGACCGGGATAGACTGACCACCTCACCTGAACCATCTTAAAAAGTAAACGCCCGTATAAATTTTATATACATGTCACGTTAAACCAACAACGGCCGTCTATTGCCGACACAGTATCGAATCGAATCGGGCTGGCTTCCGTACCCTGCCCACCTTTTCATCCCACAAATATTTTATTCCGATTTTTACCCTAAACTTATTACGTTTTAAACCCACTGCTTCTCTGCACTCAGGCCAGGTGGAGTGATGATTTACGCAAAACGGCTGGCAGGAGCTGGATACGAAAAGCCGAATATAGAACAAAGTGGCGTGCAATTAGAGAGGCCTATGTCCAGCAGTGGACTGCGATAGGCTGATGATGATGATGATGTATCAAGAGACAGTCTTGGGTCGTGTTGTGAAACCTCTTAGCAATACATTTTTAAAAAATGTACATATTCATTTATTGGTAAGGGATTCTTACAAATCAATAAAAATAGTTTTAAGAATAATTACATAAAATAAATAGACACGTACCAACTATGCAAAAAAAAGTATTACATATGAAGGAGCACAACTATATAATAGTTTACCATCTGATTTTAAAAATGTAAGCTCGTTTAGCGGTTTTAAATCTCAGCTCTCGGCATATATAATTGAAAACTATGAATAATAAAAACAATAAGTAAACAATATAAATATTAATAAAGATCATACGGAAAAGGAACAATAATAAAGAGATGAAACCGCTGGACGTGTCGTAATCACATAATTAAATTGGAATGTATTTCGGTGATTGTTTTTTTTTGCTCTATATTGTAATGTAATATTTTATTTTATATTCTTATGTAAGTGGCATTTATGTCTTTTTTAAGAATAAAATTATTAAACCAAAATTCATGTCAAAAACAATAAAAAGAATAATAATACAATACAAAATAGAAATTATGAAAATATATATATTACGGGTCTTAATCGCGTGAATAATTTAAGGTAAAATACCTTGTTTATTACCCGACGTTTCGACCGTATTGCAACGGCCGTGGTCACGGGTAGACTAGTTGAGCTCAGCGTCGCCTTTGTGAAGCGCGGGTTTCGGAAACTACCCTCGCTCGATTTTTATCACTCACTATTACGGAACCGTCGGTCGTCGACACACAACACTAAGGACATCTGCACACTGGCGTGTAATGTTTGTTCGGCGGTGTATACACTTGCTGATCACGGGATTCCACGATGTTGACAAACGGTATCCGTCTTCTCGGTTGAAATTGACATGTTTTTTTATTTCAACCGCTTCCCTCGCCATCCTGGAGTAATAGTGACGGTCAGTGGAGAGGACCTGTGGTTTGTGTAGTTCAATCCAGTGATTGGTTCCCACATCGAGCAAGTGTTCCGCTATTGCTGACTTGTTTGTCTGTCGGTTTTTCAGAGCCGCGATATGTACCTTAACCCTTTTTGCTATTGTGCGCTTGGTTTGTCCGACGTAGGAACTGCCTCAGCTGCAATCCACTTTGTAGACGCCAGGTGTCTGTAGAGGAATTACAGTTGCAGTGTGCAACCTGATATGTCACAATCGAGGGTAAAGTAAGAATGCCTAGGTCTCTGAAATACGGTTTAACTGATGTGTCTCGTGATACTCGGACGATGGCTCGCACAACACGCTTTCTCGCACATCCTAAACGCACGTTGCCAGTCAGCTGCACGTCCCCACAACTCAGCTCCGTATTACAGTACTGTGTGCACCGTGGCGAAATAACGCGATCGCAACTCTCTCTTAGATAGCACTCGCGAAATTCTGCCCAGAGCGAAACACGCACTACCTAATCGACCACAGACTTTATCACCATTACTTTCCCACTTTAGGCACGCATCAACCTCAACCCCAAGAAAGGTAGTGATCTTCACCTGAGATATGATCACTTCATTTGTAGACACGGTCATTTGTCTCGCCGACCTTCCTGACAGAACGAAATGGATGTAGTGAGTTTTTCTCAAGTTTAAAGCCAGACCGTTTGTGTGAAACCACAAAACTAGCTGATTCGCGGTCTAGTTCAGTTTCTGTTCTAATTGATCCACTGACTCTGCCGACACTACAGCTGCAACATCATCAGCATACATGAGGACTTGTGCGTCAGTCACAGCTTCAGGCAAGTCGTTTAGCAGCAGTGAAAAAAGTATGTTTCAGACCGACGAACCCTGAGTTAATCCTCCATCTCTGTCTTTTTGGGATCTGACCTCTCTTCACCCCTGCTTCCTACCACTATTTGCATTCTGTCGCACGACAAGTCTGTCATCAATGTATGCGATGTGCCATCTACGCCGTAATGCCTCAATTTAATAGCAAGCACGCTGCGGTCCGCAACATCGAATGCTTTCGATAGGTCGCAGCAGATAACAGCGATTTGCTTTTTGCACTCGCGTGCATACAACACTTGTCTTATGAGTTCACGAGCTAAAGAGGTGGTCGAGCGACCTTCGCGGTACGAATATTGGCACTCTGAGAGGACTTCTGTCTCATATATGAATTTGACTAATCGCGAACGTTTTCATGTCAATGATTAAATTTTCAGTTTCGTTCGTAGAATTATATTTACAAATGTCAAGGATTTCAAATAATAATAATTTATAATCTTCTATGTCAGTGGTTACCCAGGATATCTTAGATTTATTTATCATACACGCCTTTTTTAAAGAAAAATAGATGTCAATCTTATTAACTAATATATTGATAATTGCACACGCTATTTCTGAGGGACTTCTATTTCGTTCACTTATTTAATCCCAGTCGATACTATCAATAGACGCCGCAAAGTTAGCCTTATTATCTTTTGAAAAGGATCTAACATAGCGTTAACGGCGGTCTACACCACAATCGCTGACTACTATCTCGCACTTGACCGCCAAGTGGTCACATAAATGTGTCACAACAGGCGCCGTAGTGACCGAACCCGGAAGTAGATTTGTATACACATGATCCAGGCATGTAGCGGTTGACGAACATACTCGTGTCGCGAAATCTACCTGACTCGTCATGCCGTGGGCCGACAGTATAGGCCGAGCAGTTGTTTGATGTTTCATTTAATATATTAATGTTAAAGTCGCCCACAATTATAAAATCAAGCCCAAGATCGATAATAGTATCGAGCAAGTATTCAAATTTGTCCAAAAAATCAAATAATAGTAATTAGATATATTTCGGGACTTAATCGCGTGAATTATTTAAAGGTACGAACCTTTTATTTACCCGACGTTTCGATCGAATTGCACAGTCGTGGTCACGGGTCGACTTCAACTACCCTCGCCTGGTCTTGATAATTTGTACTGTCGGTACTTCTACACACTACACTTACAACGTCTTTACACTGAGGCGCGGTGTCTTCACGGCTACGATTGCATTTGCTGATAACAAGTTTCCAAGATGGTGAGAGCCGGTATCCATCTTCTCGGTTGAGGTTCTTATACTTCTTGATCTCAACCGCCTCGCGTACTATCCTGGAATAATAGTGGCGATCGGTGGAAAGTACCTGTGGCTTATGCAATTCTATCCAGTGATTTGGTCCTAATTCCAACAAATTCTCAGCGATAGCAGACTTGTAAACTTGACGGTTTTTTTACAGCAGCGATATGTTCCTTGACCTTGTCTGCTATTGTCCTTTTGGTCTGTCCGATATAGGAACTGCAATCTATCTTGTACACGCCAGGTGTTTGGAGCGGAATAACATCATTTGTCGTTCGTAAAAGCTTCGAAACCTAGAAGTGCGGGCTATATACAGTCTTAATAGAGTAATTCTTCAATACTGTTCCAATTTTGTCCGTAACTCCTTTGATGTTCGGCATGCAAGCTGGCACTCTGTCGGCATTTACCTCTGGTTTTCTGCTCTTTGGACGTTGAAGGTTATGCTTGTATCTGTTGCTTCTTAGTACCTCCCGAACGTGTGCAAGTTCACCCTCCAAACGGACTGTAAGTGGCGCGGATGATGGTGCGATAAATTATGTAAATACTCCGTGTGCGTAGATTTTAGAATTTTTGATTAGAACAATAAATAATAGTAATTCAGTAGTCAAGTTAATGTAATGCCATATGAAAAAAAAAATAAACTTCCCGACAAACATCGTAACGCCCCGTTATTTTATTTTCTTTAGTTCACGTATGAATACTACAGAGTATTAGATAACTTAAAATAAAGAAAATCCGTAAAGCCGGTCTCTTGTTATCTCGTGACCAAGGGAAACAGGGATTCATTTTTAGGGTTCCGATGCCGAAATTACAAAAATGTCCGTCCGTCCCCGCAGCTTAGCTCAGAGACTGTTAGTCCTAGAAAGTTTTAATTTTGCATGGATGGTTCTTATCCTATAGATTGCAGGAAAAATAATAAGAAGTCTGAATTTTGAACATGGAGGTCATTTATGACAAAGCCTTTGGAAACAGTATGATATAACAGGAAACCAAATGAAACAGTTTGGTGTAAGATCTCAAATATATAATAACACGTCTGCTAATTTATTTGTTTACTATGAATAAGGGGTATTCATAGTAATTAAATAAATTAGCAGACGTTTTCGTTAATGTTCAAGTTATGCACTAGTGTGTTGTTACTACATAATTTAAAATCTATATAAATAAAATTATTTGTCCTGTAAACTGACTGACTGACTAGCTGACTGACTAATGGATCAACGCCTAAGCCGCTGATAGCCGTAGAGACGTGAAATTACGAGTACATATTCCATATATAATTTAGACATCTGATAAGAAGAGATTTTTGCAAATTCATCCCCTTAAGGGATGAATTTGCAAAAATAAGTGAAATAGTGGTTTTAAGTTGTATAAAACTGTAAAGTAAGATTAGTGAAATTTCGTATTTAGCTTTTTAGTTTTAAATAATAAAATACGGGTGTCAGGGTTTTTAGAAAACCAACCCTTAAGGGGGTAAAATAGGGGTGGCAAGTTTATATGAAACTTCGCCAGTTTTAAAGTTACAGTAAAATTTCTTATTTGGATTATTTGTTTCAATTATAGGACACGAGTTTCAGCGTTTTTAGTAAATGAACCCCAAAGGGGTAAAAGTGGGGTTGTAACTTCGTCAATTTTAAAGTGAAATCTTATTGATTTTTTTTAAAAGAAACACGTCTTTCAGAGTTTTAAAGCGAAAATCAACTTAAAGGGCTAAAGTCATTCACGCGACAGGTATCCTAATCCTAGCTAATGTTATAAATGCGTAAGTGAGAATGTTTGTTTGTTTCTTTTGCTTTCACGCCACTATACCGATTTAAAAAATCTTTCGCCGATAGAAAGCTACATTATCATTTTATTATTGTTATAAATAACACCCAGACACAGAGTAAACCATAGTGCTCATCACACAAAGTTGTATCCTGGGGGGGGATCGAACCCACGACCTCCGGCTTAGCAGTCTGGATCACTGACCACTAGACCAACAGGCCAGACAATAGTAGTAGTAATGTAGTATAAATTGTTATATTTCTCATTAGAGAAGGCGAAGCTCGGCCTTCTACGCGTTTTCTAAGAGCAATCGCCGCCGGTCCCCCAGCAGGTACCGCCGCAACCGCTATGTCCCTGCATTTTAATTCTGTAATAACTTAGAAAATATTAATTTAAATTGCATGCTGTATACACATGGAGGTCATTTATGACAAAGCCTTTGGAAACAGTATGATATAACAGGAAACCAAATGAAACAGTTTGGTGTAAGATCTCAAAAAATATAAAGCACATTAAATGCACAATGTATTTAAGGTACTCAATTAGATAATGATTAATGCTGTATTGGTTAAAATCGCTTCATAATTCCATAAAACCATTGTTTCTCGTAAAAAGGAAAAAAAATAAAAAATGGTTATTGTGGTTTATCCCTAAGAGATAGACATATACCGTCGCGGACTTTTTGTTGTAGACCTTTACATTAATTTGATCTATCTCGTAGGGTGCAGCCAGTGTTTGCAATGTAAGCGCAAAAAATATGTTTATTTACGTCATCACATTAGGTACATCTAAAATTATCAGCGTTTCTCTACTATATTATGCATGTTCTATACATATAAACCTTCCTCATGAATCACTCTATCTTTTTAAAAAATATCAAAACCTTTCCGAAGTTTTAAAGATCTAACCATACATAGAGACAGACAGACAGCGGGAAGCCACTTTGTTTTAGACTATGCAGTAATAGTAATGTATTGATTTAGAATTATATAAGTATGTTGTGGTGTTTGTCTGGTTGCTATAGTAGAGGTTCTCTCGAGATTGGGTTTAAATGGTCTTGTGTGAGTTGTCTGACATAATAATAATATCTTGGGACAACTCACATTAAGCTATCTGATCCCAAACTAAGCAGTGCTTGTTCTATGGAAACCAGACAACCGATAAACATACTTATATATTTCTAAATACATACATATTATAGATAAGTAACACCCAGACAAAGAATAAACCATCGTGCTCATCACACAAAGTTTTATCCTGGGTGGGGATCGAACCCACGACCTCTTGCGTAGCAGTCGGATACACTCCCACCGCGCCACAGAGGCAGTCAATATTAAATAAATCGTTCAATATTGTTTCGATACAGAGATCCCGTTAAAAAAATGTTAATATAAGTGGGATAAAGGTTAGGTGCTAACAACAAAAAATGTATTTAACTGGAAATAATTTTTTCTAAGTTCTAAAAATCGTACCTAGCTCTTATCATTCATGACATATTCCAATTTTCGTCGTCGTACATTACAGTGGCCTAAAATAATTTGGGTAACGGCTTGTGAGTCACCACTTTGCAAGCAGGCTGCTTTTTCACGTTCTTTTTTTCCGTGTCCGCGGCAAGCCCGTGCGAACTGTCAAAATCGACAAGATTTAGACAGCTGGCTTAGAAATGATTGACGGCGGTGCTATTGAGTATATGAGGAATGATAAGTGGTTTTCGGAGTTAAGGCATACCTACAAGTTAAGTATTTCACCATAATTTTTTGATCAAGAAAATTGATTAACGAGTGCGCTGAACGCGCAAACGTTTCTAACAAACTAACTGAACTAAAAGAAAACGGAAAGTATCTAGAAATCCCTAAGATAAGAGAAAAATGTAATTACCATTAAATGTTGACATTCTAAAGATGCAATAAATAAAAAAAAGACTAGTACCTGCCATTTCTCAATTGTTTTTCAAGCAAGCAAAATGAACGAATGTGACGAAGAAATTCGGTACATTTTAAAGTTATAACAAAAAAGGTATAAATGCGACGAACGCTGCGAATGAAATTTGTGCGGTTTACAGACCTAATGCGGTATCAATTCTAGTAGCGTAAATGTGGTTTAAGCGTTGCAAGTCTGAAAATTTTAGTGTGAAGGATGAGGCACGCTCTGAACGCCCGTGTGAAGGATAAAATCAGTGCTATCTTTGAAAAAGTGGAGCAAGATTGACATATTAGTAGTTACAATATTGCTGAAGAACTAGATGTTGATCACAAAACAGTTTTACGTCATTTACAAAAGTCTGGGTACAAGAAAAACTTGATATTTGGGTACCACCTGATCTCACTAAGAGAAACTTAATGCAACGTGTTGAAACGTAACAATTCCGACCCATTTCTTAAACGGTTGATGTAAAATGGGTCACTTACGATAAGAATGTCCGAAAAAGATCGTGGTCTGTGGGGCTTGTCCATGCTTCAGCATGGACAAGTCCCACAGACCGTGGCAAAGCCCGGCCTGACTAGGAACAAAGTAATGCTGTGTATGGTGGGATCGGGAAGGAATCGTCCACTATGAGCTTTTGCTGCCATGCCGGGTAAAACTATCGATTCTGACCTCTACTGTCAGCAACTGATGAGGTTAAAAGAAGCCATTGAGAAAAGCCGGTGAACAGGAAGGGCGTGGTGTTCCATCATGACAACGCCAGACCGCACTCACCTATGGATACTCAGCAAAAATTAGAGAACTTGGCTGGCATTTGATGCGTATAGCCCTGATCTTGCTCTATTCGATTTCCACCTGATTCGGTCACTTCAGAACTCTTTAGGAAGCATAAAGTTAACCTCAAAAGAACACAGTGAAAACTACCTTTTAGACTTTTTTGATCAAAAATTTCAAAATTTTTACAGCAATGGGATCATGGCACAACCCACAAGATGGCCAAAAGTAATCGATTAAAACGGCACATACATATTATAAATAAATACCATTCTTTTTTTCTTTGTATGAAAAATACGAAAATACTTTTGCCCCGACCTCATATTATCATTTTGATATTATTTTAAAATAGCCATCAAGTGCTGTGAAATGAATGAAATGGATTAGTGGAAAACAGGTGCAAATGACTTTCGTCCTTATTGACAAGTCATTAAAAACTCTATTTCAGGTAATATCGATCACGAATGTTAGAAAAAAAAACAGGAAACTATTACACATTATGCTCGTCATACTACTATTACACCATGTAATTAGAGCTGATGTTGAAGTATTGCGTGAACTCCTCAACAATTAATGGCCCTGCATCGGCAAAAGTAATATTTTGTGAAATTGAATAAGTAGTTGACATTATGCTATTGTAATTTTGATAAATTACAAACGAAGCCACTAAAAAGTGAGAAAGATTTTGAAAGTGGTGCCAAAAAAAGATAAACCCTTCATCTACAAAACCTATACTAATATTATAAAGCTAAAGAGTTTGTTTGTTTGATTGATTGTTTGAATTGATTGTTTGAACGCGGTAATCTCAGGAACTACTGGTCCGAATTGAAAAATTATTTTTTCTGTTGGGTAGTTCATTTATCGAAGAAGGCTATAGGCTACATAACATCACGCTACGACCAATAGGAGCGAAGCAGCAATGAAAAATGTTGCAAAAACGGGGAAAATGACGCATACGACGTTCCGAATATTTGTTGTTGTACCAATATTATATAAATTCTTGCTTTTTAGTTAATTTGTATTAATGTCTTTTTGAAGATTATATTTTTTATAAAAATATTTTTTATTCTTATTTTCGTAATAATGCAGCGGATCCAGTGTCATACTCTGAGAGGGGCACAGGAGGGGGAATTAGTTTTACACCGGTCAAGTGTGAGTCGTTCGCGGGACGAGGCTGGGGTTGCGTATTTCTCGACGCCTCTGGGGGAAGGGAGCAAAATCGACAGCAAACGCCCAATCTTCAAAATTTTCTCTTTCTTTTAGTTTTGCGATGCTAATTTTCTCTTTCTTTTAGTTATACATTAGTCGACATTTTCTACTGTTATTTACAATAATTCATAAAATAAAACGTGCGCGTCCCATAATCTATAATGAAATCTCGGCACAGACTAAAAAAAAAGCTTATTTCTTATACACATTGCCATAGACATACACAGTTAAAATAAAAGATCGAATAAGGCAATTTCATTATGTAGTTTTTTTCCTCATTTATTTCCAAACTTCCTAACGAGCCCCCAAAATTGTCGAATTGTTTGGAAATTATAAAACCAGTAATGCTAAATGACTGCATCTGTGGCGCGGTGGGAGTGTGTCTGACTGCTACGCAAGAGGTCGTGGGTTCGATTCCCACACGGGACACCACTTTGTGTGATCCACAAATTGTTGTTCCGAGTCTGGGTGTACTTTGTGTCCGTGACTTGCATGTTTGTAAAGTCTCCTGCGACACAGGGCTTGTACCCTAATGCAGGAGTCGTCTTTAAAAAAAAAAAAAAATCTTGATCTCATAATTCTTTCTTGCAGACTTACGTTACCTTTCATCCATCAAACTTACTATTTCAACCTAAATAGCTACTTCTACCACACTGAGGAGAACCGTGCGATTATTTTTATGAACGCTTTCTATAACGTTTACGGAGATATTCATATAATATTATAACACCGTCAAACACATTTTCAGGAAATTACTAATCAAGTAATGTCGGCGGTATTATCAATATTGTTATGTAATATAATATCAATCAACATTCTGAAATAGGAATTTTATGTTTTCAAAACAATCGATTAATAATAATTTCATAACAAAGCCAGGGCTCAGGATTGTAAATTTGATCAGTCTAGTGAAGGCAAGAGGTGCTTCTTAAAAATGCTCGGAAAATACATCACTTTCTCATTTTTTTTCCTCATATTCGTAATTAAAACGAAGGTAAGATGCGTCCTTATTTAAAACAAGTCACACCGAAGGCTTAACGTAACCTGCTGTAAATTGTAGATATGTATCAATAAGTAGATTTACATTAGCGCCCTCTACACGTAAACTTCGGATCGTGAGAAACAGCAACACCGCCATTCCATCAGTGTCGCTTCGAAACGTACATGTGGATGTCGACGCAAGTGCATTTTTCAGTTTTGTGCGGGCATCGCGTGGGAATGCAAAATAAAACATGTCGGTTTGGAGGGTATCAAACGCGGTATTAATCTACATAAGGCTGATATAGATATACTCATTTTAAAGTCTTCTTATGGACGATCGGTCACTATTAACCTTAACGTGGCAATCAACCATTCTTCTGCTGTAAATTTTCTCATAACTGTTGTTTGCTTATTTTGGGACGTCTACACTGGTACGTGCCAGTGATAATAAACAATCAAAATCATCACTATACATTCCTACGCATTTGTAAAAAATGGGTGACACTCTCGTAACTCTTTTAACATGGGTAAATGTCCAAATCTTCATTTGTATTCTTTTACCCACATTTGCGGTCTATTCCATTGTTTAAACCAGGATTGTTATCAGTGGACGCTGATGCTGATAGTAATAAATTACTTAGATAAAATGTATCCTTTTGTAAAATTATTAGCGTGGATATAGCGATAAGAGCTATCTTATATCCTTTCCCGGGACTCAAACTATCTCCACGCATACCAATTTACAGATAGACAGAGTTACTTCTACATTACTTTTATATTGATTATAAGAGAAGTTATACTTTAATAATTGTATTATTAATTATGAAAAGTTTCACCTCAATCGGACAATCATGAAAACGTTTATTTTTAGGGTTGCGTACCTACTCAAAGGGTAAAAATGGGACACTATTGTAAGACTAAATTGCTTATTGCGATTTGTCACCAGGCTGTATCTCATGGACCGTGATAGCTAGGCAGTTAAAATTGCAATACCAATTTGCGAGATTTATTCAGTACGATTGACCCTTTCGATCGGTATCATAGAAACATTTTTTTTTTCTAACATATGGCAGGTTCGATATACAATATTCGGCAAGTCAGTTTTAGAAAATGTTTGAATGAAGTATTTTTTCTAAAAATAAAAGAATGTTTTTTTGAGTAAATTTGCTAACTCAAATATTCAGGATACTTTCACTCCTAGGGCATTGGATTGGTCCCCTCTATATATTGAAAAGCGCCCTTTATACGTAAAGTTCGGAACGCGGGATACAGCACGCGCCGCTCCATCCCACGCTCCGAAACGTACATGTAAATGCGCAGGGCTGACAGTTCAAACTCGCATTTTGACGCGAGCGTTTTTTGTTGCCTAGACCGCACAGATCCATCTGCGGTCAGGAACCCAGTCCCAGATGCGCGGTCAGAACTTTACGTGTAAAGGTTTGTTGAATTATTGAAATGGACTGCATTTTTTTTTATTTTTTTTATGTCTATATTATCTTTTTGCGATATTAACCTATTTTCATCGGTTAATTAATCAATCATTACACTTTTCCTGTGTATTTGTCGTATTGTTTATCCCCTCGTAATGCTTCTTCCAAGGATAATTCACTTTTTTATCGCGATATCCTTTCCACTAATTTAAAGCACTTATTTCCAAATTGAACTTTTCACTGGAATTGAATTGGCATTATGACTTTAAATGATTAATTGAGATGAAAATTATAGTCTTAAACTAGGCACAAATCCAGCTTACACGATGACCGAACGAGTATCATTTTTTTTTTCTTACTATTGTGGCAAAACTTTTAAAAGTTATTATTACGTTTCAGGCACCATTCAAAACTGCATTCGAAACTTTCGGACCACAGTGTTTAGATCGTTAACCAAAATATGTTCGCCGGCGAACACATTATTAATCGTAATAAGCACGACTTGATCTACTGTCTAAACCGCATAAATTCATCTGCGATTTGAAACTTTCCGTGTGTAGGGCGCTAAATCTAAAACAATTCTAAAATCCTTAAAATGATAACTACGTCAAATTCGCTAATAAAACAAAAAGCTACGTAAATCTGATAAAAAAACAACATCTCGCATAAACATTATAACTATAAAACAAATCCCACCCTACGGTCATTTCATAACAGTTCAATTCAATTAAATCAAACAATATTTCATGACGCTGTCTTTTACGTCATCCTTGTTTGCACTGAATATGTAGAAACTTAAAAAATAAACAAGCACACACACAACTAAAGTAGGTACATAAATGCGTTGAGAATATAATTTGCTTTTCCATGAAACATAGTTTTCAACCTCTGCAGTGAAAAAGGTATAAACCTAATTCGTTTTTTAACGTAAAAAAAAGTACGCAAAATATCTATAAAATATATATAAATGGTCATACGATGCGGGTTCTACACTGCGACGTCGCTCCCAGACATGGAATTTCAGACCAGTATATACCCTACCAGCACGTGTGCTACCCCCTACAGCCTCGTATTTTTGTTTCGTTTTCCGTGTACTTTGAAAAAATATTTTTTTCAAACTTAATTACTTTTTTTAATTTATTATAAATTAAAGTATATAGCCTAATCTTGCATTTTAATAAACCCCAAAAAAAAATATTTAGAAATAAAATACAACTAACAAAATTTACGGGGGCGAAGCCGGGAGCAAAATCTAATGCTGATAGGTGGAATGTTAAAGTCAAGTAAATTACAAATCAATAAAGTGCGTTTTGAACTGACGCTTTAGGTACGTCATTTCTTCTTACACAATGCGCCAATACATGTTTCAGTAGCCTTTATCTATTAAAAATGTTGCAGGAATCTAAGCTTGGATTGTTGTATCGAAATCCCCGTTCAGGTATCGTTTATCATGTGCAAGCAGTTAACAGTAAGTAAGAATATCACCTGTATTTATAAACGCGTCATTAGTTATTACATAACTAGTTCTTAAAGTAATTACTTTGGAAAACTTATTTTATAGACAAGTAACATTCGTTACTTGCTTGAGGAAAGTAACCAAGACTTACCTACTTATTACTTAGCAACCGTGTGAGCCGCGAAAAACGTTCCTTTACTTTTGATTTTAATAAATTAGGAAAAGGGGCAAAAAATATGTTACAACAAATTAAAAAAGCTAATTTTAAAGCTTTCATAAATTAACAATACAGAAATTAATCGGAGTAAATTTTTATTTTATCGATATTCTTTAATTTTAGTTTTCTGAATATAACGAAAAGCAACATAATTGAATAATAATGCTACTAAATGAAATAATTCGTCACATGTATTTAAAGTATTTTTGAAGAACTTATTCTTATTTATAATAAACCCAAGAAATGTCACTGAGACTGAGTTTTGTTGGTTAAATATGGGCACAAATTACTATAATATATCTAGCAATGGTACAATTTTTAATGGTTGAAAGCCCGCAAGCCTGCGACCGTGCCCGCGGTCAGCCACCCCGTTGTATCGACTGCATTGCCTGCCCCGGTGAAATCTCGAGTACCCCCATCAAGAGACTTTGCCAGTGTAGCCAGAAGCCCCTGTCACACAGTGTGGGGGCACACTTACGCAAGATATACAGTCTCATCACAGTTCAACGTGGGAGATGCATTCGGTATGGTATGCAGACTTTTCGATCCAAGGCGTCTAATTCAGTCTGAGTTTACTTGAGTATGCGGAAGGAGTACATAAGAAGTGGCATGACCCAACTGTTGCAAGCCCGGATCTTGTTGCCACCTGACAAAAGGCTATTAAGCACTTTTTTCGGGCGACCAAAGAAAGGTTCTTGCAGCAGCTGTTTAATGTCAACCTCATTTATGCACATCGCCTGCGACATACCCAAGTACTTATTGGTATCAGATGCGAGTAGTGATCTGAGGTGAATGGAATCCGATAGTGGAGTCCTTTCGGATTCCATTATCCGTCCTCGCTTTTTGTGAACGACTGCATATTTGTCCACACCAAACTCCATTCTAATAGAATTACTGAAGGTTTCAGTTACTTTTAGTAACGCTATCAGCTGTGAGCTGGTGGGGGCAAAGAGCTTCAAGTCATCCATATACAGCAAGTGGGATATAACCTGACCACCACGTCGCAACCTGCAACCTAGCCCTGAACTCTCTAGTATGCTACTAAGTGGGTTTAGTGCTAGGCAGAACCAATGGGGACTCAGACTGTCACCCTGGAATATACCCCGCTCAATTCTTATAGGTATGCCGCCACTTCCTTGGATCCCTCGGCACCCTAGATAGGTAAGAACCATATTCCATTGCCCCATATACGACTTCAAGAAGGTGCATAAAGTTGTATTAACTTTATACAACTCCAGTACCCTCAGAAGCCATGTGTTTGGCACGAAGTCATACGCTTTCTTATAATCTATCCAACATGCCAATAGATCCTTTCGGTTGCGGCGAACCTGCTGACTAATAGTCATATCAATGAGGAGAAGCTCTACCCCGTGTCCCACTTCTACATCCGTTCTGAGAGGTACACATGATGAAGTTTGTGTGTATGTGTTTATTTATTTCATGATGGTAAACAAGTTATCGGTTTATAATTACTAGGATCCGAGGTACTACCGGTCTTAAAGAGCAGGTGGGTCACTCATTTAGTCATAAAGGCTGGCAGCGACGCAGATTCTAGGGCGGACTGTAATTGCGATGCCAAACAAGTATGCGAACTGCGTAGCCATTTCAGCCAAAAGTTATCCGTCTGGGCCTGCAGATTTCCAATTAGAAAAAGGACGGACTGCACTGGCTACGTCTGTACTGGTAATCTTGATATCTTCCATTTCCAGAATAAGTTCGCAAGCTCGTTCAACGTCACGCATCCAATCCCCCTCTGTGTGGGTGACAGGCACCGACCAAATGTTGCGCCAAAACGATTCAGCATTTGGTAGATGCCCGCCATCCACACCTTGATTCGTACGCTGCCAGTCTCGTCGTTCAGTGTTGCCAAATATTATTATTATTATTGTATTATATACCCACTGGCTGGCATAGCGCCAAATTAACTGGTATTATTTGCCAAACCTTCCATATGTTTTAAATACCTCTTAAGAAAAGTAACCTCTACATACAATTTTTAAATAAAGCTAATAATCAAGTAGCGATATCGGTGTCTATCTCTTGGCTAAGTATTCTAACACTTGACGTTTCTTACTTCACTCATTTTCTTAACTATAAAATAGAATCTGTTACGTATGTAACAGCTATTACTCGTTTATAAATACGGGTGTATGTATTTGCACTCAAGTAAGTAATTCATTATCCAGATTGAAGAATGTTGACTGACTTATTAATAACTAACACACAGGATTACTCATCATACTAACAATTTACCCAGTGACACGATTATCTACCTTTTACACGATTACTTACCTTGGGTTTGCCTTCAGGTTCTGTACAAAGATGGACATAATTGTTCTCAAATAAATGCTGTACTCTTTCCGGGTATCTAGCTTGAAACTCAACATTCATGTGCATCTTTTTATTACATCTTGAAGACGGACGAAAGCAGTAGGGTATGAATCTTTCACTAGGACATTTTCATCCTTCCAAGGCAGGCCAACTTCCCAATGATCTTCTTCAAACATAGCAGTTTTATCGAGTATGCTCAATGCTTTGATTTCATCAGTACACTGCAGAGGTCTAGCGCCTACTTCAAGAGAATAAAGTGCATACGAACGCCGTACAAAATCATTCAGCTCGTCTAGACTGCATCCAATTTCATTATGGGTTAAGAAACAAGCTTTAGTTAGGATGCATTTGTCAGTTGCTCTTCCATGCCTAGAACGGTGCCAGTGGCGATAGGGTCACCTTCTATGATTTTTAGTGGCGCTAAAAGATGATAGATAACTTGGCTGATAATCTACAAAGGCTTCATTTTCGTTTCTGATACCTGACAGATGTCCATAATTCGGTATTATCTCTGTCACCCGATATATCAAAATGTTGACATGTCAACATGCTGTTAACCCATGCGCCTCATACTCGTAGACATTCAGCGCGCCCTCTTAATTCAACTTGGCCGGCTAACTTTTCATTAATCATCGTGATGGTAGAACCGTCGACGAGTAAAAACATCAGTGACGACGTCACTATTGGCGCCATACACTCAATAACGACACGCAATGGCGTGTTCAGAGCATCTGTGGCAGAAACGGCTTTTGACGTGATAACGTCTTATAAATCGACGACCGGGTGCAGGCACGAAAAATTGTCACGTTATTGATTGGTTGCTAAGCAACAGCGAATGGCGATATGTTATCATTGTCTTATGATGTTATAAATAAAGAAATAAATTTATTTTGTCCTTAAAAGAATAATACAGTAAGTAGTACAAATTCAAATAGAAGTATTGAAAGTCAAAAATGGTCCTAGCTCAGCTAGATTGCAACTCCGCATAATGAGGAGCTGCGCGTATTCATCACGTAAACTTATCATCCGTAAACTGACTTTACAGACAACCATTTTCATAAAGCTTCTTTCGTCTGCGTAACAGTGGCAAATCAAATTTGAAATTGATGATTTGAAACTGCGAGGTAGTTTTAAAAATAGTAGTTAGTAAAATGACACTTTTGAGTCCAGGATTTTTTAATCATCTTATTTTATTGCCGTTGTGACGGCCACGGAGTTTTTGTTCTATAAAGAAAAAAAAAACTAAGTTAGTATGGTATGACAGTAATGGAATCTTTATTAGTTGAGTGACTATTTCGACGTGATAATGTCTTATAAATCGATGACCGGGTGCACGCACGAAAACGTGCGTCACGGTCCGCCACGTTCCGCCTGATAATAGGTAGAAGTACTGTGGCCATCGGGCGCATGCCATTACCTAGTGGACCCGGGCGTCCACTAAAGCTATCACAGGCATGGTTGTTTATTACAACGTTATCAATGTTGTCGATTGCTGCTACTTGCTGTATATATAAAATGTTATGAATGTTTGTCTGTATGTTCTTTATAGAATCTTAAACGGTGCATTTGATCATTTGCATTTGATGATCTTCAGCAAAGAGCCCACGAATGTTTCTGGGTTGGTACGACCAATCTTCGACAGATGGCGCCACTATTATTCCAATGAATCTATATACAGGTGTTTAGAAGATCGATGCAAAGCCGTAAAGCAGAGCTAGTATAGACTATTTAGAACCATTTGAACTAAACTTGTCTAGCAAAGTGTGACTGTTTAGTTTTAGCAAATTTTATTAATTTTTGATACAAAACCGAAAATTTTGCAGTTAGTTGCGAATAATGGCCAGTTTAATAAATAAATCATTTATTTTTTATAAAATTTCATTAAAGTAATGTGTAAACAATCTAATAAAACATGATTATGGCATGTGAGACATGATATTTTTTTTACAGTAATTTTAAGTTTGTATTTTTTTTTATTTATGAAATCCGTATTTTAACGACATTCAAACAAAACATGTGTGGTGCTTTTTAGGTTAAAAACATGTCTGGTTAATGTTCTTTCTTTTGAGGCATGAACCACGCAGATAACTCAAAAATCTACACTACTTTGCTCTGTAGACCATTACTCGCAACTTACTACAACATTTTGGGTTTTTATACCAAAAATAAATAAAATTTGCTAACAAAGCAAAGTCACACTTCGTCTAAGACAAGTTTAGTTTAAATGGTTTTAAATAGTCTATTCTAGCTCCGCTTTACGGCTTTGCATCAATCTTCCAAACACCCTGTATATAAAAATGGCGTAGCAACGCGAGCAGGGTACAGCTAATTGAAAATAAAAATGTCACCAATGACGTTATCACGTATAATTATCGTCCGTAAACCGACTTTACAGACAACCATTTTTTGAATAATAATTTCAGGACGTCCATAACGTAATTCTAAACTATTAATAGGTGACAGACGTGTTTTAAGTTAGCTCCTCCAATTAAATCAATAAAAGTGCTAAAAGTGACTGTTTTAGCTTGAAAGCTACACAATAGTTTGCCCAGAGTGACGTTTTATCATTCACTGCAATTCAAGTTCGTGTTTTTTGAAGCATTAAGTGATAAATTGGCAAATAGTTCAGCTGCGCGCCGTTAACAAATTCAAAATTGCAAATATTCCACCGACGAATAACAAAGGATTAGACTTTGCCCTCATTAGCGCCGAGGCTGCTACTGTACCTATATCATCACCAATCAAAGTAAGGACAGATTTTTAACAACTCGTTCCTAAGTGAAACTGGCCGAATACTTTACCCCGTCGCTTAGCACACAGAAGTACTCGGTTCGAATCTAAGTCAAGGGTTCACTTTTTGTTATCACTTCGAAGCCTCAGTTACACGTTTGAACCCCTATTGGATGCAACCAGACTTTTTGCAGCAAAATGAATTAATTAATGTAATTTTCACATATTTTATAACATTGAATATCAATACTATAATTCATATGCTCACTAAAGATAGCTAAAGCAAAAATAATAGAAAAACGGGACAAAATATTGTAAAAAGAAGATATTGTTATAGGAAGTAGGTAAATATAAAGGATCAAAAATGTACAAAACACCACCTGGTTCACCTAACAACTTTGCTACCCCATTTAGCTCCGAATCAGACATTCGTAAATTATGTGTAGAAGAAAGATCGACGCCTAAACTAAATTTGAGGGTAATAAATGTCACCCAGCGAGCAAAACGTCACCGCCCTACGTAAGACAATTTGCTAACACAATATGATCAGGAAACTTTCTCATAAATTAAAGCTATGTTTGAGGAACTCAAAACTTTAATAACTCAAACCTTTGGTTCTCCTGGAACCAAAGGTTTGAGTTATTAAATTCAACTTTGATGTCAATTGCCACTCAAAATCTAGAGATACAAAAGTCTATGGACAATATACCAACTCAACATCAATCGCTTCTTTTGAAAGTTGAGTGCCTAGATAAAGAGAATAAGGAGTACAAGAATAGAATAAGTACACTTGAAAGTCAACTTGATCTTCTTGAAAAGAATGCACATAGTTCAAGCATCGAAATACGCAATGTACCGAAGCAGGAGCACGAAAACAAAATTATATTAAGCAATATAATCAAGTCCATCGGTTCATCTCTAACATTGGAATGTCTCATCGAAGAGACAGAAATAAGAAACATCTATCGCTCGAAATCTTCTGCTATAGTTGTTGACTTTACCACGGTCCAATGTAAAGAATCTATTATCTCACACATTACAAAACCTATAACAAAATACGCCGTGACAAAAAGGAGCAACAATTTAACTCTACTTGCATTAATATACAAGGTGAATCAAGTAGAATTTATATGTCGGAGTACTTATCAGCAAAGACTAGAAAGTTATTCTACACAGCACGCCTTCACGTTAGGAACAAGAAGCTCTTTGCAGCGTGGACCATGCATGGCAAGGTATACGTAAAACCCGAGGTAGGTTCAATGGCAGTGTGTATAGATAATGAGTCGAGCTTCTCTAATATTATTCTCTGACTATACGTATATTACTTAAAATTTGACTTTTATTACTTTGAACTAGATTTTTGTTACTTAGAATTACATTTTTACTACTTAGAATTAGATCTTCATTGTTATGCATGTAAAATATTTCTAAGCCTATTAATTTTATCATTTTATTTTATTTTTTTACTTTATTGCATGTTTGTAAAGTTACTATGGTTACCTAGACACACACTCACATACACACAACTTACGCGATCTCGAAAACTAATACAACACTCATTACACATTCTACATAACACTCTATTTACTTATTCCTATGTCATATTATTGATTTCGATCTACTCGTATAATGCCATTAGCTACTTATTAAATCTAGGCTTAGAACTGTACTATGAACTTACTTTTGCCACGACCCTTCGTGGCATATTTGCATATTTTTATTAAGTCCTGGTAGAAAAATGCAAGCCTCACAGCCTCTAAGCCTAGATTTGGATGCATTAAAGATAGCTAGAGTAACTAATTGTGACATAGATGACGTTAGGAAACACATTTACACAGACAATTACACACTTAATACAATTTCTCAGAACATACGCAGTATTAACAAGAATATATCGAACTTTTACATCCTCTTACAAAGATCAGAGATATTATGGGATATTCTAGTGCTTTCAGAATGCTGGCTTCACTCAGGTAAGTCTATCCCTTCTCTAGATATTACAACCATGCATCATCGACCATGCACCAAACACAAAACGAAAGAGTGGTGATTTACTATAATAATAAATTAAAAGCATTAATTGAGGAACCCGTCTTACGCGATTTTAATTGCCTTGTTCTGAAACTAAATACTGAAACTAGTATAATTGGTATTTATCGTGCTCCGAGCCAAATTGACACCACCAACTTCATTACCTCACCAATGACTTTCTAACTTTAAAAACATTATTCTATGTGGTGATATCAACATCGACTTAACGCAAAATAGTACAGATAAACGATCAAACGAATACTTAAACCTACTGGCTAGTCATGGTATGCTTTCGGGTCACAATGTACCCACTCACGGTCGCACTTGCCTCGATCACATAATGATTAAAACAAAAATGCAAGCCAAATGCCTTATATTTCAATCATCTATAACAGACCACGAAACTGTTGCCGTTAGTTTCAGATTGCGAAATAGTCCGGTATTTTTCAATAGGGTTACTTATGTTGTTAATTTCCAACGGCTCGACGAGATCATGAACAATATTAACTTCCAACCTATTATGGACTGCACAGACGCTATCTCAGCTACTGACCTACTTGTATCTCACCTATCCACAGCCATAGAAAATACCTCTAGTATGTGTAAAATTTCTAATAGAAATAGAGTAATTAAACCATGGTTTAATTACTCTATTTCTATTAGAAACACCAGGGTATTACGTTGCATGAAAAACAGGGATCAATTATATAAAAAAAAATAAACGCAACACCTTTAGCGAAGTGCATACAGCTACTTATAAACGCTATAGAAATTTTTGCAATAGTCTGATCAAGAAAGTAAAAAGTAGCCAGGTCAGGGGGTTGCCTGTTCGTAACTTGTCCGGTTGCGAAACAGGTGGCTTCGGGTACGCAACCCCGACTTCCCGAGCCGCCAATCACTGCACTCCCAACCATCCCTGCACATTGGTGTCCACTGTCCTCCCTTTCCTTTCCTACTACTTGTGGTAGCATCTAGCGACCGGGTAGGTACCACAGCTTGGCTTATTTTGATCGTATAGCAAATATGCGTTCCGACCAAAGAGCTAAGTAGCCGATATCCCTCCCTTCTTCCAACTATCCCTTCCACATGAGCTGTCGGGTCGCATTGAAGTTCGGAACAGGCGGTGTAGGAGTTCTCGCGGATCCGTAGGGCGTGACGGGTTGACGGGGGGTTCAGGGAGACCCGGTGGGAATGGTTACCGTCGGCCACCTGCCGGTCAGTAGGGGACCCGAACCCGGGAATATCCCACCTGGGAGGCTGTCCCGCCAACCGGCGAAAATCCCGCATACTGCTGCCGAGCCGGGAGGGAGACCGGAGTGGATCCCGTTAGTGGTATGCGGGGGGGCACCGGGGGCCCTTCCGTGCCCCGCGTCAGCCCTTCATACAACTCGCGGACCAGCCGGGACTTACGCCCCGCCCCCTTATCTGAGTATCACTGTGGCCCCATACCTCATATAACCCCTTCCCGAAATATATCTCTCTCTAAATGATGCCACGAATAAGAAAAAAGAGAAGGCTTAACACGGCGGACACCCTATCCACATTTAAAATGGATTTTTGCAATGTCAGGGGTCTTCATAGCAACCTAGACGCTGTACACCACCACCTTGAGACAGCGCGGCCTGCTTTGCTCTTTTTAACGGAGACGCAGATATGTGCCCCGGATGACATCTCGTACCTTAAATACCCCGGCTACGAATTGGAGCAGACATTCCTTCGGAAAGCCGGGGTGTGCGTGTTCATACGGGGCGATATATGCTGTCGCCGCCTTCGGGGCCTCGAACATGGAGATCTGTCCATTTTATGGCTTCGCGTAGACCATGGGGGACTTACCCGTATCTACGCGTGCCTCTACAGATCTCCTTGCAGTGATTCGGGGTCGACTCTACTGTTTGAGAACGTCAAAAGGGGGATTGACCAAATGTTGGAGCAGTGCCCATCCGCAGAGGTGGTGGTTCTCGGTGACTTTAACGCTCATCATAAAGAGTGGTTGGCATCGAGGACCACCGATCTCCCAGGTAGGACCACTTTCAACATGGCCTTGGCCTATGGTCTCTCACAACTAGTAATACAGCCCACCCGTATTCCAGACGTTGAGAGCCACAAAGCCTCCTTGTTGGACCTTCTGCTGACAACACATCCACGCGGATACAGGATGGTCGTCGATGCTCCACTTGGATCGTCCGACCACTGCCTTATCCGCACTGAAGCCCCCATTGCGCGACCCGTCCGCTCTCCAGCGAATGGTTCCCGCAGAGTCTGGCGATATGAGTCAGCAGATTGGGATGGTCTCCGCGAATTTTTCGCGTCCTACCCTTGGAGGCGGCTTTGCTTCTCCACAGAGGATCCCGACGCTTGTGCGGACTGCATCACGGATACGGTGCTTCAGGGAATGGAACTATTCATTCCCAATGCCCGAATTCCCGTTGGCGGTCGTAGTCGCCCCTGGTTCAACCAGGCTTGTCGAGTGACCGCGCGCCTGAAACAGTCTGCGTACTTAGCCTGGAACGATGCCAGGAATCGTAGGGATCTGACCGTGAATGTTGAGAAACGTAAGTTCAACGCCGCCTCCAGAGCCAACAAGAAGGCTATTGCTATAGCAAAGGCAGATCACATTGCCAGAATTGGCGAGCGACTTCAAAGGCATCCCTCTGGGAGTCGTGCATTCTGGTCGCTCGCCAAAGCTGCACAAGATAACTTTTGCCAGTCCAACCTCCCACCACTGCGCAATTTCGATGGCAGTCTGGCCCACAGTGCTAAGGAGAAAGCCGATCTCTTGGGCCGACTCTTCGCCTCTAACTCGACTTTGGATGATAGAGGAGCCACACCACCTTCCATCCCAAAGTGTAAGAGCTCCATGCCAGAAATACGCATCACGCAACGTGCGGTTAGGCAGGAGCTCAGGCTCCTTGATACCCAGAAATCGAGCGGGCCGAACGGCATCCCTGCAGTGGTACTTAAGACGTGCGCCCCTGAGTTGACCCCCGTTCTGACGCGCCTCTACCGCCTCTCATATAAAACCGGAAGGGTTCCATCTTCGTGGAAGGTCGCCAATGTCCACCCTATTCCCAAAAAGGGTGACCGGTCAGACCCGTCAAATTACAGGCCGATAGCGATAACATCCTTGTTGTCAAAGGTGATGGAGAGAGTTCTCAACACCAGACTCTTGCGGTATCTTGAGGAGCACCAGCTGATAAGCGACCGCCAGTACGGTTTCCGTTACGGTCGCTCAGCTGGTGATCTCCTTGTGTACCTCACGCACCGCTGGGCTGAAGCCTTGGAAGGCAAGGGCGAGGTTCTTGCTGTCAGCCTCGACATCGCCAAGGCGTTTGACAGAGTCTGGCACAAGGCCCTTCTATCGAAGCTTCCTTCTTATGGAATCCCCGAGGGGCTCTGCAGATGGATCGCTAGCTTTCTGGACAATCGGAGCATTATGGTCGTCGTTGACGGTGCTTGTTCCAGTCTGAAAACCATTAATGCTGGCGTCCCACAAGGTTCGGTGCTCTCCCCAACACTGTTCATTCTGCATATCAATGATATGCTGTCCATAGAGAACATACATTGCTATGCGGATGACAGCACGGGTGATGCGCGATATACCAGCCAACAGAACGTCCCTCGGAGCGTTGTTCAGGAGAGACGGTTGCAACTTGTGTCAGAAGTCGAGGACTCTCTGGGGCGGGTCTCCGAATGGGGTGAGAGGAACCTGGTTCGATTCAACCCCACAAAGACACAAGTATGCGCGTTCACTGCGAAGAAAGACCCATTTGTCCTAGTGCCACAGTTCCAAGGAGTTACACTCCGAGTCACCGAGAGTATTGGGATCCTCGGTGTCGAAATCTCCAGCAAAGTCCAGTTTGGGAGTCATTTGGAAAGTAAAGCCAAATTGGCGAGCAAAAAGGTGGGTGTCCTCAACAGAACGAAGCGTTACTTCTCGCCGGCACAGCGACTTGTGCTCTATAAAGCGCAGGTTCGACATTCCTGTAGTCCATGAGCGGCGGTTACCGCTTACCATCAGGTGGGCCGCTGGCTCGTCTGCCAACCATAGGCAATAAAAAAAAAAAAAAAAAAAAATAGCTACGAAAGGAATGAGATTTAAAACGCTAAAGGTAACAAAAACACAGCTCTGGGAAGTTATACAAAAAAATAGCGGCCCTTTTAATTTTGATGATCACTCTTTCGATCTCATAAAATCTGATAATCCCGAGAAGAGCGTCAAAGGCATAAATAAATTCTTTGCCAATATTGGAAAGTCACTTGCTGACCAAATCGTTTCTACAAACACAGTGTCCTCAGAGCCAGTTGTTGACTTCAACCCACCTTTGAATTCTTTTGTCTTACTTCCAACTGATGAAGAAGAGATACTTTACATCATAAATGGACTTAAGGATAAGTGTACCGCTGGCACTGATAAAATCAGCAGCAGAATAATTAAAAGGTACAAAAATCTCCTTGTGAATGTTATAACTCACATCTGTGAACTTTCACTGTCCAAAGGTGTCTTTCCTCAGGCATTTAAAATAGCTCTTATTAGACCAATACATAAGAGTGGTAAAAGAGACTGCGTGGACAACTATCGGCCCATATCCATTCTTCCCACCTTGTCCAAGATTCTGGAGCGTCTAATTAATAAACGACTGGTGAACTATTTGGAGAGCAATAACCTTATTTCGCCTTCTCAATTTGGATTCCGCCAAGGTAGGCCTACCAATGATGCTGTGCATGAGATATTGCACTCTTTCGTTACAGGCTTTGATAGCAGAAAGAAATGTATTACAATTTTCATGGATTTAGCAAATGCTTTCGATACCGTGTCCATTACACACCTTGTTAAGAAGCCGGAGTGTATAGGGGTAAGGGGAATACCGTTAAAATTACTTGAGGACTATCTAACAAATAGAAAGCAACGTGTTAAGATAAATCAAACATTAAGTGACGAAATATCTACAGTGTATAGAGTCCCACAAGGTAGCATCCTTGGACCTACACTGTTCTTGGTGTACATTAATGAGCTCTATCAACTTAATTTTGATAACGGCAAAATATTAACTTTTGCTGATGACACCGCCCTATTTTTCATAGGAGATACCTGGGAAGAGGTCTTTGACATTGCTCGGAAAGGTTTTGGTACTACAAGATCTCAATAAAACCAAATATCATAGAATGAACTTACTCCCAACCTTGTCCCTAGAAATTACTGCTCACTCTTGTATTACTAAATCTCCCCCGTGCCATTGTACCACTCTACAAAGAACCGATAGTATTACATACCTAGGCGTTACTGTTGACCAATGTCTAACGTTTAAGCCTCATATAAAGGACCTGGTTTCCCGTGTGCGTAAACTCATCTATATCTTTAAATATCTTCGATATTCAGCTGACAAAAATATAATCAAAATGGTCTACTATGCCCTGTGTCGCTCACTGACTGATTATTGCATTGTATCATGGGGAGGTGCTGCTAAGACTCATATAATAGATGTGGAACAGCACTCACAGTTACAATACGACCCGAATTTGATCAAAGATAAACGTCGCAAGGGTAAAGTATGCCTACAATACGCCGCTAAGACTGCCTTAGCTCGAAATTGTTATTGTTTTCTCGGACCTTACTTATATAATAAATTAAATAATACTCTCAACATATACCCTCAACTAAAATTAAATTGTAAAGCATCGGTAACAACATTCGTCAAATCCCTTAATTATATCGAAACTGAAAAGCTATTATCACCTTAGCAATTCATCTGTCTTTGAATCAACACAAACATATGAACTTCTTCTCTATTACACACTCCACACACCAACACACACTATAAAAGCCTAAGTAACAAGTAAACTATTATTATTTTTTATTTCATTGTTTTAGCGAGCTTACTCTCATATTGTCATAATAATAATATTTAAGATGTTTTGTAAAATGATTGTTTGTATCTTTGGGACCAGCTGCAGGAGGGCCCTGGTGACCTGTAATACAGGTTTTGTAAAAAAACCTACAACAGGCACCAGTCTCTCACAAAGACTTGATTCCTAAGCTCAAACAAAATGTATACCTGGCTCTAAGTCATAACTTGTGAGAGAGAATAATAAACGTTTATCATTATTATTATAATGTTTTCAGACGAGACATTGCACATTAGCAGCGCAGAAACACACTTTTTTTGTCAAACATTTACGCAGGCGGCAATGACAAATTCGTGAAATGACAAATTCTTGTTGACTCCTCATAGAAACTCTTGAAGCGCCTCCAATCTAGCTTGCATCTTCGCTTCTTTGGCTGCTTACAGTAAACTTGCAGCTCAATCTGCTTCCTACGCGCCTCGATTGAGCTAGAAACCTATAACCACATAAAAAATTACCATATAACCACAAACACCATTACCACATAAAAAAATCCTACCAGACTAGCTGGTAGGATTTTTTTCGGTCCAGCGGAGCTTCTTGAAGGCGATGACATATTACTCTTTTTTCTTTAACTTGTGCCCTGCCTTTGGCCCGAGTTAACATTTAGTACGTACCTCAAAGTTCTTATGCGGAACTATTCAATAATAAATATTGCGGGTTGCAATCTGAATACTGTGTTCGATACTTCGCCTCCATCAAATCATGTAGATTTGATGGAGGCGAAGTATGATAGTCTAGTATCATGTTAACTACTCAAAAATCATCGCCCTTGTATCGCAAAATCCAAAATTTTGAAAACATAATGAGCAGTTTGGATTATGCTATTGTAACTTTTATCAACTACAAACCTAGAACGGTTAGTGCCTAGAACATAAAACTACATTTCCTGGCACCAACTTCAAAATGTTTATTTATTTTTTGTAATTGTACCTATATTATTTTTTTCTGATTTTTTAAGTCGGTTTTTTTTTATAAAAATGTTTTTATTAAGACGTAAAGTCAGTACATTGCCCTTTTTAACCTTTTTTCCCATGAGAAATATATATTTAGTGTAAGTCAAATCACATATTGCCACTATGCAAAATTATTTTATAGAAATAGAACTAGTCAAGGTTTAAGTTATGAACGATTTCGCATCTGATATATTAGATCGAAAACGATTTATTTTCGCTGCTCTTGGATTGGCGATTGTGTTTCGCAACGGTTTCGTAATATGCCCTTAGCCTAAATGTTATAAAAGATATATTCAACTGCATGTATGTATTCATTGCTTGAAATTCAATGCTTGGAACTTAGATTAGGCATCAGATTCAGTCATTATGAAATGTTTTTTCAGAAACGCTGCATTCTAAAATTAAAAAAATTGATCTTATAAAAGACGGATACCAAGTGGGATTAACTATATTTGCTCTTGTATTAACCTTACGGCCAGGTGATCACGCCCAAAATCGTGACGTTTCACGTCCTGAATATTACACCAATGCATACAGATGGCTTTTAAGACACATCGATCTGTAAGTAAAACAAAGTTTCATTTATATAATTATCTCGTGACCAGCGGGTTAGGTCTCGATTAAAATGGCCTTTTCGTATTACTGTAACTATGGGATGTGTGATGTAGAATGTCGATATTGCGCTCTCGAGACGCATAGTTGACGCAAGCGTATTTGAGATCGGTTCCAAACTTACAAGAATACAAAAATAGCCGTTTTAATCGAAACTTAACTGCAACTGCACTGCTTAATACGTGAATCGACGACCCCCAGATGGCTGGCCTTTTCTTTGCTCAGAGAATAAGCATTACCATACAACGTGGCAATGCTGCCAGCCTTTTGGGCACTATGCCGGTTGACATCACGAAGTTTTCCGATTTCATTAATTCACGGTCCGGGATAGTTCACGGCGGGACCTAAGAAAAAAATTCTTGTTTGGGACGTATTTGAATCGCCAGTGAATGGACGTGTTAACGACTAATAGGAACGGAGCAGCAATGAGAAATGTTGCAAAAACGGGGAAAATTTACGCAGACGAAGTTGCGCGAGACAGCTAGTCTATAATATGTATGTATTTAGAAATATATAAGTATGTTTATCAGTACAAGCTCTGCTTAGTTTGGGATCAGATTCAGCGTTGTGTGAGTTGTCCCAAGAATATTATTATTATTATATTTGAAAAAATACTTCTTCTCACTTCGTTTGCGTCAAATTTCGCCGTTTTCGCTATTCATACAAAAAAACTAAAATCGCGTATTCTTATACCTACTAAACAAATAAAAAACATCATAATTGGTCGAGCCGCTTCGGAGGAAATCGACCACAAACAAGGTGACAGGCAATTTTGATATATTAGAAGTTAAAAGAAGAATAAAGTTTTTTGAAAACTTCAATTTCACCTGGATGAAAAAATTAGCAATACATTATTTTCAAAACTTATAAAAAACGTGAAATATTTTTGCGTGAAAACTTACTTGGTATTATTGTTCTCTCTCGCCTAAGCATCTCCCTCGAAATTACAAATTATCCAATTATGTAATTTTCTTACAATTGCATGAAACCACAATTCCTTAGCATTTCATATTAATTTCGAGTTGATCGTTCACCGGTAGGCATAAGTAAAATACCTATAATTATTACAGACAGACACTGAAGTAGTTCTAAATAAAAGTTTCTATATAATTATAATATATCGCTCTAATAGTAGATTAATCAAATATAGAGTCTCGCAAGGAAGTGTGTTGGGACCTCTTCTCTTTCTACTTTATATAAATGACCGTTGAAAACAAATCATCCATCCCATGGTACTTTTTGCCGATGACATGCGCCGGCCCTAATACATACGAGCATGAAATAAATTTGACTTTGAATACAATTATACAATGTCTCAATATTAACAATGTAATAATCAATTTAGAAAAGACAACAATCAAGCATTTTCATCAGAGAATTCCAATTAGAGACTTTGACGTTTATCATGAGGGTACAAAAGTACACACAGCAACGGTTACCAAATTCCTGGGCATAACCATAGATAATAATCAATGATGAAGAAATTTGTAAAAGAGTTAACTAATCTGTTTATGTTTTACAAACTGGCTAAAAAAATAATGTAGAAACTATACTAATGGCCTATCATGGCTATGTAGCTTCCATACTAAGGTTTGGTATTGTATATTGGGGCAACTTAGCAGATAGAGACTCTGTTTTGTTAGCTCAGAAAAATGTTTAAGAGCTATATGTGGCTTACGGTATACAGATAGCTGTCTAGTAATACATTAACCGTACCCTCTTTATAAATATATGAGGTAAATCATTTTGTAAAGGCCAATATTAACCTGTATAAACTAGCGTTTAAGAGCACTTACGCGATAAAAAGGAATTAGAACTAGAGGTACCATAAACAAGAACTGCGCTAAAACGAAAAATATTTTTCAGCATGGGCCAAAATATATTGAAAAAGCTACCTGATGCTATAAAATCTCTAGATATACATAATTAAAAAAAACTTTATGCCATGCATAGATATAAGTGTTAATATAATGTAAATGATTACCTCAATGACAATTAAATATCTTAAGAAAATAAAGCGTTTATATTTTTTTACTTATTTAATTTTATTTACTGACTTTGCTGACATTTATATTAAATTAATTGAATTGAAATTTTATAACTCATTATAAAAATAATAAAATCATAATAAGTTTATTGATCATTAAAAATATTGTACATTGGTTGGTTACATCGTTTAGAAGTTTGTTGTATATTTATTTTTCTACAATGGTATTGGGTGCAGCTCTGCGCTCCTAACTAGGTTACAGAGTAACCTGTATAAAGGAGTTACAGTTACGATCTCTCGTGTATTAGATACGAGGGTGCGTTTTTAAGTCCGCGGAATGGAGGGGATAGGGATTAGAGGTGGGGGTAATTTTAGTCGTGACGTGTTTTGGGACTTATAATTAGTATAAATACCAAGTTTTGTCTTAATTGGGTCATTAGTCTTTGAACTATCGGCAATCAAGCAACTGAATCGGGAAGTGAACTGAAAACATGGAGAAAATCGAACACCGCGCCGTTATAAAGTTCTTGACTAAGCAGGGAAAGTCCGTTCAAAACATTATGGAAGAGATGTCATTAGTTTACGGGGAATCTTGCCCTGGAAAAACAATGATTTACAAGTGGCATGGGTTTTTTAAGCAAGGCATAGAGTCACTTGAAGACGTCCCACGGCCTGGGCGGCCAATTGAGGTGACCACTCCAGCACTTGTTGAAAAAGTAGAAAAAATTATACTGGAAGATGCTCGGCTGAAGAAGAAACAAGTTGCAGAAATGGTTGGAGTATCAGACACCACCATTTTCAAAATTCTGCGTGATCATCTTGGCATGACAAAGGTCAGTGCAAGATGGGTGCCGAGAATGCTCACACCACCTCAAAAACAGTAGCGCGTCGAATGTTCGCGTGCGTTTCTGGATCTCTGTAGTGAGGATAAGGATGGCGTATTGGCCCGGATTGTTACTGGGGATGAGACTTGGGTTCATCATTATAAACCTGAGTCTAAGCAAGATTTCATGCAGTGGCATAAGAAAGGGACACCACTGCCTAAGAAGTTTAAGGTGACACAGTCAGCTGGGAAACTCATGGCGACGATCTTTTGGGACTCAGAAGGAATTTTGTTAATCGATTACAAAGATAAAGGTGTCTCTATAACCGGAGAATACTACGCTTTGATATTGGAACAATTAAAAGAAGTAATCAAAGAAAAAAGAAGAGGCAAATTAACAAAAGGTGTCCTGCTCCTGCACGACAATGCACCTGTTCACAAGAGTCGTACTGCGTTGGCTGCCCTGCACAAAGTGGGCTTCGATATTATTAACCACCCACCCTATAGTCCAGACCTGGCCCCGAGCGACTATTACCTGTTCACAAAAATTAAAAAAGAACTTCGTGGGAAGAAATTTACAAGCGATGAAGGAGTGAAGGAAGCAATTTTGGCGTATTTTTCGGAGAAAGATTCAACATTTTTTTATAAAAGTATAGAGAAATTAATTGATAGATCTGGGAAGTGTATTAAGGTTGCAGATGAATATATTGAAAAAGAAAAATAATATTGCATTTTTATTTGCTACTCTTATCCTCCATTCCGCGAACATAAAAACGACCCCTCGTACATTGGTGATAAAAATATTATGTTTTAAAGTAAAATCTATGACTACATACTTAATATCAAAATTTACAAAAAGAAGAAAAACAATTTTTAAACAAATAGGAAGTGTGTATATGTGTGAGTGTGTGTGCATGTGGTGTGGTGTGGTGTGTGTGTGTGTGTGTGTGTGTGTGTGTGTGTGTGTGTGTGTGTGTGTGTGTGTTTTGATGTTGTAATTGTTTGATATACCGTAAGTACTATGAGGTTAATAATGTGTGTGTATATTTTTATTAAGTGACCATTTTCTGTTTCGTCGTACGTATGTTTTAGAAGAAACAAGTGAACCATTTTTTTAGAATTGTAATACATTGAGCCATAAACCGGGCAATGTTTATTTATTTTGTTGTATAAATAAGGTCCTAGGAAATAGAAAAATCTTTTAACGAAAGATGAACGTGCAGGTGGAACAGAGCAGATTTTATCTTTTCTACGTTTTAAAATTATTTTATATGGCGTTTGTTGGTGCTGTAGAAGAACTGTTTGTAAGATGAAGTGTTGTCTTATATTTAAAATATTCCAATTATTATACAGTTCATTCGTAGGGGTCGATAACTTCGAACGAAAAGTAGCCACTTTCAGTACTGCTCTGTGGACTATCTCCAAAGTTTTTATAGTGGTTTTAGGAGCCCCTCCCCAGCATGAAATGCAATATGTAACTATGGCAAAATAAACACTTCGTATGACAGTGTAATTTGCGATATTTCGAAGTGTTTTATACACAAATATAAGTTTTCGGACTCTCCCAGTCAAGGCGTTTATGTGGTGTTTGAAGTTAAGGGTCTTATCCAAAATAACACCTAGATATTTTATATGGTCTACAGGGGCTAAAGATGGACACCCGCAAGAGATTTGGGATTCATTTTGGCAGGAATGGGCTATTAAGGTTAGGTACGTCGTTGAGATAATGTACTGATTGAGTATGTGAGGAAGTTGGTTTTGGTAGTGTTCAGTGTAAGAGCATGAGCATTTAGCCAGCTTAAAACTTAGTAATTACTATGTAGTTTTATATTATGTCTACTGATTATACTATTACGTAGCCTTAAAATTCAGAATAATAATTGTAAGTATACAAATAATAGCATAGTATACGTATAGCCAGGATGTAAAATACTTTGAAATTAAATTTGTAGTCAAAATATAGTAATTCCTTTCTGTTTGTAACATTTACTTTACTAACCTATGTTTACAAATAATTTTGATTTCTGATTGTGAATATTTTTCTTTTAGTGTACTACTCTGGTTGGGAGGCAACGTAAACCACGCCGAATCACACAGGGTATGGAGGAGACGATTCTACTTCATGGATGAATTTATACCCACATGGTTGCAAAAAATAATATTTCATATAAGAAAAGATAAGTGGGAAGAAGAAAGAAAAGTTTTTAAAGAATTTAAAAAATATGCTGAACCAGAATATAGTAAACATTTTCGTTATCCAGATAAGGGTTACAATCATTATATAAGTACATCGAAGAATAGTACGGAGACATATGAATACATATTTTCTAAAAGTAGCGAAACTTAGATTTTCTATAATCTAATTTATTATACCCGCGACTACAACAGCTGCAGCCTTAAAGCATTTGCCAGTAAAGGAATGTTAAAATCGGTCCAGCTGTTTCGAAGTTAAACCGGCAGAAACCGAATTTTAAGATATTTTGTTATATAAGTAGCTTATAGGTATGTAAATAAATAAATAACAGTAAACCTAGCAAACATTTCAAGAAATAAAATGAAAATCATAAATCTTGGTTCAATTTGCATTACAATAACTAAAACTATTTTTAAACTTGAAATGCTCGATGTTAGACCGTCATGTCCTGGTGACATATATATCACCAGGACATAACAGTCTTAGCATCGAGCATTTCAAGTCAATAATATCTCCCTCGTGTATTAGCGATGTGTTTTACATTGTGTATTGGGCATTCATACTTACCGGTATCGCTCATGAAAACTGTAGTAATTGTACCTTTTCTTAAAAACAGAATAGGAAATAAATCGGATATAGCGAATTATCCATCTATCTCACTGGCCATAACAGCTGCAAAGATACTTGACAGTTTGCTTAATGGGATATTTTTAGATTTGATATTTTTTTTTTAGGAAGTTTTTTTTATTTTACAATTAGGTTACTGCACCTACACATTCCATTTCTACATCACCCTAAGGTAGACTGGCAGAGAATGCTCTTAGCATTAAGTCCACCTTTGTACAACTTTGTGCATAAAGTTTTAAATAAATAAAAAATAAATAAAAATTATCGATGGGTGTTTACATTTACATGACGCACAATTTGGATTCAGAACGGGACTATCCACCGAGAGTGCTATTCTGTGCCTTAAGCATATTGTCAGGTTTCACACAGAAAGAATGACTCCGATAAATGCATGTTTCCTCGATGTGTCAAAGGCTTTTGATACAGTTTCCTATGACATACTGTGGCAAAAGCTAAAGGAAACGGGTATGCCGGCGGAGTATATTAATATTTTTAAATATTGGTACTCAAAGCAAGTTAACCAGGTGAGATGGGTGGATGGGCTGTCCGATCAGTACAAATTAGAATGCGGTGTACGAAGACAAGGTGGCCTTACATCTACTGGACTTTTTAGCTTATATATAAACCAGTTGATCAAGGAGCTAAGCGTAACCCATGTTGGATGATGCATTGACGGTACATGTGTTAATGCTGATGACATGGATCTGCTGGCCCCCTCGGTCAACGCCTTGAGATCTTTAGTTCTAATTTATGAGCGATACGCCCTCGAGCATGGTCTCAAATATAACTTACTAAAAGTGAGAACTCATTTTAAAGCAGATAAACAAAGATCTTATGCAGTGCCTCCTATCATGCATGATGGCAGTACACTGAAGATCGTACATAATTTTAAATATCTGGGTCATGCGGTCACGGATGACCTCGATACAGAAAGGGAGTGCAGGGCGTTGGCGGTAAGAAGCAACTTTCTGAACCGCAGGTTTGCTCGGTTTACTACCGAAGTAAAAATAACCCTTTTCAGAGCACATTGCCTATAACGTTCTGCGAGTACAATATAATAATGCATTCAGAACGCTGTTGGGATTGCCGCGATACTGCAGTGCGTCGCAAATGTTCGCAAATGCACACGTTGACTGCTTTCAAGCCATTATGCGCAAAAAAGTGGCGTCAATATTTTACCGATTACGCGGCAGTACCGCCAGTATTTTGAAAATAATTGCATCCCGTAGTGATTGTCCCATACAGGCGCACTGGGTGGGAATTATTATGGGAATTATGTAAATACTCATTGTACCTAATTATTACTAACATAGTTATTAAGAATATTCTTACTAACACTTCTAGGGATCTTGCCCGAAATAAAGTATTATTATTATTATCCACTGTATTTTTTTACTTATAAATTACATTTTTAAATATATATATATAAAAATATTTCGCTATTTTAACGTTAATATCTCTTCTCTAATATCGCTTTAATATTTATATAACAGTGTAAACAATTATTTGTGAATAAATCATAACTGTCATTTCGACAAATATTTTCATGGTTTCTATGACAATAGATAAGCAGAGAGTTCTTTGTATTTTTGTATAAAGTTTCTACTGTTATTCCAAACTGGCTGTGTCTTATTTGCTTAAGTAAATCCTAAATTTGAATTAGGTTACGCTTTAAAATGTTGAATGCTTCTAGAGAGATTTATTTATGAGGAAAAATCTGAAGAAAGAGTAGTGAAGCGAGAATTCTAGAATAGCGAACAACAGGAGAGCATCTCCACCTATCGCCGTTGCATCTTATACGCATTGACGCCCACCTACCGACGTTGCATCCCGTACGTAGCGACGCGTCAGCCTACCTATCGGCGTTGCATCTCGTACGCAGCGACGCTGCAGCCTATCGTCGTTGCATCTCATACGATCGGAGATCACAATGCAATTATCCTTGGTTTCAAACACAAAAAACCGTTTCTTCTCCCAAACAAGGTAATTTCTAAAATAAACTATACCGCCTTCGATACAGAGATTAATAATATGGATACGAAGCTACTGACGCTAATGTAGCGACTAATTTATTTGCAAATATGCTAATGAAATCGATCAAAGCAAACACTTATTTATATTGTTTCCTCGTTATAATAATAGTCCTGGCAACCCTGCCACTGTGTACATCAACTCTCAGTTTTAATCTCATTTTTATTTATATTTTCGGCTTTAAAACTTAGCAAAGTTTAATCAAAGTATTAATCATCATATGAAAACGCAGTGTTATTGTTATCTACAAGTTCTGCAGCCGCAAATCACAAAATTTCAACAAGAAAAGTACGTATTTTTGTACCCGCATATAACTTCTTATTAACTCTAACACTGAGTACCCCCAACAGGATCATATTTGATAGTGTCATATTCAACTGACAGTAAAAATTGATTTTGACACCTACTTCATATGTCAAACTCAATTGACAATTACGTCAACTGTCAACTTTTCAAGAATACCAGTGTTGCCATTGTTCAAAAATTCATTCCTTTTGTGGTAATTTGTTACAATGAGTACTGAAGAAGGAAAGTCAAAATCCACTAGAACCCAGGTACGGCAACCTAAAAAAGTTGTTGAAAAGGATGATTTGGACTTATTGACCGAGGATAATAATAATATCTTATAATAATATCTTGCGACAACTCACACAACGCCATCTGATCCCAAACTAAGCAGAGCTTGTACTATGGAAACCAGACAACTGATAAACATACTTATATATTACTAAATACATACATATTATAGATAAATAGCACCCAGACACAGAATTAACCATCGTGCTCATCACACAAAGTTTTATCATGGGTGGGGATCGAACCCACGACCTCTTGCGTAGCAGTCGGATACACTCCCACCGCGCCACAGAGGCAGTCGAGGATGATTCGGACTTATTGACTGCCGATAACGTACGTAGTATTATTAAAGAAGAAATTACTTCAGCCTTGTCCAGTATCAATGTTACCCTTTTGGGCTTAAAGACTGAGATTTCCAACTTGCAAGACTCAGTGAAGTTTATCACCGATAAGTATGTAATAAAACGGATTGATGTATTGGAAACTAAACAGAAATCTATCTTTCATAAGGAAGCTGAAATCGCTACTTTAAAGGATCGTATGGACGCTTTAAATTCAAATATAGAAAGATAAGAACAATGGGGACGTCGATCAAATGTCGAGATCGTGGGATTGCCTGAAAAGACTGGAGAAAATTTGTTAAAAATTATATCTCAACTAGGAACGCGAGCCAACTGTCCTATTAATCCGCAAACCGACTTAGACTTTGTTACCCGAGTAGCGCGTAAAAGTAATGATGATAAAAAACCTAAACCTGTAATTGTCCGCTTTCTTACAAGACACATGAAAGATATTTTTTTAGGTCGAGCTCGAGCTTTAAAGGCCCTCAAAGCATGTGACATTGGTTTTTCTGGTAGCACTTCTCGGGTATTCTTTAATGAACAAAGTTAAAAGGATAGCGAACGAAAAAAATTACAAGTATGTCTGGGTGAAGAATCATTCCATATTGTTACGAAAAAATGAAACCAGTAAGCCTATTCACGTGTCTTCGGAGAGTGATTTAAAAAAGATAGCGTAAGCGAAATTGCACATGATTTTTTTGTTTCTTATATTTTTTTTTGCTTTTCTATATTTTTTCTTTTGTTCATGCATGATATAGTAAATAAAAAATAGTAAATAATAGTATAGTAAATAATTCCTTATTTACTATATTTGCAAAATCATATTTATACTGCCAAGTACTTTCAAGGAGAGGTGAGGAATTTTAATGAAGTCATATTGATGCACTTGGTGTTACCTATCTTCATTTTTACCAGTTGGCAATTTTTTAAATTTGTTATCGTTATTTAAGTGGAATTACTTCGTTCGAAAAAAATATAAAAGTTTTATTAGATGTGTAAAGTTCATTGCAATTCAATGAGTTTAACTGTCTACTACTACCAAAACGCTCGTGGATTGCGTACGAAGACAAATGTATTTTTTAATAATTTATTGCATACCCCTTATGATTTAATATGTATAGGTGAAACTTGGTTGTTGTCAGGAATCCATGACTCAGAGTTATTTGACCACCAGTATAACGTTTACAGATGTGACCGTGACTATGACAGTAGGTCTGATACTATGAGGGGTGGGGTTCTTATTGCTATCAGAAAGGGTATATCAGTGAGTGATATATGTATGTCTCGCTCTAGTCGCGCAAAATCGACCGATATTCTGTCACTGTGTATACGTCTTCGATGGAGGGCGCAACAATAATTGTGTCTTAAAATATATTGTTGCTACTTTCCTCACTTTTAGCCTTCAGTATGACACACACCTTTTCTCTTGTAGCCTTCAGTATGACGAATTGATTCAATTATTTGATGAAATATCTCAATATATCATTGAATATCCTAACGACCACTTACTTATAGCTGGGCACTTTAACATAAGGGCTGCTAACTGGTCAGCGACTGGAAATGGATTGACAGCAACTTTACAATCCACTGGTTCAGACAGTCTGGTAGAAGCATTGTCGGTGTTTCTATCCTTTAGCAACGTGGGTCAATATAACCTCATAACAAATAAAAATAATAGGGAGTTAGATCTTGTTCTATGTACTTGTGATTGTATAGTGACTCATTCTGATATGCCTCTGGTCCCAGAAGATGAGCATCACCCGGCGTTAAAAATCTCTCTGCCTAACATTTTCCCACAAGTCTTACGTACCCCTCCGATAACTTATCATAACTTCCGCGAAGCGGATTACGACCTTATAAATTTTGCACTCTCTCAGGTTGGTTGGTGTACTATTATTCGATTCCCACCTAGGATAAAACTTTGTTTAAAGCCAAGACATTAATGACTCAGTCGCAAAATTTTATGATATCATTTTTCAAATTATCAATGAGTATGTCCCATTAAAAACACGCGTGGGTCAAAACAAATATCCTGTATGGTATTCCCCGGGTTTTGGGTTTTATAAAAATTATAAGACAAAAAAATAAATACCATAAGAAATGGAAACGATACGGCAACTACGTGGATTATTGCAGTTTTTCGTTACTGAGAGACAGGCAAAAAAAAGTAAGCAAGGAATGTTATGACTCGTTTATAATAAAATCTGAACATAGAGTGCGAAATATTAGTAAACTTTTCTGGACATTTGTAAAATCACAAAAGTTATCAAATGATATTCCTGATAACCTATTCCTAGGAGATGTTTCGTTTCGCAGTGGTGACGAAATTAGTCAGCTTTTTAACTATTATTTTAATTCTGTGTTTCAGAGGCACAATCAGCCCGTGTTGGCAGGCAATCCTTGTTACAATGACTGTCAAAATACTTTAAATATTAATTCAGTACACATTCCGTTTAAGACCATCCTAAAATATATCAATATTATTAATGTTAATAAGGGCAGTGGTCCAGATGGGATACCCCCACTCTTCTTAAAGAGATGTCACAAAAACATTTCCGTTCCGCTATACATGCTATTTAACGCGTCCTTGCGATCTGGTGTTTTGCCGATTGAATGGAAGCGTTGTTATATAGTTCCTATTTTCAAGAGCGGTGACAAGCATGACATTACAAACTACCGCCCAATTTCCAAGTTAAGCGTTGGTACCTAAGCTTTTTGAAAACATCGTGATATAATAACACCACTATTAAAACCCCTCATAATAACTGAGCAACACGGATTTATGAGTAAAAAGTCAACGGAAACCAATCTTTGTGAATTCCTAGATTATGTAATAACGGCCTTGGATGACGGTCACCAGGTCGATGTGGTGTATACCGATTACTCAAAAGCTTTTGATAAAATTTCCCATACAATATTAATAAAAAAAATGGAGTACATCGGTATACATGGTGACTTACTTCGCTGGGTTGAATCCTACTTGAAAGATCGTAGTCAAGCAGTGACTGTAAAGGGTTTTTGTTTTTCATTCCTGCCAATAACCTCTGGAGTTCCCCAGGGCTCCCACCTGGGACCTCTATTATTTTCTTTCTTTCTTTTTTTTTTTTTTTTTTTTTTTATACAACTCCCGCAGTAGGGTACAAGCCCTGTGTCACGGGGGACTTTACAAACATACAAGTCACGGACACAAATTACACCCAGACCCGGAACAACAATTTGTGGATCACACAAAGTGGTGTCCCGTGTGGGAATCGAACCCACGACCTCTTGCGTAGCAGTCGGACACACTCCCACCGCGCCACAGAGGCAGTCATTATTTAATTTATATATTAATGACGTAGCTACTGTTATTCGTAAACCAAAATTCATACTCCATGCGGACGATAAAAAAAATTATAAAATTATTCAAGAACAAAAAGATTGCATCGAACTTCAAAACTATATTTGTAGGTTGTTCGATTATTGTAATAAAAATAGCCTGTTCCTTAATATAGATAAGTGCAATGTCTTATCATTCTCCAGAAAAAAATAACCCTATATGTTATGAATATAACATTGACAATGAAACCATAAACAGAGTGTCTGAGATACTCGATTTGGGGGTACAACTGGAAAGTAAACTTATTTTTGATGTTCACATTTCAAAAAAAATTGTTAAAGCGTTTCGAATGTTGGGTTTTGTACTTAGAGTTTGCAAGGATTTTAAAAACTCATCAACATTAGGTCTTTTATATAAAACTCTGGTAAGACCACTACTAGAATACGCTTCAGTGACATGGAATCCACAGTATACTGTATATAAAGAACAAATTGAAGCCCTGCAAAACAGATTCAAGAGACATATCGAGTGGCGATTTGATTCGAGCTCATTTAATGCACTTAATCTGATATCCTTCACCTCTCTTTACCTAAATTTCTAGATGCTATCAAAATTATTTACCTACCATTATTATTTGAATAATAAGTTGGTGTACTCAATTTAAGTAACTTGTTTGTTTTTTTTTTATTATTATTAACTGTACTACAATGTGTGCTAATATTAAAGTAAGTTACTTATGTATAACATGTATTGTTAGTCTAAGGAAACTCTTTATAGATTATGAAAAATCTTATTATTTAATCTATTATACTGTAATGCATCTGTCTGTTTCCTAAATAAATAAATAATTAAATAAAAGGCCTCTTCAACCGTGGATGACTCGTGGTCTTCTAAGATGTATGCTAAACAGAGACGCTATGCATAGAGAACTTAAAGTTAGCCCAGACAACACTACTTTAGCAACCACTTATAGGAGATATAGAAACTTCGGCACAAAAATTCTCAAAAAAATAAGAAGAAAAAATGAATTAAGAAGGGCCGGTAGAGACAGTAGGAAAATATGGGAAGTAGTCAAGAAGGTAACAAATACTTCTAAATAAACAGTTCCAACTGATGCATTACTGAATATATACAATACTGATGAGTAGGAAAAAATCTTGCAAATCAAATACGCCACGCCTCAGCTCTGTGGTTCCACCACTGGGTTCCTTTGCTCTATTAGACACAGACGAAAGTGAAGTAGAATATTTTTTAATAGACATTAAAAAGCCCAGCCCACGGCTGCCGTGGGCTGGGACAATATCTCCACTAAGCTTCTCAAACAACATAGACACTTACTTATCCCTTCCCTTACTCACATTTTTAACCTTTGTCTAAACACAGTAACTTTCCCAATATATTTTAAGAAAGCCATAATACACCCAAAATATAAAAATGGGGATAAGATCTGTGTTAGTAATTATCGCCCTATTGCTGTGCTCCCTTCTATACCCAAAACATTGAAGAGGATAATTAATAAGCGATTAATAGACTATGTCGAATCAAAAAAACTCTTATCTAACAACCAGTTCGGCTTCAGATCTAATAAGTCTACAAATGACGGAGTATTACAACTTACAAAGCATGTAACAAAACACCTCGATAAGAGTCAAAAAAGTAAAAGTATAAAAAAAGCTTTTGACACTGTCCCAACTTCTACCCTATTAATGAAACTGGAGGAGCTTGGTATTCGCGATCTTCCACTAAAATTGTTGAAAGAACCGACGTTGCACAGCAACTACCTCCTGGGTTCGTTTTAATTAGTTTTAAGTAGTTTAAGGTTTCTACCCCTTTCATGTAATTTATAGTCCTCTAATCTTTATCTAAGCTTTTATCTCACTACACACCTGCGCGTTCGCCCTGGTATCCGGGTGGATATCGAGGTTTAGAACGCCCGAGCAAATGACGACTGACAGAGGCCCTCAGTTCAAGTCCAGCCTGTTCAACGAAATGAAGTCACTAATAGGCGCACGTCACTTTCGCACCTGTCTTCCAACGGCATGGTCGAGCGACTCCACCGGCAGATGAAGTCAGGCATCATTTATCACAACACGTCCCAGTGGACAGAGGTCTTACCGCTGGTTCTTCTAGGCATCCGCAGCTCGTGGAAAGATGACGCCCAAGCTTTCGCAGCCGAGATAGTTTACGGCGAGCCCCACGCCTGCCAGGTCAATTTCTTTCGCCTTCGGGCCAACACACCGTCGAGGACGTTAGCAGTTTTGCCACTCGTTTCGCGAGATACATGGCTAACCTAGCTTCCTAAGGACCTGGACAGCACGTCGCATGTATTTGTAAGGCAGGATCATCTTCGCAGTACCACCTTACGCCGTACCTTATAAGGTGTTAAAACGACACGCAAAGTAAATTAAGCTATGGATGGAAGACAAGGAAATCAACGTGTCAATGGATCGGCTCAAACCTGCCTACTCTACCCATGTCAAACTTTATCGCCCAAATCTTATGAAGGCCCGTTGCAATACGATCGAAACGTGAGGTCTACTAGAGAGTATGGCCAAGGTTTTGACATGTTTTGATTTAATACCAAATCTGTGGCTCGTAACATAATGAAGCAGACCGTCATAATTAACCATATTCGTTTTATCAAAATCACTTTAGTAGTTCTGAAGTTTTGGGCTTAGTAGCCTAAATCTTGGGAACTACTTAACTGATTGTGATAAAACTTGCTCTTTTGACACATACATCTATGTTGTGGAAATGTTAGTCATTATAAAAATAATGAGTACCATATTAGTAATCCTCGAAAAACGTGTGGTCCAATGTAAACTAGTTACCTATATATTTTTTTGTATAATAATAATAACCGGGAAACACCGAGCAGTGCAAACGTCGTTTCTTAATATAAGATTTTATTTCGATTATTTTTAAATAAATCAGCTCAAAAACACACAAAAACTATTTAATCAACCCAGTAAAGTATTTATTACATACAATAAACTATAAAAAACGCCATAAATCAGAATATCTACAAGAAAACAATACAAAATAGAAAAAGGAAAATGGCATACGTCAAGATGAAACCGCACGAACAACAGAAGTGCACGAAATAAAGTATTATAACTCGAAGCAGAGCCTAGTTACAACTACAAGCACACCTTCTACCCCCGGACTCGTCGCAACGCTCCGCCTCGCCACCTCCAGGATCACCAGTAGTTGTTGAGGAGACGTGCTCATCGAGCGACGAGTACTTCTCTCCGCCGTCTTCGCCTCCACCTGTACGTCGGCGAGGGAGAGGCCGGCCGCCGACCGGCTTGGGGCCGGCCTCAAACAGGGCCCCCGCTCTCGGTGGTGATGTGCGCCGCATGCGATGGACGACATATGCGACTCTGACTGAGGGGGGAACTAACCTTACTGTGTACCGTGAACGGATGCTGCCACTGTTTCAGGTGCTTCAGCCGACTGTCAACGTTACGGCTCAACGATTATCGGACCATTCAGCGCTGGGATCTGCTGGATGAAGCTGCACTTGAGAAACTACGCTCGGAGTATTCCCAGACTGGCCTCGATATCCCTGCCCCGGTACAGGTTTCTACAAATGTATTTGACTGTGAAACTACGGGGCCGAATGCCGCGGCTAATATGGTAAGTACTCAGTACAAAGAGGAGGTGAAGTTCGGTTTGGAATGTGCGCTGCATGAGTATCGGTTCACGCCCCACAATATTAGGCCTCGCCTGCCTCGCTATGACTATGCATAGACGCAACATTGCGCTGGTTTGCGCTCTTGATTCGCTATTGCCTACTTACCTAGACAATAGCGAAGACCTCGGTGATACCCATTCAATCTTGCGGCATTTATTTATTTATTGCGGCATTCGTATAGCAGGTGTTAAGCCTATAATAGAAACCCCTGCTATACGACCAAGGTGTGCCGTACCGGCTTGGCAATGCAGGATTGAGCGTCGTATTGCCGAGGCAAGGGTGTTCATCGGCAAGTTGTCTTGCTTCAACACTCGCCCGAGAGTGTAGCGCTTTATGAAACGGGCAACCTTAGGGACTGAGATTAGTCCTCAGGATTATATGTCGCGTGTCACAGAGCGCATCGACTTCCTGAAGCAAAAAATCTATGCCCTTGCATAGATTTTTTCAAAGAAACCAATTCACAGGTACAAAAAACCAAGCAATTATATTGAACAAGTGCTGACTTTCCTAAAAAAGACTTCTTTCTTATTATTGTTGTGTCACTATATATATATATAATGGTATGAGAAATTTAATGAATAATATGCTAATCCTTATCACCATTATCCTTATTGTATGATCATATTTATATCATGCACCAAAATATTGCTGGTCGGTTAAATAAATCAGATTTATTGACAGTTCACATTCAAGAATTATTCACTAAACATATAAAAATTTATATTTTATGCATAACTGAGCATTTCATGATGTCTGGTTACGAGAAATTATTATGCATTCCTAATTATAAATTAGCAGCATGCTACTACAGGGGGGTAATGGGGGAGAACGGATTTAACATCTTTCCGGCCCCAACTGTCAACCTCACCTGCACGCGCGGACAACATACATCATCCGCGGCGGTATTTATATATCGCGGTCCCCCTGCTAGATAACAGACGAGGCAATGGCGACCGAGCAGTGGCGGTATAACCACACTCCTGACCAGAGGTCAGAAGAGGCTACAGGGGCCTTGGGGTACAAATAACCTCTAAAATAACTGGTGCAGAAGGCAACGGAAAACCACTGCAACTAATCTCCCGAGAAAATCGTTATGAAAGTAGACACAGAGAGATCACGATTGCCATGCGAACCGCCTAGCGAGCGGCGCCGCGCCGCGTCCGGGGCGTGCGGTGAGAAATGGACTACCGGCCATGTTGGAGTAGGAGACCAGGCTCCGCATGGAAAAAATGCTACTGGAAACTCCATCAAGTTGCGAAAAAGCCAGAAGATAGGCACGTGGAATGTTCGCGGCTTGTTAAAACCCGGTAAATTTAACATCGTGGAGAGGGAAGTCCCCAGATGTGATTTATGCATTTGTGGTCTATCTGAAACCCACTGGAGAGGCAACGGGCATTTCCTTACCGACGCCAATACAGTCTATCATCGAGAAGTCGAGAGAATTCAATAAGCCCTTATTAATTTGCTTTGTTGATTTCTCCAAAGCATTCGATTCGGTGAAATGGCCGGTATTATGGAAGACCTTGCTAGATATGGGCACACCAAAACATCTTGTTCACCTTTTAAGATGCCTATATGAAGAAGGCACAGCCTCAGTGCGCACAGATGATGTCTTTTCAGGTGATTTCCATCCTAGTGCCGGAGTTCGCCAGGGATGCATAATATCCCCGCTCTTATTCAACGCCTACACAGAGCTGATAATGCACATCACTTTGGAGCACTGGACGGACGGAGTAACAGTTGGTGGATACAAGATTGCAAACTTGCGTTACGCGGATGACACCACCTTATTTGCAACCAGTTCACAACACTTGGATGAGCTACTGTCGAAGATGGAACGAGTGAGCCGTGAGTTTGGACTTAAAATTAATCGCAGTAAGACCAAGGTAATGATTGTTGACCGTGCCAGAAATAATTCGCCTGAAGTGACACAAATCGCGAATTGCACTGTAGTCCAGTCTTATATCTATCTTGGAGCTCTGATTACTAACAATGGCGGATGCATCGATGAAATCAAACGACGTATGGGCATCACAAGAACAGCGATGGACAGGATGCGGAAAATATGGAGGAATAGAAACATTACTAAAGCTACAAAGACCAGGCTTGTGAGGACACTTATATTCCCCATATTTCTTTACGCGGCTGAAACGTGGACTTTGCGAGATGTGGAAAGACAGAAAGTGGACGCTTTAGAAATGTGGTGCTGGAGAAGAATGCTTGGGGTTTCATGGACCGAGTTTCGCACGAACGTCTCGATACTTCAAGAGCTCGGTATCAGGTAGCGTCTATTTTCGACAGTACAATCTCGCATCCTAACATTCTTCGGACATGTTTCTCGGCGTGACAACCTATCCATAGAACGCCTTGTCGTCCAAGGAAAGGTGGAAGGCACTAGACCGCGCGGAAAGTCACCCACGCGATGGACTGACCAGATCAAGTCAGCCGTTGGAGGTTCATTGAACGAGTGCAGCAGGATGACCTCTAGTAGGCAGCAATGGCGAAACATCGTGAAGCGCATCACATCTGCCCCCTCCAATAATACTACAAGTTCATAGCGATCACGACCGCTCTGTCAAGAGCGTACCGGCTGAGAAGAAGCATGCTACTCTAGAAATAACATAAAACGTGGAGGAGCGTGCATTTTGATAAAACAAGGGCTCGAATACAAGGAAATACCAGACGTCATAAGACACTCAGTAGCAGGTATAATTGAGTGTTGTGCTATATTACTTAATTAACAAAATGTCATAGTCCTGTGTATACGAGTATACAGACCTCCCAAAATGTGTAACTTAAGCAAATTTTATGAAAATACCTTATAATAATAATAGATAGTAAATAATAGATAGTATCTTAAAAATTATATGGGGACTTCAATATCAATACAATGATAAAAAATAGATTTACTTTGGAATTTGAATGCTTTCTTTTGAACTATTATCTCAAATTAGAAATAAATGTTCCTACCCGGCTCAACAGCAATACTAGTTTAGATAACTTTGCTCACAATTTAAAGCTAAAATGCAAATGGGAAGTACCAGATCTGGCGTCGTCCGATTACACTGCACAAATCCTAAAAATTAAGATAAATAAATCGTGTCATATAAAATCTTGGCGTAAAAGTGTACGAGATATATCGAATTAAAATCTATTAAAGTTTAAAAACTATCTGCTATCACTAACTTTTTCAGAGGTATATAATACTGAGGACCCAAACTTGGCATATGACTCGTTTTTAGAATTATTTCTTTTACTATACAATTTATTCCCCAAAAAATATATAACTGTAAAATTTGGAATAAAATTTGGTATTCGTGTTTGTAGTAAAAGACGACGCTATCTACTGTGGCAGCAAAGAAAAAAACCCACAGAAGAAAATAAACAAAAGTTTCGTAGTTATTCTAGAAAGTTTAAAAAAATTGTTAAGCTAACACAAAAAGCCCAAAATAACCACTCACTTCTGAACTCAAAAAATAATCAAAGACAGCTTGAAAAATAATAAATAACAATAACAATATTAATGAACCTATCTCTAGAATACATAAACATGATATAATATTAACTAACCCTCAAGATATAGCCGAATCATTTAATGATTTCTTTATTGATGAAGTCTTAAATTTTCAAAAATCTACGTCACATCGTGTCAAGCGAATAAATCATAATCCTAATTCAATTTTATGTCCCTGATCGTACCGCAAGACGTATCAAGGGTAATTAGGTCTTTAAAAAATACAAAGAGTTTTGGTTACGACGGTATTTCAACAAAAGTCACAAAATTCGTCTATAATGTTATTTCTGGTTCTTTGAGTCACGTTGTTAATTCAAGCATATGTTCTGGAGTATTTACTAAAAGTCTCAAAATCGTAATTGAAGAACCTCTTTATAAAAAGAATAATAAAGAAAATATGTCTAATTACAGACCAATTGCACTTCTTCCCGTGTTCTCTAAAGTAATGGAAAGAATCATACATAATTATACAATTTTTTGACAAAATTTAACTTACTTTGTGACCAACAAAAAGAATTTCGGAAAATAAAAATACAAACATGGCTATTTTCGATTTATTAAAAACTATAATGGTAAATGTAGATAAAAACGCCCGACTGCGCCATTTTTACGGATATGACAAAGGCGTTTGACTACGTAGATCATGAGACACTTATACACAAACTTAACGCTTACGGGATTCGAGGAATCGCTTTAAATTAAATTAAATCCTATCTTAAATGACTGTATACAATATACCGAAATTTCTCATGTATGCTCGATTACGAAACGTGAAATAGAACTCAGATCTTCTCACAGAAATATAAATTTTGGCGTCCCACAAGGAAGCGTCCTCGGTTCGCTTTTATTTTTACTTTACATCAATGACCTACCACTCCAAGTAGACCATCAAGTCATATTGTTTGCTGACGATATATATTGTGTACAGCACTAATCAAATGCACCAATAGAGAAAACTACAAAAATGATATAAATAGCGCTCTTGAATCCATAGTTAATTGGCTTAATTACAATAACCTATTAATAAACTTAAATAAAACAAACATCATGCATTTTTACCAACGAATTTATCCCGAAGAATTGAACGTGAAATATAATGGACACCAGATAGAAAATGTCAAAGTAGCTAAATTTTTGGGAATTTTGATAGACAGCCAATTAACATGGAAACCTCAAGCTGAACACATTTGTAAAAAGTTAAGTACTTACGCCTATATTTTGTACAACCTAATAAAAAAAAGTGAATATTAATGCAGTCCTTATTGCTTACCATGGTCTTGTGATTTCAACTTTAAGATTTGGCATTATATTCTGGGGCAATAGCAGTGAAAGAGAAAGCATTTTCAAAGCCCAAAAACGATGCATTAGATCAATTTTTAACCTGCAGGTTACAGATAGTTGTGTTCCTTAGTTTAAATTAAATAAATTGTTAACTTTTCCATGTTTGTACATTCTAGAAAAAAAACATCTTTGTAAAATCGCATCCGCATTTGTTTCCATCGATAAACTAGACAATTGTATTAGTTCTCAGTATCAATATTTATTGCACACAGGTGGCTACTACACCACACTGTTAAAAAAAAGTACCATCTGTATGGCACCCACGGAACAGAAAAAATAAGTGGAAGTGCGAAGTGGGCGTGGCACGCGTGCCACAAATAAGCGTTGCTGCGCTTTTTGGTCCCAGTCGTGTTCTAACATCGCGTCGAGTTGGTAGTCTTGCGACAAATTTGTTTTTACCTAACTATGCCGTATTGCTCCATTTTGGAGTGCAAAAATGATAGCAGGAGAAAAAATCTTAAAAATGGAGGTGTTTCGTACCATCGATAAGTACCATTTTATTTGTTTTCTAATAAAATCTTAGATAATTTCATTTCACTAATAATTTAAAAGAACGCTTAGTTAAATTCAACCTTATGCCATTAAATTAAAGTTTAATTTGGATTGATTGTACTCACTATTTCGTTCTCGAATGTTTTTCGCTACTCAATTTGTGATGTAGTCGGGTCGGACGTTGGTTTTATCGATGGGTATCGATTTAATAAAATAATTTTATTATTTAGTACATTATAAGGTTGCATAACATTCATAAAAAATGTAATCAAACTTTAACAACGTAATTATTATAATTTTAATAATGTTTGAGACATTGCATGGACCAACCGGTCATTTTAGTGTGTAAGATCATTCAAAAACCGTCATGCCGGTTCCCGCCTCAATGGCAGCATAACAAACATTTCAACGCCGCTCTAGTGCCACTGGCCAATTCAACGTTTTCGATAATTTCAAATTAATTTTATTTATAAAGTTAGGTGTATTTAGGTTTTCCCTTTGTATGGCATCTTTAAAAATAACGCATTTTAAATTTTAACCCAAGCATGTAAGATTTTTGTCACAATTAATTCAGTATTGCGCATTTAATTCTTGTTATATGTGAATTTTCTCATGGTAATTCTGAAAACATGCAGCAGGTAAGTATTTATTTATTTGACATTTATTAATTTATGTAAAAACATTTATTTAAAGCAAGGATTTTTTTGTGATACAGACCGGTAAGGCCCTACTGGGAATCCACATACGAATATTTGTACCAACTAAACCCAATTCCATCAGACACCACTAGTTATTCGTACTAGCACGAATAAGCTAAAAAATACTCTTTCATTTAGGAAAAGAGTATTTCTAGTAGTATTATAAAACATATTCGTACAACCGGTGCCTGACGGTTACCGGCTTTGGGTCCGACTGGTCAGTGAATGGTGTAATTATATATTTTATTTTTAAATAATACTACGTAATTCTTCTTACAGTTTTACTGAACTCCCAACAAATCTTATTTTTTCGAATTAAACTAGCAATCGGGTATCTATCGAAATCGATAATGTAATTCAAAATTCAATGTGTTCTGCACTGGTCGAATAGCAATAAATACAGACTTATGACACGATTGTCAACCTTATGGCTAAAGGAATTGAATTCATAATTGCTTCGACTAAGAATACTGCCATCTATGGTCGAGTAGCAGATTTAATTCGTCAATCGAATCTAGTTTGACTTATGATTACAAAACGTTGTAAATACTTTCTACGATAAAGCAACATAGATCCTATGAATAGAATATGAAGGTTTATTTCCAGATGTAGGATTCGTGAGTTATGCAAGTTATGAGTAAAATTAAAACGACGAATCAAATGAATTGTTTATTTGTAGTTCATTAAATGAATATCGGTTATATGTATGAGTTTTTTTCTGTTCCGTGATGGCACCAATGATATACAATAAATTACCCAATAATCTAAAGCAACAGCCATTAAAAATATTTAAACAACAGTTAACCGATTTATTGTTAAAAAAATGTTATTGCACTATAAACGATTTTATAAATGATGTACTATGATGCTTATATTACTTATAGAAATTTATTTAAGACTTTACATGTAAATGTTTGTATGCCGAAAGGTAGAATGTACAAAGATTCATGAACTTACTGTTGTTACATCTTATTGTTACCTACATTCTGTACAAATAAAATATTCTTATTCTTTGAGTTATTCTCTTTTGGTTCCGGTTGTTTCCATCTTATGCCGGTATTAGAGGATACAATTCTATTTCATCTACATAGTCTTAAGTCGTAGGCCATTGGAGCTGATGATATATCACTGAATATGATTCTGATGACCCTGCCTAACTCACTCTCTGCTATTACTGCTATAATAAATAAGTCCATAGTTAGCTGCACTTTTCCTGATCTGTGGAAAACGGCTTCAAACCAATTGCTAAATTGAAAAAGCCAATCCCTCTAGTATCAAGGATTTGCGACCCATAAGCTTATTGCCATGTTTATCAAAACTTTTAAAAAAAGTCTAACATTCAAGAGATAACCTAACCTAGAAGAGTCTAACATCCTCCCTGAGATGCAGTCCGGTTTTAGACGAGGGCACAGTACTTTCACAGCACTTATAGATGTTACAGACAATATCTTAGCAGCAAGAGACAAGGGTATGGGTACAGTTCTTACCTTATTAGATTACACCAGCGCATTTGACACAATCAATGTTCCACTGTTGCTGTCAAAGCTTAGTTACTACGAGTGCGACATGGCAACGGTTAAATGGTTTCATAGTTACCTGAACAATAGGAAGCAATATATTCAACTGACTAGTGATATTGATGGCAGTAGGGCAGTATCTTCCGCAGGCGAAGTGACAAGAGGAGTACCTCAGGGATCAATCCTTGGGCCACTATTGTTCATTCTCTACACTAGTGATATTGTTACCACCATAATCCACTCAAAGTACCATCTTTATGCTGACGATCTGCAGACTTATACGTCCTTTTTGCCACAGGATTGTAATGAGGCCATTGCTGATATGAATGAAGACCTGTGTAGAATCCATGCATGGTCTCTGAAGAACTCGTTGGTCTTAAATCCTGCTGCTGCTCTAAGGACTATAGGTAATACAAAAAAATTGTGACAGAAAACCCGAGGTTAAGATGGCTGTGTGTTTCATAGAATGAGTACAGGAAGCCCGTAATTTAGGTGTCATTTTTGACTGTCACTTACATTTTGACTCACACATTGTAGAAGTTGATAGAAACTATTTTTATACAGAAGCCGGCCATACATCAGTGTCGATTTGCGCATAATGCTACAGAGCATTATGCGCAAATCGACACTGATTCAGCCGCATAATTCAGCTTGGATAATCACTGATATTATCCAAGCTGAATTATGCCGACACTGTTTATGGTACCTGTTTGCTAAGCCGTACAGAAAGGCTTTCAAATTCAATATGTTCAGAATGCTTGTGCTCGCTATTGTTTTAATGTACCTCCTCGTTCACATGTTTCCCCTTTCATCAAACGTGAGGGCCTGATAAATATGTCCTCGAGGGGCAAGCTCCATCTGGCAAGTTTAGTGTTTAGCGTGATAGGTAAAGGCAAACCAATTTACCTTTAAAAAAAATTATCATGGTCTAGGGTTTATAATAATAGGTATATCACAAGAGCCTCCGATTACCTCATGTCTATCCCAAAACATAAAACCGCAGTTTTTAAGAGTAGTTTTAGGTACGCTGCCTCCAGTTGTTGGAATGTTCTTTTGCCTCCGTTTCGTACTCTAAAAACGGTAAAGTGTTTCGACAAACACTACAAAAACTACCTACTGAAAACACAACTATGTACACCACTACTATGTAGCTCTATTATTCGTTTTATTATAAGTAATTATTTTTATATTTGTTTTCCATCACAAATTCAATGTTTTACGAGAATACCAGCGTTGTTTTCTGACTGCAACAATAGCTGACGTAGGTCATATTTGTACGGCACAAAATCCCTATATTCTATTTTGTTTATTTGTTGTTCTGTATGGGTTCTGTGTAATGTGAAAAATAAAAATTATTTTCTTTCTTTCTTTCACCTTAGTGAGTTGCCGTGTACTGTGGGAATGTGTTCGTGATATTTTTTGTAATATTTCGTGAAATATGTGAGTAATTTTTAATATATTATTATTAAATTGATAAATATAAGACTATTTATGTGTTTGAAGAAGAATTTGGACCTAAGTATAAGTAAATTTATTTTATTAGCAGTTTTTATCGCAAGTGTCGAGGTTCGTCGCAGTCAGAAGTTTTTCACAGTTTCATTGTAGTTTATTAAAATATATTGATTCGGCGATCATTTTACCTATAGTCATATCCGTTAATGGTTTGATTGCCAAGAGCCTCGACCAACGCCTTAAGAGGCTTGCGTTAGGCGGTTGGATCAAGGGCTTGATGCAGAAGGCAGTACTTCTGGACACGGCTCGCATTGAGACGAAGTTGCTTTCTCTGGGGCCGTAACCGCCGGTAGCTTGGTCTCTGTACCCGATGCCGGTGGGAAACTATTTTTTATATTTTTAAATATATTTATTTTTATTACTTATATTTAAAAATGTAATTTATATGTATTGTATTTTAATAAAGAGAATAATAATAATAAAAATGATTTATTCATTTAGGAAGCAAAATACTACACTTGTGAAAAGTCGATTCTACATTTACTTGTGTGGTGACACTAAATATATATAGTTATTTTGCATATGTGTAGTTTACATTTTATTTTATAGTAATGTATTTTATATAAATATCTAATATTATCGTAAATAAATTTATATAATTTAGGTATTTTATAACAATGTATAAATAAACCAATACTTAACGTAATTAAATATAGTCAATAAATAAATACTTTATTTTTGTATAAAATATAACTTCAACCGCTTAACGGACAAGCAAATCAGTTTTTGTTATTAGAGAATCGTTATCAGTTGGGCGGCCGGCCCACTCCGACCGGTTTGAATGATTCTAGAAGCTTGGAAGGATTTGCCACGGGTGCGAGCGAGTCGGCACGATCGGACGGTGCGCTCGCGCACCTGAGCCCGATCGGCGCCGCGCAGCTCAGTGTAAAAAGATTGTCAGTTCGTTCGCTCGCACTCTGCTTGTCCGCTGCCGCTAACTCGCGAAACAATAGACTTTTGCTTATGCTATATGCTGTAATCTATAGTGCTTATTTCCTACTCTGTATCTGTTGACTTTATCTCCTTCTTCTTCTTGTGTAGTGTACCTAATCTGTGATAATAAACTGTTCCTTTCTTCGTGTGTGATCTGAACTTTTACTGTTACCCTGCACTGGTACGTACTACTACACTTGTAATGCCTATTCGCAAACAATAGGTAAAGCCCGAGAAAAGAACAGGCAATAAAAACTCGTGGCCACTCTTTTCTATTTGCCAATGTTTACAATGTTTCCTTGTTTATAAACTGTTTATGCAGGTGAGGTGCTGCCACCATTATATTATACACCATTAAAAAAGAGGTCAAAAGTATTGGAAGAAGAGTACACGAGATTGGATATATCAGCCTCAATGGGCACAACATAGTACTCCTACTATCATCATCCACTTACGATGTAATAACTTTATGTGCTTAAATATTGGCTAATTTACTGCTACTTAATAATAAGTATACATGTATATATTTGTTGGAGAGCTGTAACAGTACGTGTTGAATACTACTTATTACTTTATAAATAGATGATGAACTTGGACTCGCCGAGTTAGACTGTCACGGTATAATTTGTTACTTTTGTGTTAATTATCATAAGTATTATTTCCTTTGCGTTTTAAATAAGTAAAATAATAAAAATGGAAACAGTAAATGGTTTTTTACGTATCCCCATAAATCCTTTTGTGTTTACCTTGTCGTGTGGTCACCCTAACCTTAGTACTTCTTGGCAGGATGGCGGTAAAAAACGGTAGTTTTTTATTCAGTCTAGTATATCAATCATTAGTAAAAAAAAAACTAAATGATAGACTATATTTGACTATATTAATGGCATTCGTTTATTCAACTTCCAAGTACTGCGTAAATAGGCTTTAGTTACGATTAACGTTTCAATTGAGGGACCACCTTTGATAGATTGTAATTTTTAAATGGCTGCTTTTTCAAACTAAAGATTGATTTTACAATTATTCAAGTACTTTTACTAATGCTAAATGGAATTTGGGATTCCCGTATTGGTATACGGGAATCCCAAATTCCATTTTTATCTACTCCATAATGAACATATTGTGATCAATTGAGGGACCACCTTTTCTATGCTCGTTCTTTCTATGCTGTGATCAAAAACGGTTGATATTTGGTAAATTAGTTTTAAAAATCTTTTACCAAAAGTTGTCATTCATAGCATTTGTACATTTTCAGTTAGTTATGAGACACTGGTGCCAGTCAGTCACGATTGAGGTACCACTTTTATACAATTATAACGATTTAAAAATTTGAATGGTTACTTTTACAAATTAATAGCTGTATTTACAATTGTTTGAGAACTTTTACTAAAGGTTGGCGCATTCAAAACTGAAATTGGACATATGGTCCCTCAATGGGAACGCGAGTAAAAAACTAACACACTAATATTATAAAGGCGAAAGTTTGTGAGTATGTGAGTGTGTATGTTTGTTACTTCTTCACGTCTAAATGGCTGGGGCGATTTTAATAAAATTTGGTATAGAGTTAGCTGACACCCTGGATTAACACATAGGCTAATAAACAGCGGGTAACACCGCGGGGCATAGCTAATATTGTATAAAAAACGGAATTAAGTTTTTCCAAACAAATACAACACTATTTAAAGATCTATACAACGTTGAGGTGCCACTTACATTTTCCAATTTGTTGTTAGCTGATTATTTATATGAGGATTTGAGAATAATTGTATTTTTGCAAAAGAAAATGGAAGAGGTTGAAGAATATTTCTTTGATGGAACATTTTACAGTACACCAAAGCCTTATTAGCGGCAACCTCCACACCTGTGCATATAATCCTATTGAAAATGATGTCTTTGTTACCATGAACAAGACAAAAAGAGACGTATGGAAGTCATTGGGATCAGCACAAGAAGCGTTTGAAGATAACTTTCCAAATTTACTATTATATATTTATTTCGTTTCGATCTTTTTCAATAAAAGAGACACTCTGTACAGAGCCATAAAAAGCCATCTTTGCACGAAAAAGCTTGTTTTTAACACTGTTAATAAAGTTTTTGTACCCATCTGGTACGTTGTCAAAAAAAAATGTTATTAGTGAAGATGATGATGGTAACGACATCATTGTTTTAAACTCATTTTTTTGACCTTTGACATTGAATTAATTTTTTTCCTTACAGGGGAATGATGGGGAACTTCTTGACATTGTTTATAATTATGTTTTGAACAACTTCACAGAAATTCAGCTTGTTGGGACTTTATGTAACTTCGAATGTCTAAATTGACCGGACTATAGGTATTCATTTGTTCTCATTCAAGTGTGATTATGAAGTAGCACAATTAAATGCGTATCAAGCTGTATTTCCCAACGGCAAGCTAAGTGGGTGCTACCATCACTATAATGCGGCAATATTTAAAAAAGCCAAAAGTCTCCAAGCCAATTTGACTAGAGAAGAACGGATGGTAGTACTAAAAGTGGCAATTCTGCTTTTGCTACCAGGGAGCATGATTCCGGAAGCATGGTATCAAGTAATTGTATCAGACCCAATTACCACTCCTATGAAAGCATTCAAAAAATATTTCGAGAGTACTTGGTATTCTCACCTTAACCCGTCAATAATAAGTTGTGCCCACGAAAGGCCATCCCTTGACGGCAGTTGTTGTTTGGTACAACAAATGACATCGAGGGATGGCATAGGCGTTTGCAAGTGAAAATTCCGAAAAGAATAAGTTTTATGTTTTTTATCTAAAATTTGCGTAGAGAAGCCAAATATTGTGACAGAAAAATTAGGAAAAGCTTTTTTGATTCTCCAAAAAGATCGATCGAATCGAAGGAAACGCGATGATTCGTTGGACAAAAAATATAAAAAATATTTGGTACAACTTGAAAACGGCCATGCAACACGTATGGAATTTTAAATGAAAATGATTTATTCCAGATTATCCTTTTAAACATTAACATTTATTAAAAGAACAGTTTATAATCTATCATACGAAGTGTTTATATTGCCTTGTGTCAGTCCATAGTCACATATTGCATTTCATGCTGGGGAGGGGCTCCTAAAACCACTATAAAAACTTTAGAGATAGTCCACAGAGCAGTACTGAAAGTGGCTACTTTTCGTTCAATAACTTTCCCTACGAATGAACTGTACAATAATTGGAATATTTTAAATATAAGACAACACTTCATCTTACAAACAGTTCTTCTACAGCACCAACAAACGCCATATAAAATAATTGAAAAACGTAGAAAAGATAAAATCTGCTCTCTTCCACCTGCACGTTCATCTTTCATTAAAAGATTTTTCTATTTCCTAGGACCTTCTGTATACAACAAAATAAATAAACATGTCCCGGTTTATGGCTCAATGTATTACAATTCTAAGAAAATGTTTCACTCGTTTCTTCTAAAACATACGTACGACGAAACAGAAAAAATGGTCACTTAATAAAAATATACACACACATTATTTACCTCATAGGACTTACGGTAAATCAAACAATTACAACATGATCAACACACGCACACACACACACCACATGCACACAAAACACACACACACACACACACACACACACACACCACATTCACACACACACACACACATAACATACTTCTTTTTTGTTTAAAAATTGTTTTTCAACTTTTGTAATTTTCTTTGTAACTTTTGATATTAAGTATGTAGTTGTTACAGTACAATATCTTTGTGCTGTATCTACAATCTACATCACAATCTTATGTTCCTTATCGCACGTTCAGTATCTATTAAATGTTTCTACTATCTGTTATCAACACGAAGTCGTTAGTATATAAGATGCACCTTTGGATAATTATAACCAGACTATACTACATCTTTTGTCTCATTTATACCTAATCATATACTGCCAAGAAGTTTGGCAAATTGGTGACCCCGACGAACGAATACGCAGCAAGAAACATGGCACAATCACCGTGCAAGGCGAACATAAATCAGCAAGGAACACTTGAAGTAGCTGCTGGCACCTCGGTTTTATCCCGCATTCCGGAATTTTGGAAAGACCAACCAAGATTATGGTTCACGCAACTAGAAGCCATATTAGCACCACAGAAGCAAGGAGACGAATACAAATACTGTACAGTAATAGCAAAGTTATCCAAGGAAGAAATACTACAAGTTAGTGACCTAATCACTTCACCACCGACTACAGATAAATACAAAAACATCAAGGAACGTTTAATTGATTGTTACGAAGAAACAGAACAGCGACAGTTTCAAAAATTAATATCAGAGACAGAACTCGGTGATCAAAAACCTTCGCAGTTATTACGTCAAATGCGAGTCCTCGGGAGAGGAAAAATCAGTGACGAAACAATTAAACTACACACATCAAAAGTGTCTAGGGATCAACATATATTTTTGCAATAACTTTTCTCCTGATTGATTTTTTTTTTTTTATTTCTTTAAGGATTCATCAAATAAAGTGTTTTCGTTTGTCACAGTAACGATAAACCAAGTCACCTTTGCATTAATAAAGAAATTTGCCATTTTCCTAATAAAGGGATTTTTGACATTTGAACCACTAACATTAAAGTTCGAATAAAAGACTGAAATAACAGTTTTCTTTAAAATTTTATTGGGTAACTTAAACAAGAAACATAAATAGAAGCTACAAATATAAAAACACAAATCAATTAATAAACATTACTAAAAACAAGCCACTTCTAGCACAGGTGAGCGTACTTTGACTTTATATTCGTGTTTATTGCTTATCTACGCCTGACGCTGTGTGACTGTGCGCCGTATGTTTTTACATTTCTACCCCCAACTGTTAACTTTCTCATTCGAATGTTTGCAAAATGTAAAATTATTATGTTCTCATGATAAGTGAATTGTTACTAGTTCTTAATGAGAATAAAGATCTTAAACCTTATTAATAATCCGTGTTTCTACCGCGAACACTAACAACACAAGAACATCGGTTTGGCATACTCAAAATGAGTTCATCCAAATCACGCTGTGGAATGGCCGCCCATGTTCGTTGCAACAACAAAAAAAGGTCTTCTTGCGACTGGATACCCTCCATATTCGGCAGAGCTCTTCTCTGTAGCATATCCCATGCATGCTCAATCGGGTTCAAGTCTGGCGACTGAGCAGGCCAGGGCAGGACATTGATGTTAGCTGCGGCGAGAGTCTGTCTTACAACTCTTGCGGTGTGCGGTCGTGCATTATCATGCATTAACTGAAATAAGGGACCGATTTGCACTTGTAGAGGAACGATGACGTCTGATACAATCGTCTCAGCATAAATTTGAGCGTTGAGGTTGCCTCTGATCCAAATCAACTCAGTTCTTCCGCCGATCCAAATACCCGCCCATACCATGATGGTTCCACCACTATAAGGATGGACTTCCTGGCAGGATTTTAATCGCTGTTGGCGTCCAGGGGTTCTCCAGTGTCGTATACGTCTTGTATCCGGTCTCATACCAAAACGAGACTCATCAGAAAAGCACACGAAACGCCATTGTTCTTCTGCCCAATTTCTGTGTTCAAGAGCCCATTGATATCGAATCCTACGATTGTGCATTGCTATAGGTGGTACCCGTAGCGGTCTTCGGGAATGAAGGTTCACTTCATGCAAGCGGTTTCTGACTGTTTGGTCGCTAATTAAGTTCCCTGAAGAGTGATGAAGCCTCACGGCTAACATCATGGCGGTTATTGTTGGACCTCTTCGAGTTAAGATTTGAATGTATCGGTCTTGTCTCCGTGTGGTGCAGCGATACCGTCCTCCATGGCGCTCAGCCACGGTACCAGTGCTTCGGTAACGTGTCCAAAGTCGACTGATAACACTCTGACTTGTATTCAGAGCTAAAGCCACAGTACGTTGCCGGGAACCAGCTTCTATCATTCCCACGGCTCTGAGCATTTCTTCCCTGCTTAAATGACGTCGCCGCTCCATAATAACGTTGGTTTTAATCAGTAGTAGGGAAACAGTAGCACTAATAATGTCTTCAATGCGTTGTATGTTTTTATAGGGAAAATATTGACAGCTGATTTTCATCTTTTACTCGAATTTGATTCACAGTTCCTGATTCAAATTATGAAATGCACCAAAAAGGATCCATATAAATTTATAAAATCATAAATTTATTACAAAGCCACATCTCAATCTCAAGAAATCCGCATAAAAATGCTTGATCCCTAGACACTTTTGATGTGTGTACTATGGTTCAGGCTTTTACCAACATCAGTTACTACGGTTCTAGCAGTTACGGAAGACAAGGAAATTGACAAACTGAGCCAAATTGCAGACAAAATAATAATGAATTCAAAAGTAACCGAAATATCAGCTGTTAGCAACGACACTTCAAACGACAACAATACAGCATGCATTTTAGCCCAGCTAGCAAAATTACAGATAGATATTGACGCAATTCAGCAAGGTCAATATGGCTATCGACCCAACACGCACAATCATTTCAAGAAACGTCAACAATTCCCGATTATGAGGCCGAGAACAAACTATAGAGGAACAAATCGATTTTGTTACTAACACGAAAGATTCGGAAAATATGCAAAGAACTGCATTAAACCATGCGGTTGGAAACCAATGACTTACGTACGGAACCAGGGAAACGAATAAGAGCACAGACAACGGCGAAACTCTGTGCAATCCACCCATCTAATCGCCTCACCATTACCGACCGAAAAAGTGGTATGAAGTTTTTGATTGACACGGGCGCAAATATTTCAGTCATTAGCAAGCAACAGAGACATTCAATTTTACAAAATGAACAATACACACTATACGCTGCAAATGGGACTAAAATTAGGACTTACGGCGAGAAGACGCTTACCTTGAATTTACGACTACGACGATGTTATAAATGGAATTTTGTAATCGCCGATGTTACACAACCAATAATTGGAGCAGATTTTCTAGAGCACTATAAACTATTAGTCGACATAGCAGGTCGCAAACTTATCGACAAAGTTACAGAGCTGACAACGCATGTAACTTCGGAAAAAGCGACACAACAAACAATTCGTACTATCGCAGTGGGAACGAATCCACGTATTACGCAACTTTTAAACAAATACGAAGACATCACGAAAGGGTCCTCTCTCCGCAATGCGCCCAAACATAAGATTGAACATCACATTATCACTACAGGACCACCCGTCGCAGCTCGGGCAAGACCATTACCTCCAGAAAAATACGACATAGCCAAAAAGGAATTTCAAAATATGATAGAACTCGGAATTTGCCGACCGTCAGATAGCCCATGGGCAAGCCCATTACATATGGTAAAAAAGAAAAATGGCGAATGGAGACCGTGCGGAGACTATCGAATGCTCAATAGCACGACAGTACCGGACAAATACCCACTACCAAGATTAACTGACTTTACATACATATTAGAAAATAAGAAGATACTAAGCAAGATAGATATACGTAAAGCATACCATTGTATTCCTGTTAAAGATATAGAAAAAACAGCCATCATCACACCTTTTGGACTTTTTGAGTACTTAAGAATGCCTTTCGGATTACGCAATGCGGCACAAACATTTCAACGATTCATGGATTCCTTATTTAGAGATTTAAACTTCGTATTTATATTTGTAGACGACTGTCTCATCGCATCGGACAACGAAGATTTGCATTATCAGCATTTAGAAACGGTTTTCAAACGTTTACACGAGAATGGAATAACCATTAATCTCGAAAAATGCGAATTTCTCAGAAGGGAAATAGATTTCTTAGGTTATCATATAACGAGCCAAGGAATACACCCTACCGAAGAAAATTACAAAGCAATCATGGAATTTCCCAAACCGAAAACAATTCAAGAATTAAGAAGATTTTTGGGCATGGTTAATTTCTACAGAAGTAATATTCCACGCGCAGCGGAAAATCAAAGAATTTTAAACGAATATCTACATGGTTCAAAAAAGAACGATAATTCACCTGTTCCTTGGACAACGGAAGCAGACAAAGCTTACGAAAAATGCAAGGAAAGCATGAAAAACGCAGTGTTAACAGCGCATCCTTCCCGCAACGCATCACTAGCGCTCATGACCGACGCTAGTGCTACTTGCGTTGGTGGAGTTTTACAACAAAAATCCGGACGCAATTGGGAACCATTAGGATTTTTTTCACAAAAATTGAGCGAAACTTAACAAAAATATTCTACGTTTGACAGAGAGCTGTTAGGAATATACATGGCCGTCAAACATTTTCACAGATTAATCGAGGGAAGAGAATTTACAATATTTACGGATCACCGACCTTTGACATACGCATTCTCCCAAAAACCATCATCAAACGATACACCGCGACGGGTCCGGCAGTTAGATTTCATTTCACAATACAGTACCAACATTCAACACATAAGCGGACGTGACAATATTACCGCCGATGCCTTATCTCGAATAGAGGAAATATACGTGCCATCACCTATCGATTACGCTGAATTGGAAAAATGTCAATCAACAGATAATGAACTAAGTAAATTACATGACAATAAAAGATTAAAATTCAAAAACATTACGCTTCCGGGTTCCACAATAAACATCACCTGCGACACGTCTACTGGAAAAAGCCGCCCCTACTTACCAAAGCATTTTCGCAAACAAATTTTCGATACCATTCATGGTATGAGCCATCCAGGAAAAAGAACTACGAGAAAAATGATAACCCAAAGGTATTTATGGCCGTATATGAACAAAGATATCAATAATTGGTGTAGATCATGTATAGCCTGCCAAAAATCAAAAATACAACGACATACGATATCACCTCCTGGTACATTTATGACAGCGCAACGTTTTGAACATTTACATATTGACATCGTCGGACCACTTCCGATTTCACAAGGGAAGAGATATTTAATCACAATCATAGATAGTTGTACGTCATGGCCCGAAATATTTCCGGTAGAAGATATAACTGCAGAAACAGTAGCCAAGACACTTTTCGAAGGATGGATTACTCGTTTTGGATGTCCATTGCGCATTACTACGGATCAAGGCCGACAGTTTGAATCAAGAATATTTGAGTCACTCTCACAATTTTTGGGAATACATAAAATTAGGACAACACCTTATCATCCACAATCCAATGGAATGATAGAGAGATTTCATAGAACTTTAAAGGCGGCGTTAATGACAAGAGAATCCAACGAAAATTGGGACAACGTACGAAGAGTTTGTAAAACAAATTCAAAAGGACATCACACAAATGACATCAATTCCGAAAAGAAAAAAACACAATCAAGCTATATTTGTGCATCCCGAACTCAAAGAATGCTCACACGTATTTGTTCGGTGTGATAGAATTAAGAAAGCCCTGACACCGCCGTATGAAGGACCCTACCCAGTAATTAGTAAAACAGATAAAACATTTTGCATTAGAATTAGGGATAAAGAGACAGTGATATCAATTGATAGATTGAAACCAGCTTTCATGATCAATGACGAATCAAACTACGTGCCAGATTCAAAGGATTGCGACAGGCATTCACACACGTACACTACACGATCGGGACGTAAAGTAAAGCCAGTAGTACGTCTATAAAAAATCGCTGATATAAGCAAGCTATTCGTATATATATTAACATAGATCTTAACATATACCATTAATTCACAACTACTCGTAACAACAAGACATCTAAAATGGGAAATCAAAGTTCTAAGGACCAGATAACATACAATACGGACAATTGCCTCAATCAAAACGAAGCGGACCAACTCCGTAACCTGATCCAGGAGGACTTACGGTGGACAAGAAATGTTGCAATGGGACAGATTATTTTAACAATCGGCGTGATCCTAATTTACGGCATAATGAAAACACTGGACAGAAGAATGAAGAGTTTAACGGAAAAAAATAATAAACACTCGTGCAACAGCTAAGTCAAAATTACAGACGTCAGCAAATCACACCACAACAGGCGTCATCAAATTCCACCGCGTACGATAGCATTATTATTTATATACATACATCAGCAAATAACTAATGACAGGCGTCATCAAATTCCACCGCGTACAATAGCATTATTATTTATATACATCAGCAAATAACTAGTAAGGTCTAGGTCAAATTTATATTGTAAACACTATTACCATAAATTTTTTTTTAAAGGGGGGTGTACTGTTACAGTACAATATCTTTGTGCTGTATCTACAATCTACATCACAATCTTATGTTCCTTATCGCACGTTCAGTATCTATTAAATGTTTCTACTATCTGTTATCAACACGAAGTCGTTAGTATATAAGATGCACCTTTGGATAATTATAACCAGACTATACTACATCTTTTGTCTCATTTATACCTAATCATATACTGCCAAGAAGTTTGGCAAATAGTCATAGATTTTATATTTTATTATAATATTGTACCGGTAAATATAGAACATAACATTTTTGTCACCTAATCTAATACACGAGGGATCGGAACTGTAACTCCTTCATACGGGTTACTCCGTAACCTAGTTAGGAGCGCAGATCTGCACCCAATACAATTGTAGATAAATAAATATTTAATAAACTTTTAAACTATGTAACCAATCAATGTACAATATTTTTAATGATCAATAAACTTATTATTACTATAACTTAAAAAATCTCGTATAACTACCTTATTTGTTCCTTTCGTCGAGGTTTCACGTAAGTTCGAACTTATGTCAGATACAGTTATTTAATTCAATACGTAATGTATTGAATTAAATAACTGTATCTAAGAAAAGATTAACTGTATAATGAAAGAACAAGGGAGAGGTTTCACTAAGGTTAAAGAAATGCGTTGAGTCTCATTTAATAGGTAGGGGCAAAAGTATTTTCCTATTTTGAATGTATTGTTAAAAACCTCTTTGGTTGTACTGAATGTAACTAGCTGGTTTTAATACCATTCAATGTTGACATTCTGAAGATGCAATAAATTAAAAAAAAACTAGTTCCCGCTATTTTTCAATTGTTTTTTAACCAAGCAAACGTATGTGACGAAGAAATTCGATAAATTTTAAAGTTTTATTACAAAAAAGATAAAAATGCGACGAACGCCGCAAATAAAATTTGTGCAGTTTACGGACCTAATGCGGTATCAATACAAGTAGCACAATTTCAATTTTCAATTTCAATTTCATTTATTCAATAAACAATTATACAATTGTGTCTGAATGTAAAAATAATTATAACAAAATAATCATAGTAAAAAAAAAAAAAAACACTTAAAATTAGTTTTCAATACAATTAAAAATTAAAATTCTGAGTAGGTATGTCAAATTAAAAAAAGTAATAATAATAATAGAATTAAGATAAATAGTTGCACATATTAATGTTTACAAAAAGAAAAAATGACAACTAATTTTCACAATTTTATATATTATTAATGTCAAGTTTATATATTATCATTAACACAACCAAATTCATCCATTGAATAATATCATTTCTCCAAAAGAAAAGCTTTGAGCCTTTTTTTAAATACGTTTGTTTTATAAATTTCCTTTTTCAAATCTTAGGTAAGCAATTGAACAATTTTACAGCTTGAAATTTTATACTATGTTTGACAATATTTATTTTTGGCTCTATCTTATTACTCAGACACATTCTCCTTGAACTTTCCCTTGCTTTTCTTTCATCTTCGGTTTCAAAATCCGTTACATGTCTAGCCAGATAACTTAGTACTGTCAATATGTAAAGACTCGGTACTGTAAGAATTGAAAGTTCTTGAAAATATTCCCGACATGTTTCCCACTGAGGAATGCGAACAATTGTCCTTATTGCTCTTTTTTGAAGTATAAACGCTCTTTCACAATTATATTTATAACTATTACCCCAAAATTGAATACTGTACCTTAGCCTTGACCCCACTAAAGCGTAGTATACCGTTTTTAAATGAATTGTACTGACTTCATCTCTTAGAGTCCTTAGGGCAAAGCAAGCTGATGATATTGACGCATCAATGGCGTTCAACTCATGTTTCCATTTAAGCAAATTGTCAATATGAATACCCATAAATTTATTACACTGTACTAGATCTATTTTATACCACAAATGTGGTTCAAGCGTTTCAAGCATGGAAATTTTAGTGTGAAGGATGAGGCTCACTCTGGACGCCATGTCAAGGATAGAATCAGTGCCATCTTTGGAAAAGTGGTGTAGGATCGACATATTAGTAGTTACGATATTGCTGAAGAACTGGATGTTGATTACAAAACAGTTTTACGTAATTTCCAAAAGTCTAAGTACAAGAAAAAACTTGATATTTGATGACCACATGATTGAGATCATGTGGTCATCAAATATCAAGTTTAGCCTAGAGAAACTTAATGCAACGTGTTTCCGTTTGCGATTCCTTGTTGAAACTTAACAATCCCGACCCATTTCTTAAACGGTTGATGAAAAATGGGTCACTTACGATAAGAATGTACGAAAAAGATCGTGGTTGAAGCATGGACAAGCTCCACAGACCATGGCAAAGCCCGACTTGACTCGGAACAAAGTGATGCTGTGTGTATGGCGGGATTGGAAAGGAATCGTTTACTATGAGCTTTTGCCGCCGGGTAAAACTATCGATTCTTGCCTCTACTGTCAGCAACTGTTAAGGTTAAAAGAATATTGAAAAAATCACGCCAGACCGCACTTATCTATAGCCATTCAGCAAAAATTGAGAGAACTTGTTGAAGCACCCTCCGTATAGCCCTGATCTTGCTCCATCAGATATCCATCTGTTTCAGTCACTTCAGAACTCTTTAGGAAGCATAAAGTTAATTAGGCCTAGAAATATATGATTGTTTCAGTTTCTTCAATATTATGGCGTTTATAATTAATATATATAGTACAACTATAAATATTAATTATAAAGGCCATAATATTGATTTGTTTTTCTTTGTTTTAATTCAGTATTTTTTTAAATTTATTAGTAAATTATGTCCTTCTAGCCATTGCACAATTGCTGATAAAAATATGTCAGATTCTAGATCGGTTATTTTATTTTAGAGTATAAGACAGTACTGTCATCAGCAAATTATAACATTACATGCCTAAAGACCTATACGCATACATACCAAATATCCAAAAAAAAAAACGTTAAAAAGGTCCCGTTTCGGAGGCGTTCGACCACAAACACCGTGACACGAGATTTTTATGATTTACGAATATGCTTTTATATTTGTATTTATTGTAGATTATTTGGTGTTAACCGGTTTCTTTGGTTCAACATTCTAACAATTTCAAGTCGCTTAATTTATATCACTAGTTGTCATAGTAACTCTCGTATAATTATAGTAACGTACAATTATTTAAATGCTCATTAATTGCTCGGGGTTTAAAAATTATTCCATATGAATTAATTAAAAATATTTGATTTTCCGGTGGCTTGTTAACGTGAAGTTGTCAAACGTGTAACGTTTGAACGTGACCACTATAAATACTCACTCAAATCTATGGGAATTGCGATAGCCGGATTTTTTTACTAATGTGCAATAACATACTAAATAACTCAAACAGGGTACTTCCTTCGCTTCTGTCATCGTGCTCCAACTGATAATGAGTACAGTCAAGTGAAAAAAAATCATGCAAAAACAAATTTATATGTAAGTTATAAAGGACAATTCAACTTATTGGACCAAAATGTTGAAACATGGGGTTTAAAGATAAATACCAACAGGAAATGATAGACTTTATCGTCAATAGATTACTTTTACTACTAAAAAAAGATACGGGCCTTAGAAGTATTTGATGATTTTTATGCAAAAAACGGTTAGTTGTTCAGAGATGAAAGACATGGCGGTTGATGGATCTTATTCTCTTCAGTAACTTTTACTAAGACGACAATAAATCTGTTCAGGGGTAAATCATTTAAAAACAAAAACGGTTGGTTATCCAAGACTTCACTGTTAATAGGTACTTTTACTAAGACGTTAAAAATGTGCCCCAGAAAAACAAATTTATTTATTTAGGGACATTTAACAGTTAAACGCTAGGTACAATACTATTATGAAGTTTACTATGTCTAAATATGTAAACGTATAACACACACCAATGCCCGCGAAATAATTTAAAAGTGACTCAGTTTTAATATGCGTGTGCGTCGATTAGCATCTAAATTGTTAGTGCAATAGTCATATAAAAAAAAGAGAAAAATAAAAGAACAAGGATAGTGGTTTGGAGCAACAGTTGATATCTCAGGATGATTGGTTAATTACGGTCTTAAAAATAAATAATGTGATTTTTATAAAACCGTAATTTGTGATGACATAAATAGCAATCGATAAATCTTATTGATGACAATAACTTATTTGAATTAAGACGACAAAAAAACTGTGCCAGGGAAAAAAGATATGACCCATAAAAGATCTCAAAACAAAAACGGTCTGTTGTCCAAAAATGACCCATTATAATTGATAGACAATGACGTCAATAGCCACTTTTACTATTGTGTCAATAAAACTGCTCTACGAAAAAAACAGATACGGCCTTTAGAACAAAAATGATACAATTATTATGAAAATGATAAAGTTGTTCAGCTATACCAATTATAAAAGTAAGAGTCATAAGTAACCTTGTATGAAATGATAAAAACACCATTTGATTACTCAATACGGAACAATAAACATGAATGCATTTGTTGGTCCAGGCCTGAAATTAGCGTGCATTTTTTTGGGTCCCATTTTGGAATATTTACTTTTATGAGGTCCAAAAGAGCACAATATGCTATTTAAGTTTAATTGCTCATCAAAGCAAAAAGTAGAGAAGAACTCTCATTATCACTATGTAATACGACCATTTGGTAAAAAGGCTTTGGGGCACTATAAATTTTCAATCAAAGAAATATTCTTAAACCTCTTCCCTTTTCTTTCGCGCTTGCTTTACAAAACAAAACACAAAAGTTCTCAAATTCTCATATAAATAAATAACAAATACGAAAAAATAAGTGGCACCTCAACGTCGTATAGATCCGGGAAGTAGTGTTTTATTTGTTTGGAAACCTTCTTTCCTTTTTTTTTAATAAAGTTATTTTTATACTGGGGAAAAAAGTTATTGTAGTAGTCAAACCCAAACCTTTACGTTGCGGAGGCTTTACTGCCTTATTATAAACCTTCTGTAAGAATTCGTTCGAAGTACTAGCTTCTGTTTTAGCCTTTCTATAGCTAGATGAACTTACTCTTGAGCGTAATCTGGTTTACACCCCAGTTTACCGTCTACTGTTTTATGACCAGAGATCCTAAAAAAAAACAATGTATTTTATAATTATTTGGCAAGAGCAATTGTACCTACGGTTGGATGTGATGATTTCAACTTTTACACCGAGCCGAACAAGTTAGCTCGTTGTTATGTATCGGAAGTGAAAAAAAAAAGATAGTCAGTGCCATAGGTACAAACAGTCAGGTGTTTGATTGAAGTCAAGCGAAATCATTTTTACAAATAAATAAAAAGATTTAAAAGTTGACGAAAAAATATAATTGTTACCTGTAATGTTACAGAGCCCCGACATTTTTGTCCTTTCTTCTTCCTCGATTCGCTGCAAACTCATAACTCATTGGCGTTTTTATGGGTCTTGTGGTGGTAATATTAAAAACTATTATGTAGCATCACGGTCCAGGCCCATTAAATTAAATCAGGGACTAAAACCAAATCACTTAGACTTTGGTTGCTCATTTTATTGAAAAAAAAATAGCAATTATTCTTCTATATTATTGTTAAGCTAGCAGAAATAAATACGTTTGAAGGGTCATAACCTTTTTTTTCATATTGACCTTACTTCTTTTATACTCTACTCGCGCGTACTCTATAGAGGTCAGTGCAAAGAGTACATTTGTTCTAAGAGGACACACCATGCTTATTAGTAATAAGCATGGTGTGTCCTCTTAGAACAAATGTACTGAAAAGCTTCTAACTAGCGCCATCTAGACGAACCTGCATACTTTTTTATGTGACAATTTATCTTGTGAGAAATTATTTAAAAATTTAATTACAGACGAATATAATTTTATTTAATGGCTAATTAATGTTATGGATTATTAATTTATTATTAAATATCATTAGTCCGGTCATAAATACTGTTACATAAAAGCTTTTCTTTTTTCAACTTTTTAATTACTTTGAATTTGGAACGCGTTTTTAATTTTTTAAAGTTCTTTCCTTAGAATAATAACGCCTAGAAACCTAGTGAAGCATATCAGACTGAGCCACAAATGGCTCAGTAGATCGAGCGACTTGTCAGTGCGCGAGATCGTGTCAACGTCAGAACATTTCCCACAATTTTATTTTAAAATGACGGTTTGTGCGATCAAAGGTTGTCACAACCAATCTGGAAAACAAAATAAGAATTGTAAGATCGCATATCATGTGTAAGTACACTACATTTCTTAAGATATAAATCAAACACTAAAAAAATAATCGTAATTTTGATTGACTCCTTAAACAGTTCACCATTTCTGATATATTTTTATACACTTATTTGGATTTAAACTATTGATATGTAGGTGCCTAAGTACTATACTATTAACTAAAAAAATGTTTCTCTGGTAAATTTAAAAAAAACTTACCTTTTCACCTCTCCAGCACTAAAACGGTGCATTTCTTTTAACTTATTAATACTTTTACTTTTAATTTAATTATTTTCACATCAACATTTTTCAAATATCGACTAGGCTGTATATGCTACGAGCCCGTTGCTAAGACTTGTAGTTGTAATGTAGGTACATCTCTAGCGAGATGGGCACTTCTCTAGTGACATCTGTCGATGGCTGGATGCTTGTCTTTTGTCTACGGCTCAACTTGGCTCCGATAAGTTGACTCTGTAATTATCTTATTAAACCTGTATAAATTACATTTATTTCAGTGGCGACGAGGATTAAAAGGTGATGATGTAAATTTTACAAAATGGCTATTGGAAAAATAGCACCTTTTGATCTTACGAATGACATTTGGGAATTGTATGTCGACCAATTAGAAAAATTCTTTTTAGTTAATGTGGTAAAAGCGGAATTGCAAGTACCCACCTTGATAGCGGTAATTGGGAGTGAGGCATATGAATTGATGGTGAATTTGTGTACGCCGGAGAAACCATCGTAAAACATATGACGATCTCATGCGACTTATGAAAAACCATCTTAATCCCAAACCGAGTCAGTTGGCGGAGAGGTTTAAATTCCGGCAACGGATACAAAATAAGAGCGAAAAAGTGTCGGCATACGTAGCTGAGTTAAAAAAAAAAGATTAAGAATAGTGGGTTTAAGGGTTCGTTGGTAGAGAACTTAAGGGACCAGTTTATATGTGGGTGGAGGAATGACGATATCCGTCAAAAAATATTCACATTCACACTGTAATGGCTGCAAGTAGGATGCAACGTTGGGCTGTAATTTTAGCTGGCTATAATTATACTATAGAGTATGTACCTATGGATAAGAATGCAGCGGATGCTTTATCACGTTTACCAGTAGAGGGGGAAAAGCATTTTAAAAAAGAATATACGTATTTAAATTTTGTGCAAACCTTCTTACCGCTTACTAGACGAAAAGTGGTAGGTAATGTATGTAAGGGGGTTGTATAGTATGGGGCTACCGTGTGGTTACACCATATGAGTTGCAGGCATTGGTATTAAAGGAGTTACATTCAGTGCATTTAGGTATAGTCAAGATGAAAGTCCTTGCACGAAACATAGTTTGGTGGCCCGGCATTGATAGATATATTGAAAATACTTGTAAACAGTGTGTGACGTGTTGTCTGGAGGGAACAGCACCACCAGAAGTACCCCCACAATCATGGCCTTTTATTCTAGAACCTTGGTCGCGTTTGCATGTAGATTTTTTAGGTCCATTTCGAGGCAATACCTTTTTAGTGCTTATCGATGCCACTAGTAAGTGGTTAGAAGTGTTTTTAATGCCAAGAACGACAGCTACTTCGGTAATAAACGTGCTAAGTGCTACGTTAGCGCGTTTTGGGTTACCTAAGGAAGTAGTGTCTGATAACGGCTCACCCTTTACTAGGAAAGAGTATCAGGCATTTTTGGACAATAATGACATTAAAGTAACATTCTCGGCAGCGTATCATCCTTTTTCTAATGTGTCAGCGGAAAATGCAGTAAAGTTGTGTAGGTGGGCTATCAAGAAGTCATTAACGGATGGGGTTGAAATAGATGCAGCGTTACAGACGTATTTAATGATGTATAGGAATGTAGAGCATAGTACTACTGGTGTGTCACCAGCTATGTTACTACAAAGTAGGTGTCTAAGAACAAGGTTAGACTTGCTTAGGGAGGATAGGCAAATCGAGTCGAGAGTACGCGAAGCGCAAAGTAGACAGAGACATTATGCCAGGGGTACCGACAGACTTAAATGTAGGGGACTCTGTCTGGGTAAAGGATCATACAGGGGGAAAGTGGCTGGACGGCACTGTCAGAGAGAAAGTCGGTTCACGTAATTATGCTATTGATAGGGATGGTGGTTCCGTCTTTAAAAGGCATATAGACCATATTAAGAAAAGGAGAAGTAGTTATGGGGTGTCAGCGATATCTGACGACCAAGTTAATTTGGTAACTGCGATATCTGATGGCCAAGTTAATTTGTCACTTCCCACTGCAGCAGGGTTGCTTCCCGGACGGAAACGACTGGTGAAATGAATATGGGCACTAGTTCGAATGTGTCAAGCGATACGTGCGAACCGAGCGCGTCTGCTGTACCGAGCACAGAGGAATCAGCGGTCGCGGATCATTTAGAAAAACCCGTAGAATCACCAGTGAACCGCCCCAAAAGGGAAAGAAGGCCGGTACGTCGGTATGGTTGGGAAGAATTTGATTAAGTTATTTTTGTTTTGATATTTATTATTTTCGTTTAATGTATTATTCTTTTAGTAATTATTATTGTTATTCTCAACTTGGTTCCGATAAGTTGACTCTGACTCTGTATCATAAAAAACCTGTATAAATTACATATATTTCAGTAGTAAATAATGCATGTTGAAATAAACATATTTAATTCTTTGATTTGTTTTTTACTATTTCCCATAACTGTATTAAAAAATGTCGTAAAAAATACACGTGTTTATAACTTGTGCCATTAAAAATCCTTGCCTTCGGCTCGGGCTTGCTGATGACAAAAATGGAGCTTTATTCTTAGTGGTCTCTCATAAGTCTTAATGGTATTTCTTTGGGCACCCCACAATGATCTGGTGCTTATGCCAATTTTTTTCAAATTATTTGTATTTGAAATGCTTCATTTATGTTTCCAGACAGACAAACACTCACAATACATAAAGAAGTAGACACTAAGTTACCTACCCTACTTTTGGGGAAAATGTTTATTTACTAGGAATCTTTTTTGAATACAGCCATACAGACATGTGCGTGTCAACAGCTGTAATCACATGCCGCTTACGCACACATAATTTCATTAGTTGCTATTATTGTTTTTAAACTTTCGCGATTTTTATACATATTAGATGTATTTCGGGACTTAACCCATTAGGGACGGAGTTTTCTTTTTCGAGATATAATTGTATTTTGTTTATTATAGGGGCCATAAGGCATCTACAGAAACAAAAAAAAGTTGATTTTTTTTTCAACAATTTTGTTTTTGGAGTTTGAGGGTGTGACCATACGGTTACGCTAGGTCAAAGTATAGTACAAAAATTCCTACAACGATGCATTTTCATTGTGTTATAGGTACTTGGTATTATGTAAAATAAAAATACTTATATAATATAATATTTTAATTTATAACATATATGTTCTTGTAAACACATTTCCACACACAAGTAGAACGGGTTTGCATATACTGAGTCTGATAGCTTTATATATCTATAGCATTTCTTTTAGAGACGTTCTCCAGACTTGGAGGATTTTCATATTGTCGTAGATATTTTTGGGCAATTTTGCAGCGAAAATTGAGTTGCGGTATGTTGTGCCCAGATTTCTCCATTAGGATCCAAAAAATATTTATGGTGACATCAATCAACCCAGAAAATATGGGCGACCACCATTTTTTTCCTCTGATCCCAGTACGGTTATTATTTATATGGGCATCCATATATCAGTGCCACCTATGTACCGATTATAGACGCTAATCAAGTGAGGTCTTAGGACTTTGAGTTTTTCTCCTTTGAACTTTCGAATATCGGTCAACAAATCCAGGAGGGTCTACGTGATGGTCTGTGGAAGCCAATGTGACCACCGAGTTATCCTACCACCAAACCACCACCAGATCTACTTGCGACGCGGACTCGTACGATCCTCTGGGACGTTTTTTCATTGTCTCCTCGAATCTATTTATAATTTGTCATATCGTCACAAAATTCTACTAGTGGTGAATTTTGAGTAGCAATAGAAGTAAGAGCGAACACTGCAGGTCGTCGACCGTTCAAATTTCTCACCGTGCCACCATCATCAAAGTCAAAGTCAAAGTCAAAGTCAAATATCTTTATTTCGTAAAATCAGGTTAATGATTATTTGAAAACGTCAAATTAAAACATACTAAAAATTTTATAAAATTATGAATGTTTGAAAAAAAAAAAACAAAATGAGGTTAGGTGGCAGTTCCAAGTGTAAAGCTCATGAGAAGAAGCTGCCAAGAAACTCATGTGCCACTCTTTTAAAATCATCAATTTTTTTCTTTACAAAAATAAATTTTACTGAATGAACCAGTGTGTCTGGTGAGTGTAATCGTTTATAAAATAAGGATAACTAAATAATAATACTATTAGTAACTCTAAAATGAGTATATATAAACGTATTCAGCAACCACAATACTTCACTTCTTACAAAGTAAATATGTATATATACATATAATCATAAAGTACATTTTAATAGCCTGTGAGAGAAAGCAGCATCCTCATCTGCTGAACCCTCAACACTGCGCTATGTCAGGAGGTTCAATGTAGATGTCTCGAACATTCAAGTCGTCATCATTCTATAGAGCATCCAAAATCTGAGCCACATTCATGCTAAAATAAGATAAGACAACTTTATAGAAAAAATGTACTCATAATGGACTAGCGTTACCGTATGGTCACTCACAATATAACTGCTTATATTTTCAGAATGAATTGAAATTTAAAAAAAAATATTAGCAGAACATAAAATTATAACTATCACTTTATATATTTCGTCATAAAATACTTGTGAATAATAAAGATTATGAACTAAAATTGTACTTACATTTGTGAACTTGCTATTTTGCCGAAGTGAAATATATCACCATAAGTTTTCTACGAATAACCATCATAAAGTAAAAAAATGAAAAACTTTGTTTGACACCTACACGATGGTAAATATGTTTGGATATGCATTCAAGCAAAAAAATATAAAAAAGTTATATTTTTAAAAATATATACGCATAAATTTTAATAATGTTCTAGCAAGAATAGTACCACCCCATCTCTTCCCGTGGGTGTCGTCAAGGCGACTAAGGGATTTCACTCCGGAGGACGGGCAGCAGCGTCCTCTGCGTACTTAAAGCCTTACTGCGATCGCCAACCCGCTCGCCAAGCGTGGCGATTATGGCAATTACCCCCAGGATCTACATACCAGTAGGTTCTACTGGGGAGACCCGTGCCCAGCAGTGGGCCATCATATGGGTTGATATGTTACCATATGGTCACGCTAGTACATAATGGGTTAATCGCGTGAATTATTTAAAGGCTTATTACCAACGGGAGTGCAAATAAAACCGCGCAAAGATATCCAACATTCGGAAGGAATTCTAAAGAGTGCTTGTAACTGTCGGTACAAGGTAAACAAAGTGCAGTGTGAGTTATACGAATTACATATATATGTGATCGTGTCTTATATCAACAAGCGTCCCGTATTTATGATTTGTGTTGTAAAAGGAAAGACGCTAAGTTTAACAAGCTGTTATTACGTCGTGAAAATACCCTCAACACAAAAAATGAATTTGTACTATCGACGCAAAAAGATACGGTTATCAATTTATCGAGTGTAATCATTGATGACATCACCCATAATATCCTTGCGAAAGGGTTAAATTACGCATTAACACCGAAACCGAATCCGTACGAGAACATCATAAGCGGCATAGAGGAAGTGATAACTCGTAACAAGGTACCTGCTATTGACGCGGAAACACTTAGACAGGATGTTGCGGTTATATTACGAAAATCAAAAGTACCTAAGCCTAACATCACGATGGAAGAGCGTCAAGCGTTGAGAGACCTGCGTAGCAACCAGGAAATCTTAGTGCTTAAGGCTGATAAAGGAAACGCCACCGTTGTGATGAACTTCAGCGACTATGATTGTAAATACGGAATCTGTTAAGTGATACTTCTATCTACAAGCCGGTGTCATACAACCCTACCGCGAGAGTTACCAAACGTGTGCGCACATTAATCGGGGACAATAAACATTTGTTTACGGATGAAGTGTTTGATCGTCTGTACAACCCGAGAATTGTGCAGCCTCCTAAACTATATGGCTTGCCAAAGATCCACAAGAAAGACGTACCATTACGCCCGATCGTAAGTCAAATTGATTTTCCTACTTACGATCTAGCGAGACACGTAGCTTCAGTACTGCAGCCATTGGTAGGGAAAACTGCATCGTTCGTGAAGGACTCTCGCCATTTTGTGGATATACTCAAGAGCGTACGCTTGGAACCGGACGAAATAATGGTGAGTTTCGACGTCCAGCCATTATTTGCTCAAATTATTAATTAGGTGCGTTATTCGGCTGGCGGGACTTAGACCGGTCTCCCGCCGGACCGGGTGCCGCAGTATCCTAGGACTCCCCTAGGATTCACTAGTGTTCCGATAAGCGATTGCCTTGACGTCATAAAACTAAAACTGAGGGACAGCGGCCTGCCAAAAGAGTACATTGTTCTACTGAGTAACTGTTTAGAGGGTAACTTCTTCCTCTACCGTGGACAGCATTACCTCCAGATCGACGGAGTGGCTATGGGTAGTCCAGTAGCACCGGTAATGGCCAACATCTGGATGGAGCATATAGAAGAAGTGGTCGACCTGCACGCGTTTCACGTCAAGCTCTGCAAGAGATACGTCGATGACGTATTCTGTATCATGGAGGGCGACAGTGGCACAGTAGAACAATTTGTAAAACATCTAAACTCGATCCACCGTAATATCAAATTCACATTTGAATGGAGGCAGGTAGGTCGTTGCCTTTTCTTGATGTGAAGTTATCGGCGAGACAAAATGGTACCCTCGGACACACAGTAAACCGAAAATCTACACACACGGATAGGTATTTACATGCTTTATCGCACCATCATCCGCGCCACTTACAGTCCGTTGTAGCTTTTTTAAGAAACAGAGCATACGACCTTTGCGACCCCGAACACTTGGAGGGTGAACTTGCACACGTTCGGGAGGTACTAAGAAGCAACGGATACAAGCATAACCTTCAACGTCCAAAGAGCAGAAAACCAGAGGTAAATGCCGACAGAGTGCCAGCTTTCATGCCGTACATCAAAGGAGTTACGGACAAAATTGGAACAGTAGTGAAGAATTACTCCATTAAGACTGTATATAGTCCGCACTCCAAGGTTTCAAAGCTTTTACGAACGGCAAACGATGTTGTTCCGTTCCAAACACCTGGCGTGTACAAGGTGGATTGTAGTTGCGGTAGTTCCTATATCGGGCAGACCAAAAGGACAATCGCAGACAGGGTCAAGGAACATATCGCTGCTGTAAAAAACCGTCAAGTTTACAAGTCTGCTTTCGCTGAGCATTTGTTGGAATCAGGACCAAATCACTGGATAGAATTGCATAAGCCACAGGTACTTTCCACCGATCGCCACTATTATTCCAGGATAGTACGCGAGGCGGTTGAGATCAAGAACTTTGCATTGTTTACCTTAAAATTGCTTGACGTTTTGACCAGGTTGCACCGGCCGTGGTCACAAGCGGACTGTCGATGTCCGCTTGTGACCACGGCCGGTGCAAACAATGCGCGTTAATTCCCGTATAATAAATAGTTATAATCATGCAACGCGAAAGTTTAAATGTTAGTATGAGATCAAGGATGGAGAAATGGGGATGTAAGGGGGCGCATCACCATCTTTCGCTCCAAGCCAACCTCACCTGCACGCGGTACATCCTGCTGTACAACGAACGAGGCTCTGGCGACAGGCTGGTGGCGGTATAACCATCCTAATTTAAGGCGTAGCTAAAGTAATAGGTCAGTGACGGGCAGCAGCGTCACTGATGCGAGAGCTATGCGATCGCCAACCCGCCTGCCCAGCGTGGCGATTATGGGCATTACCCCAAATGCAAAGCACTAAGGCCACGGCCCCCAGTTCCCGGCAGTCACGCTATTCCTGGACATGGTGGCGTCCACAGTAACGGCGTGGCGGGGGGTGCTAAAAATCTCCGGGCTACGGAAGGCCACCACAACCGACTGACCTTGGCGACGTATAACGGACGCACGCTACGGCTAGACTCGCATCTGGCACAACTTGAGGTGGAACTTGGGAAGATTAGGTGGCATATCCTCGGGTTAAGTGAAGTCCGAAGAGAGGGAGAGGACACCATAACCCTCGAGTCAGGCCACCTTATGTACTTCCGCGAGGGAGACCAAAAATCCCAAGGTGGTGTTGGGTTTCTGGTAAATAAGTCCCTTTCTGACAACGTTGTGGAAATTTCTAGCGCGTCGAACAGGGTAGCGTACCTCATTATCAAGCTCACCGAGAGGTATAGCCTCAAGGTAGTGCATGTGTACGCACCGACCTCGGCACATCCAGACGACGAAGTGGAGGATATGTTCGATGACATATCGAGGGGCCTCCACTCCACCACTAAGACCCACTACAACGATGTTATGGGGGACTTCAACGCTAAAGTGGGAGTACAAAATTGCAGCGAATTTGTAGTAGGATCCCATGGATTTGGAAGCAGAAATCATAGGGGGCAAATGCTAGTCAACTTCCTCGAACGGGAGAGGCTCTTCTTGATGAACTCCTTTTTCAAGAAACGGCCCCAAAGGAAGTGGACGTGGCAAAGCCCCGGCACTATGACAAAAACCGAGATCGACTTCATCATGACGGACAAAAAGCATATATACACATAGACTGCCATGCATATATACTCTGCATGGCAGTCTGATCGGGAGTACAACAAGCTCGTTGCTGCGTACGACATGTTCTTCTTTAGGTTCCCGGAGCACGAGTGGGCTGCACTTCGGCTTGGAAGCGTAACTACCCGTTATAGGGATTGTTCAGGCCTCACATCTGTAGGACATACCACCGGTGTTATGGGAATAGATCCGGTTGAAATCATGGATTGGATATTCCACGTCCCTACGGGAAATGAGTTGGAAAAACTATTCGAGGACAGTGAAATGACCGAGTTACAAAATCAGTACTCCTACTTCCCGTATCAGTCCGACTTATCTCTTGTCACCAAGTCTTCATATTCTGCATCTGCTGTCTCGAATCTATTTTTCTTCCTCCACGCCGTCGGGAGCCTGCTCAGGTCGCAGAGGTCGATGAACGCCCGAATGATCGCAGAGGCAAACATAGAGGTTATCATGAAAAATGCATTGATTGTGGCCTCGTGCTTCAAGTCATTGACCTCGATGGAGAAGGCTTTCACGGCAGATGGTAAGGCATTGACCTTTGACCTGACAGATGAGGCTGGGACAATTCAAGAGGGTGAGGATACAGAACTAGTGTCACTTGTTGCTAGTGAGATGTTTGAATTCATGTCAAAACGAGAGTTCAGACATACAAAGGCAATGAGTCGGACACTCGCTGCATACAAACGTGACGTGAAGGACCTGAGAGAAGGGTCGATAGGCAAATTCATTTCTTCGTACTCACTTGAATAATCAGTATTAACTATATATTCAGAGACGTCACCGTGATCAACAGGTTTAATACCGGTAGTGATCACCGACTTGTCCGAGGCTCTCTGAATATCGACTTTAAGGCGGAACGTGCCCGTCTGATAAGGTCCAGGCTTCGACCTACTTTGCTCCAAACCATGATAGGATCCGAAGCGTTCCAGTCAAACCTGGATAACCGATTTGCTGCCATGGAAACCACAACAGACGTAAACCAGAAGCTCGTAAATGTGGTTCGGATACTCAGGAAAGAAGGTACGAGATTTTGTGAAATGCAGCGTAAGGACAAGAAGTCAAAGCTTTCGGAAAAGACTTTAGGGCTAATGAAGGAACGACGTGAAAACCCACCCATCACTTCGTCGGAAAAGCGCGCTCTAAACCAAGAGATCAACAGGCTTATATGACACGACCTTCGGTGCTCCAACACTCTTTTGATTGAAAGAGCGATCGAGCAGAACCGGGGGTCAAAAGTGTTCGTACAATCTCTTGGAAGAAGCCACCTAACGAAGTTGACCACAGCAAGTGGAGAAGTCGTTTCTTCGAAGCCGGCAGTCCTCTCCGAAGTGGAAGGCTTCTATGGCCGGTTATACGCTTCGCATGCATCTCGACCAGATCCTGAAAATGAGGGTCCTAGAGCCACTCTAAGACGCCACTACACCGAAGACCTGCCAGAAGTCAACATTGACGAAATCGTGCTGGCTATTAAACAGCTGAAAAATGGAAAAGCCCCTGGAGAGGATGGCGTTACATCAGAGCTGTTAAAAGCTGGAGGTAAACCCGTACTGAGGGAGCTCCAAAAGCTTTTTAATGCTGTCCTGTTTGAAGGGAGAACTCCGGAGGCGTGGAGTAGAAGTGTAGTCGTCTTGTTCTTCAAAAAAGGAGATAAGACCCGGCTGAAGAACTACCGACCAATTTCTCTTCTAAGCCACGTCTATAAGCTGTTTTCAAAAGTTATCACGAACCGCCTGGCGCGAAGACTTGACGAATTCCAACCACCGGAACAGGCTGGATTTCGGAGCGTATATGGCACCATAGACCACATCCACACAGTGCGGCAGATTATACAAAAGAACCAGGAGTATAATCAGCCCCTGTGTCTAGCATTCGTGGACCATCAGAAGGCCTTTGACTCGATTGAAATCTGGTCCGTTCTGGAGTCTCTGCAGCGATGCCAAGTAGATTGGCGATATATCCAAGTGATGAGATGTCTCTACGAAGCCGCCACCATGTCCGTCCAAGTACAGAATCAGCAAACAAAACCTATACCATTGCATCGAGGAGTGAGGCAAGGGGACGTTATTTCCCCGAAACTGTTCACAAATGCAATGGAGGATATGTTCAAGACGCTGCACTGGAAAGGGCGGGGCATCAACGTCAATGGTGAATACATTTCTCACTTGCGATTTGCAGATGACATTGTCATCATGACGGAAACGCTGCAGGACCTGCAACGGATGCTGAATGACCTGGCTGACTCCTCTTTACGCATCGGCCTACGGATGAACTAGGATAAAACCAAGGTCATGTTCAATGAACATGTACTACCGGAACCGACAGCGGTGCACGGCGCCGTTCTCAAAGTTGTTCAAAAATATGTGTACCTCGGGCAGTCATTGCAGTTAGGTAGAAACAACTTCGAGGACGAGGTGAACAGGAGAATTCGGTTAGGTTGGGCAGCGTTTGGTAAGCTACGTCAAGTCTTCTCATCGTCGATCCCACAATGTCTAAAGACTAAAGACTTTAATCAGTGCGTCCTATCCGTCATGACATACGGAGCCGAAACGTGGACACTGACGGTACGGCTGGTCCACAAGTTCAAAATCGCTCAGCGGGCTATGGAACGGGCTATGCTCGGAGTTTCTCTTAGGGACAAAATCAGAAATGCCCACCGGATTAGCAAGTTGAAGTGGCAGTGGGCTTGCCATATTAGCCGAAGAACGGACAACCGTTGGGGTAAACGAGTTCTTGAGTGGAGACCGCGGCTTGGCAAACGTAGTGTAGGACGCCCTCAAGCCAGGTGGAGTGATGATATACGCGGATGCGAGAAGCCGAAGATAGAACAAAGTGGCGTGCAATTGGAGAGGCCTATGTCCAGCAGTGGACTGCGATAGGCTGATGATGATGATGAGATCAAGAAGTATAAGAACTTCAACCGAGAAGATGAATACCGGGTCTCACCATCTTGGAACCTGGTTATCAGCAAATGCAATCCTAGCCGTAAAGACACCGCGCCTCAGTGTAAAGACGTTGTAAGTGTAGTGTGTAGAAGTACCGACAGTACAAATTATCAAAATCAAGATCAGGCGAGGGTAGTGTAGTAGTAAAACCCCGCGCCTCACGGAGACATCGCTAAGCTGCCATCAGTCGACCCGTGACCACGATCGGTGCAATTCGATCGAAACGTCGGGTAAATAAAAGGTTCATTAGTTGCCTCAGTTTTAGGTGGAGCGCTTGTATGAAATTATACTTCTAGGCGTTATTATTCAAAGGTTGTTTCGATTTCGTGCAATTTCACATATTTTTTCGTGTTCACTATCAAATTACAATATGGATTAGGGTGTTAAAGAAAATAGGATTGCAGTGATCGCCTTGCACAAAGTGGGTATGGAGCCGTCGGTCATATTCTAGATACTTCAAAAGCTTGGTATCAGCCATATGTTCGTATATCGTACTATTAACAGATACAACAACACTTCCTCTGTCGAAGACCATAAAAGATCGAGGCGGCCGCGTGTTGTTAGAACTACAAAGGCTGTTAATGCTGTTAAAGCCAGAATTCGAAATCCCATTAGGAAGCAAAAAATCTTATCGCGAGAAATGAAGATGCCTTGCACAAAGTGGGTATGGAGCCGTCGGTCATATTCTAGATACTTCAAAAGCTTGGTATCAGCCATATGTTCGTATATCGTACTATTAACAGATACAACAACACTTCCTCTGTCGAAGACCATAAAAGATCGAGGCGGCCGCGTGTTGTTAGAACTACAAAGGCTGTTAATGCTGTTAAAGCCAGAATTCGAAATCCCATTAGGAAGCAAAAAATCTTATCGCGAGAAATGAAGATACCCGCTAGGACTATGTCGCATATTATAAAACCTGAAGCTCGGTGCTTTACGCAGGTGAAGGGCACAGAAATATACTCTTAACCGATGAAAAAAAATCACGATTGAAGAGCACTACTATAAGCAAAATGATAAAGTGTACGCTCACAGTTTTAAAGAAACTGCTCAAGTGGTCGGAAAGGTACCGCATGGTCATCATCCTGCGTCAGCGATGGTTTGGTGGGGCGTGTCTTATCAAGGCGTCACAAAGCGACATTTTAGTGAAAAAGGAGTGTAAACCTCAGCCAAAGAATATCAAGAGACAGTCTTGACCGTGTTGTGAAACCTCTCAGCAATACACTTTTTAAAAATTTACCGTGGACTCTCCAGCAGGACTCTGCACCTAGTCACAAGGCACGATCTACCCAAGCCTGGCTTAAAACCAACGTTCCGAACTTTATAAGAGCTGAAAACTGGCCCTCATCTAGCCCAGACCTTAACCCTTTAGACTACAAAATATGGTCAGTTTTAGAGGACATGGTTTACTGTAAACGACATGGCGACATTGAGTCTTTTAAATAATCTCTGGTGCAAGCATTTGCGAAATTTCCCATGGAAACAGTGCGTAAATCCATAGATTCGTAGCCTGACAGATTAGAGGCCTGTATAAAAGCAAAGGTGGCCATTTCGAATGGAATATTGTTTTTATTTTTTGCTGACACTTTAATAAATATACATTTTCATTTGTAACAGAACTTATGGCCGAACTAGGTATATAATTGGCAACATTTTGTTATTTGATTCAATTCAAGGGTCAGGTGTAAAAAACTTTTAAAAACCTTTTCAATCTATCAAAGGCTATTAAATGATGCGGCATATTTTGTATTGTGTTAACTTGTTCAATAAAAGAATTTTACTATTAACATTACGTCGATTCGGACGTGTTGTGTTCCCGATTGTATGGTTACATCAGCGGATTCTGATGTCTACGATGACGCTTACCTGATGTCTAGAGCTCAGGGTTGTCCTCTGCCTAGATAATAGCCCTTGATGCGCCCCTAGATACATGCCTTACTTTAATTCTAACTTATTTCCCATAGTAGATAGGTTTTTAATACCAATTTGTTCTGATAAATACATAAGTACCTAAATATATATTTTTAAATATTCCAAGCTCAAGTGAAGCTGCAATTCAAACGTTAAGAGCTGCTACAGCAAGAACATCACGTAAAGTTTAGGTGATTTACAAATTTGCAGAAACACAATATTAAAATATGACTGCTAACTTCAATTTTATGTCAGACAGAGCAGCTCATGTTTAGGGTTATTTAGTGTTTTTTTTTTTTGAGTAAAACATTTCCTGACGAATTAAGAAATATAATGAAAGAAGATGGTGGTTAATTAATAATTATGTTAATTATTTATGTTAACTAACATCCTCACCATATGTTTCATTTTACAGATATTGGCAAACTACCAGACAACGCCAAAGAAACTGCATATCTGGTGCTGCTATTTGATAATATTTTCGACTCGGTAAATGGCTGCTCTAGCAAAAATTGAAGGAGGAAAAACCTTTAGAACAGCTGTAACACCCACTTCCGCACACCACAAATTATGGAAAGAATATATTCCTGTGCTTATCCATGAGATACATAGACCCCAAAAATAATAAGCGTTCTACGGTTCCTTCTTTGATCAATTGGGTGAAAATATATAAGGCTTTAGAATTTTATTAAAAGATTTCCATAGATTGTGACTAAATTCAATTTTATTACAAAGTTTGAACCAAGACCCAATTGGCGGTCCAATATAGTAAAAAAAAATATTAAAAAAGGACTAGTATATCTGTAGGTATTATTAACAAAAACTCATTTTATTAATTTCAACGATTGTTTTAAATGTTCTCATTTTTTTAAAAGTGGCATTCTTAAGTTTTATATCGAATATGAAACTTTAAAATTACTCTCAGGAATAAATGCTAACACGTCATGGAATCGTTGAGATTAGTAAAAAACTTTGTTGCTGAAATAGATGATTGAGTTATTTGTGGTAGAAAAAATAAGAAAAGAAGATGAGTTTTTATTTTATTAATATAATATTTAGGATATATTTAACAGCTAGGTCTCGAAGTCTAGATATTTTTCCAAAATCGACATTATCCAAGACGATATTTTTAAAATAAAGTGTCCGTTGGAAGATAGAATTAATCTAAAGATTTAATTTAACACAATTATAGAATGAAACAAATAACTAAACATATACATAAAACAAAAAACTTATAAGATTGCATTGCAATATTAACTAAATAGTGTGTATAAAATAGGCGTAAAATTATCGTCAGACACTGGGTCAAAACGGTCCTAAAACCATAGTTTAAATTAATTAATTGGGGTAGAGTTGTAGTAGAAATGTAACGGCTATGTAATGATTTAGGTAAATTAGTGTACGTACATCAATATCATCAGTTGGAGCACGAGGATACATTATTGTTTAGGCGTCAAGCGCCTAGTCTTTTTAGCACAGCAACTCGGAATTCCGCAGTCATAGCTAATGACTCTAATTAAGAATACCGTCTGTATTTTTGTAATTTATAAAATCAGTCTTCCATTAAATTTATAACATCAAGACGGCCAGTTTTTTAATTCTATCCTGCTTATCCCGCACGCGTTATTGTCTAACGCCCTAATTAAATTGTACGACAACGATAATCGTACGCATTTAGTGCGTTCAGTACTTGATAGCGGTAGTACATCATCGAGTTTCATAACGGAACGACTATGTACGAGTAATAAGTTAAAACTTCCTACAAATCAAATTAATAGGTCGATTCTAGGCATAAATGACGCGTCTTCACGCGTAGGCAAGATATGTGATGTAAATATGACATCATTAAATAAGATGTTTGCTTGCAAACTTCATTGTTTTATTTTGCCATGAATTACTAATCCTATGCCATGCCGTGAAATTAATATTTTTGACTTTGAAATACCGTCCAACTTATGTTTAGCCGATCCCACTTTCCTCAAGCCCAGCGATATTGATTAATTGATAGGCGCTGACTTGTTTTGGGACTTGTTAGGAACACAAAGAATAAAATTAGGCACAGGTAAGCCAATACTTTGTGAAACCAGAATAAGTTGGATAGTAGCCGGACCTATAACACATAATTATTTTACATAATGTATAATTGCGGACATAAGATGTAATTTTACAAACATCTCTAATTGTGATGATGATAAGTGGGACCAAATCAGGTCTGACTTATCGCGGTTTTGGCAGTTAGAGGAGGTAAGTATGAATTCCTCTTATTATTTACCTGAGGAGAAATTGTGTGAGGATCATTTTTGTAAATATACGACGCGGTTAAGCGATGGCCGTTTTTGTGTTCGTATACCTCTCAAACAAAATCCCTCTGTTCTAGGAGATTCTTTTAAAAGGCAACACAATGTTTGTACTCTTTAGAACGTAGGTTAAAGGTCAAACCAGATGGTAGTAAGATCTGGTTTGGCCTTTCAGATCACAATTTTATGTCAGAGTATGAGACGTTAGGACATATTATGACTGAAGTCAAACCGTCTGACTTATCGTCAAATGTATATTATATCATCACGGTGTACTGAGGGAATGCAGTAGCACTACCAAGCTCCGCGTTGTTTTTAACGCAAGTAGTCCTACTTCGTCAGTCATATCTTCAAACGATTTGCAAATGGTTGGGCCTACAGTGCAGGACGATTTTTGTCCATACTTATTAGGTTTCGACAGCATAAGTATGTCTTAGCGGCTGATGTCGAGAAGATGTACAGACAAGTGATCGTTCATCCAGCTGATAGGCACTTGCAAAGGATAGTTTGGCGTAGCAGTACTGACGAACCAGTTAAGGTTTATGAATTGAATACAGTTTCGTATGGAACTTCGAGCGCGCCATTTCTTGCCACGCGTTGTCTCAAACAGATAGGCCTTGAATGTACCAATCAAAATACTGCTGAAATCATCAAGCATGATATATTTGTTGATGATTTGTGTTCAGGTAGTATGTATTTAGATGAAATCCAATTAATTTACACAGAAGTCACAAAAGCGCTGTCAGCAGCTGGTATGTCATTAAGGAAGTGGAAGTCAAACGAACCGCAATTGGTGTCTGAATCTGTTGAGTCATCACTCGACTTAACCATGACATCAAATGAGCCCGACAAATTGCTCGGCCTCTGTTGGTACCCAGGCTCTGATCAGCTTAGCTTCTCAATAAATAATAATTTTAAGTTGAATGCTAATTCTAAACGAGAATTACTCTCTGTGATTGTACGGATTTTCGATCCATTAGGACTTCTATCTCCTTGTGTAATTATTGTTATGAAAATGTTGTTGCAACAAATGTGGATTACGCTGGCCCTGTTATGCGTGCTAGCCGCCAGGGCCGTGAATGCAGGCTTGTGAAAGCATGTAGTATTTATTTGTTTTACTACCAAGGCAGTTCTTTTGGAGTTAGTAGGTGACTTAACTAGCAATAATTATGTACTGGCTTTGTATAGGTTTATTTCGCGAAGGGGCAAGCCCGTTGGCATCTACTCCGATAACGGTACCTCATTTGTTGGTGCGTATAACTCTCAAAATTTCTTAAGTCTCATGAAACCCGTTTAGGCGAAAGTTTGGCTAATGATGGAATTAGGTTCCACTTTATCCCCGCATATAGTCTTCATTTTGGCGGACATCGGGTAGCGGGAGGCAAAAAAAAAAGAAAAAATCATTGTTCGTGCACTTCGTTTCCGTGTTTATTATTATTTAAAATAGTAAAATGGCCAAAACGAACACTGATACGGCTATGAGCGAATTGGCGAAGAAAATTACATCGTTGACATTGAAGATCACATCCCAATCTGCACTGATTGAGATGCAAAATAAGAAAATTGAAGATCAACAACAGACAATTGATAATAATTCTATTGTTTTAAATAACTTAATGAAGGTAATTAAAGAAATGTCCAGTAAAATTGACAAAGTTGCAGCATCAACGCTTGTGAGCAGGATAGAAGATCCGACCGCATCAACAACTATGCAAGGAGCGAGCGAGACGGTGGTCCCAGCGATGTCATTAAATAATCCCAATGTGACGCTCCGCACGCGCCGAGTGCTGCGAACGGAACCTGAGGGCATGCTCACACAGAACAATAATACGAATGAAATTAATGTAACTTCTCAGCAACAGTTTGCCGAAGATGAGACATGTAATTCTGATGTGAATTGGAAATTGGTTCAACGTAGGAATAAGTTGGTTCCCAAGACTATTTCAAGAGGAGGGAACTCCCTTATTTCTTCATTCCAAGCAGTACAAAAAAAGAAGTTTCTCCATGTCTGGTCTTTGCATCCTGATACATCTGTGGAGGCGATAACAGAACATGTCAAGTCTATTTGTCCATCAAAAGACATTAAAGTGGAAAAAATTATCCCGAGAACTAAAAGAGATTACGCGTCCTTTATGATAAGAGTACCAGAATCTGAGTTTGAAAAAGTAAACAGCGTTGACAGTTGGCCTGTTAATACTCAATTCAACCAATGGGTGTGGTTTCGGAACTCTCACAGACCTACCAACTAGTTGGGGACAACAAATAGTCCCTAAGTCCATTCAGATCTACTATCAAAACGTCAGAGGGCTACGAACGAAGACTGAAACGTTTTATAAGAATTTGTTAGCATCCACTTACGACCTAATTGCTGTTACCGAGTCTGGTCTAAATAACTCTATAAAAGATGGTGAACTAATACCACCAGGTTTTAAGATAAGGAGTTACGTACTGCGGCCGTCGTCTTTAAAAAAAAAGGCAGAATGCAGCTAACGTGGAACAAATATTGGACACTGAACATTTGGCATTGGACATATAAAAAGGCAGCATGCCAATAAAAATAAGTATAAAATACTATACAAATGTAGTAATAAAAATACTAAACTCATGCCTTATACCATGTCTAACGTATGCGTGCCAAACATGGAAGTTCAGCAAAAAAAAAAGGACAAAATTAATTCATGACAACGAGGAATAGAGCGCAGTATGATGAATATAAAAAAAAATGCAAAAGATAAGACACAAAAATAAGATACACGCCCAATCATTAAAATGAAAGTGGGTCGGACATGTGGCGCGATTACGAGACCAGAGTTGGACCAAGATAGTGACCACATGGGCAGGTCCACAAGGCAAGAGAAAGAGAGGTAGAGCTGTAGCTAGCTAGGAAGATGATCTCAACAAAATGGCCGGCCCCAACTGGATTTAATTAGCCCAGTCTAGAGAGGACTGGCTATCTTTGGGTTCCTGCAGATAACTAAAGACAATTTACACACATTTAATTTAAAAAAATATTTAAAATCTAAAATAACAACTAAAATTAAATACTAAACCTAATAACTAATAAAAATTTATAATACTAGAATTTAACTTGTTTTTCCTATTTTTGTGTAATGTGCAAGGAAATAAAAAGGCTTTTTATTTTTATTATTTATATCCTAAACAGTTATTTAAAGAAAAAAATAATTTAAGAAACTTGATATAGATTTTAAAATACCTCACATGACATAGTTTGTTGACTTTATTTTTGTTTTTCTCTATCACAATTTGGCGTCTAGCTGTCGCCATATTGAATTTTGATTGCTGTCATGTCTTTAGTGACATTTGCAAGATTAATACGAATCGATTGACGCATGAGTCATCAAAATCGGTCTACGCGTTTTGTCTATATAGTGCCACAAAGGAACACATATACATACATACACGTCAAACACATAACGCTCCACAGTCGGGTAATAAAAACATATAGCAAAAGAAACTACGTTCCGACCGGGTGTCTATAAAATCTCCCTCTTTTTTTATTTTGTTTTGATATTATTATAACGCAATATTTTTTTCTTTTGTTATTTCGATTTACTTGACAGAAAAAGTTAATTCCGATAAGAAAATAGCTTATTTGTGTCGTTTTAAATCTGGTTTTTGATTTATTTGAAATTTGAACAATACGGGGTTAATTAATGTTTTATATGTTGCTTGATTTATGGACAATAAAAGGCCGAGGGAAATAAATTTTAAAGTTGGACGATGCAAAAAAAAGTGAATCCTGACCATTCAACAGCATTTAATGTTACAAGAATCCCTCAATTATCTAGCACAAAGTCTTCGAGAACTGAAGGATAACGAAGAGGTTATAAAATTCAATATGTTATTTCCCCAAATCATGGTGACGATCATATTTCGACTATTCTGATGCAGATCTGCACTATTTAAACCCGATCCGATTTTTTTTAAATCATGCTGTTTGGAGACTCGGGGATTTTCAACGACAGTAGTATCTTGTATGATATGCCCACGAAAATAAGCCGAAATACCGATACACATGCATGGAAAACTACTAAGTTCTAAACACAGTCTTCTTTTCAACCCACTTCAAAAAGGAGGAGGTTCTCAATTCGTCTGTATGTTTTTTTTTTTTTTTTTTTTATGTTTGTTCACCGATTACGCAAAGACGGCTGGACCGATTTGAAAAATTGTTTTTGTGTTTGAGAGGGTATACTTCCAAGTTGGTCCCATTGCCATCAGATCACGATCTGATGATGGGATCCTGGAGACGTGGGAAATCTTAAAATATTAAAAGCACACCTACAGTGATTTAGGTATATTTCATAGTGATTCGTGCATTTACTCTTAAAAAACACCAATTGGTGAAGTGGAACTGATGATGAAGACCAAAAATTACGAGCAGACCTATTCAATATTTCACAGTTTGCGATTCAATTAAGTACTTTAATATGGTATTGAGTAGCACTTTAATCTCGATATACTACTATTAAACAATGTAATAAAGCTGATAGTGAACTCCTCAACAATTAACGGCCCTGCATCGGGGCAAGCAATATTTCGTAAAAGGATTTGAGCAGATGACATAAGCCTATTGTAACTTAAGTGAATTATAAACCAACCCACTAAAAAGTGAGAAATAAAAACTTTTTAACAAAAAATATTACCGACTTCAAAAATAAATACAAGGCAACTAAAAAGCAAAAAATAATATACCTAGAATAACAAAAACAAATTAAACATTTTGAAGTTGGTGCCGAATAAAACATAAAGACTACTATTTCATGGCACCAACTTCAAAATGTTTAATTTGTTCTCTTCGTTATCCTTCAGCTCTCAAAGACTTTGTGCTAGATGATTGAGGGATTCTTGTAACATTAAATGCTGTTGAATGGTCAGGATTCACTTTTTTTTGGGTCGTTCAACTTTAAAATTTATTTCCCTCGGCCTTTTATTGTCCATAAATCAAGCAACATATAAAACATTAATTAACCCCGTATTGTTCAAATTTCAAATAAATCAAAAACCAGATTTAAAACGTCACAAATAAGCTATTTTCTTATCGGGATTAACTTTTTCTGTCATGTAAATCGAAATAACAAAAGAAAAAAATATTGCGTTATAATAATATCAAAACAAAATAAAAAAAGAGGGAGGTTTTATAGACACCCGGTCGGAACGTAGTTTCTTTTGCTATATCTTTTTATTACCCGACCGTAGAGGGTTATGTGTTTGACGTGTATGTATGTATGAGGCACTATATAGCGGTATATTTATATAGATTCCCGAATTATTTACACACCTATAAGTTTGTACGGAACCTTCAGTGCGCGAGTCCCAAAAGAACTTAGCCGGTTTTTTTAAATAGGGTGCATTTTCGTGGGTAAAGTGGGAGATTCAAAAAATAGTTTTGTTAACTGTACCTATCGTGTATCATATATACTACAAACGGACACTACTAATCACTGGATCGAATTTCACCGCACGAAAGTCCTCTCCACCGATCGCCACTTTTATTCCAGAGTAGTGCGAGAAGCGATTGAAATTAAAAAATACAAAAATTTCAATCGTTAAGATGGATTTAAACTATCTCCGACGTGGAATCCAGTGATTAAATTAGCATCACCTCGTTTTAGTTCGCAATCGTGAATATATCAGAATAGGCACCCGTCGGTTGACTTACAGAATAGGGACACGGTTAATGTTGTGTGCGCGGGTACTTGGAAGAAACAAGAAAATGTGATGGTGGATGAAGAAACGTCCGCCTCACACACGGAGTCGTTACATTGCTAGTAGTTAAAAAAAAATGTTGCTCTATTGAGTAGAAAACAATAAATAAAAATTGAGTATAAAACACGTCATGTAAGAGTAGTAAGTGTAAGAGTTAAAAATCTCACTTCTGTTATTAGCAAAAGTACATTAAAACATTTTTGTTTTTAACGGGATCTCTGTAAAGAAATAAAATTGAAAGATTTAACTTATACCAGACAACTGAAATTCGTAAACGCACTTAAATCATTCTAAATACATAATTATATCAAATCAATCAAAAATTATTTATTCACTTAAGAAGTTAAACTTACTACACTTTTGAACATGTACACTTTACATGTAATGCCTGTTTGCAAGCAATAGGTAAAGACGGCAAAAAAAATGTTTACAACAGTGTTTGTTTGTTGCCACCCTTATATTATACACCATATTAGAGGACTGGTGCAAAGGCAAGCGATTGAATTATTATAAAAAATATGACTTGAGAATCAATATAATATCAACCTCAATGGGTCAAATAGTAGCATATACTTATCCTAGTTAGGAATCGAACCCACAACCTCTACCTTAGCAGTCAGGGTCACTAACCACTAGACCAACAAGCCACTCGATTTACCACGTTATTTTCACTCTATAGACTTGCTTTCAAAATTGAAGGCACAGTCATTTCAAAGAAGAAAGGGGTCATATTTATGAAATTTCTTAAATAACTTTTAATACATATTTGAGACCCTTACACCCAGCCTTTCATTTGTTTTCATGTTACGCTATACTGTTTTTGTTAAGGTTTTCAATTTATTGTTTTGCTTAAGATTTGCTAATTGTTTTACAGCATCTGCGACTTTGCTACCCCTTCTCTAGTTATTTACGCCTAAACCCTTCAGAAATATGAATCCTTCCTTATCTGCAATTTTATTATATATTTTTGTTCCGTACCGTATTCGTTACCTGTACTATACAAAACACCTTATTTACGAACGCATTTTTATCATGACTTTAAAAAACATCATGTTGTGATATTTTCTGCGTCAATCAACTTCCTCTGATTGGAATTTATTGTCATCATAACAAACATGCAAATATTTTTCAGAAACGGTTCAGTACAGAAACGTTAATTAGTTCGTCTAGTAAAGATTGGGTGTAGGGGTAATACGCAAGATGTCTAAAATGATCTTTGTGTACATGTTATTTATTATTTTACCTTGTGCGAAGGTAAGCATGATAATTATGTTTGTTTGAAAGAAAAATATATCTGCACTGTGTTCTTTTCTAGAATTATCTCACACGAGCACCCGCACTGCGCGAGTGTGGCACTCGCTCTGTCTCTAGTACACTCTGGTCTCACTCGTTTTGAGTCTCTGCGCTGTGACGCACGCACACATAGATATCTATTAGTGCGTGCCTCAAAAATGGTTTTGAATAAAGCTTGTCATCTGTACGTGTATAACCTGTGGCGTAGCTCTTAATGAGTGAATTACATATATACACGTCTACGTAGGTACATGTCTATATATATAAGATGTGTAAGAATATTCAGGATAGAAGATACACAAAAATGATTTGTTATTGTGTTGAAGCTGAACACATTTTATGAAGTGAAAACATACCTCATTTTTGTATCAATTTATTTCAGGCTCCAATACCAGGAAGGTTCTTCTGGAAGCCTCGACTTTCACTTGTCTTTCATACTGGTAAGATTTAGTTATATTTAAACGGACTACAAAATAATTAAAAATGGTCTGCGTTAAAACATTAAAATGGGCATCGAGAATGATTTCTTGGCACTTAAATAATAACATGGACTGTAAATTAATGGCGGATAATAATACAATTATAAACGTCTATAAATTGAGTATATTAAAATTATTTTAATTTTGACGGCTACACATATTACCAAAGATAATAGATCTAGCTAGATGCCACATGTTCCTGTAACAGTAGAGGGTAGGTGGCGCTACTATCACGGTGCAGATCAGCTCTGTATATTTTAACCCTTTGACGACCACGGGGACACCGGTGTCCCAAATAGGAATAATACAATAAGACAGTGAATATGAAACTAATTTATATACAAATACAATAATTGCATTTTGAAAGATAGAAAAAGGGCCAGAAGCGATCGCTTCTGGCCCCGGTTTGGCTACGGAAGTCTCGGGTTCGATTCCTGGGTCTGGATTTCAAAAAAATTTCTATCTTTCAAAATGCAATTATTGTATTTGTAAAGTCTTTGGCAAGAAATGCCTATAAAAATTACTTTAATTTATATACTTTTGTAATTATATAGTTTCCGAAAACACCTTTTTGGTTTTTTATAATAGATAAACAAAATAAAAAGTATAGTTTTTTTCTCTATGGCTATTGGCAACTGACACTTCATTCGGCGCGCTAATCCTTTATTTTGCATAGGTTTCCCGAAGTGTAAAACTATTTTTTTCGTATTTACAGTATGAAAAAATCATTGCCTGGTATGTAAATTTTTATTTTATATACATGATAAATTATTATTTCTATTGAGTTTATCTATAAGTTATTATAAACATAAAGGGACACCGGTGTCCCTTTGGCCGTAGAGTGATACTATAAATGAGGAATAGTTATCTTGTCAATATGTAATAGTACCACAAGTAACTAATGTTTTTTGTCAAATACTCTTTTTTTTTTAAAATTTTAATCATTGCCGAATATGTTTTGTAAGGGTATTGGCGTTTTCGAACTTAGGGAAAATGAAATACAACAGATTTTGATGGCTGATAACAGTGACGTAGTTTACTGCTTAATAAAGAAGGTCAAAAGCTGACACAAGACGATGATCAAGGGATTATTGATGTGATTATTGAAGATACGACACTTCAAATTATCGACTCAACAAGGGTCTTCAAAGTCCACAGCAGAACCTGTGACCGAAGCACAGTGCAGTAATCAACAAGTTTTCAAGTAGAGTCAGAGATCGTACGTACCAAATATCTTTTAGTAACGTGGAATACGAATTCGGAAAAGTGCAAGTCTATCAAGAAGTTGAAAATGCACTATTGACTCTCTTTTGGTATATTCTGTCCAGCAACTAATTTCGATGATTTAGTACTATTTATAGTATTGGAGACAGCACAAAATACTCATCAAAATGGACAGGAATTTACTATAGAACTCGAAGAAACGAAAGCGTTTCTTGGTATGAATTTAGTTGTGGGCTATCATAGCTTGCCATCATTGAGGGACTACTGGTCTACAGAACCAGACATGACAGTAGGTACCATTAATATCGAATGTTATGCCGACGGCTCGATTCGAAGAGATTCGCAGGAACCTTAATTTCTGTAACAATGAAGTATATATTGTATGTTGTGTATAAAATTCAGCGGCAATTACCGACGCACCCCATGAAAAAATCCTACACTAGAAAGAGGTGCGTAAATTGTGCTAAAAAAAAAGAAAATCGATCTGCAAGCAGCTGTTTGAGACTTTGACTACTACTGAAAATAACCATAATAAAGTACGCTCAGAACACGAAGAGATGTCCAAGCAGAAACAAAAAGTAGTCGTACTTGCAGATCAGAGGGGCAAAAACGTTCAAAATATTCTACAAAATCTTCTTGGTGATGAGTTTATAGTTACAGTATTTTGAAAGTCAGCAGCAAAACTTAAAGGCATTACTAATTCGATAAAACAAGAACTCATGCATTTAACCACAAACTATTATATTATATTGTTAGGGGGTGTGAATGACTGTGACCCATTTGAGTTCAAAAGTGCTTGGTTACCTACAGTATGTAATACGAATGTTATAATTAGTGAGATACCCTTTAATCGGCACCTTAATGCTATGAAACTTAATTACGAATTGAAATTTATTTGTAGCAAATAAGAGTACGTGACATATATAGACATGAACTATATTAACTTTATCCCTAAATATAAAATTCAAATTTAAATTAACCCGGAATCATTATAATTCATTATTTTTGTCACCAACGACACCAACAGAAATTTTTGACATAATTAGGGAACTAAAGTCCACAAATAGCACGGGGTACGACAACATTAATTAAAAAATATTAAAATATGTCGCAAGTAGTATATCACCATTGCTTAGTATAATATTTAACTTGGTTTTAGAATGTGGTGTTTTCCCGGATAAATTAAAAATATCTATTATAAAGCCACTGTTCAAAAAACAAAACAGAGAGGACATGGAATGTTATAGACCGATTGCACTTCTATCAGTTTTCTCTAAGATTCTTGAGAAAGTTATATATGTTCGCCAAAACTCGTATTTGAAGAAAAATTGTGTTTTTATCAATGCTCAACAGGGTTTTAGAAAAAATCATACCATCAATCTACAAATTTTTAGATCTTATAATTAATTGTGTAGATAGCAAAACAAATGTGTGTGAGTGCAATGCAAATGTTGACCATAAAATTTTGCTACGTAAGCTAGAGGCATACGGGATTCGAGGAAACGTGTTGGATTTGCTAAATTCATATATACATAATAGATATCAGCTAACACAAATTAGTCGAATATCGTCTAGCACTAAAACAGAATGTTTCTATTCGTCTAGTTTAAGAGAAGTTAATTACGGAATTGCCGTGTGGGGTGCGGCGTTAGAATACAAACCTCCACCCCTTCTCCTCCCGAGGGTGTCGTAAGAAGCGACTAAGGGAACAGTCGAGCAGGTGCAACTTCTGCTTAGAGATGGAAAACTCGAAATAAACCCTATACCAACCCGTCTGGTCAGCGTGGTATAGTAGGCCAAATCCTCTCAAATATTAATTGAGAGAGGCCCATGTCCAGCAGTGGACTGTAAAGGGCTGTTGATGATGATGATGAATTACGGAATCCCTCAGGGTAGCGTATTGGGTCCCCTGTAGTTTCTTGTGTACATAAACGACCTTCCATAGTGTACCCAGCATCCAATGATTTTATTTGCAGATGATAGCACGATAATACATAAATGTGAAGATATTGACAATTTTAATGAGGAAATTAATACTTCTTTAGCAGATAGAGTGACATGGCTTAGACATAATAATTTAATTGTAAATCTAAATAAGACAAATATGATGACATTCACAACTCGTCAAAACAAAGCTACGAGTAATAAAGTGTATGAAATTGTTTATAATGGTAAAAGAATAGAGCATCTTGATTATACAAAATTTCTAGGTCTACATATAGATAAACATCTAAGCTAGAAAGCGTATGCAAAAAATTAAATCAATGCTCTTATGCACTTCACATGCTAAATAGCCAGTAAAGTTTCGTAGACTTAATCCTAAGATACGGAATTATATTCTGGGGAATTCTAATGGCAAAGATATGGTTTTTAAATCTAAAAAAAGATGTGTACGTGCGATGTGCAACTTACAACAAACTGACAGTTGTAAACCTCACTACAAGGAACTCAGAATACTTACGCGCCTAGTCTTTATATTTATGAGAGTGCCGTCTTTGTCAAAAGTAATATTAATAATTACGAAAACTGTAATAATAGGAGGTATCCACATAAACTTCGAATACCCAGCTCTCGCACTGCGCTATCTAGTAACAGCGTCATCAGTATGGCCCCGAAAATTTATAATAAGTTGCCCCATTCGGTAAAAAACATCACAAATATTGACAAATTTAAAAAAACATTAAAACTTCAGGCCAGGACATAGCACCACCACTGCTCTTCTCAAAGTAACTGGCGACATTAGAACTGGCATGGATGATACCAAAGCTACGGTTTTAGTTTTGGTTGATTTTTCTAATGCTTTCAATTCTGTCAGCCATGATATCTTACTCTCTATCCTATCTCATCTGATGTTCTCGGCAGGTTCTTTAAACTGGTTCTCATCTTATCTTCGGGGACGCCAGCAGTCTGTGCGCGTGGGTGATACTTTATCGAGTTGGCGCGATCTTGACGCTGGTGTTCCTCAAGGCGGTATTCTTTCTCCTCTATTATTTTCTATTTTTATCGATCTCATTACTAATGTCCTTCAGTGTGCGTTCCATCTTTACGCAGATGACTTGCAGTTATATGCCCAGGCCAATGTGAATAACATATCCGAGGCCATAACTAAGCTTAATGGGGACCTTAACGCTGTCAAGACCTGGTCAGACAAGTTTGGTTTGACTATAAATCCGTCTAAGTGTCAGGCCATTGTGATAGGGAGTCAACGCCTTTTAACTCGATTGAACACCGACACATTACCTCCTGTCATATTTAACGGCTCCATTATCGCGTTACATTCTTCGGTTAAGAATCTCGGGATTTTCCTTGATACCACCCTCAACTGGCATACTCAAATAACAAATGTAAGTCAAAAGGTTACGGGTACTTTGCGGGCGTTATATCGTCTCAAGAACTTTCTTCCTTATAAAACTAAAGTAATGCTCGTCCAAACGCTAATATTCCCCTTGATTGATTATGGTGATGTATGCTATCTTGACCTGAATGCAGAGCTCCTTAATAAACTTGACCGACTTCTAAATAACTGCATTCGATTCATTTTCAATCTTCGTAAGTTTGACCATGTTTCTTCCTACCGTTCCGAACTTAAATGGCTCCCTATTCGCCAGCGACATAGTTTACGCGCTCTCACTACACTCTATTCTATTCTTAATTCTCCTACTGCCCCTTCTTACTTGACTTCCTACTTTCAGTACCTGCACTCAAATCACAGTAGAGATCTTCGATCTTCCGACAATCTACTTCTTTTATGCCCTGCTCATTCTTCTGGATTCGTCGGATGCTCTTTTATAGTTCAATCTGTTTCTCTCTGGAATGCCCTGCCCCCCGAAATTAGGATGGCACCCAATCGCCTTAATTTTAAATGGAAGGTACGCACTTTATTCCTTGATGGATCAGCTGAATCATCACAACATTAGTAACATAAATATTAGTCTGTATCTATGTATTTATTTATGTATGTATGTATGTATTGCTGTAAGTATGTATACTATTGTATAGTTATGTATGTAGGTATATATGTATGTATGTATTTTTGTAAGTATGTATAGTATTGTATAGTTATATTGTTTTATTTGTGTATTATGTAAGAATAATAAGGAAGTTCCTATTTTACAATTAGGTTACTGCACCTTTCACACATTCCATTTCTACATCACCCTAAGGTAGACTGGCAGAGAATGCTTTTAGCATTAAGTCCACCTTTGTACAACTTTGTGCATAAAGTTTTAAATAAATAAATAAATAAATAATAGATAAAACTTACTATTCCGTATTAGAGTTCTTAAATGAAAAAATGGTTTGAGATGTGTGACATGGCTGGTATTAGGCAATATTTATGACATTTTATTGTTTAATTAAAATTTTGAACTTTCTAATAATTGTTGACCTTATAGTTATTGTTATTACTATTTTTATGTCCAAATTGATTAATGATATTATGTACCGAAATAATAAATTTGTACGCCTGATGCATGGCAGGGCATAGCGAAACCTACACTGTATATTACCAACTAATTGTAACCAATGTTCCACGAATAAATATGAATTGAATTGAGTATGAAAACAGAGCGTGCCACTTTATCCCCACCGCGCATGACGTCACGCGAGCGTTTTAGTGATGTACCTACCATAAACAGATCGTTTCAATCGCAAGACATTATTCATCCAACAGGGTATTGATTTTAAATCGACCAATTTGATTCGATACTGCTGTTTGTTAATTTTTTTAATAAAAAGAAAATGGTTAAGGTCAACTGGGGCAATTGCGTTGTATTTTTGACTCACGCAATTTTTATGCTTTATTTTTAAAAAATCGTGATATAATTAACAAAATTCTTTCGTTATAATGTACCTTCATATTTTTCCTTTTGTTTTAAGCTATATTAAAAAAATATCTACTGTTTTAATTGCAACAAGTTAGCACAAGTTTATTATCTAACTAACTGGAGCCCGCGGCTCCACCGAACTAACATTAAATCCCCCATTGAAACCGGGATAAAAGCAACCTATGTGTTCTTTGCCGGGTTCAAGCTATCTCCATAGGTGTCACATTTCTGCCAAATCTGTCCAGCCGTTTTCCCGTGAAAGAGTAATAAACATCCATTCACCCATCCATCAAGCCTCACTAACTTTGCATTTTTAAAATTAGGTACTAGGATCATTCTTCGACAACGATACAAGCATTTATTTATTTTTAATAATTTAATATAAGTCTTACACATATTAAAGTAAAGGATTGAACTATTTGTACTACATTATATAGATTGCACAAGATTACCACAAAACGGGAATAATGCACAATCAATTTTCTAGAAAATAAAAAACGTACGAACATAGGTGGTATTTACGTACTGAACCTTATATTGAGATCAAAGTTATCAATAGCATAGAATCAGCCTTCATTATAAAATTTACAATCTTTCTTTTTGAGTGGCCAACCTTGTGTCAGAATTATTCAGATCACCCTTAATGACATGACCTAACGACTGTTAGCGAGATGATAATAGCCTGAACCGATTTTTAACGTGCCCTCTGAAGCACGGATACACTCAAATGTAATATCACTATGCTATACGACTTCAAAATTTAGTTATAAAAAGTTTAAAATTAAATAATCGCGCGATTGCGTAAGCCCACAAAATAGAAGGATTAAAATTAAAGAACCCCAAATTCACTCCAAACCCTTTCTGTACCATTTAATAAAATAGTAAAACAAAATAAATGTTGATTTTGATTTAACTGAATTGAAAACCTCTTAATTACTAAATTATTGACCTTGAAACAGGACGAGTTTATTATTCATTTGTCTTTTCGTAGTTTTGGTTTTTAATTTTTTCGTTAAATAAACGTATATCTATTTATGTATACATCAGCTATTGCCTTTATTAGATTAACTAAATGGTGCTTGATCAAACTGATGGATGGTTATGCAATTAAAAATATTACTATTATTAAAATAACGCAAAATTTTAGTAGTAATGTGAAATTTATTTACCAAATTTTGTGATTTATTTATTATTTCTCTTATAACTACTTCAGCAACTTTGCATACTTGTATAGAATTCTTTAAGGGATACACTAAACCACCTTTGTCATTAAACATAACAATATAGGTACCTATGTAGTTATTACCAAAATGCATTCTCGTTCCTCCGGTTATCTGTTTCATATATCGAGCGCGAACAATTTGCGATTGAAGAAATCGATATAAAGTACCTAAACATAACATCACTACTTGTAGAAAAACGACAAAATCCCCTGTACCACGACATTTATTTGTTGTTGTGTTGTTTAATAGTTTGAATTTCATTGCGTACTTTCAACGTATAAGACATATCTTGTTGCAGTACACGCGACGTCATGCGGCCGTGATTGAACGTTGAATAATATCACGCGCGCTCCAATCGGCTCCGATGCGCTCATTGGAGACACTCTTTGACTTACTACTGACCGATTCTAGTTATATGTGTGTTCTGAGCTTTTACACTATATTGACAGTATTTACTTGCCTGGTAAGGTAAGATTAATTAAGAGAAAACATGTTTAAAAACTCAAATCCAAATTTCAAATATCTTGTTTTCGTAAAACCAAATTAATGAATAATGAAAAATTGACTAATTATTACATACTAAAAGAATAATAATAATTATGATTTGTTTGAAAAAAACTGAAGTTAGGCAGCAGTTCCAAATGTTTAAATCATGAGAAGAAGCTGCCAAGAAACTCATGGGCCACTCTTGTAAAAACATCAAGTTATATTACAAAAAGATTTTATTAAGCGGACTAATGTGTTTGGTGACTTTAAACGTTTATAAAACAAGGACAGCTAAATAATAATACTAATAAATAATTCTAAAATAAGTAAATATAAACCTAAAAAGGTTAGAAGAGTTGCTATTTAAAGTTATTGTACTTCACAAATTATTTTCTTTCGTTCTTTGTATTTTATTAAAAAAAGAAGTAAAAGGATACCAAAGCACACGCTGATTTTCATCACTATACTGAACTATACTAAGAAAACTGATACCGTATGTATCAGTTTTCTCATTTCCTTCATCTCGTAGACGTCAAATAATTCTCGCTGTGAAAGCACAAAAATCTAAAAGCGATTTTAAAAGACGCTGCATGTAGCGTGCGAGGCGATTTAATTTCTTTATATGTGCCTGTAGGCCATTGTAACAACCAGACATATTTGAAGTATTATTGTAGGACTGACCTCTCGCATTTTTTTATATCAATGTTATATTAATACAAAAAATTCGAGTTCGTCCCCTTTGTGACTTACGATAGGAATCAACGCATATGGGGAAATATTTGGATTTAATAATTTCATTAACAATCAAATTTAAAACCTTACTTCCCAACATTTCAATAAGTTCCTCAGAAATCGTTAACGACAAATGTGATTGTCTTCCTTTTGCAGCATACCAGAACCAACAATTTAATTATCGCCATGAAATGGTAATCCACGAGATAATAAAAATGTAATTACTGAGACCAGTCTTTGTGAAATGTTCATCCAATATTGTCTTTCTTTGTTGAATGCGATTGCCGAAGAGGTGTCAATTCGGCCGTGAATACGTCGTCTACTAATCAGTGTCTGTACACATTCTCGGTGCGATACATTTTTCCAATCATAAATTCTTGTTTGAAATTGCGATGGGTTTGTAACTCCACCAAAAAGAACACATGGCAAATAGTATACTTTCCAGAGATGGCGAATACAAGAGCCACACTCGTTTAATTTTACCACTACTTGTATGTTTCCGAAAAAACATTGATTAAATAACGGTTCGGCTGCGTTCCGAATTAACGCTTACTTTACTTATAGTTTAGTTAGTTAGTTTTACCTGGGCGAAAAAGAAAACCGCACTTAGCCTCACAACTGGGCCATTGTGCGTGTTCTACTTATCCTTTCTATCACTCCAGCCAACCGATGCACTCCCAAAACGCCAGCAGCTTGCCCAAGTTTCTGCAGGCTTCCTGAAGGGATGTTGGTGTTGCCAGGAGTCGCCGAGAGCCCGTTGTTCTGTTACACTGCTACACTCCGTGAGCACGTGTTTTGGTGTTTCTTCTGCCTTCATACATCCTCTGCAAAGGGGACTATCCGTCACCCCTATCCTGAAAAGATGTTATTCGCAAATTGTTCCTGGTCAGCCTGATGAGATTGCGAGTGAGTCTTTTGGACATCATTGGAATCACCTCTTTCGTGTGTCTGCAGTCATCGGTGTTGTTCCATTCTGCTTGGTGGGAAGTCTCAGTTTTTTTCTTGCAGCCATGATTTTATTTGAGAAGTAGGCAAGGGGAGTAGTGGTTCTGGTCCGTATGTGATTAAATTAGATCCCTGCCTTGCCAGTTCATCTGCTGCGTCGTTGCCTATTGAGTTGCTGTGCCCTTTGATCCATTGCAGGGTCACTGTGTTGGGTCCAGTGATCTCCTGAAGGGCCATGTGACAGTCCATGACAAGGGCTGAATTGATTGTTCGGTTTTATAGTGCTAGGAGTACGGAGGCACTATCCGAGACAATTTTTATGTTGAGACCCTTGATGTCTCTTGCCGCAACCGCTTGGGCCGCTCTGGTGATTCCAATACATTCGGCCTAGAATATTGTGTTCCTTTTGTCTAAAGATGTTGACAGTCTTATGTTGAGGTCATCCGAGAAGACACCGGCTCCGGTTCCCTTAACGGTTTTGGACCCGTCTGTATACATTCTTACCGTGTTTATACCTGAGCTGTCTTTCGCTTCTGGCATCAGTTGGATTCTGTATCCTCGGTTAAAAATATATTTTTGTGGTATTTTATCCACTGGGGCATCAAGAAGAGGTTTCTCTTTGGTGATGCCCGATAAAATTTTCTAGTGTGTTGGTCTGTTGTCTTTTTTCCATAGTTTGTTTGACCTAAGTCTGAGGGCCGCTGCCATTGCCTCTTCCTGAATGACCAGGTGTAGTGGTTTCAGGTTTAAGAGACATTCGAGTGCTGCTGATGGGGTGGTCCTCATACATCCGGTTGCCGCAATGCTGGCCAGGCGCTGTACGCTCTGGAGTTTGTTTCTCGTGGTGATCAGTTGTGTTCTGGGCCACCACACTACTGAACCGTATGTTATTGTTGGTCTGATAACTGCTCCGTATAACCATAGTGTAATTCGGGGATTGAGGCCCCATTTTTTACCAACTAGTCTTTTACACTGCCAGAAGGTTATGCAGGCCTTTTTCAGTTTTGTTTCTAAGTGACTCGCCCAATTGAGCTTGTTGTCTAGAATGACACCCAGATATTTAACTTGTGTAGCTAGGGTAACTTCACTTTTGAAGAATTTTGGTAATTGGAGTTTATTTTACTTATATCGTCAAATACAGCTATTTTTAGTTCTACTTAGTATGAGGTATTTCATCAACTGACAACATCGAAAATAAAAAAAAATATTGAGGAAATATACAAATTTTCAAAAAAATAATCGTTATATTATACTTTTTTTTTCTTGGTGCGTGCAAGGGCCCTGCTTGTAGTCTTCCTACGTCCTTACAAATAAACAAATAAACTCTTCAGCTTTATATATTAGTATAGATAACAAGGCTAAATGATTACTCTGCTGAATCCTCCAGATAACTTCTGTATAGTTAACATACCTACTTTATTTTAAAATCCTAAACGGCTGGTGGACAAATGATAGATATTTATTTATATATGTATACTAATATCTATAAAACATAATATAGATATCAGTGTACATTTTGGTGACAAGTGCAAAGTTCTTAATACCACCAAGACCACGAACCTTTAAATAACTCGAATATAATATTTTCAAAACTTTTAAATTATTATTTTCTATATAGCTTTTTTAAAAGCAGGTCAAGCTTTTGAGCTTATACATGAGCTCAAAAGCTTGACCACCGAAGATTCCGCCACTGGGTCCTCTAGGATGGCTGGGCCCCTAGGCTGGGTCATTGTAGAACTAGCTACCCTGTACAAGTTTTTCGGCGTAGTCACGGCAGAATACTTTCCATATTTGTTTTATACTAACTTATTGCGAGTAAGCTTGGCATAATATAGTGGTTTGCATAATATATCTTCTACGTAATCTCAGCTTGATTAGAGACAAAACATTTTCAGTGGGGTTTGAATCTAGTGACTGTGTCCAACACTTGAATCGTTTTTTCATTATTCCAGGTCAAATGAAGTGACACAGGTTGATTGTTTTCTAAAAAAAATCGACTACTGTTACTTAGCTATCAAAATAAGTAGCGGCTACTATAAGACACCTTTTCACTGAATTATATCAATATTTATTAAGTACAAAAGATAAGACAAGTATGTCACAGGCATTTTACTCAAAGTCTAATTTGAGGAAAATGCCTGTGACATACGGGCGAACAGACAGACAGACGGACATGACGAAACTATAGGTTCCGTTTTAAAAATGGTAATAGGTACTATCAGCAAGACAACGCAAAAAAGACTAGAGAGACATAGAGCTTGTTTAATATCTATTTATGTACTGCTTTACTTGCATACATTGTATTTAAGGCACAAAAAGATATCCTGTGAAGCAATGGTAACGATTTACAATTGTTGTAAAAATTCGTCGTTACACATCGTGGAATGCGCTGAACCCATAAATCATAGTTCATAGATACATATATATACATAAAGCTCTGCAAAGAATATCGTTTTAAAAAATAGCATCTATATAGAAAAATATGGTATTATATAGCAACATTACATTTTCATAGACTAAGATGTATATATAATCTTTCATGACCAAGAAGTTCGTTAAAATAGAGGTTTATCTTAAATATATCTATACTAATATTATAAAGCTGAAGAGTTTGTTTGTTTGTTTGAACGCGGCAATCTCAGGAACTACTGGTCCGAATCGAATAATTATTTTTCTGTTGGGTAGCCCATTTATTGAGGAAGGCTATAGGCTATATATCATCACGCTGCGACCAATAGGAGCGGAGCAGTAATGAAAAATGTTGCAAAAACGGGGAAAATGTACGCATACGAAGTTGCGCGAGACAGCTAGTGTAATTTAAACAGGTTTATTAGGATAAGTACACAGTCAACGTATTGGAACCAAGTTGAGCCGTAGTTGTCTACGGACTAGACAAGCATCGAGCAGTCGTCAGATGTCACTAGAGAAGTGCCCATCTCGCTAGAGATGTGCCTACATTACACCTCCACCCTTATTAACTTAACATAACTAATTAGAATACAATAATAATTACTAAAAGAATAATACATTAAACGACCGTAATAAATATCAAAACAAAAATAACTTAATCAAATTCTTCCCAGCCATACAGACGTACCGGCCTTCTTTCCCTTTTGGGGCGGTTTACTAGTGTTTCTGCGGGTTTTTCTAAATGATCCGCGACCGCTGATTCCTCTATGCATAGTACACCAGGCGCGCTCGGTCCGCACGTATCGCTTGACACATTCGAACTACACTCCACCCCAGTGCCCATATGCGTTTCACCAGTCGTTTCCCGTCCGGGAAGCAACCCTGCTACAGTGGGAAGTGACAAATTAACTTTGCTATCATATATCGCAGGTGCTAAATTAACTCGGTCGTCAAATATCGCTGATACCCCATAACTACTTCTCCTTTTCTTAATATGGTCTATCCCTATCAATAACATAATTACGAGAACCAACTTCCTCTATGACAGTACTATCCAGCCACTTTCCGTCTGTATGATCCTTTACCCAGACAGGGTCCCCTACATTTAAATCTCTGTCGGTACCCCCGGCATGATAACACTGTCTACTTTGCGCTTCGCGTACTCTCGACTCAATTTGCCTATCCTCCATAAGCAAGTCTAACCTTGTTCTTTGGCACCTACGTTGTAGTAACATGTAGAGCATAGTACAGCTGGTGACACACCAGTAGTATTATGCTCTACATTCCTATACATCATTAAATATGTCTGTTTGTTTGTTTTAACGGAGCCACAATGTCGCACTTAGCCTCTTAATTGGGCCATTGTGCGTACGTTGTAATGTGTCAGTTCTTTTCACTGCAGCCAGCCCAAACACTCTAAGAAGCCCAGCATTCCCTGCAGGTTGCTGCAGGCTTCAGGGAGGGATGACGGTGTTTTTAGGAACTGTGCCCGGTGCTCGGCCACACTGGTACATTCCATGATTACATGCTTGAGCGTTTCCTCATGTTCCATGCACCCTCTGCACGGTGGGCTATTTGTGATCCCGATGGTGTACAGGTGCTTGTTTAGAGGACAATGGCCTGTCAGGATGCCTATTGCTTTTCGCAGTTTGTCCCTGTTAAGTCTGATTAGATTCCGAGCGTACTTTCTGGGCGCTGTTGGAATCGCCTTTTTGTTTGTCTGCAACCGATGTTTTTTCCTCATTCCAGTTGGTGGTTTTCCTCTGTTTTCTCACGCAGCCAGATTTGTACCTGGGCTTGGGGTAAGGGCATTATCGGTTCGGGGCCGTGGATATTCATTTTGGATCCCCGTCTCGTTAGCTCATCCGCCGCGTCATTTCCAATTGAGTTGCTGTGTCCCTTTATCCATTGCAGGGTCACTTCATTATCTTGGGTAATGGCCTGAAGTGATTCATGGCATTGTTGAATAAAGGTCGGGTTTATGCTGGTGTTTGACAGCGCTTGTAGCGCTGAAGCGCTGTCGGTTACAATTTTTATTTTTAGATCTTTTGCATTTCTGGCTGCGACTACTTGAGCCGCTTTGGTTATGCCAATGCATTCTGCTTGGAAAATCGTGTTTTTTCTGTCCAAAGCAGTAGATATCTATATAATATTGAGGTCATCTGAATAGACTCCTGCTCCCGTGCCTACCGCGGTTTTGGATCCATCCGTGTATATTCTAACTTCAGATGGTCCGGAGCTATCTTTTGATTTGGGTTTAAGTCTGATTTTGTATCGTTGGTCAAAGTTATGTTTTTGGGGTATTCTATCTGTTGGGGCTTCCAGGAATGGATATTCCTTTGTAATTTCTGATAGAATTCCCGAGTGTACTATCCCTTCATCGTTTTTCCAAAGGCCGTTCGCTTTTAACCTGAGTGCAGTGGCTGTCTCCTTGATTTCGAGATGAAGCGGTCTCAGGTAAAGGACATGTTCTAGCACAGCCGAAGGGGTGGTTCTCATATAGCTTGTCATGGCTACGCATGCTAGGCGTTGAAGACTCTGGAATTTGGTCTTCGTGGTGATCAATTGTGTCCTAGGCCACCACACCACGGAGCCATAAGTGATAATTGTCCGTATTATTGCGGTGTAGAACCACAGCGTTATCCAGCGGTATTCTTAATCCCCACTTTTTACCTATTAGCCTTGTGCACTGCCAGAATATATGCAGGCTTTAGTAGGCTCTAATCGCATCATTCTTCTAGGAGTTCGAATGCTGAGCGCAGTACTTTACATAGTACGTTCTCTGCAGTACGTCTGCATAGCCAATTGTGGTGTACCCTCTTTTATTGAGTTTCCTTAGGAGGCTTGTCCACCACAATGTTCCACAGAAGTGGTGATAGGACCCCTCCTTGAGGGCATCCCCTCACCACTGGTGATGGTGCTCACAGTGACCTGTACGGCCCTTTTGCTAACTAGCTCTGTGATCCAGCTTCTCAGGACTGGCTCCACCTTGATTTTTTGTAGGACGTGGCTTATGCTGTTATGCATGGTCTTATCGAAAGCTCCTTGAATATCTATGAACGCTGCCAGGGTTGATGCTTTGTTCTTTAAAGCTGTTTCTATTTTGTGTACCACTAGGTGAAGTGCAGAGACTGTTGATCTCCCTTTCCTGTATGCGTGTTGTTGAGGGTGGAGTGGTTGCTTTGTTAGTGCTCCTTCCCTTAGGTCTCTAGTAGACAAACACCTTTCTATAGTTTTTAGTAGAGAGGAGGTAAGGCTGATGGGTATATATGATTTGGCATCAGTGTAGTCTTCTTTTCCTGGTTTGGGTAAGAAGACTACTTTGGCCTCTGTCCATGTTTTTGGTATGTATTTAAAAGCAATGCACGCTTTCAAGATTGGCAGTAGGTACTCCATTACCTTATGCAGTTGCCAGTGTAGTAAGGCCGGAAAGATACCATCCGGTCCTGCGGATTTGTAGGGTTTGAAACTTAACAGCGCCCATTTGAGCTTGTCCGCAGTTACAACCACACCTGCAACTGCCCACTCCTCTGTGCTAAGATTGCTAGGATGATGATGGACTTGCCAAATTGGTGATTGTTCTATTTGGCAGCCGGGGAAATGTGTTTTCAGGAGGACGGCACTCATTTCTTCGTCTGTGGATGTGAAGGTGCCATCATCTTTTTTGAGTGAGCCTGGGTTTTCAGGTCCACTTTTTGATAGTATTTCTGTAAGTCTGGCGGCTTGATTGGTAGATTTTATGCTGTTGCAAAAATTTCTCCAAGACTCGGTTTTTCGGAACCTGGTCCGTTTTTTGTATTTGTTCTGTGCGAGCTTGTATTTATCCCAGTCAGTTTTTTTCAGGGTGATTTTTGCTCTGTTAAATAATCCTCTAAGTTTGTGTCGAAGGCGTTCGAGTTCTGGCCCCCACCATTGTCGTTTGCCTTCAGATGTCACTGTTACTTCCGGACATGCTGTTTCATACCTACTAACTAAAGAGGTTGTTAGAGCTTGTATGTTTTTTTTCAATGTTTTCTGTGTGTCCGTCATGTATGTGTCTCGTAGGTCTGTGTTGGTTAAGTTTATGTACCTTGCCATGTCCGTTTTGCGCGGGTTGCGGTATGGGATGGGGTCGGGTAATTGGAGTTTGAATGTAAAGCATATGCGTCGGTGGTCCGCTAGGAATGGTTCATTGGACACGTGCCACCCTTTGATATGGTCATCTATAGCATATGTTGATAGGGTAATATCAATAATAGTTTGGTACCTAGAGTTAACGAAGGTTGGTTCCGTACCTTTGTTGGCAATACATAAGTTTGTTTTGAAGAGGAATTCGGCAAGTAACTCATCCCTATTGTTTGTGTCCTTACTTCCTCACAGAGGATGATGTGCAGTGCAGTCTGCGGAGATGATCAGATTCCAGTTGTTTGCCTCGCAGTGTTTTACCAGGTCAGCAAGTTCCCTTGGACGGATCTCACTGTCTCCCGGCATGTACACTGATGCGAGGATTAAAGGTGATTTTCCTTCTGTGTTTATTCTCACGGTTGTGAGGTCTCTGGAACAGAATTGGTTTGGTAGGGTCGACACTATGTGTTTTGGCATGTAGATACAAGTTCTAGGTTTTTCTATTGATATGTCTAGAAATATCTTACCGCCGATGTTATTGAGACCGCAGATTTTATTGTTTCTAATCCAGGGTTCCTGGATTAGGGCGACGGTCATTTTATTGACCTCCAGCACTCTTCGCAGTGAGGCCGCCGCTATCTGCTTGTGCTGGAGGTTTGTTTGTACAATTGCTACAGTACTAGGGAGTTCCGAGGAGGCCATCCTCATCACTCGTTGCTCCTTGGTTCTGCAGCGCCGGCTTCTGCTCCATCTTGCTCTGACCCCTAGGGGGAGCTGATGTGGCTATCTCCGGTGTCGTTGTTTCTGTTTGTTTCGTTTCCTCTCTTGGCTTTGCGATCTTTGATTCCGGTTCGTCATTGAGGAACCGGATGTAGCTGCTGCCCGCAATGTGAGCTACGCGTCGTCCACGCGCCAGGATGGTCTATTTTTGATCTTCAGTTATACCCAAGTAATTTTTATAGGCATTTCTTGCCAAAGACTTTACAAATACAATAATTGCATTTTTGAAAGATAGAAAAATTTGAATCCAGACTCAGGAATCGAACCCGAGACTTCCGTAGCCAAACCGGGGCCAGAAGCGAACCACCTATCTGGACTATGCTACTAGATATCAAATTCTTCTATCTCTTAATGCTTTTACGGGTTAGGCCCCCGTAGCGCCATCTAGTCGAAAGTTAAAGAACTATCACGGCTTTTGTTATTGCTTCGTTACAGAGAGCATTTTAACAAATTATGATGACGCAGGCCGAATATTGAAGTAATTTTTATAGGCATTTCTTGCCAAAGACTTTACAAATACAATAATTGCATTTTTGAAAGATAGAAAAATTTGAATCCAGACTCAGGAATCGAACCCGAGACTTCCGTAGCCAAACCGGGGCCAGAAGCGAACCACCTATCTGGACTATGCTACTAGATATCAAATTCTTCTATCTCTTAATGCTTTTACGGGTTAGGCCCCCGTAGCGCCATCTAGTCGGAAGTTAAAGAACTATCACGGCTTTTGTTATTGCTTCGTTACAGAGACACGGCTACGGAAGTCTCGGGTTCGATTCCTGAGTCTGGATTCAAATTTTTCTATCTTTCAAAAATGCAATTATTGTATATGTAAAGTTATACCCAAGGTCAGGTAGACGAGCTTCTCTGCCGATGTTGGGTCCTCTTTAATGTCATCTACCGTGAAGTTGTATAGGTGCCAGGCATCAATCGATATAGCTTGGGTTCTGAATCCGCATAAGCTTAAGCAACTTGCCCGACTCGGTGATGATGCTGTGGAGTAAGGGACTCGCTCTGATTCTCTTTGTGATATCTGACTGTCGGATAACAGTCAGAGTGGTCGATGGCACCGGCGATGTCATCGTTGGCACGGTCTTTTAGCCAGTTCAGGGTATCTTCGTCCTCGCACCACATCGCTAAAACTCCGTCCATATGGAAGGGTCGACCGCGGAATTGTGGTATCACAGCGTTGTCGGGAGCTGCTAGCGAGTATTCGACAATGTTGTGCATTCTGTCCTTCCTGAGCTGCTCGGCTTTTTTCGTGGAGAGGTTTACTGACGGGACTGTGCAGATCGCTACCCTTAGGTGCAGCTGTGCTGCACCTGCGTAGCTCTCCTCTCGCTTCGGTTTCTTTTCCGGTTTCGCGCGTTTGGACTCTCCCCTGGGTGACTGCGTATCATCCATGCGTCGGCGCTTGTACGAGCCTCGCATGTCCTTGCGTCTTCCCGTGTCGGGCCGCTCCCTTGCAGGTGCGGTGGGTCCATCCGCAGCGTGCTTCCGGTCATAAGACCGTCGCGGTCTGTCGCGCCACCTTTCTCTTCGTTTGTACGGTGTTGTGTATGTTTGTTTTCTAGCCAGTTCTCTATGTGTGGTTTTTGATGTGCTAGGGGTAAACGTTACAGGTTCGCGCTGCGAGGCCGCTGCTGCGATCATCTGCTTCGTCTCTGGCTTGTTCGTCTTGTGTAGAGGTTCGCTGTGCTTGTGCACCGTAGCGGTCACGTTTGCCAATCTCTTCTTTGGCTTTTGCCCTTTCCCGCGGATCCATGCTTTTCATCTGCGGGTTCCGGATTCCCCGTTTTCTCTTAGCGGGGTTCTTGGTGCGATCGCGTTCCATTCGAGCGCAGGGTTATAGGCGGTGCGCGTAGTGGAGCTCGGCATCGCCGTGTTTTTAATGGCCTCGGCAAGGCCTGTTAGGTCTAGGCTACTCTTCATCTTACTGCACAACTTGCCCCCCCCCCCCTCCGAATACGAGGGGCTGACCGAGGGGTCGTCGGTGAGGGATTCTCCACCGCGTGGTGCGGTAATTTCGTTAATTAAATTTATATAAATTAAATTATAAATCGGTAATGCTGGGGTAAATTTGTTTTTAGTTGTGCCTCCATTGTTGTAGAATTTTTAATTTTAATTTTAAAAGGCGGTCCGAGAAGAACTGACATAAAACTCTGAAGTAAGTCCGCACACTGTGTGCCTAGTACAGTGTGGTTTTTAAAGGTGTTGTGTTGGTGTTCCTGTAAGTGTGTGTATATATACTCTGTATATTATGTATATGATAAGACAGGTTGAGGTATAAGATGTATATATAAAGATGGATATTCAGATAAAAATATGTGTGTATATATGTGTCGGTGGGTATATAAATCTATATATATGAATAATCTTATAACATGAAATATCATTATTATAATTTTATAAATAATTATAATAATGATATTAAAAACTCTTTGACAACTGTAATAAACTGGCTTAATAACAATAATTTGAACATTAATTTAAAGAAAACAAATATCATGCACTTGATAGATAAGACGCATAAATTAAATGTGCAGAAAAGTTAGTAGTCTATCATACCTGCTCTTTAAACTAGCCCCAACTATGAACATCAAAGCCGTTCTTACGGCATATCATGGCCTAGTGGAGTCGGTACTTCGATTTGGTATAATTTTCTGGGGACACTCAATTAATAAAGATGAAGCTTTTAAGATGCAAAAACGGTGCATTCGTTCAATGTTCGGGATGTAGCCTACTGACAGCTGTAAACCACTATTTATTAAGTACCGAATTCCAATACTATAGTATAATTATAGCCAGCTAAAATTACAGCTCAACGTTGCATCCTACTTGCAGCCATTACAGGAATTCCTTTCTTATCCCCAAAAATCGTTACTAATAGTTTATGATCTGTTCTCAAAATATATTTACGACCGTAAAGATATTGGTGGAATTTACGAACCCCGTAAATTATGGCCAATGTCTCTCTCTCAATCTGTGAGTACCGCAGGCATAAGCTACTGGACGCTCCTCGCCGGTTGGAAACAAATGAGAGATGACGGCGCCTAACCCCACACTACTTGCGTCAGTCGTTAATACCAACGTCAACTCGGCGGTATAGTGCGCTAACACTTTACTAGATACTAACAACTGTCTCACTTTAGAAAAAGCTTGTTCACAATGTACAGACCACTCATACTTAACCTCTTTCCTTAGTTAACGATACAATGGTGCTAAAACTGTACTTACGTTTGGGACAAACTTTGCATAATACATTACTAATCCTAAAAACGATCTTAATTCTGAAACATTTGTAGGGACTGAAACTTTTTTAATTGCCTCTAATTTCTCTGGAGACGTATGTATACCATGTTTACTAATAACGAAACCTAAATACTGTGTCAGCAAAAAAAGTCCACTTTTCCTTTTGCACCCTTAAACCATATCGCTGTAGTCTATTAAATACCTCATGTAACGTAGATAAATGCATTTGTTCATCTATTCCCGTAATAATTATGTCGTCCAAGAAGACTCCCACTCTAGGCATATCCGCAAAGAGTTCCTCAGCTACGTATGCCGACACCTTTTCGCTCCTATTTTGTATCCGCTGCGGGAATTTAAACCTCTCCGCCAACTGGCTCAGTTTGGGATTAAGATGGTTTTTCATAAGTAGCGTGAGATCGTTGTTGGCTGGTATATCGCGCATCACCACCATCGTTTGTTTTTTCTCCCAAGAGATTTTCTTACAAGCCACTGCACAATCCGTAGAAAACAATGGCTTCGGAACGCATAGAGGACAAACATACAAACATTGATTTTTATTTATAGTTGTCGGAGAATTATTAAATGGCAGATTGATTTCCGTTGGCCTAGCGTCTGTTATGATTAAATAGCGGGTCTATTGACTCATTTGAAAATGCCGGCCACTAGATGGCGTGACTACTTTCGTTTGACGTTTACATTTGAAATGCAGGGACCGTGTCAGTTAGTCTCAATCTGTCAGTCTTAATCGAGCGGTCGAAGCGACAACACGTCGCTATTTTTATAGTTGTCTGCAAAGTGTTAGTGTAGTTGTTGTATCAGTAATGCAATAGCATTTGTGTAATCGAAATGATTAGAACTATGACGGAACTAAACTAAAACTAAACTTCACCTTTCTCGAGGTATCCGCGTACCACATCATGATCGATTACCACAATGTTAATTCAAATACTTAGCCGCTAATAGCTTATACGGCCACCCTGGCTCTTCGGCTTTACAAGTGGGATCACCTCAGTCTAGCAAACTTAGAGTTAACTGAATAGAGGCGCGTGTTCGTAGTTGTTATCCGTTATAGCCTATGCCGTATGGGCTTAATAGACCGCTTTTAAATCATAACAGACGCTAGGAATCTGCGATTTAATAATTCTCCAACAACTATATAAATAAAAAGCAATGTTTGTCCTCTATGCGTTCCGAAACCATTGTTTTCTACTGATTGTGCAGTGGCTCGTAAGAAAAGCTCTTGGGGGATCCAGTTTGGAAGTCATTCGGAAAGTAAAGCCAAATTGGCGTGCAAAAAGGTGGGTGTCCTCAACTTATTTCTCGCCGGCACAGCGACTTGTGCTTTATAAAGCGCAGGTCCGACCGCAGGTGGAGTACTGCTCTCATCTCTGGGCGGGTGTCCAGTCGGATCGTTGATGACCCCAATCTCACGGACAGACTGGAGTTTTTACAGCAGAGGCGTGACTTTGGTGCACTTTGCGTCCTCTACCGTCTGTTCAACTGTCACCTTTCTACCATCGCATCACTCGACATCGTAGTAGGGTTCATCCATTCCACCTGTAAACAATCCTAAACGGTCTTATACGGATCGATTCCAGCGTTCTTGTACGTGTATACTCTGCCATGAACTACCTGTTGCGGTGTTTCCCGAGCTCTACGACATGTCCTTCTTCAAACGAGGTTAACATAGATTTTTCATTCCATTGTAGGCAGTGGCTTGGGTTTGTCCCTGACATTCCTGAAGTCCATGAGCGGCGGTTACCGCTTACCATCAGGTGAACCGCTGGCTCGTCTGCCAACCATAGGCAAAAAAGTGACATTATTATAGCAAGTTAAATTGGCAATTCAAATGGACAAAAGCCAGTTTTGGTTTGCTTTCGTGAAAACATGCACGCAAAGCAAAGCAGCACCCAGTGTTAAATTGAATCGAATGTACACTAACTAGTACTAGGGGTACACATTGAGACTATCACAGAGTCAGTCAGAGAAACCTATAGCAGGGGGCACGGCAGTGCCCCCGCCAAGACGAGACAGCGAAAGCGCAGTGCACTACCTACCTTTTCTCGAAGCTTTTCGTTTACACGGACGGGATCTACAAAATACATCTGTTGTACGTTTCTTGTCCGATAAATCGCTACTCGCTTCTCGTTCATCGTCGTTGGCGGGACAGGTGCCTAACTAGGAAATAATTTTGAATTTACAGGCAATTTACAGATTGGTGAGATCACATAATCATTCACAGGCACTCTTTATACAATGTGAAAGCAGTACCTACACGTGGTCGTGGTAGTATCGAGGTGCATGTTGGTCAAGAGAATCATCTTCCTCCTGCCAACATCAGTTTAACATTCTGGCCTAAACCTCCAGCACGGATACATTGCTTATGTTTCAAAAAATCTAAACGTTTGGTAATCGTTAGTTAACTATATTTACATCCTGTAAAATTCAGGTCTTTTTGCATCTTATCTAAAAGCTTTTTCATTGTGACCACCTGTGTTTCTGTTTCGTGAAAATTGGGTATACAGCGCTTGATCACACCTTGGTCAAAATTATCCAGTCCCGTGATTGGTTGGCTCTTTTCCCTGATTTCCCAGGTTCCAGTAGCCTTAGCTACTCTGCAATGTACAGCATTAATATTACCTTCATCTTTTTCCTTCTTCATAAATTGGGCAACGTTAATTAAGATTTTACGTGCTTGGCGATGGCCGGTATTCCTTCTCGGCACTTTTAAAAAATGTTCAAAAAGAACAACCTTAAACACTAAAATAAAAATAACAGCAAACAAAAACACTAATAAACTTAACACGAATTAATAACGAAAACAATAACAACTTTGTGACCAACTGTACTGACAGAAAGAGAGTAACGCGAACAACAAACGAGAGCCGACGAGTAACTGAGAGAGCGGAAGCGTGCGTCATCGCTAGAGATGCGGCATTTCTATATAATTCTAAAGTTCTTAGGAAACAATTGTTTTATTCATATCAATTAAAAATTAAAGGTAAAATTGTTTTCTTCAATTGTCTATCTGTAAATAAATTTATCATTGGAGCATGTGCTCAAATGACTGATAGATTATCCCTAGTCTGTCCATCGACCGGATCCAGGTTTTGACACGTCTGTCCACCGACCGAGAAACGGTTTTTAAGCATAGTTTTTGTATCTTGCTCTTATTAAAGATTTTAGCATATGTTTTACCATTTCTGTTAGGTATGCTTAAAATACGAATGAATAAACAGGCAAAATAATAAAAATTCTAATTATTTTCATTTTAATTTAGATTTTTTCCAAAAACAGTAGCTAAGTATGATCATACCCCCAAAAAAACTATGTACCTACGTAATTTTATTTTGGGTCATATTCAAATTAAATCGTAATGTATTTTCAATGTTATTAGATGGAACAAGCACCTCAATTTAAAAAATCAACTGAGTAAAACTTTTACTTTTAAGTAAAACTTTAAAAACGTATAACACTTTTAAAAAAAATTAAAACATGCGTGTAATTGAAAAAATACACTGACGGACTCATAAACTGCATCAAAGTTCAGGTTTACTCTAAAAGGATTTTTTTATAATAAGTATGCAAACTTTTTAGATTAAATTATATAAATATGGAAAGACTGGCTCTTAATCTTAAAAAAAAATTAAATTTAAAAATAGAACTGCGGTAAAACAAATGAATATAGCCGGGAAAAGAAAATTTACTCGTAGTATCAGATTTGCGTGTTATTTATAGCAAAGTTTTAAATTAATTCTCATTGATTTTTTTTGTTTGGTCAATTGAATTATTGTTACCAGCATAATTGTTGGGTTAGTTTTTTAACACATCGAGAGTTTTTGAACCATAATATGGATACTTCGTCCGAACAAGCGGCACAAATTGTAGCATTGGTGCGGGAGGGCTTGGATCAACGAACGATTGGTAGAAATTTAAATTTAAACCAGTCTACGGTTTGTAGAATATACAGAAGGTTTGTAGAGACAGGTTCTTACAGGAGGAGACGTGGTACAGGCAGAACTCGAGCAACCACAGGTCGTGATGACCGATTTATTGTTACAACTTCCCTGCGAAATCGTTTCCTCACGTCAGTTAACATCAAAACCGAGCTTAATGAAGTGCGTGGAAAAAACGTGTGTGCACGAACAATAAGAAGAAGGTTAAAGGAAGCGGCTATCACCCCTTTTAGACCAGCAAATGGTCCAAAGTTGTCTGCAGCTCACAGACAAGCTCGCTTAAGATTTGCGCGTCATCACCTGAATTGGACAGAAGAGCAGTGGGCCTCTGTATTGTTCACGGACGAGTGTAGGACATGTTTATATGGTGCAGATGGTCGCAGAAGAGTCTATCGTCGACGTGGGGAGCGATATGCTCAAAGTTGCATTGAGGAGCGTGTTCCTTTTGGAGGCGGTTCATGTATGGTCTGGGGTGGCATATCGATGAACGGGCGAACAGAACTTGTGTTCATAGACATGGTCCGTCAAAACGGTAATAGAGGGGGTTTGACAGCACATCGCTACATAACAGAGATATTAGAAGATCACGTGGTGCCTTACATGGGATTCATAGGCGAAAATTTTACTTTAATGCAGGATAATGCCCGGCCGCATGCAGCTGCACAAGTTCAACATTATTGCGAAGAGGTTGGGATACGTACAATGAATTGGCCAGCACGCAGCCCGGATCTTAATCCCATCGAGCATGTTTGGGACAATTTAAAAAGAGCTGTATATGCGAGAAACCCTTCGCCTACGACAGTGGCAGCACTAAGAACAGCACTTTCAGAAGAATGGGACAATATTCCGCAAGATCTTTTAAAAACCCTTATAAAATCTATGCGGAACCGATTAGAATCCGTAATAAGGGCACGTGGGGGTAATACACCTTATTAAAACACAAATAAACCCTTGCATAAAGTTTGTGTCTATTGTTAAAACCAATTTTTTAATTAAACAATTTTTCCTTAAACTTCTGTTTTTTCTTCAAAAAAGGTCTTAAGGTCCTTTCCAGTACATAAACTTAAACTTAAAGATATGATCCTACGCTGTTTTAAAGTTCACGAACCAATCTAGAGGTTTCAATTTAAATCTGTATAGAAAGTTTGCATACTTGGTTAAAATATTTATTTCAAAGTCGTCTATTACTTTGATGCAGTTTATAAGTCCGTCAGTGTATATTAATAAATAATTTAGAAGCTGCTAAAACAACTGGTGCTTTTTTCGAAATCAGCCCATTAATATATCCAAAGACAATTAACAAGGCTATGTGATTTTTTTCAGTGCTGACCAGTGTAATTCACAGACAGATGTAATTGACTTTTTAACTTATATCTATTATAATTATTTTTAGTTAAACCTAAGACAATAGCAGTAAACTATGTAGTGGTGGAATCATACCAAATTGGTCTTACAGCGGTAGCAATAGGTACTGGCTACGTTCGTAGAGAACGAATTACAGATTTGAATCCATTAACTTGTCAATTCTACAGTAATGCATGGAGATGGGCTTTAAGGCACATGGACCTGTAAGTATATTTTAATACAATTACACTTAGTATACTTTTAAAGAAATATTTTTGGGAATGAAACATCTTAATATCTTTCTTCCTCAGTGTAATACCTTGGATGTCAGGCGCCGCGGGCTCATATGTAGACGCACATCAAACGTGGAAATCTCGACAAACTTACGCGAATACCTTGTTACCGTCGCTAATGCAAAAAATGTTGATCTTCATAAGTGGTGAAAAATGGAGAAAAGAAGCCGAAGATATGAAATTATTTCACAGATACGCCGAACCTGAATTTAGCAAATGGTATATCCCCGTAGAAATAATAGACGAAGAAAGTGGAGAAGGATCTTCAGGATTTTTGTAGTTTAGCTTTCTTAAAAAATAATAATATTAGTCAGCACCCAGCATCTCAGACACTATAATCAAATTTGTAATACATATTAGGAAATAAAACAAATATCAAATTTACTTAGTTTTTATATAATTACCATTATCTCTTGTATAATTTTCTTTTACAGCGAGTCTTTGGTTTATATTATTAGATAATTACTATTGAGTAGAACTGGTGAATGTAAATATACTTACGGCCGGTCTCAATAATCTATCTATCGATGGGTTGGGCTAGTAGAGGTAGAATTTTGACATATTTTGTATGGAGCTTATGTCTAATATATAGCTCTAGTAGCCAAATCCGTCGATAGATAGATTAATGAGACCGGCCGTTAGTCAACTAACATTTAAGTTGTATTAATTACGGAATGGAAACTCACCGCTTGTAAAGAGTTCAGTTGAAATTAACACAAAACAAAAGTCTTTGTTGAAAACTTCTTATTGTAACCAAACAATTTTGTGTTCGATATAACAGAATAGCACAGGGACAATGCGTTTTGCATTATGAGTTACTCATTCCATACTAATCATATGAAAAGAAAATAAAATATACACTGCTGGTAAACATTTCTGAATATTTGTTCGATTCTAGTTCATTACCTACATTTACACAATACATTGTTCGTCTAACATTCCGTGTAGAAGGGGATAGGGTATGAATCCAAAAAAGTGATGAGACTCGGAAATACAATTATTAGAGAAAAAAACACGTACACGTACTCGAAAGAGGTAGTCGCATTTGTAACCACTGAAAAACCTCATAGTAAAACAGTAGAAACAAAATGGTTGCATTAAAACGTTCAAGGCGTAAACTGTTCTGCTTAAAATATAGTTCTTAAAACAAAGCATTGATCTTATTAACTATTAGTAACATTATTGATCAGTATCATTTAGTCAAGTATAAAAGAAATAAACCTACATAAGGGTTATTTTCACTAAATTTGTTGTATCATTCACGGGTCAACGAAAGAAATCATGATGTAGCGCGTTCCTTTGGTAACAAGTAATCCTTCGTGGTAGTGGGTGAGGCGACCGGGGTGCATCAACAGCCAGCCGCGCTTAGTGTCCTGCACCGAACAGTTGTAGCGAATGAAACGGCACCCGCCGCCTTCGTAATCCACATCTGTAACATTACATTCGTTTTTATCAAATTCAAAATATATCTACTCATACTGAAACCAAATCAATAGGAAACTTTTAAAATTATCCCAAAAATATATATTAATACAGCAGAAATTAAAATCGTTAAAATCTATGATCTATATATCTAGAAGTACTCTTTCTATCCGTAGTATATAAAGCCCGAATTAAAGCATTTCAGACTGAATAACCTGCTGCAATCGAGCAAGATGGCAGTTCAATGTGAAGCCCAATGGGATATTGTTAATGATGACGAATAATTTATTATTACAGCTTAAGTTTAGTATCTGATATTTCTAATGACGCATTTCAAATGCAAGCTATTCTGTGACTCCTTTTTATCTTAATCATTCTGTAAAGTCATCAAATTAGGTCATCTTTTACTCTAAACTAGCTGAATCCGGCCACGCTTCGCATACCACCAGGGCTAAGGCCGGAGGTACGGTGGGTCTGAAGTGTTCGTTATGGCTTTGTGTCAGGAACGTCCCCAGACCACCCTACCAAAGCTTCATCACAATCTGATCAATGGTTTCGGAACGCATAGACGACAAACGAAGATTGTAAGGGTCAATATTTTAGTCTTCATCATCAGTTCCACATTACTGAATGGTGCTTTGTGAGATTCTGATTTGACTACATACATGATATTTTACATACTATCAGCTTTAATTATTACCTGTGCCACGGAATTTATTGTTTCCGTGGTACAGGTAACTGTACTAGAGAAATATTTATTTTCCATAGGCCGGTCACTGTACTAACGAAAGAAAATTTACCTTTAGATAATGGCCCGGTTAACTGAACTGACACAACTGTACCACGGGCAATAAGGGAAATTGTTAAATACGAATAAAATGTATGTCTGTCTTTGTGATCTTGATTGCTGGTGAGATGATTTGCTGGTCTAAGAATTTACGATTAATGCACTTACTGGGAGTATTGAGGGCCAAGTTAATAGTGTACGTCGAGGAGTCGTGATGTGGACGTAAGGACGGCTGTTCATCCGGCCGGTAACGCACTACGAAGTTCATGATAGATACTGGTGGCTGTTGAAAATAAATAAAACATCGGTTGACAAAACAATCATTACACAATGTGTACCAAAAAGGTGTGGTAAAAAGGGTTCCTGCATAACGTCTTCTGAATGACATATTTTCACACCATATCATATCAACCCATATGATGTCTCACTGCTAATAATAATAATAATAAAAATGATTTATTCACTTAGGAAGCAAAATACTACACTTGTGAAAAGTCGATTCTACATTTACTGGTAATGCCTGTTCGCAAACAATAGGTAAAGCCCGAAAAAAGAACAGGCAATAAAAACTCGTGGCCACTCTTTTCAAATTGCCAATGTTTACAATGTTTCTCTGTTTATAAACTGTATATGCAGGTAAGGTGCTGCCACCATTATATTATACACCATTAGAGTACTGATGCAAAAAAAGAGGTCAATAATATTAGAAGAGTACACGAGATCGGATACATCAGCCTCAATGGGCACAACATAGTAGGAGCATCCACTTACGATGTAAAAACTTTATGTGCTTAAATATTGGCCAATTTACTGCTACTTAATGAATAAGTATACATGTTTTACAAAGGAAAGAAAGGAATGGCCGTAATTTATCACGCAGAATCTTTACTTACAAAAGTAAATCGTTTTCTTAACTAGTACCTAAGTAACATTATCAAACTGTGACAACAATATTCACCTAGTAAAATGCAATAAACTATACAACACAATACATTAATATGGAGCAACGAACTACATCCATTTATCTTTATCAGTTACATAATCATCGATTGAATAGTAAGCTCTTTGTATAAGATGTCTCTTGACTACATTCTTATATTTATTTACTGGTAGACTCGATATGCTGACTGGGATTTTATTGAAAAATTTTACACCTAGTCCCATGAATGAGTTATGAGTTTTATGAAGCCTATGATATTGTCCTACCAATTTGTGCTTATTTCTTGTATTCACAGAGTGAATATCACTATTTTTGTTACATAAATGTAAGTTTTGTTTTACAAACATAACGTTTGCATATATATATTGTGATGCAACTGTCATAATGCCTATCTCTTTAAACTTTTCTCTAAGGGAAACTCGTGCTCCTAGTTGATATATCGCACGCACTGCTAGGCACGGGTCTGCCTAGTAGAACCTATACTAATTATAGACCCTGGAGGTAATTGCGTGTTAGAGCGAGCCGTACGAATAAGGCTCTAAAGTACGCTGAGGATGCCGCTGCCCGTCTTACGGTGTGAAATCCCTTACGGCCGGTCTCAATAGTCTAACTATCGATGGATTTGGCTACTAGAGGTATATATTTGACATAAGCTCTATACAAAATATGTCAAAATTCTACCTCTAGTAGCCAAATCCATCGATAGGTAGATTATTGAGACCGGCCGTTAGTCGCCTTGACTACACCCATGGTAAGAGATGGGGCGGTACTATTCGTACACTTACACTTGATATCTTGATATCTTGACTATCAAGCAAGGCTAACTGTAAAAGACTGGGGAGGCCATTGTTTGCCCTTATTTGAAGTACAAAAAAAAAGTACCTTCATTAACATTCAACGGAAGAGAATTGAACACACACGTCGGATTTTACCTGTATAGAATTAAACAAAAAGAAATACTATACGATACTCACGTTGTGGTAATATCCAGTGAACACCATCTCTTGTAATGGACGCACGTACTCCTTAAGTATATGAAGCCAGTGAGCGTCCAAGCCAACCTGAGTCATGTGGATATCACGGGTAGGAACAGCTTCGTAGCCACTCTCCAAGCGATTGTCCTGTAAACCGTGTGTTTTATGAAAATAAGTAGTACTTCCATTTGAAACGTGACTGATACTATCTGTGACGTTTCAAATGAGGGGAGACGTGGAACATCGAGTTTCACCCATTTGATAACCAGATGAGACATCTTTTTTTATAAAGTTTTTTCGTCTCGACACCCTCTCCCTTCCTAAACACCTCATATAATTAATGGACGCCCCATAACCGACATAAAAGCAGGCGAAGCCGCGGGCGTCAGCTAGTATTATTATAAGTTATATCTGCATGCGGAAATTGTGTTAGTTTAGTTATGGGGCGTAAACATTTTTTATAGTTTAGGTACTAATCATTATTTAATCGTATACATACACTATTACTTCCGTCGCTCCATTTGCCATAAGCTTCCATAATTTCGATCCACTCAGAACAGAATTCTTTAGACATCAAAGGGAACCAGTACACATCTGGACAAGGCTGAAACGTAACAAATTACATTTAACAAAAATTTAAAACTCGTTAAGTAACATATTTTGTCATAAAAGTCAAACAAACCATTAATGGTTTACTATTTCCTTCGAAATTTTTAAGATAATCTTCATGAAGATAACGACTAGTCCATTCCATTTTGTTTTCAAACAATTGATACATGTCGGGATGTGTACGAGTAACATCGTATGTTTCTGGGTTGACTAGATGACCGAGTTCCATTTCATTGCTAACGTGCATGAATATTCCCTGAAACACAGCGAAGATATATTTAAAAGAACACGAGCAAATATATAATACAAATGGGCAGCTGTGAGGAAAAGGAGAATTTCCACTATGGCCAAACAGAATGCAAAACAGAAGTAAGAGACTTACAAGATCCCTGAGGCTGTTGCAGAAAGCCATATCAGGATCTACGCCTTCCTTAGTATAAGTGACACTTTTCGCAGCAGGCGTCTTTAGCAAGGACATCTTAACCAAGTAGCAATTCGTGATGAACGGCACATTCCATATCCCCCTGTCAACCAATTCATTATATACATTTTTTTTTTAACCAGTGCTGATAAGTTATCGGTGGTCAAATTAATATTTATACTAGAGAGTTGCATCTCCAGTTTTTGTTAATGTTAATAAGTCTGCCAACTTATGTGTTTAAGAAAAATATCATTTCTGACTCGAGATTTTAGAAGCTCGAATTCTCACTCAGTTTTTACTATCCATCATTCTAAAGAAAAGTCTGGAACTAAGCCAACCGCTACATTAAATTAAGAGGTCACACGATATCGTGATCCATTGACCTATGTTCAAATTTATAAATATCCCATTTATAGTATCGTCGTATGAAATGCGAAAGGAAATGACGAGTGTCGTATTTTACATAGGGGAGACAAGGGCCCTCCTGCTAGCACCTCGTCATTAGCCAATTGAAAGATTGGCGCAACAGGAATCGCCGACACCACCAGTTGCACTCTGAGCTCGGCACAACAACATACCAGTATACAACATCGTGTACTTTTGCATGAGCTACAGTACAACTCTAAGTCGTATCCGTAGGCCGCTGACCACACAAATGTTGCTCATAAAACCAAAAGTATTTTTGGCTCTGCTACTAGTTTACTCGTTTTTGATCGTCGCTGAGGCTCGGCGCGGTCGGTCAAGAAGCAGGACCAAGTCAAAGGTATTATGATTGCTTACTATCTTGTATCAACATACTAACTATCTTATATAATTTAAGCATGTGGTATAATTCGGTTAGTAATAAATTAATATTTAATTTTGTCTAGAATATTATTTAAAGTTAATGTTAATTATTTTTTATATAGATACTAGCTGTGCCCCGCAGTGGTACCCGCGGTTTATTAGCCTATGTGTTCATCCAAGGTGTTAGCTAATTCCATACCAAATTTTATAAAATCGCTCCAGCCGTTTAGACGTGAAGAAGTGACAAACATACACACTCACATACTTACAAACTTTCGCCTTTATAATATTAGTGTGAAGTGTGATAGTGTGATTTGTGTGATGTGATACCAATGTCAGATATAATAATAATATACATTCCCAGTAAACAAGTAAATGACGATTTTGCCCGCCTTTTTATGGTACACAGCGATATTTATTTACGAATGAAATAAATTGAATACTTTTTCGTTTTTTTAATACTTTTTCAGGTACAAATTGGATTACCAATAACTGGTAAATACAGAGATCCGGAATCAGATCAATATTACAACAACAACGATGTAAGTTACTATAAATCTACAGCCTTATATTAGTACATTTAGTTTATTTATATTTTACAGGGATAATAATAAGTACAAATAATATTTTACAGGGAGCTAAAATCCTACTCGCGTCTCATTTCGACCTTGAGTATGTCTTGGGCCATAAGATCGCATTTCTGTGCATCGCTAAGGGATCGCCCCGGCCACACATTACATGGTTCAAAGATGGTGTGGAAATTTTTGCACATCACTATTTGCACGTAAGTTGTACACACCTATATTTTCTGTTATATATTCAGCATAGCGATTATCTTAATTTTTATGTAACTAAATGTGACATGATCAATTTTTTGCGACATCAACAAAAACAAGTTGACCGCCTGTTTAGTAGCGTTTAGATATCAGTGTCTTGCTTGGTTAATATTATGAATGATGAATAACAAAGTTTTGATTAAACTGTATAATTTAAATACGGCTGTGGCACGCACGAGGCGTAATATGTACCTATGTGTCAATTGATACAAGCGATGATTGCTACTTGACAATTGCCCACTGGCTGTGTTGTTGTGAAACGTAGTGGTTTTAACTGTAGGTCTACTTCTTTACAGATTTATTACGCAAGCTTAAAAGTAAATCACTTATTAAATTTCCCTTCGCATTTTTAATTGTTCTCTATTTGCCTACGAAGCGATAAAACTTCGACGAGTTTGAGTTTTATGATTGGTTGTTGAACCAATGTTTTTTTTAAATCTTTATATAACACAAGCTTTTGCCTGTGGCATCGCTCGGTAAAGCTTTAACGCGTGTTGAGTAGCACTTTACTTCTGGCGTTCTTGAAAAATCATTATTTCAGGCTCAATCTGATTGATTATTGAAATGTAATATAGGCTATGACACTTGTAAATATCACGGCTTTTTAATGGTGAACAATTATTGCAATCGAATCAGTAGTTTCAAAGATTATCTCGTATATCCAAACTTACAAACAAATGTTAAGTCCTAAGTTCATACGTGACTTCTTTTACTTTTTTTACATATGCTGATTTGATTGACAGCAAATTATAAAAGTATTTTTCATTGTTTAGATCCACGAGTGGCCGATCGGCAACGACCGTGTGAAATCCAAAATTGAAATCGACCCAGCGACACAAATGGACGCCGGTGTATATGAGTGTACAGCAGATAATATGTACTCAATTGACCGCCGCTCGTTCAAGACCGACTTTTCCATCGCCTTCGACTGAACACGTATATACATCATATTCCAAATAAAAAACAACAAGCAACTAATGCGCAGTACACAGCGAACTTAAATAATGGAAACATACAATATCGCGAACCACTAAATTGTACCAATTTTAGTTATGGAGAAGTGACGCATAGTATTTAAATGGATTCTGCGAGTCAACACACCAATCATTACACATACGTCGATGTTGTGTAATGATTGGTGTGTTGACTCGCAGAATCCATTTAAATACTATGCGTCGCATAAATGTACACGAGTAACCTCATTTGTTTATTACACAATTTAATATACAATCAGAAAGTAATGTTATACCTAATATTTTGAGTACGGAAATTCTAAAGTACAACATTTTATAAACATATTTATGATATTAAATGATTTTATTAATAGACAAGTTTGATTTGTTATATTAAAGGTTTTACTACGATGATTTATCAGTCATTACTGCCCAGTCGACCAATAAGCAGTTCAAATTAAAGTTATTAGATAACAAACTTACTTGATGACTCCATTGACAATGTCCATGTAGTCTGCAGACCTAGCATAGTATCCGGCAGAGTTAATAGCACCCCAGAAGTTAGACCAAGCCTGCCCAGGTCTCACTAGCAACGGGGCAACGACATCGTAGCCTGAGGACAGTAGATAGCGCAGAGCATTTGCCTCTAAACGAGACAAACTGTCGATGGAAAACAGATAATCGCACGCAATGTTCGCGCAACGATCCCTATAAAACATAAGTTATATTACAAAAATAAATGAAAGATAACAATTAAATATACCTACATACATCTAGAATGTTAAGTATTTGTTACGCACAGACATAACTACAAAACTGTTGAAATATGGATTCAATTAACAATTTCGACACTAAACATGGGGGTGAACAGTGGTGCCAAAGTTGAGAGCACTAATAATAATAATATCTTGGGACAAGTCACACAACGCCATCTGTTCCCAAAGTAAGCAGAGCTTGGTACAAGGAAACCAGACAACTGTTAAACATACTTATATATTTCTTAATACATACATATCTATACTAATATTATAAAGCTAAAGAGTTTGTTTATTTGTTGTTGTAATTCGGTGATCTCAGGAACTACTGGTCCGAATTGAAAAATTAACTTTACTGTTGGATAGCCCATTTATACACGCTACGATAATACGATAGTAGCGGAACAACAATGAAAAATGTTGCAATAACGAGGAAAATTTACGCAGACGAAGTTGCGCGGGTCATAAATGACACCCAGAAACGAATAAACCATCGTGCTCCCCACACAAAGTTTTATCCCGGACAGGGATCGAACCCACAACCTACGGCTTAGCAGTCAGGGTCACTACCCACTAGACCAACAGGCCATTAATATTTTTCTACTTACATTTACTTTTCTATTCTGATTAACTTAGTTAAATAATTTTCAGCACAAGTAAAAGAAACAAACACATGTTTTAAAATTGTTAATAGGGAAGAAATGAAGGGTGAAATGTTGTGCCGAAAATTTGAAACTAAAAATCTCATATTTTATTCAGAACAGAATAAACCTATTCAGCATTTTTTGAAAATCAACCGCTAAGGAATTGAAAAACTGCTCTCATGAGAAAAGTTTTAAGTTAATTAATTAAGATATTTATATAAATTGTCTGAAAATACGATGATTGTTTAAGATGACGGAAACAATCATTTAATTTGGTCTTCATAATAGCCTAAGCAATTCGTTGAATTACCAAAATACCTTTTTGTAACGATGAAATGGTTCTAAAATAAAATCACGTTCAATAAAAACGACTTTCTTGGATATACCTAACTTAAAACTTGTTATTGTTAAAGGAATATTGCCCCCACATTACAGCAATTTATAGGTACTAGCTTTTGCCCGCCGTTTTTAATTAGATCATTGATCTCATATAGATTTTATAATAGCTTGTAGCAACCCGTTCCGGCGTTTTATCACGAATCATGTAACGCCTACACTTTTAATATTTCTAACAAAAACAATCCCGTAATACGTTACTAACATTTAGACTTTACCGTTGCATGATTATAAATATTTTAAATACTGGAATTAACGCGCAGTATACGCGCGCGCATTAACATATGTATGTCAAAAATCTCCCCTCCCAGTAGTCGGCAGGATTTTTTTCGACGTGTATAACAATCTGCATCATATTCCTATATTTTAATAAATTTTCGTAAATCCTTAATTAATATTGTAAATCTAATAATTCCTCATAAATCTTTCTTTTTGGTGAAAACCGTATGAAAATCAGGTTGGTAGTTTTTAGTTTTTTAGACTGTTGACCAGCGCAACTTCGTCTACGTTAATTTCCCCCGCATTTTTAATTGATCCTATTGGTCGGAGAGTGACGATATATAGCTTTTCTCAATAAATGGGCTATACAACACTGAAATATTTTTTCAATTCGAACCAGTAGTTCTTGAGATTAGCGCCTTCGATCAAACAAACTCTTTAGCTTTATAATATTAGTATAGATGTTGGTACCTATCTAGTGATATTAAGCTCCAATAAAAATCAATTAAAAATAATAATCTTACTTGGCAATATTCCTCGCTTCCGATTCATTAATAAAATCATCAGGTTTGATTCGTTTTGCAGATGCATATTCCTTAGCATGCCTTTGGAAGAACTCATCAACTTCCGTTTCATGGTATTCAATATTATTCCTTAAAAAGAGATGTATCTTCTCTTTTGGATAGTGAGTTGTTTGAATTTGATATAAAAAGTCCTTTAGGAATGGTGTAGCCTGTTCTATGAATACTGCCATCATTACAGTTGGTAACTGATCATCCTACAGTAAATAAAGAAACAAGTACTTTATTATTTTTTACAGTAATCCTTTACTTTATTGTGGTTTTTCAAATAATTTGTTGTGATGATATCATAAAGCAGAACCAGTACGAATATGAGGTGGCCTTAATGGATTAATCCTCACAAATCTCAGTGAAATATACATGAAGTTACAAAAATAGTAAATATTTCTTGATTCCTTTACCTTTAATGTAATCGCTTTTTCCTTGCACAAAAGACAACCTTCAGTGATGGACCATGCTTTCGCTAAATAATTGCCGAAATTATTTAAAGTTAACTTGGAAGGTCCATTTCCATGTACAATGAGTGGCCATTGTTTAGTGACCACATTTTCAATATAAGGATAAGTTTCTGAAGTATTTGTCTTAAGTTGAACATCAGCTGAAAACAAATTGCAAAAAAATGATAAGGAAAGAAATAGTTTATCCATTGCAATAACCATATTATGATAACATTTTTATGACTTCTATTATACTCACACAAAGCACCATTGAGATTTTGGAATATTGCAGAATTATGATCCAATGAAATTTGCAATGTGTCCCTCAACTTTTGATTTAAATAAACCTTGGTGTAATATAGTTGATCGTCTTCCTTATCAGTTACTGGTTTGTGATTGAGTATTTCGTTTAGCTGTTCCAGGTAACCTGAACAAAAGGGTCATGTGTAAAGCATTATTGTTTTTCTAACATGTATCATCAAATTCTTAATCTCAAATATTTTTCCTGTGAGTATGAACATTGACATTCATAAACAAACATCAACCCATAATCATCATGTGCAAATATTTTCATTACTAATTTGTATACAATAAAAAGACAATGACGAAGATTCAGTGCATACAGAATGTTTAGAGAAATGCAAATATAGCAAAGTATAATACATACATATATAATAAATAATCTGATCTATTGCATTTGTTTTATTTACCTATGAAGCCACCAGAGTTCAAATAAGGATTTGAAACTTCAACCTTTGGATATAGTGAGGCAAGATTAGCATCAGGCCAGCAGAACTGCTCTGCAGAAAATAGTACCCGAGTGCTAGCAAAACCCTGAAATTTCTTCACTATTTCATCTACACCTGCTAAAAATAGTACATCATAGCTGTAACAAAAAAAAGGCAAATTTGTTATAAAAGTCATAGTAGGTAGGTAGATATGGTAGGTGTATTGTAGGAAAATAAACATTAAAATACAATAAGCCCCCTTTATCCTGAACTTGGCGTTTTCTGTTGGGTTTTCAGAGTAAGCTAGTAATTTTGTCTTGTTTGTGTTCATGAATAGTCCAATTTTCTTGCTTTCATTGTGTAGTTCATCAATTCTTTGTAGTCTCCGGATTTTCAAATCTGAGGTGGTTAAGTCTTCCTCCGTCTATGCATAGACCATAATAGTCCCATTCTAGTCTTCGGAATACATTCTCTAGTCTGCCGAGAACAGTTGGAGGTAATGGATCTCCCTGTCTTACTCCTCTTTCGATTTTAAAGGTCTCATTTAAGGTTTCAAGTTCTATGTATATATCTTACAGTAAATATGTTTAATTCGAGATTATGCATGATTGCAAGTCATTGTGAATAATGAAAAATTCGAGTAGTAAATATGACAAAATAATCATTCATAAAAGGTAGTTGATCTTAAAAAAAGTATCGATGAACTGACAAGTTTGTATGGGTCAAACTTAATCGCTCAGATCTTTAGAATCTCTAGATCTTTAAATTCTCCGGCGCTGCCGGAAGTGCAGCTTCTTCCCCCTAGCGTAACAAAGCGCTGGCACTTATGCTCGCCTCCGTAGGCTCGGCTTCGCACCGTGGGGGTTGCACAAACAAGTACCATGTGAAGTCCGGGTGGGCAAATTCGGTTTTCTCATAGTTTTGAACTTGATTTAGTATATACCTACCACTCATTTCAAATGAAATACACCTATTTTATTAATATATCTAAGACTTGCTTATTATACATAATAATTAGGCAAAATGATTGATTCGGACTTTATAATCACAATGTATATAATCATTAAATTAATCGAATTTACTGTAACATATATAATTTTGATGATATCTATGTAGATAGTAGGGACTCCTTGAAGGTTGAGGCTTTTCCATATGGCTTCATGGCTAATGCTCTCAAAAGCTTTGGTGTGATCAATGAAGGCCATATACAAAGGTTTGTATATTCTTTATACTTCTGAATTATCTGTTCAACAGTGTGTATATCTATCGTCTCCATCTATCGTCGCGTAGATATGAAGCCAGACTGTTAGTTTAGCCAGATTTTCGTCCAGTGTAGTGTTATTAGTGTATTCGATCCAGCATAATCTTGGAGAACACCTTGTAGATGTTGGTCATAAGGCCAATTGGCCTGTAATTTCCTATATCTTCCTTGAGACCTTTTTTAAATATGTAGTAAATATGGGAAAATAAAGCCCATGTTTATTTCACACTAGCTTTTCCCTGTGGTTGAAAAACAAATCTATCCCACAGGACCTGTACGCTAAGAAAAGTAGCGCCTCCGTGCTATAATTTATCTCTTTGCTAAAATTTCATCCAGATCCATTCAGCTGTTCTGGTGTAATTGAGTAACAACCCAAGCATAACAATCCAAGCAACAAAACATTCGCATTTATAATTTTAGTAAGATGTGCTATTCTGGTGTTTAAATAAACGGCTTGTGTTTAAACCTCTATCAAAAATGCACCTATTTTAGTACAAATAAACTCGAAATGCCTGCCAGAATGGATAAATCTCAAAATAGAGCTGTTTTATTTTTATAGTATGCCATAAAAAAAAACATTTAAACATCTAAAGTTAATTTCAGATCTAAAAAAATATATTTTCGTTAAATAGATATTACTAATATTTTATTTGACAATTTTCAATTTAGTAATTTTTGCTAAGGCAAAAACCTAATGGTCAATGATACAAGTTTTTTAATATCAAATATAATATTGTGTATCCCAAGCACATGATTCTTGTTTATTGTTTTATGAAGTTGATTGAAATATTGTAACATATTAATTTGTACTTAAGATTTATGGCACTTTAAAGAACACAACACAATAGATATTATCAGTCAAAAAATATTGAATCAATAGATCTTTATAGGTTTAGTTGAAGCCAGGAGTCACGGTCCTGGCTTCAGGGGTGGTTCCACTTCTAACTCTGGAAATGTTTACAGATACAGCTACCGGTTAGCCAATCATCATTGTTGATATTTCCCAGGTAGTGGCCAGGAATGAGAAAACTGTAATCTTAGTTTGACAATAATATATTTTGGATTTAGGTTGGATAATTTGATAACACTAAATCTATTTAGAACTGTATTTTTTGGCATTAGTATTACTCTTTGAGTAAAATGATATTTTGTGAACATTTATCCATTTTGGTAAGCAAAAACATTTTAAGTACAAAACATACAATAATTCTGATGAGTGTATATTTATTTTGGATCTCAAAATGTTCTTATTAGAGCACCTCAGTATGTATTGCGTTTAATTTATATGACATTAATATATTTTACTTAGTACTAGGGGTTCATCAAAATCCATTCGGTAGTTCTTGTGTGAAAGAGCAATAAATATTCATCCATCCATTTTAACTTTTGGAAATATAATATTCTTATAGTAGGATGTGCATGTGTATCTAATCCTCCAAGGACCAATCTACATATTATTTATTTATACAGGCTTTTTTGGTTGGCAGCCCAGAGTCCTATTGATATAAAAGGTCCTCAACTAATCAATGGAAAGTGTAAAAATTTAGAAAAACATCAAAATACCCAAAATGGGCTTTTCAGCAAAATGGTTTTTGAAGTAAATATAAAGTTCAAGAAAGTGTTATAAGCCCAAAGTGTCATAATCATTTGGCCCCTCACCCTCAAACTATGCAGAGCCTGTACTATGGCAACCAAACAATAGATAAAAATACTTTATATTTCTGAATACACATAATTATTATAGAATAAACATTCATGCTCATCATAGAAAGATTTATCCTGGGTGGTCATATTGCATATACAATTGCAATCAGGTTCTTTAAACACTAGCTAGATCAACAGGCCAATCAAAACCATTCCTCTCAGAAATCTTTATCATCATTTTAATGTAGTTTTATTGAATCTGGCACCAACCTATCAGTGAATAATACAATAGTATCCTTGCTATGAGTTTGTGACATTTCATTCAGCTTCTCTTTGAGCAAATTTATCTTTTGCCCACCTCCTGGGAAATTCATATCACCTCCAGACCATGTTGACTTTTTACCGAGTACCTCAACATCCACATTGTAGATTTTGGCAGACCTCATAAACCTCTCAAAGCCATGAGTCTCATCAGTTGCAACTGTTAATACTTTTACACCTGTAACAAATTGTGAAGCTTCATGAGTCATATATTGTTAACACAAATATTAATAGGTCACCGAGGCAAACATTTCAATTTTCTTAAGATTAATAAATACAAAATATATCTTATATGTGGTTTTTTGTACCTATAATATTAAGAATCTACAATTCAAAGAGAAACCAAAAATAGTGGTGTTGTAAGGGCCCTCCACCGCTGATAGGTCCTCTCATCACATACAGTGTTAGAGTTAAATCAGTATGCAATAGCACTAGCCTTAATGCTTAATCACCTGAATAATCTTGTGTTCATATTTAGCAATTTTAACAGTGCCATGGTTATGAGGTCCTATAGATGCATTGGCAAACATTATTTTATATATTTACATTTTTAAGGCAAATTGAGAGAGCTAACAGATATTATATCTGAGTAGTTATTGATGGATACTTAATGACAATTCACATAATCCAAATGCAAAAGATTAAAAACAAGTAATATTTAACAGAACTGTTTTATAGTAACCATACACAGACTTGTGTAAAAACTATAGTAAAAACAATAATAATGGAAGAGAAAAATTGATTAGAATTTTGGAAAATCTCTCATCATCTTTTGGTTTCCAAAATTCTAAACTATTTTGCTCTTCCTTTTTTAACTGTTTATCTACATAAAAGTCTACAATTTAGATGCTTTAGATAAAGATTAAATTAAAAAAAATTGTGGTAAGTAAATCATTTCAAACATCTACACAGTTCAGGCAGTATGCAAGTTAAATAACAATGTAATCATAGTGCTACAAATAGAAATAATTACTTTTACATACGGTACAACAGATCATTTAAGGAATTGAGATGAGATCATATTAAATAATAAGCACAGCAAATCTACGCCAGCATTTCAATCTAATAAGAATACATACCTGATCCTAAAGCCAAATGAATAAATAATAGAAGTCCTAAAAGATATACTATTATTCTCTCCTGTCGATACATGGCGACAAGTACTCTGTGATGGCGACGACCGAGTTCACTGGACTTCCGTCACTACATTAACTGGAACTCGTATCGTAAAGCGCGACTAAAGAAACGCTCGTTTACGTCCCGCGTGTTCCAGATACGTGTCCCCGCTTCCGAATCGATAAGCATCCAGTAGTCAGTTTTATTTAAAACGATAAAATAATTATTGCGGACACATACGCGTCATTCGATCTCGTCGCCGCAACTTTATATGAGATCATTTAATTTGGTTTTAAATTTCGCGGACGCTAACATGTTGTGTACAGGCATGCAGTTCGTCATTGTAATAAATAACAAAACATTACAGCACCAGCACAGAATGTGTATTAAAATAATTAACTAATGCGACATGCTTAATGAAAACAAAGCAAAGTTTTAATTTGGTGAACAGGTGATTGGTGAACTCAATAAATTTGACAGATCAAGTTACAATTTGTCAGTGTCACGTCACTGTCACTTGATTCTTCATTCCCGCAGACGCAAAGTATTTGATCTGTGATTCCTACACGTCTGGAGCTGCAAAATGCTTATTCTATCATCGTGTCCTGCTGGCCACATCAGCAAAAAAGTATCCTGAATTTGTTTATTATTATTTTGCTGTAGGTCCCTATTCCCTAGTAGGTACCTATTTATAAACATATTTTTTTTCAGAAATATAATTTTTAATTAATTTAAATTGGAGGTAATTAAATTTTTTTGCTGTATTACTCAACACTTTTCATCTGTAAATGTCTAGATTAGCAAAATTTTGGTTTCGCTCATTTCATAATTCATTAGGTACCTACCTAGATCTAGGAATAAAATCTGTCAAGTGAGACTTCCGTAGGTATCCTACCACACCTAGTGGTAAAACGGCGCTATTTTTGTCTTTTAGTTTCCCGAAATATCTAGCGTAAACCCGTATAATATTTTGAGCGGATTTAATTATTGTTTGTTGTAGATACATACCTACATTAGAGTTGCAATAACTGTCTATGTACCTTCAATATAACAGTTTTGTAGAACTACCTATATCTAAGTACTTCGTCAGTTTTACTTACATAAGTATCTATATTTAATTCAATCGTATCAAGGTACCTGCTTTTATAGTTTCCTACTCAGAAATTCCGAATTACATAAACTTAATGAAAATGCATGTAGGTATAGATACCTATCGACTTAATGTGTATGTATCTATACTTCTATACTATTTATACCTATGTACTAATTTATAAAGCAAAAAGATTTGTATTTTTGTATGTAACGAATAAACTTCTAAACTACTGGACCGATTTTAAAAATTCTTTCACCATTTTTTTTTTGACAATAAAATATTTCTAAAATTGTATTGTGAAAAAAAATAGAGAATTACAATAATGTAACTGAAGGTATAAAAAAACTGCGATGTGACACAGAAAACTGCGTGTGCAAAGCTAGTCTACCATAAAAATGAAAATAAATATTTCGCTTATGATCTTGATCATAGTTAAGTACTTCGGTTAGTAAAAGGTGGTGTAGCAGGTTTTAAGTAAATACCTTTAGAATACAGGAACTGTTCTTTGCAGCTTTCTTCTCCTAAATTGTTCTTCTCGCAAAACTCTTGAGACTTCCCCTGTCTGAGAGCTATTAGCATTGCCAGGACCCAAACACATTTGACTGCAAAACACCGACGATGGGGAACCATGTTTTCGCCAAAGCTCTCGACGAGCGACTGCAATCACTGCCCCGTTAGAATCTATCAAATTGATTACATCGGAAAGGTGAGAGCTATTCTTTATTTTTATTGCTTTCAGAAAACGTTAATATACCGTGAAATGAAAGCGTTGGACTGGGTTAAAAAAGAAAACTCGAGTACCTAACTGTACCTCACGTTAAAAGTATTGTTCGTCAGTTGCTGAAGACGTCGTCGGTAGAAAAAAAAGAATTGTCCAGAGTTATTTACAATATAGTATTTTATGTAAAGATACTACACTCAGGTACCTATGTAGGTACATAGCGCAACTACAACTGCACAAATAGGTACTACACAAATGTATCTACTCTACAAAACTAGTATTTACCTAGTTCGTACATCATTATTATTAACGTATCCTCCACACAAGAAACTTGGTTTTCAAACCTTTTTTTTTGTTCTATCATAAAAATGGTAATGAGTGACTTGGTTGGACTGATCAGGGGTTCTAACAACACAACGAGATAAAATCATAAAATAATAAATAATGGCCAATTGTGAATTTGCACACAGCATCGTCCTGGTTTCTATCTCTGGATAGGCAGGCTACCTAGACTATGAGAAGTCCTCAGACAATGTAGTGCCTTAAGTGTAGGTAAGTCTAATTACATTATGGGCTGATTAGGCTAAAGCCTGGGCTCATTTCGTCAGAAATCCCGCCTTTCGCCTTTGTGACTTCTAAAGTCGCATTAAAGGACAGTTTAGTCATATTAGAGACAGATATGTCTAATCAGTGACATCAATCTGAAAAAAGGGTAAGACTCTCAGTTCATCTAACAAGTTTTGCTCCTGATATCATGCTTTCTGTTGTGTTGATTCAACCCTTCCGACTATTAAATTTTATAAAGTAAAAACGTTGGATCTATTTTATCTATCAACCGCTAGAATTACCAAAAAGAAGTGAAACGATTAGTGAAAGTGATTGCGTCGTTTCTGGGGCGATTGTTGTTGCGGTTCACTTCATTTTACTTCTATTGTTGCAATAGTAATAATAAATATCACCGTCTGTCCATTTGCGTGCATAAGTAAATATAGATCTCTACCTAACTAGGTACCTTTACCTAAGTAGGTAGAGATCCGCGGGGAAGAACATTTTACACTAAGTCTGCGTCAGACAAATAATGTCAACTTAGGTACGTGTAATGTGTGTTTACCGACAGATGTGAAGATTCACATCTATCGGCCGTTAAAAGTTTGTTACAATTGCCAACTCTAGTAGCGAAAATGGCATTTGTGCGTTTCAATAACTGTCGATAGATAGAAAATCCGAAAGGTTTTTCAGATTTTATCTATCGGTAGGTATTTTTTAATAAAGCAATTGTTTATTATGTAACACAAAGGGCATATTGTGCACTTTCTATGAGTAGGTTACACAGAGACTCACCAAAAGAGAGTACACACACACAGACACGTGTGTCTGTTTGTGTGTACTTACTAGTTATTGTAACTATTATTTCCTGTGTAACTGATTCGTTTCGCAATAAGTAGATACGGTTTTGTGCAGAATGGTATAAAAAAGGACGATTCAAAACCACATTAGGCTTCATAAAAGTAGGTAGGTACCTAAATGCAGAAAAAAGTATAAATGGACCTACGTGGTTTGTGGTTAACGCCTAAACTGTGATGAACACGTTCACTGGCACATATAAAGCTTCAGGTGAGCAGCAAATTGAAATCCAATTTACGCAAATGAGATTAGAGATGGTAGCGCGGGTATGCCAGGCTCATAACGGTCAGCGAAGTACGCAACACAACTTTACCCTACGCTTTCTGCAATAGGAGTCAGAAGCCATGCCCAAGGAAGATCCAGAACAAACTGCCCTCCAAAAAGAGCTCACTGATTTGATTGCTAAAGCAAAGGTATATTTATTTTGACTAATTTGTCCTTCATATTATAAGTGCGTTTATCTATTTTTCTTATTCGTCTGCAAACAGGCTGAGCAAGAGAAAGTAGCTGATGCGAAATTAGCAGAGAAATGTGGCGATTTAGGCGACGTACCGAAAATACGATTTGTAACAAAGAAAACTTTAAAAGGCCACATCAATAAAGTGAACTCTGTGCATTACAGCGGCGACTCTAGGTAAGTGTATAAGGAAACTTAAGCTTTTTATTCCACTTAACCTTGAAATCGTCTGTGGCCAATTTTACGCTAAGCGCCTACATGTGTTTTTCAAATAATAAAAATTAATTAGATAATCTGGTCAATCGCAAATCGGTCTCGCGCTCAGGGGCCTGGACGCTATCGGATTTTTATTATTTTCTGACGTGTTTTTAACGACTTGGCAATGTTCCTATGTAATATAAAAAAGGAAGTAATTTTTTGTAATATGCGAGATTTAAATTAAGGACTATATTCACGTAGGTAAATATAGTTTTTTTTAATATATATATATTTACAATTATCATTTCATAAATGTACATTCGGTAGGTACATAAATAATGAAAAACATTGCCATTCGCCACAACGAAATGATAACATTTTTTTACCCATCCGGTACTGATCTCTAGAAGTAGGTAAGTAACTAACGTGTTTTATCTTCAAGGTTATCTCCGTAGGTTATCACTGCTAACAAAACATTAATGATCATCACAGCATCTTAAATAAGTACTAGGTATGGGTAGATATGCATAAATACATACCTACTTAGTAAAATTGTTATAGCATTAAATATTTCAAAATGTTAAATATTGTTAAGTCACTTATACATTAGTCAGCACGGTAATCGTAATGTAATTAGGTACTAACATATAATAATTATTAAAAAACACAAAATTACGGTAAAAAAAAATGTTAGTAGATTGGTACTTTCGCTAAGAAGAATGTCTAAACTTACCTATTCTAACGACGTAGGTCTATAAGCTCCCATTGACATAGCTCATAATGTAAAGCATAAACAGCCACGATTTATAAGTATTTAATTTAAATATTTTTCGACACGTATTTCGTGCACGATTAATCTTTAGAAACTAGTGAATCACTACAAAATACCTACATACTACTATTGGAACTACTCGCAAACGAACTAAGCGACAAGTTTAAAACAGGAACTATGCGAGGGGCAACCAATTATCTCTGTTTAATGTTGGACGGGGGGGTTTTCATGTGTTTATAGCGGTAGATTCTTAATAGTTTGTAGGTACTCAGTAATGCCCCGGTAAGCCAATCCCACTTACCTAGAACTTTATTTATCCTGTGCAAGCCAATTACCTATGTTTTATAAAACGTCGTTGGTGCAAGCACACATAATCCACAGAAAGTACGGATCTAGGGATCGTCAAAGGGCTCTCCAAAAGTATGTAGGTAACTAAATCCACTGGTGTATGTCCATGATCTTGTCCGTGAACTTGTAAAAAAGTTACCCTCAGCGAGTTCAAGCCTTTCCCACAAACCGAAAGCCTGGTTTGCTCAACGGGGTAAGGGTATTTATATTTATTTTAAGTAATAAAATTAATATTTATACATTACTAGCTGTCCTGGCGAACTTCGTTCTCTTCGCCTCGATTTTTCTACTTAAATCTGGTTCAATAGTATTATTACTAACAACACACCGATTTTCAAATTTTCATATATTGAAGTGAAGATGGATTTCATTTATATTATATACCTACTTCAGATTTATCAAAAAAAATATTTGCATTAATTTTATTAATATATAATATGGAAATAAAAAAGAATATGTCATACTTACGTTTGTTCCACAAACCGCCACCACAAAAAATTAATTGTCACCAATTGCTGTGGATAATAAATTCGTAATTAATCTTTTTTAAGACACCGTTTGTTATATAAAATTCTGGATACCTTACCCACTCGTAGAAATACATTACCAATGTTAGAATGAAGGAGTTCAAAAAGTTGAGCTACTCAACTCGAGCGAACGAATTACTTATGCCCAAGTTTATAACTTTCGCGTTGTTTAAAGAGAGAGAGAGAGAGAGAGAGAGAGAGAGAAAGGCTTTTTTGAGACTTCCTAGATCAGTGTTTCGCAGTGTATGCCGTGATCATTAGCAGGTGTGCCGTGGAAAAATGGCAAATTTTTTCAGAAATTTATAAAAATAATACCTACGCATAGATAAGAGTTCCGCTTTATCGCACTAGTAAGCAGCGCGCAGATAGCCCACCTTTCCTGCTTTTTACACAGGGAAGCACTAAAGAACAACATTTTGTCAAACATGAAGTCGACCCCTAAACTTTTAACTGTCAGGAAATGGCAGATTTCACTATCTTTGATAATTTCACGGATGGTCAACTTATATACTTATTACATGCATATTGTGAATTATAGATGGAATATGAAAAGCCGCGCGAAGCCGGAGCGGGCCGGTAGTTATATTATAAAAATGATATATTAAGAAAATAGTTTCAAAACAGTTATATTTTGAAATACGTCAATTTTTGTCTACAGAACTTGGCACCCATTTAGATCTTAAGTCTTTTGTCGGTGATGTCGACAACCAAACATAATTATTATAATATTGAACTTAGCTCCCATTTCAACCCGACTTTTATATTTAAGTTTTTGGTGGGATTATATCATCATGAACGTACCTAGGATCATTTTTTGGGGAAGGCTTTCGTAATACGGGGAGGGGGGAGGGTTTATGTGGTACAATTGATTAAACACGTTTTTGCAATTTTGGGAGGGGTTTCAACCCCCAAATCTTGGTATGCCTATGAATTATTTAATTCGATACATAAATTAACGCAAACATTGTAGGGTAACTAAGTACATACTTACCTACCTACCATGTTCCCGCAACTACCTACAACTAGGACTGATTGCACGGTCAACGTGTTCATTCCCGTGTAGATTTGCGTAGCCGGTGTAGCCCTTTTTAGGGTTCCTTAGCCAATATGGGAAAACGGAACCCTTATAGTTTCGCTCTGTCCGTCCGTCTGTCTGTTTGTTTGTCTGTACATGAGTTAATGAGTAACAGCAGACTTCTCACTTGAAGTAACAAAACGTAAACGTTTTCGTACAAATTCCATTGAAAATTACTTATTTACCTAATGTTGTTTGTAAGTAGTATGAAACAAATACAATAGAAAACCTACTTCTTATACCGCATTGTTGTTCTGGGCAGCTACGGAACCCTACATTGACATGCACTTGCCCGGTTTTTAAGTTTCAGATGTGTTAATGTCTAATCATAATTTACTTATAGGCATTGCGTCACCGGCTCTCTTGATGGAAAACTGATTATTTGGGATACATGGAGCGGTAACAAAGTACAAGTAATACCACTACGATCTGCTTGGGTCATGAGCGTCGCCTTCGCACCGTCTGGGAACTTCGTTGGTAAAAAAAGCATATTTACTTAGTTGCCTTGAGTTCTGTCTCTCTGTATTTTTTAGGTGACAAATATCAGATATTCATAGGCTAACCACCAATGAAGCTTCAGCCAAAACCGTCACTGGCTTCTAAGGCTTGCAAGCGCGCGTGCCAGCGGTCTTAACGGCGCGGCACACCGAGCTATAGCCATGCAAACACAAACTGCCCATCACTCGGCATGGCTGTCGTGGCATGCCCATTGTTATTGTAGGCCTATTGATTTATATTTTTTCCTATTTTTGTGTAAGATTATTACTTACCCACATAAGTGAGGCTTTATCATCTAAGTATGCAAAAATGTATTTTTAAAGCTTGTGGAGGTATGGATAATATGTGCACAGTCTACGACGTGAATAATCGTGATTCGACTGGCGCGGCCAAGATGGTACGTGAGTTGGCCGGCTATGAGGGATTCCTCAGCAGCTGCCGATTCCTCGACGATAACCATATCCTCACAGGCTCTGGCGACATGAAAATGTAAGTATTGCACCATAATGTAGGAGCCAAATAACACAACACTATTCTATGAGGTTTTATATAACGTCATTAAGACTAGGTGGAAAGGCGCTGCGTAGGCTATTTTTAAAGAGATTTTTTCTACGGGTTCTGTTTTTTGTCCCATCGGCGACATACATCTGTGGTACAGCACCATGAATAGATGAAGCAAGGTATACTGGTTTATTGTTGAACCACTTTACAACTGTTATTTGACCTGTTGAGAGAACTTGCTGGCAATAGCTACCGCGGCCTAGACGATGAAGCTCAGCATCAGTCTTGAAGTTGCAATTTGGAGGTGTGGTGTTTTTTTGTGGTGCCCTAGTACCAGTACTTTCTGTTTCAATATGTAATACATCGAACAAATTAACTGAGATGAAGTACCTATACATGTATACTGAACAACCAGGTGGTAGCCTCTTATACAATCTGGTAACCACTTTACCACCAATATCTAGTTCCTGAACCTGTTGATCATCTAAAATACTGTCACCCTTACCTTCATAATTAAAAAATCAAGAGGCAATCCATTGGGACATGCTAGAACATAACTTTTAAGTTCCACTGGAGTGGGCTTCCCTTTTGTCATCTGTCGTGCCTCATGTTCTTGAGTGGAGACCGCGTCTCGGCAAATGTAGTGTAGGACGCCCTCAGGCTAGAGTGATGATTTACGCAAAACGGCTGGCAGGAGCTGGATGCGCGAAGCCGAAGATAGAACAAAGTGGCGTGCAATTGAAGAGGCCTATGCCTAGCAGTGTGAGTGAGTTCATCATGTTTACCCCAAAACAAACAAACATACATATTTTTTTTAAAATATATAATAATAACTGACAAAAGACAATGAAAAAGTCATTCAAACTACTGGGGAAAACATCGTGACATACCATGGATAATTTATACTTTTTGTAAGATAGAAACCGTGTGCGTGTAAGTCAAGTTCCAACAGAAACGAAAACTGTTCCGGTTGAGAAGCTTTGTAAATCTAATGCACAATACTGTGCATGCATGTTTAGACAGGAAAACGTAACAAAAAAACACTAATTCATCACTTACCTTGCGCAGATCGATCACTAGATTTTATTTTTTTGCCAAAGTTCATGTTTACGCCCGTATCACAAAATAATAGCAGTGGACAAAATATCCAACAAAAAATAAAATGCAATGTAAAATTTATAAATCACAGTCGTATTTAAACTATTATCGCAAGTTTTCTAGATGGCGCCGTATGTGTCCGTTTACGTTTGGATTTAGGAGGAAGCCTACCGTTCCTACACAACAAAATAAAGATATTATAATCTGTGATTACACGATCAATTACTATTGCTATTAATCAATATATTGTAGGTTCAGTATTATTGAGTTGTTTATAGGGTTCCGTAGCCAATATGGCAAAAAACGGACCCCTTATAGTTTCGTCTTGTCCGTCTGTCTGTCTGTCCGTCCGTATGTCACAGGCATTTTACTCAGAGACTTCTCAATGAATATTGATGAAATATGGTGAAAAGGTGTCTCATAGTGGCCACTACTTAGTTTGACATGCTCTTGCCCGGTTTTTTTTATATTGAGCTCCAATAATATTGACCGTTAAAGATCCGCTTTACGGACAGGAAACGAGGTTGAAAAAGTTGGACTGAAACTGTTCAAAATAAAATGTTAAATGTTCCGTTACTGTCCACAAAGATCAGCAGTTGACTTAAAATAAAAAATTGTTACAAAACCATCTACAGTTATCTACATTTCTTAACAACAGCTGTCCGTTCTATACAGGGTGTAACAGAAAGGTGTGGTCATATTTTAGCAATGAACAGTGTTAGGTATAAGTATAACATCTGCGGGGGTACCAATTCTGATTTTATTAGTATGACTGAAATAAAGAATTTTCTTTCTTATCGAGTGCGTAACACCGACATACTGAAAATACGACTTTACCGATAGGTACCCAACACTAACAGATAATCAGCTGTTTCCAATGAACTGCAATGAACTTCAGGTTTGACCTTAAATCACCACCTACTTTCATTTTGTTTCACTCTTTTGTTCCTGCAAAGATGAAACAAGTGATGATGTGTGAGTGAGACAAGTTAGTCTCGTTCTATCATTTTAACTCTCATTCGTCCTTTGGTATCTTGTTTCACTCTTCCGTAGCTTGCCTCTCGTTCTTTATGGACGAAGAGTAAAATAAATGCAGTTTTCATTAATAAAAATAATTTATCTCTGTCACACAATAATCTATCTGGTCGACTACATTTGTGTGAGTGTGTGTATACCTACACACTCACACAAATGTAGATACACACACAGAAACACTATACGTAGGTAACCCGAAAACCAATGTTCGGAGTACCAAGGTAACAGACATTGTGAGGAGTACTTGGGAACAACAGGTATGACGCCTGACGCCCATCTATTGCTTTAAATAGGACACTTTAAATTACCTACGTAATAAAATATGATACTTAAGTCATTTAAATATTTTCATTGATTTTGTTGACAAGGTAACGAATTCAGGCACCATTAAACCGTACATTATTAGTAACTTGAACATCACCGCTCACACCATAATTTCGAACTTTCTTCCCAAATTCCCCGTCTTCCAGGGTACGTACGGTAGGTTTACATCACAAATAAACAAAGGTACCTCTACTGACCCTAGTCGGCGACGACACACTGTTTACATTATACGAATTTGTTATTCTTATAGTAACTTGTCGGTGTACCTCAAAGTTGAACCAACTTCTATTATGATATAATGTTTGCGTAAGTTAAGCAACCTTACCACAGTTGGTGCATAGATGGGTGACCGATTTCTAAAATGTTATACTCACATGAATCATCGTTTTGGTCTTTTTTTATTGTCAGAGAACACTTTTTAAATCTATTTACATGAAATCGTTAAAAAAATTACATAATTTCACAAAATCCAACAATTTATTTCATTGTAGGATTAAAATCATTGAGGTGTTAAGGTAGTTTTTTAATAGTTTAAATAATACCACAAACAATAAAACAATCTACAATCTAAATCGATATTCATTATTTTGTGTTGAAAAGTAATTGACAAACACACAGACATTCAGGTGAACAGTTGATTTGCAACAAAAATAAATTGTAAACTCACGGCTCAACTTCGAACACTCATGGCGAAGTCCCGCGTTATTAACGCATTACAACTTTTTGCATTAAACACGTAAAGATTTTTTCAAAAACTTCAAATGCATGGAAATTAGCTTTCCAAACAAAATAATTATTCAAAACAAATATCAGTGCCTCAAACTCAAACTGACCGATTATTGGTTTTATTACCTAGTTAGACAGAGACACCAACATTTCAAGGCGGTGCGCGGTGGCGTCATAAACAAAACGTGTGCAATAAATAATTCGGTATTTGATCGGAAGCTCGGCAGAAATATTCGGAAGTCATTGTAATTTCAAAATGAGTTTTTAATACTCTTTTGTTGTTATTATGATTCATAAAATAATTTGATATTGCCATTCATTAAATTAAAACTTTTCTAAAATAATTTACATACATTTTGTTGTAATTTTAGAAGTTTTAAGTTTTTAGGCACTTTCATTTCTTTGTTTCATTCTTGGAGTTGCTTATTTATTCCGTCACTGTCCGTTAGTGCTTTCGACGCGGAGCCCGAAGCGGTTCGATCTATTTCGTTTCTTGGTTTTTGTTTGTCTTTCTTTGTGGAAGTGATGTGAAATTGATAAAGAAATTTTGTTTTAAGTTAGTAACAGTGAATAATTTCGAAATTGTGTATCAATTGCATATGACGCGATCGTAATCTACGTGATGTAGGTTAGGTACCAAGTAAGTTGATAGAAACAGTCTGCTCGGTCCTGGACAAAACGTACCTTAAGGGATCCAACGGTGGCCCGTAATGCGTGACCTAACCCGTAGGTACTTACCACTTTCGGCGAACGCAACAAATATTTTTTGTTGACCGATAGGTAGGTACCGATTTAGTTATGTAGTGGTGCCAGGAATGCGGGGAAGCGTCACCGAGTTTCGCGCCTATTTTCATTAAGTAGGTATTATCAATTCGAACAAACAAGTGCGCGTTGAAGTTAGTGCTAAATTGATGTGTTGTGATTTGTGATACTGTGTATTCGTAACTTAAAGTATGTAAATACCTAAATCTCATTCTTATTGAAGTTTCAAAAACGGTAGGTAGGTACTTCCCCGAACACTAAAAACATTAATATCAAAAATGTAGGGATGTAAAAGTCGAACGTAGGTACCTAGTACGTTATTTTGTACCGTGAAGTGCATTCAAATGATCGTCCACCAGATGTGATAACAAAGTAGGTACCAACAACAGTGAGATGGTGATTAACATTTGTCCGTTCGATGTGGTCGTCGTGAAAGCCGGTGGCGATGGAAAACGTACAGAGGTTAGTAGTTAGTTGGTATTCATTTGTTTGCCTTTGTTTCTTTGGTTTACGGACGCGCGGACGTCCGTATGTTCGACGCGTGACGGGTACCAGGCGCGCAGTGATACATAAGAGATCATTGTGCAGGGTCATCCAACACAATTGAACTCTCTACTACTACTATACTACGATGAAAATCTTGAATGATTGGTTAGTGATGTAGCATTATTCGTGGCGATATTTTGCATAACAATTTATGGACTGATTAAAAATGACGTAAAATTTTAAGGTAAGATTAGGTACACACGCTATTTATCATGTGTATGTGACGACCCTTGAATATGACCACACCTTTCTGTTACACCCTGTATTTTCTACTTCCATCTAATAGGAAGTGCTAACATTTATATCGTTTTAGAAAAAAATAAGAAATAGAACTTAGATCATTCAATTACTTATTTTGTTTTTATGTAGATGTAGGTAACAATTTAAAACAACTAGTATTTACCAATAAAAACAGTGCCGGATCTAGGATTATTTCAAGGCGGGGCAAAACTTGATGATAGCGGTTTTCACCTTCGAAGAGCGTACTTACGATGGGGGAGGGGGTGGGTCATTCTACTTTTTACTGCAGGTTTTTGTGTCCCCCAGGAAAGAAAATTTGAAACTGCCATTTTGCCACTTAAATAAAAGAAAACGTACGTAATTAGGAAAACTGCCGCATTATTTCTTTAACTTATATTAAAACTGAAATTTGAATCTTTTATATATTTTAAGATATGTAGGGTCACACAGTGGAGCTTCATGGTAACATACTTGTTTTTCATAGTACCTAACGCAACATGTCCCCGACCTAATGCGCAGACAAACATAAGCAAAAAAAAAAAAAAAATTTATATATATTTTCATTATATATTTTTAAACTGTTTAGTTTTTTTCAAATAAATTAAAATAATTTTGTCCCTAATGAACATATCAAAACGGTAACCACTATGTTACTGCTATTTTTCATTAAACTGTTAGTTATCGCTATAGCGCTGGTCGCTTGCTCGATTCGTTTTGTTGAGAATGACAACTGCGAGGCGGACGGGAATCACTGCAAATCGCGCGACGCCACTCAGTCGCCGCTGTGTTGTAAATCGAGTCGCGTATGTTTATTTGGCGTGCACTTTGTTACTTGGCAGAAAGGTAAGTTTTTAAACTTTTACTTTACGTTTTAAATATTGAGACGTGGCATTTATGTCAAACAATTGTATTCTATTGTTAAATTTGCAAATCACTAGGTAATTTCGTAAATATCCGGTAACATCATGTTATTTTACAACTGTGTTACCTGACAACCTCGTTACTCCACGGCGGTAACGCAGTTGTAAAGATGGGAACACAGTTGTACATATACCCTGTTGTACATTTATTCCAATCTTATGTAACTTAATTTGTTAGTATCGACCTACCTTTTATTGTTCATCAATTTCATACTTATTTACTGGCTAACTACAATTACTGAACGTAAAATTAATATATTAATGCGATGTTTTTATCTTTTATAGAACATCGTGCCGTTAGTTCTAGCCAAAAATCAATGTCGATACCGCCGTTGTTTTTCGGCTGAAGAAAAACAAAAATTAGACCCTGATAGAGAAGAGCAAGCAAAAAAAAGGCTATGGCTTTCCATAGCCTTTAGTACTACAAAACAAAACGCCTTGTTAAAATCTTAACGGAACGTGAAATAAGCAAGATCCAAACATTCCAGATAACTAATGAAGAAGTTGCTCTTATTGAAAAGGAATTACCAAATTTTGTGGCGCCTTTAGTTGGGACCATGATAGTTCACAATTTTTTTCTGAAAGTCCTAGGAAACTTGTACCTTGTTTTAAGCGCTTACTGTACCCTTGTAAGCCATTTGTCTAGTTCCTACTTTAAAACAAAGCGACTAACTGCTTCAAAAAGAAAATCTGCACCCCAGTAAAATAATTCCCAGAACTATATGTGTTCTATTCTATTAGTTCTATGTAGAAAGCAATGAGTAACGTTGATGAAGATGGATACGTAAAAGTCATGTTTTACACAGGTGAAAATGATACAGGCAAACTATTTAAAGCTGTCGAAACAGACATTAGATGTGAGCATTATGAAATATATATAATAAATATAACATTGTTGAAATAGTTCCTGCGCCAAAAAAGATTTTTAGAGGAAAACGCAAATACTACGATTGCCTAATCCTTTGAAAGTGTTCGAACAATAATTGCAATTATTAATTAATTTTTAAGTAACCGGTGTGAGTGCTATGATTTAGCAAAAAGATTATAGTTAAAATAATTAAATTATTATCTTTAACTTTTTTTATAACTAAGAGACTGATTAGCATTTTTTGTAAAAGAGAATTGTTCTTTTGAAACAACTTTGTTACTATTGAACCACTGTGTTACCAGTATGTCCCTATTTCTACGTAGACGTTTTTCGATTTCACTTGTACAATTGGTTTACAAAGAATATTACGGGTAAATCAGATGCAAAATAATATATATTTTTATCAATGTAAAACTCTTCGCTAAGATATTTTCACACATGTTATGACAACATTTTGAAACAAAAGTGCGCAACAGTAGCACAGTTGTCTGCTTTATAGTTAAGCCCTATAAATCACATTTAAAAGACAACTTTGATAATGATAAGAAAGGACCATTTCTAATTAAAGTTATGAGAAAGAAAGATTTACGTTCTTAAAATACATTTTGTTAATATTAAGTGGTATGATTTTTCTACCTTGGTCGACAAAACCTTTATTTTCAGAAGAATTTAAGTAGGTACAAACTTCGCTGCTGGCAGTGTATTATAATTGTTTTAGGTTAAATTACGCATACGCAATTACGCATTCTATGGAATGACTCCATATATCTTCAACCAATATTTTTTGATACTTGTTACTACTAGTGCCAAAAACCTGCAGTAAAAAGTAGAATGGCCCGGGTGTGAAAATCAGTACACTCGATTTGGCGATCCTTCAGTGCCCGATAGGAACACTTAGATTAGATGAAAACCGGCCGGAGCAATCCAAAATAAATTAATTAATACGAATGCTTAGCTATATCACCTAATTTATGTAGCGCGTGTAAGCACATACCTACATAAAACTAGTTAACGCTCGCCGCTGAGTCTCGTTTAAAGCGAGCTGGTGCGAGCCGTATAACAGACCCTCATAAAAACGTTTGTAATGCCGTGTTGTGTCATTTTTGGCAAACGCCAGGCCTCAAGTATGGGTGGAGGTGGTATATAATTTCATCGGTATCTTGTTTATTACTATGTTATTTGTAAAATCTTCACAAATCTTGTGACCACTAGCTGTCCCGGTAAACTTTGTACCCGGCAAACCGGGTTTTTTATTGACTTATCTGATTATTTATAGCATAAAGTAGAGAAGTTTTTAAAAACATTTGAAAATCCCAAGCTTCTTTATTCATTTATTTTACAGTATAAAGTTGACAAAACATTTTTTCTCAACGATTTATGGAAGTTTGATACACCACTGTCATTTTTCTTTAAATTGTTTGTGTGAAATTATACACTAGACTAAAGAATTAAAACATTTTTTTGACATCTCGGTCATAAATAAAAAAATGTTATAGTTTTTAACAAGAAGATTTTTTTGCTTTTTTTATAGAAATGGTAATTTCTATAAAAATAGCAAAAAAAATATTACTCGTCTAACTTAGGGCAAAATCTATACTAATATTATAAAGCTGAAGAGTTTGTTTGTTTGTTTGTTTGTTTGAACGCGGTAATCTCAGGAACTACTGATCCGAATTGAAAAATTCTTTGACGGTTGGATAGCCCATTTATCGATAGGAGCGGAGCAGTAACGAGAAATGTTGTAAAAACGCGTACATTTTCCCCGTTTTTGCAACATTTTTCATTATTGCTCCGCTCCTATTGGTCGTAGCGTGATGTTATGTAGCCTATAGCCTTCCTCGATAAATGGGCTATCCAACAGTGAAAGAATTTTTTAATTCGAACCAGCAGTTCCTGAGATTACCGCGTTCAAACAAACAAACAAACTCTACAGCTTTATAATCTATACTAATATTATAAAGCGGAAGAGTTTGTTTGTTTGTTTATTTGTTTGTTTGTTTGTTTAAACGCGCTAATCTCAGGAACTACTGGTCCGATTTAAAAAAAACTTTTTTTGTTGGATAGCCCATTTATCGAGGAAGGCTATAGGTTATAACATCACGCTACGACCAATAGGAGCGGAGCAGCAATGAAAAATGTTATAAAAAAAAGGAAGAAAAAAGGGAAAATTACAATCTATTATTCATGCCCCTAAGTGATAAGGGTTATCCAACCCTAACATTTATAACTATACTATAATATTAGAAGAGAGAGAAGAGTTTGTTTGTTTGTTTGAACGCGATAATCTCAGAAACTACGGGTCCAAATTGAAAAAAATATTTTACTTTTAGATAGCCCATTTATCGAGGAATGCTATAGGCTATAAAACATCACGCTACAACGAATGGGAGCGGAGCAGCAAGTAAAAATGTTTGCAAAAATGGGGAAAATTTACGCATACGAAGTTGCGCGGGTCAGCTAGTATTAGTATAGATTAGGCGCAACAAGTAGCCAACAACATCACATAACAATAATTTTCAACGCACGAATTACCTACTATGAAAAATACCTACCTAAATTACTATACAATATCTCCCATACATTTACATTGTTTTGAAGTCGGTTGAAAATAAAAATATACTTTTATAAGTTGATTTTTTTTTATCTTCTATACTTCTATATCTATATCTATACTTCCATACTAAAGAGGAAAGATTTGATTGTTTGTTTGTATTAAATAGGCTTCGAAACTACTGGACGGATTTGAACAATTCTTTCATGGTTGTGAAGCTACACTTACCCCTGGTGACATAGGCTATTTTTATACTTGTATTCCCACGGGAACGGGAACTACGCGGGTGAAATCGCGAGGCGTCCGCAAGTTCAATATATACCTACTGTGTTTTCCTTATCTTTTTATAAGGGAAACAAAAGTGAAGCTTTAGCTGATAGACTACTAACGTATAAATTATAACAAGTCACTGTTTAATGATAAATTGTAAACTGCTTAGAAACAACTAAGAACTCGTCAATTTTAGGACAAATATATTTGACGGGGCGTCAGCTAGTACCGCCATCTATGGAATCTATGGTTGACTTTGTTAATTACCTACATTAACGCTTGATGATTAATGTTTTCTCATTTAATTTATTTTGTTCACTTAACTATCACATTAATATTGTCTGAATTTTCTTTCTATTTAATTTAAACGGAAACACCAAGCGGTTCGTCCGGGTGTAGTTGACAAAGTTAATATGGATATCCGTTATTTGGTTTACCATTCTTAATCAACCATAGTTATAACTGTGTAACGAGATACGTTTTGAGATCGAATCGACTACAAGTGTTCGCTAGGAGATCGCTACTCGATTTCCGTTGACCTAACATCTATTTTGGTTAAATAGTAGGTGTGTTGACTCATTTGAACATGGCGGCCGTTTAGTGGCGTCCATTGACGTATAGACCTAGACCGCGCCATCCCTTTCAATTATAAAGTAAATATTGACTGCAAAGCGTGACATAGAGAAAAATCTCGTGGGGCCCTGTCTTATTGACAGGTATTGTGCACAAACTAGCGTTGTCTCTTTCTAGAGAGTGGCAATTTTGTGAGGTTAAAGCGCAGTCCTGGTCTCTACGTCAATGGTCTCCTCCCATCCCCGCCTTCATGCCCATCAAACGGCGACGCTCGTTCTGCTTTCAAATATCACCAAGGGCCGTTCCATTATCTTTAAGTAATATTGCGTGTGTTGATAAGTAGGTAGATGTATATACCTATTTTATGTTGTTTGTTACAGCTGTGTTTGGGATTTGGAGGCAGGTAAACGTGAAATGGAATTTGATGCTCATGCCGGGGACGTTGTCACCATTTCTTTGTCGCCTGGTACGTATTTTTTTAATATGTGTGTTATCATCATCACTATTTTTCTCCTTTTGAAGGGAATACGTCGGGAATTGTGAAGGATCTAGTCAACATAAGTATAAATTTGTAGTTGTTTGGAGCCGAAAATTTTAATCTCCATATCAATAACCTAGTCCATAAAAAATATCAGTTTCAACCTAAATTTGCGTGAAAACTATATATCTGGGTTAAGTTTGGCACAGAGGTAGGTAGATTATAGTCTGGAATAACACTTAAACTACCTTTTATTCTGGAAAAATGAAAAGTTATTGTGGGATAGTTCATTCGTTTTTCAATTTTTTTACGCGTACTTACGTGAAGTCGCGGGCAACAGCTAGTACATCTTATATGTATTGCATAGTAATATTTAAGCGTGAAAGTTTGTGAGTTTATATACCTAATTGTAATGTGTAGGTAGAGATTCTTACTATTTCACATTAAGGCCCAAAATGCACTTGTGGCTAGCCGGAATGCTGCGTGCCGCAAGAAGTTAATCAGATGTCTATTCATAGATAAAAGCATGTGAGTGCGTTAAGAGACACTAACATCCCGCGAGCCGTTGTCGGATCAAACCTAGGTAGTAGTAGGTAAGATAGGTACGCAACATATTATCTCGATGCCTAAACGTCATATTTACACAAAGGCAATATATTTTCATCTCGATATTTGTCACCGATGCCGGGGTAAAATCTGTGTTTATTATAATATTCATACTTTTATATCCAGATATGAAAACCTATGTGACGGGTTCCGTGGATAAGACTTGCAAGTTGTGGGATGTTCGAGACGAAAAGGCGAAACAGACGTTCTTTGGACACGAAGCTGATGTTAACAGCGTTTGCGTGAGTCACACAATATCACATAATATATAACTTTATTATACGTATAGAAATACGTATAACAAAGTTGTAGCTAGTCAAAAATAATAAACATAACTTTCTAACAGTTTATCTGTCTGTCGGTATGTTTTTACGCACATGTCGCAAAAATCGTATTGTTGTATCATCTCGATACGGCATCTAGAAATCGAGTTATATCTACAAATATATTCTTTAACTTGGTCGGGAAGGAAAATAAAAAAGTGCCATTTTAAAATTAAAATTCAAGTCGCAAGAAACAGCAAGTTAATTAATGCATCTACTGTGAAGAATGAAGTTCTAACTAAGTAGGTATTTGTTTTTTATTAATAGGTAGGGGCAAAAGTAAAAAAAACAAAAAAAAAAAGTATTTTCGTGTTTTTAATGTATTGTTAGTAATCAAACCTCTTTGGTTGTACTGACTGTAACTGGGTTTTAATATCATTATATGACGAAGAAATTCAGTACCTACATTTTAAAGTTTTATTACAAAAAAGTAAAAATGCGATGAAATGCGATGAACGTCGCGAATGAAATTTGGTGGTTAACAGACCTAATGTGGTATCAATACGAGTAGCAGAAATGTGGTTCAAGCGTTTCAAGTCAGGAAATTTTAGTATGAAGGATGAGGCTCGCTCTGGATGCAATGTCACGGATAAAATCAGTGCCATCTTTGAAAAAGTGGAGCAAGACCGACATATTAGTAGTTACGATATTGCTGAAGAACTGGATGTTGATCACAAAACAGTTTTATGTCTTTTACAAAAGTCTGGGTACAAGAAAACACTTGATATTTGGGTCCCACATGATCTTAATAAGAGAAATTTAATGCAGCGTGTTTTCATTTGCGCTGCTTCGTTAAAACGTAACAATTCCGACCCATTTCTTAAAATGGGTCACTATCAGAATCACATCATAAGAATGTTCGAAAAAGACCGTGATCGAAGCATGGCAAGCCCCACAGACCGTGGCAAAGACCAACCTGACTCGGAACAAAATGATGCTGTGTGTATGGTGGGATTGGAAAGGAATCGTCCACTATGAGCTTTTGCCGCCGGGTAAAACTATCGATTCTGACCTCTACTGTCAGCAACTGATGAGGTTAAAATAAGCTATTGAGAAAAACCGGCCGGAGCTGGTAAACAGAAAGAGCGTGGTGTTCCATCATGACAACGACCCTCATCTATAGCCACTCAGCCAAAATTGAGAGAGCTTGGCTGAGATGTGTTGATGCATCCTCCGTATAGCTCTGATCTTGCTCCATCAGATTTCTACCTGTTTCGGTCACTTCAGAACTCTTTAGGAAGCATACAGTTAACCTCAAAAGAACACTGTGAAATCTACCTGGCAGATGTTTTTGATCAAAAATCTCAATTTGTTTACAGCAACAATGGGATCATGGTACTTACTACCTACAAGATAGCGACAAGTCATTGATTAAAACAGCACATACACATTATAAATGAATAAAAAAATATTAATTTATTTTTATTTGTATGAAAAATACGAAAATACTTTTGCCCCGACTGATATTGATTTGGAATCATGGCAGAGGTAAACAATGACGTTTTACATTACAAACAAAGAATATGAAATTTGACCACACATTTTTATGACATGCGATCTAGCACGTACGGTTTGAACCATTTACGGCCGGTCTCAATAATATAACAATCGATGGATTTGGCTACTAGAGGTAGAATTTTGACATATTTTGTATGGAGCTTATGTAAATATAGGTATACCTCTAGTAGCCAAATCTATCGATAGATAGATTATTGAGACCGGCCGTTAGTTGCATTGGCAAAACTAACTTAGTTTAGTTATAGCTCTTTGTTTACAACCCTCTCGTCGTCTGCCTTTCGCATCCAGTCCATCTCAGCGATCTTCTTTAGGTCGTCGGTCCATCTGGCTGGGGGTCGTCCTACCTTTCATTTACCGAGTCGCGGTCTCCACTCTAGGACTAGTTTGCTCCATCGGCCATCGGGCCTTCGGCAAATATGGCCAACCAATTGCCACTTCAGCGTGCTTAACCTGCGAGCTATGTCGGTAACTTCTGTTATTTGTCGGATGATCTAATGGCGAATTTTATCATCTTTTGCAATCCAAGCTAAATTCTAGGATTCAAAATAAGAATACCATTATTTTGAATCCTAGAATTTGACTTGGATTGCAAAAGAAAGGGTTGCATTAAAATTGCTATTTTTTTTATATCTAAGTAACTTGTCGCCCACTGCTCCGCCCACGTGATTGTCTGTTATCGCGATAAAAACTTTAAAACATTCTATGTCTTTGCTCAGGACTTAAACTATCTTCAGATCAAATTTCATCCAACTCAGTTCAGTGGTTTAAACGCAAAAAACGTAAAAGACAGACAGAGTTACTTTCACATTTTTTTATAATATTAGTTTGGATAAGTAATATTTTAAATTGCAAATACTGAAGTATCTAACCATATACTTATAAGTAGACAGCTTAATTATCACAATTGAACAGTTTCGATAGATTTGATTAAAATGTTACCTTGTAATTAAAATGTTAAGGTTCTAATTAATTTGAAACAAGCAGTTCCACAACAGCGGTCAGGCTTTCGCAACGGCTTCTGAGGACAAGACGGCGCGTATCTTCGACATCCGCAGTGACCAACAACTCGGACACTACAAACCGCCCGGCGCGGGAGGCTTCACTAGCTGTGGTAAAACTACAACTTAAGCCTACCCAAGGGCGGGTCCATGATTTTGGTATGATTGGGGTACCGTGGGCGGTAGGTTCTATCATAAAAAAACACAATACTTGAGGACTTAGTTATTTCTGGATGGGGGTGGAGTGTTTATGCGTCTTAGCTCCGTCCCCCCCTCCCCTTATGGATTTGCCACGGCATGCACCTCCTTTAAAAAGATGTCTTGACACATTTCATCAAATGAATATAGTTTTCAGAAACAAACATACAAACAAAAGGAGACGCGTAAACTTAATAGCTTTTCGCATAACCCTCATTGACTTTGACTTTTAAAGTAGGTACCTATCCACCTATGTAATGTTATTCACAAAAGATAAAATCTATTAGTTAAGAAACGTCAAGAAATAACAATGATGTTTTGTCTTGGAGTTCAAGGTAGAGGATCGCTTTTGAGGAAAAATATCATCATGCATCTGTAAGTAGGCAGAGTCTCTATATAGGTATTTAATTCTCAATAAAAATATCGGTTTAGTAAGCACATATCCATAGGCGGAACTAGGGGATAGGGGGCACGTGCCCCCCCCCCCCATACGGTAGTAGTCTTTTGTACCGAATTTCTTGTTTTGTATTGAATTTCTTTGCCCATTTGCCTCCTGTGCCACAACAAAATTTCACCACCCCTCGTCCGTGCAACTCGCACTTGCGAACGAAATGCACTCCCCCCCTTCATAAGCACGCTAGATCCGGCGCTATCATTTGCGTCTCGTGCCCCCCCGAATAAAATCCTGGATCCGCCCTTGCTTACCTAAACTTTAATTAGCGGATTACTTAATTTACGTATTGTTATACAGGTCTCTCGCTCAGTGGCAGATACTTGCTTGCCGGTTCAGATGACAACAATGTTCACTCTTGGGACACCCTGAAAGTTACCCACACCGGTAATATACAAGTAGCAGCTAGGTTCTGTCATTATATCTTCAAGCTCATATAGTACAATTACAACTACTTGACGATGAAATCTAAATCTGTCCGTGCAATCTTTTTGCAAAGATAACCTCTTTTAGTCAGGTTGCTGAGATTGGTCTGCAATTAGATAGGTACTAAATAACACAATGTCTTCATAGATTGGTTACTCAATTAAAAATAGATTTGTTATTAGTTATTACCTACATAACTTTGAGAAGGAAACTTCATATTTAGATATGTCATCAGGGGTTCAAATGGACCCCGCAATAAAGATACCGTATTTTTATTTCGAGGCAGCCCTCCTCAGGATTTGTAAGAGTCAAAGGACTCAACTCCCCCCGAAAAATAATCCTGTCTACTGCTTCTTGTCTTGTACTTACCTATCTAAATTGTATCGCATGTCGCTGCATTCGCCAAAACATTGATGACATTGTAATAAACAACCATGACGGCCATAATACTTCAGCCTATCAGCAGGCGTAACGTAAAGTGGTGATGTCACACTTTTCGACGTCACCGGAACGTGAGCGGTGACGCACTTTGTCGTGAATGTAGTCCGTCATCGATATATAAGACGTTATCATGTCAAAAAAAACATCAACAATCTGTAACGCTTGTCAATTACTGGTTTTTAGATTTCCTTAAATCATAAAATTTATATCTAGTCCATTGTTTTCCGGTCGAATAAGTACCTACTCAAAATGCAACTCAGTTAAAATACATCGTTATGATCCATGCTGTTACTATCATTTTAAGTAGAATAATAGTGACGGAAATACTTTTAAGAGCGACATAAAGTGAAGTAACTATCGTTTGAGTACAGAATAAGCAAATAAATGTTCACTCCCTCGTATGTACTGAACTCGTTAAAATGTCCATTTCTCATATACAGGCACGCTGAACGGCCACGATAATCGTGTGACATCTATCTCTGTGGCTCCCAACGGGGTAGCCATGGCCAGCTGCTCTTGGGACCAGAGCGTCAGGGTTTGGGGCTGAGCGCCTCTCCACTCGTACCGCATCTACCTACCAAACATCCTGAAAACCTCGCCTAGTCATAACTCAGTCATTCATATCGATATGGTGCCATTCCCTTTCTAATAAATGTGCCTAATTTATAAAAATGTATTTTTTTTTCATACACAGTCTCTGATCCCAAAATATCAGTACAATGGATGCATACATATGGGACATACCTACAACTGATAAATATACTTATAAATTAGTAAATATACAACGTATAACAGAAAGGTGTGGTTCAATTACACAAGCGGATAGTGTGTGTTATCAGTATTGCACCTACAATAGCCGATTGCATTATTTGATATACCTTGGTGCCATAGCCGATTGCATTATTATTACATAGGAACTTATAGCACATTATTTTTATTTTTATTATACCTCTCCTGGCGCAAAATTCGATTGGATTATTATGGCAAATAACTTTTTCATTTATACATTGATGAATGTAAATATAATAAATAAAATTTTAGGGTACTCCGATTTTGATAAAATTAGGTATGTGCACTCAGCTTAGAATGTTGCCTGTCTGCCAAATTATCTATTGCAGATGCCAGAGCACTTCAGTCAGACTTGCCACATATATATTATGTAGAAATAATCGAAGGTATTCAAAAAAGGACCAAATATCCACACAGATGGGACACCAATATCTACATATATGTTTGTATGTTAAATTTGTTTTATCACATGTTATAATAGTGTTTAATAGCGAGGACCTATTTATGGCTATATGTCGCTTATTGTTTTTGTCATATCTAATTGTAATTGCTGTTGGTCTTCCGATAAATAAATTAATAAAAACTTGATAGCCATGATTTTTTGTGTATCAAATTTATCCTTTCCAACATAATTGATGACTCGTTTGACCTTAAACATTTAGTTGGCCTTGAATTCCATGCATACGTAACGATCTTGGAGAACCGGTAATTATTACACGAGTAAACGTAACAACCTACTCTGTAATGTATTGGAGCAAGTTTCCTATTACGGCATAGGTGTCTAAGTACCTACCATTAATTTCAATACCTTAAAAATATCTTCTAAAACATACGTAAATATCTTTTAGGTATTTTATTTTTCGCAAGTGCCTATGCCTGCAATAATAGTTATTTCTTTTACGGTACCAAAAATGAAAACCATATAAATACATATTAAAATTATCTATAATTTGGTTAATCACATTACAGTTCGTCTTCAAATCTACTTTGACTGCGCATATTATGCCAGAGAGGCAGTGTGCCCCAATAACGAGATCGCGACGCCAGATTTGTCTTCATTTCTAATTGTGTTCCTATATCTAAGTATTCCATACTGCGTCCTCCACTTGCAGGCTCCCAAATCAGTGGGACTGGTTCTGGTTTATTAGGATTTCTGAAAATGATGAACTCGTAATAAATATGCCTGGGAGTAGTATAGCCCAGTAATAACGACCGTTGTAAGGCGGTAATGTTTTTGTTACAGTACAATATCTTTGTGCTGTATCTACAATCTACATCACAATCTTATGTTCCTTATCGCACGTTCAGTATCTATTAAATGTTTCTACTATCTGTTATCAACACGAAGTCGTTAGTATATAAGATGCACCTTTGGATAATTATAACCAGACTATACTACATCTTTTGTCTCATTTATACCTAATCATATACTGCCAAGAAGTTTGGCAAATTGGTGACCCCGACGAACGAATACGCAGCAAGAAACATGGCACAATCACCGTGCAAGGCGAACATAAATCAGCAAGGAACACTTGAAGTAGCTGCTGGCACCTCGGTTTTATCCCGCATTCCGGAATTTTGGAAAGACCAACCAAGATTATGGTTCACGCAACTAGAAGCCATATTAGCACCACAGAAGCAAGGAGACGAATACAAATACTGTACAGTAATAGCAAAGTTATCCAAGGAAGAAATACTACAAGTTAGTGACCTAATCACTTCACCACCGACTACAGATAAATACAAAAACATCAAGGAACGTTTAATTGATTGTTACGAAGAAACAGAACAGCGACAGTTTCAAAAATTAATATCAGAGACAGAACTCGGTGATCAAAAACCTTCGCAGTTATTACGTCAAATGCGAGTCCTCGGGAGAGGAAAAATCAGTGACGAAACAATTAAACTACTATGGTTCAGGCTTTTACCAACATCAGTTACTACGGTTCTAGCAGTTACGGAAGACATGGAAATTGACAAACTGAGCCAAATTGCAGACAAAATAATAATGAATTCAAAAGTAACCGAAATATCAGCTGTTAGCAACGACACTTCAAACGACAACAATACAGCATGCATTTTAGCCCAGCTAGCAAAATTACAGATAGATATTGACGCAATTCAGCAAGGTCAATATGGCTATCGACCCAACACGCACAATCATTTCAAGAAACGTCAACAATTCCCGATTATGAGGCCGAGAACAAACTATAGAGGAACAAATCGATTTTGTTACTAACACGAAAGATTCGGAAAATATGCAAAGAACTGCATTAAACCATGCGGTTGGAAACCAATGACTTACGTACGGAACCAGGGAAACGAATAAGAGCACAGACAACGGCGAAACTCTGTGCAATCCACCCATCTAATCGCCTCACCATTACCGACCGAAAAAGTGGTATGAAGTTTTTGATTGACACGGGCGCAAATATTTCAGTCATTAGCAAGCAACAGAGACATTCAATTTTACAAAATGAACAATACACACTATACGCTGCAAATGGGACTAAAATTAGGACTTACGGCGAGAAGACGCTTACCTTGAATTTAGGACTACAACGATGTTATAAATGGAATTTTGTAATCGCCGATGTTACACAACCAATAATTGGAGCAGATTTTCTAGAGCACTATAAACTATTAGTCGACATAGCAGGTCGCAAACTTATCGACAAAGTTACAGAGCTGACAACGCATGTAACTTCGGAAAAAGCGACACAACAAACAATTCGTACTATCGCAGTGGGAACGAATCCACGTATTACGCAACTTTTAAACAAATACGAAGACATCACGAAAGGGTCCTCTCTCCGCAATGCGCCCAAACATAAGATTGAACATCACATTATCACTACAGGACCACCCGTCGCAGCTCGGGCAAGACCATTACCTCCAGAAAAATACGACATAGCCAAAAAGGAATTTCAAAATATGATAGAACTCGGAATTTGCCGACCGTCAGATAGCCCATGGGCAAGCCCATTACATATGGTAAAAAAGAAAAATGGCGAATGGAGACCGTGCGGAGACTATCGAATGCTCAATAGCACGACAGTACCGGACAAATACCCACTACCAAGATTAACTGACTTTACATACATATTAGAAAATAAGAAGATACTAAGCAAGATAGATATACGTAAAGCATACCATTGTATTCCTGTTAAAGATATAGAAAAAACAGCCATCATCACACCTTTTGTACTTTTTGAGTACTTAAGAATGCCTTTCGGATTACGCAATGCGGCACAAACATTTCAACGATTCATGGATTCCTTATTCAGAGATTTAAACTTCGTATTTATATTTGTAGACGACTGTCTCATCGCATCGGACAACGAAGATTTGCATTATCAGCATTTAGAAACGGTTTTCAAACGTTTACACAAGAATGGAATAACCATTAATCTCGAAAAATGCGAATTTCTCAGAAGGGAAATAGATTTCTTAGGTTATCATATAACGAGTCAAGGAATACACCCTACCGAAGAAAATTACAAAGCAATCATGGAATTTCCCAAACCGAAAACAATTCAAGAATTAAGAAGATTTTTGGGCATGGTCAATTTCTACAGAAGTAATATTCCACGCGCAGCGGAAAATCAAAGAATTTTAAACGAATATCTACATGGTTCAAAAAAGAACGATAATTCACCTGTTCTTTGGACAACGGAAGCAGACAAAGCTTACGAAAAATGCAAGGAAAGCATGAAAAACGCAGTGTTAACAGCGCATCCTTCCCGCAACGCATCACTAGCGCTCATGACCGACGCTAGTGCTACTTGCGTTGGTGGAGTTTTACAACAAAAATCCGGACGCAATTGGGAACCATTAGGATTTTTTTCACAAAAATTGAGCGAAACTCAACAAAAATATTCTACGTTTGACAGAGAGCTGTTAGGAATATACATGGCCGTCAAACATTTTCACAGATTAATCGAGGGAAGAGAATTTACAATATTTACGGATCAAAGACCTTTGACATACGCATTCTCCCAAAAACCATCATCAAACGATACACCGCGACGGGTCCGGCAGTTAGATTTCATTTCACAATACAGTACCAACATTCAACACATAAGCGGACGTGACAATATTACCGCCGATGCCTTATCTCGAATAGAGGAAATATACGTGCCATCACCTATCGATTACGCTGAATTGGAAAAATGTCAATCAACAGATAATGAACTAAGTAAATTACATGACAATAAAAGATTAAAATTCAAAAACATTACGCTTCCGGGTTCCACAATAAACATCACCTGCGACACGTCTACTGGAAAAAGCCGCCCCTACTTACCAAAGCATTTTCGCAAACAAATTTTCGATACCATTCATGGTATGAGCCATCCAGGAAAAAGAACTACGAGAAAAATGATAACCCAAAGGTATTTATGGCCGTATATGAACAAAGATATCAATAATTGGTGTAGATCATGTATAGCCTGCCAAAAATCAAAAATACAACGACATACGATATCGCCTCCTGGTACATTTATGACAGCGCAACGTTTTGAACATTTACATATTGACATCGTCGGACCACTTCCGATTTCACAAGGGAAGAGATATTTAATCACAATCATAGATCGTTGTACGTCATGGCCCGAAATATTTCCGGTAGAAGATATAACTGCAGAAACAGTAGCCAAGACACTTTTCGAAGGGGATTACTCGTTTTGGATGTCCATTGCGCATTACTACGGATCAAGGCCGACAGTTTGAATCAAGAATATTTGAGTCACTCTCACAATTTTTGGGAATACATAAAATTAGGACAACACCTTATCATCCACAATCCAATGGAATGATAGAGAGATTTCATAGAACTTTAAAGGCGGCGTTAATGACAAGAGAATCCAACGAAAATTGGTTAAAAGAAATTCCAACAGTTTTACTCGGGTTGCGAAGTAGCTTGCGAGAAGACACAGGTTATAGTTCAGCAGAGATGACATATGGAACGCCAATACGACTCCCTGGAGGATTTTTTGAGTCATCAGCAGCACAGTTATCAACGTACGAAGAGTTTGTAAAACAAATTCAAAAGGACATCACACAAATGACATCAATTCCGAAAAGAAAAAACACAATCAAGCTATATTTGTGCATCCCGAACTCAAAGAATGCTCACACGTATTTGTTCGGTGTGATAGAATTAAGAAAGCCCTGACACCGCCGTATGAAGGACCCTACCCAGTAATTAGTAAAACAGATAAAACATTTTGCATTAGAATTAGGGATAAAGAGACAGTGATATCAATTGATAGATTGAAACCAGCTTTCATGATCAATGACGAATCAAACTACGTGCCAGATTCAAAGGATTGCGACAGGCATTCACACACGTACACTACACGATCGGGACGTAAAGTAAAGCCAGTAGTACGTCTATAAAAAATCGCTGATATAAGCAAGCTATTCGTATATGTAATAACATAGATCTTAACATATACCATTAATTCACAACTACTCGTAACAACAAGACATCTAAAATGGGAAATCAAAGTTCTAAGGACCAGATAACATACAATACGGACAATTGCCTCAATCAAAACGAAGCGGACCAACTCCGTAACCTGATCCAGGAGGACTTACGGTGGACAAGAAATGTTGCAATGGGACAGATTATTTTAACAATCGGCGTGATCCTAATTTACGGCATAATGAAAACACTGGACAGAAGAATGAAGAGTTTAACGGAAAAAAATAATAAACACTCGTGCAACAGCTAAGTCAAAATTACAGACGTCAGCAAATCACACCACAACAGGCGTCATCAAATTCCACCGCGTACAATAGCATTATTATTTATATACATCAGCAAATAACTAGTAAGGTCTAGGTCAAATTTATATTGTAAACACTATTACTTACCATAAATTTTTTTTAAAGGGGGGTGTACTGTTACAGTACAATATCTTTGTGCTGTATCTACAATCTACATCACAATCTTATGTTCCTTATCGCACGTTCAGTATCTATTAAATGTTTCTACTATCTGTTATCAACACGAAGTCGTTAGTATATAAGATGCACCTTTGGATAATTATAACCAGACTATACTACATCTTTTGTCTCATTTATACCTAATCATATACTGCCAAGAAGTTTGGCAAAGTTTTCTTTGCGGAAAAGGCGATAATCCTGCCGAGAGATTTTTTTAACGCTATTATGCGTAACAAAACTCTCAGGCAGGATCATCACCGTTGTGCATAACATGTAAAGAAAACATTGTGAGTATTTTGGTATGTCCTACAAAATATTTTATAGCCTAGAACATTCCATAGTGGCTTGTACACCTCTCAAAGATGTAGGCATCAAATGTAGAGATCATTTTATTCCAACTTTTGTCTGACAGTCCTCAAAGATTCTGATATTCGTTCATAAGATTTGCATTCTGTAACCTAAGTAAATTAAGTATTTTGAAGAGCTTGAAAAAAGTTTTATATTTATATAGGTATATATGCTACCACTTGCTATATAACTGTAAAAAACTTACCCCGAAGTTGCAAAATTGGTAAAAAGTGTAACAATAGTTTCGCTTGTTTTAATATCTTCCGGTGAAAATGGTTTTTCAAGGAAATAGATAGGGAATAAATGCATCAGTTCATCAGCGTGGCAAACACCTGTAAATGATTGTTTTTAAACTTTCTCGACGTTTTGATCGAATTGCACCGATCGTGGTCACGGGTCACTCAGTCGACCCGTGACCACGATCGGTGCAATTCTATCGAAACGTCGGGTAAATAAAAGGTTCGTAGTTTTAAATATTTTACGCGAAAGTACCGATAATGTTTTAATATCTACTTATAACAAAAATATTGTAAAACAGACAGGTATCAACATGTCCGTTATTGTAGCACATGTGCAGTAGCCAATGGATACTCAAGCTAAAGATGAATTTCTTTGCATGAACAAGTAGTGCAGCGGATGAATCAACGACTTCGTACCAGTGTTGCGAGCTATCCCCATAGGGATGAGACACCATTGTGTGTCCAGATAAACAATTATACTTCAAACACGAATTTTACAAACAAGCTAAATGTTTATAAAGTTCACAAATCAAGGACCATTCCGTAAGAGGTAATATTCTCTGTTCAATAAAAACTTTTTTACAAAAACAATTAAAACTGACTTCCAAAATAAATATAAGGTAACTAAAACGAAAAAAATAATATAGGTACCTACAACAAAAAATAATTAAAAATTTTGAAGTTGGTTGGCACCAACTTAAAAATGTTTAATTATTTTTGGTTCTTATACTTAAATTATTTTTTTTTACCTACATCGGTTTTTATTTTTAAGTTTTTATTCCTCACTTTTTAGTATATTGGTTTGTAGTTGATTTATGTTACAATATCATAATCCAAACTTCTAATTTCTGTTTACAAAATGTTGCGTTTTGCGACACAAGGCAGTTGATTTTTGAGGAGTTCACCCGATACTAGACTATCAGTGTCATTACATGATTTGATGGAGGCGAAGAATCAGGTACCGAACACGGTACTCAGATCGCAACCCGCTATTTTTATTATTGAATAGTTCCGCTGGTCATCTGTGGTCTTCATCATCATTTTCATTTCACTCAATGATGTTTTTTAAGAGTAAATGCACGAATTACAACAAAATATACCAAAATAACTATAGGTGTGCCTTTAATATTTGAAGAGTGACTTTATATTTTTTAATATTTATAATTGAAGGCAAAATACTATATCGTTCCCTTGATTTCTCCAAAATCTCATCATCAGATCCGAACTTTAATGTCAATGGGACCAATCTGGAAATATAACCCTATCAAACACAAAAAGTTTTTTTCAAATCGGTCCAGCCCTTTGTAATAATCATGAAACAAACACAAAAAAAAAGAAGTCGGTTGAAAATAAAAATGATTCGAATTAAAGATATCATGCTTACCATAATCTCCTTCTGGGTCTCCAAATATTTGTGAAAAACTATTCGTGGCTTTATATGTCAGCTCGTACAAATAAATAGGATTTTTAGTATAGTTGAACACTAATTCAACGCCTTCGATTGCAGGGAATCCAAAGTAGGAATCGGAGTACAGCTGTAAAAAATACAAGTACAAACTTATGGAATTTATCTCTGTTGATTTTTTTATATTTAAATTATCTTAACTACCTAGTAAATCTACAAAAAAAATGATTAATAAATGGGAGGCAAAACCAATTTAGGTGTCGAAGAATTCCTCCCCTTCGATGTCAACCGGTAGTGTCCAGAAGGCTGGCAGCATTGCCACGTTGTTTGGCGATGATAATTGTTTGTGCTAAGAAAAGGCCAGTCTTCTGGTCTTAGCAAGGTCTTAGGTATTTGTATAATGTGTAACAATTATTGTAATATGTATTTGTATTGTATTGTAATTATTGTAAATAATATTTTGATTTTGCACACCTTGTGAGCAAATTCAAAATATTATAAATGTGAAAGTAACTCTGTCTGTCAGTTACCTTTTCACGCTTAAACCACTGAAGCGATTTAGATGAAATTTGGTACGAACATATTTTTAAACTCAGAGAAGGACATAGGAGATTTTTTATCGCGATAAGGGGGCGTCCATAAATTACGTGTGGAGATTTTGGTGAATTTTGAACCCCCTCCCTCCTCTGGTGAGATATCGCGTGAGATGGACATATAATAGTTTTTATCGTCAGAATATTTTTACGTCCATAAATGACGTGAGGTGATTTGGCGAATTTTGGAGCCTCTGGTAAGATATCGTGAAATTTGGCTAGAAACCCCCTTCCCTAACGTTGATTTCACATGTGACTCAACATTGGGTAAGTGAGAGAGTCGCTCGCATGACGAAGGATGAATGTCAAAATCGCACAAAATTATAAAAAAAACTTTTTTACTAAATTTAATCCAGTCTTTAACTGGATTAAATTTAGTAAAAAAAATATTTGGTATGGTACTTGCGAAAAAAAATATGTGACATTTGCCAAGACCCCGGCCCTCCCCACGTGAGATTCAGCTCGACCTTCTCCCCCCCTAAACCCTTCACGTAATTAATAGATGACATCCCCGCGGGCGAAGCCGCGGGCGACAGCTTGTGTACACGTAATTCTGAGTGGGTAATTCCTTGTACCTAATTTTACTAAAAGCACTCCTCTGAAATAGGCATAATTTTTTTGATAAAATTTTATCTGTTGCAAGTTACATCTACTAAAATTCGTTTTTTAACCTATGCCATCCTACAATGCAATTTATCAATCTAGAGCATAGCCATGTATTAAAAAAACTATGCAGTTAATATTAACTGCATAGTTTTTTTTTATTAAATTTTATACCCTCAAAAATGTCACTTCTATGTGCGTGAGAACTATTTGAGGAACCAGGTTTTCCGGTTCCAAATTCAAGCCTGAACCGGAATATCCATCAGTTTTTTCGGTTCTTTCGATTCTTATGACAACTCAGTTAAAAAGTACATATCTACTGTTTTTCCTGGTATATTACATAATTATGAAAACCCTAAAAGTTATTTAGATTATCGATATTTCATAGTAATCTGTTATATAAATCTTAAAAATATCAAAAATAACCATGGTAGTATACATGGTTATTTTTGATATTTTTAAGATTATTAACCCCACAAAAATCACATACCCACTACAGGTACCCTAAAAAAAAAGTTTTAAGATTTTATTCTTTCACTTTGTCGTCGTAAGTAATATGTATATACGTATAAAATTACAGCCTTCTTGCACTTACAGCATCTGAGGTAAGCTGTGGCCGGATGGACATGGCGTAACTATATGGGCTCCGTTTTGCCATTTTGGCTACGGAACCCTAAAATCGTAGGCGGCTTGGAGTGATCAAATGCACCAAAAGTATAATCGCTACTTTTGTTAACACTGTCAGGGCATATCTGCTCAAGGTCCTTTGTTTATGCACACGGGCTAAGACGCAGGCACAAGCTACTTTTGTTTCCATTTGCGATTCTTTGTTGAAACGTAACAATTCCGACCCATTTCTTAAACGGTTTATTACGGGTGGTAAAATGGGTCACTTACGATAATGAATGATAATGATTATGGTCGAAACTTGGAAAAGTCCCACAGACCATGGCAAAGCGCGGCCTGACTCGTAGCAATGTGATGCTGTGTGTATGATGGGATTGGAAAGGAATCGTCCACTATGAGCTTTTGCCGCCGGGTAAAACTATCGACCTATCGGTAAAACTATAAACCTCTACTGTCAGCAACTGATGAGGTTAAAAGAAGCCATTGAGAAAAACCGGACGGAGCTGGTAAACAGAAAGAGCGTGGTGTTCCATCATGACAACGCCAGACCGCACTCATCTATAGCCATTCAGCAAAAATTGAGAGATTGGCTGGGATGTGTTAATGCATCCTCCGAATAGCCCTGATCTTGCTCCATCAAATTTCCTGTTTCAGTTACTTCAGAACTCTTTAAGAAGCACAAAGTTAACCTCAAAAGAACACTGTGAAAACTACCTGTCAGATTTTTGATCAAAATATTACAGTATTAGTATATATCCCCCAAAGTCTGTCATCATCACCACAAAATACCTAGACCGAGAGTACAGAAAGTAACATGGAATGCGCACTCGGCCTACGCACCCAGACACAGTACATGGACACGGAGCGGGATAAGTCTTTAAAACAAAGAGGCAGTGGTCTGCTATTCAGATCCGTGAACGATGCATCTGTGTGCGTTGCTCTAGTGAAGTACGTATGAAGTACCTAGTCTTGGTATTTCTCGGTACCAACTCTCTGGTGTCCTACTTTTGTTCTCTGGGTATTTTTTGCTACCATTGCTCTCTGACAGTTGGTCTAGTGGTGGTTACCCTGACTGCGCCGCCAGAGGTCGTGGGTTCGATCCCCACCCAGGATAAAACTTTGTGTTATGAGGGCGATGGTTTATTATGTGTCTAGGTGTAATTTATCTATATGTATATGTTTATAAATTGTCCAGTTGCCTGGCTGGCAGGCTCTGATTAGGTCAGGGATCAGAAATGGCGTTGTGCGACTCGTGCCTGCCAATATATTATTATTATTACTTACATTCAGAATGCCCGATGTCTTTGCCTCCACATCATTATCTTTAAAGTATTTCTGTCGTATGCTCTTAGTGATTTCGTCAATGTAGGGAGAATTCTCGTAGTAAAATGTAACCGGAGCTATCGTGTCGAAACCCGACATGAATTCTTGATATCTGGTTTCGTTGGCTGTGATCCCTTTAAAATATAAGCACATATTTATTAGACATCCCTACTAATATATAAATGTGAATGTAAGTTTGTTTGTTACGCTTTTACGCGAAAACTAATCAACCGATCATCATGAAACTTTGTACACATATTGTTGGAGGTATTAGTAGTAACATAGGATACTTTTTATTAAGAAAAAAAAATACGAAATCCACGCGGGCGGGGCTAATCCGCTACTAAAGCTAGTAAAGAATAATTAAACGCAAAGGCAGCAACATCCACTTTTACTGAAAAGACAGTGAATGTTTTCTTTGTTTACGTTGCATGTAGCAATTTTTAGATATATTAAGTTACTCTTAGGTCATAAATTAGCCTTATTTTTTATCATACACTGTTTATTGTTATAATCATATTATTATTATTAATATGATTGTTTTATTTAAGTTTAAGTTTATTTATTTTTGCTCACACAATTCTTAGTTATTGTCACCATCTTCACCCTGTTGGTTAGTTTCTTCAGTTTGGTCATCATAATATTCTTTTACCTAGTAACTCTTTGAAAAGTTTTCGTTTAGCTGCCAATCGTTACCCCAATGACTTTTTAGCATGTTTTATATTATCATAGCGGTTTTTTTTTTTGGTATACAAAGATTTTTGCTAACTCCATCATAGGATTTATAATGGATATGCCCTTGAATCAAAATATTTCAGGGTCTCTTTGAAAATTTTAAAATGAAACGTTCTCACAGGTTTAAAAACTTCCTATGAAGCTGTTTTGCACTCAAGGCCTTCGCATCAAGCTCCCAAGGTAGTGACAGTCCTACAGTTTGAAATAATGTCCAAGTATTTTTAGGGTCTATTAATTTCTTTGTGGAGACGGTCTTTCTTCTCGGTTTTAGCGAATACCCTATCAGGTGGTATGTATGAATGCCCAACTACCGGAAACACTAGTTCAATTTGTTTAACGTTTTGAGGAGCTTCTGTCATCCATTTTGCTAACATTGCCAGCATAATAGTATTTTTGTTCTGGCCTGCACAGCCATCAGCTACAAGTCGAACTAATTGACAAGATTCTCTTCTTGTCAAGTATTTTAGTCTGTGTTTTTGAGTTGGAGGTGAGAAAAACATTTTCTGTCCAACAGTAGGCAAATACGTTTGCGTGAGTTAACATGCATAGAGAGCGCTCCACTATTGTGAAGTTATATAGATAAATATTTCTCAGGTAGTATGTGACTTCGTCAAGGAGTTTGCAAGTTTTTTTTTTTTCACTATCAAGTGAAAACGTCTTTAGCTTTGGGTTGTTATTATTATAAAAGCTATCATTAAATCGTTTCGTGCTTAAGTATCATTTTGGCGAATTTAAGATGAAAATCTCAAATCACCCTACTTATCGCTTAAGAGTCAATGGATGGCTGTACTTTAGTAGTATGTACTTTACCAAACCTAGAATTTTGCATCATCAATCCCTTATACTTACCATTCATGAAATGGGATCTCACTAAGTTAGGACCGGCTGTTTTACGAGATCCTCAGGCCCGACCGGTACCAAATTTAGGAGATTTCAAAAGTCAAATACTTTTGAAATCTCCTAAATTTGTCAACAAGTCTGTCAACAATAATCATTATATATTTTAAAATTACAACTCGGCAGACTTCGTCAAATACATATAAAACACTTTTAATTTCTGTACCTGATAGACCTGATGAGCCCACGCGACAGCCGCTTTGGGCTTTGTGAGTCCCCCTTTCATGAGTAGGTTTAAGAGATTCTCTGTGCATTAATTCCAGGTTCGGTAAAGTAGGTTATACTGGTAGCCTTTAATTGCCTCTAAATCTATTACGTATTTGTACAATACTATAATACAATAGTATATACGCTAATGGCTTTTTTACATTACATTTTACACACACACACAAACATATTAACCCTTAACAACCTATCACTTACTTTTGTCAAACAAACACTTACCACACGTCTTCGGTGCGACCCGTCGATGTGTCTACAGGACTACTTAGCCAGTTTTTATCAACTACACTGAAATATACTGAAAAAAACCGGGCAAGTGCATGTCGGGCCACACACAATATAGGGTCCCGTAGTCCCCCATCCGAATAATGCGGCTTAAGACGTGTGTTTTCTGTTGTTTTTGTTTTATATTACTAACAAACTAGTTAGGATTTTGTAATGGATTCTGTATGACAATTTTATTACTTCTCACTTGGTCTGCAGTTACTCGTTAACTTGTAAAGCCTACTTAGCTGTGATAGCTTTCCGATTAATTTTTCAAAGTTTTATTCTTTTATTTTGTCGGCATAAGTAATATGTGTATCCATGCAAAATTACAGCGTTCTAGCACTAACAGTCTCTGAGTTAAGCTGCGAAATTATAAGGGTTCTGTTTTGCCATTTTGGCTACGGAACCCTGAAAAGGTAATATTACTAATGAATTAAAGGATTTATCGAAAAATTATAACAGTACCTATGCGTAAATTGGCTTGTATTGACCATAAGCAACATCCACTATGCGACTGCTACCGTATTACACCTTCATCTCTCAGACCATGACACAGCACAAATGTTAAATTTTACCATAAGCCAAGAACCACAAAAATTAGCATTATATTAAACATAATACACGGGGGATTACAACTTGGAACATGTATAAGAAAATTCAGGGAATGTCTCAGAGCTTACCTTAACTTAACATTTATCAACAAAGTGATGCAAATGAGACATTTAGTGATTTGCATAAATGACTATGCTTTTTTATGATCTGTGCTTTTTAAAGATAAGAATAAAAGTAAATATGTGCAATAAAAATAAACAAAAATGGATCAGTAATTTTGATTGACTGCCTCTGTGGCGCGGTGGGAGTGTATCCGACTGCTACGCATGAGGTCGTGGGTTCGATTGCCACACGGGACACCACTTTGTGTGAACCACAAATTGTTGTTCCGAGTCTGGGTGTACTTTGTGTCCGTGACTTGTATGTTTGTAAAGTCCCCCGCGACACAGGGCTTGTACCCTACAGCGGGTGTCGTCTTTAAAAAAAAAAAAAAAAAAAAAAAAAAAAAAAAAAAAAAAAAAAAAAAAAAAAAAAGTAAGGGTCTCACGCAAAGTTGTGAAACTAAACGAAAGCTACGCTACTAAACATAAACTAAGTATAATATTAACTAAGTATATTTTGAAACCCGTACTGTAGTACGGGTTTCAAAAACACAAATCTACAATATATATACGCTATTTTCTCTCTGATGGAAGTAGTACTCAGGAATATAAACAAAAATTACTTAACTACGGGCTTCTTTTTTGAAAGCATTCGATCTTGTTTCCCATAACATATTAATACAGAAATTAGAAGCAATAGGGATTAGAGGGTTCTGCAGTGGATATCCTCTTAAATAACTAGATAGAAACGGAGATCTCACTCTCTACTCATCAGAATACGAAGAAAGCAACGCCATATTTGCTTTCTTTGTATTCTGATGAGTAGGGAGTGGGATCTCCGTTTTTTTCCCACAGGGAAGCGTATTGGGCCTATCTATATAAATAATATTATTAGCATAACAAATCATAAATTCATACATCTATAATAGTGACATCTGATTAAAAGAAAAATACAAAAAAAGATCACGAATCCGATATTAATAACACCATAAACTCACTAATTAATTGGCTTGATTCAAATAACTTTAAAATTAATTTTAATAAGTCTCCCAATAGTAAAAGAGTTTCTGAACAAAAAAAGTTGACGACTTTGTAAATTTTTAAAGATTTTTTGCATGCTGTATTTTAGATATAACATGTTTGTACCACCACTATATACCATGTTTTATGCAAATAAAAATGTACTATTATATTATTTTGTTTATTTTTTATCTTAATTTCTTTTGGAAAGGTAGTTTACATGCCATTCGGGCCTAGGCTAAGCGTGCCACGATAAATAGAATAGGTTGATGTTATTGATGTAAAAAAGTTGCGGGTGATGCGGTCGGTGTTTAGAATGACGGCTTTTTGTAATAGGTGTAACGAATGAGTGGGCATGTGTAAGATATCTAATCTTTGTGTAAGACTTTTGGGTACAACACCTACCTGTGGAGGAAAGAACTATTGGCATCATATAAACAATACTTGCTTTCCATTGACTTTTTAATTCTATTTCTAGGTCTTGGTATTTTGAGAGATTCTCTGAGATCGGATTGAGATTGGAGATTGTGTATATACCTACTACGAATTTACTCCAGTAAAATAGTCTGTAGGTGGTTAAGGTCTTAACTTCAAAACAGGTGGTAATAATATACTAAATGAATAGTTAATATACTAAATGTTGATAATATATGTTGTTTGTTAGCATTAAATTATTTTTTACATACAAGATGTATGTGGGCGAGATTCCGACTGAAACGGGTGTCTCCATATTATATTTCACATATCCTTTACTCAATATGTAAAAATAAATAGTAAACAATATTAAACTGTTATTCCTATATAACCTGTTGAACATGTTGTGAAACTCTGTTAGTGGCTAAAGTGTACGATTATTGTAACCATATCATTGTTTTATGTAAAAAAGCTGTTAAGTTTCCGAAATAATAAATAAATAAATGTTTCAAAACTGATACGCTAAAAATAATATTGAACACTGTAACTTTTCTCTTATATTATGTAACGCAATGAGCTTGCTATTATCATTATAAAAATTACATTGCGTTTTATATGATACTTTTACGCAACAGTCACATAAAACCACATAACAACCATCGGCTTCGCACAACACAGTTCTAAATTACCGAACTGGAAAACTACAACTTTCTCTCAGGCAAAATAAATTATATAAGTATAAATTTAAAATAAATTCTTACAAACTGATTTCAAGCATCCTTCGTCTTTATTGAGGCCAGTCATCCAGGGTACGGCAGGCACGTCGGGTACTTTACGCGGGCTCTTCTTCAGGAAGGTTCCCGGCAAGTCCGGCTCAATCACTGCTTTAAACGGGGTCATAGGCTCGTAGTCCCACGCCTAAGACAATTAGTTTATACAACAACAATACAAAGTCACGTGAGAAAACAAACCGGAATGTTCACATCGACTATTTACTTCTAGAACTTAACAATTCACTAAAACATTGTAAGTATTAAGTACAAGCTTGGCAAGTATTACACATCGGAACTCCTCTAAAGTCGGGAATCGAATTATCCTAATTTTTATAAGTATTCAAATTTCAAAATAATAAAACCGGGCAAATGCATGTTGGGCTATGCACATTGTAGGGTTCGGTAGTCCATCATAATAATGCGGACTAAGAAATTGTACGAAAATTATTACTCGTAAACTTGTAAAGCCTACTTAGCTGTGATAGTTTTCCTTCCAATTTCGTTATATACTACTATCGTGATTTTTTTTCACATACCCAACAACAAGCATTTAGGAGGGGGGGGGGGGGACTTGAACCTAACAAAGATTTGCATTTTAAAGCTTAAAATTTCAGAAACGGATTCCTTAATCGAAAAATAGTCAGATACACACAGACTCACAATATTTTTTAAAGACCTGTCCAACGACACGTATGTGGTCATATCTTACCCACAAGATGTAGGTTTCGTTATAATGTAGGTAAGATAATCCATACTTATATGTGAAAGTAATTCTGTCTGTTACCTTTTCACGCTTAAACTGCTAAACCGATTTAGATGAAATTAGGTATGGAGACTTTGAGTTTTTATCGCGATTACCGACATCCACGGAGCCATAACTCCGTGGATATTGGATAGTGAATAATAAATAACGAATGAGATACTTACATATAAACTGAATTCTGTTCCAATAATGTCGTAACTGTCTTTAGTACGAAGGCAAGATACCATTTTTTCTGAAGGCGCTTGGGGGCAATCCAAGAACTTAGCCAGACGGAAGGCATTTCTCAGGGCCTCACCTGGCGAAGCCTCAGCCCACGGCACCAGTGCAGTACCTGACTCGGATATAGCTTTGTGGAATAGACCTGAAAATCAACACAGAACAAACTTGTAAAAGTAAATTGTACCTAATAGTAAAATAAGGTAATTATAATCACGTGAATCATCCATCATCGGGCCTACCTGCCGCTTTACGAGTTAATTGTTACTGATGAAACACCGTAGATATTCTCCTAAAGCGTTATACTTTAAAGTCATGAGATAGGTACCTAGTTATTGGTAAAGGCAACATATTACGGTCTTAGGAAACATGTTATCCTTTCATATTGATTACATACGCGAAATACCAACGTCACAAAAATTAAGACATTAATAAAAACAAATAGATACTTACATCGTGGACGTGTGAATCACCGTGTAGGTATTTATTTAAGATCACAGATAAAATGTATGTAAGGTTGTCTGCATAGCAGGCATTATATAGGTACTCTAGCAAAGCTGTATATTAAAATACTAAATTGACCTTAGTCAAGGTTCTTACCAGCACTAGTTTCAGATATCATGTGGTAATGAACGCTGGCACCACCCGCACTCTCTCCAAATATTGTAACCGAATTCTTATCTCCGCCAAAACTTTGTATAGTCTTTTGTATAAACCGCAATGCTTCTTGTTGATCTTTTAGACCATTATTACCAGGACATTGCTCGTCCTGCGTTGATAAGAAACCTAAAGGTCCTGAAACACAAATAAATTGACATTTAATTAACCTATCTTAATTTTAAGTGTCGGTGTGTATTATTTAGTATAAGTAATACAGTTACCTAATCTATAGTTTATGGTTACTAACAACACATCTCTATCTAACAGGTACTGCGGACCATACATAAAGGTAGTGGAGTCACCACACATCCATCCTCCTCCGTGTATAAACACCATCACCGGCAGAAGCTTGTTTCCATCAATTATCTCCTAAAACGTGACAGATATTATGCTGTAAAACAGATTTCAATCAACAATACAATGTAAAGATTCTTTTTAATACCTAGTTTTTATTTTTTTAGTACCTTGTTTACCAAATTTCAGAACTTTCAGAAACTGCTTAAAAACTGAATGACCTAATACGTCACATGGTCGAGCGACCTTTTACGCATCGCTTCACTCAGTTTTTGTTCTCTCAGTGTAACCTCACAAGTCCTAAAACTAAGAATATGATAAAATACTAACGTTATTTGTTACTGGCATGTAAATATTGAGGTATAAACAGTCCTCTTGTCCAACAATTTCCTGTTGGCGTATATAGGGATTCCTCTGGACGCATTTTGGAGTTTCTCTTGTCGCATCTAAATTGTCCGGCCATGGTTCTACTGGCACTGGAGCCTGGCAAAATTCATAACAGTTTAGGTATTTTTACTTTCAAGGAATCATGTTAAACTAGGATAACTGTTATTTCTTACTATACAAGTACAGTAAAGTGACATGACAATCGCGATGTGGCTATAGATCTATAAATATAGATATTTGACACATTTGATATGGAGCTTATGTCAAATATATATATATATATATATATATATATATGTATATATATATATATATATATATATATATATATATATTACAATATTACAGCCAAATCGATCGATATATAGAATATTAAAAACAGCCGTAAGACAGTACGCATCCTAAACCTGCAATCTGCACCAGTTTTCATCACAAACATTTATTAATTTCAATCTCGCATTCTCGTTTATGACTGTATGTGTCCTCCACCACGTCCACCTGTCGTGGACTAGAATAAATTTTGGGATTGCAAGCGACATAGAGAGTACCTATTTATTTTTTTATATATATTATATGTTTCGTCTCGTCAATATATAGTCACCGTTTTATAATATGAAACAGTGATTAATTATTATTTAAGTCACATCCTTAAAAACATGTCGCAGTGGTTTTTTTTCGTATAATTTATTCTACTTAAGTTCCAAAATAAATGATCATGATCATAGGCCAGACATTGTTTCGTCAGCTTTATAGCCAACATTCAACATAAGACAAAGATTTGACAATAGCATTTATGTCACACATTAAAATGTAACCTAATAAAAAAAATAGTCACGTCGTGCATGCCTAAAAAGGTACATAAATATATTATAAATAGCCTAAGCAGGTACTTAAGCATATAGGTGGGTAAGTAAGTACTTACATAATGTAGATTTGGTATCTTCAAATTTTACTACTTCTCTTCTTCTAAGTACTGAATTTTTTACATACCTAATTATCCAGTAGGTTAACGGCATAGGTACTTTATGTACTCGTATCTATATAGGTACTTATTTTGAGTAAGTAATACATAATATAATAAAAGCTATGTAAAGTATTTTTGTTATAGGTAGGTAACCTATACTAATACTATGATTTGTAATTATTTCACATAGTTTAGTACTACTATATAAAACATACTCCAGTGACGTATACCCAAATAAGTATGTAGGTACGTAAGTATTTTTTAAAAGGAACTTATACATTGTAGGTGACACCAATACACTAACTAAATTGCTCTGTTCGGTGGTAGCTTGTTTGTATGAACAAAAGTACTTAGTACCTTTTGATAGATATTCTAATCTATACTTCTATACTAATATTGTAAAGAGGAAAGATTTGAATAGTTGTTTGTATTGAATCCTACTTACACAATCTTAAAGGTACAAAGAACCAGTGTCCAGCTAGACATATTTTTGTATCGGGTTACCTTAGAAAACGTTTAACCCTTCGCCACTGGTATGTAGAATAGTTACCTACATATGCTATACTAGCTGTCCCGCGCAACTTCGTATGCGTAAATTTTCCCCATTTTTGCAACATTTCACGTCGCTACTCCGCTCCTATTAGTCGTAGCGCAATGTTATATAGTATAGGCTATTCCTTGCCTTCCTCGATAAATGGGCTATCCAACAAAAAAATAATTTTTCGAATCGGACCAGTAGTTCCTGAGATTAGCGCGTTTAAACAAACAAACAAACAAACAAAGCAAACAAACAAACTCTTCCGCTTTATAATATTAGTATAGATAAATCAAAAATAAAGCGAGCAAAACTGCGTGGAATAGCTAGTACATATCTACTATATTGGATAGCTGATGGATTTCGGTTGACCCCTAGGTTACTGAACTCTTAAAGTTTCCAGCTAATGCTCGTATTCCGGTTGGACGTTTTAATATAGTAATCTATTTACAAAATATTAAAATTTATTTAAATTAGGTATAGACAAAGACGATAATATTATAGTAAGCATTAAATTTAGGTAGGTAATTAATTTCATTAATTATTTTTCAATCAAGAAATATCTAAACATTTGATGACGTCATACAAGTGGTATGACGTCATCAAATGTTTAGGTGTTTCGATTCTACCTTGTTAAATTATATACATAGGATACCTACCTATGTATATAATTTAAAAAAGGTAGTCATTTTATGTTAATCGCAATAAACATTTGTGCATAATTATATGATCTAGCTAAATCTATTAATATCTGAGTACTTACGTACTACAATGGTCATAAGTTATAGATAATTATATGTTACGTATTTTATTTTTCATTGAAGCTATTTATCTAATCACTATACCCAAGGCCTTAAGTTAAAAAAAATACAGCTTCTTGAAAACCACTGCAGGCCTGTGTAATTATTGTTATTTATTTTTTTCAAACTAGATCTAATAATACCTTTAAACGAGCAATTGTTGAATCTGAATATTTAAATCAATATCAACCAAAATAAGTGATTACGGATCAGCTTCAAAGTTAGTTATCTAAATACGATACATGCAATTCAAGCGATTAATACGCCTGATTCGCAAGTATCGTATTGTAGCGGTAACGCAATATTTAAATACTACTTCTAGAGTTATTACGTATAATAATATACTAAACATCATCGTGCAAGTTTGCATTATTTTTGCTACTTAAATTTAAACACAAATAAAATAGCAAAGCAATATAACGCTCATCAAATTTTCAATCAGCACATAAATTATTGCAAGTGCACATCAAATTACCCACGAGATAATAAGATCTGTTATGATAAAAATACTGATTAAATAATTGATTAAAAAAAATCAAACTCATGGAATCAACTTTTAAGTATAAAATGGCAATCGATTTATGAAAGACTTGTACTGAATAATTATTTATTACCTTAAACCTGAGTTCGCCGATTGGTGGAGTCGCATAAGGAATAGCTGTGAAGGCAGCAACCTGCCTTCCTCCTCTAGTCTCCAAATAATAGCCGGTTACCTCACCTAGCGGAGTTTTCACAACGGGCTGTTTCTCGCACCTTACATCACAATTACATATGAATACAATTATAAATATGAGTTCTACGGTAGGCCCCCATATTTTTCTCACGTCGTCAAATAAATGAAACCGGTTTGGCATGATCGAATAAAGATGGTCGTGCTGCTACGAAAGCAAAAACGAAATGAGACATACGCCGAGGTCTCGAGTTTTTATTAGGCAACCGAGAGACTCTAGTCACAAAATAAGGATAGTACAGAAGTCAGACTCATGTATGTACCACGATTTTTATACCTACACTCGGCGGTACGCAAAAAGTTGAGTGCGATGCAGAAAAACAAAATAGTCGTGTGCATTTAGGTTTTATTTGTGATGATGGTGGGGTGGTGGTGATGGTGCTAATAGAGATTGTGGTGGCACAACTACCATAACCACCACTACCACCATCGCCACCACCGTCACCACCACCATCATCTCTACTTTTACCACCACCAGTTCAAATGTAAAGGTAGGTAGCTACCTACTTTCGTTTTTAACCACATTTTAGGCAATCTAAAGAATACCAAATCACAGTTTACAGTTCATTTTAAACATCCACTTACGATTTAAGTAATTTTTATAGGCATTTCTTGCCAACTACTTTACAAATACAATAATTGCATTTTTGAAGGATAGAAAAATTTAACTACCGACTCGATGGCGCATGCGAGGGCCCAAACTCGCGAGCATCAAGGGATAGAGAAATTTGAGGTTTAGTAGCATAGTTCAGATAGGTGGTTCGCTTCTGGCCCCGGTTTGGCTAAGGAAGTCTCGGGTTCGATTCCTGGGTCTGGACTTAAAATTTTTCTATCTTTCAAAAAATGCAATTATTGTATAAACTTACGAGTACGTAACAATAATAGTAAGGCACCAGTCCGACCAACGGCGAGAAAAAGAGTAGCCTGTAGCGATTTTCCTGTGTAAACAAAAGAGTTACAGATATTAACATTTGATCGCTGAGTGTTCCCATTGCCGGCGAGTACTCACAGTTTCTAGAACGATAAATCGCTACTCGTTTGTCGCTCATCGTCGTTTGTGGGACAGGTGCCTAACTACGTAAATTACCTACTCGTGATTTACGCGCGCACAAAATAAGCATTCGCATCGCGCGAGCGTATTAATCGCTCTGTCTTTGTTTTCAAATTGTTATGAACTCTCCGCGTGTGGACGCACTGTAACGCACTGCGCACAAATATTTGTGAGTGCGTGCGTCAAGAGTTTTATATGAAGCTTTATATCTGTACATGTATAATCTGTGCTCTAGTCAAATGTACCTAAGCGTGGTAAACAAGCTGCTTTGTCCTACCGTATAATATTACGTTACTTTGTGGCTTTCCTTACACACGTCGTTGTGTACTAGGAAAATACATTGATTACTAACATAAATTATCCTTCCTAGATTTCAAAATGTAATTTTTTTAAAGAGAAATATCTTTTCCTTTTACTCCGACTTTTTATTATGTTAAAAAAATTTACAATTTTGAAAAATAATGATACCACATTTTTATTACTCGAAATCTAACCCCCGTATTTGTAAACGAGTAATAGCACTTGTAGTAGCAGTTACTTAAGTAAAAGTAATTACTTAAGTAACAGTTTCTATTTTATAGTTAAGAATATCATTGAAGTAAGAAACGTCAAACGTTAGAATACTTAGCCAAGCAATAGTCATCGATATCGTTACTTGAGTAATAATAACTTTGACTAAGAATTTTATGTAGAGGTTATTTTTCTTAGGAGGTATTTTAAAATTAACGAAGGTTTGAATAATACAATAGTAATCACACACCCACATAAATCGATACCTTACCGACTAACAATACATACTTACAATAATACAATAAGTAAAGTGCTAGTAAAAGTAAATACAACCACTATATATTAGAACTATATCAGTAGGTACGCTTCACTTCCTCATGAGTACCATGCGTCGCGACTCCAGAATCTGCACCCTCGGCGTGTAGCGGAACTTCTGGTGCACGTACGTGCAGTCGCGAGATGTACAGCGGCGTGCTCGGCGCCGAGGCGCGCAGTCCCCTTAGGCTTAGCTTTGCCGCAGCGGTTCTTGACGGTTGGCTGTCGGCGCTTCTTTCCTTGCACCGTCACAAAACCATCTTCTGTATCTTCTTTATCTCTGTTCGTTGTCCTATCCGGGTAATGGTGAACAGGGGCTTCTGGCTACACTGGCAAAATCTATTGATGATGGTACTTGAGATTTCACCGGGACAAGCAATGCAGTCGACACAACGGGTTCAAAAAGGTATACTTTTTGAACCCCTTGCTACTTAAATTATAGTAATTTGGGCCGTATTTAACCAGCAAAACTTCCTTTTTAAATAAAACAGTAACACACAGGTGACGACTTCAGTGACATTTTTTGGGTTATATGACTCTAAATTAAAAATAAGTTCTTCAAAAATACTTTAAATACATGTGACGGACTATTTCATTTGGTAGCATTTACTTATTCAATTATGTTGCATTCAGAAAACTAAAATTGAAGAATATCGATAAAATCAAAATTTGGTCCGATTAATTTCTGTAATAATATTTTTTAAAGTTTTAAAATTTGTAGCTATTTTAGTTTGTCGTAATATATGTTTTGCTCTATATTTTGCAAATTTATTAAAATCATGTTTATGTAAAGGAACGTTTTTGGCGGCACACCGGTTGCTGCTCAAGGGAGTAAGGAATATTACTTGTCTATAAAATAGGTTTATCTAAGTAATTGCTTTAAGAACTAGCCGTGTCTCAATGAAGTAATTGCTAAGTAATAAGTAATGACTCGTTTATAAATACGGATGTAAGAATTAAAGTAGATAGCAAAACAACCGAATTTTCTGAAAATCGATTTATCCAGTAAGCTCTTAATCTAAATCAGAATTTACCTGTACCTACTATCATCAGGGTCAGCATATCATCATAATGTATACTGTGGTCGAGACTGCACATTTTAGTTTCTTCTTCAATTATATATGATATTCAGTTGCTCCAGTTGATGGTGTAATGCCATCAAGTCCTTGTCGTAATACAATTTGGACATCTACCATCTTATATGTGGCATAATACATGCGACATGCCCCTTTACTTGGGGCCAAATCAACTTTATAGGATTTAGATAGCAATGGTAAGGAGGAAGTTTAAACCGTAATACCGTAGTCGTAAAACAAATAATAGTCCACAATAAATAGGTTTATACTGGCGAGACCCGTGCCCAGCAGTGGGAAATCATATGGGTTGATATGTAATATTTACTCTCTGTTATATAATATTTCAGTTTGGTTATATGCCTTTAGCCCATTACCTAATAAGTAATTCAAAAATATAATTTACTTTACAAAATACAAATCTATCGATTGGAAATTTAGCCACATCACTACTACGGTTTTCTCATTGACATTAAGTAAACATGTCATCAAAAATTCAGACCCAATTAAAACTATATCGATACATTTTTGCATACCAATACCAGAGAATTAATGTAATTTGTAAAACGTATTTTAGTAAAAGCCTTTCCAAAAAAGAAATGACACGAAGCGAAATAACACAGCGTTTTTACAATTCTGTATATCCAATTGTTACGATGGCAACTCTGATTTTTATGACACAAAACCAACTGTTTTAACGACACGAGACCCAAAATCGATTAAAATTGGTTATTTAATCGAAAATTTGGATTTTTTTATATGGATTTTTTACCTGACTGCATAAGGAGGGTTATGTTTTTTGAGTGTATATACGTATGTTCACAACTTTACATTTTTTGTATGTAATATATCTTATCTAAAATTAGATATTTTATAAGTGTCAACTCTTCATCTACTTTGATTTTTTAGAATTTGGTAAGTTAATCTATCACATACCATTTGTTAACAACAAAAAAAGCTATAGCCAAAAAAATATCTGACCCAGGTGTAAAAATACAACAGTGTTTTTAACCCGAGTTAAAATGATCGAAACAGTCCTATTGTGAATTTATGCCAAAAAATATATTTTAATTAATGTATATATTTAATATACAGGGTGTAACAGAAAGGTGTAGTCATGTTCAAAGGTTGGAATGTTTTTTTTTTTTATTAATTTTACAGATGCTTACAGACTATAAATCTTATAAATAGTGTACTCCAATTAACTTAGATAGCTAATTACAAGCTTCCACATATAGTTTACAAATAAAATATAACCTAGGTACTTACAAAATAAAAGTAGAAGTTGAACACTGACTTATTTAACTAAATAAATATGAGTATGTTTTAAACACTTATCACTTACTAGTCTTAACCATTAAAGTAGTCTGTGGCAAGTACATGTCTAATTTTTTTCGCGTTTGTGCAAAATAAATCAAAGTCATGATTTACTGTCTCGTTAAATGCTACTGCGCTACGCCGGCAAAAGGCATTTTGCCTGTAATTGGTCGTCGCAAATGGCTCGTCTAATAAAGGGCGCTTTTTTAGTTTAGTCTGATTAGTCCTGAGACTTAATTTACTAAGTAGTTCCGGACTATCTATTTTACCATTTGCAGCATTTACTAGGAAACAGATATCGTTAATATTACGCCTAGTTTCTAAAGGTAAAAAATGGTATCTTTTGCAGCGATGCTAGTCATCAGACCATTGCTGTGCTTTATAATCTAAATAACGTTAGAATGGCTATCTCAAAAGTGGTTAACTGGTTTGATGTTAACAATTTACTGTTAAACGAGGGCAATTCGATTTAAAACACCTAGCGTGATACCAGTACAAAGCACTATAAAAATAAAAGAAGATGAGTTGAACCCTGTAGAGACCGCAAAGTTTTTAGGAATTACTCTAGATTCTAAGCTTCAGTGGGGCCCACATATAAGTGAATTGTCTAATAGACTCAGTTCTGCAGCGTACGCAGTTAGAAACATTCGTCAGCTAACAGACGTTAAAACAGCGCGATTAGTTTATTTTAGTTATTTTCATAGTATAACGTCGTTCGGTATTCTACTATGGGGGAATGCTGCCAACATTCAAACCATTTTCGTTCTGCAGAAGAGCTGCTATTCGATCAATTTACGATTTAAGTAGTAGACACGCACTTAGAGAAACAATTAAGGAAATCAATATCATGACTGTTGCATGTCAGTATATCTATGAAAACCTTATATATGTACACAAAAATATTGATAGTTTCTGTAACAAATGTGATGTACATAATATCGTATCAGCTCAGAATGCCAACTTCGCAAAATGCCAACCGCTCGCAAATTGCCAACTTCTTGAAATGCCAACTTCTCGGAATGCCAACTTCTCGATATGCCTACTTCGCGAAATGCCAACTTCTCGAAATGCCAACTTCTCATAATGACAACTTAAAAATTATGAAATAAAACTATAAAATTAATTAATAAACAAAGATGGCTTTCTGAGCTGAATTATTGGTAAAAAATAATATAAACATACATTAATAATAAATGAAATCACTAAAATAGTCAAATACCTTTATTGGTAACATGTCTACCTAAATTCAAATCGTCAAATTTTACAAACATTTTTATTTCAATGTAAATCAATATCAATAAGTAGATATACAAAATAAAGTATCTCAATTCGGAACAAACATAAACTTGTTGTACCAGCGTCAAGGTTACAAAAAGTAAACAAATCATTTCGGAGCCAATGTATACGTTTCTACAATAAAATCCCTAGCGATATTCAGAAATTGAGTCGTAATAAATGTAAGTGTACCATTAAGAAAAAAATGTGTATGAAAAGTTACTACTTAATAATTGATTTTATGGAAGACAAAAACGCTTGGGATTGAACTGCTTTCTCTCACAGGCTATTCAAATGTAAGACTATATTTATGTATTTACTTTGTAAGAGCTGAAGTATTGTGTTTGCTGAATACGTTTATCTATACTTATTTTAGAGTTACTAATAGTATTATTATTTAGTAATCCTTAATTTATAAACAATTACACTCACCAAACACACTGATTCGTTCAGTAAAATTTATTTTTGTGGCAGCTTCTTCTCATGAGCGTTACACTTGGAACTGCCGCCTAACCTCATTTTGTTTTTTTTTCCAAACTATCATAATTTTATAATTTTTTTAATATGTATTAATTTGACGTTTTCAAATAATCATTAACCTGATTTTACGAAATAAAGATATTTGAGTTTCAGTTTGGTAATGGACCGAAATTTCTCCAATTATAATATGTTAGGTATTGCAGGTAAGTTTGACCACGAGGAATTCCATTTCCTTGTGGCCAAACTCGTTTCAAAATAGGTAAAGTGTACTCGCCAACGTTGAGGATACTTATGATAAATTCTCTTTGTTGATAATGGCCAGTTAGAATGACTTTAGATTGTCTATATACTTGACGATACGAAATATAGTTCCGACAGTGTCAATCTTTTACATAGTTTAAATGTATTCAAATAGATTTACAACAATTTTTTTTTATTTAAACGTTAAAAAAATGGATGACTTCTGCTTTTCGATGGGCATCAATATCACAAATAACGTACATACAAAATTAGAAATACGATATGGAACTGCAGCCGTGTTAAAAAGAAAAAAATGTCGAGGTTCAATTACTCTTGCGGTAAGTATAAAAATTTGGTTCTTATTTTACTCAAAATTTTGTACATTTTGGCGGTTTTTCAATTCTTGCATTTAAAATATATATATACCATTATATATATATATACCATTTATACCATTATGGTACATATATACCATTTGTCTATTAAAGGATAATCGAAAAATAATAAAATCTGTAGGGCCTTCGTGTAAAGATAACTACGAAAAAAACTAAATTGACAAGGCTGTTAAGGCGATGAGGGATAAGGCTATGCGAACAGATTTATCAATTCCGCAAATATTTAAAGAGGCCAAGAAGCCTTTAGAAGACCAAGGCCTAGATAAAGTTTACCAGAATTAAAAATCTTAAAACGGCTTTGTACTCTATCCGGTAAAAAAGCGTTTTTAAATCTGTTGAAGATGTATCTGTTCCTGAGCAGCATAGATCTCTTATTTTATGCGATTACAAAAATGGGACACGCCGTATTTTGCTATTTCGTACTGGAGATGGCAAAAAACGTCTTAAAATTGCAAAATATTTTTTTGTAGATGGCACCTTTTTTAGCTGTTCCGAACCTTTTCAGCAACTATATACAATGCATGAGGACTTTGGCAACTCCTCCTCAGATATTAATGTTCAGCCCATTCTGTATGCTTTAATGAGCAACAAAACAGTGGAATCACACAAGGCATTATTTGCAATGATAAAATCTCAAGTTAAGGATTAGGTTCCAACAAAAATACATCTTGATTTTGAAACAGCAGCGATTAACGCCATCAAGGATATTTTTAAATATATCAAAATAGTGAACTGTTATTATCATTTTACAAATAGCCTCTGGAAAATGGCAAAAAACACAAAGAAGAAACGCGAGACGCAAATTGACATTTTCTAGAAAAAAATAGATAAATATATTTTTTTAGTCAGACTGAGTAGGTACTCAATTTGTGTATTTAATTGTACTTACTTCACCTATTTTGAAACGAGTTTGGCCACAAGTAAATGGAATTCCTTGTAGCCAAATCAGTTTGGCCACAAGGAAATGGAATTCCTCGTTATTAAAGCAAAACTTACATTTATATAACAAAAATAGTGATATTCACTCTGTGAATACAAGAAATAAGCACAAATTGGTAGGTCGATATCATAGGCTTCATAAAACTCATAACTCATTCATGGGACTAGGTGTTAAATTTTTCAATAAAATCCCAGTCAGCATATCGAGTCTACCAGTAAATAAATTTAGGAAGGTAGTCAAGAGACATCTTATACAAAGAGCTTACTATTCAATCGATGATTATTTAACTGATAAAGATAAATGGATGTAGTTCGTTGCTCCCTATTAATGTATTGGGTTGTATAGTTTATTGCATTTTACTAGGTGAATATTGTTGTCACAGTTTGATAATGTTACTTAGGTACTAGTTAAGAAAACGATTTACTTTTGTAAGTAAAGATTCTGCGTGATAAATTACGGCCATTCTTTTCTTTCCTTTGAAAAACATGTATACTTATTCATTAAGTAGCAGTAAATTGGCCAATATTTAAGCACATAAAGTTTTTACATCGTAAGTGGATGCTCCTACTATGTTGTGCCCATTGAGGCTGATGTATCCGATCTCGTGTACTCTTCTAATATTAATGACCTCTTTTTTTGCATCAGTCCTCTAATATATGGTGTATAATATAATGGTGGCAGCACCTTACCTGCATATACAGTTTATAAACAGAGAAACATTGTAAACATTGGCAATTTGAAAAGAGTGGCCACGAGTTTTTATTGCCTGTTCTTTTCTCGGGCTTTACCTATTGTTTGCGAACAGGCATTACCAGTAAATGTAGAATCGACTTTTCACAAGTGTAGTATTTTGCTTCCTAAGTGAATAAATGATTTTTATTTATTTATAATACATATATAGTTTGGCCACGAGGAAACGTTCGTAAATAGTGACTCAGATTTACCAACTATGTCGAAAGAAACTTTAGGAAAAGTAATAAAGCACCTTAATTTTAAAAATCGGTCAAGCAAAATTATTCTCATGGACCGAAATGATATAATATCCTGGAGGCAACGCTATCTGCGTTTAATCAAACAATATAGAAGTGAAGGTAGATATATATTATCAAGATAAGACTTGGACTAATACATTTGTCTGTTCCACTGTGCGTCGCAATAATAAAAAAACTAATTAAACTATAGTTTTATATCATACCGTAAAAAAAGTTTGGACTGACGAGAGTGTGAAGCATTTTTAGGTGGTCTGACTACGGGGCTAAAACACCACACTGGCAAAGGCTTCTATAACTTTATACATAAAAAGAATTCATATTACAAGTACAAGCCGGACACAAATTTAAAAAACAGATACTGCAAAATTTATTCATTATAATATTTATAATAGACCAGATATAACAGTACATGACAAAAGCAATATCACAGTATATATTATAGACGATCTCAGATAAACTCATAAAATACCAAGACCTAGCCATAGAATTGAAAACTCAATGGAAAGCAGGTATTGTTCATAGAGTGCCAATAGTTCTGTCCTCCGCCCCCGTCGGATTTGCTGATTTGCGCTTGGCGCGGTCAGGCCCATCGGTGGCAGGGCCGGCTAGAGGCTCCACGGGCAGGTGTTCGAACCGTGAAGGCGCTCTAGCCGGTCCTGGAAGAGTGGGCAGGGCGGCAGCACGGGACCCTTTCCTTCCGGCTGGTGCAAGTCCTTTCCGGGCACGGGTGCTTCCGGAAGTACCTGCCTGAATTGCTGTGATAGCATACATAACAACATGGAGCCAAATAAAATTTTTGAAACTCGCCATCACACAAATATTGATGGCGAGTTTCAAAAATTTCATTAGGCCGGGCTATTGATAGCTTGCAGGTCCTGCAGCGTTTCTGCCATAATGACAATGTCATCTGCAAATCGCAAGTGAGAGATGTATTCACCATTGATGTTGATGCCCCGCCCTTTCCAGTGCAGCGTCTTGAACATATCCTCCATTGCATTTGTGAACAGTTTCGGGGAGATAACGTCCCCTTGCCTCACTCCTCGATGCAATGGTATAGGTTTCGTTTCCTGATTCTGTACTTGGGCGGACATTGTTGCGGCTTCGTAGAGACATCTCATCACTTGGATATATCGCCAATCTACTTGGCATCGCTGCAGAGACTCCAGATCGGACCAGATTTCAATCGAGTCAAAGGCCTTCTCATAGTCCACGAATGCTAGACACAGGGGCTGATTATACTCTTGGGTCTTTTGTATAATCTGCCGCACTGTGTGGATGTGGTCTATGGTGCCATATCCGCTCCGAAATCCAGCCTGTTCCGGTGGTTGGAATTCGTCAAGTCTTCGCGCAAGGCGGTTCGTGATGACTCTTGAGAACAGCTTATAGACGTGGCTCAGAAGAGAAATAGGTCGGTAGTTCTTCAGCCGGGTCTTATCTCCTTTTTTGAAGAACAAGACGACTACGCTTCTACTCCACGCCTCCGGAGTTCTCCCTTCGAACAGGACAGCATTAAAGAGCTTTTGGAGCTCCCTCAGTACGGGTTTACCTCCAGCCTTTAACAGCTCTGTTGTAACGCCATCCTCTCCAGGGGCTTTTCCATTTTTTAGCTGTCTAAGAGCCAGCACGATTTCGTCAATGTTGACTTCTGGCAGGTCTTCGGTGTAGTGGCGTGTTAGAGTGGCTCTAGGACCTTCATCTTCTGGATCAGGTCGAGATGCATGCGAAGCGTATAGCCGGCCATAGAAGCCTTCCACTTCGGAGAGGACTGCCGGCTTCGAAGAAACGACTTCTCCACTTGCTGTGGTCAACTTCGTCAGATGGCTTCTTCCAAGAGATTGTACGAACACTTTTGACCCCCGGTTCTGCTCGATCGCTCTTTTAATCAAAAGAGTGTTGGAGCACCGAAGGTCGTGTCGTATAAGCTTGTTGATCTCTTGGTTTAGAGCGCGCGTTTCCGACGAAGTGACGGGTGGGTTTTCACGTCGTTCCTTCATTAGCCCTAAAGTCCTTTCCGAAAGCTTTGACTTCCTGCCCTTACGCTGCATTTCACAAAATCTCGTACCTTCTTCCCTGAGTATCCGAACCACATTTACGAGCTTCTGGTTTACGTCTGTTGTGGTTTCCATGGCAGCAAATCGGTTATCCAGGTTTGACTGGAACGCTTCGGATCCTATCATGGTTTGGAGCAAAGTAGGTCGGAGCCTGGACCTCATCAGACGGGCACGTTCCGCCTTGAAGTCGATATTCAGAGAGCCTCGGACAAGTCGGTGATCACTACCGGTATTAAACCTGTTGATCACGGTGACGTCTCTGAATATATGCTTTTTGTCCGTCATGATGAAGTCGATCTCGTTTTTCGTCATAGTGTCGGGGCTTTGCCACGTCCACTTCCTTTGGGGCCGTTTCTTGAAAAAGGAGTTCATCAAGAAGAGCCCCTCCCGTTCGAGGAAGTTGACTAGCATTTGCCCCCTATGATTTCTGCTTCCAAATCCATGGGATCCTACTACCAATTCGCTGCAATTTTGTACTCCCACTTTAGCGTTGAAGTCCCCCATAACAACATTGTAGTGGGTCTTAGTGGTGGAGTGGAGGGCCCTCGATATGTCATCGAACATATCCTCCACTTCGTCGTCTGGATGTGCCGAGGTCGGTGCGTACACTTGCACTACCTTGAGGCTATACCTCTCGGTGAGCTTGATAATGAGGTACGCTACCCTGTTCGACACGCTAGACATTTCCACAACGTTGTCAGAAAGGGACTTATTTACCAGAAACCCAACACCACCTTGGGATTGTTGGTCTCCCTCGCGGAAGTACATAAGGTGGCCTGACTCGAGGGTTATGGTGTCCTCTCCCTCTCTTCGGACTTCACTTAACCCGAGGATATGCCACCTAATCTTCCCAAGTTCCACCTCAAGTTGTGCCAGATGCGAGTCTAGCCGTAGCGTGCGTCCGTTATACGTCGCCAGGGTCAGTCGGTTGTGGTGGCCTTCCGTAGCCCGGAGATTTTTAGCACCCCCCGCCACGCCGTTACCGTGGACGCCACCATGTCCAGGAATAGCGTGACTGCCGGGAACTGGGGGCCGTGGCTTTTGTGCTTGGTGCATATGGGGGTAATGCCCATAATCGCCACGCTGGGCAGGCGGGTTGGCGATCGCAGGGCGTAGCTCTCGCATCAGTGACGCTGCTGCCCGTCACTGACCTGTTACTTTAGCTACGCCTTAAATTGGGATGGTAGAAACAACTTCGAGGACGAGGTGAACAGGAGAATTCGGTTGGGTTGGGTAGCGTTTGGTAAGCTACGTCAAGTCTTCTCATCGTCGATCCCACAATGTCTAAAGACTAAAGTCTTTAATCAGTGCGTCCTACCCGTCATGACATACGGAGCCGAAACGTGGACACTGACGGTACGGCTAGTCCACAAGTTCAAAGTCGCTCAGCGGGCTATGGAAAGGGCTATGCTCGGAGTTTCTCTTAGGGACAAAATCAGAAATGAGGTGATCCGGCAGAGAACCAAAGTTATCGACATAGGCCACCGGATTAGCAAGCTGAAGTGGCAGTGGGCTGGCCATATTTGCCGAAGAACCGACAACCGTTGGGGTAAACGAGTTCTTGAGTGGAGACCACGACACGGCAAACGTAGTGTAGGACGCCCTCAGGCCAGGTGGAGTGATGATTTACGCAAAACGGCTGGCAGGAGCTGGATGCGAGAAGCCGAAGATAGAACAAAGTGGCGTGCAATTGGAGAGGCCTATGTCCAGCAGTGGACTGCGATAGGCTGATGATGATGATGATGATTGATAGCTACAATAAAACCTCTTCAGTTTGTCTTATAAAAAGATCTTCCGTCAACGTAGAATTCGTACTAAAAAGGCGATCAAAGCAGTGAAGAAAATAATTAAAAGAAATCCTGTCCGAAAGCAAAAGATTTTAAGAGATGACTTAGGACTTGCAGCACGACGACTTGTACAGACTTACTTTAAAAAATAAAAACGGTGGTAAAATCAAAATAACTTCTTTCAACATATATTGACGAGATTTTTTTTTCTGTGGAGCAATATTTTTCCAAGCAGAATGACCGAGTTTATGCACAAAGCTAATAATAATAATAATAAACTTTATTCACACACAAATCACTTACATGTTGCGAGTAGTTACATCCAGTGTTTTTAGTCACTAGCACTTTAAAATAACGTTTCACATTAAATATAATTTAGTACAGAATAATGTAAGATCTATAGTAATAAATACTAGCATCCAAACTAGGCCGAGCATGTATTTTAGATGCTAGTTTTTTCCAATGACTTTAACTTAATCCTAGAATGACAGTAGATTTATAATTGTACAAATATGTCATACAATGATTGGTTACACGAGTTTATTACCACTTACCCTCTAATTGTTATCAAAAAATACTAACAAGTTGTATGACTACGAAATGTATGAACATAATCCAAAAAGTTTGCTTTGAAATATTTGTTTGAATTTGTAATTTAAAACTAAAATTAACGTAAGATTAAAATTGAACAAATTTGTAATAAATATATAATTATAATTTATACTTGAATGGAATAAAAACAATAATTTAGTAGTTTTAACTTAAATGTACATTAAGCCTTTTCGAATTTTACAATAATTATATATATTTTTTTTATATAATTATTGTAAAATTTATTTTTTTTATTACTTAAATTTTATGTATTTGATTTTACTATGACATAATGTTTGTAGATTTGGTAATAGCACAATACAGACTACAGAACGATTTGGCTATTTCAAAAAGCTTTTCGATTTCGTCGTAAGATTGTGAATTTAGCCATTGCATTAACTTAATCCTAACTTCATAAATATTTAGTGGGGAAATTATTAATAATTCATTAATTTTATTGTAAAGGAAACTGCTAACAAAAAATTGAAATTTGTTGCTAAAAAATGTTCTACTTTTGACAGCAGGAAAGACTTTCTTTTGTCTTCTTGAGAATTGGCGAGGTGGATCTAGAGGGAGTTTTTTATGTTGGGTAAGAATTGCGATGAACACGAATAATGATAGTTTGGTGAGGTGTTAGCTATACAGAGTGGGTGTAAAATGTATCAAGATACAATTCTTGAGAAGGTGGTAAGCCCGTGGGTGGTTGGTTGTAACTCCCATTATAAAGAATGATCCCCTTCAAGCCTGTGTTTTACAAATATCCTACTCACGTATCATTTTTCGATAAAATAACCAATTTTAATCGATTTGAGTTCATATTGGTTTCGCGTCGTCCCGTACCTAGAAAAACTAGAATTGCCATTGCCATTTTACACAATATACGCGGATGTAAAAGCGAAGTACTAGAACTGGCAATCAGAGACCACACGGCCCAGCTACTACAATGTCCCGTAAGAAAAACGTGTAGGTTTGATCACTGGTATATATACCGACGTGATTACTCTAAACAAAACATTGAGAAGTTTTTAAAGTGCGTGGAGAGTCTTGAATTTACTGATGTGTATCAAGAAACAGATCCAAATAATGCGTTTAATATTTTCCACGACACTTTCTTGCTATTCTACGATTTGTGTTTCCCAAATATCAAAGATATTAGATTATATTCTAAAAGGAAGCGCGATCTCCTATGGAAATACAGAAAATGGCCAACCAATGAACACAAGCAACATTTTAAAGCATTATCCGTCAGACTCAAGAAGGTCATACTAAGGACACAGAGAACACAAAATATTAATTATATACAATCTGCTATAAATAAGTGTAAAGCTACTTGGAAAGTAATTAATAAACACAAAACCAAATTTCCTAGAGAGTATATCGAACGGATTAAAATAAATAGCCAAATTATAACTCATCCAAGCACAATTGCACAAGCCTTTAATAATTATTACACAGATTTAGTTGAACCATTAATGGCCTCGAAGCACTACAAATCGACCATTGATAGTAAATTATCATCAATGTTTATGCAGCCTACCATACCACAAGACGTCTATTTGCCAAACTTCTTGGCAATATATGATTAGGTATAAATGAGACAAAAGATGTAGTATAGTCTGGTTATAATTATTCAAAGGTGCATCTTATATACTAACGACTTCGTGTTGATAACAGATAGTAGAAACATTTAATAGATACTGAACGTGCGATAAGGAACATAAGATTGTGATGTAGATTGTAGATACAGCACAAAGATATTGTACTGTAACAGTACACCCCCCTTTAAAAAAAATTTATGGTAATAGTGTTTACAATATAAATTTGACCTAGACCTTACTAGTTATTTGCTGATGTATATAAATAATAATGCTATTGTACGCGGTGGAATTTGATGACGCCTGTTGTGGTGTGATTTGCTGACGTCTGTAATTTTGACTTAGCTGTTGCACGAGTGTTTAATATTTTTTTTCGTTAAACTCTTCATTCTTCTGTCCAGTGTTTTCATTATGCCGTAAATTAGGATCACGCCAATTGTTAAAATAATCTGTCCCATTGCAACATTTCTTGTCCACCGTAAGTCCTCCTGGATCAGGTTACGGAGTTGGTCCGCTTCGTTTTGATTGAGGCAATTGTCCGTATTGTATGTTATCTGGTCCTTAGAACTTTGATTTCCCATTTTAGATGTCTTGTTGTTACGAGTAGTTGTGAATTAATGGTATATGTTAAGATCTATGTTAATATATATACGAATAGCTTGCTTATATCAGCGATTTTTTATAGACGTACTACTGGCTTTACTTTACGTCCCGATCGTGTAGTGTACGTGTGTGAATACCTGTCGCAATCCTTTGAATCTGGCACGTAGTTTGATTCGTCATTGATCATGAAAGCTGGTTTCAATCTATCAATTGATATCACTGTCTCTTTATCCCTAATTCTAATGCAAAATGTTTTGTCTGTTTTACTAATTACTGGGTAGGGTCCTTCATACAGCGGTGTCAGGGCTTTCTTAATTCTATCACACCGAACGAATACGTGTGAGCATTCTTTGAGTTCGGGATGCACAAATATAGCTTGATTGTGTTTTTTTCTTTTCGGAATTGATGTCATTTGTGTGATGTCCTTTTGAATATGTTTTACAAACTCTTCGTACGTTGATAACTGTGCTGCTGATGACTCAAAAAATCCTCCAGGGAGTCGTATTGGCGTTCCATATGTCATCTCTGCTGAACTATAACCTGTGTCTTCTCGCAAGCTACTCCGCAACCCGAGTAAAACTGTTGGAATTTCTTTTAACCAATTTTCGTTGGATTCTCTTGTCATTAACGCCGCCTTTAAAGTTCTATGAAATCTCTCTATCATTCCATTGGATTGTGGATGATAAGGTGTTGTCCTAATTTTATGTATTCCCAAAAATTGTGAGAGTGACTCAAATATTCTTGATTCAAACTGTCGGCCTTGATCCGTAGTAATGCGCAATGGACATCCAAAACGAGTAATCCATTCTTCGAAAAGTGTCTTGGCTACTGTTTCTGCAGTTATATCTTCTACCGGAAATATTTCGGGCCATGACGTACAACGATCTATGATTGTGATTAAATATCTCTTCCCTTGTGAAATCGGAAGTGATCCGACGATGTCAATATGTAAATGTTCAAAACGTTGCGCTGTCATAAATGTACCAGGAGGTGATATCGTATGTCGTTGTATTTTTGATTTTTGGCAGGCTATACATGATCTACACCAATTATTGATATCTTTGTTCATATACGGCCATAAATACCTTTGGGTTATCATTTTTCTCGTAGTTCTTTTTCCTGGATGGCTCATACCATGAATGGTATCGAAAATTTGTTTGCGAAAATGCTTTGGTAAGTAGGGGCGGCTTTTTCCAGTAGATGTGTCGCAGGTGATGTTTATTGTGGAACCCGGAAGCGTAATGTTTTTGAATTTTAATCTTTTATTGTCGTGTAATTTACTTAGTTCATTATCTGTTGATTGACATTTTTCCAATTCAGCGTAATCGATAGGTGATGGCACGTATATTTCCTCTATTCGAAATAAGGCATCGGCGGTAATATTGTCACGTCCGCTTATGTGTTGAATGTTGGTACTGTATTGTGAAATGAAATCTAACTGCCGGACCCGTCGCGGTGTATCGTTTGATGATGGTTTTTGGGAGAATGCGTATGTCAAAGGTCGGTGATCCGTAAATATTGTAAATTCTCTTCCCTCGATTAATCTGTGAAAATGTTTGACGGCCATGTATATTCCTAACAGCTCTCTGTCAAACGTAGAATATTTTTGTTGAGTTTCGCTCAATTTTTGTGAAAAAAATCCTAATGGTTCCCAATTGCGTCCGGATTTTTGTTGTAAAACTCCACCAACGCAAGTAGCACTAGCGTCGGTCATGAGCGCTAGTGATGCGTTGCGGGAAGGATGCGCTGTTAACACTGCGTTTTTCATGCTTTCCTTGCATTTTTCGTAAGCTTTGTCTGCTTCCGTTGTCCAAGGAACAGGTGAATTATCGTTCTTTTTTGAACCATGTAGATATTCGTTTAAAATTCTTTGATTTTCCGCTGCGCGTGGAATATTACTTCTGTAGAAATTGACCATGCCCAAAAATCTTCTTAATTCTTGAATTGTTTTCGGTTTGGGAAATTCCATGATTGCTTTGTAATTTTCTTCGGTAGGGTGTATTCCTTGGCTCGTTATATGATAACCTAAGAAATCTATTTCCCTTCTGAGAAATTCGCATTTTTCGAGATTAATGGTTATTCCATTTTCGTGTAAACGTTTGAAAACCGTTTCTAAATGCTGATAATGCAAATCTTCGTTGTCCGATGCGATGAGACAGTCGTCTACAAATATAAATACGAAGTTTAAATCTCTAAATAAGGAATCCATGAATCGTTGAAATGTTTGTGCCGCATTGCGTAATCCGAAAGGCATTCTTAAGTACTCAAAAAGTCCAAAAGGTGTGATGATGGCTGTTTTTTCTATATCTTTAACAGGAATACAATGGTATGCTTTACGTATATCTATCTTGCTTAGTATCTTCTTATTTTCTAATATGTATGTAAAGTCAGTTAATCTTGGTAGTGGGTATTTGTCCGGTACTGTCGTGCTATTGAGCATTCGATAGTCTCCGCACGGTCTCCATTCGCCATTTTTCTTTTTTACCATATGTAATGGGCTTGCCCATGGGCTATCTGACGGTCGGCAAATTCCGAGTTCTATCATATTTTGAAATTCCTTTTTGGCTATGTCGTATTTTTCTGGAGGTAATGGTCTTGCCCGAGCTGCGACGGGTGGTCCTGTAGTGATAATGTGATGTTCAATCTTATGTTTGGGCGCATTGCGGAGAGAGGACCCTTTCGTGATGTCTTCGTATTTGTTTAAAAGTTGTGTAATACGTGGATTCGTTCCCACTGCGATAGTACGAATTGTTTGTTGTGTCGCTTTTTCCGAAGTTACATGCGTTGTCAGCTCTGTAACTTTGTCGATAAGTTTGCGACCTGCTATGTCGACTAATAGTTTATAGTGCTCTAGAAAATCTGCTCCAATTATTGGTTGTGTAACATCGGCGATTACAAAATTCCATTTATAACATCGTTGTAGTCCTAAATTCAAGGTAAGCGTCTTCTCGCCGTAAGTCCTAATTTTAGTCCCATTTGCAGCGTATAGTGTGTATTGTTCATTTTGTAAAATTGAATGTCTCTGTTGCTTGCTAATGACTGAAATATTTGCGCCCGTGTCAATCAAAAACTTCATACCACTTTTTCGGTCGGTAATGGTGAGGCGATTGGATGGGTGGATTGCACAGAGTTTCGCCGTTGTCTGTGCTCTTATTCGTTTCCCTGGTTCCGTACGTAAGTCATTGGTTTCCAACCGCATGGTTTAATGCAGTTCTTTGCATATTTTCCGAATCTTTCGTGGTAGTAACAAAATCGATTTGCTCCTCTATATTTTGTTCTCGGCCTCATAATCGGGAATTGTTGACGTTTCTTGAAATGATTGTGCGTGTTGGGTCGATAGCCATATTGACCTTGCTGAATTGCGTCAATATCTATCTGTAATTTTGCTAGCTGGGCTAAAATGCATGCTGTATTGTTGTCGTTTGAAGTGTCGTTGCTAACAGCTGATATTTCGGTTACTTTTGAATTCATTATTATTTTGTCTGCAATTTGGCTCAGTTTGTCAATTTCCATGTCTTCCGTAACTGCTAGAACCGTAGTAACTGATGTTGGTAAAAGCCTGAACCATAGTAGTTTAATTGTTTCGTCACTGATTTTTCCTCTCCCGAGGACTCGCATTTGACGTAATAACTGCGAAGGTTTTTGATCACCGAGTTCTGTCTCTGATATTAATTTTTGAAACTGTCGCTGTTCTGTTTCTTCGTAACAATCAATTAAACGTTCCTTGATGTTTTTGTATTTATCTGTAGTCTGTGGTGAAGTGATTAGGTCACTAACTTGTAGTATTTCTTCCTTTGATAACTTTGCTATTACTGTACAGTATTTGTATTCGTCTCCTTGCTTCTGTGGTGCTAATATGGCTTCTAGTTGCGTGAACCATAATCTTGGTTGGTCTTTCCAAAATTCCGGAATGCGGGATAAAACCGAGGTGCCAGCAGCTACTTCAAGTGTTCCTTGCTGATTTATGTTCGCCTTGCACGGTGATTGTGCCATGTTTCTTGCTGCGTATTCGTTCGTCGGGGTCACCAATTTGCCAAACTTCTTGGCAGTATATGATTAGGTATAAATGAGACAAAAGATGTAGTATAGTCTGGTTATAATTATTCAAAGGTGCATCTTATATACTAACGACTTCGTGTTGATAACAGATAGTAGAAACATTTAATAGATACTGAACGTGCGATAAGGAACATAAGATTGTGATGTAGATTGTAGATACAGCACAAAGATATTGTACTGTAACAGTCTACCTAATTATTATGAATTTAAAAAATACAGCCAGCAGAGGGTGCGACGGCATAAGTACTAAAATGATCAAACGGGTGTCAACAATAATCGCTCCTGTGTAAAGCACTTTAATCAATAACTGTATAGTAAACGGTATATTTCCAGAAAAACTAAAGCTATCAGTTATCAAGCCCCTTTTTAAAAAAGATGACAGGGAAAACATGGCTTCGTATTGACCGATCGCCTTGCTATCAGTGTTTTCTAAGATCTTTGAAAAGGTTATATATAATAAAATCAGTAAATATTTTGAAACAAATAACTTATTTACAGATAAACAAAAAGGATTTCGGAAGGACAAATGCATTGATATAGCTATATTTTATTTTTTATATATAATCATTTCCAGAATGGACAGAAAACTGCCTGTCCAAGCATTGTATATGGACATGACTAAGGCATTTGATTATGTGGACCATAAAATACTAATTGGTAAACTGAATTCCTATGGTATTCGAGGAAATTTGTCCAATTTGCTGGATACATATTTAACCAATCGCTGACAAATTACAATAATAAATAAAATATGTATTAAAACCAAAACACAAGTTACATATAAGTCGGATATCAGAAATATAACTTACGGAGTACCGCAGGGAAAACGATTTTCCTACATGCACACCATTCCCTATGATTATGTTTGCTTATGACAGCACAGTTGTATTTAATAATGACAATCCTGCTATGATTGACACAGTGATCAACAAAAACTTAACATCATTGATCAGTTGGTTAGAGATGCACAATCTTATAATTTATTTAGATAAAACCAATATCATGTATTTTAGTCAAACAGGCAACAAACCAAATATGGAAATAAAATATATCAATACAAAAATTAATGACACTAATGTAATTAAATTTCTAGGCTTGCAAATTGAAAACAATCTAAAGTGGAACGCACAAATTGAAAAAGTGTGCAATAAAATAAATCAGTGTGCATACGCGCTATATATGCTTAACAAAACAGTTTATAAAGAGGCGATTCTAACTGCGTATCACGGACTAGTTGCTTCTACTCTGAGATACGGTATAGTATTTTGGGGCAATGCTACTGGTAAAGACTTAGTTTTTAAGGCACAAAAACGTTGCATCAGAGCTACGAGGGTGGATTGAAAAGTTCGCGGCCTCAGCAAGAAAACAATATAAAATATAAACAAAAGTAATTTTATTTTTCCACGTAATCTCCACTTAACTCAATGCACTTCTTCCATCTGGTTTCCAACGCCTGTATGCCGGTCATAAAAAAAGTTTCTTCAAGGCCTTCAAAAAAGTCACCCACCGCGGTTTCAACCTCCTCATTTGATGAAAATTTTTGACCTCCAAGGTGTTTTTTAAGGTTTGGGAATAAATGAAAGTCCGAAGGTGCCAAATCAGGGGAATAGGCGGGATGGGGCAGTAATTCAAAGCCACAATCACGAATTTGAGCCATTGATTCAACAGACGTGTGAACGCGTGCATTATCCTGATGGAACAACACTTTCTTGCTGAGTAGTCCTGGCCTTTTCTCTTTGATCGTTTCACGCAAATGACGTAAAAGGGTGCAGTAATAAGCAGAGTTTATAGTCTCACCTTTTGCAAGGTAGTCCACCATGATGACACCCTTAGCATCCCAAAAAACTGACGCCAGCACCTTGCCAGCTGACAAAATTGTTTTGGCTTTTTTTGGAGTCGGTTCATCAGGTTTATTCCACTGCTTGGATTGCTGTTTTGACTCTGGGGTGTAGTGGTGTACCCAGGTTTCATCCATTGTAACAAATCTGTCCAAAAAATCTTGTGGATCAGTCTCAAACATTTCCAAACTGTCGCGAGAAATCGTGAGCCGTATTCGTTTTTGTTCAACTGAAAGCAATCTGGGGACCCACCGCGCAGAAACCTTAGAAAATCCAAGTTCATTGACTATGATGTTTTGTGTTCGTTCATATGAGATGCCAATAGTGTCAGCAATCTCCCTGATGGTCAATCTCCGATCTGCCAATATCAGATCACAGATTTTCCCAATGTTTTCTTCAGTCGTAGACGTCGTAGTCGTCGTCGATGGAGCAGATTCCCCCAATGTTGTTGACATATCTTCGTGAATCTCTTTTGGAGTCAGTTTTTTTTTAAACAGGTATTTGATGACCGCACGTTGCTCAATTTTCTCCATTCTTTAAAAACGCTGCACTTAGGCTCACAAAATTCAGTCTAATTTAAAAACAGATAATGCTATTGTGACAGAATTTTACAATGTGACAACCAGAGAGTAAACAAATCGAATGTAGGTAGGCCGCGAATATTTCGATCCACCCTCGTATATTTATATATAATATTTGCACCACTGATTCTTGGGCTTACGATGCCATCTATGTATATACTAGAAACAGCTTTGTTCGTTAAGCGAAATTGGGAAAAATTCTCAGAAGTAACAAGTAGTCGCAGATCTGACAAGTTACGCCCCGTTCCAGCAAAAACGGCATTGCTACACAAAAGTATATTTGCAATGGCACCAAAGATTTATAACAAACTACCGAAAACTATTAAATCTTCTGAAAACATTAAATTATTTAAAAGTAAAATACAGTCATTATTATTAAATAAAGCATTTTATTCAGTAGATGAGTATTTAGGGGACAAAACCTTTTAGCGGCTTATATTGTTATTCATATTTTATATTATTTTATTTTATTAGCTAGTTTTGACATTTTAATTTGATATGAATTTATTCTTGTATTTATAATTATTTCATTTTAATAACTATTAACATTATAATTTGATATTGAATCTATTGTTGTTATTCCTGTATTTATAATTATTTCATTTTAATAACTTGTTTTACATCATAATTTGACATTAATTTATTATTGTTATTCTTGTATTTATAATTAAGATTATTATTGATGATAAGTAATGGAGATATGTACGATAAAAATGATAAATAATTTGGTAACTGTAATATATGGAATAATCAATATACTTCTCTTTTTACCTATAATTTGTACAACAATGTGGTAGGGCATAGTGTGCATATAACATAATTTATAAGACCTGTAATTAACCTACATATGTTCCATGAATAAATGCTGATTATAATTATAATTATGATTATGATTATGCCATGGTAACAATAGGCTTATATACAAAATTGTAAAAACTACGGTAACTCCGAGTGTCTACATTTTGTAACATTATTGTTTTAATAGATATAGCTACACGCAAAACATTGTCGTATCTGTTATTTTTTTACAAATTTTTACTCAAATAGGTTTTGCAAACTAATATAATTACGCGTGTATAGAGAACAAAATGTATAATAATAGATTTAATTGATAGTCTGAATTTCCAATGACTTGTTTACTCAATGTCAAAGAGAAAACTATAGTAGTGTGCCTAATTAAATTCATTTGCCTTTCAATTCATGGCTAGACAAGGCTAATATCAAACTCAAATATTATATAGCTGAGCGTTAATTAATTCATGGGCGCAAGCTCCCAATTGCCCCCGATTGCAAGAAGGTTTGCAAAAAGACACAGTACTCATTGGGCCATATATGCCGGATCGGCCGGATATGATGATGACTCGTACTTCGATCAAATGCCATCTCCCGTCGCGCCAACTATTCACACTTGACGTTGATACGGCAAAACCTCCGCCCCAGCCCGTCGTGCTAACTACTTCGAGCTACTCCGGAAAAAAATACGATTGGCCATCTCTCACATAGCGTCCCAGGGTGAGATTGCCATGGAAAAAAGAAGGGTGAGAAAGCCTTCGAATGTTTGTCAATTTTTTTTTTGTGTTTGAGCTTCATGTTTTATTTTCCAGTATCATCAATATTCACTGAATCTCATCAACAAACATTCATAGATGTTGATCGTAGATATCCACCGTGTCATAATTCTGGTTCTGTCTTTTTTTCACATTTTCTTCGTGTTATCATAAAAATAGGCACTAATGGTTTTGTTTATTCTTACTCTTCAGCTATAGAATTTCAGTCTTGATTTTAGATTTAGATTTTAGTTAAAAGCTAAGCATAACATTACCTACACTTAAAAGTTTAAGTCCCGCCAAAAAAATAGGCCTCTATCCCAGAATTATATGGGAGAGATAGCCATGGCTTTTTAAAGAGACTGACTTTTTTATTGCAAAAAAAATATATATATATATATAATAAACTATACGTAGGAATACATAGGAAGATAAAAACACAAAAGTACATATCAACCCATATGATGGCCCACTGCTGGGCACGGGTCTCCCCAGTAGAACCTACTGGTATGTAGATCCTGGGGGTAATTGCCATAATCGCCACGCTTGGCGAGCGGGTTGGCGATCGCAGTAAGGCTTTAAGTACGCAGAGGACGCTGCTGCCCGTCCTCCGGAGTGAAATCCCTTAGTCGCCTTGACGACACCCACGAGAAGAGATGGGGTGGTACTATTCTTAAGCCGGCACCACACGGCACTCGGCACCACACGGCACAGTCATTTTTGTTTTATTTAGCAACAAAACATTTTGAAATTGGTGCCAAATAAAACAAAAATGACTATTTAGTCATTTTTGTTTTATTTGGCACCAACTTCAAAATGTTTAGAGTAATTTCGGGGAAGATGTCCGTAAGCGATAGATGACCAATTGTCAAAAATGAGACTAATAACCATCAGGTGGCATTAATTTCAACGTAATCAGGGGTTGACATATTATTATGTCCTCTTGCCCCCCCCCCCCCCCTATCCCTGAATCCGCCATTGTTGCACAGAATTTTGCTTCGCTTAAAGGTGGAAAGAAGTTAGACCTGTAGGACCTGACCTGGGCTGCACCCGAGAGATGATTCGCCCCCGCCTGTGCAATCTGGCCCGGACTTTTGGCCGCATTGTCAGCCATATACAGGCAATAAGTTTAAGTTATCAACCGCATTAGGTTTGTAAACCGCACAAATTTTATTCGCGGCGTTCGTCACATTTTTATTTGCACATACTTTCATTTTGCTTGCTTCAAAAACAATTGAAAAATGGCGGAAACTAGTTTTTTTTTATTTATTGAATCTTCAGAATGTCAACATTTAATGGTATTAAAACCACTCAATTAAAATATATGAAAATACTTTTGCCCCTACGTATTGCATGTTTATTTTTTTTCGTGTCTGTTTGTTTGTTTGGGCTTGGCGTAAAAACTACAGAACAGTTTCTATTAAAATTTTGGGAGCATAATCTCCTATGTCCGGATTAAGTTATAGGTTATTTATCATCACGCTACTTTCCTTAAGACCTGAGTAATAGCTTATTTTATTATATGATATTTTGCAAATAACACAAATACCATTGGGCGGATCTTTAAGAAATTTTACCATTAGAGAGATTAATTGCACTATCATCAACCCAGCAGTGGGTGAGTTTTTGTCGAACCATACCGGATCGTCACAAAAAATCTTGAGTTACATATTAAATACAATTGTAGTTCCCGGAATCACAACTTTTAGAACACAAATATGTAGTAATTAACTTCCCGCTATTTTTATTCACTCTCCTAATTATTAATTATTAATTATTAATGTTACGTAGTGATTATTTTACCGTCTTTCGAAAAGCCGGCTGCCGCTTCTTAGTGTAAAACTGTTACGCATTCTCAGTATGTACCCGTCAAAGAGAATTTAATGTTTCCCGTCACGATCTAAGGGTCGATACAGTCATTGCGAGACATCAACCTCGCAATGCCTGTATCCACACTAAAACGAACGACGAATGAGCGTTAGCTGCGCCATACATTAGAAAGCTCAAATGCTTGATCGCAATAACCGGCATCCACGCAGGCAGAGGCTCGGGCATAAGCTAGTATTTCATATAATCTTTGTTAGGATCAAATAACAGATATTTCTTAGACCGGATCTTAGACTTCTGCACTAAATAAATCGCTTACGACAGCTCAAGCAACAAATATTTAGAAAGTCGCTTAAAAATAAAAGTCGCAAAACAACTCTTCGGCATTCTACATGTACATGTAATGCCAAGTTCGCAAACAATAGGTAAAGCCGGAGAAAAGAACCTGGCAATTAAAACTCGCGGCCACTCTTTTCAAATTGCCAATTTTATAATGTTTGAATGTTTATAAACTTGATATGGGGGTGAGGTGTAATACACTATACACCATGGTAATGGACTGATTCAAATTATATCAAAAAGTTGAAACATGAGATAAACCAAAATCAGCCTTAGTGGGTACAATATAGTAGGTAATAGTCACAATTGATCCGAATGACCTTTTTCCGTTAATATCAACATACTGCATTCGCTCACTAAGATAAGAGGCAACAAGATTAAGCGCTGTACCCGTAATGCCGTAATGCCTAAGTTTACTAGTGTACACTAGTAAACTTAGGCCTCTTCTATGTACCACACAATCAAATGCAAAATTATGAGAGGTCGCAGAAAACACCAATGACGTCCTGCGAGTTTTCCCAGGCACTATATATGTGTTTTAGTACTTTAGAGCCTGCATCTACTGTCGAACAACCCTTTGTGAATCCATATTGTTTACTATGCAGTAGATTATTAGATTTAAAATGTGTTTTTAACTGCATTAGTATGGCCTTTTCAAAGATTTTACTAATAGCTAGTAAGAAAGAAATAGGTCTAAAATTACTAGGCTCGCTTTTTGAACCGGCTTTGAACAAAGGGATTACTTTACTGTGTTTCATTAAATCAGGAAACACGCCGGTATCAACACATCGATAAAATATTGTAGCTAAATGTGGTGCTATTTTAATTATAATGCAATTAATTAAATTAACAAAATTACCCCATAAGTCTGCTGTCTTTTTGCAATTAATTGACTTAAATATTTTTATTGTCATTGGGGGTTTATAAAATTAAAACTAAAATGGTACTGTACACTCTTTCACACTGCTTCTTACAAGTGATTGGGCTTTAGCCGGACATGAATTTAAGGAGCTGGTTATATTTACAGGTATTTCAGCAAAGAAATTATTAAATGTTTGCGCTAGATCTAAATTGTTAGTTACAATTTTATTACCAACACATCATTCAAAATTATGATTACGTGGCTTGGCTCGCCCAGCTTCAGCATTGATTATGTTCAAAGTGGCTTTAATTGTATTCTCTGCTTGTTTAGTATTTCTACTTAAATGTAAAGACTTGGCAGCAGCACAAGTCCTTTTAAATATTTTGGAATAATTTTTAACATATTGAACAAACTTATGGGCAAAATTATATTGCTTCATACCATACAATTCATACAACTTAGCTTTACTTATTTGTATGCCAGTTGTTGCCCAATCACAAAAGCATTTTTTTCGATTTTTATAAAAAGTCTTAGTCGTGAAAATATTATTAAATTTATAGTTAGTTAGTAGTCGTAGTATCGGTAGTTCGGATCATCCTGACTAAAATCTATATAAGCAATACGGACAGAAACATTTGTATTACATTTGTTTAGGCGGACTATACTCATTGGCCTACATGTGATCTTGTTTACTTTAGCCACTGTAAGAATAGGAAAAGTGACTTTCTGTCCACAGTGATCGGAAGTTTTTTTTTTTATTCTTTTATTTTATCGAGGCTTTTATCCACAATGGCATGTCAGCCTCATCATATCTAAACTAACTTACCAACTATTAAAAAGGTTTTGAATCAATGATGGTTAAATAAATTTAAGAGCAGATCTACTATTTCTGAAGTAGGTTGTGCCAAAATGTTTAAATATGGAGCAATATCATATTTGATTGAGCTAATTTTAACCATGAGTGACTCTCTCTCCCTCCTATTTCTGACACATTTCATAAGTAAATGGTAAACATCTTCAAGCGTTCCGCACGTTTCACAATTAGGAGAAAATACTTTTTTCATTAAAAAAACCGTTTTTTTTAGATGGATAATGACCAGAGCGTAATCTATGAATTAAAATTATTTGTAATCTACTCAGTTTATTGTCGGTAAACCATGGTATTTGAGGACGCTGACATTTTATAGTTCTATACCAAATGCCTTTTTCTTTACTACGCTCGTCAAAGTATTCTTTAAATTTATTATAGCAAAATGTTTTACACCTACTTTTAATTGTTCTGAATAATTAGGTTTTATATAAATGTCTACACCTTCTAAAATCGCTAATTTTGCAAGCCTATCAGCCTTCTCATTACCAATGAGACCAACATGAGATGGAACCCATTGCAACCTAAGCACAACGCCATTATTTATAAGGTCATGAACCTTATTTAATATTGAGTAAGCTACCGAAACACCTCTGAAACCAGAGGCGCATCGAGCTAAATGCTGCAAACTACTCTTGCTATCAGTAAATATCGCTTGCTAGAGTTAAAAAGTTTTGTTAAAAAATATATTTTTCCCCAAGTAGAGAGCCACCACTTTGATCACAAAAAATTGTAACCACTTGGTAGATTTAGGACCTTGGCACGCTGCCCTGCACTGCGCTGCGACACCGCGCGTGAATACGTTTTCTAACATTCCGGAGACACAAATTTGGTTGGCGGGTTGTCCATCTTCTTGATCGTATCAACTGTACTGAGCTTGCAATGAAATTGGGTCCCACTTTATGCTTGGGTTTGCCAGCTTTCTACACGTTTACAGGCTGTGATTATACTGTTGCATTTTATAACAAAGGAAAAGTCAAGCTTCTCAAAATATTTACCAAACGAAAGGTTTTTCAAGCAATATCCATGTCGTTAACAACGTAATAGATCTATTCGTCTGTCTGTCTAACGTGTTCAGGAGTTTACTGCCATTCTGTATGACGCTAGATATCAGCTCTTATTTATAGAATTTCGTGACAAAATAGTCAAAACTCATAACCCTAAGTCAAAAATTTGTTACTATCAAGGGTTTTTAGTTATTGCCCAAGGTGTGGATCACTGAATTCAGACATTTTGAAAAAACAGCTATGAGCTAAATCTCAATAAAAACTTACTCTTCTGACTACATTTTCATCTTAAAAAATTGTTAACAAATTGTCACAATATTTTTAATTAAGCAGTGGTGTGCAAAATGCTATTTAAAACGGGGCAAGTGGCAACCACGCACAATGTAGGGTTCCGTAGTCACCTCCCCCCCCTCATTCCGAATAATGCGGCTTATGAAGTGGGTTATCCGTTGTTTTTGTTTCATACTTCCAACGTTATATCTACTTAATCATAATTTTCAATGGAATTTGTACGAAATTTTGTTATTTCTCATTTGATCAGCTGTTACTCTTAAACTTGTAAAGCCTTCTTAGCTGTGATAGTTTTCCTTTTAATATCACTATATAAAGTACAACCGTGAGGAATACCTCACGGTTGTACTTTTGAATTGGGAATACCCTACCCCTAAACGTTTTGAAAAGACCTATCTAACTATACCCCGCACAATGGGGTACGTGAGAAAAAAATCATATCCTCACTTTACATATAAGGGAGGTCCTACTGTAAAAAAATGTTTTTTCTTTGAATTTGTCGGCGTAGGCAATATGTGTATCGATGCAAAATTACAGCTTTCTAGCACTAACAGACTCTATGCAAAGCTGCGGGCGGACGGACGGACGGACGGACGGACGGACAGACGCTCGGTCGCACGGACGGACAAGGCAAAATTATAGGAATTCCGTTTTAACATTTTGGCTACGGAACCCTAAAAACCATCAAGGCATTTAAAGCTAATTCCAGGCATATATGACAGAATCATTGAATCACTCAGTACAGACACCAATTTGTCTGAGAGATCGTTGTAATAAGGTTTAGGTTGACTTTTTCTATAGATCTATTTTTTTATTCTATTAATTATGTTCCCAATTTGTCGATATATTATCTCTACTGTCTTTTTACCCTTGCCTCGTCAAGGCTGACGATTTTCGAATGTATTTAAAATAAATTAAAGATATCTATTAAAAATTTCAAATGCGACTATGAACAAGCTGCCATGAATGCTTATTTAACAGTTTATTCCGAAGGCAATTTAAGTGGATGCTTGTACCATTATCATCGGAGTCAGAAGGACGGGAAATAGTTAGAAGGTGTGGCATGTTGTCTCTGTTATCACCAGAATATATACCGGAAGGATGGGCTGATATCTTTATGGATGTAACGGAAACTAGTGCCATTAATCAATTTATTGAGTACTATCAAAGACAGTGGTGCCCAAAATTATCTCCAGCTGTTTTCAGCCGTGCCAACCCTGTACACAGGACTACAGTGAAATTAGTCTCGAGAAATTTTTGCATATGTAGTGGTGTGTATGTTACTTAGATATTAGAGCGCGTTTCCACTATATCGTTCTGGCCCTTACAAAAATGTTTCAATATCCTAACATTACTATTTAATTTAATACTTATCCCTAGCAACACTCTGATTTTTGTTTTCAATAAAAACAAGTTTTTATTTTAAAGAAAAAGGTTTTGACTTTATTAAAAAAAATATGTCATTCAATTTCACGTCCTTGAGCAAACGACAAGGCGACTACCGTGAAACAATAAAATATCGTGTCGTTCTTTAGATGATAGTAGTTTAGCTATAGGTAAAAAGTTTTGACCATAATAATTACGAAACAAAACAAATAAATAAATCGTCACTTGATAGTGGAAAGTGGAAACACGCACAAAACCAGAATAAACCAGTTTACTCTGTCCGCAGGTGCCACGTGCAGTCTGACGTCAGTCGCTTGATACCGTTAGAACATAAAGCACGCATTTCATTAAAAAATTATAATTATTAGATACGTAGTAGTTTCATTGTGAAATTTTGTATTTGTTGATTGTTGTTATTGTTTGTTATTATTGTTAAAATATTTGTTGAAGTGTTTAATTTCAAGTGTGTAAGTGTTGTAACTTTATATTGATAATTCAAAATGGCTCCAGTGTTAAAACATGGTCGAGGCAAGCCTTTGACTTCTCAAACTAAGGAAGTTTTGTACTGTTTGTACAAATATTTCGAAAATGAGTGTAATAACAACCCGAGCAGTATTATGACCCCCACTCAATTAGTTGCTAAATCAACAGGAATTTCAATAGCATCCGTCAGAAAGGTAGTATCAGAAAGCAAATGTCGTCCTTCAGATCAGGAAGTAACATTTAAATCTCCTAAAAAGAAACCGAATCGTAAACCTACAATAGTAATCGATAACTTTGATCAGCAAGTTATCAGAAGAACAATTCATGACTTCCACATCACAAATAAAGAAGTTCCCACTTTAAAAACTTTGCACTCAAAATTGAAAGAAGATATCGATTATAAAGGTTGTGTCAGCACGTTACGAAAACACGTCATGTCATTAGGTTTTAATTGGAAGCAAACAGAAGATAACCGGAAACTTCTTATGGAAAAACACGAAATTAGATACTTGCGAATTAATTATTTGATGAAAATTGCTGAATATCGTGAACAACGCCGACCAATTGTTTACACCGACGAAACATATATACATACATCACATACCCTCTCGAAATCTTGGTCAGATGGAAGCACTTCAGGTTTGAAGCAACATATATCGAAAGGCAACCGCTTAATCATTGTTCATGCCGGTGGTATCGATGGCTTTATACCAAATGCATTGCTTATGTTTAAAGCCGACCAAAAAAGTGGAGATTACCACAACAATATGAACTATGACAACTATTCAAGGTGGATTCAAACTCAATTAATACCCAACTTACAACCAAATAGTGTTGTTGTTGTTGACAACGCACCATATCATAACTCAATACAAAATCCTGCACCGAATAGTAATTCTAGAAAACAGCAAATGATAGACTGGCTGACATTTCGAAACATTGAGCATTCATCCACGTTGCTTAAGCCTCAATTATATGAACTGATTCTGCAAAACAAGGCGAGATTTATAGAGTACAAGATAGACGAAATATTACGACAGCACGGTCATACTGTGCTGCGTTTACCACCATACCATCCGGAGTTTAATCCTATAGAAAATATATGGGGGATAGTGAAAACATATGTCGCAAAAAAGAATGTCGCAATGAATATGAAGGTTATAATGTCATTAGCTGAAGAAAAAATGAACGCCATAACTGTAGAGGAATGGAGAAAAGTTTGTTTGCATGCTATTGAGGAGGAAAGCAAATATCAGGGTAGAGACGCAGCTTTAGACACAATATCAGAACGAATCATAATTAATTTAAATAATTCATCTGATGAAAGCGAGGATGGGGATGATTGTGATATGCCTGGGGTTGATGAATTATTAGAATAAAACATTTATGGCCGGAGAACACCTAATTCATACACGTCTTCACTGAAGTGAAAACCGGCATTCAATGCTTGTAATGTTTGGAACTGGCTTGTCTGCCTCATACAGTTCCATAGATTACAATGCGGTGGATACACATTTTCACGACCGTATTAGTACGTAGTGCGTATGCGTAGACGTGCACGCATTTGGTGTGCTCCAGCCACAAACGTATATTACCTTTAAAACAATAAAAACTAAAAATAAAATGTTGTTTTTTTTATTTGCTGACCATACACTACTACAAACGCAAAAATTTCTTCAAGCTAATTTACCTGTACTAATGTTGTGACGAGAATCGAAAAACGGCCAACATAATATTCGTTTATACATAAATTAAAAAAATAAGCACGTCGTTAAGATACAAGTATTAAGAGTTTCATGTTTAGGCATTTAAAACAAAATAAAAAAATAAAAACAGAACATTTAACAATAAAAACAAAAAATCATCAGTTCATTACGAGATTAACGTTTGGCTATAATTTGTTTAAGTTTAGTTTCATATTGTTGAGACACTAACGTATTGATAATAGTATTGTTTGCTAGTAGTATATTATAGTAGTAGTGACAGTTAGTATTGTTTGCTTATGGTATAGGTACCACAAAAGGACATGGGGACTTTGAAGGGTTAACCCTTTAGGTGCTACCATCGACGATTCAACCACTAGACCACGCATAGCGCAAAGCCGCGCTCGCCAAACATTAGACCATAGAGATAGATTATCTATGGAGTGCACCAGCTGAGCAATTTCGGGGAGAATAGGTTGAATCTTCATCTTCTTCGAAGTGTCCAACAAATGATACCCACCACAAGACAAAAAGTTCCTTAAAAATCAGTTAGCATATTGATTGTACATAAAACTATAAGTGTAACTAATATTTAGTCTCAAAATGATTAATTATGTTGTAAAATATATTTGGCATTTGACTATAGTTTAATATTCAATTACCTATTACTTATTTTTTTTTTTATATTAGTGAATGATGACAACCCTAGTTAATGTGTCACAGAGACTTAAATGGCGGGAGATGTATTTATTTTGTACTTTTTTTTATTTTCAAATGTAACAATAATTGAACAATATTTATTTAAGAATGGTGCATGTTTGCATAGTGCAAGATTGCAAAAGTAAGTGGTGCCTAGAATGTGGACTCTCTTGTCACTTCTAAGTATGTAAATTTGTTTGATTCCAAGATTAAAATTTGAACCATTTTATGTATTATTAGGAGTATAACGGCCGGTCTCAATAATCTACCTATCGATGGATTTGGCTACTAGATGTAGAATTTTGACATATTTTCTATGGAGCTTATGTCAAATATATACCTCTAGTAACCAAATCCATCGATAGTTTGATTATTGAGACCAGCCGTTAATGAGATGTCTAGTGGTTGAATCGTCGATGGGCGCTACACATAATAATTTTATTTGTGTTATATTTGCAGATGGGATCAAGTCATACTTATCTAAAACTGAAAAATAAATACCTAAACGTAAGCTCAAGCCGCCATGCAAAGAAACATGTAGATTTAAATGCCGAATCAAAATAACTGAAACCCAACGACAAGGCTTTCTCAATAGGCATTTAAAGTTCAGTCTATGGAAGAGGTAAAACCAGCACATCGCTATGTTAGAGTTGATGAGAACGGAACACCTGCCATGCCTGTATGAGATAATAACAACGCATTTCGCATTTTTGTTCACTTTATGTGGTGAGAAAATAAGAGTTTGCAAAACTGTCTATGTAAACACTTTAGCAATAAATAATTGACCCATTGAAACTGCTCTTAAAAAGAAGATTAAAGAAACATACGTATCTCTTTTTAAAGACAATCGTGGGTGTCACTCTAATCACTTCCACGTAGATGATGCATTAATAAATGCAGCAAAATCTTTTATTGAAGCTATCCCAAAAATCGAATCTCACTTAATCCGGGCGAATTCCAAGAAACACTTTATTGACAGAAGCAAAACTATTTCAGACATTCACAGATACTATGTAGAACAATGCAAGACCAATAACGTTAGTTTTGTTAATTACATTATGTTTTACCGCATATTTACCCAGGACTTCAATATATATTTTATTTCCGAAAAAAGACAGTCGTGAATATTGCGAAGCTTACAAAAAGAACAGAAAAAGACAGTTTATTTATAACACCAAGAAGAAAAGCGTTTGTCCCGACAATGTTAAAAGCTTTGTATGGGATGAATCCCAAGCTAAAAGAGGTGTAAATGGGATTGCCACTTGTGTTTTTAAATATCTGGGGAAAATTTCAGAAAGCTGTAAACCACTTGAAGTGGTTTTTTATTCCGATAACTGTGCTGAACAGCAGAAAAATAAATTCAGGATGACAATGTATGTTTATTGTCAATTTATATCGTTGTACCGTCACGTTGGTGAAAATTTACGCAGAGTAAGTTGCGCGGGTCAGCTAGACCCGCGCAACTTACTCTGCGTAAATTTTCACCGTTTTAGCAACATTTTTCATTGCTGCTCCGCTCCTATTGGTCGTAACGTAATATTATATAGCTTATAGCCTTCCTCGACAAACGGGTTATCCAACAGTAAAATAATTTTTCTTTTCGAACTAGTAGTTCCTGAGATCATCGCGTTCAAACAAACATACAAACAGACAAACTCTCCGGCTTTATAATATTAGTATAGATTACTTTAAACTATGTAGCAAGCTAGTTTATATGAGATTTTTGAATAATTTCGTTAATTCCATGAAACTCAATTCAAGTGATAGATCAAAAATTGTGACGGTACGGAAAACTAGCAATAAATTTACGAAATGAGATATTGACCTTCTTAGACGATCTGTTTTTAACACGGGACAGAAAACACAAGTAGAAGTGCGAAGTGGTCGTGGCACGCGTGCCACAATTAAGTGTTCCTGCGCTACTTAGTCCCAGTCGTGTTCTAACATCGCGTCGAGTTAGCAGTCTTGCGACAAATTTGTTTTTACCTAGCTATGCCGTATTGTTCCATTTTGGAGTGCAAAAATGATAGCAGGAGAAAAAACCTTAAAAATGGAGGTATTTCGTACCATCCGTAAGTACGATTTTATTTGTTTTCTAATAAAAGCCTAGTTAATTTCATTTTACTAATAATTTAAAAGAACGTTTAGTTAAAATCAACCTTATTGCATTACAATAAAGTTCAATTTGGATTGATTTTATTCACTACTTCGTTCTCGAAAGTTCTTCGCTATCATGATAGAGATAAATTAGTGATGTAGTTGGGTCGCATGTTGGTATCGATATAATAAAATAAATTATTCAATATTTATTATTTAACATCACAATACAATTACATTATAAGGTTGTCTAACATTCATACACGAAATTTATTTTAAGACGTGAATTAGATGGCATAGATGCTTTATATAAAAAATGTAATCTATATCTATAATAATCTATAATATCTTGGGACAACTCACACAACGCTAACTGATCCCAAACTAAGCTTGTACTATGAAAACCAGACATTTGATAAACGTACTTACGAGTATATATTTCAAAATACATACATATTATAAATAAATAAATAAGACCCATCACCACTCAAACCAATCAAACTCTTACAACGTAATTATTATAATTTTAATAATGTTTGAGACATTGCATTGACCAACCGGTCATTTCAGTGTGTAAGATCATTCAAAACCGCCATGCCGGTTTCCGTATCAATGGCAGCATAACAAACATTTTAACGCCACTCTAGTCTAGTTCAGAATCAGAATCAGAATCGTTTATTTGTAAACATAGGTTAGTATGTAAGGTGTTACTCACTATGTTTTGCCATAAGGCATACAAATATTATTTTTAAATACATTATATAGTTACTTACAATTATTCTTATAACAATCTAATTAATGGTAATACAAATTTTAAAGCTATGTACCTAATAGTATATTTAGAAGACATATAATAGTACATAGTAATTAATAATTTCAGTGAATTTTGTTAATACACACACATACATACATACATACATATCAACCCATATGATGGCCCACTGCTGGGCACGGGTCTCCCCAGTAGAACCTACTGGTATGTAGATCCTGGGGGTAATTGCCATAACCGCCACGCTTAGCGAGCGGGTTGGCGATCGCAGTAAGGCTTTAAGTGCGCAGAGGACGCTGCTGCCCGTCCTCCGGGGTGAAATCCCTTAGTCGCCTTGACGACACCCACGGGAAGAGATGGGGTGGTACTATTCTTAAGCCGGCACCACACGGCAAGAGAGATTATACAATGTCAATTCAATTAATTCAATATAAATGTCAGCAAAATAATTAAAATAAGTAATGCATGATATAATTTTAATTCAAATTAAATTAAAAAATCTAATTCTTAAAATATTGAATTGTCATTGAGGTAATCATTTATAGTATAATAACATTTATCTATAAGCATGGCATGAAGCTTATTTTTTAAAATTAAAATAAAATTATGCATATCTAGAGCTTTAATAGCATATGGTAGCTTGTTAAATATTTTTGGGCCATAACTAAAAAGCTTTTCTGTTTTAACGCTGTTCTTGCTTGTGGTACCTCTAGTTCTAATTTATTTTTATCGCGTAGTTGTCTACAGTAGCTCTTGAAAGCTAGTTTATACAGGTTATTGTTGGTTTTTACGAAAATATTTACCTCATATATGTTTATAGAGGGTACAGTTAATATACTTAAACTTTAAAAACTGTACTCCGTAAGCCACACATAGCTCTAATACATTTTGACAGACAAAATCTAATACAGAAACAGAGTCTCTATCTACTGAGTTGCCCCAATATACTGGGTGGCGCAAAAGTAAAGACCCTATTTGGTTCAGCTATAAAATTTTTTTTAAATTAGAAAACTAGATTTAGATTTTTTTAAATGTATATTTGTGCCATTAAATTTCGTACCATTAGGATTTAAAGATGATGTCTTTTAAATGGTGACCTCCAGAGTTGATACACATTTGAGCCCTATTTATGACATTTTGCATAACTTGCCGTAACACTTCCTGCGATATGTTCGTTATTTCTTGACGAATGTTTTCTTTTAGAGCTGCGAGAGTCTGTGGCTTGTTCACATACACCCGAGATTTCAAAAAACCCCAAAGAAAGAAGTCTGGACTGGTCAGATCGGGTGATCTTGCAGGTCAAGGCAAATCGCCAAAACGAGAGATAACTCGGCCTGGAAAAGCGTCCCTCACTAAGTCCATAGTGTCGCGCGCTGTGTGTGCCGTAGCGCCGTCTTGTTGAAACCAGATGTGCTCCAGCCCCAATTCGTCCAAACTGGGTATCAAAAACTCACGTAACATGGTTCTGTAGCGTTCTCCAGTGACAGTTATCGCATTGCCTCCAGCGTCTTCGAAAAAATAGGGTCCGATCACTCTGTCAACACAGATGCCACACCATACAGTAACTTTTAGAGGGTGTAGAGGTGTTTCTTGAATAATGCGCGGATTATCAGTGCCCCAGAACCGAGTATTCTGCTTATTGACATGCCTTGAGAGATGGAAATGCGCTTCGTCACTCATAACCAATTTTGAAGGAAAATCATCCTCTTCAAGGTTGAGGTTTATGACGCGCTAGCAGTAATCTTGACGAGCTCGGTGGTCAGCAGGCAGCAGCTGATGAGTCATTTGAGTTTTATACGGGAACATCTTTAAGTCTTTCACCAAAATACGCTGCAGGGTCCGTCTGGAAATGCCCAATTGCGTGGCACGTCGCCTCGTTGATGTTTCTGGACACTCTTCCACATCTTCGCGCACAGCATCGATATTTTCAGCTGAACGGCCTGTTCTTGGTCTCCCAGACTTAGGTCTATCCAATGTTGAGCCAGTTGCTTCAAGGCGTGTGGCAAAGCGTCGAATTGTGCGACCAATCGGTGCCGGACGGTGGGGAAATCGTCGACGAAATTCACGTTGTGTTCTTATCACTGATGAATTATTCCGTAAGAACATTGACACAATTATTCCACGTTCTAGGGGAGTAAAACGGTCCAAGTTTATTTTCAGTGTATTTTACATTTGTTCACTACACAATTTTCAACAACAGAATGACAGAAAATGTCATATAAAAAAAAAAAAAGTATTTTCTTTAGTGCCAGTACTTTTGCGCCACCCAGTACAATACCAAACCTTAATATGGAAGCGGCATAACCATGATATGCTATTAGTACAGTTTCTAAATTGACTATTTTAGCCAGTTTGTAAAGTAGATAAGCAGATTTGTTAACTCCTTTACAAATTTCTTCTATTTGTGGTTTCCATGAGAGATTTTTATTATTTCTTTTATATAAGTATGTTTACGGTTGTCTGGTTTCCATAGTACAAGCTCTGCTTAGTTTGGGATCAGATAGCTTTGTGTGAGTTGTCCCAAGATATTAATATTATTATTATTATTTTCTGAATTGATTATTAGATTGTTAATATTGAGCCATTCTGTAATTGTTTTCAAAGTCAGATTTATTTCATGTTCGTATGTATTAGGATCGTCGCATTTAATTACTACCGTACTGTCATCGGCAAAAAGTACCATGGAATGGGTGACTTGCTTTGGAAGGTCATTTATATAAAGTAGGAAGAGAAGAGGTCCCAACACACTCCCTTGCGGGACTCCATATTTGACTGTTCTCATATGTCATCGATATTTTTTTTCGCCACTAGTACGTTGACATATTTGTGTTATTTCTACATATTGATATGGGTCGGGTCATCATTCGTCAGTTTCCTCAATCTGTCAGTTTCTCTAACCGGTCAGTTTCCATAATTCGTCAGTTGTAAATAATTCGTTAATTGGTTAGTTTCCTTACTCGTCATTCTCCTTCAGTCGTCATTTAACTTAACACGTCAATTCATGCAATTCGTCAATACGGTACAATCATGCTAAAAATACATAGGATAAAAAAAAACAATCAGGTCTAAAAATATGCTATAATAACCAATGGACAACTACGAGTAAGTATAAAATTTGAAAAAAAAAATCATTCTTATTATCAGTGTTTACCCGTTGACGGGTATACGTTGCTAACTAATAATCCTTTTTGATCATGTTGCCATTTATGTAGTTTTTTCGTTTATTCCTGCGCACTAAATTTATTAGTGCCAGTTTGGATAAACAAGCGTAGATATCTGCATGATCTTGGCCATTGTCTTCAAATACGTCCGTTATTACAAAACCAGATACGATACTTGAAATTCGTTGGTCTACTACTACCGATCGTTTTTTTCGGTTTCTTTCGGGCATGTAAATAGTATTCTGACGGATTCGAAAATCAACGTGTCGTGCCTCCTTTCTTAGAACAGAAATAAAAAGATTTAAATTGCATCGTCTGGATGGCAACCTTGAACGTAGTCTATTATGCCACGCTTCTACAAGGTTAATGGTCCTATGGCGCTGATTGTAAACGCTGTGGACATCTACATATCTTTGCAACCATGTTTCCTCTATGTAAGAGTTAAATAATTGATAATTATCACCTGTAGGAGTATGATGTAGGATAGCAAGCCATGCTTCTTGAAAATAGTATTTTGGTAAAAACGCTATCGAGGCGCATATAGAAATGTGCTTTCGTCCCTCTTTTGTAGCATTAAGTTCAAGAGCAGATGCTTTGCGCAAAAGGCTTTGACGATAATGAAATTGGCATCCAATGACCGCCACACTTGGGAACACGATTTTAATGGCATTTATAGCAGCCAATTCAAAATCAACATGAACTTGCTGTGGTGTTTGGATAATATTTTTCAGAAATGTGAAAACCCGTAAGTATATATCTTCAGTTTTGTTGGGAAGAAGGCAGTATATCAAAGGAACAATATTGGTTTCTGTTGCTGTACTACCTATATCGGCATGGATTGTGTAAAGTTGCTTATACGGTTTCGGAGTATTAAAAATTCCATCAAAAAATATATCAGTAATGTCCCGACTGTTTAATATTTCACGCGCTAATGGCGTCATGAAAACTAGAATTTCATCTTGAAATACTAAAAACTCCTTGGCTAATATCTCGGGTACGATTATTTCTTCCGTAGTGTTATAGGTGGATTGACTGAATCCATGCATTTTATATCTTGCTTTATATAAAGAATTTTAAATACAATTAAACTTTGGAACATCGTCCACGAATTCCGAGTCTGCGTCTTTAAGGTAATCCACACTTTCTTCATAAATAAGTCGAATTGAGCCAAACTCCTCCTGCACTCTCTTTTTGCAAGCGTCAATAGCAACAGCTACAATGTTGGAAGAAGGATCGGCTTCACATTCATGATCTCTGTGCCTTGTCACGACAGATTCTTGGCTTAATGTAATGCTACCGCTACACATATACCTATTTTTGCATCTCCACCAGGTAGATCCATTTTTGTTGGTCTGCGCCAGATTGTAGCGGTATCCGTCCTTCAAAAGAACTTTTTTATTTCGTTCAGACACAATAAACTTTAAATCACTAGCCATTTTGCAAAAATAATTTGAAATAATATGAAATTAATTAATTCACGATGTACTTAATGAATTATACCTGACATTGCATTAACATTACCTATCTATTTGCTGTGCATAGTTATTTATAGAGTAACGAGTTTGTATCTGAATATCCTTGTTACAGGTTTCATAACTAAACTATAACATTACCATAACCTTAAACCACGCCTTGAACCTTATTCCCCCAGGGCTCTTACATACACCAAAAAAAATGATATCGTATCTGAACATAACTGTACAAATTGACAAAAGTTGGTGTATTATGTAAAGTGACCAGATGGGGAAAATGACTAGTTAACAAATTGACTAATTAGAGAAACTGACGACTTTGAGAATATCATGAAATTGACGAATAAGGAAACTGACCGGTTAGAGAAACTGACAGATTGAGGAAACTGACGAATGATGACCCGACCCATTGATATGTATCTGTTTTTCAAGTAGGATTCAATAAGGTTTAGGATATTGCCTCTTATACCATATCTGTAAAGATTGTTTAATAATATGTTATAATCGACGTAATCAAATGCCTTTGTAAGGTCCATGTAAATAGCACATACTACATTATTTATAATAGGTTGAATAAGATCATAGACAGCCATGTTAATGGTCTTGTTGTTCCGAAAGCTTATTTGCTCATGTACAAGTATATTTGATTTTTCCAAGTAAGTAGAAAGGGATTTATAAATTACTTTTTTAAATATTTTTGAAAAACTGGTATTAGAGCAACGGGTCTATAATTTTTACTATGTTTCTTATACAGCGGTAAGACAGTAAAAGATTTTAGTTTTGCTGGAAAGACTCCATTCAATATACACAAATTTATTATAAGGCTCAAATGTGGGGCAATATAATCAGAGACTTCTTTGATTATTTTAGTACATACACCATAATAACCAAAGTTATTTGTGTTCTTAAGGGTTCTGATATGGTTTACTATGTCTTGTGGTATTGTAGCTTCCATAAATAGAGTTGTAGAGGAGTTTGGTCTAGAGGAAGCGGCTTCCAGCATGCTATTTATTGGTCTACATACTTGGTCAATGTAATAGTCATTAAAAAAGTTGGCTATTTCAGTAGGGTCCGTCACGTTTTTGGTGTCAGTGATGATATTTGTTATTGGTTCTTTTGGGAAACTGGTTTTGGACTTATCAATTATTGACCACGCAGCCTTCGATTTGTTTTGTCATGTACTACTAAAGTAGTTGTTCTGAGACTTTTGTGTTAAAACTAATATTTTTTGCAGCCTGTATGAGTATGTTCGCAGTGTGCTTTTATTCTTTGCGGTAGGATTTAGTCTAAATTTCCATAGAAGGTTTCTTTTCTTTTTACTACATTTCCTTATGCCAGATGAGATCCATTTTGTCTTTGTTATTAGTGTTTAATTAATAATTTTAAAAGGGAAACAAAGATTATAAAAACATAAAAACAGATCCAGAAAACAGTCAAAAGCGTCATTGGGATCTGAAGTAATGTAACTATCAGAGAATGTAAGGTTCTTTAAACAATTTATAAATTTTGCCGTATTTGCTTGGCAGTAATCGCTTCGTCTAATACGCCAAGTTTTTAATGCGCACGTTTTTTTAACTGGACATTTTAGCAGTTGCGCGGTATGGTCTGATAAACCCAACTCGATTATTTCTCCTTTGCAACTTTTGATATTGTGCGCAAAATTAATTAGCTTAAGGTTATAGTTTAATAGGTTGTATTCAAAGTCTAAGGTTTGTTTATTTCGTTTTAAAATATTCATATTGTAGTCACCGCATACAATAACCTTTCTATCAAGTTTTATACAAATAAGAAAAAGAACAAGATTTAACTTTTCATAAAATATGTCCAAGTCAGTATTCCGAACTCTGTATACACACAAAATAATAATTCTATGCTCGATCATTTCTATAGCACGACATTCTATAACATTTTTTAAACAATAATTATTTATGTTTAATACTCTGTACTGATGACCAAGTTTTGTCAAAATACACGCGCCTCCTCTTTGACAATCTCTAAAAAAATCCAGCTGCAATACTGTAGTTAGGTATAGTTACTAGTTCCAATTGTTCAGGTATCCTCTAATTAATATTTAGCATGTCACACTTATTGACCAGTCCAGCAATATTTTGGTGTAAGACATAGATGGATGCACGAAAAAAGTTTGTGTTATTGTTAGGGCTTTTGGGCATTACTGCAGTCCACCAGCAACAGCACCAATCTTAGAACCACTTTTATTTTGGTTTATGATGTCGCCTGATGTACTAAAATCAAATAATATGTTTTCCAACAGTTGTTCATAAATGGTTTCCATCCCAATTTTATTAACTTTACCAGTCCTATAAGAAAACATCTCATGGGTGAGATTATAGTTACTATCGAATATATATGCGTATCCGTTATTTTTAATATCTAGGAGCAATAGGTTGCTGTACATTTCAACTTCATAGTTAAATATTGGGGCCCCTTTTATATACGTAGGAATGCATATTATCATATTTGTATGAGTGATGTTCTGAAGTGATTCTTTTATTTTGTTAATTAAGCATATATAGTCACTCTCCTGTTTTATGTCGCGTTCTCCTACTAATATGATGCAATAGTCGTTGTGTGTAAAGCCTTTTAATTTATGTTCGATATCTCTTACAAGTTCTTGCGTAGAAGCATTAGGCATTACATAATTACAATAATTAAAGTATTTTGAAAAAACTTTTTCTATTGCAGGTAAATCACCTTTGGTTTTCTTATTGCTAATGATACACAATTGGTGCTTTATTATTTATTCCTTAACTACATTCCCTATATCATTACATCTTATATTACTATGGGATGTTGGTTTTATGTTTGTTGGAGTATCAGTCATCCGTGCAGTGGTTTGGGTTTCTTTATTGTGTGTAGTTAACTTAAAAAAATCAAATAGTCCACCATTAACACATATTCTCTCCGGAGTCAGGCATAATCGCCTGTATGTGTTAGATTTTAAAGTGTCGCTGTCACTAACACATAGTGATTTTCTTTGACGTGAATACATAGGCGCACATTCTTTCTTTGGGGTGTTTGACATATTTATCGATACGCGTCAATAGTTTTAAGTGAATTCTGTAAATCCAATTTCAAACTAAAATTTTCACTATTTAAATTGTCAATTTCCTGATGAGCACACATTAATTGTGCAGTCAGAGATTTGATTTGTTCATTCATATCGTATATAATCTCGTTATGATCACGTAAATTGTCAAGAATGCTCATTATAGTTGCGTCGAACAGCGATTTATCATTTTTAGTCGTGTCTTTGCTTAAAGAACTAGTTCTGTAACATTTGTTGCGATATATAACGTTGGTAATTTCTGATTCCATTACGAGCTTATTATTTCTAGTAGTGTTATTGATTTGACTTCGTAAACCAAATGTATAGAAATTATTATATTCGGTACCTATATATTTTTATTTTTCACGGACCAAATTTTTGTACCAATTTCCGATTATTTTTTCATACTAGTATCATTTACGCCACCTGGTGTCAATTAGCGTGAGTTTTTAGTACAGCTACTAGTTACTTATCGTAAATATGTCGCTTGTTGTCATACATTGTGTAAAGTCCAAAGTCCACTTTTTGAAAATATTTTTCTGAACGGTCTTAATTAAATTAGTTTTTGTATTAATTTAATATTTGATGTCATAAATGCACTCAAATGTCCTTGTATCGCCTTGTATTGTAGTGTTTTTATGTTGGATTTAGCACATTTATCGCTTAATAATAAGTTTTTTAACACTAAAACAGGTTTACACCAAAAATATTGTTTAATTTAACACTCACTGAAGGTTGTCACGAACAGTATCACTTGAAGAAATTTGTCTTTACCTTCGGTCACACTATTATTTTTCGCGCACAGATCACTATTTCAAATAATTGCGAAATTTAAATATCTGTAAGATGTAAACAGAACCGGTGTTGTCAGAACTTCCAGCCAGAATTATATAGTTCACTGGCCAATCCACCGTTTTCGATAATTTCTAATTAATTTTATTTGTAAAGATAAAGTGTATTTAGGTTTTTTGTGACATCTTTATCACCTCTTAAAATATATATTACTTAAAAAAAAATGCAATGAATGAATGTAAGGACAATTAATAATTATAGCAAATCATATATTTCCAAAAAAAAGGATCATCAAAGAACATAGATACATGAAACCTACAGCGCTTCCATCTATGAAAGTCGTAAAGTTTTTTAATCATGTTAGTTACCACGTTTTATTTTTATTACCTAAAAATAAGAATTAAAAATACTTGATAAAGTACTAGTACTAAGCAACGCACCCACCTGTTGTACACAATATGCTACAGGTTCTTTAAAAAGACAAAGTGATTCGGGGAGCTCTTACTTTAAGTCACAGCAAAAAAAAGAATCAACTTCATAAAGGTTTCGTAGATACACACACAGTTAAACAAAATTTAACACAGAAAGGTGACGTGATCCCTACGCAGTTTCATTTCGCACAAAGTTTAGTTCAGTTTGAAGAAAAAACGGTTAAAAATACGTGTTACGGGTGGTTCAGAATGTTCAACTCCGAGGAAAAATAAACTAAAATACCAGCTAAGATTGTGTGAATATAAAATTGTAAAACAAGGTCTAAAAATAAAACGATTGCAATAAAAAAATCGAAGGCTTAAAAAGAAATTAAAGACTATTGATGAAATATTATTGAGATTGGAAGAAAAATTTGCTATGGCCAAGGAAAACTTGGATGGGCATGGGTGAAGCATCTGACTATATTATATTAGAAATTTAAAAATGGACAACGGCACTTTTTTAATAAATAGTAGGAGAAAAACGGGATTCTTAGGTTTTTTGGGGTGTATTAAAGCCTTAGAACATTTATATTCAAGCTTAATCAAAACCAAAATTCTGATATAATTACCATTTTATAAATTAAGTCAGGATCATTTAGAGCTTTTTTTGTAATATCAGGGCACAAGGTGGGGCAAACAATAATCCCACTGCCAGACAATTCATATCCGCATACAAGAAAATATTATTTCATGTTCAATTAAAAGACACCAACGTAGGCAACTGTGTTGCGTTAGAACAGCTATCCATCCTAAACTGTTCATAAGCGGTTGAAAGGATAAATAGAAGTACAAGTATAGTTCAAGATATATCACAATATGAACAAATTGAAGAACTAGGAGGGTACTTTTCTGATTTTAGTAACCAAGCAATAGGCCATATTGCTGGTTACATTGCCCGAGTATTGATGATAAAGATAAACTGTGATGTCTGTGTTGATGCATTAGTGACACAACATTTTCAACCCTTCCACAAATTCATAATTGCAAGAGATCAAGGTGACTTGTTGTATCCTTCGCCAGATCTTGTGAAAATATGTCAAACGGCGGAAACATTTTTAAAAAACTTTGACATTGGGGTTTTTCGGAAGGAAGTGGCGATAACACAAATCATGCAAAAGTTTATAGGAACTATTTTATTTAATAATATTGCCTCCCATCAAATAGGCGAATATCCTGCGTCCAGTCATGTCACTGATTTAATAAAGGCCATAGTGGAAAAATACATAAATGTTCGCATAAACCATTTATTAAAATTAAATTTAAGACTCTCGAAACGTCAGTTTCTTAATAAATACGTTTTATTTCAAGGGCAATAAATAAAATGTCAAAATAACGTATTTTTAATTTTAGCCCAAGTATGTGAGATGATTTTCACAATTAATTCAGTATTGCATATTTAATTCTTATTATACGTGAAAACATTAAGCAGGTCAGTATTTATTTATTTGAGATGATGATGATGAGGGATTTTACTCGTCGATTGAATCTAGTTTGACTTATGATCATTTATTCGCATTTGGTCGGATTCGCAAATGGTCGGATTCTCATTTCGTCGGATTCAGTACAAATGAGAACATAAACATTAATTGTAAAATAACTGCTTTTGAACTTGTCGCACTTATGGTCAGTTATTTATATTATATTCGTAGGCAACTTATTTTCCTAGGTATATAAGAACCTATTTGTTAAAGGAAAAGGTTACTTACCTCTATGGTGGTAATATAATAAAAATTAAAATAGATCACATTTGACTTGTGTCCTAGTCTGTCATTGTTTTGTGTTATATAGTGAGAAAAAATAGTTTATCGAGTTTTTCAACATGAATCTAGCGGCAGGAAGTAGTGGCTTGAGTGAATTGTGTTTTATTGAAAGCAGTAAAGGCAAAAAAAAATTATTGCGTGTTGGACACAGGTATCACTTTGCCGTTTCTAATAAATCTGGTTCAACAAATTGGCGCTGTACTAATAGAAAAGATTGTTATTCGTCTATTACATTAGACTCCAAAAACAATATAATAAAAGAAGCTGTTCATTCTTGTTTACCAGATTTCGACCGTAACAAAGTTGATAAATTTTTTTATAAATGTAAACAAGAAGTTCAGTCCAATATGGAACCAATACCTAAAATATTTGAAAAACATTACTATAATGAAAATTTACCAGAAACTGAAACATACATAGAAGAGCATAAAATACCATTATTTACATCAAAAAAAGACTCACTGTACCGAAATAGAAAAAAATCACTCAACTTAAGCAAATGTAAATTTAAATATATACATGAAGTACGGTTATCGGAACGCATTGTTAACAATTTTTTTGCTTATGACGATGGTTCGGACAATAAAATATTAATTTTTGCAACTCCCTTAGCAAGACAAATAATAAAAACATGTCATAAATTTTACGGAGACGGAACTTTCAAATCTAGCCCGCCACCATTTTATCAACTATATTCCCTGCATGGCTATATCGGCACTGATGGTGATACGAACAATCTAGTTCCATTAATTTATGCCCTGCTCGCGGATAAATTAGAAATAACATACACAAGATTGTTCACTTTGATACGCGATCAGTTTTATGTAAATATAGAATATTATAAATGTGACTACGAATTAGCTGCGATAAATGGCATGAAAAACACATTTCAAAAAGTGTGCATTAATGGTTGCTTTTACCATTTCACTAAAGCAGTTTGGCAAAAATCGAAAGATCTTGGTTTGTCTTCATCTAGTGAAGGTCGACATGTCACTACTTTATATTCAAAGTTAGCACTGCTTCCACCTTTAATAATCCCAGAAGCGATTCTTGCTATATTAGAACAAGCTCCTGAAACTAATGAATTCAGCAAATTTCAAAAATATTTTTTAAAATATTGGATGGAAAAAATAACTTGTGATACGTTTACCTGCTTTGGTGAAAAACAGCGTACCAGAAATGCGATAGAAGGATGGCACAATCGTCTTAATAAGAAGATTCCGAAGAAGCTGCCTTTTATGATGCAAAGCTCAAACGTATTCAGTTGCATTGTTCAATGAAAAAACGTCGTCCAAATGACATTCAAAAAGATGTTCAAATTCAAGCAATCATATCGGACTGCATAAGCAATAAAATCAGCGCAATTGATTGTTTGCAGCGTTTATGTACATTAGGTTAATTTTAATTTTTAATAAATTAATTTAATTACTCGATAACACTTTTCTTCTCAACTGAAATACGACGAAATGAGAATCCGACCATTTGCGAATCCGACCAAATGCGAATAAATGCTTATGATTACAAAACGTAAATACTTTCTGCGATAAAGCAAAATAGATCCTATAAACAGAGAAAGAAGGTTTATTTCCAGATGTAGGATCCGTGAGTTATGCTAGTTATGAGTAAAATTAAAACGACAAATCAAATGAATTGTTTATTTGTAGTTCATTACATGAATATCGGTTTGTATGTACGAGTTTGGCGACTACGGTTTCTATTGTAATTTTGTTGCATAGCACTTCCACCTGTTTTTTCTGTTCCGTGGTTTTTACCATCTCTAGATGTGCAATTTGTGAAAACAGGTTTATTTATTTTAGAAAAAGTTATGTTTTTCAGTAGGGTACATACCATAGTTACAAACTCGAAACTCTCGCGTTGGTCGAATCGTTACGAAGGTTTAAAATAAGTATAGGTACGTTGTAGGTAAACATGTTAAGATAGTTACTGATTGTACAGCGGTTCGTGCCACCTTAACCAAACGAGACATTATCCCGTGTATCTACCTATTGCTAGATGGTGGTTGTAAATTCTGTGGAAAGTATTTGGACCAATTGTCAGTTTATTTAAGTACCCTGACAAACTGTAAGTGATCACGGAAAGGCTTTCACTAATAGGCATTATAAGAAAATTTCATCAAACAAACAGTTCAGGTGGAGCGCACTAAACGCACCATTTTGAATGCATTTCGAGCTACGGATCCTAGCGTAGCTACTAATAATTGAGCAAACTGCTTACCTGACATCCTGTGGGGTATCAACAACACTCCAAATGAGAGTACTACCTACAGACCCTATGATTTGATGTTTGCCAAAAACTGGGAGTGTTAGTGAGCCTGTGCAGATTAGACGTAATATAGAAGTGCTGGGCTAAACAACAAGTAACGACTCATTTTCAACGCGACAGATTTTTAAGTCGTCAGATTTGCAAGTCGACAGATTTTCAACTCGTCAGATTGTCAGGCTGTCGTTAATTGTACAATTGTATACACATTTTCTTATTATTATCCATATATATATTTCCTTCCAACGTTATTTTTATAAACCATTTAAAACTCATTACAGGAAACCTACATCTCATTAGGTGTCATAGAACCTACTTGCTTGAATGTAAATTTGTAGCCTTATTTAATTTAAATAAAATATATGTACATAAAGTCATTTTCTTCTCACAATTGTCAAACGCGTCTTAGTCAAGGAACATAATACTCTCGTCTTAGTTAAAAATGAATGAAAATAATGTATTAGTGTTTGTGACTAGTCAAAGGCAACGAAAAATATTACTAAATGATGGATACAAGTACAATTTTATTTTAAAGAATAAGTCCGGCAGTGCAAATTGGCGCTGTGTTAAACGAAATATTTGTAGTGCATCTGTAACCACGCGAGATGGTAAGATATTGAAGCAAAGCCTTCATAACTGTAATCGGGATAGGACTTCAACATATTTAGATAAAGTATTTGATGACTGTAAAGCCGAAGTGCAAACGAACATGGAACCCATTCCTAAAATCTTTGAAAAACACTTTACTGAATTAAATAAACAAGAAACGCAATTAGATCCAAATATCCCGAAATTTTCTTCTAAACAGTCTACGCTCTACAGAACAAGATACAAATCTCTTCAATTAAAAAAAAGTTATTTTAAAAGTGCAAAAGAAGTAAAGTTACCAGATTCTTTCTTCTTCGATTTTGTGAAGTACGAGGATGGTGAAAAGGATAAAATAATAATATTTTTAACACCATTAGCAAAACAGTACATTACAAAAATTTCAAATTACTATGGAGATGGAACGTTCAGAATTTGTCCTAAACCATTTTATCAACTTTATTCCTTACATGCAAATATGGGCGACAGTAACGAAGATGTTAACTTTATACCATTATTATACGCCTTGTTACCTAATAAAACCCAAGAAGTATATACAAGGCTATTCACAATATTACGAGACAGATTTTCCCTGCATATAGTTTATTATAAATGTGATTTCGAACTAGCCGCCATTAATGCGGTAAAAGCAGTTTTTCAAAATGTTTTAGTAAAAGGTTGTTACTATCATTATGTCAAAGCAGTATGGAAAAAATCCAAACAGTTAGGTTTAATCAGTACCAATGAAGGCAAAAATCTAACTAAACGCTGTTCCCGCCTTGCGCTGCTGCCGCCTGTTTTGATTCCTGAAGCATTTTTGTCAATCTTTGATGATTTAACTAATAATGAGTCTATCACACTTTTTCAAAATTATATGTTAAATGAGTGGATTAACAAGATAACCTGTGACATATTTAGTTGCTACAAAGAGTCTTTCAGAACTAATAATAGCGTAGAAGGCTGGCATAGACGCATAAATAATAGAATACCAAAAAACCCATCCATACTGTATTTTATAATGTTGTTAAAAAAAGAAGCATTTTATCAAGATAAACAAATAAAGAACAGTGAGTATCATAATCCTACGAAGAAACGAAGAAAAGCGGAACTTGAAAAAAATATGAAAATAGACCGAATTATAGCAGATGGATTGAAGAGCAATAATAATGTGGATAAAATATTATCTACACTATGTAATGCATTAGATTAATAAAATTTTAAATAATTTTATTTTTACCCTTTTTTTGTTGTAAATAAACTTCTCTTCTACACTGTACTTTTATGATAATATCATGACATTACGTCAAGTTGCAGATCTGACGACTTAAAAATCTGTCGAGTTGGAAATGAGGGCAAGTAACAAGTGACAAGATAAAACGCAACTTTGACAGAAGGCGAAAGTCAAGTCATATTTTAGTTATTTGGCAGCAAGCAGTGCAAAAAAAGTTAACACTAAGCTCGATAACATTTATTCTGGTCAATATATTGTAACTAGTAGCCAATGATAGTTATAGGATATGTAGTGTTAAGGGACTCAGAGGGTACAAAGCTTTTACAGACTTGGTTGCTGCAGACTATGACCTTATCCTTTCAGACCCACGGTATCCCTGGCCATACCCCCGGTGGTACCGTGGGTTTTTAAAAGTTAAACGGTACCATCAAGTATATGACCCTAGTGATGTGTTGACCTATATATCTCTCGCATGATAACTAGTTAATTAGGTAAATAATAGAAAATGCATATTCCAATAATGAATGCAAGTAAGTACCTATATTTGCTATTAAATAGTTGGTAAAACCTGTTTTGCGTTTAAATAGTAAAACCTCTTCTGTTTACAACCTCTTGGGTTTTTTGAAAGTGTGTTTTTATTTTTCTTCTTTCAAATGTCTAAAATTTTGACTTTAAAAACAAGGGAATTGTAATATTAATATTTTGCGAGTTCTTTCTGTACTTGTGAGAAAATACCATGGAAGAGGAAGATAAAGAAAAGTCAATGGAAATAGATTACATTAAAATAAATGGCGGAACCGCCCTTCTTCGGGGTAATTACCGTCCTTTCGGCGTTTAATGTCCACAATTGAAATAAACTACTTCTTAGAATGTCCACATCTAGAAATGACCACTCTTGGAATGTCTATTTCTGGTAATAACCACTTCTAGAAATGACCACTTCTTAAAAAGACGATCTCTCAGAATACCCATTTCTTAAAATTACCTCATTTATGGGTTGTGCACGATACGTGGTGGTGCTTCTTTGTTATCCTATTTGAAGTACTGGCCACTTAGAACATAATCTATAAAGATAATAATATGACAGTTATTCCCTTGCGTTTGACACCATCATTATGCTTGTTATTTGTTATATTTGTTATCCTGAAGTATTTCCTTAATTATTTGATAATATTTAAAATGGAAAAAACAGATCTAGAAGTAAGAAAAAATCAAAAAGGAAAAGACACTATCTTGTATAACAAAAACCGTTATAACTTTTCATTAAAAAACAAGAATGGTACATCACGTTGGAGGTGTGTAAATAGACATGACTGCAGCTCCACGATTACACAAAATTCTAGTAAAAATATAGTACTTCGATCAACTCCACATACATGTTTACAATAAAAAAAATTTAATGACATTTTTATTGCGGTGGATGATTGCAAGAAAAAAGTATGCCATAATTTTGGATCGGTAGAAAAAATATTTGAAAAGAGGATTCAAAAGTTGAAGAAAAACTGCAAAGCCGATCATATAACGCATATTCCCAACTTCTCTTCGAAAAAAGGTTGTTTATACGCAGCACGAAAATCATTTTTGGAGACCAAAAGTTTATCCTTTCAAACAATCGCAGACGTACATGTACCAAAAGGGTTAGGAAAAGATTTTCTTGTATGTGAAGAAGGTACAACAGAAAAAAATATTTTGTTTTGTTCAAGGACAGCACAAATGTTTTTGAAAAACGAAGAAGAAAACATTGCGATGTATTTTGGGGATGGCACATTTTATTGTGTTCCACAACATCATTATCAGCTTTATTCATTACATGTGGACATTGGTTCGAATGAGAATGTAACAAATGTTGTTCCTGTAATCTTTGCTTTGCTCCCAAACAAGAGTGAACAAACTTACGTACGACTTTTTGAGCTTATTAAAAATAAACTCTCTGTAGAAATGCCGACTTTTAAATGTGATTTTGAAACTGCAGTCATGAACGCTGTCAAGACAGTATTCCCCAACTGTAAAATATCCGGCTGCTTCTACCACTATAATAAAGCCATTTGGCGTACTGCTAAGAAATTCAACTTAACGCTGTCACCAGACAGTAGAAAAATGGTGAGAATGGTATCTTACTTACCCCTTTTACCTTCAAGATTATGAAGATTATTGAAGACGCATGGAATTCCATTATTCGCGAGACTGATGACACAGCAGATATCCGAAAATTTAAAAAATATTTTAATAAACATTGGATTCCATTAGTTAGAGATGAAATTTTAAACTGTGCTTTTGAGCGGCACCGTACGACGAATCCCGTCGAGGGATGGCATCGTCGAATAAATGCGCGATTTCAAAAAAAGGGTCCCTTTTTTAAATTTGTTTTAAAACTGAAGAGGGAAGCGGATTACCAAGATCACAAAATTATGAAATCCTATTTTGATGTACCAAAGAAAAATAGACGGGATCGACAAATTTACGTAGACAAAAAAATTATTAAATTATGTTGAAACCGACATTATAACACCAATTGAATTCTTGAAAAAAGTTATTTACTTTAAGTTAAATCATTGAAGTGATTATTAGTTTAAGTGTAGCTTCTCCCTCTTGTTTTAATTAGAAAAAGTGTTTTTTTTATGAGTTTCTTTTATTCCTGAATATTATTCAAACCTGGTGTTAAACAGTTACAAATAATAAATAAATGAACGATATTTTTTAGCAAATGTGGCTATGCCCATGCTGATTACATTTTCTAGAAGTGGTCATTTCTAGAAGTGGTCATTTTAAATTGTGGTCTATTTCAATTGTGCACATTAAACGCCGAAAGGATTACCGTTACCATCGATACAAGACTTACACAGATGGGTCAACATTATGGCGGTGTTCTACATACAATAAAAGTAAATGTTGTGGTACTGTCAAAATTTCAAAGGTAATGCTGTAATGTATTTTTTAATAATTATTCCAGTTTTCAGAGTTTCGTACTAAGTAACTTACGTCTATGTTTCATTTTAGGATTGCATATTTATCAAAAGCAAAGATCATAGTTGTGAGTTTAATGGATTGAGTAATGAAATATTAAAAGAAAAGATAAAGCTGCGTGAAGGAGTGCATAATTAGAAGGGTGCTATTATCATTGGACTCGCAACATTTGGAAGAAAGGCAAGTCGTTACGATGCACAAAAACGAAATCTGGGCGTAGAATCATTGCATTGGCAAGTGCCTTGCCGCTTCTTCCTGAAGACAATATTCAACAGGGTATGGACTACATAAAAGCTGAAGCCGATAACATACCAGAAGCATTTATAAAATATCTTGAATCGTTTTGGTTCAAGGTCCATAGTCCGAAAATAATTAGTGTGTTTGGTGAACGCCACCGAACAACAAACATTTTAGAAGCCTTCCACTCAAAAATAAACAAACTGATTAATAAAAACACGGTTACGTTGATGCGATTGCTTCACGTACTAGAGCAAGTTCACACTTTGGAGATGATTCCAAAAAAAAGACGCAAAGATCAAATCGTCAACGATGATTACATAATGAGCATACAGCTCCAAATTGTAAATAAAGACATATCTGTAGGCTACGGACTAGAGAAATTGCGTTAATTACGTAGTACCTATACATTTTTTTTGTAGTGTGTGACATGTTGGTTTAGTTAAATGCTTCAAAAAAGCTATGATTTGTTATACAAAATGTCTTTTTAGTTATTTTAGAATAATAAACATATTATAGTAATTGCCTATTTACTGTTAACACCGTGTTTTATCAGCCATGGCTGTTGCATCACAACACTAGTAGTCGATGGTACCGTTTAACTTTTAAAAACCCACGGTACCACCGGGGGAATGGCCAGGGGTACCGTGGCTCTGAAAGGGACCTTATCACAGTACAGTCACTATATAATATCTAATAATATAATATAATAATATCTTGGGACAACTCACAAAACGCTATCTAATCCCAAACTAAGCAGAACTTGTACTATGGAAACCTGACAAATGATAAACATACTTAAATATTTTTAATTACATACATATTATAGATATATAACACCCAGACACAGAATAAACCATCGTGCTCATCACACAGAGTTTTATCATGGGTGGGGATCTAACCCACGACCTCTTGTGTAGCAGTCGAATACACTCCCACCGCGCAACAGAGGCAGTCATATCTGGCAGTGCCAGCAGCTCCGATGATCAACTTGAAACGGAAGACCTTATTGGCCTTCTAGAAAGCTAATCATACTTTTCCTATTGCGGGAGCAATTGTTTCAGGACGGCCGAATGTTACGTCACAACGCCCCAGCCAATCACAGCGCGCCATAGCGAGCCAATCATAGCCAATAATAGCTGATCATAGCCAATCATAGCCAATCAAAGCCAATCATAGCAAATCAAAGCCAATCATAGCCAATCAAAGCCAATCATAGCAAATCAAAGCCAATCATAGCCAATGACAGCCATGCCAAGCCAAGCCCCCTTCGGAGCAGAATGTACAAAACGCAGAATGTGCATAACGCAGAATGTACAAAACGCAAAATGTACACAACACGCAAAATGTACACAACGCAGAATGTACACTTTGGGCTTGTCTGTATTATATGTATGCTCTTGACCAAGGAGGTTGATAAATTGTTTAGGTGGCTCTCCTTTCAAAAGGCACTTGTAATTTAATGCATAGATAAACATTAACCATTGTCAGTGTCAATTGGACTTTCGTTCTAAAATTGTAATACCTACTTATATAATTTACAAAAAAGTGCATAGAATAATAACCAATATATTATTATTTTCCTATCTCCTAAGCATGGATAATAGAAAAAAAATCAAAAAGGGAAACCTAGTTTGCTCTACAATGGGTATCGCTATAACAAACATATTTATGGAGATGTGTGAAAAGATTCAACATGTAACGCATCTATAACGACAAGCAAAACTGTAATGAATATTCTACGACAATCTTGTCACACGTGTGAATATCCTCTTGAGACCCCCGGTGTCACCTATGATACTTGAAGAAAAAAAAAATTTCACTGCCATCTAGCGATTTATATAAGAACTTTTAACATTAGTATAAACTAGAGATTCCAACAAATAATATGAAGGTACTTGTGAAAATTTTACACAGTTTTAACCTCACTTTAGTTTATTTCAATTTTATCATTGAACTAGTGCTAAGATGGCGACTAACCAGCAAGGTAAATATTAGTTTTTAATGTATTTTTGGTATATTTTTTTATTGTTTACTATTGTTAAAACGTTTGTGGTTAATAACAAATGAAAGTAGTCATAAAATATTTTTGTTTAATACGTTAATTTTGTAACTTTTATCAAGTATCATACGTGATACTTTGGTCACTTTAGTTATATTAAATGTCTTTTTTCAGGCTTAAAAGACAATCTGATAACTGAGTTATTAGTGAACCTTGACGTGTCTGATTATGAGGATTTTGACGAGAATGACCTGGAAGAAGATTTACAGGTAGATTTTGGAGAAATTGACGAGAATGTGATACCCCGGGAACCCGAAAGCGAGTGGGAAGCGTCAGACGAAGAGCCCCTGTCAGGCATTGCCAGCTCTTCTCAGAACACTGGTTCTAGGAGACCTATTATTCGAAATCCTACATGGGTACGGTCAGAAAACTTTGATAATACATTCGATTTAGATCCTCCCCTCGAAGAACCAACTTCAATGAAAACTACGCATGAGTACTTTTATAAATACATTCATCCTACCTTTTTCGAATCAATGGCTACTTCTACAAACTTATCAAGCGTTATTCGAACTGGTAGGTCACTGAATACGACGCCTGAAGAGATACGTTCATTCATTGGCTGCTCAATGGCTATAGGTGTTCTAGGTCTTCCAAGGATTAGGATGTATTGGTCGGAAGAAACAAGAGTGAAGATGGTAGCCGAAACATTTACCCGTAATAGATATTTTAATATTAGATCAAACATTAAAGTCGTCGATGACCAACAAGTATCTGAAGCTATGAGAGAGGTTGATAGATTTTGGAAGATTCGTCCAATTGTTCATCAAATTGAAAATGCGTGTAGGCAAAACAGAAGAGACACACATGTAGCTATTGATGAACAGATCATTCCTTTTACTGGTAAATGTAAACAGAAACAAGTAGTTAAAGGGAAACCGAATCCAGAAGGAATTAAAGTATTTTTAATGGCTAATCCTAATGGTCTCCCTCTTGATTTGTATCTTTACCAGGGAAAGGGTACATCAATTGATTCAGCCCTGTATCCAATGCCAGACAAGATAGATTTAGGTGGTCGTGTAGTTCTAAAACTTATCGACACACTGCCATCAAAGACATCAATTTATATTGATCGTTATTTCACCTCTTTACCTCTTTTGGATAATCTAGTAGACAGAAATATGCATGGTACAGGGACGTTAATGAAAAATCGTGTTCCTGAGTACTCACGTCCTAATAAGGCGACAAATAAAAACAAACCTTTGATGAAGACAGACAGAACTTTACAAAAAACTGGTAGGGGTAGCTATGACTGTATAGAAAGGGACGACAAAAAAATTGCTGTTTTAAAATGGCTTGACAGCAAGCCTATTCACGTAGCCTCCACGGAGAGCGCAGTACATCCTCTAGGAACATGCCGACGCTGGAGTAAAAAAGATCAGCGTTATCTTGATATACCGCAGCCTGTTTCAATAAAGAATTACAATTCTTATATGGGAGGAATAGATCTCTTAGATAGGATAATTGGGAAGTATGCTATGCGTGGAAGAACTGGCAAATGGACCGTAAGAGCGATTTTTCACTTCTTTGACTTTGCTGCTGCCTCAGCGTGGATAGAATATCGCCAAGACGCACTGAAACTTAGTCGCCCTCGAAAGCTTATCATGCAATATCTGGACTTCAAAATGGACTTAGCTAAGTATCTTATTTACGGCGGATCAATGACAACTAGTAACATACAGTGTTCAAGTCCTATGCTAGAACGCTTGACCCGTAGTCCACGTCAGAGTCCACAGCGAAGTCCACGTGAAAGTCCGTTACCTTTGATGGTGGCAGAACAAGAACAGCCACTGCCTGAGACCTCATCCAGAAAACGCAGACAAGTAGAACCTGTACCTCATATTGCAAAAAGGATGAAAGAAGCACGTCACTTACCTGTGTGTGTTAAAGGCAATCAAAATAATCGGTCTAAGTGTCGAATGAGTAGTTGTAAACAGTTAACATTTGTGAAATGTTCAGCCTGTCAAATTTTTTTGTGTTTTAATGTCAATAGAAACTGTTTCTACGAGTTTCATACATCTGTTAATAACACTGAATAAATGATTGATTTTGTCATAATTTGATTACTTTCAGACCCCTAGTATCACCTATGATACCCCCTATTTCAGGGTTATGGAGGGGATGGGAATTTTTTTATTATTTTTTCCTTAAATATTATGTGTCTAAGAACATCTATGCTAAATTTCAACTAAATCAGATAAATTTCGATACCCTGGGTCTCAGGAGGATATAATTCGTTAGAAAATGATGTATATATTATGATGAATAAAACAAAAAGAGATGTTTGCAAAACATTGAGACCTGTAGTATTCGAAAAAAACTTTGATAATTTCGCAATTGCGATTTAGACTTGATTCCGATTTTATCTTCAAAAAAGGACACTCTTCTCAGGACCGTAAAAAAATATTTAAAAGCAGAAAAATTGGTTTTTAATACCACTGATGAGGTCGTCATCCCCGCCGCATTATCACGGGGTTTTGTTGTCAGTGGCGATGATTCCAACAATGACATTACTATTTTTATGACCACATTATCACGAACGTTTACGAAATCTCAGCGATCAGGGACATATTTTGGCGACACAACTTCTATGTGCGTCCCAAAGCCATACTACCAGTTGTACTCAATACATATAGATATAAACTCCAATAAAACATCTACTGATGTAGTTCCTATTATTTTGCCTTGATGGCAAACAAGGAACAGCAGAGTTATGTACAATCGGCCCACTTGATGCTCGACCACCTGAAAATCTTTTACTATGAACGGTTCACAACGGTTCGGTCACACACACAAATGCAAAAACCACTCCCACATTTTACTTCCAACCAATTAGGACGGGGCTAAGGTGTGGGGACGGGAACATAAAACATTTTTGTTAACTTAGTTGCAATTTGCACTTCCTTGTATGATGACACGCGCGTGTTTACTGTATTTTGCTCACGACTTGTTCTGTTTACGGATTCCGATATCTTGCCATTTTGTTGACCCCAAAACTACTGATTGAACTCTCGTTGACTTGTGGTGTGAATTAGTGGACCGTTTCTTCTTGATCTGTTTACCTGTGGTGGCTGTGTTTTATTGGACTGTTTGGTGCTTTCTTGCTGACCTCTGCGAGTCTTCACAATTAACCGAAATTTAAACCGGGAATCAAATTTTGGATCTTCATGGCCAAGGATACAGGACAAACCTTTACCAAATATCGCGGGAGTTAAATGTTACGGTAAGTCAAATTCAAATTATATTTTATTACAATAATTATTAATAATGTTTAACAATAGAATTGGCTATTGGTTAAAAAGTAATTGGGGGAGACCAAATAATAATATAATCAATATTTCTGAAGACTATGGTTAATTTCATAGCTAAGGTTTGTTTCGTTGATATAATATAATAATATTCTCAATGATGATGGCAGACATTAGGATTAGTTGTTTCATCATTTGCAGTTATTTATTCCTAATATTTTATATAAACTTATTACTTTAATTTTACTATGTAGTGTAGTGAAATGTATTTATTTCGTATATAATTAAAAAAAAACGATAACTACTAAATGGTTTTTGTTAATAGACGGTGCAATGGGTGAGAAAGATTTAAGTGCTTAGTTTATTAAAATTTTATGAAATATATTCAAATATGATGATGATTGTCGAAAAATCATTCTACTAATTTACTACCGAAATTATAAGAATATAAGTTATTTTATATATAAATAATTTATATATATATATATATATATACACACATATTATCATACATAGGTATAGGACTACTTATGATTTTCAACAAATAAATAATATTAAAAATGATTTATTATAAATTCATATGCCGTTAATGTCTTTTTCATAAATCAATGTAAAGTGAAAGTTCATTTACATTTTTTGATGTCCAATAATATTTACATTTAGTTTACTTTAAACATGGTGTTCTGAGTCACTTGGTAATTCGTATATTTTTTAAAGATGAACTTCTTGGAACTAGACTTTCACTTGTTCAATTAATCTGAACTATAATAACGAAACGTAGTACTAATCGGAACAAAAACTATTTTGTATAACGAGTGGCAACATATAAAAGGCTGTCTCTACTTAAATGTGAAGTGTAGGAATTTCGTGCTTTTATACACTTATATTTTTTTTCTATGATTCATACTTATATCCACCCTTATTAAATCATGGTGTTTCATTTTTATTTTTCTCACATTAAAGATGTTATGCATAACTCTTTTTAAAATATTTATGTTTAAACAAAATAAATTATGTAATTTTTTTTAAAGTATTGAAAATCCTAATTAATTTAAACTACTTTTGTCAAAATAAATTGTTTTCTTTCACACGCTTTAGTAAATTTTAGAAATCATAAAGCGTATATTGTGTTGATAAAACAATAGTTAAATGATCCCCATAGTAAAAGTTGTAAAACTGAGAATCCTTTAATCAATTATCGTCTTTAAATCGTTACACAAGAACTGAAAATAGTTTGCATACAATAAGTTTTTGCTTTCCCACGGTTCGGTAATTCCAGGTGCCATAAATATGTTTGCCGAAAAAATAGGTTCATGATACCTACGCACAATAAATGTCCTAAAACTGGAAACGATTAAGGCAGTTATCATCTTTAAAATCAATTACATAGAATTGAAAATAGTTTGCATGCGAATTTGTTTTCGCAGTCGGTAGCTTCTCATATTAACGCTTATTCTATTTTCAATCATATGCCAACTATTTAAGAACTAGTATCTAATTTTATCAGTGACAACTTGTTCATTGTCTGTTGATTTGTAAAGAAATACTATTACGTATAATAAAATAACACTTTTTTTAAAAATGTGCTTGTCTGACTGTTCCATTCATTCAAGCTCTTAATGAGTGGGTATCGAAGATCTTTTAAACATTTATTTTAACTTCGTATTTTTTTTCAGCGAGCTACATCGTGCCGTTGGCTATAGTGGGATGCTGAGGAGGACTATCTTAACGTCGGCGTCGGATCACGTAACGCTAATGGTCAGCACATACGAAGTGCAGCCATTTACCAAGACGTCGACGTTCGCTAGACTATTTGACTACGGCATGCAGGCTATAAGAAATGTGTGCATTATTCCGCTACAAAAATTAGGACAAGAACTACAAGAAGCAAGAGTGCGTTTCGCTCGCGAGTACAGATTTTGATTTATCACACGCAAAATTTTCAGACACTTTTTTTTTAAAATCAAGTGCACACATTAGTCAGAACTTATGGCTTGTAAATAATACTAGATACAAGCCCAGAAATGTGAAGCCGGAAGTCTGAATGTGAGGACGAATTATTGTTAACAGCACAGTAGTAGTATTGACGGTAGAGCCAATGGATTATATTGAAATTAAATGTTTGTAATTATTTTAAATTGTAATCTAAATTAAACTTTTTGGTTATTTTACTGTAATAAATATAAGCTAGCATCTGAGATAACTAATAATTTATACATTGTTACTTAATTTAATGAAACTGACTATTTTCATTAACTAAGACGTTATTAATATAATATTTATTGATGAAGTAATTGGTAATTAAGCACTTTGATGACTATATAGCATGATTAAATAATAATTTAATAATATAAAAAATATATCGTTATTGTTAACTAATATGATTTTGGCTTATTGTTTTAGTTTGCATACCTCATCTTATTTTTTCATCATTTCATTAAATGATTTATATATGCACAAATGTGTTATGAAATTGTTTGACTGATCCATAAAATTAATAAAACAATTGACTCTTTTCTTTATTTCTTGCCCTCATTCCAGGTAATACATTAATTTATATTAAAATAATCTGTGGTTATAAATATAACTCGCTGAATTAAAACCATACTTATACTATTAATATTAAAGAGTTAAAGTTGTATGTAGAGGTTTACCCTGAAGCTACTAGCCCGATTTAAATTTTAAATTTCAAATATTTTTAAATCAATCCAATGGTTATTTGAAATTAAATTTAGATAAAACACCTTAAACAAAGAACTTACAAAATGATATAGGTTTTAAAGCATAGGTGAAGGACGTAGGATTCTTATCACTCGAATCAAGATATACGCAAGCGAAGTCACTGGGAACAACTATATATAGCATATTAGCTGACTGAAGCAGACGAAGACCAGTAAACTTCGTCTGCTTCAATTATCCTCGTATTTGCAACATTTTTCATTGCTGCTCTGCTCCTATTGGTTGTAGCGTGATGTTATAGCCTTCCTCGATAAATAGGCTATCCAACAGTAATAGATTTTTTTAATTTACCCAGTACTTCCTGAGATTATCGCGTTCAAACAAACATACTATATTTAAGTATAGATTAATCATTGAACTCATAGTTGCTGATGAGTTGAACTACCTCTTAAATACCTACGGAGGGCAAGCCAAAATAAAGACTTAAATAACTTAAATATTTGAAAAATCCATACTATACCTACTATTACTATATACTATATATACTATATTACTATATTTACTATATACTATATATACTAATTTATTATTATTATTATAATATTATATTATTATTATTATCCATACTAATATTATAAATGTGAAAGTAACTCTGTCTGTCTGTTACGCTTTCACGCTCAAACTACTGAACCGATTTAGATGAAATTTGGTATGGAGATAGTTTGAGTCTCGGGGAAGGACATAGGATAGTTTTTATCGCGATAACATTTCGAATTTTTGAAACATATATTACTAGCTTTAGCCCGCGGCTCCGCCCGCGTGGATAAAGGTTATCGCGATAAAAACTATCCTATGTCCTTTCCCCGGTCTCAAACTATCTCCATACCAAATTTCATCTAAATCGGTTTAGCTGTTTGAGCGTGAAAGCGTAACAGACAGACAGACAGAGTTACTTTCACACGTATAATATTATATAGTATGGATGATTATTCAAAAATGCAAAATAATTTTACAAAAACTAAATTAAATATTTTCGATGAACCTACATAACAGAATCATACTAAAACATACGCACAATATAAAACAACGAAAATAGGTCATAAATTACAAGCACTAGTTTTAAACTCCTCTACTAACTCATATTTATAGAAAAGACTAGCTTTCGCCCGCGGCTCCGCCCGCGTGGATGTCGGTTATCGCGATAAAAACTATCCTATGTCCTTCCCCGGGACTTAAACTATCTCCATACCAAATTTCATCTAAATCGGTTTAGCTGTTTAAGCGTGAAAGCGTAACAGACAGACAGACAGAGTTACTTTCACATTTAAATATTAGTATGGATAGACTACAGATCAGAAAGTAATTTAAAAAAATATTAAAATCTAACGGTTTCCCGCACCTCCGTCCACAATTTCACATGTATAATGGTATTGAGGCAAAATATACTATATTCTTCTCCAAGCTTTAAACTACTTCTTTACTATTTCAACAACACAAACGAATAAATATACAATATAAACTATTTATAACATTATTGTAGATTTGTATGTATTACAATAAAATAATTCATTGCTATTTCGCGCAACTACAAAAAGCGCGCTTACAACAAAAGTCACAATCCTATAATAGTATTTACAACCTTCTAATCGGCTCGAAATATGCCCAACAACAACGCAACGCACTAAAAAAAACAAGGACCCCGCCCCCTTGCATCCGATAAGGCGTAGATGTTCCTGTGTGAGTGCGCTTACGTAGAGAGCGGACGTTTCTCGCAAGCCATTATAGTCTTAGGGGTGTACGACCGCCGAGTAGGCCGATTGTACGTTTGTTTAATGCTATAAAAAGTATGGCAATTGATCTAGTAAATTTTAAGTGCGACTACGAAATTGCCCAAATAAACGTATATCAAATTGTATTTCCACATGGCAAGTTAAGTGGATCCTATCACCACTACAACGTCGCCATATTCAAAAAAGCTAAAACACTTAAGGTAAGGTTGGCACGAGAAGAACGGATGGTTGTTTGAAAAACGGCGATTCTGCCTTTGGTTCCGGCAAATTTAATTCCGGAAGCTTGGAATACAGTTATTGAGTCAGCTTCGAAAACCAACAGCATGAAGGCCTTTATAAGGTATTGCGAAAAGACGTGGTACCCTCATCAAAACCCTTATGTTTTAAGCTGTTCCTATCAAAGGCACCGCACTACGAATGCCGTAGAAGGGTGGCATAGACGGCTACAAGTAAGAATTCCAAAGCGGATTAGTTGACTTTTTTTTTATTCACAAGCTCCGTCAAGAAGCCAAATTCAGTGATAGCAAAATAAGAAAAAGCTTCTTCGAGCCACCAAAAAGAAACCGCAGGAGACGTGATATACTTTTTGATAAAAAGTATAAAAAAATATTAAAAATTGTTACAAATGATGATAGATGATAGAAACTGCAAAACAGAAAGTATGCGAAAACATATCAGCGGTCAAGAAAAATTGCGAGAAGACTGTAATGAATTTTGTAAGAGAAAACCCCACTACATCTACACAAATGCAGCCGTTCGAAGCCGTTAGAGATACGTTACATAGGACCAGGAAGAAATATTTAGATGTGACCAAAACAGAATACAGTAAATCGATCGATGTCGTCATTCCTGCAATGATAAAAAAAGATTTCCTGGTGAGCGAGTATGAATTAGATGCTGGAAATAAAATTATTATATTTAGTAGCCCTATCTGTACGGTCTTGTGTTAACAACGGCAAACTGGTTTTAGGGGATGGCACATTAAAAACAGTGCCCAAGCCATTTTATCAACTGTTCACCGTATTTGTGGATGTAAACAGTTGTAATGACACTACTAATGTTAGGCCCATGATTTACGCGTTGATGCCAAACAAGACAGAAAAGTCATATACCGCATTGTTCACAATTATACGTGATGTAGGTACTTCAAATCGACCTTAAGTGCTACAATTGTGACTATGAATTGGCACAGATTTCCGCTTGTAAAAATGTTTTCCCAGGAGTTAAAATATCAGGTTGTTTCTTTCATTACACCAAGGCAGCAAAAAAGAATGCTGACAAAACAGAATTGACTGCGATACCGAAAGGTACACAAATGCTCACATATATAAAAAACTTGCCAAAAGTAGATTATAAGGGAGGGATCCCACCACCCACCCTCGATCTGTGAATCACCACGATTGAAGTAGTAAGGAATTGCCCTTAATACAACAATCGAAATAGATTGACAGACCGTGCTCAAAAAGAGAGACCTGCAACAAAGAAAATTAGTGACAGGTACTCTTACCAAGTCGAGTGGTAGGCACCTCCAGACCCTTGACTTGCAATATTCCGCTTCCACGAAGTGAAACTTCGACACGTGTTTCGCCTCTACACGAGGCATCCTCAGGACAGTTTGGCACCGACTGACTCAATCGGTTATCTTAAAAACTTGCCACTTTCACTCTGCTCGTAAATAAGTGAAGCATGCGAAGAAATCCTCGTTAATAGTCGATGCGAAGAAATGAATAACTTTAAAGAGTACTTTTTGCGGCAGTGGTTATAAAACCCAACGCTAATTTTCTACTGCAACGAAAGACATAGGACCACCAATCCTCTGTAGACACCGACTATATGAAAAAGTTTTTGAACAACTAAAAAGTAAAGCAGCTTATTTACACCGAGTATCGAGTCTTTTAAAACAGTGTTGTATAGAGAAAGGAAGAGGTTTTTAAAATTTAAATCGTTAAATTTCAAAAATATAAAAGACATTATTATTCCCGAAGATATTACGAACAGTTTTCTAATTTGCAACGACGGGGAAGACGAGAAAATTTTAATATTTTGTTCAAAGATTAGTCAAAAATTTATAAAAAGCTCAAAAAGTAAATCATATCTTGCTGATGGCACTTTTCGTTGCTGCCCTAAGGTATTTTACCAGTTGTATTCTTTACACCTGGATATAATGTCGAATGAAAATTCAACGAGTGTGGTTCCAGTTATCGAGTTAGCTATCTACTCGACAGATTTGTTAATTCGTCATTTTCGTCGACTGGTCACTTTTGAAATTAGTCAATTTCACTAATATCCTTAATTCGTCACTTTCTTTAATTCGTCAGTTGGCTTATCTGGTCAGTGTATGAATCTTGTCAGTTTTTCAATTTCAACTGATTTCGGTATTTGGTCAGTTGTAGTACAATCACATACTAATGGATAATTTAAAACGGTCGGTATTTTTTTGGACTGTAGGTACCTACCGGTCTATTTATTTGGGGTAGGTCAGATATTATGAGGTTAATGTGGGTGCGGCCCCGTGCTCCTCCCAGCTGCTCCCCCTGGGGGGAGCACGGGACCTCACTATGTCCCGTGCTCCCCCTGATGACGTTCTTGTACAGTTAACCAGATAGACAATAAGACTATCCCCGTCTTAATAATGTCAAGCGTAAAGGAAAAATGAATGGATGAAATGTCCATAAAACAAATAAATATCGGCAAAACAAAAGAATATCGAATTAAAAAAAAATATGGATATGATCAAAAAAGCTTTTTATATTTTTTAATGATATTGAATTTAAAAAAAAAACAAATGAACGTCGACAAAACCAAAGACGATCGCAAAAACAAAAGAATGTCTAGAATTGGTAATGTAACGATCGCATTTCCAAAAAACGGGTGCACGCGATTTTCGCCCTTATTGACATAATGCTATTTGATTGTATTGCTGTACACGGGACCGCACCCGTTAGTGTAGCATTTACATAGAATGCAGTTTGAATGATAACTTTTTGACCTACATTTACATTACTGGCTGGTTATCTATACCCATTACTTTTGTTTAGAAAATATTGAGTCAATGTCATTCTTGACATCGAACATACACCTTAAAACCCATTTGTGAATAGAAATTTAACGTAAGTTGGAGAATTACTGTTAAAGTACCATTTGCTATTAATATTGCGGAGTCCGATCGGTCCTCAATAGGGAATGGCGTCGACTGTGAAATTTTCTTTTGTGAACTCCGAAAGGAATAAACAAATTTTACTTAAAGACGGATATCGCTACAATTTAGCACACACAAACAAAAATGGTACTACGTGGTGGCGGTGCAAGAATAGAAAATACTGTCGATCTTAACAATAACAGGACTGATATTATTAGACAGTCAGATCATTTTTGTGAAGCCGATCCAGCTTCGAACGTTGTTTCAGAAGCTATAGACCATTGTAAAAAAAGAGTTGGACAAGAATTTGGCTCTGTGAGAGCTATATATGAAAATTGCGTAGAACATTTGACTGGTCCAAATTCGGAATATGTAGATGATGTTCCTAAATACAATAATATAAAAAATTCTTTGTACAAGGCCAGACACAGTCACTTAGATGTTGTTAAGAGTTTATATAAAAAACCTGAGGATGTCGTATTGCCGGAAGAATTACGGAAAGATTTTATTGTATTTGAAGATGGCACTTCTGAGAAAATTTTAATATTTATGACTCCTTATGCACGGGATATAATTACAAAATGTGAAGAGTTTTTTTGTGATGGCATTTTTAAACAAATCCCAGAACCATTCCGTCAGCTATATACCATCCATGCTGACATCGGTAGCACCCCCATGGAAACAAACGTAGTGCCATTAGTTTTTTGTCTGTTGCCCAATAAAAAAGAAGATACTTACATTAGATCATTTAACTTGCTGAAAAAATATTTACAAAATGCCAAAAAGTTTCACATGGATTATGAGCTGGCTGCAATAAATTCAATTAAAAACACGTACCCTGATGCTCAAATAGTGGGATGTTTTTTTCATTTGCGTCAATGTCTGTTGCGTAAAGCGAAGGAGTTATCTTTGGACGATACCAAAGAAGTACGTAAACATATTGCTGTTTGTGCTTCACTGGCTTTCTTGCCAAAAGAATACTTTCAAGAGGCTTGGTTATCAATCATGGAACATTCGCCATCAGGAGCAAAAATTAAATTATTTAATGATTATATGGCAGAGACCTGGTTAATGGTGTATGTAAATTATATAAGTTGCCATAATGAACGACATCGAACAATAAATCCAGTCGAATCATGGCACAACAGATTACGTTTTCGTTTGAATTTGAAACGAAAAGATTTATATTATTTTGTCTCAGTTATAAAAAAAGAAGCACTATTTGCTGATTTTAGAACAAGCCAAACAGGCATATATATACCAGCAAAAAATAGAAAAAGGCGATCGATTGTATTGGATAAACGCATCACAAATATAGTTTCTACTTTCATGATAGAAGATCTATTTGAAGAAGGAAGGAAAGAAGTTTGGGATTGCTTGACAAAATTAAGTCTTATTAATACTATAAGAAACAATAAACGTGTTAACTAATAAATGTACATTTTTATTTACTTTATCCAAGTTTAATTTTCCATTTTTTCTAAGTTAATAATAATAAAAATCTGATATAGGTATGCCGATGTTAACGACTGTACATCTAGTCAAAATGCATAAATTGACGAGATTCATACATTGACCTGATAACCCAACTGATGAATTAGGGATAGTGACGAATTAGGGATTTTAATGACATTGACCAAGTGCAGAAAGTGACCAGTTGACGAAAATGACGAATTAACAAATCTGTCGAGTAGATAGCTAACTCCAGTTATCTACGGACTACTACCAAACAAAACCGAGAAAACGAACACACGTTTTTTTAAATTAATAAAAGATAAACTAACAGTTTCTATAACCCAATTCAAATGCGATTTTGAACAGGCTCTCAACGCAGTTCTCAAGGTGTATCCAGGGGCATCTGTATCGGGATGCTACCATCATTATAATGATGCAATACGGCGAAAGAGTAGACCTAAAACTCAACAAGACGAGAGATGGTAGAAATTTTACAAGATTGTGTTCTCATTTACCTCTACTACCTGCAGAATACATAAGGGAAGCATGGGCATCCATTCAAAATGTTACCCCAGACAAATTTAAAAAATATTTTGTACATCAGTGGTACCCAATGCTAGAAAACATAATAAGCTATGCTAACGATAAACATAGAACTACTAACCCTGTGGAAGGATTTCACAGAAGATTAAATTCGAGGATTCCTCGTTCTCCTAATATATTTTTGTTCATTAAATGCTTTATAAAAGAATATAAGCATTATGACTACAAAATCGGAGAAAAAAAATAGGCGTAACAAGAATATAATTTTTGATCAAAAATATAAAAATGTATTAAGAGATTTAGTAAGAAACAATATTTCTGCAAATTCATTTCTAAAAAAAATTGTGTAAATAAAACTGAAATACTAAAAGGCCCCCCGATCTAGTATTTCAGTTATATAATGTTATTTAAAAATAATTATTAAAAAAATGATGATAAGTTTTATTAAGTTTAATTTTATTTTAAAATGATTAATAATAAATGATGATTCGTTTTCTTATGTTCAATTATAATAAATGTAAGTTTAATTAGAGCTAAATAAATATTTTAAGACTATTTTTATTATTATTACATTTTAGCACTGGTATCATGCCCAATTTGTATAATTGGTCATTTTAGCACTTCGGTATCATTGACGATTGTACAATTGGTCATTATGATGTTGGTCACTTCAGCACTATGAACATTTTCACACTATGGTCTTTTAGCACCTTGGGCATTACTCCCCGAAAGGCAACAAAGGCCGACTTTAATAAAATTTATTTATAAACTTAAAATAGAAGCACGTTACCAAGACATGCTGGTTCGTGGTACTTTCTTTCGAAGACAGAATAGAAAAAGAAAATGTCTAATTTTTGACCGAAAACTGAGCCAAGAAACCAATAAACTTATGCATAATTACATAAATGCATTGAAATTTATACAAAATATTTGTAATATTAAACTCATGCTAGAGTAAATCATAAAAGTTAAAAAATAACCCTGATTTCATTATTATAATATGTCTATTCGATGGTTTTTTTTAGTTTTTGTACATATGTATTAAAATATTTTTTTTAATAAGTAGGTAATGAGTTGATTTAAAATCTTATTTAATGCAGTTTCATTTGAATGTACATTTGTTAAACAAAACACAAACTAGTCAATTTGCGATTAAGTAAATTTGCGAACAAGTTATTTTATTATTAGGACAATCAAAGACCTAAGCAAAATAATATCTAGTCAAATTGCGACGCATTCTTTGAGCTACTTAGTCATTGTGACATAAGACCTAAGTCATTTTGCTATCTAGACAACCTAAGACCCACCCCTTTTTTATTTAATTTCTCTGAAAATTATTTTTATGTTATTTGTTTTCGTTATTTGTAACTTGTCCGAAGGTTAATTTAATAAAATATTTTTCATGTTATTCGTTATTAATTGCAACTTGACCGAAGGGTAGTTAAGGGCATAGCAATATAATAAATATATTTTTTTACTTTCACTCGTTTTCAATTAGTACCTACTTAGCCATCAGACTGATAACGACATTTTCCTAAAATTACAACTTCCGAAAACGACAATTTCCTATAACGTCCATTCTAACCAAAATAGTCATATTCCGAAAATGACAACTTCCTAAAATGACAACCATTTTAGGAAGTTTTCGTTTTAGGAAGATGTCGTTCTCAGCGTGAGGGGTACTTAGTTGCTTTTTTTATACAGACAAGCCCTAAGGTGTACATTCTGCGTTATGTAGATTTTGCGTGTTGTGTACATTTTGCGTTTAGTACATTCTGCGTTATGTACATTCTGCGTTTTGTACATTTTGCGTGTAGTGCTCACTTTGCGTTTTGTACATTCTGCTCCGAAGGGGAAAGCCGAGCCACTACCCGAGCTACCGAATGCCTTCGTTGGAAGGTGTCGACTTAATGTGTTTTGAACTCATTTGTGGGCACTACTATAGTTCGTAAAATATAGCTTGATACTTGACTTTAGAGACTACGTTTAAAAGACTGCTACAATAAATTTGTTGTTGGAAAAGTTTTAATTTTTTAAATATTAATAAGACATTTGTATAGAAATCTAGAACACTTTTTTCAAATAGAACTTGTTATCAAGGAGATACTAGTATAAACAAAGGTAATTTAAAATATTTATTATATTTTATTATTTATATTTTTTTGTTAGCTTACTTCGTAAACTCTTTTCGCAGCCTGGTAGGGATGTGTAATCGACTGGCCAGCGAATATCGATAAAATAAATGTATGACAATTTCATTAATATAAATTGTATAAATGATTATATCTAATCGTTTTTTCACAACGAATTCGTATTTTTTTAGTCTTGCAATACCTACTGCTTTCGCATGCAGCGATCAAGCGGGCGCCATCTTTTTTGAGTCAGTACGAGTGCCCACGCCTTGTATACGCTACCGCTACGTGATTAATATTGTTTTGTCGTTATTACTGTTGCTTTGTTAAGTTTTGTTGTTATTTCTAGTTATTTGTTTTTTTTTGCACCACAATGCCGAAAAGAACAAAAAAAACTGTTTTGAATAGCGAAAGTCGCGAGTTTGTGATTCGTTTGCGTGAGTATTTTGAGCGCGAGAATCAAAATGGCGGACCGCTACTACCGTTGGAGCAAGTGTGCAATAGAGTTGCTGACGCTCTTGGTATCGGACGAGCTACAGTGTCTCGAATTAGCAAAGAAAAGTATGGAGAATCGTCAAAGGAGATGGTGGCCGAAGATGAGGGAGGTAAAATATTATCGACTCCTAATAAAAAAAGGAAGAGAGTTTCGCCAGTCACCGAAATTGACGACTTTGATGCTGCCGCAATTCGAAATCATATATAAGCGTATTACGCACGTGGTGAATTTCCCACGTTAAAAAAAGTATCCGTTTCGCTTAAAGACGCGGATTTATTTAAAGGAAGTCCACCATCGTTGTCCAAAATATTGAAAAAAATCGGCTTTGCTTATAAGAAAAGCGATAAAAGAAAAATTTTAATGGAGCGAACAGACATTGCTTTGACCCGAATTGACTTTTTGCGCAAAGTCAAAAATATAACAGATATATAATAAAGTGGTTTTTCTTGATGAAACATGGCTCAACGCAAACCACACTGTTTCAAGATCGTGGACAGACGATAAAGCGGAGTCTACCACCAAGGTGCCCGAAGGCAAAGGACAAAGATTAATAATTACTCATGCGGGGACATCGTCTGGTTTTGTGCCCAATTGTTTACTGGCGTTTAAATCAGTAAAAACAACAGAGTACCATGAAGAAATGGATTTTACAAAATTTAAGGAGTGGTTTCTAACTCTTCTAAATAATTTGAGTGAACCACATTTTATTCTGATGGACAACGCTCCGTATCATTCAGTACAAAAAGATAAGGCGCCTACGACAAGCAATCGTAAAATTGAAATTATTACTTGGCTGCAAAACAAAGGAGTAAAAGCCGACAACAGCATGCTCAAGAAAGAATTGCTAAGATTAGTAAGCATTCATAAGCCCCCCACTCCAAGATATATTATAGACGAAATTGCAAAGGAAATGGGCCACACCGTCATCCGTTTACCACCATATCATTGCCATTACAATGCAATAGAACTAATCTGGGCTCAAGTCAAAGGTTCGTATAATCTAAAAAAACATATATAAAAAGCTTACAAAGAATGTAGTAGGTTTTTTGTTTGATCGAATACCTTTTTTTTCTAGGTTACGCTGCCAGACATAATGTAGCACCGCCTTTCACAGCGAACAAAATGTTGACATTACTACATGAAGCTTGTGTACATGTAAATGCTGATGATTGGAAAAAGGTAGTTGAGAAGACAAAAATTGTGATTCAAAAAGATTCATATCAACCCATATGATGGCCCACTGCTGGGCACGGGTCTCCCCAGTAGAACCTACTGGTATGTAGATCCTGGGGGTAATTGCCATAATCGCCACGCTTGGCGAGCGGGTTGGCGATCGCAGTAAGGCTTTAAGTACGCAGAGGACGCTGCTGCCCGTCCTCCGGAGTGAAATCCCTTAGTCGCCTTGACGACACCCACGGGAAGAGATGGGGTGGTACTATTCTTAAGCCGGCACCACACGGCGTGAAAAAGCAAAAAGATTGGGAGCGCGATATTCAATTTGACAACATATGCGATCAAGAATTAATTATTAATCTACAGGACTGCTCCAGTGATGAATCAGAATTCGACTTGGAAGTTGATCTCGGCTGTACACCATTTGACAATTAAACTTTTAAATACCTTCAAATTCATCTTTCATTTCCTTTTTTCTTTCTTTCAATATCGTTAAAATGTATTTTTTTTAATAAACTCATTCCATATAAATATCGATAAAATACGAAAGACGTCCCATACCTATTACATGTCATTCTGACAAACGTCACAGGTATCAAGCTATATTTTACGAACTATAGACTACGAGTATTTAAGCCTAGATGATTCGTAGGGTTCGTACTTTAACGTTCAGTTTTAAGGTACGAACCCTAACGATATATATATTGAGTTGAGGATGTACTTGAGAGTATCAGAAGAAAAAGAAAACGATGAAGAATTAGAACAAGATTTTGGAGTAGCCACTTCTGATGTATCGGAATCCGAATAACCTTTTTTACTGATCCTAATTATTGCTTTAGTTTTGTTTGAATATGTTTTTAATTGTATGTTTTTAATTGTGTAAGTACTAATATTTTTGGAAACGCTCGGCGTAATGTCTCTCTAATAACAACTCGCTTCATCTTTGTTTGTCTCGTCACAGTAAAAATATTATTTTTACTGTGGTCTCGTGGAGTTACGCGCGCAACGCATATCTGCCACCGCTCGCGTTTACAATTTACATCTATAATCTAGGCAATTATGGATTAGATCAACTTTTTAGTAAGGCAAACTAATACAGTTAGAAAACTAAAAAGAAAAAAATAATATAGGTAGGTACAATGACAAAAAATAATTAAACATTTTGAAGTTTGTGCCAGATATGTAGTTTTATGTTGTATTTTGTTTCCTGATGGAGAGCAACAAACTTTGGAGAAAAGCCAAGAAACTAAATTTAACAAAAAAAATTTTTTTGCGCAAAATAGTAAAACTCTGTACTACCTCTTTTGCCTGCACAACATATAATAGAAGGGTTGACATATATAGAAAGTGAAGTTACAGTCAATCAGCACAAAAACATGAATCAGTTCATATTATATTTTAAAAGATTTTGGTTACCTAAGAAAGCTCTTTGGTGCTGTTTTGGGGAGCGGCACCGCACTACAAATATACATGTGAGGGGTGGAATGCACAGTATAACAAATGTTTTAAAAGGAAACCCACGACAATTAGTCATTTTTTGAAGGTAATAAAGGAGGACGCAACTTATCACACTTTTAACGCATTATCAAAACAACCGTATAGGAAACGTTCCAAAGATGTCACCGAACGAAATGAATACATTCATCATGTACAAATGGCATTTGTGAACGGTGATATCAATATTCCACTGTTTTTGTATAAACTGCGTTAAGAATTATTTTTATTTTTCTTTTTTTGGTCGCAACGTCACAACGGCAACGGTGCGGCAAACAGTATTTTTCAAGCATAGAATAGTTATGAATGCCCTAGAGTATTTGCTTATGCTAACTATAGAAACGTAGAATATGTAGGTACCATTCTGAGCTTATTACAGTACCTATTTATTTTTTATTTTTTGTTATAACGGGTCCCTTTGAAACGTATTTAATATGTAAGAATTCACAATTATTTCGGTATGATATTTTAATACAAGTAAAACCAGTTTTATGTTAACCAGCTGCATTAAGCGTTTTTTGTTTGCTAATTATAAACGTGACACGTAATATACCTATTTCGGACCGTACATTCACTAAGTATGTAAACCCGGCTACAACACTAATATCGTGTACAATGGTACTAGTGGGACGAAAATTCCCAGTAGTACCATTAATGGTACTAATCAATGGAACAGCTGGGTAAGAAGGGATTTAGATCTGAACTTTGATGATGATTTCCAGTTATACTTATCTCACTTTTGTTATTAGCGATACCTTAGCATATTCTCACATTTTTTTTAAGGTATCTCTGTAACGAAACAATTTATCCAAATAATAATAATAATATCTTGTGGCAACTCACACAAGACCATCTGATCCCAAACTGAGGAGAGCGTCTACTATGGCAACCAGACAACTGATACTCGTATAATTCTACTAGAACAATCAAAAATCATTTATAATTTACTTATAAATCAAAAAGCTATACTTATGATCATAAAAAGTCATAATTCTACATGTACATGTATTGCCGATGTTAACAACGTTTGTTTGTTTAGAAAATATATAAGGATATGTAGGTAAGGTGCTGCCACCATTATATTAAACACCACATCTAAGACAAATATACAAATAATATTAAAAAAAGAAGACTTTATATTAAATATTGTTTGTTTAGAAAATATATAAGTATATGTAGGTAAGGTGCTGCTACCATTATATTAAGCACCACATCTAAGACAAATAGACAAAATAATATTAAAAAAAGAAGACTTTATATTCAATATATTAACCATGGGCGTTCCCAAAGGGAGGATATACACATTGGGCCGCTCAATTGTACCACCTAATCCCCCCCCCTCCCCACCTAAATTACAAAAACCCCTCCCGATAAATGATCCTGGGTACGGCTGTGATACCTCAATGGGTACAACATAGTAGGATATATTTTTCCTAGGAGGGAATCGAAGCCACAATCTCTAGCTTAGCAGTCAGGGTCTCTAACCACTAGACCAGTCTTTCCCAAAGTGGGCGATAACGCCCCCTTGTGGGCGCTGGAGGCCTAGAGGGTAAGGGGCCCAGAAAAAATTGGGGGCGCTGATGTGATTTAAAGGGGCGATGGGTGATTCGTAACTTCAGCTATTTCATATTTTAAAATTCACTGAAATTTAAATCCTCCTACTACACAACATCCAATTATTAGTACATCTTATTTTTAAAATCTTATTTTTAATGCGTTCGTAACGTTATTTATATCATAAGATATTTAGTAATAGGTATCGAACACTGAAAAATATTCGTGTCTTCAAGTGTCACAGGTAAGGTCCCCACCTCCGAAGACACGTATTTAAAAATAGGTATACTCGTATCTATTGTTGTGGCCAAGCTGAGTACTTGCCGAACGCGGGATTTTTTATGTAATCTAGTTGAAATATAGAAAAAATGAAATTTCAATTAGAAGGTTCAATTATAATTCACGTTTGGGGTGAACAAATATTGAACGATTTATTTGTGCAATCCTGTATTATGGACTGTCAGCGTTCGTGCGGTCCGTATTTGCGGAGTGCAGGTGCGGGGAGAGACAAATCCCAATATCCCATAGATATTGAACGTAGCTTTTGTGCTGTTACAATGCTGCTAAGCAAAAAGAGAAATCATTTGCACGTTACCGAACGCGGTGACTTGCGGCTGTTCTTGAGTCAATTTTTTTTTTATAAAAGACGACTCCCGCATTAGGGTACAAGCCCTGTGTCGCGGTGAACTTTACAAACATACAAGTCACGGACACAAAGTACACCCAGACTCGGAACAACAATTTGTGGATCACACAAAGTGGTGTCCCGTGTGGGAATCGAACCCACGACCTCTTGCGTAGCAGTCGGACACACTCCCACCGCCCATCGAACATTAACAAACTTTTTATTATTATTGGAACCTAATATTAACACAAACTAAATTAAACTTGTTAAAAATCATCAGATTCATCCTTCACATTAGATTAGTTTTAAAACAAATGTTGATTATTGGTTAATTTTGAATAGGATAAAGCTATCACGATCAGAATGTCTAAGTAGCTAAATGTCCAATAGCGCAAAACGTCTAATGAGCAGTAAGTCTAATTAGCCAAACGTCTATGTAGCAAAACGTCTAACTATCAGATGGTCTATATAGCAGAACGTCTATTTAGCAAAAAGTCAGTTTCTCAAAATGACTGGATACTCAAGCAGAAAATTCAACACGCTCATTGCTCCTGGATATACCTACACCACATACAGACTCTTTGGTATAATATACGTCGTAGAATATAATATATTAATAACTTTTTAATGGTGACTGACATTGTCATGAATGCATTTGTTTTTCCTGTAATTGCTTTGCTTTTCATTACAAATAGAATAAAATAGTATTGATTTCTAATTTTAATAATGGGCGAAGAACATTCTTTTTTTTTCATCGAAAGTCAAAAGAAAAAGCGTGTGCTGCTGCTTAATGGTCACAGGTACAATTTAAATGTCACAAATAAGGGAGGGTCAACGCTGTGGAGATGCTCCAAGCGCAATGAGTGTTGTGCATCTCTTACCATTAATAAAGACGAAAATAAAATCATTCGTCAGTTAAATCAACATACCTGTAAAGCTAATTTTGATAAAAACAGGAGTGACATAGTGATGGATAGGTGCAAGAAATTAGTTCGCCAAGAAGCCAAACCTGTACAGAAAATTTTTGAGAATGAATTCGGAAAAGAGGATGAGATTGAACAGGTACCACATTTTAATTCTAAAAAAGATACATTGTTCCGGGCTCGTCGCAAATATTTAAATGTTTGTAAAACAGAATTTAAAAATTTAAATGAGGTAATAATTCCAGAAATATTGGCAGACAATTTCCTTATTTGTGAAGATGGATGTAACAATAATAAAATATTAATATTCTCAACTCCGATCAGTCGGCAATGCATTAAGTCTTTGAAAAATAAGATGTATTTTGTTGATGGAACATTTAAAGCTACGCCCAAACCATTCTACCAGCTATTATATCAATTCACGTTGATTTGAATAGCTGTGAGGATATAACTTGTGTTATGGGAGTTATATATGCATTACTACCTGATAAGAGACAGGAAACCTATGAACGGTTATTTGGCCTAATCAAGCAGTACCTATTTTGAAATAGACATAATGGCCATTAAATGCGATTATGAGACAGCGCTTATCAATGGAATCAAAGATGCCTTTCCGACCACTCAAATAACGGGATGCTATTATCATCTTAACAAAGCCGTTTGGAAAAAAGCGTCAATATTGAGTCTTTCTGAAAGCAGAGAGTCTAGAAATATTGTCAGAGTATGTTCCAATTTACCTTTATTACCTTCTCCATACATTACTGAATGTTGGACTAGCATTGTTGAAAAGGCTCCCAAAAGCGAAGAAATGGTGGCTTAAAGCGAAGAAATGGTGGCTTTTTTAAATTACTTTCAAAGACAATGGCTACAGTCTCTAGCAGATGTAATAAACTGTCCAGGCAATTATAATGGAGTGGTCCATTTGTCCATACATTTTAGGCCCAGAAAGGACTTACACTAAACGATGTTTGTTTTGAAGATAAATGACTACTCTAATACCCTGTATTATTCTTTTTCCCATAAAACTTGGTGGAATTAAGATACGAGATATTTAAAATGGAAATGATTTCATACCAAAAAACATTACTAGCAATCCCGTTAACCTCTCTAGCTAAGCTCAATGGCTTGTGTTAGTTGTAGTCTCGTTCTTACCCAATTATAACATCGTCAATTCATTTTTTACAAGTTATACTCGTTAAACTAGGAACTGTAAAACTAATGGCGGGTCAGTTTGCCGCCATTTTTACAACACCAAATAATAAAATCAATGAATGAAATGGAATGAAATGAATAACAATACGAATGACATGACAGATGAAAAAAGTGTTGCAAATGCTTTGAAAAATTATTTATACTATCGATTTATAAACAAAAATCGATTGCGACCAAATAATTATACAACACAATTATATTAAATTACTTTTTTACCGAATATATTTCCAAAATAATTGAAAAACATTGTTTTATATTAAAGTAATAAAGATATTTTATCTTTACTAACAATTTCTACCTATCAAACGTCGATAAAACGACGTTTGAAACTTGACTTTTTAAAGCCGGCAACATAAAACAATTATCCGCCATTACCGTAACCTAAGAATCAAATTATATTAATCTTTAAAACTAAAATCTTTCCCCCAAGTTTTATCAAAAAATGAAAACCACATACAGATTTCAAAAAATATTTGTTTAATTTTAACGTTTCACAACTTTCTGTCCGCTATGGGCCGTATTTGGTACATGTCCTTTCGCACTAACAATGCCCTCGAAGGTTGGCACAGGCGTCTAAACACTAATATCAAATCAAAGCCAACCTTGCTACTATTTCTCAAAGCACTTAGAAAGGAAGCGCTTTGGCAAGATCGCAAATACAAGAATTTGTTATTTGATGGTAATAAGAGAAGGAAGATTGACATCATGTTTAACATTAAATACAAAAGAGAGTTGCAAAGGCTAGAGGATCAAAAAGTTAGTGCCTTTGAATTTTTAATGAACCTTGGCAATATTAAAAGAATATTAGGTGAATAAGCCAATTCATTTTTGTATCAAATAAATTTAATCTGTTTTTTACAAATGACTTTTACTTTTTATCATGAGTGTACATATTTAAAACCTGACTTTTTGCTAAATAGACGTTCTGCTATATAGACCATCTGATAGTTAGACGTTTTGCTACATAGACGTTTGGCTAATTAGACTTACTGCTCATTAGACGTTTTGCGCTATTGGACATTTAGCTACTTAGACATTCTGATCGTGAAGGGGTTAAAGATACTCTTAATACATATTGTGAAGTTGTATTAATATTGCTTTGTCTGGTAAGAAAAGTTCCGTTTAGAATATAGTTTTAATTAAACTCCAGGCGAGACTAATATGTTATTGAGGTTTTTTAAGGTAAAAAAAATGGGGGGCGCTACAAAATAACTGATTTTCAAAGTGGGCGTTAGATGAATTAAGTTTGGGAACCTCTGCACTAGACCAACAGGGCAGTCGTTTTAGCACGTTACTTTCACACTTTCTTTTAAATGTTATACGACCGTGTTTGGGTCATAGAAATATATGTGTACCAAATTTGAACTTAATCAGTAGATTCGGTGCAAATTGGCTGTTACAGACGTACAGACAGAAACACGAGTGACTCTTTAAATACGGAACCCTAAAAATAAGCTTTCATTCGATAGAATATACGATAACATAACTGATTATAGTATATGAATAAAATCTCGCCTGCTTATACTAGTGTAAGATTTTTTTTTTAAATAACCAATTAGAAAAGTACGATGTAATAAGTTTAATATAAAAATAATAATTTAATATTATCCAACCTATTCGCGATAAGTCAATATTACCTGTCATCGAGGGTTTATTTTTCTTAGACCGGATCTCTTACTATACCTACTTATTAATTGAATCTAAACTATTTTTTGTTTGTAAAATTTAGTTTGTTTGTTTATTCGTGTTTGTTTGAATGCCCCACATGGCCTTCCGAAAAATGATCCTGGGTAAGCCCATGCTAACAAATATTAAGTATATCTACCTACTCAATTAAATCCGTTTATGTATAGATACATAAATATATCTACCTACTAAATAAAATCCGTTTATGTTTTATTTTTATAATATAAAAATCATCAAAATCATAACCACATTATATTTGCCTATTTCTTTTCATTTTCCTATTTAATATTTTAAATATTTTTTGCAAAACATAGGAGCGCCTGCGGGTTCTGAATCTCACAGCTTTCTCCGTCGATAAGATGGGATCTTCGTCATTATTATTAAAAACAGACTTCAATTTAGGTGTTAAATTTACATGTCTATTACGATAGCGGTTAGTGGAAGTATGGTATAAAGTTATCCCGTTTGCCCGTTTACCTTCATTTTCATCAAGTTTTCGTAATAGACACTCATTTTGTTGGACTATACGATCTGCAACAGATTTTATTTGTGCAAGATCGTTATTCAACTTTGGCAACTGTACTTTATTCACCATTTCAATCTTGTCGTTTAAAGTATTAATTATCTGCATCAAATACTCCTTAGTATGTTCCCTGCTTGAATCCCCCCCATTTCTAGGATCGCTACTTACATAATTTTGGCAGAGACTACATTTCCACTGATAGCATTTGTCTCCAATGCCACGATGTTTTTTTTCAGCCTCGTCGGCACTTCGCATCTCATAATGGCAGGCATCGCATATTCCAGATTTGAGGCTTTCATCGCTTCGAAGGTTACATTGGCAGCGCGAACAAATCATCACGAACTAGATAATAATAGTCCAATTTAGGTAAATCAGATGGTTAATTGTATTCTCATAAACTGCTTCAAAACAAGCTTACGATGTCTAACTAAGTACTTATCTATTGTTAAGTATAACTAATTAATTATAGATCTCGTTGGTAATGAATATAATGATGATGACACCTTTTAATATCAATATGCCTCGCCAAACTGCAGATTTACGGATGAAGCCATTCCATGTAATTCTAGCGGGTGCATAATTTTAAATTACATTTGAGCAGGCCTTTATAAATCTATCAAACTTAGTTTACAATGTAAAACAACATAAAAGACTCAAAAATTAATGTAAGATCGCTAAAGAAAAGTCTTTTTATGTAGATTAGAACTGTCGTCATAAATGTCACGTCCGCATCTACGGTGTTCTGTCATTGTATTCCAAAGAGTAAGAAATAATTAGTGGTCAGTACTCATAATAATAAATAAGGTCGATATGACTCACTGACCTCTATAGTACTAGTAAGCTGGACTGGCTATATCCCAAACAAGATATCACATACTTTTTGAAACAATTAACAATAATAAAATTGTCTGTTAATTGTAAGCACGGATTGTTTATATGCACTGACTTCTATACCAGAAGCGTACTTGTAGTGTAGAGGTCAGTGATTATATGTATTATTAGCTGTGCCGCGCAACTTCGTCTGCGTAAATTTTCCCCGTTTTTGCAACATTTCTCATTGCTAGCTATAAATGGGCTATCCAACAGTGAAATAATTTTTCAATTCGGACCACTAGTTATTGAGATTACCGCGTTCAAACAAACTCTTCAGCTTTATAATATTAGTATAGATTTTAATAATCTTTACAAATATTTTTATTAATTATATTAGGTTTTAGCATATAGTAATAATAGCTACTGTAGTAAATAATTATTTTTCTAACGATGAGAAAGTGTGGGCATTGCAAAACTGTAAATATACGAAAAAGGCAGTGGCATAACTTTCCATCAGTAATTATTGTAAACCAATATACGACTATTGAAACGCGTTATTATGGGAATTTAATGGAAATTTCAAAATTTGCTGACACCATTAGATGAGGTCAACTTTAGACTCAATTTTGAACATACAGCTCAGCGATAAGTCCTGGACCCAAGCATCCCTCCCTATTCACCGTGGTGGTTTAGGGATCCGCAAAATTTCTAGTGTCTCCTTACCAGCCTTTTTGTCTTCTGTCCACAGCTCAGCTAGTCTTATTGGTAAAATCCTTCACTGAAACCATAAGACTGCGGGTTTGGAGGAAGCTAAAAAAGCTTGGTCATCAGCATGCCCAGGTGAGGATATCCCTGCCCGTCCAAATTTTCAAAGAAGCTGGGATGATGGTTTGTGCAAATTTTCATACGACACTCTGTTTGACAAAAGCTCTGGTCTTGAGCGCGCTAGACTGTTGGCATCCAGCTCCAGAGAATCCGGTGAAAGGCTTCGTGCTTACCCGTCGCAAAACACTGGCACATTTCTGGAGCCTAAAACCCTCCGGCTTGCTATCAGTCTGCGCTTAGGGCAATGAAGTTGCCCCTGTGGCAGTGAAGTCGACCAATTGGGATACCACGGGCTATCTTGCCAAAAGAGTGCAGGTCGCTTTTCTAGACACGCCGCCCTGAATGACATAATCCGTCGGGCTCTTGCCTCGATAAACGTACCAGCTCTTCTGGAACCTACCGGCTTAGCTCGGGACGATGGCAAGAGGCCTGACGGGATGACGCTGATTCCTTAGAGTTTGGGAAGGGTGCTTGTGTGGGACGCGACGTGTGTAGACACACTTGCTCCTTCCCACCTCCACGGAACCAACGCTCAAGCTGGAGCGGCGGCTAAAGCGGCCGAAAATCTAAAAACCCATAAATACAGGGGTCTCGGTAACCAATATATATTTATACCATTCGGCGTCGATACCCTTGGCCCGTGGGGTCCAAGTGCACAACATTTATTTAAAGAACTTTCCAAAAAATTGGTCGACTCCACTGGTGACCGTAGAGCAGGCAGCTTCCTCGCACAAAGCATCAGCATTGCTATACAGCGAGGAAATGCCGCCAGTATTTGTGGAACCATGCCCAGGGCTCCCAATTTTTTGGATATATTTTAGTTTTATTTAGTCTTAATTTCTAGTTTAAATATAGTATTTAATGGTTAAAGTGCAATTAATAATAATAAAAATAAATAAATTTAAATATGTTTTAATTTGTGTGATATTCGCTAGGGATTCTCAATATCCTATTGATAAAATATCTAGAGAGATACTAATAATACTAAACATTCTTATTTTTTTCAATACATGTATACGCGTCCAATTATAAGTAGGTACGTCAAAATTAGGCTCTAAACATATAGACATCTATTGCGGCCTACCTTAAAAAAAATTGTTTACCCACAATATTTCTTGGCACGTGTTAATAAATAAGCAAAGGTTTGGCTAATTTATTTTCATTTACCTTAAATTTAAAGTAGGCCTTTAAGTTACTTAAAATATTGAATATATTATAAATTCAAACTCAAACGCAAATATCTTTATTTCGTAAAACCAAATTAATGATTGTTTGAAAACGTCAAATTAATACATACTAAAAGATTTTATTTTTTTTACTAAAAGAATAATAAAACTCAGATATGTTTAAAAAAGAAACAAAATGAAGTTAGGCGGCAGTTTTAAGCGTGAAGCTCATGATAAGAAGCTGCCAAGAAAGTCATGGCCACTCTTTTAAAATCATTTTTTTTTTTTCTTTACGGAAATCATATTATTGAACGATCCAGTATGTTTGGTGAATGTAATAGTTTATAAATCAAGGATAACAAAATAATAATAATACTATACTATACTAAAATAAAAAAGCCTTTTAATTCTTGCAAATTTAAAATTACAATATTAAAAAAATATTAATGCTATTTGTAACGCTAAAACAAGTAAATATAAACATTATGAAAAAATATATATTACTATTTGTTAAATTCGGACCAATAGTTCCTGAGATTACCGGGTACCGTCTGTCTGTTACGTTTTCATGCTTAAACCGCAAAACCAATTTTGATGAATTTTGGTATAGAGATAGTTTGAGTCTCGGGGAAGGACATAGGATAGTTTTTACCGCGATAACAGACGCTAGCAGCATTCGACTTTGTTCGATAAAAATATCCAAATAGATCGAGCGGGAACATTTAAGTAGGCAGTTAAAACGCAAAGCTATTGGTCATTTATTTCAATTGACATACCTATGTACCTACTATAAAACGCATGCCGTTTGAAAATGCTTTCCAATTTGTAATTTTCTTTTTTCCAAATTAGAAAAAAAAAACATATTTTTTGTCCCATTAATGTCAGATTGTATATATAGGTACTAGTTATAAAATATAAACAAGTTAATTCTGATGATAGAAGGTTCTGTCTGTGTCCATGTGTTTAATTAACATCATTTATATAATACTAGCTGTGCCCCGAGGTGTTACCCGCGTTTTATTAGCCTATGTGTTAATCCAAGGTGTCAGCTAACTCCATACCAAATTTTATTAAAATCGCTCCAGCCGTTTAGACGTGAAGAAGTAACAAACATACACACTCACATACTCACAAACTTTCGCCTTTATAATATTAGTGTGATAAATGGGCCATCCATTTATAGAGGAAGGCTATAGGCTATATAACATTACGCTACGACTAATAGGAGCAGAGCAGTAATGAGAAATGTTGCAAAAACTATGAAAATTTACGCAGACGAAGTTGCGCGGGACAGCTAGTTTATAATATGTATGTGCCGTTTTGATCGATGACTTGTTGCCACCTTGTGATGTTTTTAATAAAAAAATCTGACAGGTAGTTTTCACATTGTTCTTTTAAGATTAACTTTATGCTTCCTAAAGAGTTTTGCAGTGACCGAAACAGGTGGAAATCTGTTGGAGCTAGATCAGGACTATACGGACGATATCAACACATTCCAGCCAAGCTCTCTCAATTTTTGCTGAGTGGCTATAGATGAGTACGGTCTGGTGCTGTTTTGTGATCAACATCCAGTTCTTCAGCAACATCGTAACTACTAATATGTCGATCTTGCTCCACTTTTTCAAAGATGGCACTGATTTTATCCGTGACAGCGCTTCGAGAGCGAGCCTCACCCTTCACACGAAAATTTCCAGACATGAAACCCTTTAACCACATGCTACTCGTATTGATACTGCATCAGGCCCGTAAACCGCAAAAATTTTATTCGCAGCGTTCGTCGCATTTTTACCTTTTTTGTAATAAAACTTTATAATGTACCGAATTTAGTATTAATTTCCAACATGGTTTTATATAATTATTTTAAAAATAAATTAATAGAAAACTAAAACTATCGAGCTATTTACAACTAACTTATCTTAAACACTGTGCACTATCCAATAAAGGTTAGGTAGGTTTTATATAATTGACTTTAAAATTCACAAAAGAGTTGAGAAGTATGCCGGGATTCGATCCCGAGTCGTTACGTCGACACTACGGTCAAAGCGGGACGCTATGACATTAAGCACAGGTACAGAATAAGTAATAGTACTACGTACCACAGGCTAGTACCTATTTCAAATAACGGTTCATGTTACACTGTTTGAGAATAAACAAATATAGAATTACTAGCTGTCTCGGCGAACTTCGTCTCGATTCTTTTTTTTTTGTAAATCGGGTTCAATTGTGAAACTAAACCATCCTCGAATCCCCTTGAACGCACACAAAAAAAATCATCAAAATCGGTCCAGCCGTCTAGGAGGAGTTCAGTGACATACACACGCACACAAGAAATATATATACATACTAGCTGTGCCCGCGACTTCGTTCGCGTGAAGGTCGGGTTTAAATTAAGGAAGTTTATATTACGAAATAACTTCTGTGTAAATATGTTGGAAACAGTCCTGTCGGGTGAACCGCGATATGATTCAGCAGCAGAGAATCATCATTCGAATGTTTTTGTTTCATTCTTTCAACGTTATGCCTACTTAATACCTAATAATTTGCAATAGAATTTGTACGAAAATTATGTTACTTCCCATTTGATCAGATGTTTATCGTAAACTTGTAAAGCCTAAGTACTTAACTGTGATAGTGTTCCTTATAATTTTACTATATATAGGTACTACTACCGTGAATGTTTTCACATACCCAACATCAACCATTTAGCTGGCAGGGGGACACTTGACTCCAACAAAAATTTTCACTATAAAGCTTAATATTTCACAAAGTAATCCTTATCCTAAAAATAGTCTTCACAAACCCTAAACGCTTTTTAAAAGACCTATCTAATGATACCTACCCCACACGATGGGGTAGGTAAGAAAAAAAATCACATCCCCTGCATTTTACATATAAGAGAGGTACCCTTAAAAAAATGATTTTCAAAATTGTAATCTTTTTCTTTATCAGTGTAAGTAATATGTGTATTCTTGCAAAGTTGCAGCCTTCTAGCACTAATAGTCTCTGAGCTAAGCTGCGGATGGACGGACTTAAGGGCGCTATAGGGGTTCCGTTTTGCCATTTTGGCTAAAAATGGGGGGAACTTCATATAGTGTCACAACTCAATACTTATAAAATGTTTTTTCAGGATTGTCTGCAAAGATATACAACTTAAATGCTTATAAAACTGTTGTAACCCTTTAGTAAACAAACACAGAGCGTGTCATGTGTGTCATGCCCGCGAATATGGCAGCGTCAGTTATCTATATAGGTACATACTAATCTATGGGTAGCGTCCCAATAGGTCAAACATTATAGATGTTTTCAATGGTCTTTTAAAAATGTGTACTCTGCGGAGTGTTTTTATATGTTTTCTTACGTTACAATGATGCAAGTAATAAAAAAAAGACATGCACCCTCGCCCATGAATTTTCAAGCCTTCGCCACATATTTGGTCCGCCTTAACAGACAATGATCCCTAACCCCCTCCTCCCGTCACCCGAACTACTCACACTTGGCCGATGTTGAATCATTCATTATCGTTGAATTGATGAACCCTAAATCTCGAACCGTAACCCCAGAACATGATCCTCGATGCACCTGTGTGATGCGTGGTCAAACAAACGGACAGACAGACAAACATTTCTAAAAATTATAGCAATGTGTTTCTTTTAAATACAATTTAAAACTTCTTTTACTAAGTATAGAACATTATTGAATACAACGCCATCTCCTTTCAAAACCAGTGAAGTTTCTTCTAATACTTATTGTTTTTTTAATTTTTTATTACTATATGCAAGATGGTTTTAGTACATTAAAACCATAAATAAAATGCAAGATGGTTTTAGTACATTAAAACCATAAATAAATAAATAGGACAATATTGCCACTCAGCAAGAAACGAATCCGTAATCTCAAGCACCTATAACCCAATAAATGTTTTCACATTTAAGGAATTATTTGATCACGGGGAACAATTTGATTTCATAGATGGCGCTACATGTTTTTTTTACGTATTTAATGTCTTATTTTTGGCAACGTACACTTTTAAATTGTAATGTAATATTTATGTAATATTTTATTATAATATTTAAGTAACATTTATTGTTTTTATTTCTACTACGATTCATTCATTACTCGCAGCAGTGCATGCAATACCTATAAATATCTTATCTAGATGCATATTTCACTTGATTTTTAATATAAAAAAATAATAACCAAAGTAAATAAGTACCTACGGTCGAAAAAATAACTATAACATTGAGAAAAATATTAAAAAAGAAAAAAGACAATTTAAAAAAATACAAAAAGAACATAATTATATATCAGACTCGAGCCTGGGGACACCGTCGTCAAAAACCGCTAGCATAGCTTCGAGGCTATACTGTTCGCTACTTCACCCGTCAAAACAACTGTTCTTATGAAACTTAAAAATGTTGTGTTTAGTTCCTTATAGTTTTAGCGTGAAGTTATGTATTCCATGGGTTACAATTATAGATAATGTCTAATTGTGGAAAATTTTGTAATAAACCATTATGGTGCGACAAAAAAACGTTACTGCTCGTTCTCCATAGACGTTAGCGTAATGATTCATAGTGTAAATAATGTCCTATAGTATTTACTATGAAACTGCAAATTTTCATAAAGATCCGTCAAGTAGTTACTGTTTTATAACGAAAAATAGCTACAGACATTATCCCTTACTGCTTAGCTCCTATGGGAAAAAGCGTGATCATTTATAGCTTAAATGTTAACCCGCATCTATTAGATTGCACGTGCATAATTTCAACCGAATCTGTCTGGTAGTTTTTGCGTGATGCGTGTTCAAACAAACAGACAGACAGACATTTCTGAAACTGCAGCAAAGTGTTTAAATACTCTTTTCGAACATTTCCTAATATTTTTTTTACTAAGTTCGGCCATGTACAGACACGTGAAATTTACAATTTTATTATATGTATAGATAGAAGATAGATATAGATATAGATATAGATATAGATAGATAAAGATTATTTTGCTGGCTTTGACTTTAATTGCGAACAAATGATAAATTTGGCGGTTATTATTTCATATCAGTGACGCTATTTTTGGTTCATATTTTTTTGTAAATTTATATTGAAATTGGTTATTTGAATCATTAAGAAGCACTGTTATTTGTACATAGAGGTTATTTAGTTTTTAAATAGTCGTGTTTTTGGCTATTCGTACTCTTTAGGAGTCCAGCAAAATAGTTCAAAAAAGTCTTACACTTATCTTAAGTTTTATAACTTCGTAATTTATGAAACTTAGTATTGGATAACATTCTCACTTGAATATTAGAGTATCTTTTTCACTTATTCACATAACTTTCAATAATATTTCTTGTTTATAATTTTTACACTCGATATAAATACGGAGCCTAAGCTTACGTTGGCAACAGCACCACCTACCCTTTAAGTATGCTTCTATTTATGCTCATTTCAAGTTACAAACTGAACGTAAACGTAAGTATTATTTCTAACAGTATTAATATAAACGTCAATGGCGTAGTCAGGATTTCTTTCAGGAGGGTGCAACACTTTTTCGCAGCAAGAATATCAGGTTACACCGAACCATACTTAGGTACACCGAAAAACCTCTTTGAAAATTACCCTTAGAACTACCGTAATCGTGGGACATTGTGTTAATTCACAAAATGACTCACTCACAAATCACATTTACAAAGAAAGGTGGAAGTACGACACAAAAATACTCATCACGTCGAGAAAATCAGATTATACTACCTTTTTTTTGGTTTGGCCGGAAATATGCCTGACGAACACCACCACCGTCCGGGAAAGACGGTAAAGCTAGTGTGGGGTTTGCACCCACTAAAAATCCCGCCGTCTATCGCTCGCCAACTTTCGCGAACGGGTCGCCGGAATTTGTTATACTGGGCATTTCACACATATGCGGCTCCTGGATACACACAGTTTCCCCTTACTCTATCTTCCCTAACGCGCTCCGCCGCCTGCTTCTGCGAGATGAAGTCCTCGCAGAAGGAGCTTACTTTAAATTTCAATGAAAATAACAGAAGGGGCGAATATGTACACCAAAATTTTTTTTTAAATATAAAAGTCCCACTCACCTCACGTTAAGGGACGAGTGGGTCGCTGAAAACGGGAAAAGCAGGGCCTACACCAGTTAAAAGTTAAAGGTGTTTTGTTGTAAGTTGCAGTTCGGTGTAAATTTTTTTTTGTTGGTTAGATGATCTGCCAATTATTTTAACTAGACTGTTAATTTTTATGGCTTTCCTTCCATTTAATGTTATTTAAAAAAAAAAAAAATGGATGAGTGTTTTCGATTGGTAACGTAAAAATACAGGATGTGTAGTAGTTGTTCGGGCAGGGGATTCGGTGCCCCTGCCTGAACGCGCTATTATGGCTCGGTGGCAGGGCCGGTTGGAGGCTCCACGGGCAGATGTTCGAACCGTAGAGGCGCTCCGGCCGGTCCTGGAGAAGTGGGCAGGCAGCAGCACGGGACCCTTTACATCCGGCTGGTGCAGGGGCTTTCCGGGCACTTATTATTTGTTTCTTTACTTGTTATTCTCTTAATACACTATACAAGCCCATTTCTAAAGACTAGGACAGCAGTTATGTGAAAGTTTAGTGTTGGCTCATCTCCAATACTGTGATAAAGTTTACGGGCCGTGCCTCTTTAATAAAACAGTGAATGCTATCAAAATAGTACCCACAGAATTCGTTATATTTATGAGATCCCAAAACAGCACCACATTACACTTCATTTAATAGAGGAGGGGATTCGGCATGGACAGCCGGCGCACTTTTAAACTCGCTTGTCTTATCAATTCCCTATGTAAACATAAAACGCCTAGCTATTTATTCAATAAACTGGAATGGATATCTGACGCGCACACGTATTATACTAGGTCACGGAATCGCCTATTGCTCATGCCCAGGCACACCTTATCTAAGACCAGAGGACGCTTAAAAATCGACGCTTCTAAGTGATGGAATGTATTATCCTTTAAAGAGCATTACTTTATGTAGCTCATTTCGAAGCGTTCAATATATTTTGGGAGCTCTCAGCCTACTTAAAATTTAATTTTATAATAATACTAGCGGCCCGCTCCGGCTTCGCACGGGTACAAAATATATAGCCTATATTTAATGGATGTTATTATACATATAAACCTTCCTCTTCAATCACTCTATCCGCATATTAAATACCGCATTATAATCCGTTGAGGAGTTTTAAAGAGCATACATAGGGATATAGGGACAGAAAAAGCGACTTTGTTTTATACTATGTAGTGATATTACATATTTCTTTCATTGTAAACCTGATATAAATACAACCTACTGGGTACTATGTAATCATTGTCATTAATCTATTTAAATGTAATTCTTTATCAATACAAAGAAGAAAATGTTGATAAGGACAACAGCTAACGTCTCATAGAAAGGAAATGTATGTAATGGTTTTTGCTTAATAAGTTATATAAGTATCTCAAAAATAAAATAAATAGGTATATATTTTTTAACTGCCAAATATTAAAAAAAAACCGAAAACGTATATAATGTATTAGGTACGTATTAAATGTTAGTGCTCCATTTACACCAGGCTTCGACAGAATATCAGCAGTCGGCATGATTTGTGCTGCTGACTTGAGTCCAGGACCTTTTTGTCTTTTATTGTTTGTGTAAATAAATGATGCTTATTATTATTATTTTTCATCACCCGTAATTAACCGTTTAAGAAATGGGTCGGAATTGTTACGTTTCAACAAAGAATCACAAATGGAAACACGTTGCATTAAGTTGCTCTCAGTGAGACCATGTGGTACCCAAATATCAAGTTTTTTCATGTACCCAGACTTGGTGAAGACAGTAAATGACGTACAACTGTTTTGTGAACAACATCCAGTTCTTCAGCAATATCGTAGCTACTAATAATTGTCGATCTTGCTTTTGCTTGCTTGAAAAATAATTGATAAATGGCGGGAACTAGAAGCGGCGGTAGCCTAATGGCTAGCTAAGGCATCGGTCTCGCAATCGTGAGGTCGCGGGTTCGAATCCTACCCATTATTCTACCGACGTGAACCCACTTCTAACACAAGCCTTTGAGCTTAGCTTAGCTTAGCTAACAAGATTGCTAGTAATGTGGGACTTACTCCCACATTGCTAGTTATCTTTATAAAAAAAACTAGTTCTTTTTTACAGTCAGAATGTCAACATTTAATGGTATTAAAACCAGCCAGTTACATTCAGTACTAACAATAGGTACACTCAAAATACGAAAATACTTTTGCCCCATCCTATTAATGTATGTGCTACTCCAGTCAAACCTTTAATAAAAACAATAATAATAATATCTCGGGACAACTCACACAGCGCAATCTGATCCCAAACTAAGCAGAGCTTTTACTAAGGAAACCAGACAACTGATAAACACAAATATATTTCTAAATACATACTATTCATACTAAACCCCTTAAACGCATATATTATAGATAAATAACTCAGAGGCAGTCGCTTTTAGACCTTTCAAGCAATTTTTAACAATAAGGAATGACTAATAGTGTCGCCGTGTGGTGCCGGCTTTGCCGTGTGGTGCCGGCTTAAGAATAGTACCACCCCATCTCTTCCCGTGGGTGTCGTCAAGGCGACTAAGGGATCTCACACCGGAGGACGGGCAGCAGCATCCTCTGCGTACTTAAAACCTTACTGCGATCGCCAACCCGCTCGCCAAGCGTGGCGATTATGGCAATTACCCCCAGGATCTACATACTAGTAGGTTCTACTGGGGAGACCCGTGCCCAGCAGTGGGCCATCATATGGGTTGATATGTAATAGTGTCGAATGCTTTTTTTAAGTCAATAAACACGCCAAGTGCCACTTGTTTTTGATCAATCTTTGTTTTTATTTCTGTTATTTAATCTAGGGTAGCACTTATGGTATTCGACTTTGAGCGAAACCCATATTGTTGGTCATATAAAAAGTTAATTTGTGTTAGATAGTCGTTAAGTCTTTTGTGAATATTTTTTCTAGTATTTCAGAAAGCATTGGCACAATTGAAACTGGACGGTAGTCACCTGAGTTAGTCTTACAACCCTATTTGCATATAGGGAGACCTTTGCAAGGGTGTCTGGGAACACTTCTTCGTGCAGTAGGTATCTTGTTTAGACAGTCCGTAAGATTATGAATAATTAGGTATTTGAATGTCAAATCAATCAATAACATTAAATTATTTTACACTTACCAAGTAATAATGTGCCTTTAAATGATCTTAAAAATATAAATTCGTGCAGAATTTCATATGTTTTAGTATTTATAATCATCAAAATAAATACTAAAAGTAAATTATTTGAAACCAGAACATAATGACGTCACAATGTTAAATTGCATACAAATCTCTATAGAACGAATCGTTTTGACATTTTATAAAAAGATACTGATTTGACTTGACATTCAAATACCCAATTAGGTCTTTTACGCATTTAAGGGCTTTAGTATGAATATTATCTATTATTGAACTAGTGTTTGAGTCAAGATTATTTTAGTTAGGTACTAGGAGAAAATTGCGAAAGTCCAAATTTGGGGAGGCAAGGAGAGTAGTGTGACATTTTTCGTAAACGTTCACTCATGCATAGACCAACAGTGGCAAAGTTAGTTAAAATACATGATATCTCAATCTGCTCGAGCGTTACTGAGTAAAGGTACCTAATGTATGGTAGGTAGGTATGCGCCACTAGGCAGTTAGGTATTCTTGCAAAAAACAGTTCTTTCTTGGTGCAGTGTCAATGATGGCTCACTTTATTATGGAGCGGAAACTCACCACGCCTTCTGTGTTTCAATATCATTTACTGCTTCCTATCAATTTTGCTTTCAATTATTTATAAGGCGCAAGAATATTATACCTTCAATATTTTGGAAAGTTCCATGCTATACCCATAGCCGTGCCTTTGCTAAGATTATGTAAGAAGAAAAACCGGACACAACAAAGTTAAAAACTGATTTATAATTAGTACAAGTGAACCGGACTATCTATACTAATATTAAAAACTGAAGTGTTTGTTTGTTTGAACGCGATGATCTCGGGGACTAGTGGTCTGAATTGAAAAAATATTTTAATGTTGGATAGCCCATTTATTGAGGAAAGCTATATGCTATATACCTCATCACGTTGCAAAAGAGGGGGAAAACTTATGCAGACGAAGTTGCGCGGGTCACCTAGTCTACTTAAATAAGAGCTGTCAATTACATACAGACATCTTAATCTGCCAGAAAGTGAGAGATTTAGCCATAAGAAAAACAGAGCTAACTACTTTCGTAACTGCCATAGTTCAAATTATTAACTTCTCACTTGCTTGCGAGGAAGTAAAGTCACTGTCATTAGTTATATATAGCACTTTTATATGTAGTTGATATAAAATACAAATCGCTGGCGTCGAATCTTAAAGTACCTACAGACAATATCTGCGAACAGCAGCAATACAGTTCAAAATTGTACAATAAAATGTTATTCCCGCGAGGTTGTCCTTGTTGATAGAAGCCTGCGTAGTAACTCCGACACCGGGTGGGAATCCGGTTTGGAAAGTAGGTACTCCATAAGTGCAGTTCAATGTTCTATGAATTCTCGCCTCTCACAGCCAGACTTTTCACATAGGCATGAGTATCGATTATATTAGGTATACACATAAATATAGAAAGAATGCATGTAGATATAGAAATGTTACCTAAAAAATTATAATCTCACTCAGCCAATCCACGCCTCGCTTTGCCTCGCCAGCGTAAAACCAGTTTCAACATGGATTAAAATGCCTGTAGTTTTGCTCGCTTAGAACACAGATTACTTTCTTATTTTGTAATTAGAAGGCACCTAGATTATAGCGATCAAAGTAATCGACCAATGTCCTCCCCGGCCTGTACCTAGTAACTGTCTCTAATAGTTTTTGTGAAGATAGTTTTAGGTTAGATAACCAAAAACTATCTTCACAAAAACTATATACAATATCCTTATATAATACTAGCTGACTCGCGCAATTTCGTCTGCGTAATTTTTACTGATTTTGTAACAGTTTTCATTGCTGCTCCTCTCCTATTGGTCGAAGCGTGATGTTATATAGCCTATAACCTTTCTCGATAAATGGGCTATCCTTTAGTAAAATAATTTTTCGATTCGGATGAGTAGTTCCTGAGATTACCGCGTTCAAACAAACTCTTCAGCTTTATAAAATTAGTAGGTACCTATAGGTAAATAAAGATAATTTATAGATTGTGGTTCCACATTACTAGCAATCCTGTTAACCCATTCAGCTAAGCTCAATGGCTTGTGTTAGGAGTGGGTTGGGGAATCCTTACTTTATATGCTATAGAAAAAGCACATGATATCCAGGCTGACGTGGCATCATTGAAAGTGGGGGTGAAAAAGATAAAGATACCACGCTACGTTGTCCTTGGGATTATAGTTAATAGGTACATCTAGGCGTGGATCCAAGGGACGGGACGAGGAGCAATTGCCCTCCTTCCCACCACAATCGCGTGCCCCCCCCCCCCCCAGTGGGTATGCCAACTTAATTACTACAGCAATGACCAACAGTAGGTAACGACGACTACGGCTCAGTATTAGTTGAATTTTATGACATAAGGACATAGTTTACCTTGCACTATTGACATTGCATTGCATTGCTTCAAAGTCCACAAATTCCTACTATGTAGGTACCTACCTATCTAAAAACGCTACTGTTACTGGCTGAACTTTGTAAATACAGTTGAATGTCAAAAACTATACAGGTTCAACTTTAATTCAAACTCATATTACAACTATTAAAGTAACTCTGTGTGTGTTAAGTTTTCACGCTTAAACCGCTAAACCGATTTAGATGAATTTTGGTATGAAGATACTGACATAAAGATAGTACTTATCAGTACACGCAAACTGAAGAAAAGATGACATCAAATGGACGAAACCGCAACTTAAAACTGGTTAAAATCGATTGGATTATAAGAGCAATAGAATGAAAAGACCACTTAAGATAGGTATAAAGCTAGAGTGAATTTGTAGGTGTACGTAAACAAGTTAAAAAAAACATATATGGTTATATAACATGGCGGATGTTCGCATAATTTGATAGCTAAATAAAGCCAAGGTCAATCCTGATGACATAAGCAAACAAATCTACGATAGATACGAAACTATTTGATTAAGTGCATGACTTATCAATATGGACTTGTACGTTTATCACACACCAACGACATTATTGATAACGAGGTGTAATTACTGTGAAAAAGAGAACAAAATAACGCAGACATGAATTTAGGATAATTACCTAAATAAAAATTCTAAAATGTTTAGAATTCTAAAATTTCTCAGAGTAAGGCACTGATTAAATAATTTGAATGAATTTAGCTATTATTTCAAAAATACATAATATATGGTCTATTTAAGTATTTTTTGACATTGCTGATAATGTACTTCAAGAGGGACAAAACTATAAATAGCAATTAAAAGACAATTAAAAACAAATATCTAAAAAATGGTTTATTTATATAATATATGTATAAATGTAATATTTGTATAAGAAGCACAGATTTATAAAGTAGTAGTAAGTAAATAGTATGACATTCAATGCACCTTTCCACAGCAACCTGAACTAAAATAAATATTATTGTAACATCAGTTTTGGTGTACAGCCATTCTTATTCTATAAAAGACCCAAGTTTCCCTACAAGATTAAAATTACAGAATAAAACCTTGTTGCTTAGTATCTATTATAAAATAGCACCTTTCAGTTCTTTATTTTATTTTACAAATTAGCATGATATTTCTTGAAGGGAGCCAAACCAGATGCAACTTTGCTGCCCAAATCAGGGTGAACTTGAGTGAACATCTTAATAGCCCTTTCTTGGATGAAACCAGCAGCATCTTTGAGATGACCGACGATGTTCGAGACGGCACGCTGCTTCTCGGCGTCATCAAAAACTTTCTTGAACAGGACTGTGGCCTGAGAGAAGTTGTCCTCAGTCTGACCACTGTCATATCTATCCACATCCCCACTGATATTGTATCTGGGCTGTAAACGCTGTGCACGGGGGCACTCCTGTGGGCCGGAGAATGAGTTGGGGAAGTAGTTAGGGCAACCATCCTGGTTGTTTATGGCTTGTGGTCCATCACGTTGATAGTTGGATACAGAAACACGGAATGGGCAGTTAACAGGGATTTGCAAATAGTTGGCACCAAGACGATGACGGTGTGTGTCACTGTATGAGAACAAACGACCCTGTAACATCTTATCTGGAGAGGGCTCAATGCCTGGCACCATATTAGCCGGACTAAAAGCAATCTGTTCTACCTCAGCAAAGTAGTTCTTAGGATTCCTGTCCAAGACCATTTTACCAACAGGAATCAGAGGATATTCAGAATGTGGCCAAATCTTTGTCAAATCAAATGGATTAAACTTGGAACTTTCTCCTTGAGCCATAGTCATGACTTGAATGTGCATGGTCCAGGTTGGTTTTTCACCTTTTGCAATAGAGTTGTATAAATCTCTGATACCATAGTCGGGATCTGAAGAAGCCAATTCATTAGCTTTGTCAACAGGCAAGTTCTTCACACCTTGGTCAGTCTTTAAATGGAATTTAACCCAGTGAGCAACTCCTTGAGCATTAACAAGCTTGAAAGTGTGGGAGCCATATCCATTCATGTGCCTGTAACCATCAGGAATACCACGGTCACCAAATAGGTACAACACCTGGTGAGCAGTCTCAGGCCTCAAAGTGATGAAATCCCAGAACATATCAGCATCCTTTAAGTGTGTGGCAGGGTTTCTCTTCTGTGTATGAATAAAGCTAGGGAACAGTGTTGGATCCCTGATGAAAAAAATAGGTGTGTTGTTGCCAACCAAATCCCAGTTTCCATCATCAGTGTAAAACTTCAGGGCAAATCCTCGGGGGTCACGGACTGTATCAGCTGAACCACTTTCACCACCTACAGTGGAGAATCTAGCGGCCATTGGGGTTTTCTTGCCGATGGATTCAAAAACTTTTGCTGCAGTATATTTGGTGATATCATGGGTTACTTCAAAGTAACCAAAAGCCCCGGCTCCCTTGGCATGCACCACACGTTCTGGAATGCGCTCTCTGTCAAAGGAAGACATCTCATCGAGGAAGTTGGCATCCTGTAGAAGGGCAGGACCATTTTTTCCCACAGTTTGGATGGCAGTTTTAACTCCAACAGGTGCACCAGACTTTGTAGTGATGTAGCCAGGTGATTCCTGAAAATAAAATCAATGCACATATTACTAAAAATTGCATTAACTTGATGTTCTTCTTTGGATAAAATACAAGTTATTATTTACAATATATTTGATATCAACAGTGCAGTTAATATGTTAATTCGCAGTGCAGTACAAGGTGAACATCAAGACAGGTTGATAAAAATGAACATAATGTAATATAGACAGTAAGTACATATATACAGTCATTGACACAAATTACAAACAACATTTTAAAACTTCATCTACACTGCTAGTTATAGAAAATGATTTGATCTGGTTGTTATAATGGTTTACAAATAAATTAACATTTTATCAGTAAAAAAACAACATACATACTTAGTACAAAGGTTAATGTAATGACGCGGGCACTGATCATAGTATAATTTTAAAACAAAGCTCAGCTTAACACCACAAAACCAAACATAAATGCCAACAGCCAAAATATTATGACTTACTAATTCTTTGCCGGGTTTAAATAATTAAGCATTCGGCGTAAATAACTCATATGAACCTAAGTTATTCTGCATATATGAATGTGCAGACATAATACACTGCACTGCAATATTCACTGATTTTAAATTAATCAACAAATAATTTGACTCACTTTTAGGCTTTTCTTGAAGTTAACAAGTTGGTCGGTGGCTGGGTCTCGTGAAGCCATTTTTGTTGTTTGTTTCTTTTGTTGGCGACGAGAGCACTGCACTGAGCGCGTGTCGGGCACAAATATCGCTTGGGCGTTGCGCGTAGCTCTTATATATATAGAATTCCTAGCGATTACCAACATCACGTCAAACGAGTGCGACTGGTGACCGATAAACTTTGTTCGTATAACATACAAGTTGTAAGTGTACCTACGTACCCTGCAAGTTTAAAATATCTATCTTAAATTTATCACAATATTCAGTACCTCCATTGGTAATTATTAGATATTCTATAATAATCACTTCACTAAACTATCAAGTGTTTCTGCTGTTTTGATAGTAACATTTTTTTGTTTATGGTCATTGTGGTTTATTGTACGCTAAACTCGATGTTAGTACAAATTATTGTTGTTTTAAAAAGTAGTGATTACTTTCTCTATGAATGTTGTAGATGTTTATCTATTATGCCGCGTACACACCGGGCCAACGAATGCCAACGAAGGTTATTGATTGATTATATCTATAAATATTCTACTAGGAGTCCGATAAATAATCTGCGTTTTTTTTTTGACGTGACAACGTCATAAGTGCCTTGTAGACGATCAAATTGTTTGTCAAATGTCAAATTTTAGGTGTGTTTGTCAAATAATTTGATAGTCTAGTCTACCGCTTTGTTTGAAGTGTTTGTAAAGGCCCTGTAAAGGATCAAATATATTTATCAAACATGTTTGTCAAATTTAACGTTTTTATCAAACATTAGCAAAAAACGTTCAAACATACCATCAAACGTGTTTGTAAAACAACGTGCTAGAAGCGCCCTGCTAACGATTAAAATGCGGTCAAACACCCATCAAACACGACTTCAATCCAATTTTTCATCAAACACGTATATTGTTTGACAAACACTTCAAACAAGATGGTAGACTATTTGGCAAACACGTGAAATTTGACAATTATAATATAATATCTTGGGACAACTCACACAAAGCTATCTGATCCCAAACTAAGCAGAGCTTGTACTATGGCAACCAGACAACCGATAAACATACTGTAATATTTCTAAATACATACATATCACTACATAGTATAAAACAAAGTCGCTTTCTCTGTCCCTATATCCTTATGTATGCTTAAATCTTTAAAACTACGCAACGGATTTTGATGCGGACATTAACATCCATTAAATAGTGGAGAAATAAGGAGCGGAGCAGCATAAGAAATGTTGCAAAAACGGGGAAACACTACGCAGACGAAGTTGCGCGGGTCAGCTAGTTATAGATAAATAACACCCAGACACAGAATAAACCATCGTGCTCATCACACAAAGTTTTATCCTGGGTGGGGATCGAACCCACGACCTCTTGCGTAGCAGTCGGATACACTCCCACCGCGCCACAGAGACAAATAATTTGATCGTCTACGGGGCACTTTAGATCTCAAGCGACAAACATTTTTCTGCGGTGAATGTTTTGTGACCAGTTGTCCGAGGAGCGCAAACCAGAACACGCTGCTGTCGTAGCAGATACTCCAAATGCCTCTAAGACTACTAAGACCAACTACTAAGACCGGTGAGCCAGCGTTGGTGTCTGGTCTAACCACTACCCTTCTGATGAGAAAACTGAAAAAAAGAAGAAGGCCGCTGCCGCCCCCGCCGTTCAAGCGGTCGCAGTCTGGGAAACTGTGTTTACCGACGATGGCCGTCATCATAAGGCAGAGGGCCGAGACGTTACGTAAGGTGACGTCTCGACGGTACGAACGAAATATGATAGGGGCAAAGGTCACCCTTAACGTCACAGGCATGATTGTTTATTACAATGTCATCAATGTTTTGGCGATTGCAGCGATATGCGACATAATTGAAAATTTAAAAATAAGGTGGCACAGGCATGATTGTTTATTGAATGTTATATTAAGTTATCCGTTTTTACAATAAGCTACCTGTTCATATTCTGAATTTACCATCTAAATCACAAATTTACAATTGACCTTATACAGAAAGCTTATTAATGTATAGATGATTATTTAAACGACAGAAACCCATGGTCGTAATGCTCATACAGGAGTTACGAATTTCATTTTGTACAATTCTTAATTATTTTTGAATTTTGTGTTTCATTCTGCTTTTTAATTGTATAAACTGGTTACATAAATGATGTAAAATTCATGGTCGTAAATATAAAAAAGCAGAATAATGTGGGTATTTGTGTTAAATATTAAAATGTTATTTGCATTGTATATTCACAGAGTACATAAATAATGAAATGATTAGTAACGGTAACTAGCGATCGTACTTCATTAAATTATTTATGGTTATTTTCGTTACTATGAGATGTAATGTCAGGGATCAGATAATGTAATTGCTTGTGGTGGCGGTGTGGGTCGGGTCATCTTCCTTCCCTCCAATATGGCGAAGGGTATGATGGCTGACCCATGCGTCAAACTCGCCAGGCTCCCGTCGGGATCGGTTTTTTGGGTACGAGTCAAAGGGATTCGAGAGGGATGCGAGCGCGGTATTCACACTCTTGTTGGCGTTTCATTAAAGTACAAACGTTTGACCGTGCCGGTTGTTTGTATTTGCATTACATTATTGATTTTTTTAAATTACGTGCGTAGTAAGAAAAGCTCACATAACTTTGAGTCGATGTTGTTAATTATATATCGACATCTGTTATCGTTGAAACATCCGCCATCGTTGAAAGGTCAATAACAAATGAGCCCACCGCGAGCGTGTAAACTTAAGCTCATCTCGTGGCGGCTCGCGCTAACCTGAAGCCGCGAGCCGCGAATGTAAATACAGCATATACAATCTATCAGGTTTACGCCAATTTTCTTGTAAAGCGAGAACAAAAGGCTGATAAATATTAAATAAGTGTATTAAATCACATTTTTTGACACGTCAAAAAATGCGATTTAATACACTTAATCCAATCCAAATTCATTTGGGTACACGTACCGAAATGAAATTGAAGGCACATTTGGTGTATAAATTAAGACATCGGCAAAAATATATTTTTGAAAAACGAAGGTAGTTGTAATTTTAATGCTTCTGCATTTGAGATACATTTTTTTGGCCATTGTTTCTTTAATAGATTTTTTCCTTTTTTTATTCCAAACAAGACTTACTAGTAGCGCAAGATGAAAGCGTAAGGGCTTTCATCTTGCAAAACAGCAGGAAAAAATATCAGCAGTTATAAGTTATAACACTGGATAATCGGTCAAATGTAAAGATTTACTGGCAAAGCTGTGTAACAAACAAATATGCGTTTTGGTAAAAATGGCCATCAAATGTCAAAGGTACAGTCTATGTTGACATATATTCATATTTACCTTTTACATTATTTTTTCTAAATAACGAAAATCCGTGTTCCCTACGCCATGTTAAGTAAAAATGTAGTATTTTTGACGAGTCATACCGTCGGTGGCGTCGTCAGCACGTTTTCAATTGACGTCCATACACGTCCCTGGTGGTCAAAAGGTTAAAATTGGCCCATAACCTATAGGAATATTAATATTTTCTTTTATTTCTTCGTCAGACGAATCAGCAGGAATACCACGGACTACCTCTAATTGAGTTACACTAAATGATGGGATTAAAAACTTTGTAGTCTAACGTAAGTAACATTTAAAATAAATTCCGCGTATGCCAAATTCAACGATTCCCGCGCTTTTTTCGATAATCAGCGTTGGCTGCCGCACGCTCGTTGGCCATCGTTTGTCGCATACACACCAGCCCAACGAACGCCAACGAAGGATATTCTGCGTTGGCTCCAGGTCTACAAGGCCTTGGCAGGTACGTCCACTGTTTTCAGATTAGTGGTTCTCTGCGTCTGGGGAACATTCACATGGTCATCTGGCAACACGATCGTTTGCTCGAACCTTGCTTCAACTGAGCGCAGTGTTGCCAGATGCAGAATGTGCAAAAATCTGTATCCTGTTTCAACTCTCATTTTAACTTGAAAACTGTTTAAAATCTGTTTTTCCATTGACCTTTTGGTTTTATTGAGCATGGAAAATGCTCAATAAAACCAAAAGGTTTGAATCAAACCAAAAGGTAAGAAACCTTTTGTTTTGGTTTAAACCTTAGGTAACCTGGTTATGTGGTATAGGTTTTATAGGAATCAGATAGTATTATAAAAAGGTATTGGAAAAAGGCTCGAGCTGGTAAGTTTAATTTCGTCAGAGATTGCGGTTTAAAAATGTTATAATCAAATACCTTTTTAGATCTACCATTTTAAAATCAAAACAGAACTTTTAATTAAAACAAATTATAAAAAATATATCTATTTTAAAATCGGAATTGATTGTATTACAGGTACCTAAGTACATAAAAATAAAAAATAAGAAAATAAATTATCGAAATATTGTGTACCAAATTAAAACTTAACTAAAACAACCATCAAATTAACAATCAATAATCAGAATACGAAGATTACATAATTACCTACTTTGTTTATAAAATTACAAATTTTTGCCCCTGACTCCCGCTCGCGTGGATGTCGATTATCGTCCTTCCCAGGGACTCAAACTATCTCCATACCAAATTTTATGTAAATCGATTTAGTGGTTTAAGCGTGAAAAGTTTACTTTCAAATTTATAATATTAGTATGGATAGTAACCATTTTTATTAAACGGTTTTTAAACGGTTTTATTTAGCTCACCCCGTTTGTTTTATTTATTATTTATTCTTGGGTCAAATTTAGTAATTCAAATTTCACCCTCTTCCTGTCAACCGATTAATCTGAAATTTTGTATACACTTTGGATTTTGGTGACATATAATTATGTTTATTCATTATCATTATAAATTCAAGATGGCCGCCGCTACAAAATGGCGGATAATTTATGTTTTATTAATCCCATCAATATGGCTATCAAATGAAAGGGCTCAACAAGCAGAATACAATATACTATAAAAAATTTAAATCCAAGATGGCGGCCGCTACAAAATGGCGGATAACGTAGGTTTTATCAATCCCATCAATATGGGTATCAAATGAAAGGGCTCAACAAGCAGAATACAATATACTATAAAAAATTGAAATCCAAGATGGCGGCCGCTACAAAATGGCGGATAACGTAGGTTTTATCAATCCCATCAATATGGGTATCAAATGAAAGTGCTCAACCAGTAGAATACAATGTACTATATAAAATTAAAATCCAAGATGGCGGCCTCTACAAAATGGCGAATAACTTAGGTTTTATCAATCCCATCAACATGGGTATCAACTGAAAGGTCTCAACAAGTAGAATACAATTTACTATGCAAAATTGAAATCTAAGATGGCCGCCGCTACCAAATGGCTGATAACAATTTTTTATCAATTCCACCAATATGGGTATCAAATAAAAGGGCTTAACAAGAAGAATACAGTGCACTAAGTCTTCCCATTAAAATACTAAAATGTTGAGTTGTTAGCTCACCGACTCTCAAAGCATTCAAAATATCAATAAAAGTCTGGTCACCTTGCTGACGCATATTTTCAGTTAATTCACACAGCGTGAATAAACGCCAGAGATGTGTAGCTGGTTGGAGATGTTCTGGCTGTTTGAAAACAGGTGTTCCTGATCGTTTTATAGGAGGCAGTTGTAAAAGATCACCGAAAAGTAATACGTTTACTCCTCCAAAAAACTCATTTTCACAGTTCTTAATTTGCCTTAATCGAGCGTCCATCATGCATAACATTTGATAAGACACCATGGAAATCTCGTCGACAATCAAAAATTCTGTCTGATGCCATTGTTGCCTCATTATTCGCAAATAGTTTCCGGACAGTGGTGACATACCTGTTATGCGACCGTCTTTTTGTACAGGCAATTTTAAAGTACTGTGTATCGTAGCTCCATTTATTAATCTAGCTGCAACTCCTGTTAGTGAGCAGACTTTAACCGCATCCTTTGCGTAGCACCTATTAATTTGGTCTCGTAATAACTTTAATAGAAAAGTCTTGCCCACGTCCCAAACGTTCTTCAGCACCTGACATTTGATTTTGTATGGACTGGGTAACTAATGTAAAAATTTCCTTTTGTCCTGCATTCATAGACTGCTTAGCCTGTAAGAACTGGTCTTCATTCATTGGTAAATAAGGAACTTCTTCTTCATGGTCTAGTTCCATCGGCTCTGCGTGTTCCAGTATCTGAAATGCGTGTACTTGCGCGAATGCATTTTCAAGCTGCCTGTCACGTTCACGATATATTTCCAAGTAGGCGTTTGTTTGTCTTAAACTTTCTTCGTTGGCGAGAAACGCATCTCTGGCACTATTAAATTCTCCTAAAAGTTCAGCCTCATTGCGATACGGCATATACTGGATTAGTAAACTGTAATAATATGACTCTGGATCAGAAGCTGCTACGAAGTTAGGTACCCGTACTACAGCTGTCGTGTTTCTAATAGTCATTTTGGTGTTGTCTGTTAAAGTTATAAGACGCCTTCTTGTTGTTTGCTCGTGCGGTGCATAAGCATCGGTATCGATGCTCTCTTCATTTATAACTGGCGGTTTTGTGTAGTGTGGCTCAAGGCCTCAATTTCGTCGAACTCAGATGTATGCAACAGATGTACCTTCCGTCCGAATTGATTTCGCAAGAGACGGAGTACATCTTATACACCCGAAAGCCATACAGTTTCCAGCTAAGTACAATTACGGGACGACTGAAAGAAAAATGTTGCCTTTAATACTATCATGGGCTTCTACAATACATAAAATGCAGGGCAGCACTGTGGATCACGCAGTCGTATACTTAGGTGCGAAACTGTTTGAAGAAGGTCAAGCCTACGTGGCTCTTAGTAGAGTAAGATCTTTGCAGGGACTACGTATAGAGGAGTTGGACTGCAATAAACTAACGGGCAAGAAACCTTGCAATAATGAAGCACTAAATGAATTAAACAGAATGCGAAATAAAAACTAAAAACTAGAAAATAAAAATAGGTAAAAAAACTTTTTAAGTTAAACGGTTTTATGTTAAACATACATTGCAATGTTTAAGATAAATGTACTAAAAACCAAAAAATAATAAAATAGATACAGTCGTGGGAATTATAAACATATGCATAGACTAGACTAAAATAAAACCGTGGGGCACGTCAATTGTCTACAAATTATCGACTTAATGTGCGATAGAAGAATCGTTTAATTCGTCGTAAGGCAGTTGGCCCGCAGACGGTGAGGAAATTACTTACTATTTTCTTGCTCATGGAAATTCCAATAGTTATACACTCCATGTAAATAAAAGAGATGTTTCAACTAGTTTATCGTTGGACATTCACACTGCTGGCTGGCGAGGAATCGTTTCACTGCTCGTAGTTTGTCTTTAATCGACAAAACATATGATAAAAGTACTACTCGCTCACCACTATGAAACCCTAAAACTCGCTTATAATCGAGCTTGCTAGCTTGTTTCCACATTCTAGCCCTACTTATCACACGTCCATCGTTGTCGGTTGAACAACTGCCTAATTATAGTGTAACATTACAAAACAAACATTTTAATCAACGATTGTAGACAATTGACGTGCCCCACGGTTTTATTTTAGTCTAGTCTATGCATATGTTTATAATTCCCACGACTGTATCTATTTTATTATTTTTTGGTTTTTAGTACATTTATCTTAAACATTGCAATGTATGTTTAACATAAAACCGTTTAACTTAAAAAGTTTTTTTACCTATTTTTATTTATACTACGGGTCTTATTCCCGTGAATATTTTCAATTTCTTACGACGTACCTACAGCTCGCGCCGCTACAACACGTGTAATTGCTAGTTACACATAAACACTACTACGGGGTATTACGGGGATATTTTTTTTTTTAGTTTATTGTCAGAATCTGAATAATTAAACATTAACCAATTTAAATATATATAAATTATGACGAAAGTAGTAGAAGTAGCATCTAAGTAATAGGTAGGGGCAAAAGTATTTTCGTATTTTGAATGTATTGTTAGTGATCAAACCTCTTTGGTTGTACTGAATGTAACTGGCTGGTTTTAAAACCATTAAATGTTGACATTCTGAACATGCAATAAATAAAAAAAACTAGTTCCCGCCATAGCAGCACTAGCCTAATGACCAAGGCATCGAACTCGCATCGAACTCGCAGGTTTGAATCCTACCCTTTATATTACCGACGTGAGCCCACTCCTAACCTAAGTCATTGAGCTTAGCTGGAGGGGTTAACAAGATTGCAAGTAATGTGGGACCCACAATCACACATTGCTTTAAAAAAAAAAAAAATGTTTTTACGCAAGCAAAATGAACGTATGTGACGAAGAAATTCGGTATATTTTAAAGTTTTATTACAAAAAAGGTAATTGTGGTTGTGCGGTTTACGGACCAAATGCGGTATCAATACGAGTACCTAGCACAAATGTGGTTCAAGCATTTCAAGTCTGGATTTTTTTCTGTGAAGGTTGAGGCTCGCTCTGGACGCCCTGTTACGGATAAAATCAGTGCCATCTTTGAAAATGTGGAGCAAGATCAACGTATTAGTAGTTACGATATTGCTAAAGAACTGGATGTTGATCACAAAACAGTTTAACGTTATTTACAAAAGTCACGAAAAACTTGATATTTGGGTACCACATGATCTCACCGAGACAAACTTAATGCGACGTTTTCCATTTGCGATTCTTTGTTGAAACGTAACAATTCCGACCCATTTCTTAAACGGTTTTGATTACGGGGGATGAAAAATGCCCGAAAAAGATCATGGTCGAAGCATGGGCAAGCCCCAGAGACTGAGGCAAAGCCCGGTCTGACTCGGAATAAAGTGATGCTGTGTGTATGGTGGGATTGGAAGGAATCGTCCACTATGAGCTTTTACCGCCAAATAAAACTATCGATTCTGACCTCTACTGATGAGATTAAAAGTAGCCATTGAGAAAAACCGGCCGGAGCTGGTTCGCCAGACCGCACTCATCTAATGCCACTCAGCGAAATTTGGGAGAGCTTGGCTGGGATGTGTTAAAACGGCACATATACATATTATAAACTAGCTGTCCCGCGCAACTTCGTCTGCGTAAATTTTCCCCGTTTTTGAAACATTTCTCATTGCTGCTCCGCTCCTATTAGCCGTAGCGTGATGTTATATAGCCTATAGCCTCGATAAATGGGCTATCCAACAAAAAAAGAATTTTTCAAATGGGACCGGTAGTTCCTGAGATGAGCGCGTTTAAACAAACAAACAAACAAAGCAAACAAACTCTTCCGCTTTATAATATTAGTATAGATAAATAAAAAATTATAAGAGCTTGCAGCGAAGTGAGCTTGCAACCATGGTTTTGTACTACGATCCTCTCCAAAATGGAATCGATGGAGTGGTGTCGTCTTGGTAAAAAACCACCTAGGAAGGCCAAGGTAACGCAATCCACCAAAAAAATAATGCTTACGTTAATCTAGGATTGTCACGGAATACAAATGATTGACATAAAATATAGGAAATAAATAATAAATTTCGAGAGGCAATCAAGCATATGCGTCGTGGAAAACTTAGCAGAGGTTTTTGTGTAAATAAACAATTTTTATTTTATTTTTATTTATAGAGGTGTTCTACTTCTTGACGACAATGCTGACGTTCACGCAGCTTTAATTGCCAAGGCTGCTATTGCAAAATGTGGATTTGATCTCAATATGAAACTGTACATTTTAACTTGTGTCTGAAATGGTACATTTTGACTTTCCCTGATGCTTTTAACTATTGACCTGGGCTTATAATGAGACCGAAAATCTATTTAAGAGATTGATATAGTGCTTTAAACGAGTATTTGTAAAAAGTTTAATTTTATTTTTACTGCATACTGTTATTATTTTCATAAAATATTGTTATTGCATGATAATATTGTTTTCATTATCAATTCATTATAAATTTACTGTAAATTTGATTCACATACTCTTGTTTATAATATAAATACTACTTTGTTTTTACTGCATTACACAATATGCTATAATGAATAATACTATACATCTAAGCACCCAGGGAGGGACAGGTTTAGGGCAGGGCAGGCGGCGTACTGCCCAGGGGCATCCACAAGAGAGGGGCCGAACCATCAGGGCCTAACTTGCGTGCACAAAGGGAAGAAAAATTTTAAGTTTAGCGTTAAGATGGTTCAATTTTTGCACTCCCATAAAATCATCGGAAGTCTCGGGTTCGATTTCTGGGTCTGAACTTCAAATTTTTCTTTCAAGTTTAGTTAAAGTTTTAGTTCGAACTACGTTTAATCTTGAGATTTTCCAGTAAACTTAAAATTTACCAGCTATTATCTAAAAAAAGACAATTTCTGCGACCATCGTCCTCGTTTCGAACTTTTACACTCACGTTAAGAACCTCTTAATATCCCCCTAAGTATTAAACAAACGGAAACATAGCGGGGTAAAAACCCCGCTATGTTTCCCCCAAAATTAACATCTTAGCCTCAGCGGAGTCAGACCTCTCCCAAACCTAAATTCTGGCCCCGCCACTCGTACCTACTTTGGTTATTTATGTCGAAACAGGTTATTCTAATTTTGAATCAGTATGTAAGTAGGTACTTGGGTACCTACTAGGTATAAACATAATAGCATTTGTCTACCAAAATTCACGTTTCCCGACAATAGATTGTTACCTACCTCCTAGACCCCGGAGCATCCATTTATCTTTCTTTGCTTTTATGTTCAAACCTTCACAAAAATCAAAACAGGTAATTAAGTTTTGTTGTTATGGTGATTTATTTATAGGCAGGCAGTTAAGTACGAGACCGTAGTAGGTAGGTACCTAGTATTATACATATCTACCTATCTAATTGTAAAAAGGTAACCTATAATTTTAATCAAAATCCTTGACCCAAGTTTACTAAAGGTAATTGTTTTGTTTATGAGTCGATCGTAATTATACCGCGATTAAGTAATGATTCGATTAATCAATGTAGATATATAATTTTCCTTCGAGTAAATGAGTTTTATTATTTGGATAATTATTCAGTAGGTACCTACCTAACAACCAATTTCTTTTAAATATTCTACCTTTCTAATTCCATAAAAAACAATATACTTAACTTCATATTTTAACATCACGTGTCGTAATAAAATTTTTGACCAACCTCGTAGGTACCGTGTTGTTCGTATTAGATCTGTTCTTCTTAATAATAGGTACAGTCAGGTACATAAACACCTACCTACCTTACAACCAATTAGTGTGGTTAGTATATTTGTTATAATTCGAAAGTTCCTAATTTATTCTACAGTACATGTTATTGTATTCAAATTATTAACCAAATACTTAATAGTGAAAATCTCGGGAAACAATGTTGTCATGGTATTATATAGGTACGTTTAACGTAGCAAACACTGTGACGTAAAGTAATTATACAAAGTAGTAGTAGAGGTTGCCTAGGAATCAGCCATTATTGCCAAAATAAATTAAGAAAATAATATTTCACTCATTTTCAACTTCACAACGCTTATTTTAGTTAAGAGTACCTACAATTAAGTACTAGGGTACTTACCTGCACTAATGGCTTTTCTTTGGATTGCAAGGAAGGGTTATGTTATTCGCGCGTATCTTGTTTGAATGTGATATTCCTTATTACCTGTTATGTTTCAAACCACAAGACGGATTTAAAGAAATAAGACGTCGTTAGATTTGTCTTCAAAGCCCAAGTGCTATTAGCTATGTGACGTTTAAAAAAAACAAACATGGCGGCTGTGAGATGTCAAAAACAAGAGGTGTGAAAAAAAAAGTTTTATCGAATAATAAAGGGTATCAAATTAAAGGGCTATTTGTAATCCTTACAAAAAGGTCAATTAGGTCCTTACATGACTGCAATATAAAAAAAGTCAATTATCAAACATCCTTTTTTCGATTTTTAATACTTAGCAATACTGAGCTGCGATAAAAGCTGCGGAGGCATTATTGAATCTCGATGAACTTGGTATTTTGCCTCCGACAGCATGATATTACATAATATGTAGGGGATCTTGTTTGCATCTTTTTTGCACAGGCGGGTTTTTTATTTTTATAATTTATTTTTTTAGTGGTTGTAGGATGTAACCGATATAATCTTTTAGAAATTTGTTTTAAAGTCGTTCTGAAAAGAAAGTACTTACCTATAAAGTTGAGTCAGTATGTATACAGCTTTATCAGCATTAACCTACATCACAAAACTATGCTCAGTGCTGGAGCCGTTGCCATATGAAAAGATCCGATTTGAATAACTGGACCAGAAAAAGAGCGTAGGTTTAATGGCACTTACGCCCTTTTGTTGAGAAACTCAGTTTTTCGGCAATAACTCGATGATGGTATGGATATACCGCCATTGAGACCTTGTCCGAAATAATTTTAATTAAAAGTATTTGTTAAGCGCTATCTTTTTAAATTATTTTCATAACATTAAAATGTTTTTAAAAGACCTGTCTGATGTGCCACACGTTGATGTTTGTCCAAAAAATGATTTTTCACCTCCTGTTACATCTATGGAGTCCCCTCCTCCTAAAAATATTTATTTTTATTATTTAGCTATTAAACTAAGTAGCGGCTACTACAAGACACCTTTTCACCAAATTTAATAAATATTCATTGTGACAGACATACAGACGGACACGACTAAACCATAAGGGCCCTGTAACTATAAGGGTTTTTGCCATTTTGACTACGGAACCCTAAAAATAAAATCATTCGTTTACTTGGGACAAATATACCTAATTATCAAACATATTTCATTATTGATAACATTATGTTGTCAAGTTTGTGAACTACAAAATGAGATAGGTACCTATCTACTTAATTTAATATCTATAGGTAGGTATGATTTCGCTACAAGCGTGGGTTGAGGTGTTGTGTTCTGATAGGTACAATGTCAAAGACACGTTTTTTAACAAAATTATCTAGATGACCTATTATGTAGTAAGAAAACAATATTGTATTCAAGTAGATAGACTGTTGCTGGCGAAAAGCTACAACACGTTTATAATGAAAGTGATAATTCTATCAATAACTCAATTCACATGTTTTCACATCTGATTATTACAAGTACAATCATCCTCGGAAACTTATTAAGATGTATGTTCGGGTCGTAATTGTACAATACTGCAAATCATAAAATAAAACAGTTATAAACAAAGTACAAACTTTTTTAAAAAACTTATCTGAACCTTTTTTTTCAATAAACAATTTTTCAATAGACAAATGGGATGCGCACACAGATTTTACAATCTGTGGTTGCCCTCTTGTAAACGCAACTATTCACAGCCAACCAGATGTAGACCACAGAGCAGACATGCTGAAGTTACCTACATTTTGTGCCAAGGCTTTGCTCTAGTCTTATGTAAATCAACTTACATAACGTTTGTGATTTTTAAGTATTTTTATACCAATTTAAACAAATTAAATGACGTAAATTGTACCGTAATATTACCGTACTATATGACATTTTACTTATTCTGTGGTAATATGAAGGATCCACTCCAGCAAAGCCACGCCTGGTGTTGTCGAATTCGACAACACCGGGCGAGGCTCGTTGTTGGAGTGGTTAACGGCAGGGACGGTAGGCTCCAGCGTATTTCCTTCATACATTTAAATTTGTTTAAAAATAAAACTTATTCTTAATTTTTCATATTCGTACTAAACGTATCGTGAGTATGCACTATATGAATAAGTAGGTATCATTTTTATTCATTTTATCATGTAATTTACCATTGCTTTACTGTTATCTTACTGATAACTAAAAGGCCACGCGACATAAGCTGATTTCTACTTAGTACGTAAAAATATTTTATTGTCCATATCATTATCGACATTATAGTTAACACTAATCATGTTATGTAAACTCGCAAACGAAAATAAGTTTGTTTTCACTTCACTGAATAGGTAATAACATCGCAGTAGGTATTATATCTACAATATATTTATTACAATAAATTACAAGAACATATATCGCGATATAACTTGATGTACTAAAAGTGAGTAGTCTCAAGAGACCCTTTGCGAATGGGACGTTCTACATCTAAACAATTAAGGAATTAAGAGATCCAGCCTCCCTTCCGCACTGGGTATCCCAAGATTTTGGTTAGGGAGAGGCTTACCCTAACCAAAATCTTGTGTTTCTCACTGACAGTGTAAATATATTTATACCTATCCCCGCTTGTTGCTTTAGCCCACATTGATGTGAAGCAATGGTTACTACGTGGGCCATGGTCTTAGGAGCTATTAAGAAGCCTAGTGGTATAAGCTGCTAAGACCATGGCCCGTGTTCAAAACAAAGCCCAAAGTTCGCACTTTGTGTTATTTGTTTTCCCAATATTGCGGAAACCAGGATGTCTTAGAATCAATAATGCCAAGAATCCTCAGTGGGCTAGCGTGGCGGATTACGACCCGTAACTAGTCACTCCTAGATCATGTTGACAAAGCAGTGGGAACCTTTTTAGGCTATTAAAAAACATGGTTAAAAGCGCACATACAGTAGATGATTGCTACTACAACAATGTAACAGTAACACGTGTGATAGCAAGATCAGTTTTAGGCTAACCAGTCCCTGCTAAACAAGGCCTGACCAGCGACTAAAATTATTATTTCGATTTAAATATAATATATTATATGACTTTTGTACCAACGTATTTTTTGATGTAAATACTAAGATATCTTCTTTATTTTTTGATGTAAGTATAAGACATTTTCTTTAGCTGACTCGCGCAACTTCGTTTGCGTTATTTCCCCCGTTTTTGTAACATGTTACATCGATGCTCCGCTCCTATTGGTCGAAGCGTGATGTTATATAGCCTATGACACTCACAAATAACGTGACTTTCTATTGGTAAAAGAATTTTTAAAATCGGTTGAGTGGACCCAGAGATTATCCCCTACAACGCTACAAACTCACAACAGCACAAACTAGGAAAATCGGTAATCGACAAAACAAAAACGAATCTGGAAAATATTGCCATTTTTTTAAAGATAACGTGCAATTTGGGATTGAGTACCACATTACTAGCAATCTTTTTAACCCCTCCAGCTAAGCTTGAAGGTTTGTGTTAGGAGTGGGTTCACATCGGTAGTAGAAATCGAACCCGCGACCTCACGATTGCGGGACCGATGTCTTAGCCATTAGGCTACCGGCGCTACACCTCAGATGTAGCTGGCGTAGCTGCCTAGCTGTTATGATTGGTCAGTTAGGTATTAAGGTATTGATTACAGATAAGACAAGTCAAGATTTTGGTATGGGGAGAGGGTGATCCCTTTGAGGGCAGGTTTTATCAAGAGGCCCTTAGCGTCCGCTTCCATCCTCCATATTCTAGTTTAATGTGTCATTCGATTTAGTAATAAAAATAACACAAATTATGTTGTAGTCTACATTATCTGTGTTATTTACATCTATTTTATCATTTTTTTTAAGACGGCTCCCGCTGAATGTTTTAAGGCCTGTGTCTCGGGGGACTTTATAAACATAAAAGTCGCAGACACAAAGTACACCCATACCCGGATCAACAATTTATGGGTCACACAAAGGCTGTCCCGTGTAGGAATCGAACCCACTTGTGTAGCAGTCGGACACACTCCCCCGCGCCACAGAGACAGCCAAAATTTACTCTATTACATTTCACTACTAGTCTCTACTCTACTTATGGATGGGTCGTGACAGTTTGACTACTGAATTATTCCCCATACTGCTGTGCTACCAGGACAGTACGCTATTTCCCCACCAATCAAGCCGCCTTAATTGGCCAGTCTGCCAGGACTGACTAGCTGTTTCATTAATAATAATAAAAAATGTCAGACGGTATTATTATCGCTCAAGCAGTACTTTTATCGCAATCAGATTAACCAAGGACGATACGCAAACCTCGGCCAAAGGTTAGCACGTATTGGGAGGCTCCTTAACATATTCTTTTTGTGGGACTCTAGCCAAAGTAAATTGATGTTATTACCCGACTGCGGAGGCTGTTTGACGGGTATGCATTTGTTTGTATGTGGGTTTCTTTGTGGCACTAAATAGACCAAACGCGTGTGCCGATTTTGATGATTCAAACGTCAATCGATTCGTATTAATCTTGCGATCGTCACAAAATATTCAAAATGGCGAGAGCCAGACGCCACATTGTGAGAGAGGACAAAATTAAAGTCAACAAACTATGTCATGTGGTGGGGCATCATCGTAGGTATTTTAAAATCATGATGAGATAACTTGAATCATTTTTACTAAAAATAACCGTTTAGGATTTATAGCGATTTAAAGTTTGTTACCAACTATTTTCACTCAAATTTTCAGTAGTTACAGTTATTACGTAACGTTACGTCTTACAATTAAGCACTAAACAGTATTAAATAAAAAAAATAAAAAAACCCGCCTGCTTAAAAAAGATTAAAACAAAATAACTTTAATCGTGCAGTCGGAGGTGGCGCGGTGGGAGTGTGTCCGACTACTACTCAAGAGGTTCGATTCCCAAACGGGACACAACTTTGTATGATTCACAAATTGTTGTTCCTAGTCTGGGTGTACTTTGTGTCCGTAAATTGCGAGTTTGTAAAGCCCCCCGCGACACAGGGCTTATACATTAATGCGAGAGTCGTCTTTAAAAAAAAACTTATTTTATCAAGCGACTTTTTTAAAAGGTGTGTTGTAGCTGCTACTTAGTTTCATAGCTTATTTTTGTCCAAAGTTGCATAAATTGTGTGTGGCGTCCCTCATCTTTTAAACCATGTGACTAAAACATATGAAACAAAAATCAAAAAGATAGCGCAAAATATATTATTTTAAACATGATCGGATATACCGTCATTCAGTTATTGCCGAAAAACTGCGTTTCTCAACAAAAGGGCGTAAGTGTCATAAACATACGCTCTTTTGCTGGTGCAATTATTCAAATCGGATTTCTTTCATACGGCAACGGCCCCGGAACCCTACACTGAGCATGGTCCGACATGGTCATGCCCGGTTTATATTATTTTATGAATGCATGTGGTGTGAATATCCGAAATAAAAAAGGTAAAGGTACCTACGTATAAAATATTATGCTACATGCTACATAGGTAAAAATTTAAAGCTTCGTAGCTTAGCGAAGTTCTTACATACGTAAGATACATAAAATATAAGTTAAGGTAAGGCACCTACCACCTACCCATTACGCGGTATTGGGTACATTCATGATGTGGCAACTGGTGGACATTTAATAGGCACCTACCTAACAGCTTTATTTATTTGTAATAAAGTCACTGACCTTATTATTTATTGCGTACCGCAGTACTCGAATTTTTATATAAGTATATTTAGCAATACCTACTTAATTATACCTCTGCACTGCGGATCCTGTTTGACCCCACAGACCCCGCCAAGGGGTCAAGCCCTCCCTCAAAACAAAGTCTTGGATCCACCACTGTACCTCTGCCCTGCCTATCTACACCTACTAAATATTATATCTTATCTTCATTATTATTATTAATTAGGGGTTACCTATATTTGCTAAATTCTTATTGATTAGGTACATTTCATAAAATTTATTTCTCGCGAGCTCCAAAGTCAAAAGGATTATCTTTCATGTTATACCGGTTTAACAAATTACGTAGGTATTTAAACTGAGACCTGCGTAAATAAATAAGCTATAGGTATGTACTTAAAGATACAAAAGATGTCAGTTCGAATTCGAACCATTCTGGAAATGATCTCAAGCACCATTTCATTCATCTATACTTAAATTATAGTACATAATATATAATTATAGCTGAAGAGTTGGTTTGTTTGAACGCGATAATCTCTGGAACTACTAGTCCAACGTCGATTTACAATCAGCTTGTTTGTAGTAAAATGGCAACGATCTAATTAATCTATTGTAAAATGTTAACTATAGCTACTTTGAAAAGAATATCATCATTATTCCTATCCGTTTTATTTTAATTTGCAGTATAAACTCAGAACAGTGGGAGAGTAGGCTTATTAGTATGCTGAGAGTAAAAAGAAGTTTAGGTTAGTGTTTAAATATACATATTTGGTTTGATACCTTTTGAGACGAAAATAACCATTTCATCGTAATATTTAAAAGTTCTAGTACCTACCATGTTACATAGGTACTAAAATTGACATAATACTAATGACTTAGTATCGGTGTGAGAAGAATGGCAATAATGTATTTAGTCAATAAATACATCCTATCCTTTTTAGGGTTCCGTAGCCAAAATTTCAAAACGGGGCCCTTATAGTTTCGCTATGTTCATCCGTCCGTCCGCAGCTTGTCTCAGAGACTGTTAGTGCTATAAGGCTGTAGTTTTGCATGGATACACATATTTAGGCTCTGACTGCTCTCTGGCCGGTACTATAGATACTCGTGTATATGTGGTCAGTTCATTGACCGGTACGACTACGACAGCCGCTGTAGGTTCAATGATCGCGAATCCACATTCACTTGAGGCTATTTCCATATTTTAATATTTGATTCCGAGATATAAAACCCGACTTTGATATCTCGGAAAAGTCCTCGTGGCAACACCCCATTGCCACGAGGACCTTTTTTACCCGACTACGGCTAAGATTAGCCGTAGTTTACTAAACTTATATAGACTGCCTTCCTTTTAGGTAAAAGGAAGGCATAAGCATTCAGAGTAGATAAGTACTTACCTAAGTCATCAAATAAATAGTTACTCGTAACAAACCACGATTAGATTTTATTGTAGGTACATATTTCCAAATTAGTTCAGTTTTCAAGTTCAGGTGCTTAGGTAAGTAAGTACCTACTTACTTGTTGTAGGACGCGATCGAGCAGAAGACAGGTAAAGCGCACAAACGATTTCGTAACTGGTTATTTAAGGAAAACGAGGTTTATTTGTTACCTATGTATGTTTCTGCTAAAATAAGAACTTACAGAACATCAACTTATATTTCATCAGAATCGTAACGTCACATTACGATTATTAGAAACTAAATATTATGTATCACGATTTGAGACATTTTTAAATAAGTATACATATCCAAATGATTTAAATACACATCACAGGCATACAATTATTTAAAAATATTTTGAAGAATATGCTACGGACAGATGGCTTTAAGTTGTGGTTGCAAATTCTGTATAGGGATGCAATGAAATGATATTGTATATTGCACCTTGTTCTATTCAATTAATCATCCACTCAAAGCGAGTTCCACTTTACTTGCTGCCGCGCGTCGACGATACTTCTCGATGGTAAGTAATATTACTTTCCTAGACCTGTCTGCCAGAGAAAGTACCTACTACTTACTTCGGAACCTACTTGCGTAATTCTACTCATGCCACTATTGTTTTCAAAATAAGAAGTTATTAATAAATATTTTAGGTACCTACTTAAATACACTGTATTGTGTAGAGTCAAGAGAGGAGATACATAGGTCGGTGCTATCTTTGTGCATTGATAATGAACTCTTTGAAGCACGTTGACATCAATATGAAATAAGTATGTTTTCTTATTTCTGCGATAATAAGCGATACCGTTTATGTAACAATTTATATATTAGGTACATACAGTCCTCTTCCTTTTGAGCGGAGGCAATAGATACAATTAATCGAAAAGAGTAAAAATTGTTTTTATTTTACACATTACTTTTGACCTTGGTATTACTGATCACTAAGAGGTTGTGGGTTCGATTCTCGCACAGGATACCAGGAGTTTGGATATACTTTGTGTCTGTGACAATATTATATATATATTGTCAAGACACAAAGTATATTCCCTAGTATGAGAGATGTCTTAAAAACGCAATAAAACTATTTTAAGGGTTCTGCCATCCAACGAGCTTGTTTACGCAATGAATTTCTCTAAGGAATGATTACTGTAGTACCAAACCAGCAAGTAGTATCTAACAGTAGCCATAATAGGAATTAAATCCTAGACCAATAAGTTCCTTGTTTATATAAATTAGAATCTTATGTGTTTAGTCATATAGTTACTCCATTCGTAGGACCTAGGACCCGTAGATACGAGTATATTCTACCATTAGATACGTCATAAGACAGTCCCTCCCTATGAGGTTAGGTACCTAATTCCGCTGCACTTGAGTCATGGCCTAACAGCGCAGATGCTTAATATATAAACAAGACCCAAACTTAAATGTTCAAAACACCTGAATACAAAAAAACCGGTTAAATGCGAATTAGACTCACCGAACTAACGTTGTGTATGTTTGGTACCCCCCCACCAAAACGGCTTATTAATCTACTAACGTGCACCAGTGTGTGTGAATTGGAATTAAATTTGAAATTATCGAACATGTGAGTGAATTAAGGATTTCGGTTGATTTTGGATTTGGCTACATTATTTTAGAATATACAGAGCGATTAGCTCCAATCTACTAATTTTATGGAGCTGAAGAGTTTGTTTGTTTCAATGTTTATTTGAAACCGATAATCTCAGAAACTACTAAATTCTTTTAGGTTGTATAGCCCATTTATCGATGAAAGTAATATGGGCTATATAACATCACGCTTTGACCAATAGGAGCGGAGCATTCATGAAAAATGTTGCAAAAACGGGAAAAATTGACGCAGACGAAGTTGCGCGGGTCATTTAGTATGATGTAAACGTACATAATGTGTGTAAGTACTAATATCAAACAAACATTAAAAATACTTTAAACATACGTAAGACCTACCTAGATGTCTAATTTAAACCGGTGCCTAATCGGTCAAATTTATCATAAAACACTTAATTACTTAATAACAAACATTAATAAATGTAATAATGGACCAGTATTTTTTATTTTGGTGTAACTATAACCTGACTTTGACATTGTTATCTAGAACGATAGTTAAGTTTATTAGCTTAAACTGTGATCTTTTAATGTGCTGATATGATGATTACTTTTTTAAGTACCACTTACTTATTTGAAATCAAAGTTTTTATTCTGTACCTACCTAATTTTCTGATAAAATGTTGTGCAATATTGTGCGATTCCGGCAATAAACTTGTAGTTATTATCAATTAAAAATGCAACAATCTTCGTCAACACTAAATTGATTTCATAATATTAGTATTTATTTTTATAACTTTCGTACGTATTTGTAATCCATACATATTAGAAGGATTATTTACCGATAGTTTTTACTAAAAAGTTTCTGTATTCATTTGTTACACAAAGACGGCTGTTTACCAGAAAGAGGACACCACCTCACCAACCAGAACTAGCAGTAATCTTTATAGCTTTTCTTTTAGCTGTCAACAAAATTTTGTCATAAAAGATCAAGATCACAAGAATAGACTTGTATATCAAGTCTATTCTTACGATACCTACCTACACTTTACTCTGCCTCTTTCTATATGCTTTCCGCTGTGCAGTAGACTCCTTTAATGCCTTGACTATTTATATTCTGTGAAAATACAATGTCATTAGTTACCTACCAAACCTAAGAAAAATTATAACTTTGCGCCAGTTTTGATAAAATATATAATAAGTACCTGCTTAGCAATTATCGTTGGTAAGCTGATGATTGATAATAAAGGTATGTGAAGTAAACATATAGGTAGGTACCTACCTACATACCGATGTTATATAATCGATACAACACAAATATAGATATATCAATCTATCTTCCAGCGATATAGCTACCTAATAATGCTATCTTACGTCACATTATTAGAATATATTAACGCGTCGCGCCGTGTGTAAATACTTTAACCTTCAGTAAGGTTAGGTACGATGGTTGACTATTGACATGAAACACAGTCTACTGTTTAAATTTTCATATATTAAGGTACCACGTGTTTATATAACTTACGTCGATTTTTCGAGAAATAAATATTCTTACTGCGTTGTTCAATGACAAGTCAAGTAGGTATTTATTGCATAACTTAAAAAACAACTACTATATTGTATGTAGGTAAATCAAATATAAGTAAGTAGGTACCTAAGTATCTACTCATTATAAAAAGTAGAACCAGTCTCAGATTAACACAAACAGGCCTGTAATTTATTTACTTCTGTTAGTTGATCGTTATGAAAGCGTAAAAGAAAGAAAAAGTCTGTCCTCCTAAGCGCAAGAGTAAATTTCTTCTACTTCGTAGCTTTAACAGCTTGGATCAGGAACGTTTATGGGTTGATGCGAGTAACATTGATTTGACTAAGTAAGTTGTAGAGATGTAAATAGACGCCACATTCATGACTCCATCCAAAATCTCAACAGATGGACGGACGGATTTTAGGGTTCCGTTTTTACCATTTTGGCTACGGAAACCTAAAAATTACTCCATTAAGACTGTTTATAGCCCGCACTCCAAGGATTCGAAGCTTTTACGGATGGCAAAGGATGTTATTCCGCTCCTGGTATGTACAAGGTGGTGGTGCAGTTGCGGTAGTGGTATGTACAAGGTGGTGGTGCAGTTGCGGTAGTGGTATGTACAAGGTGGTGGTGCAGTTGCGGTAGTGCCTATATCGGACAGACCAAAAGGAGCAGACAGGGTCAAGGAACATATTGCGGCTGTAAAAAATCCGTCAAGTTTACAAGTCGACTATCGCTAAGCATTTGTGTTGGAATCAGGACCAAATCACTGAGTGCGCGAGGCCGTTGTGATTAAGTAATACAAGAATTTCAACCGAGAAGATGGGTAGCGGCTATCACCATCTTGGAATCTGGTTATCAACAAATGTGATCGTCGCCGTAAATACACCGCGCCTCAGTGTAAAAACGTCATAAGTGTAGTATGTAAAAGTAAAGACCAGGCGAAGGCAGTTAATAAAAACCCGGCGTCTCACGGAGACATCGCTCTGCTGCCATCAGTCGAATCAATCGAATCGATTTTAAATAAACGAAATAATAACTTATTTGCTATTATTAACTTAGTTGCAGTTGGTAAACTAACGGCTACCTATGTCGATGTATGGGGAGAACAGTTTTCTAATGGCAAAGTTAAGTTTGTCCCTCAGTCCTCAGTTCTTCGCGACTCAATTTGGGAATCGAATATTTACATAGGTAATTTTGTACGAGACTCTCGGTGCGAGTCCGATTCGCACAAAATGGCAAAAACGGAACCCTTATAGTTTCGTCAAACAAAATGTCGTAAGTGCCATTATCATACGCTCTTCTGCTGATGAAATTATTCAAGGCTGCGGAACCCTACACTGAGGACGGTCCGACATGCTCTTGCCCCTTTTTTTAATATAAATATACCTATAAACTAAATCATTAAATCTATACCACATGATAATTATGACTTCTTATTAATAAATACAATAAATGCATTTATGAAAGATAGAAAAATTTGAAATCCAGACTCAGGAATCGAACCCGAGACTTCCGTAGCCAAACCGGGGCCAGAAGCGAACCACCTATCTGGACTATGTTATTAGATTTCGATTTTTCTATCTCTTGTTGCTCGCGAAATTAGGCCTTCGCAGCGACATCTAGTCGGTAGTTAAAGAACTATCACGGCTTTTGTTATTGCTTCGTTACAGAGAGCATTTTAACAAATTAAGATGTCGCAGGCCGAATATTGAAGTAATTTTTATAGGCATTTCTTGCCAATAACTTTACAAATACAATAAATGCATTTTTAAAGATAGAAAAATTTGAAAACCATACTCAGGAATCGAACCCGAGACTTCCGTAGCCAAACCGGGGCCAGAAGCGAACCACCTATCTGGACTATGTTATTAGATTTCGAATTTTCGTTACAAATGCAACGCTTATGAAAGTCAGACAAAATTTGGAAATACTTATTTTTACATACTATTCAGTACATTCCTTTTAGTTACTTTTAAACACACAACATAGGTACTAAGCTAGACTACGTTTGAATTTAGCGGCACAATGCTAAGCGACGCCGTCGCACAATGTTTTGTAAAGCACATTTTGCAAACATCGCATTTTTAGGGTTCTGTAGCCAATATGGCAGAAACGGAACCCTTATAGTTTCGTCATGTCCGCCCATATATCACAGGCAGTTTACTCAAAAACTGCACAACGTATTTAGATGAAATTTGGAGTATAAGTCTCTTGTATAAGCCGCTACATAAAAACATACATAGGTATAAATTACACTCAGCCACAGAATAAACTATCATGCTTATCCATCACACAAAGTTTTATCCTGGGTTGGGGTCGAACCCTCGAGTATAACAGTCAGGGTCACTAACCATTAGACCAAAGTTAGTTAGTAGTTAGTTTTACATATTTCGTCAGTAGGTATATAGGTACTCGTACTCCGACGTGCAAATTTAAAATCGGCTATTACATTCATATTCATTATCAGTATCTAAACCATTACAAAAAAACATCATAAATGGCACTCCAAATTTAACAAAACTTTAAAAGAAGGGTAGGTACAGTACTCCAAAAGTAATAATGCGCATAGAAATCTTCGGAAATCTTCGTCATTGTTCGGCAACGGTCGTATTACCCGAGCGTCGAAAGACGATATTTATATAGAGTGGTTAAGAGCAATTTCTCTATGCCTAATTTTATATATTATGTGTTTTGTGCTAAAACAGATTTGATTTACCTGTAACGAAATTTGATTCGATAATTCCATGTAAGTAAATAGCGAAAACGCTACAATCATTGTTGGAGTGATTAGTTTTCAAGTGTCTTACCGAAGTTGGTGTAATTATGGAGGAAAAGGTTTAAATAACATAAGGTTTTATTAGAAGGAGAAAAAAACGTTTTCAAATAGAGGTTTACATAAAATATAATCAAAATCTCAGTTCAAATTTGTTTACAGCACTAATCATTCCAGAAAAATAATACAATTATAAAAAAATTAATCAGAATCGAGGAAGACCTCTATTCCCGACATCGCAGATTCATCAGAAGTTTCATTATGCTCTTGTTCATTTACACTTTCCTCACTGCTATCACCTGTGTAAATAATCAGTTTATCGGAATAACTATCGATTCTTGGCTCAAATTTTCTATATTCATCTTCGCATTGAACCGCATGATCAGAAACTTTTTTCCATTCTTCTGGTCCTATTTTATTGATTTTTTCTAATATAGCATCTTTAACTGACGTCACAGTCATTGCAATATTTCTCTTGGCCACGTGTTGCTTTATTTGGGACCAAATATTTTCAATAGGGTTAAAATCGGGATGATATGGTGGCAATCGTATAATTTTATGCCCATGTTCCTCCATTATACGGTCAATGGCAAATTCTGTGTAATTTTCTTTGTATCTTTGTATAATTTTATACAAATCGGGTTTCAGTTTCTTTGGGTCATGCGGAATGTTGTGTTGTTGTAACCAAGCTGTCATTTGTGGTTTAGATGTGTTTGAGTTTGGTGGTTTCACAGACAGCTTATTATGATATGGGGCGTTGTCTATTACCAACACACTATTAGGAGGCAAGTTGGGAATCAATTGATTGCGTAGCCAAGTTTGATAACGTTCCGCGTTTATTTCTTTATGATAGTCACCTTCTGAGTCGACACATTTATGTAACATTAGAGCCCCTGGGACGAAGCCTTTTTCATTGCCTGCGTGTACAATAATTATTCGCTCTCCTTTGGAAATGGGTTGTTTGATACCTTTTTTGTTGCTATCTTGCCAAGTTTTACCCTTAGTATGTGATGTGTGCACATACGACTCGTCCATAAATACTATGTTTCTACCAGAACTCCTCAGCTGTTGTATTTCTCTGAGATATTTGATCCTTTTTAGGCGTATATCATGTTTTTCCATAAGTAATTGTCTGTTATTATCAGTTTTCAGAAACCTAAACCCCATGTCTTTCAAGATCAACCTTAAAGTCTCGGCACAGCCTTTGAAATTAATAGCTTCGATCAACTTTATTCTTAAATTATTTACAGTTGGGAGTTCTTTCAGCGTCAATTGAAAATTGTATATCATATTACGAATAACACAGTAGTCGAAATCATCAAGTACCAGCCGAAATCTACTTTTAGGTCTTCCTTTTTTCGGTGTAGAAAATTTCTTTGATTGATTATGTTTTTTTTCGTTTAAGATATTACTCAAAGTTCGTCGCGAAATTCCTGTAGCTTTTGTAACACGGTCTTGAATTTTTTTAAAATAACCATCATGGTCTCTGTTGAAAACATTGGCTTCATTTAAGAAATAAAGGTACACATTAAATACCATTTGCCGTGCTTGTGAATTAAGCGGTTTTCCACGTTTAAATTTATCCATTTTGGAAGAATTCGTCTGAAAGAAAATGGCATGGGCAGAGTTAGGTATATATTTTTTATGCATGTTTATCTATTTATTTAATTTAAATAAATCTCATTTTTTAAATGTTTTTCTAGTACTTAATATGTATTTAATGTAGGTATTTTATTTTTTTAATATTAAAAAAACGTGAAATATGTTATTTATTTTCCTTTTTTCAAAATATACTATTTAAATCTGAATAAGCTAATTAATGTTGAAATTATATTTACCAAGAAGGGTGTGTAATAGCAGCTCTATATATTTCCACAAATAGAGAACACGTGCAGTCACTACCAATATATAAAGACGACTGACAGACATTTCGCTGACCGGCGACAGCTGCCGAACGCCCGATTTGTTTTCGATTGTGCACACATGATATTGACTCCTATCTCTTTTAAACAAGGTGCAAAATGCAAATGCCTTGTTTAGGGCTCTTACGATTCCATGATTCGAGTGTTTCCGGGAATACGACAATTAGCGAAGATCTGCATGTGCATTATTAATTTGGGAGTACTGTAAGTACATTGAAATAAATATCATGTTACTTCAATAATTTACAATATACCTAAATAATACAATGTCAATGAAATCTCCATAGAGATCCATTTTTATATAATTTCGCGTTCGCGTCTCGCACTCGTAGCTTGCCGCAGCGCAACCAGGGGTGGCATCTCCTATGCAGAGATGAGCGTTTAAACGAAAAGTTCTTTAAAAAAACGATTTTCAATAAAAAGCAACAAGTACTACGTACCTACTAACTACGTACGTAAGTTACTTTAAAATGCAAACTAATTAGTTTTTTACTTATTGCCTGCACTTATGTTTAAACAATCTTATTTCTTCATATATAAGTCACAAAATGACATTGACATCAAACATTTAAAAAAACTACTTCAAAGTTCAAAAGCTTAAAGCCAACATTGTTGTCAAAGCAGCACTTTCGTTTTATTTTTACTTTTTTACGTACTTCACATTTAACGCTTTTTTACTTAATCAGTGCAATGCAAAGTTTTGTTTAGTTCACCTTTCGTTGTCCTCGGATGAGTGTATGTGGCTCGCTTGCTGACGAATTGACGATCTCGTCTTTTTGTGTAAATAAATAGATACGTGTTTGTTTTAGTTACTTATTGTGATTTTGTGAGTTAGACACATTGTTAATATAATAATCAAACTCTTGTAAATCTGTAAATAATTGTTTTTGACTATTAACAAATTAGGTTAAGGGCATAGTTTTAGTTTCAATGATATATTACTGTAGGTACCTACTTATGGAACAATGTCGAGAGCCCGTAACTTATTCATTTGGGACTATTTTGAAAGAAATTTATCATCTACTTCCTTCGCATCCAATAAAATGTTGGGGAAACAGAAGGATTATTGAAATCCAATAAGATTCCGATAAATACAAACCTCGTACATATTGATATATAGGTGATATAGGTTCTAGACCTATTATTAAAAAGCGTTTTAAGTAAAGAGCGGTTTTTTAAGCGTGCTTATAAAAATAAGTACAACATTTATCAGTTTAAAAAAATAAAGCCGTTTATCACATCTCTACTCCTATGCAATACAATGACGCTCTGTGGCGCGGTGGGAGTGTATCCGACTGCTACACAAGAGGTCGTGGGTTCGATCCCCACCCAGGATAAAATTTGTGTGATGAGCACGATGGTTTATTCTGTGTCTGGGTGTTATTTATCTATAATATGTATGTATTTAGAAATATATAAGTATGTTTATCAGTTGTCTGGTTTTTATAGTACAAGCTCTGCTTAGTTTGGGATCAGATGGCGTTGTGTGAGTTATCCCAAGATATTATTATTATTGTCCCAAGATATTGGGTTGACCAACGGGGCTCACAAAGGTCACATGCAACATATTAGTCTAATTGGTGGATTATTTTCATAATTTGATGAACTGTAATCTCATATTAAATCATAGAAAACACGTTTAATATAAATGATACATTTTGTGTTTTCAACATATGAACACTTATAAAAAGTGAATAAACATGCGTTTTAACAAACTTATCTAAATTTATAACATCACAAACGGCGGAAATTATTAGAAGTTGCTGGGCACCCCAAATTAATTTAAAAAACAAGATGGCTGCTGCAGTTGTTGTTTATTTATTGTAAATAAATGTTATATTTCTTTAAAACAATAACATAATCGTTCTTGCCATTGCCTTAGGTTAGTGTTTGTGTTTCGATACGTTTATTTGGTACGTTATATGAACTAAAACAGAAAAAGGAAGTGGTTTAAGTGAGATCCTAATGCGCTTATTACACTACACAAAATCAGGGACCATAAATCCTTAAAAAGAGAGGTGTAATAAAAGTTAGGGTCCTAATTCTCTAACTAATTTTCAAGGCCACCTCCATTTAAGGCCCTGATTCAGGATAGTGTAATAGCCGTTTAAAGAGAGCTGGTGACTCGAATACAAAACTTTAAAACTACAGCTGGTATTGCGTATTATTTTATGATTGAAAATGAATTGCAAAAGTCGTCGTGCGTGTAGTATTAGTGTTTTGGGGCTGTGTGCAAAATGTATCTGTTGATTTAATGTTGAACTGAGAAATGTGCCTAATCAAAATAAATCGTAATTGTACCTACTAAATGTTTTTTGATTTCATCTGAAGTGAATTTACCTTAGTACGAAACGTAGTTACAAATTGCAACAAAAGTGCAAATTGGTAAGTTTAAAACCATTTTTCATTAAAATAACCACAATTCTAAAGAAAACCGGGGCGAGTGACTGCAGGGGGAGTAGAGGGGGCGAGACTCTTTCTCCCCGCCCCCCTCCCCAGGCACTGCCATATGGTTCACACATATGTTTGGGGGCACACAATTGATGGGGCTAATCGTTGCAAAAATATTTTTCTATGGAAGTTGACATTCTTCTCTTAGACCATATTTATTCTGTGAGCGCAACTGATTCGTGTGGTGTGATGTATGTTTGGCATCCACCGACTAGACAGTGTTCCCACTGCGGGCACATCAGTGGTAGCGAACGCGCTCCCACCTTCCAAGGACGTTAAAGGTCAAATCATAATTTGGTTTACAACATCCATCTACACTGTTGGGAACAAGCAAGGTCACCTTGGCCAAAACGTTTTTATCTCACCGTCTGGAACACGCTTATGGACCACCCCGATTTAAACTAACTTTCTAACAAAAAACTTTTTATAAACCGACTTCAAAAATAAATAAATAAAGGGTAACAAAAAATAATTAAGCATTTTGAATTTTGGTGCCGGGAAATGTATTTTATGTTTTTTCAACCGACTTCAAAAAGGAGGAGGTTCTCAATTCGCCTGTATGTTTTTTTTTTTTTTTTTTTTGGATGTTTGTTCACCGATTACGCAAAGACGGCTGGACCGATTTGAAAAATTATTTTTGTGTTTGATAGGGTATACTTCCAAGTTGGTCCCATTGTCATCAGATCACGATCTGATGATGGGATCCTGGAGAAATCGAGGGAACTCTTAAAATATTAAAGGCACACCTACAGTGATTTAGGTATATTTCATAGTGATTCGTGCATTTACTCTTAAAAAACACCAATTGGTCAAGTGGAACCGATGATGAAGACCACAAATGACGAACAGACCTATTCAATATTTTACAATTTGCGATTCAGTTACTTTAATATGGTATTGAGTAGCACTTTATTCTCGTTAAACTACTATTACACAATGTAATAGAGCTGATAGTGAACTCCTCAACAATTAACGGCCCTGCATCGGGGTAAGCAATATTTTGTAAAAGGATTTCAGCAGTTGACATAAGCCTATTGTAACTTAAGTGAATTACAAACCAAACCACTAAAAAGTGAGAAATAAAAAGTTTTTTACAAAAAAATATCACCGACTTCTAAAATAAATACAAGGCAACTAAAAAGCAATAAATAATATACCTAGAATAACAAAAACAAATTAAACATTTTGAAGTTGGTGCCGAATAAAACACAAAGACTACTATTTCATGGCACCAACTTCAAAATGTTTAATTTGTTTTTGTTATTCTAGGTATATTATTTATTGCTTTTTAGTTGCCTTGTATTTATTTTAAAAGTCGGTGATATTTTTTTGTAAAAAAGTTTTGTAAAAAAGTTTTTATTTCTCAGTTTTTAGTGTATTCGTTTGTAGTTGATATAATTTACAATAGCATAATCCAAACTGCTCATTTCTTTTAACAAAATGTTGCATTTTGCGATACAAGGCCGTTGGTTTTTGAGGAGTTCACCTGATACTAGACTATCAGTTCCATTACATGATTTGATGGAGGCGAAGTATCAGGTATCGACATAGTGCACCGGATTAGCAAGCTGAAGTGGCCGTGGGTTGGCACTCTCCAGACGGTTGTTTTTTGTATTGAATTTATTATTGTGTTGAAATTCCTTCCTTAATTTTCCCTCTTGTGCTCCCCCTCCCCTAGAAGGGTTTTTAGGGGCACCCCTCCCCTCCATCATGCGTGCAAACTTACACTTGGCCAAAACGAAATGCATTCCCGTCGTAAACATATTAGATCCAGCACTGCCATTTGCTTCTCCCCAAAATTAATAAGTGATAATTAGTTTGGTGTGCGGCTTAAGAAGTGGGTTTTCTGTTGTTTTTGTTTCATACTCACAACGTTATACCAAGGTTCATAATAAGATTTTATTCTTTCACTTTGTCGGCGTAAGTAAATTGCAGCCTTCTAGCACTAACAGTTTCTAAGCCAAGCTGTGGACGGATAGACATAAGGGAACTATAAGGGTTCCGTTTGCCATTTTGGCTAAAAATGGAGTGTACTTTATGTAGTGTTACAATGCAATACTTATAAAATGGTTTTTTCAGGTTTTTCTTTTGTCTGCAAAGATATACAACTGAAAATGCTTACAAAATTGCTGTAACACTTATGTAAACAAACACAAAGCGTGTCATGCAGGGGGGGGGGGACTGTCGTTCAAGTGACAGATCAGTAATTGAAGAGTCGGCATCTGTTTATTGTTTCCGAAAATATTTAGTCACTACCCAATTACCTTCAAGTTCAATAGATGGCGTTAACATTTTGAACTAAATTTTAAGTTTTATTTTGTTTTAAGTTTTATTTTGTTTTAAGAATTAATAAAACAGTGCTTTTATATTTGTTTTATCAAATAATGGTCTTTAAAATGCTTTATCTTTAAATAATAAATTTGTCACTACTAAATAACACTGGCCTCTATAGTAAGAGTCCAGTTTGTTTATGGTACCTACTTGAAAAAAGTTATCTTTTGACAACTGTCAAACAAGCCATCACAGAATTGGAAGTTTTATTCATTGGTTGTATTATTTAAATTAATTTCATAGGCGATAATTTCAAAAGCCCTGAGCTATCACTTATTTGAATAATTATATATGTGGTATCTTGGGTTTGCGTGTTTGTTGTTCCATTTCATAATTGTGGCTGTGATCTTTCGTACAAGTGCGTTGAATAGGCCCCGTGTTAAATTAAATCTATAGATTTAATTTTATCTTGCAACGGACACTTTATTGTTTAAAATATGGTATAATGTCGAGTTAGGAAAAATATCTAGACTTTGTGCTTTTGTTAGAAAACTAGTTTAAGTAGGTAGGTACATAATAAATATTATATTAATAAACTCATCTTTTCTTATTTTTTCCTACCACAAATAACTGAATCATTTATCAGCAACAACGTTGTTTATTAATCTTAACGATTCTATGACTTGTTAGCATTTTTCATGAGAGTCATTTTAAAGTTTGATATTCCATATAAAACTTAAAAATGCCAATGCCTCTCTTAAAAAATGAGAACATTTAAAACAATCGTTGAAATTAATCAAATGAGTTGTTGCTAATAAAACCTACAGTTAGACCTAGCATACCATATACCGCATGAATGATATTTCTGGAAACAAAATTCAGATGGCGCATTGTGTCTGTCAAAATCAAAAGTGTTTGCTTTTTTACACTGCAAGAGGGCCCTCTTTTTCCGTAGTATTAGTTTACTCTTTGGTGTCATGTGTGACATGCCCGCGAATAAGGCAGCGTTAAATATGTATATACCTACTAATCTATGGGCAAATAGGTCAAACAATAGCGATGTTTTCAATGTTTTTTTAAAATTAATTTGTACTCTGCAGAGTGTTTTATATGTTTTCTTACGTTACAATGATGCAAGTAATAAAAAAAAAGACATGCATATTCCCTATAGCTCCACCTCCCTCGTCCCTCAGACTCATGAATTTTCAAGCCTTCACCTTACATTTTTTCCGCGTTGACAGACAATTACCCCCACCTCCCTCCTCTCGTCGCCCCAAACTACTCCACTTAGCCGATGTTGATTCATTCATTATCGTCGAATTGATGAACAATTGATCCCCAACATGCACCTGTGTCTAACATACGGACAGACAGACAAACATTTCTAAAATCATTTGCAATGTGTTTCTTTTAAATACTATTTTTTTAAATCCTTTTACTAAGTATAGAACATTATTGAATACAACGCCATCTACTTTAAAAACCAGTGAAGTTTATTTTATATTTAATGTTTTTTATTAGTACATGCAAAATGGTTTTAGTACATTAAAACCCTCATGCTTAATTATTAAATAGGACAATGTTGCCACTCAGTAAAAATCGAATCCGTGATGGCAAGCATCTATACCCAATTATATGTTCTCACAAATAAGTAATTTCTTTTCTTTCGAACGCCTCTTAGAAAATTTATCTCCTTTTTACCGCCATATATTCATTAAGGGCGATTTCAACACTTGTCTTTTAAAAAAGGACTCTCGTTCCTCCTCTCTTTACAATACTATACAATCCTGTAATCTTACTATTCTCCCCCTGAAAGCTACACATAATTTTCCCAATTCTACTCCTCTCTTCTTGATCTCATCTTCGTTTCTTTACCTGATTTTATCTGTAAGCACGGCCAATGCTCGGCTGATGCCTTCTCCTATCATGATTTAATTTTCCTTTCCTATAAACTTCGACAAACCTAAAATTCTTAAACAGCGTAATCTTAGTGGTATGAATATCGATTTACTTCGAGAGGATGCCAGCAATATTGACTGGAATCCTTTGTACAGATCCGTATGTGTCAATGATAAAGTTCATATTTTTAATTCAAACTTGATCAAGTTGTATGATGTGCATGCTCCGATCCGCGAAATTAAAATTAAGCATTTACCGTCACCATGGCTGACTGACGAGATTTAAGTTATATTGGATAAGAAAATCGCAGCCAAATCTAAGTATAAGTGTATACTTCTACTAACCGAGAAAAATATGTGGCTATAAGAAATCACAGCAATAAGGTGTGTAGAAATGCACAACGCCAACATATTCACACCTCGGTTGAGAACGGAGAGCCCGCTAAAATTTGGAAATTCCTTAGAACGTTGGGTGTTGGAAAATCCAGACAAGACCTCATCCGTGAACCAATCGACTTAAACGAACTTAATATGCATTTCTCCTCTTCGTCCAATTTTGATGGGACCACTAAAGCTAATACATTGAATCATCTTGCATCACTTCCATCACCAAACTATCCTCTTTTTGAAGTAATTTTTATAGGCATTTCTTATTTGCTCTGTGAATCACTTATATTATCCAAGCTAAATTATGCCGTTGCATTTTTACGTCAGATACGATCCTGGGACCTCGTCGTCAAAGACCGCTAGCATAGCTGTGTGTAATAATCACTTGATTGACAAGATTAGTTTAGTATAGCTTTTGGGATCTTATACACCGGAGTAGAACTCCCGAGTGTCAATTCTTCATAGTTTTGGCGAAAATTAATTTTGAAATTAACAATTTCTGATATTTAGAAGTAAAAAAAAGTTTTCTCTAAAAATATAAAGTATATACAAGATAAATCCAGGATTCGTCACCTGTCACAATGACGTAAGCGCACCGAGACGAGCCTGCTTCAAATTTTTGAATCATATCACGGCATCAAACTATCCTCCTTACGCGAGAGTGGATGGAGGAGGGTGGGGACGAGGCGCCTTCCCATGCCTCTACACCCTCCACCTAACGGACTCCTTAGCCATGCTTGCACCTCGCCCCTGTCGTCAGTGATACGGGTACCGGATGCGTTGCGCGGTAGGGCGGTCCAGGACGAGGTTGCACCCTCCTGCGGGGCCAAACAATCCCGTCGCCGGCGAACCGAGCGACGTTGAGGCGCAGTTGCGCGTGACGTCGTTTGGTGGGGCTGTGGGCGTGATGGACGGGGAAGTTTCCCACCCTCACGGCTTTCCGCGATGGCGGCGTTCTGTGTGTACCCAGGACGCCGCAGGAGCAGGAATGGCTGCTGGCTGGGTCGCCGAAGATATAACCAATTCCAGTGGCCTATCCGTGAAGGCGGCGAATAGGTACACGGCCGATTTTTTTGTGGGGGCAGGTCCCACACTACCTCCAGCGCGTTTAGGTATTTTAGTAGGATTCGAACCCGCGACCTCACGATTGCGAGACCGATGCCTTATCCATTAGGCTACTGCCGCTTCGGCCAATTACAATTTCCGCCTTATTTTCGCAAAACTTTCTGAGTGGCCTGGTATTTTAGACGTGTAATGTCAAGTATGGATGTAGTCTTGTATTATTTTACAAAACATTTAAGTCAGGAATTGCAATAATGTAACTATTAAAACAATTTAGCTCTTATTACATCTACCATTACGTAAATCACCAACAACAAAAGTATAACGTAATATTTGTATTGATTCATTACCCACCACATTTATATTCCCCATAACAATACTTCCTTTACATATGTTTGCTGTGGATCAAGTACTTAACGTGATTAAGTATTATTAAATCGATAAGTGGGTTATGTAGTAAGTATACTAATATTATCAAGCTGAGCGTTTGTTTGTTTGTTTGTTTAAACGCGTAAATCTCAGGAACTCATGGTCCGAATTGAAAAATCTTTTACTGTTGGATAGCCCATTTATCGAAGAAGGTTATAGGAAATAAAACGATCGGAGGAAAGAAAAAAAAACAGTAGCAATATTCACATACAACAAGTAGGTTACCTAAAAAACAAAACGTTAAATCAACTAAGTATGTGTGTTAACATATACCTAGTCACCTAGTTCTTAATCACTACATCACTATAACCATCACTTTACTATCACTACATAGTATAAAACAAAGTCGCTTCTCTGTCTGTCCCTATGTATACTTACACCCGTATTTATAAACGAGTCATTACTTATTACTTAGCCATTACTTCATTGAGATACGGCTCGTTATTACTTATTACTTAGCCATTACTTCATTGAGATACGGCTCGTTCTTAAAGTAATTACTTAGAAAAACCTATTTTATAGACAAGTAATATTCCTTACTTCTTTGAGCAAACTAACCAAGTATTACTTATTACTTAGCAACCGGTGAGCCGCAAAAAACGTTCCTTTACATAAACAAGATTTTATTAAATTTGCAAAATAGAGAGCCAAAAATATATTACGACAAACTAAAATAGCTAAAAATTATTAAACTTTAAAAATTAATAGTACAGAAATTAATCAGACCAAATTTTGATTTTATCGATATTCCTCAATAATGCTACCAAATGAAATAGTCCGCCACACGTAATTAAAATATTTTTGAAGAACTTATTTTTAATTTAGCGTCAAAAAACTCGCTTGATGCAGGGTGTCCACTGTAAATGTTCAAAAAAAATCCCTGACTTTTCCATGACTTTCCCTGACCATTTTTTCAAATTTCCCTGACCAAGTAAACTTCTTTGAAAAATTAAGAGAGCAAAAAATTTTTTAATGCAGGCTTCATAAATGGTTATTCAGCAAATTAAAAAAAAACACATATAGCTGTATTTTTGGAACTGAACTTTAAGACTTTTTTTACAAATAATTGTAAGTTATCCAACAAAAACAAAACGTTTTTTTGTATGTTTTTTTAGGTCTACGGACTTGGACTTTTTTTTAGTTAAGACGCCATTCATTTATTACGCAAGATGATTTTGGGCAGTTTTTGACCCCCTTCCCCCTACGTTAGAAAAATAAGAATCGGCTGACCCTTCCCCCTGTTTAATATTTATTACGTAAGAAACTGAAGGAAAATATGAATACACGGTTGTTTGGTTTGAATTCTTATTTTGCAAATAAACAATTTTTTGAAACTTTTGTTTGGTAGGTACTAGGTTAATTTTTATTTTTTAATCCCCGACGCAAAACGAGTTAACCGATTTGGATGCGTTTTTTTTCATTTGTAGGCAGACTTAACCCCGAATCAAAAGACAGCTCCGGACCATCTGAAGTTAGAATTTACACAGATGGATAGAGCCAATACCGTGATAGGCACGGGAGCAGGAGTTTATTCAGATAATCTCAATATTAAGATATCTTCTGCTTTGGACAGAAGAAATACGATTTTCCAAGCAGAATGCATTGGCATAACCAAAGCGGCTCAAACAGTCGCAGCCAGAAATGCAAAAGATCTAAAAATAAAAATTGTAACCGACAGCGCTTCAGTGCTACAAGCGCTGTCAAACACCAGCATAAGCTCGACCTTTATTTAAGAATGCCATGAATCACTTAAGGCCATTACCCAATATAATGAAGTGACCCTGCAATGGATAAAGGGACACAGCAACTCAATTGGAAATGATGCAGCGGACGAGCTAGCGAGACGGGGATCTAAAATAAACATCCACGGCCCCGAACCGATAATGCCCTTACCCCAAGCCCAGGTACGAATCTGGCTAGGTGAGAAAAAGAGGAAACCCAGCAACTGGAACGGGGAAAAAACACCGGTTGCAGACAAACGAAAGAGGCGATTCCAACAGCGCCCAGAAAGTACGCTCGGAATCTCATCAGACTAAACAGGGACAAACTGCGAAAAGCAATAGGCATTCTGACAGGCCATTGTCCCCTCAACAAGCACCTTCACACTATCGGGATCACAGATAGCCTACTGTGCAGAGGGTGCATGGAACATGAGGAAACGCCCAAGCATGTAATCATGGAATGTACCAGTGTGGCCGAGCACCGGGCACAGTTCCTGAAAACACCGTCATCCCTCCCTGAATCCTGCATCAACCTGCGGGGAATGCTGGGCTTCTGGGAGTGTTTGGGCTGGCTGGAGTGAAAAGAACTGACACATTACAACGTACGCACAATGGCCCAATCAATAGGCTAAGTGCGACATTGCGGCCCCGTTAAAACAAGCAACCCCCGACGCAAAAGGAGGGGTGTTATAAGTTTAACGTGTGTCTGTCTGGGCAACTGTAACTCTTAAACCAATGGACCGATTAAACACGGTTTTTTTGTTTGAAAGCGGATATGGCGGAGATGGATCTTAGCCATAATTTACGAATATCTCTCGAGGCGTTTAAAGATCATCAGCTCATATCTTGCTTTACAAGGCGGTCTTGTCAACGTTTACGGGTCCGATTGAATGAAACTTTGGTGTACCTAGTAGGTACACCAAATTTCTCACATATATATCTCATACACACATATCTTCACTTCGTTGGAATTTCCAAAACATGGCAAACTTTAACTTAATTTTAGTCTGCGGTATACTCAACTCATATCATACTCTACAGCAGATATATCGTATTCGTTTTTAGGGTTCCGTAGCCAAAATGGCAGAAAACCCTTACAGTTTCGTCATGTCCGTCTATCTGTCTGTCCGTCCGTATGTCACAGGCATTTTACTCAGAGACTTCTCAATGAATATTAATTAAATTTGGTGAAAAGGTGTCTTATAGTGGCCGCTACTTAGTTTGATAGCTCAATAATAAAATAAATATTTTCACTCCATACATGTAACAGAAGCTGATTTTTTTTTTTTACAACTAACATTGTGTTGCACATTGAGTAAATATTTTTGGAAATATTGCTCCGAAAGTTGCATAAATTATGTGTGTGTCCCTTAACTTATGAGCCGTGTGACCAAAAAATATGAAAAAAATCACAAAGGTAGCGCTTAACAAATACTTTAAACTTAAATTATTTCGGACATGATTAGATATACCATCATTGAGTTATAGCCGAAAAACTGCTTTTCTCAACAAAAGGGCGTAAGTGCCATTAACATACGCTCTTCTGCTGCAATTATTTAAGGCTGCGGACCCCTACACTGAGCATGGTCCGATATTTTCTAAACAATGAAACCTTGAAAAAAAAAGTCAGCTTCTGTTATTAGTATGGGGATATTATTATAAAAATGTTTATTATTATTATTATTTAACTATCAAACTAAGTAGCAGCTACTCAAGACACCTTTTCACTTTTTTGAGTAAAATGCCTGTGACATACGGACGGACAGACAACAGGTGGACATGACAAAACTATTATGAGTACCGTTTTTGCCATTTTGGCTACGGAATCCTTAAAGTTTTTTGTCGAAAATAAAAAACTTTTTATCCGATTGCATTTAAAAAAAAAATAATAATAATAATTTTTATCGATATTTTCGTTAAAAAGCTAAGTTGGTTGAGTTCTTATGTCCTAAAAAAATCGTAAACAAAATTAAGTTCAGATACAAAAACTGCAGCTACTATTGGTTTTTATTTTGAAATTGGCTGTACAACCATTTTTTTTAAAGTTACAGCCTGTTGAAAATCACCCAAGAGGATAGAAACATTTTAATTAATTTTACAAAAAACCAAAATATATATTAAAGAAAACCTATTAAAACTAAAAAGGAGTAATTTAAATGTGACAAAAAAAGATGCTCCGACAGTTAGAGTTAATGTCATTCTGGGGCATGAATAAATAATATTTCTCATTTACAATCACTGGAAAATGTTGTGGTAAGTTCCTAATTTTTCCCTGACTTTCCCTGACCATCTTGAGCTTCCCTGACTTCCCTGACTTTCCAGAATGTGGACACCCTGCTTGATGTCACCCAAGAAATGTCACTAATATTGATTAATATTTATTGATATAAAGATTCTCGAATTTAAGAGAGATAATTAATTATAAAAGTTATTGTTATAAAAATATTTTAAATAATTAATTTGAAATGAAATGGTAATCACTGAAGACATCATCTGTGTTTTACTGTTTTATTTAAAGGAAGTTTTGGTGGTTAAATACGGGCACTATAATTAAAGTAGCAAGGGTGTAATTTTTAATGGTTGAAAGCCCGCAAGCCTACGACCGGGGTCAGCCACCCCGTTGTGTCGACTGCATTGTTTGTCCCGGTGAAATCTTAAGTACCACAATCAATAGATTTTGTCAGTCTAGCTAGAAGCTCCTGTCAAGCATTACCCGGATAGTACAACGAGCAGAGAAGAAGATACAGAAGATGGTTTTGTAACGGTGCAAGGAAAGAAGCGCCGACAGCCAACCATCAAGAACCGCTGCGGCAAAGCTAAGCTAAGGGAAGTCTGTGCGCCTCGGCGCCGAACACGCCGGTGTACATCTCGCGCCGGCACGTACCAGAAGTTCCGCTACAAGACTAGGGTGCAGATTCTGGAGTCGCGACGCGTGGTACTTATGAGGGAGTGAAGCGTACCTACTGATATAGTTTTAATATATAGTGGTTTTAAGTTGTATTTACTTTTACTAGAACTTCACTTATTGTATTATACGGACATACTTACAAGTATGTTAGTCGGCAAGGTATAGATTTATGTAGGCCATTGATGCCTAAAATAAATGTTATATTATTATTATTATTATTGTATTATTTACCCACTGGCTGGCATAGCGCCAAATAAATTGTTTTTATTTTCCAAACCTTACGTATTTTTAAAATATCTGTTAAGAAAAATAACCTCTACATCAAATTCTTAATTAAAGCTATTACTCAAGTAAAGATATCGGTGACTATTGCTTGGCTAAGTATTCTAACGTTTGACGTTATTTACATCACTCATTTTCTTAACTATAAAATAGAAACTGTTACTTAAGTAATTACTTTTACTTAAGTAACTGCTATTACTAGTTTATAAATACGGGGGTAAGATCTTTAAAACTACGCAACGGATTTTGATGCAATTTCTTTTAATAGATAGAGGAAAACAGGAAGGTTTATATGTATAAAACATGCATAATATAGTAGAGAAACACTGATAATTTTAAAGGTTTCTAATGTGATGTCTTAAATAAACAGTTTTTTGCGCTTACATTGCAAACCCTGGCTAAACCCTACAAGATAGATCAAAATAATGTACTACAGTAACACCTTAAACAGATTTCCAAAAAAGTGCCCGATGGTATATTTATTTCATAGGGATAACCCACAATAACGGCTTTTTAACTTTTACATTTTACGAGAAATAATGGCTTTATACAGTACAGCATGAATCCTTATCCAATTGAGTACCTTACATACATTGTGCATTTAATATGGCTCTTTACAGCAGGTAGGTAATTTAAATGAATATTTTACAGATCGAACATATTACAGATTTAAAATGCAGGGACATAGCGGTTGCGGCGGTACTGACCGGAGGGCCGGCGGCGCGTGCCTATAGCGCGTCAAAGGCCGCGCTTCGCCCTAAAGCACTTTATAATTAGCAGCGATCGCACGCGTTTATCGGAGGAAAATAACAATCTATACTAATATTATAAAGAGGAAAGATTATTTTGTATAATAAGAAAAAACTCAAACACGAATGGACCGATATCAAAAATTCTTTCACAAAGCTGCATTATCGGGAAGTAACATAGATATATTTTTTTAATCCTTATGAAAACTGCGTTTATGAAGGGACTTGAGGTCCGGCCCCCACAGTTCCGCTGGATATACAATCTCATCACAGATGAACGGGGGTGATGCATTCGGTATGACGTCATCAGTGTGCGGACTTTTCGATCCAAGGCGTCTAATTCAGTCTGAGTGCACTTGAGTATGCCGAAGGAGTACATAAGAAGTGGCATGACCTAACTGTTGCAAGCCCGGATCTTGTTGCCACCTGACAAAAGGCTATAATTATATAATACTAGCTGTCCCGCGCAACTTCGTCTGCGTAAATTTTCCCCTTTTTTTATATAATCCTATGTTACTTCTAATACCTCCAAGAATATGTGTACAAAGTTTCATGATGATCGGTTGAGTAGTTTTCGCGTGAAAGCGTAACAAACAAACTTACATTAACATTTATATATTAGTAGGGATATAAAGACTATAGAAACTTTCTTGCAGCAGCTGTTTTATGTCAACATCATTTATGCACAGAGCCTGCGACATACCCAAGTACTTATAGGTGTCAGTTGCGAGTAGTGATCTGAGATTAATGGAATCCGATCCGATTTGCGATGCCAAACAAGCATGCGAACTGCGTAGCCATTGCAGCCAAAAGTTGTGCAGTCTGGTGCTGTCAGTGCTGGAGATTTCTAATTAGAAAAAGGATGGACTGTACTGGCTACGTCTATGCTGTTAATGTTGATATCTTCCATTTCCGGAATAAGTTCGCATGCTCGTTCAACGTCACGCATACAATCCCCCTCTGTGTGGGTTAAAGGGCCCGGACCAAATGTTGCGTCAAAACGAGCTTGTCGCTTCAGCATTTGGTCGATGCCCGCCAACCACACCTTGATCCGTTCCTGCCAGTCTCTATACACCCACCTTTGGTCCCTTTGGAACATCCAGTTGACGTTATACCTGTCCACGCGTTTTTTGTACCTGCGTATTCGGTTTGCCCATGCATAGATTTTTTGCCTCAGGAAGTCGATACGCTCTTTGACACGCGACTTATAATCCTGAGGTCTGATGTCAGTCCCTAAGAATCCCCGTTTCACAAAGCGCATCACTCTCGGGCGAGTGTTACCGGTCCTGAAGCAGGAGAACTTGCCGATGTGCACCCTTGCCTCGGCAATACGGCACTCAATCCTGCATTACCACGCGGGTACGGCGCACCTTGATCGTATAGTAGGGGTTTCTGCTGAAAGCTTAACACCTGTTCTACGATATGCCGCAACAGCTGCACAATACAGGATTGTGTGGATATCGCCGAGGTCTTCGCTGTTATCTAAGTAAGTAAGCAATAGCGAATCAGGAGCACATACCAGCGTAATGTTCCGTCTATGCATGGGTAACCGAGGCAACGTGGCCTAATGTTGTGGGGCGTAGACCGATATTGGCAAAGCGCAAATTCCAAAGCGTTTTAATCTCCTCTTTGCACTGAGAACTTACCACAATAGTTGCGGTATCCGGCCCCGTAGCTTCACAGTCAACTACATTTGTAGGAATCTGTACCGGGGCAGGGATCTCGCGGCTAGTCTGGGCGTACTCCGAGCGTAATCTCTCAAGTGCGGCCTCATTCAGCAGATGACAGCGCTGAATGGTCCGCACTTGGTCCCATAATCGTTGTACCGTTATTATTATTATCAATATATTTGAAAACATGACAATTTTTCGAGGGTCACTTGTCAATATTTCAAAATCTATAAGACATGCGGAGCCGTCTCCGCTCCGCATGTCTTATAGATTTTGAAATATTGGTTGGGCTTAAATTATCTCAAATTTAATATACTTTCAAAATAACATTGAAATTCAAAAACTTAGACTATTATTATTTCAAAATCTATAAGACATGCGGAGCCGTCTCCGCTCCGCGTGTCTTATAGATTTTGAAATATTGGTTGGGCTTAAATTATCTCAAATTTAATATACTTTCAAAATAACATTGAAATTCAAAAACTTAGAAGTTCAAATTAAAAACCCATTGTTTTGAATTTGAACTGCAAAAACTAAAAAATGGACGGAAATTTTGCTGATTTTGCATACTACGCAGTTAGCGCAATTTTTTTCTGCTTGCAAAATGTAGTTCCTCACATTCCTAAGGAGTCCAAAAATGCAGCTTTACATAGCGTTCTGGGTTTTTAATATTGATTTTACTGGTGTATTATCAACTAACTGACCCGCGCAACTTCATCTGCGTCAATTTTCCCTGTTTGAGCAACATTTCTATTGATGCTCCACAGCAGCACGCTCAGATTGGTCGTAGCGTGATGTTACTCGTATATATAGCCTTCCTCGAAAATTGGGATATCGAACGATAAAATATTTTTTCATTTCGAATCCATAGTGCCTAAGATACCTACGATAATCTCAGGAACTACTGGTTCGAATTAAAAAAATCAATGAAACAAATAAACAAACAAACTCTTCAGTTTTATAATATTAATATAGATGTCCAAAATTGTTCTCAGACTGACCTACTATGCGGCGTTGCCACGGTGACAAAAAACAATTAGGTGTTCCGATGACATATCGGAACACCTAATTGTTTTTTGTCACTCTAGCTAACTAGCGCTCAAGGAGGCTCATGGCATGGCTGGACGGGAGGACGCAGAACTACTCAACTTCGAGCTTGTTGTCATTTTTTACAGGTTTGTGTATTCCGAAAAAAAAAAATACAGCGTCGATGTGTGTTCTGAGGTCGAGCTAGCTTACCGCCTAGCCTACAGCCTCGATTTTGACTGTCAAATTTAAAAGCTACTATATTTAGCGCGGACCCGCTATCTGTTTAAGGAAATTACAATTACCTACTAAAGAATTTGTGCCTAAATTATAAGTACATAATGGCAATAGCGAAGCCGAAAAATTAATGAAATGTATTTGTTATTTATCATTATCATATTGGGATAATTTTTTTTTTTATTTATTAATAAGACGACTTCGGCAGTACCCTACTGCGGGAGCAGTAGACAAGCCCTGTGTCGCGGGGGACTTTACAAACATACAAGTCACGGACATAAAATACACCCAGGCTCGGAATGGGTCAAGAGGTAGTGGGAATCGAACCCACGACCCCATGCGTAGCAGTTGGACTCACTCCCACCGCGCCACAGAGGTAGTAATAATCCTGTACCTCACTAGCAACATAATTATACGTTTTGCATGTCACATAATGATTTGTTTTATTCCACTCGCCACTGGCTATAAAAGTAACATAATGCTATCATAATAGATTTAGGTGGTGGTGACCAATCTTATCATATAACTAGCCAACTACGCAAAAAACACAAAAGTGTCTGCACAAGCTGTATCTGCACATCTGGGTCTTCCACACTGCCTGCAATCTCTTTGTTTGATGAGGGGGAAATCCGACACGACTGAAATGAAGTCACATAACTACTAAAGGTCTTGTGTGATTAATACTGCCATAAGCATATAATAAGCTGCCTAGCTATCTAGCTCTCTATACTACATTTTATCTAATCGCTTTAGTGGATGCGGAAATTACTATCATCTTACAAATTTTATCTGTAACATTCGTATTTTAAGGCCGTACCCTGACTAAATAATCTTGGGCATTCGTTCCCTCCTCGCCGCACCGTAGCGAATGCGCTCAGTTTTAGTAATAAAATCTTTAAAAAATAAAATTTTAGTCGTTTGAAAAAAATGTTTTTAGCATAATGTTTTTAGGGTTCCGTAGCCAAAATGGCAAAAAACGGAACCCTTATAGTTGCGTCATGTCCGTCCGTATGTCACACGCATTTTACTCAGTGACTTCTCAATGAATATTGATGAAATTTGGTGAAAAGGTGTTTTATAGTAGCCGCTACTTATTTTGATGGCTAAATAATGAAAATAAATATTTTTGGGGGGGCACTCCATACATGTAACAGATACTGAATTATTTTTTCGGCTAACATCAACCTCTGGCACATCATTTGACAGGTCTTTTAAAAATATTTTAGGTTTTCTAATAAATTTTTTTGATTGAGTAAATGTTTTTGGAAACAAATACTTTAAACTAACATTATTTTGGACATGATCGGATATACAGTAACTGAGTTATAGCCGAAAAACTGTTTTTCTCAACAAAAGGGCGTAAGTGCCATGAACATTTTCTGCGCTTTTCTGCTGATGTAATTATTTAAGGCTGCGGAACCCTACACTGAGCATGGTTCGACTTGCTCTTTCCCGTTTTTTTTATTAAATTGCCTATTCATTAGTAAGTAGCAAATCACAAAATCTACCATTTTGGAGTCAAAATTATGTAGAACTTTAATGTATTTTTACTAGTTGATATTTTTTTTACATAATGACCAGATAGTTCCACAATAGTGCATAAAAAACGACTAGCGCTGGGTTTTGCACGGGGAAGCGCCTTAATTTATATATCTTACTAGCTGAACCAGAAACCCTCGCGGGCGTCACTCACCAGAACACTCTACCAAAGTTTCATCACAATCTGATCAATGGATTCGTACCGCATAGAGAACAAACATTGATTTTTATTAGAAACGTGATTACTGATTACAAAGGTACACATTAGTCACATAGGTTTCAATTTCATTTTTGTTTTATGTAGGTAGATAACCTATCGTTGTTGTACCTTAAAAAGGTCATATAATCATATATTCAAACTCTGAATTTACAGCTCAAATACAGAATTTCATGTTATGCAAATATAAACACAATTGCATTTTAAAATAATTTTTAATTCATATTTCATTAAGTTGTTTTTCCATCTTGTCCGGTCATTGTGACGATCCTTGGGGGAGGCTTTTATTCAGCAGTGGACGTCTTTCAGCTAAAACGAATGAACTAAAGTTGTTTTTTGTCGTTTAACACAGCCACTATTACATATGTTTATTGTCACCCTAAACGTCTCAAAACACTATTCATGCTTTTTCATTTTCCAAACGCCCGCTTCTTCTCAACGGGTTGCGATAGGTATTTAAGCTGAGAAACTTTGCAGCGTACAGTCAAACTGTAGCTGCCATCAAAGATACAGGTTTACATTTAGTAGTAGGAATAAATGTACTATCTTTCAGTAATGGGAAATCAGCACTGTATAGAAAAAGAAGTAAAGCTGCTGACGTCTGTAAGATAGCATTTCATTCAGCTTCTGATGTAGATGTCCCAGAAAAGTTTAAAGATTTCTTACTTGCTGATTATGACGACGAACAGCGTATTCTAATGGCCACAAAGGAAACCCGTGAACTTATGCAAAATATTTCTACATTTAAATTTTGTTATTGTCCTGATATATTATGTATTATATATGTAATATAATTGTATAACTCTAAAAAGAAATGTTCTTTATTTTGGGTATTTTCTTCACTGATAATAAACATATTTAGGTTAATTACTTCATGTCTTATAACTAAAATGGCTAAGTTTTACGTTAGTAAAAAGAAAGGAAAAAACAGGTACAACGGAACTACTGGGAGTAAATAATATTAATATTTAATCGATTATTGTTCCGCGGCACTATTACGAATAAAAATCTTACTAGTTCCGCCCAGGAACTTCTACCACGGAACTACTGGGAATTTTGGAAGATAGGCTTGTTAACGGAAATAAAATAATAAGTTGGTGATAGCAACCACTTATAACAAGGAAAAAATAAACTAATGGTTAATGCCAATGGTCTGAAGTAGTGAAATGACGCAAAATTACCTTGGTTTTTCATTTGGTATTAACGAATTATGAACAATGACGCTACTGTGATTATGTAACGGATGCTTTATAAAACGTCTCACGATCAGAATGTCTAAGTAGCTAAATGTCCAATAGCGCAAAACGTCTAATGAGCAGTAAGTCTAATTAGCCAAACGTCTATGTAGCAAAACGTCTAACTATCAGATGGTCTATATAGCAGAACGTCTATTTAGCAAAAAGTCAGTTTCTCAAAATGACTGGATACTCGAGCAGAAAATTTAACACGCTCATTGCTCCTGGATATACCTACACCACATACAGACTCTTTGGTATAATATACGTCGTAGAATATAATATATTAATAACTTTTTAATGGTGACTGACATTGTCATGAATGCATTTGTTTTTCCTGTAATTGCTTTGCTTTTCATTACAAATAGAATAAAATAGTATTGATTTCTAATTTTAATAATGGGCGAAGAACATTCTTTTTTTTTCATCGATAGTCAAAAGAAAAAGCGTGTGCTGCTGCTTAATGGTCACAGGTACAATTTAAATGTCACAAATAAGGGAGGGTCAACGCTGTGGAGATGCTCCAAGCGCAATGAGTGTTGTGCATCTCTTACCATTAATAAAGACGAAAATAAAATCATTCGTCAGTTAAATCAACATACCTGTAAAGCTAATTTTGATAAAAACAGGAGTGACATAGTGATGGATAGGTGCAAGAAATTAGTTCGCCAAAAAGCCAAACCTGTACAGAAAATTTTTGAGAATGAATTCGGAAAAGAGGATGAGATTGAACAGGTACCACATTTTAATTCTAAAAAAGATACATTGTTCCGGGCTCGTCGCAAATATTTAAATGTTTGTAAAACAGAATTTGAAAATTTAAATGAGGTAATAATTCCAGAAATATTGGCAGACAATTTCCTTATTTGTGAAGATGGATGTAACAATAATAAAATATTAATATTCTCAACTCCGATCAGTCGGAAATGCATTAAGTCTTTGAAAAATAAGATGTATTTTGTTGATGGAACATTTAAAGCTACGCCCAAACCATTCTACCAGCTATTATCAATTCACGTTGATTTGAATAGCTGTGAGGATATAACTTGTGTTATGGGAGTTATATATGCATTACTACCTGATAAGAGACAGGAAACCTATGAACGGTTATTTGGCCTAATCAAGCAGTATTTTGAAATAGACATAATGGCCATTAAATGCGATTATGAGACAGCGCTTATCAATGGAATCAAAGATGCCTTTCCGACCACTCAAATAACGGGATGCTATTATCATCTTAACAAAGCCGTTTGGAAAAAAGCGTCAATATTGAGTCTTTCTGAAAGCAGAGAGTCTAGAAATATTGTCAGAGTATGTTCCAATTTACCTTTATTACCTTCTCCATACATTACTGAATGTTGGACTAGCATTGTTGAAAAGGCTCCCAAAAGCGAAGAAATGGTGGCTTTTTTAAATTACTTTCAAAGACAATGGCTACAGTCTCTAGCAGATGTAATAAACTGTCCAGGCAATTATAATTTTCGCACTAACAATGCCCTCGAAGGTTGGCACAGGCGTCTAAACACTAATATCAAATCAAAGCCAACCTTGCTACTATTTCTCAAAGCACTTAGAAAGGAAGCGCTTTGGCAAGATCGCAAATACAAGAATTTGTTATTTGATGGTAATAAGAGAAGGAAGATTGACATCATGTTTAACATTAAATACAAAAAAGAGTTGCAAAGGCTAGAGGATCAAAAAGTTAGTGCCTTTGAATTTTTAATGAACCTTGGCAATATTAAAAGAATATTAGGTGAATAAGCCAATTCATTTTTGTATCAAATAAATTTAATCTGTTTTTTACAAATGACTTTTACTTTTTATCATGAGTGTACATATTTAAAACCTGACTTTTTGCTAAATAGACGTTCTGCTATATAGACCATCTGATAGTTAGACGTTTTGCTACATAGACGTTTGGCTAATTAGACTTACTGCTCATTAGACGTTTTGCGCTATTGGACATTTAGCTACTTAGACATTCTGATCGTGAAGGTATAAAACATTTGCGCAAAAATTAGCGCGCTTGTACGAAATAATACGGTAAAGTAGAAAATAGTGATTTTTATTAATAACTAGCTGACCCGCGCAACTTCGTCTGCGTACATTTTCCCTTTTTTCTTTTTTCTTCCGTTTTTATTACAACATTTTTCATTGCTGCTCCGCTCCTATTGGTCGTAGCGTGATGTTATAACCTATAGCCTTCCTCGATAAATGGGCTATCCAACAATAAAATAAATTTTTCAGTGCAGCCCAGTAGTTCCTGAGATTATCGCATTCAAACAAACAAACAAACTCTTAGGGGTATGAAAAATAGATGTTGGCCGATTCTCATAGATACCGGATAAGCACAAAAAACTTCTTCAAAATCGGTCAATCCGTTTCGGAGGAGTATGGCAACGAAAACTGTGACACGAGAATTTTATATATTAGATAAGGCGACTTTTATAAAATGTGCCACACGTGGTATTAGGTGCAGTATGGTGTGGCAGAGAGGGGTAAAATTTTGTAGTGGTATTTATTGTGTATTCACGACTGGTATAAGGCCAATCATTACTAATGTGAAATTTTTAATTTGTTTGAATATCGACAACGTCGTCGACCTCTCGGTCACTCCTTTGTGAACCCCACACTTAACCTCTCGGTTCAGTTGGAGTCCAATATGGGGCCAATGTGGGATCCATCGAGAGGTCCACCTTACGGGTCAACTGTGGGATCAGCAATAGATCAGCTGTGTGTTAACTTGTGGAGTCAACTGTGGGGGTCTATTATGGGGTCTAATACGGTATTGCTGGTGAAGCGATAATAATACCGCTGGTTAAGCGGTGGTGTTTCAGCATCGTTGATTAAACAGTACGGACGGATCAGTCACTTGTTATGTGATAGGCTAGCGCTGGTTATGTGCTGTTGTAACATTATTTTGTGGGGTACTGGTTAAGTCCTTTTTGAATACAATAATGAAATTTTTAAAAGATAAAAAAATATTAAGTCAAGCCAAACCGGGGCCGGAATGGAAACATCTATCTGAACTACGTTACTAGACTTATTTTTTTTCTATCCTTTCCTGCACGCGAGTTGGTCTCTCGCTTGCGACATCTAGCCACTAGTTTGAGAACTATCCCGGCTTTTGTTATTGCATTATTGCAGAGAGCGTTTTAACAAATTAAGATGTCGCTGGCAAATTTTAAAGTTATTTTTATAGGCATTTCTTGCAAATCACTTTATTAATACAACAATTGCATATAAGCAGTAACATAGAACACAGTAAAGTACTATGTTTGTGTGAAAGTCACAGGAATCATGGCACTAGCCACAAGATGGCAACAAGTCATCGATATAAACGGCACATACCTACATATTATAAATAAATAAAAAATATACCTAATTTTTTTGTGTGAAAAATACGAACTGACCTTTCGACCCGTTCACTGAGTTACCAAACATGTAAGTCAGATTAGCCGAGCTTTATTGCAGCACTTGAAGTTGTCGCCTCCCAAATCTTTGTTCGCCTTTGGTTTAACACCAGAAGATAATGACGTCATTTTCGTTTTGACGAGTGATTTGACTTGACATTCAAATAATCAATTGTTTGCTTCCCGCTGCTTGTCCGATTGTTGATTTTGTTAAGGGATTTTAATAGCATAGTACAGTAATAATTAAATCAATAAACACGTTTGTTCTGTGTAGTGTGAAAAAGGCTGCGACACAGACTGTATTTTTCAGAATTTTGGCCAGGTTGGCCGATCAAAGGAACTGTTACTGTTTGGACTATATTTTCCTTTTTACAGTTTTTTTTTCACACGAGGACGTGTGAAGCGTCAAGACGGCCGTACCAGAGCATCAACTAGTACCGCCATCTATTGTCAACAGTAGTAACTACTGAATTGTATCGGCTGAGCCTGCCATCTATGGTAGACTTTGTTAATTACCTACATTGACGCTTGATGATTTAAATGTTTTCTAATTTAATTTATTTTGTTCAGTCAGCTATCATAATAATTGTTTCGACGGCTGTTGAGTAGCATCACACTCGTTTACATTTGAAATAGCGGGACAGTGGCAGTTAGTCGACTCGGGAGTCTGAATTGAACGGTTAACGCGAAGGCACCTCTCTGGTCGAATTGTCGTTAGTTATAGTCCTGTGTGCAAAGTGTTAGTGTGGTTATAGTGTTGGTGATACGGTGGCATCTGTGTAATCGAAACGATTAAAATATAGTCGGTTTTACCTTGCTCGAGGTATCCGCGCCACATTATGATCGATTGCCATGATGTTAATTCGAATATGGAGCCGCTAATAGCTTTTAAGGCCACCCTGGCGCTTCTAAACACAAAATGTATATAATCTGAATCTCGGCAATGGCCATATATTGATCTAGCTAGGTTCCATTTTTAGAAAACGTCATTTGAAGAAGAAAATACCGAGCAAGGTCACCAGATACTAAATTTTGATACAAGAGTTAACTTACTTGATAGAAGAGTAAACCGAATTTATGAATTAAAGAATAAATATAATTTATAATGACGCCACGGTGGCGTGGTGGAAGTGTTGAACAAGAGGTTAGATATTTTTTTTTCCAGATTTAAATATATATTTTAAATTCGTTGGGTCTGTGTCTACATTTGCGTAATAAAAATCGGTATTGATATGACAACCTGTCACAGTTAATCTGCGGCAGGTTAACATGTCAATTTTTGAAATCGTATTAAGGGTTCCGTAGCCATAATGGCTAAAACTGAACCCTTATAGTTTCGTCATGTACGTCTGTCTGTCCGTATGTCACAGGCATTTTACGCAAAGACCACACAATGAATATTGATGTAATTTGGTGTAAAGATGTCTTGTAGTAGCCGCTACAAAATTTGATAAATAATAAAAATAACGCCGTTTTCCCCCCGAAGGGTAGAAAACGGATATTTAGGTTCCAGCGTAGCTAGACCCATTTTGAGATTACCTCTTAGATTTTCGCAAGTGACAACACTCGATTTCAACCAATTCCTACCAATCCGCTGGAACTAAATATCCGTTTTCTACCCTTTGGGAGGGAAAACGGTGTGTGAAACACGTCTTAAAGGGAAAACGGTGTGTGAAACACGTCTTAAAGTGGGTCTAGCATAGCTCAGACACCTAAGTGTCTGAGCTACGCTAGACCCACTTTAAGACGTGTTTATTTTCTGCCGGCGTTGCATGACGAGCTGTGAATGTTTAATTATATGAATGTTATGGTAAGGATAGATATAAGAAGCTTTGAGTTTGTGGTAATATTATACTTAATAGAAGTGAATCAATGAAACATAACTTTTCTTGTGTTTATAATAAAAATATGTATGTTAGGTAAGTAAATATTTTCTAATGACATACTTAAAGGCAGTTAAATCCCACTGGTGAAAATAAATTTGTAAGATTAACACTGTTGTCACTCGAATCTTTTGTTCGCTCGCCTCTTTAAAGTAATATTGGAGAAATGTGTCTTTATTTTTCCAGTTACCTCTTTTCAAAACTTCGCCAATGTCTATGTTTTTGTTAAGCCACATGTCGGAGTTGACTGCTGCTCGAAATCGGCCTTAAGCTGCTTTAATGTTGGCTTCTCGGAATAGGGTCTTTATTCATCCAGCGATCACCGATCGAGGCTTTTATACAACCTAATATATGGATCACAACAATACATGTAAGTGAAGAGATTGAGAAATAAGCAGAGCTTACTGAGCTTCTGGGAGTCTTGTGTGGCTGGAGTGACTGAACTGACTGTTATTTAACTCACAATGGCCCACTCGCAAGCGTGGATCCAGAACTTTGTTCAGAGGGGGAGGCAACATTTGACTTAGCCGGCCAAGTGTAAGTCACTATCATGAAGGAGGGGCATACTGGACTGGTGTGTTTACACAGGCGTTTGCCCCCCCCCCTTCGGCGGTGGTGCAATCGTCTCACCACTCCAGTGTCATTTCAAAGAGTATGGGGGAATGGGGAATTGCCCCTGTTGCCCCCCCCCACGAAGCAAAATTTAAACAGCTTATTTAACACTACTAGAGTGTTAAATAAGCTGTTTAAAAATTTTGCCTCGCGTTTCTACGTTCTGGTGTTATGAGAATAAGTCATTTAATTCATACTACAGGATTGAGTTTCTCTAGACCATTTTTTGATAAATGCCAGCCTGTCTGACGGTGTGTATCTGAATCTTGTTTTAGATCCGAATTTAGGTCATAATATTACTTAATCGTCTTTCTTTTCGAAAAATTCCGGACGTATATCGAGTGACGTGAGGTCATGAACTCTTTCTTCTTCCTGTACACAGTAATAAGATTGCTGCGAAATGTCGTGTTATTTGAAATAAACTATCAACATCGATACTGTAATGTTGTAGATATTCAATTAGACTGGCTACTTCCCACGTAGAAGGTTTACGAGGCGGAGGTCTTGTGATTGCGATAGCTTTCATTATTAGCTTTATTAGTGGGTGTGCATGTAAGTAGCAAATGAATTTGAAGAGATCACTTGGCTCTGGGTTATCGACCTGACTTGTTCCTTGAGACCATGAACGACATTTTTCCTTTCTCTTCCTATATTATGTCTTTAAAGTAGATTTACGCCAAGAAGATTCTAAAAGTATTTCGTGCTCCTCTTCCGAGCTTTCTACGAGACAGTCCCAGCCTGTATTTTCAAAACTTGTAAAAGTAGTTTTTCTACCGCTGGCGGACGTGTTCCGGTTTGTGAGTTTATAATGTGTCGACGTAGGTTGTGAATCGTGAGGGTAGAACTCAAAACTGTTGTTTTAACTCTGCTTTCCAGAAGATCTTTTCCCAATTCGGAACCACCAATAGGTATACACCTTAGCTCTTTTCTAGGTGTCGCAGTCCTAGCGGTATGAGAGGAGGAAATAGCCAGCTAAGTCTGTAATGCCATGCTTTGCTGAAGGCATTTACAAATGCACATCCTTGATACCGTGCATTTTCGCTCGCATATTGATCTACTACCGCTGAATGCGAACTTGCAAGTAGGTCTATTGACGGTCTGCCCTTTTACCTGAATATTGTTTGAGTTAACTGTTTCGATAACATCCACTCTGGTGCCTGATGACATCTCGAAAGGCTGTCTGCTAATAGATTATACCTTCCTGGTAAGTAGCGAACTATAAGATGTATCTGATGTAGATGTGTCGTCTCGAGTATGTCTGTGGTCATCTTTAGTAGTTTCAACGACTTCGTTCCACCTTCTTTGGTGATATAAGTTGCCACGGATCGATTGTCCGTTTGTGCTAAAACCGTCAGACCACTGAAGATGTGAGCGAATTCCGTTCGGTTTCAACTTTCGGTTGTTGTGCTAAGGTTGTTGGTCGATATTCCATGTGCCACTTAGGTTCATGCCATTTATTGGGGCTTCTCGTCCTTGATCCGACACATCTGTCGAAACAAACACCGTGGGGTCTTTGTGGTGAATTGGTGATGTTTGGTCCATGTGATGTCGCCACCAAAGGAGTTAGTACACATTCTGAAATGTTGAATTTCTTGTTTCTTTCGTCCTTTGGAAGTAAGTTGGCTTTTATTTGGATTGACCTGCAATTAAGTCTTCCCAGGGGGACAACAAACAACGCAAAATGTATGTTTTCTAGGATAACTTGGGCTTTACGTCATGTCCACCAATTTTTCTTTCACACTAAAGAAAAATTGGTGGACATGGCACAAAGCGGCTCTTCGAGCAGAGTCGTAATATTTTCGATTTTTAACGATGAGAGGCATTTGGGGTTTTGATTTGTCTTCCATATAATGGCTAAGTATTCTATTATTTTTAAACGTGTCGATACGTCGCCTCTAGCCACGTCTGAAACAGAGGACGTCGTCTGTGCGCATAGCCGACAGTCTGCTGCCGAAACGCAACAAGCTACAGTCTTCCTATAGCAATACATTGATTGGTACCAAAGGGCTTTCTTTAGCAATGATTTTGATGCGAATGCCGTCTAGTGAGCAGCAAATATCAGAACCGATAGATATAAGTATCGAATAAACAGGGCTTTCCTGTTAAAAAGTTTTCTGTTGAAGCAAAACAACGTTATAGGTACTTACCTTGACAAATTTAAACGAAACAGATGAAAATCACTACTACACTGTTTCGGTACGAGTGTTCACTTCGATAATCCAAGACGTACTGAGGAGCGAAGCGGTTCGCCCGGCGCAGCACGATGACGTGCGGGCAAGTAGAGGGGCGCAGCGCATGGGAAGGCTAGTATTGGTAGGAATTGGTAGCAATCGAGTGTTGTCACTTGCGAAAATCCAAGAGGTAATCTCAAAGTGGGTCTAGCGTAGCTCGGACACCTAAATAAATATTTTTTGCAGGGTCACTCCATACATCAGTAAACATCAACGTATGGCACAATATTCGACAGGTCTTTTAAAAACAATTTAAGGTTTCTGATAAACTTTTTGAATTAGGTGAGTATTTTTGGAAATAATTGCTCCGAAACTTGCTTTTAAACCGTTGAAACTAAAAAAATATGACAGGTATCACAAAAGTGGTGCTTAATAAATACTTTTAACTAAGATATTTTCGACATGATCGGATATACCATCATTGAGTTATTGCCAAAAAACTGCAATATTACAATATTACATTTATTACATGAATATATTCTTCTGCTGGTGCAATTATTCAAATCGGTTTTTTTTCATAAGTAGTGCATATTTATAATACTGCGGAACCCTACACAGAGCATGGTCCGACATGTTCTTGCCAGTTTTTATCCGACTGTAAGGAAGGGTTATGTTTTTCGGGCGTATCTTGTATGTATTAGTGATGTAACATTCGTTACATCAGAAAATTGTCACATTCGCGAATGCGAATACGAATGCGAATATTCATCTTCAATATTCGCATTCGCGAATCAAATAAAGCGCGCGCTAAATATCATTCGACTTTGACATTTCGTATCAGCCATGTTTAAGCCGAATATAGCCGAGGTTAACCGTTACAAGTTGAACGAATGAGACTATACTCTTGACAGCTCACGCTTATGAATTACCGTTTCTTTTTTTGAGAATATTGTGGTAAGTAATGTAGTACATGTTTCGTACCTGTTCTATACGTCAATGGCGGGTAACGCTATTGACGTATAGAACAGTACTGCACCATAACCTCACAAAATTCCCCACTCCCTAGAAAAAGACAACGCTACTTTGTGGACAATACCTGTCTAAGAGACAGGGCCGCACGAGATTTTTCTCTTTTTCACGATTTGCAGCCAATATTTACTTTTTAAATGAAAGGGCTCTGGCCGGTGTGGTGACCAGAAGTCCCTCGTTTTGAGCGCTGAGAGCGCGGGCGCGTTGTCATAGTGAAGCAGTACTCCGCGGAGCCCGGTGTTCGGTCGCTTGTTGCTCATTGCAAACAAAACTTCTGGCAGGCATTTTGTGGCATACCATTCGGCGTTGATGCTGATTTGATCTCAGGTCGAGGTGCAGATACCCCATCAAAGTGTAGAAACTTGCGATCAAAATGTTTCCTGCGCTTCTCAATCGCTTTACTTTCGTAGGCGTTGGTTCGTTTTGAGACAGCCAAACTTGTCGACTGACGCTAGTTTCAGGATTTTAATGATAAATCCAGGATGCGTCACCTGTCACAATGTCGTAAACGAGCCGAGACGAGCCTGCTTCAAATTTTTAGATCATATCACGATACCACTCCAGACAGGCACGCTTCTGAACTTCAGTGAGGTTGTGCCACCCAGCGCGAGACTATTCTCCTCACGCAAATGTGCTAGTGTAGAATCTTGTGAACGCTTTCCAAACCAATTGCAGTGTATGCTGAATCTCTTCGTATGTAATTCACCAGTTTTCTTGATTTATTTTTTTGGCAGCACACTTTCTTCCGTAACAGCTGTCGTAGGATGACCAGTCCTAAAATAATATGCTATGCAATGCCAACGGTAAATGGTTGCTTTTGAAGGTCCTACATCCATAAAATCCATTTGAAGTCGATCAAATGACTAATCAGGTTTTAGGCCACATTTAAAATCATAGAAAATCATCGCACAAAACCATTCTCAATGCAGATTAATATTTAAATGAAACACGATCATTTCATTTGGCTTTCGAAAAAATGTAGATGGAAATTCGAACAATTTACTTTTAAATAACCAAATTTTTCGACATAATTTCAAGTGGCCAGTGCCTTATACATAAAAATGATTGTCTGTAAAGTCGGTTACCGGACGATAATTTGTCGTGATAACGTCATAAGAAAACAATAATGGCATTGTAATAAACAATACTTCAGCCTATCAGCACGCGGAACGTGACGGACTGTGACACTTTTTCCTCATGCACCCATCGATTTATAAGACGTTATTATCACGTCAAAAACTTTTAATTCGCTAAACTTTCTGAGTGGCCTGGAAACTACTAGCAATTTCGGTTGCGAAAATTGCTAAGAGTAAACTAAGAAAATTTTCTGTAAGTGCGTTGAGTTGAGCTTCGTGTTCCTCCGCCTTGCTTTGGTATATCCCACTGTACTCTTAAAGTCTTTAATTCAATTTTACCTGGTGCAACAGACACTTTATTGTTTAAAATTTTGTGGTGGATAAATTAAATTTGTGACAAATGCCTAGAATTTGTGCTTGTGGCTGTAAACCTAGTCGTGAGTACATAATAAATATTATATTACGATTACAGAGTATAAAACATAAGCAGGTAACAGAAAAAAGAAATAAAGATGATGATCTAAAAAAAAATCGATTCATGTCCAGTCATTATGCTAGTTTAAAAACTTGCATACAGTGTAGAAAATAAACGAATTGTGATTTAAGGCTTTTTAGGGAATGAAGATAAAAACATCTTTGTTTTAGGATTTTATTTTTATTTTTCGGTTGTAAAGTAAAAATAAAATGGTAAATTTAAATGGATACATACCGGTCTTCTAACCGATTTTGGTTACGACTAACTAACTACGCAGGAGACACTCATAGTCCGATGGGAGGGAAATCCGACACGATCGGAGAATTAGTAACGATGCTTTACCTTACAGATATCTCGATCTGTTCGGTGGCCACTGAGTCAGGGACCCCAAACTAATATAAGTGTGAAAGAGACTGTTCGTCTAACGTTAGGTTACCACGCATAAACAGCTGAACTGATTGAGATGAATTTTGGTATGGAGATAATATAGTAATGTAGAGTCCCGGAAAATGAGGATAGTTTTTATCGCAATAACCAAAATACACGCAGGTGAGACCGTGGAGAAAAGCTAGTAGTACAAAATTGTAAAATTGTTTCTTTTTCAGAAGTTTGTATGCATCGATTCCCAAATCCATCTAAATACTGCATACAAACGGGCTTAACATGCTCGTTTGTATGGTAGAATCATCAACTAGGATGCACTTAATTAACTTCCATTCTTTAACAAAAACTAAGAAGGTAATATTGCTCATGCTATAATTCAGTCTTTAAGTATTTTTATATAGAAATTTGAAAGTAATATGGCATTATCACAAACTTCAAACTCCATACGGCTATTGCAATCACCACTCTACGCAAGTACAGAACGTAGGTATTTAAATTATTTCCTTGTTATTCGAATTAGGTGTAGAAGTTGCTTAAGACATGAATACATTCATGTCTTAAGCAACTTCTGTACTTAATTCGAATAACCATATATCTGTATATCTAATTCAATTTTTACTAATGTACCTACTATTATTTCTGTCTGTTGAATTCTGACAACATTTTGGGCATGATTTAAAATGTTATTTAATTTTCATTTGTATTCCAATATCAAGGTGAGGATACAGTAAGGACCACAAGCTTCAACTTCTACACCAAAACCGAAAGCTGCACTATCTCCACTTAAAGGAAGCTACATTTTTTAATACTTTTTAGTGATCTAGCAACTGCAGAACTTTCACACTTGTTGTCTATACTCAGTCTCACTAATATTTGTCTTCACACTGTTAAGCTTACTAAGATTTATAGATGCTTTTACCTTGTCTTCTGTTGTTATATCTTATTGTCATGTGTCGGATTTATTTAATGTTTACATATAATTTTTACTATTTTTTTACGGGGGGGGGGGGGGGGTCGGTGTAGGTCTTAGTGGGGTGTGTTCTGCCAGGGAACACACACCTATAAAATGCTAAGTATACCGATAGCGTACGTCTAGGTGTGCGAAGCTAGACTATCAGGCGCACACTGACAAGTTCTTCATATACGTCCACGCCATCTCTAGACTGACGCCTCGGTCTTCTGATGGGCCCACGCAACTCCATCTGTGTGGGTCGTCTCCCTGGGCAATGCTGCGGTCCCTAACGAGCTACGCACAATACCATCTACCTCGTTACCGTAGTAGCTAAATATGAAGAACGAAAGGCGGACCTTCGGCGCCTTAAAACCGAACTATCTGGCAATAGGGAAGAAAACCCTACCAAAAAATTACAGCAACCATGGAAGAAGCAACACTTAAAGAGAATTTACCCCAGGAGGGTACCGGAAACTCCGGAGAATCCCTCACTGAGCAAAGCTCAGTCTGCCCTACGTATTCTGGGGAGGGCAAAGGATTGCTACCCAAGGAATCAAAAACGGATAAACCAAAGAAGATACTTACACAACAGTTGTTCCATCCAGGTATTTTCAACCGCCAAAGATCTTCATCGTCTAATGATGTTGCCGACAAAATCCAATGCAACACATATAACCCAAACGCACCATGGCAACGGATGCCAACTCAAAAGCGACTCCGTTCTCCAGATGAACAGAACTCAAAAATGAACCAAGCAAAGAGAATACCGGGACAAAGTCAAATAATCAACACACAGATAGAGACTGACAACTCTGCACACAATATTGCTGTAAACATTGAAACCAGTAACAGCTTTACCTTGCTAGACACAGAGGAGAAGGATACTCCCATCAAACGGAATCCCAAACCTCCACCAATTATACTCTATGGAGTTGACGATCTGAATAAACTGACCCAGCTCATTGAGGAAGTGGTAAACAAAGATGATTTCACTTACAAAACAATATCTAAGAACCAACTAATTATATCTTCTAATACAGTGGACAACTACAAGATAATGATAGACCACATAAGAAGCAAGGGACTGATAGGGCACACCTTTACTCGTAAAGACCAAAAATGCATGAGGATCGTGATCAAACATCTTCACTTCAGTACTCCAAAAGATGAAATTATAGCGGCTATAAAGCAAACGGGTAACTCGGTTCAAGGAGAAATTGTACATTCTTTGTTAATATTGCACCGCATGAAAATAATAAATATGTGAAAAATATTAAATTCATCTATCACCAAAAAATTGTAATAGAAGACCCTAAAAGAACAAATTCTGTTGTACAGTGCAAAAGATGCCAACAGTATGGCCACAGTAAAAACAACTGTATGAGACCATATAGGTGTGTGAAATGTGCTGGTGCACATGAAACTACTAAGTGTACAATAGATAAAAACACCCCCGCAGTATGCACGCTCTGCTCAGGATGCCATCTCGCTAACTATAAAGGATGTCAAGTCTATAAAGAAGTTCGATCAAGGAAACTTACAGCAAACCGGTTAAGACTACAAGGAAAAGAAAAGAGTACTGAGGACCAAAGCTCTACACCAAATATGAGGGATGACATATCTGTCACGAAAGTTCCTTCAGAGAATATTAAAAACACACCCCAACGCAACAGTTGAAACAAAAAGTTGTTAAAAATGGGAAAAAAAGACATGCTTACACACAACAAACTATAGTAGACTTGACTGAGCACATAGAAAATGACGCAGATGTAACAAAGACACATAGACATTGTACAATAAATGACGAGGACAAAACAGAACCAAAGAGAACATATATTAAAAATATTAATGATAACACACATAAAACAAGTACAACCAGAAAAACTGATGGCCACGAGCCACAGAGAACACAAACGAAAAAAGTAGAAACAGAATATCCTTCACGTGAAATCAGACGAAGTCTAGAAGCGCTTATTTTGACACAGACCGAACGAATAGATCAGCTAATAACACAGCTAAGCACTATGATGAATCTCATTGTCACACTCATCAGCAAACTCTCATAATGCTTTCTTTACGAAATAATGTGAATCGCTACCTGGAATATAAATGGCATAGCGCCAAATAGGCAAGAACTTGAAGTACTGTTAAAAGTAAATAAAATCGACATTGCCCTGATTTCTGAAACTCACCTTAATCAAAGGAAGAGTTTCAAAATGGATAACTTTAGCGTATACTGCGCAAATCATCCGGATACCACCTCTTATAGTGGCGCAGCAGTAATCATAAAAAATAATATTAAACACCACATGCACAGTACATTGCAAGAGGATTGGATGCAATCAATAACTGTAACTATAAATGAAACATTGGGACCAATAAATGTAAGCGCCGTCTATTTCCCTCCTAAGCATAACCCAAAACATCATCCGCCTTATTACAAAGAAAAGACCAAATCAAAGTTTAAACCAAGACTTTCAAGTCCAGGATATAGTACAGTGCTATTGGTCTTATTACAAAACTTAGATAATCCGTGGACCAGCTGATACCAAAGGATCTAGCAATCAGCCACAGATTATAATCAATTTAGTTCATTCATTGTTCTTATCATTCAAATATAACGTTCCGTTTTATACCAATATAATTTGAAAGTAAAGTTTTCATTGAGAATAAAATATTTAGACGTTCTATGTAGCTAAATTATTCGCCAGCACTACGTAATTTTCAAAATATTAACCTGACATAAAAGCCCTCGGCCTGCAATTTACGAAAAATCAAATAAATTCTGTCAGGATCGGAACGTTACACAAGTAGTTGTCATTAGTACTAAAAATGTAAACAAATGATGATAACCTAAATTTAACTAACTCAGACATTATTAGGGATGTTAGAAGTTTAATCTGAGTAACTATAGCGCCCAAACACTTAGAGGAACTTGGATGCGAGTTTTTATTACAAAGCTAGTTTCATTGGAACAGGTCTTAGCATGGAAGGATACTTACTCAATAAGATAATCCATTTTTGATATACTTACTGTTTTCTTTGTTGCACTCGTTGTTCTGAATGTATTGGGAGAAAGTATGCCTAGATTCAACATAGGTACTGAAGCTTCGGCTGAAGCACAACAAACAATTGAAACAAATTTTATGAATATATTTATTATTTAATATCAGTGAGCTTGCTATGAAATGAAAATCTCAATTATCTACATAGAATCATTATTTATTAGATACCATTTATTCTCCCTAAGAACAGAGTTCATTTTCATGAGAATCATAAATATAATTATCTAAACTGTTAGGTAGCACTTAATAGTTATTCCATTTGACAACAAAATGGATGTTTACAATTTCAATAACCTGTAACCATTCTGTACTCCCTGTTTCAAACTATGTTTGAAAAGGAATATTGAGTTGATATCCCTTAATTCTATTTAGATAGACTAGCTTTCCCGCACAACTTAGTCTGCATAAATCTTCCCTGTTTTTGCAACATTTCTCAATGCTGCTCCATTCCTATTGGTTGCAGTGTGATATTATATAGCCTATAGCCTTCCTCGACAAATGGGCTATCCAACAGTAAAAAGTTCAAAAGAATTACCCCGTTCAAACAAACTTTTCAGCTTTATAATATTAGTATTTTACAATAAATTTTAAATTGTATGCATTTTTTGTATAATATATAAACAGTGATCAATAATATATTTATATAATAAAATTGATAATTCTATATTTAGATCCACCTTATAGTTCACTAGTAAGTTTTAGGTACATTATACATAGAATCATTATTTATTAGATACCATTTATTCTCCCTAAGAACATAGTTCATCTATCAGAGAATCTTAAATATAATTATCTAAACTGTTAAGTAGTGCATAATAGTTATTACATCACAATTTCAATAAACTGTAACTAATCTGTACTCTCTGTTTAGTGTTTAAACTATGTTTAAAGGAACATTGTAGCAATGTATTAACTAGCTGAGCTCTTATAAACATAATATTCAGTTCTTGGTACCTACCAATAACCTAAGTTTACATCTGTTCCTAGTGATAGGTATACCCATGGTTACACTTTACCAACTAAATTTTAAATTGATCAATGTTTATTTAGTTCCACTATAATATGTATAGTTCAGTAGTAAGTTTTAGGTAAGAAATTTTGTCATAATGATGTTTCTATTACTTTGTTTTGTGCATTTTGAGTAAATTCAACATTGTTTTTTGCCGCACTACTCCAGACCACCTATCAGACATTCCAAATGTGATTTTCCAACTTCAATATAAATAATGTGACATATTATAAGTGGAATGCATCAGATTGTTTTACATAGAGCACTAGTTAATGATACTATTGTCGAACAAAATTAATCTGTGTTGATCTTCAACTTTCCACACTGCATAGGTACACTTCACGTCGAGTCTGGTTGACCCAAACATTGCACAGACCACTTTAATTTTAGGACATCTCTGAGCTCTGTATATTAAATCTTCTCTCTCAATTCCAAGCTGTGATAAATGTTTTGAAAAACAATATTATTAAATCTTTGGTCACACATCGCATTTCACTCGATTTTTGCGTTTATTTTGTTGCCACACCATATTTAGTTAGTTAATAATTTAAAGTCTAGCTGAGCTCTTATAAACATAATATTCAGTTCTTGGTACCTACCAATAACCTAAGTTTACATCTGTTCCTAGTGATAGGTATACCCATGGTTACACTTTACCAACTAAATTTTAAATTGATCAATGTTTATTTAGTTCCACTATAATATGTATAGTTCAGTAGTAAGTTTTAGGTAAGAAATTTTGTCATAATGATGTTTCTATTACTTTGTTTTGTGCATTTTGAGTAAATTCAACATTGTTTTTTGCCGCACTACTCCAGACCACCTATCAGACATTCCAAATGTGATTTTCCAACTTCAATATAAATAATGTGACATATTATAAGTGGAATGCATCAGATTGTTTTACATAGAGCACTAGTTAATGATACTATTGTCGAACAAAATTAATCTGTGTTGATCTTCAACTTTCCACACTGCATAGGTACACTTCACGTCGAGTCTGGTTGACCCAAACATTGCACAGACCACTTTAATTTTAGGACATCTCTGAGCTCTGTATATTAAATCTTCTCTCTCAATTCCAAGCTGTGATAAATGTTTTGAAAAACAATATTATTAAATCTTTGGTCACACATCGCATTTCACTCGATTTTTGCGTTTATTTTGTTGCCACACCATATTTAGTTAGTTAATAATTTAAAGTCACTAAACACGCATTATTCGTCATTAATAATTGAAACTAAAATACGCAAAATTGTAAATAAAATAACCTTAAAATGTCAAAATTTTTGACATTTTAAGGTTATTACCATAGTTAAACTAGGGTGATCGAAAGACTAATTTATAGACCAAAGAAGATCATCGATTAAGCGATGAACCTCGTTTTGTAATAAGGATTTTCGGTTTAAACTAGGATTTTCGTCAAACCAGGTTTAGTCCAGCTTTTGGAATAAGGCGGCATATGTTCGACAACTATTTTCAGACCTTGGGAAATCGATTTATTAGTGGTGGAGACTGGAACTGCAAACACACGAACTGGGGGTCAAGGTTAACAACAACAAAAGGGCGAGAGCTAAAAAAGAGTGTAGACAAACACAAACTTACGACACTAGGAACAGACCAACCCACCTATTGGCCTACTGATGTAAATAAAACTCCTGACCTTGTAGATTTCTTCATAGTCAAAGGCCTGTCGGAGATATACTTCGCAGTGGAAGCATCACTTGACTCAGTGTCTGATCACACTCCAATAATTGCAACATTTAGCATTTCAGCAATAAGCAAAGCCCTACCAACATCGCTATATAATAGCAAAACTGACTGGGAATCATTTGCCAGATACCTAGAAAAAGAGATTAACTTAAAGATTAAACTTAAAACAGGAGAGGACATAGACGAGGCAACATTCAGCATCACTAATCTCATTCAGGTTGCTGCATGGCGTGCTACGCCGACTCTGAGCTATTCCACCCCGAGTAGTAACATACCACTAAAAATACGACACAAGCTGGCAGAAAAACGAAAACTCCGAAGACAGTTACATCTGAGTCGATCCAGTGCAGATAAAACTAAATATAATAGGGCCTCCAAAGAACTTAAGGAACTTATAAAGGAAAATCAAAATGAAACATTTCAACATAAATTATACACTCTCTCCACATATAAGAAAGACAATTACTCGCTCTGGAAAATGACAAAAGAGTTCAAAAGACCACACAATCATATCCCACCAATTCGAAATAACCCTGATGAACCATGGGCTAGAAGCGGAAAAGAAAAAGCAGAACTATTTGCCAAATATCTGAGCAAGGTGTTCACTCCGAATGACTCGACTATGGTGGAGTTTGAAAATATGGTGTGTAAGATATTCTCCAGTGACCAGCAATTGTCTCCGCCTTTGTTACCTGTCACACCTAAAGAAATAACAATGACAATAAGCAAACTCCCAAACAAAAAAGCACCCGGATTTGACCTTATATCAGGGGAGGTTCTCAAACGGTTACCGAAAAAGTGCATTACCTACATAACAGCACTTTTTAACGCTATCCTCAGACTCTTTCACTTTCCCAACCTATGGAAGATATCCCAAATCTGCATGGTTGCAAAACCAGGTAAACCGCCAAATGAACCCAGTTCCTATAGGCCGATAAGTTTACTCCCTGTTTTGTCAAAGGTTTTTGAAAAGATATTCTTATCAAGACTAAAACCAGTCTTGAAAGAAAATAAAATTATCCCGGACCACCAGTTTGGGTTTCGAGAAAAGCATGCAACAGTAGAGCAAGTGCACCGAGTAGTTCACACTATCAGACAATCTCTCGAGAAAAAAGAGTACTGCAGTGCGGTATTTATAGACATCCAGCAAGCATTTGATAGAGTCTGGCACAATGGGCTCTTGTATAAACTGAAAACTCTTCTGCCAAACTCGTTCTATATGACCCTGAAATCCTATCTTGAACAAAGAAGATTTGAAGTAAAATTTGAAGAAGACCTCTCGAAATTATATTATATTAACGCTTCAGTACCACAGGGGTCAGTGCTAGGTCCAGTGTTATACTCCATATATACGGCAGATCTGCCTGATACTCCTGATGTTGTAACAGCTACCTATGCAGATGACACTGCGTGCCTCGCTAGTGACACAGACCCTAAACAGGCATCCGTTAAATTGCAGACCCAGCTAAATAAAATAGAAGAGTGGTTACAAAAATGGCGGATCAAACCCAGCGTAACTAAATCCACACAAGTGACATTTACACTTCGCAAAGGAAATTGTACACAGGTCTGTATGGCAGGTGTAGCTTTACCGGCTAACAACACCGTAAAATACCTGGGCCTACACCTAGACAGGAGACTAACTTGGGCCAATCACATCAAAGCCAAGAGAACAGAAGCAAATCTACAATTTAAAAGTTTATTCTGGCTTCTAGGGCGCCAATCTCGACTTTCGCTCAGCAACAAACTGCTTGTCTACAAAGCCATTATAAAACCGATTTGGACCTATGGAATAGAGCTCTGGGGCTCCGCTAGTAACTCCAACTTGGAGATTCTTCAAAGGTTTCAAAACATTGCACTGAGAACAGTCTCCAGTGCACACTGGTTTGTGAGAAACTTAGAGATACACGAGAATCTTGAGATGCCGATCATTAAAGAGGAAGTTAACAACTACAGCCGGAAATACAAAGAAAGACTGAGACAACACAGCAATACTCTAGCAAAAGACCTGTTAAAAGACCAAAACCATGTTAAGCGCCTCAAACGATGGCATATACTCTCACTGGACCACAGAGACTAAGTTGGTCCTACACATGTACTCTTGTGGTATGTACTGGTGTTACTCAATGGAATAACACCTAAAATCAGTTTATCCGAGACAACATCTGATTAAGGCTGAAGAGCCGATTGCAGATACAAGAAACGAACAAAAAAAAAGAAAAAATTTTTTTTTTACCTTTTAGATGAAACTCAGCAGATTGGAGCATTTGCATTATTTGATCACAATTATGCTTAAAAGAACAGTCAGAAAAGGTACGTACGTACCTAATCGGTAATCGGAGCGTTCTCGTTACTGACACTAAGCGAGTCGTAAGCACTAAGTAGCTGACTATTTGCCCATATATGTAGTCGAAGATTGGTTAGCGACAAACCTACGATTAACATAAGATGTCTGAAATGAATACGTAATCTTCATCATTAACCCATTAATGGCCAAACTAAAACTACAGGTTTTCTTTTAGGTTTTAGTTTATTACTAGTTTAATTATAAGGTATACAAACACATAGGAAAGAGAAAAAAAAAATATTTAAAAAAAATCAAGGTTTTCAGGGGGTGTACTCAAGTGAGTACACTGGCCACTTAGAGGTGAAATTTTTCAAAGCACGACTTTTCCACGCAAAGTGTTTTACAGCATTTCTTACACTCCCATCTAACTCGTGAATGGCATACTACACATCTAAGTTGTTTTTCTAGTTTTTTAGGAAAGTGCCCCATTCCATCTTGAGCCATTCCTGGTACTATTGACGTACTTGGGTGGCTCCTTACTTGTGATCCCTGGCGTAAATACGTTCGTGCTATAGTACGACGAAACATAAGTTGATCCATTCGATCCTCATTGCTCAATGAATGCAGACGCCATGCATTTGCTATTGTCATATCGACCATGTAAGTAAATAGCACCCACCACCACTTCTTGCCATGGATTCCAATTCTGTACAATGATATAGACTGGTCAAGCTCGTCTACTCCCCCCATGCATCTATTGTACGTTTGGAACAGTTTCGGTATCAAGACATCTGTTTTTTCACGTTTTATTGGACACCACCGCTTCACGGTGCCAGTTGGTTCTATGGTATCATAATTGGTTGCCATCGTACAAACACTATTATCTTTCCACCTTACCATTAGCAACTCATTACTTTTGTCAAACCTGTAGTCATAGGCAGCTCTTTCTTTCTTCTTCATATCCTTCGTACTTACAAGGGGGCATTTCTTTGTCCGATTTTCTCTCAGGGTTCCTGTCGCGCGATATCCAAGCTCTCGTAGATCTACCAAAAGACTATGACTTGTAAAAAAAATGTCAAAAAAAACGGTGTGATTGATTGGGTTCGTGTTAAGTTTTTCTAGTAAAGTTTTTACAACTCGAGTTCCCAGAGGTTCATCGGTGGAATTTATAGATTTTCCACAATAAAAATCAAAAGTGTAACAGTAACCTGTTGAGCTGGCTGCCACCCAGTTTTTATAACCAAATCTTACAGGTTTACCGCGAATAAATTGTTTGGCAGGATGATGTCCAAAGTATTTCACCATTGATTCATCAATGGAAATGTTCTCGTGGAAAACTCCCCACTGAAGGTATTTCTTCATCAAAAGTTCGCCAAACGCCCTTACCTTGAACATCTTATCGGACGTACTTATGGCTACATTGTTGTCGGCGAGATGAATATTTCTTTTTATATCTCGGAACATATTCCTTGACATAGCACTTGAAACCATCGAGACTCCTACATCTTCATCTAACGACCAGTATAAAGCTTCACGGGGTAATTTGTGATAACCAGACAATATCAAAATGCCAATAAATTTTTTCAAATTGAAATGATCCAGCTGAAATGTATGCCTATTATTTTGATTTGCGTACAATTTACTATTAGAAGTAATAAATTCAAGGATCTCCTCGTCAAATAGTTTTTCAAATATTTGGACTGGACTTAGATCTTTGAGTTCTTGTTTTATTGTGGTCTGATGATCATTTACCTCGTAAATAGAGTAAGGTCTTGAAGAATATGTCGGGGAACACTTTCGCCATACTGGGGCTTTTGGCTGATCAGTACGGCGGCTTCGTTTTGCAGTCGGTTCGTCGTCACTGTCATTATCAGAAGAGAGATTACCTTCAGTACGCACAAAAACTTCTACTGAACCAGGTACATCCTGTGGCATTGACGCAGTTTGGATGATATCATCATCAGGACCCTCTTCTTCATCAGTTATCACACTGGGATCTGGTGGAATTATAGATAAATCATACTGTGCCTCGTCATCACTCTCTTCTAATATGGCTTGGATAGCTTCTTCAAGGCCATTATAACGATTAGCTGCTCTAAACTGACCACGGCTCATTATGAACAATCTGAAATAAAATTAAAAAATATTGAGTAAAAGTGGTACTTTTCTAACATGGATATAGCCGCTGTACTCAGTTGAGTACAGTGACGTAAATAATGAAATAACTGTTTAGCTACTAACAACAGATGAATAATTATGTATTCAAATAAATAATTAGTATATGTTTACTCATAATTAATATCTAAATACAAAAAAATATCTCTATTTTTAATAATAATAACAATATGAAAACTTACCTGTAGTGACTTTCAAAACACGTAACTTTGACAATTCGGAATTATAACTTTTTCTCATATACCCTCAGTTGATTTTTTTTGCTCCAATGGAATCTCTAACTACCTGTGAAAAAAATATAGTTTACATTTAAAATATTATGCACCTGTAAAGAAAAAAAATATTTTTGACCTGTACCCAACTGAGTACAGCGACCTTTAATGGGTTAAGAATATTATTATTTATAATAACTCTTCTTTTGGCAAAAATGTAAACCTTTGGACCTTTGACTACTCGGTCAATCGCTTGGTCGGACAAAGATGCAGTTAACATATGTTTTGCGTAACTATTTGTGCTAAATGTTTATAAAACAAAATATTTACTTTTACAGGACATTAATTGTACAGTGAGGTCAAGCAACTACGAACAGAAAAGAAAGGGCAATCCTTCAAGTCCACATTGAGAAATGCGGAAACCTTGTCGGACAATGCTCTTTTTCAACACTTTGCCAAAAACGATTTGAAAAAGCCTCCCCAACTATTCTTACAATGCTAGTCATCATTCATCAAAAATACTTAAAGCAAGACGTTTTACTAATAAGGAAAAGGTTCTTTCTTTATCTAAAGTCCTAAATGTTACTCGCTTTCATGCAAATATTTTACACTCCCATCAATAAAAGCAATGAAGCGTTTGCTTAGCTCAGTCAAGATAAACCCTGGGATAAATTCTATAATATTTGAAAAAGTAAAAGAATCTATCCTTGAGAAACCACTAGCAAAAAGATTATGTAGTCTTATATTCGATGAGATGTCTTTAACGCCTCATATAAATTATAATGCCCAAAAAGATATTTTTGATTGCTTTGCCAATAATAAAACTGGCAAATTGGCTGATCACGCCCCCGTTCATGGTTAAAGGTTTGAGAGAGCATTTAAACAACCAATCGCTTATTATTTTACCACAAAATTAAATAAGCATGAGTTAAAAACTGTTATTAAAACAGTGATTAAACATGCTCAAGATTCTGGTCTTATTATAATAAATACCGTTTGCGACTAAAGCACGGTAAATGTTGGTGCCATTACAGAGCTCATAAATGACACTAGAGACATGTATTTAGACATAGTAAAGAGTGTCGTTATGACCATATTTGTAAAAACGGCAGAAAAATTATTCCCATTTACGATGCACCTCATTTAATAAAAGGTATTAGAAATATCTTAATCACAAAATATATGACATACATCATTAACAAAGAGGTAAAAGATGTTAAATGGGAATACTACCAGCAGGTATATTCCGCTGACAAAACTTACGGAGAGCTGAGACTACTGAATAAAATCACTGAAGAACATGTAAATCCGGAAAAAAATAACAAAATAAGGGTGAAATCGGCAACTCAAGTCTTTAGCCACAGTGTTGCAGTTGCAGCAGAACACCAAACGAATGTCGCCAATTAATTGACATAACTTTATTGTTAGATAATTTATTTCATAGCTTAAATGGAGCAAAGACTATTTTAACCACAATTAAATTTAGGCATTATAAAAAGTATGGAAACAAAATTCGATTAATTGAATATACCATCTGTAACAAATTTAATAAAAAGTATTGAAGGCATAGAAGCAATTTTATCACAAAAATATGGTTTTAATGCGTTGTTGACAAGCAATCAGCACCCAGTAGAAAACTTTTTTGGGAGTGTCAGAAGTTATGGGGCGAGAAATAATGCCCCAAATTCTATAGCATTTGAAGGGGTATTTAAAGCCGTATTATTAAACAATTATAACTCACCCCATTCAAGCTGAGCAAATTGTGAAGAAGATGCAAATAACTGTCTGCAAATTTTAGAATTCTTTTTAACAGAAATAAAGTCATGATTCTGATGCTCCTATTGAAGATCCTTAATCATTTGTAACAATGCCCTGTTCAACTACATTTACAATAGAGAAACTGATGCAGGTCAAAGAAATTACGTATGTGGCTGGGTACTGACCAAGTATTTAAAAAATATAGTAAAAAAATGTAAAACATGCAGGCAAAACCTAATCGATAACGATCATAACAACACTTTTACAAAGGCGAAAGAATATTGTAATAAAAAATGGCTTTGTAACCCAAGTGCGAAATTAGAGATTTTTTTCTATGACTTTAAAAATATTACATGACAATTTTTAGAAACAAATGTTCCTAGAATTTATATTAAATAAAATATAATTATGATGGCAGACACGTTGGTCGAATATCTGTTTGTATGCACCACTCATAAACAAACATTACAAGATTTATTTGTAGATACCACAGTCAAAGTTATTTTGTAGAGTTGGTGTAGGTCGATTAATCGCATTTTAGGTAGTAAATTAATCTATGATGGTGAAGATGAGACGAAAGATGCTGCTCAAGAATATTTTAACAGGCGTAAACATTATAAAAATAAAAAATAATAAAAAATCTTATCTTCTTTTATTATTATTTTTACCACAAAAATTCTCTGATCGAATATTTTCAGCAATGACGCATTTTATTATTTTCGACGACTCAGTTGTGTTAGCATAAATATGAGTCGTTGAAAATAATAAAATGCGTAGTTGCTATACATTCTTACATGCTGTTTTTTTTTGTTCTGGAAACAATATTCAGATGGCGCATTGTCGTCTGTCAAAATCAAATCGATTTGCTTTTTGGGCCCTCTTTTTCCGTAGTATTAGTTTACTCTTTGGTTGCTTGCTAGATCTTTAGCGCCTTTGATCGTTCTTGGTTTTTTAAACGAAAAAAGTTCAAACTTATTAAATATGCCGTCGTGTATTTTACGATATAGCACTAACAATTCAACCAATACAGTGAAGTGCAAAAAAATACTCCATCAGTAAATAACTAGATAATCATTTTAAAATGTTATTCGATTTTACTCATTGTTACAGCAGTGTTAGCATAAATTTGAGTCGTTGAAAATAATAAAATGCGTAGTTGCTTTACAGTTTTTGTTTCTTGAAACGATATTCTGATGGCGCATTGTCGTCTGTCAAAATCAAATCGATTTGCATTTTTAACCTGGAAGAGGGCCCTCTTTTTCCGTAGTATTACCACTTTACACATTATGGTTTGTTTGTTTTAGTTATGGGTGTGTCAAAGTAGTATTAGAATAATGGAACCGATTTCCGAGTCCGTTAGTGAGTCAGCGCGCGAGCACAGTTGAATATTTGATATTAATTTCAGCTTAAACCTCCACGCGTTCCTGAGATAGGGTCTAAACAGACAGACAAACAGATGGACAACAAAATTATCTGACTGCTAACTAACTGAGGTACGAAATCCTAAAAAGGCATAATTCTGTACCCATTATTACCTTAAAATGACATGTTTTCAAAATCTTAAATAACTTTCATACCTACTCCGTAATAAGTTCCTTATAAGCTTGGTAGGTACAAAAGTTACATTGTCGGTTCTATTAAGTTAATCTTCAAAATTGACATTTTGTGTCAGTGTTTTGTACAAGACGCGTAAGTGCCTCAAAATTCATGGCGTTTAGGACCTTTTGGCCGTGATCCCTTTAATAAAATCTAGCGCTACATGTTTGCTTTGTTAGGTTATACGGCACAATGATTGTTTTAGCGCTGCAGCGGTTTTTAAAAAAGGACTACATTGTTGTTCCAGATAGCTTCTCTAGTACGTTAGTACATAATGTCTCGTGAATAATTTGATTTCATAGATGGCGCTACATGTTTCCGAACGGACGTAATCTGTCAATTTTTTAACAACAAACGCGTTAGTTCTAGAAATTATCGAATACTGTTTAATTGCAATGTAATATTGTTTTATGGGCCAAAATACTTTTTGATGCCTAAAAACTGGTCCCTCCGAAAGAATAATTAATTTTATGGGATATCAGTACAAAATTGCGCAAAAAGTATACTTATATCGAAATATAACATTATTTTCTAACGCAGAAAACAAGATTTGACCGGGAAAATATGTTATTTATCCTAAAATTGGAGTAACAACGTTGTAATTTTTGGTAACGCAGTCGTTCTTAGTACAAAATATTGCTGTCCTTGAGCACTGTGCCAAGATGTACTTAGCTATTTCTCCCAATATTTCCTAGGTGGCGTTGAATCTTAAATGTCCCTATGAAAATGTAACATTTGAACCTTATTACAACGCCAATAGATATTTTTTACATTAAATATTTCATGGAATAAAAAAATATTTTGTCTGTGTCCCCAACAAAAAACAAAATCGTAACTACCTTGCGTTGCTATATGAAAATAAACCTTAAAGTGAGTGTGTTACATTTTATTTCACTTCATTTGGTTCGACTTATTGTAACTATTAGAACGAATGATAGCAACTGCGCGGGGGGGAGACCGCTAGCCGGATCAGTCGAGTCACAGTCGTTGAGAGAGGTGCGTGTGTTTATTGCGTGGCCGCTGAGTTACCGCTGTCGAAAGGTACGTACTGACGATATTTACATTATTGTTATTTTAATACGCAGCTAGTCATGTTTTGTTTCTATCAGTGTTAGAATATTTGCATTTTGTTATTCTTTTTAGTGAATATTTACAACGAAGTCAAATATTTACAACTGCGCAACTGCTACACTGCGCTACTTGAAAAAAGTAACGAAGTTGTTGTAAAGGTAACGCAGTTGCGTTTTTTTATTATTTTTGATGTTAGAAATATAAGACCGAAATGCAAAAATACTCTTTCTTTTTTCACAGAAAGAAGCTTCTGCACCAAATGGCGTTAACGAACGCAGAAAAGCAACGTCGTTATAGGCTTAAATTGAAATTGGACCCTATAAAAAATGCTGAAGCCAAAAAAAAAAATCTTGAAAGGTACCACGCAAATAAAAAACTTGTAAAAGATATGACAGAGCGTGAACACAGAAATATCAAGCGTAAATGGAAGAGTGCGAACAAGAAACGACGAGAACGTCAAAAGTGTGCTCAACAAATTATGAACATACACCGGCGTCCAGCCCACGGTCAGGAACTCCAGTTTCACCGAGATCTAGAGGCCAAAGACAAATACGAAGAGATCGCTCTGCAGTTTACAGAAAAAATCTGAAAATTCAGGAAGAACTCGAAAAGATGAAACGGGTGTGCGATAAATACAAAAAGAGATACCAACGAGCTAAAACCACAATCAAAGACACGAAAAAAGTAAATAAGCTTAACCAAAACAAGTATTCAACGTTATCTAATGCAATCAAAGACCATTACAAAAGTTTGAAGTCAGTGAGAGAGAAGAAAGCCTTAAAACGAATTTTCCAAGGAGAAGGCATAGCCAAGTCTAAAATGAAGATTAGTATTATACGCGAGACTTTGGGCATTGATCAGATGAAAGCGATGAAACGACAGAATAACCCTTCAGGGAAAAAGCTTCTGGTCGATAATATTAAAAGCTTTTTTGACCGTGATGATGTTTCTAGAGCTACGGCGGGTAAACGGGCAACTGTCACCTTTAAAAAAATAAAAATGCAGTAAAGCTATTTACTGGACACGATGAAAGGCCTCTTTCGTTCATTCAAAAAAGAAAACCCAGAACTGAGATGTTCTTATTCATATTTCATTAAAAAATAGGCCTTTTTACGTAAAACCGCCTTCAGTTGCTGGAAGAGAGACTTGCCTATGCAAGACACATACAAATGCGCAGTATATTATAGATGCTCTTCAAGAGTCAAGAGTCCTTGCCACCTCAAACATGAACGAACTTATCGCTAGCACAGTATGCTCGACATATAACAAAGCTTGTATGACTGGCAATTGTAAAGATTGTAAGACAAAAGAAATACTTTTAGGGAAACAACAGGTAATCTCGGATTAGTGAAATGGGCTCATTGGATAAGGAAATCGGAAATGATTGAAAAATCAGGCAAAAAAGTAAAAGTTACTAAAAACGTAAAGGAAATAGCTGAAGGAACAGTTGAAGAATTGATAGGAAACTTAAAACAAACTTTGATACAATTAAAGAAACATGTTTACAACATTAAAGTACAGTACCTGAGTTATCGGAATGCTATAGATAATTTGAATAATAACGAAGTCGTTCTGCATGTCGACTGTAGCGAAAACTATAACTGTAAGCATTTTGAAGAGGTGCAGTCCCACCATTTTGGCGGATCAAGAAAGCAAGTAACTTTACATACAGGAGTTATGTACACAAAACCTGAAGGACATAACAAGCCAACTGTAAATTCATTTTGTACCATTTCTGCGAATAATTCCCATAACCCTGCCTCCATTTGGGCACACCTACATCCAATTATTCGCGAAATACAACACAACAACCGTCATATAACTACAGTTCACTTTTTCTCCGATGGACCAGCTACTCAATACCGGCAGAAGCAAAATTTTTATTTCATAAGTCACAGACCATTCAGCGAATACAATTTCATCCGCGTTACATGGAATTTCTTTGAAGCTGGTCATGGAAAAGGGGCTGCTGATGGCGTTGGTGGCTACCTCAAACGCACCGCAGATGAAAAAGTAGCTGCTGATTCCGATATTTCTGATGCAGAAGCTCTTTATTACACTTTGAAGGATTTGAGGAAGGTTCAAATGTACTTACTGACTGAAAGCGACATTCAAATCGTTGAAAAAGCACTACCTAAAAACCTAGTGCCACTCCAGGGTACTATGGAAGTACATAAAGTTTTTACTGACACTCCAGGTGAACTTCAATACAGAGATACCAGTTGCTTTTGCGAAAGGGGTTTTTGCCGTTGCATGAATCCAAAAACATATCAGCCTGTTCCTGTTCCTGTCATTAATACACTTAGAGAAGATATTCTTTCGTTTGAATTGGATGAGAAATCAGTCCTAGATGACATTTCTAATGTCGTTGCCGTACCTAGAAGATCATATTATAATACGGTTTATTCCTCATCTTCCAACTCTGACGACGAACCTTTAGCAAGCTTTAGCCAACCATCGGTTTCTAATATAAACGAAATGCAGCTAATTGAAAAGGAAAATGTTCATCCTTCAAAAATATCTGACGTTGTCCATGTTTTAATAAAAGTGTCTTCTGTCAAAGACAAACACTACCCTCTCAATCCCTCGGCGTTGCTAAAAGTGAAGTCGATGAAGAAGGAGACGTAAAAAATATGTTTTACAAGATAGTAGATAAAACTGGCAAAAGATTCAAAGCAGTGAAGACTGATTTTTCTTACGAGCCTTACGATAACATCTTGGAAATTGTTCCTAACCCTAAAGTTATCGTAAAAGGTAAAAGGGTATATTTTCATTACGATGAAGCAATTAACGTATATGAAAAGTAAGACTGAATTATTTGTATTTAATTTGCTAAGTTTGTTGTTTTGTTTATCACGTCATAAGAAGTAAAATTTTGTTTTGTTTTATCATTATAACAGATCTCTATAGAAAGTACAAAGTATAGTATGTAAGAAAATACTACTGTGTTACTAAGCTTACTACTGCGTTACTTTTGTGTCCCTTTGATTATTGTAGTAATTTCAGTAATACATGGGTTTCTAGTGATCTTAAATGCCTGAACCTCTTACGTACGTATTATTGATCAAAAGTGGAAGGTTATGCCATTAGGTGGTATTAAATATAAGTTGTTTTTTGTTATTAATAGGAAAGTTTATGTTTTAAAATGACACTTTGGTAACGCAGTAATCTTAATTATTAAGAATACTCCATGAAACTGATTATTTCTGTGATTTAACTTACTAAGAGCTAAATGTTAGCGTTACAGTTTAAAACTGGCATATTGAAAAGTCTGATTGTGCAATTTTAATTAAAAAAGTTAATTTTGTAAAAAAGTAACGCTGTTGTTTAATTTCTTGACACCTTGATATATTAGTTGCCAGAAATATAATAAACTCATTAAAACTATCGCTGCAGAGGCATGTATATTATAAATCGAACTATAACTAATCTATATTTACCTAAAAAAACAAAGAAATTTAATATTTTATTTTTATTTTTTATCGAAATTTGTATGCTCGGATTAGGCATTAAAAAGTATTTTGGCCCTTATTATAGTAATAATAGATTTAAAACTATATTTTAATCACGGTTCATCGCTCTCGACAGTGCATACAGTATTATAGGTATCTATACCTATTGATTAAATATTAATGACTAAAACAAAAAAATATAGTCCTAAAATAATTTTACCATTAATAAAAACTAATGAAAAAAAAAAACAAAACAATTTTAAAAAATACAAAAAGAGAATTTATTTATCAGGATCGATCCTACGACATCGTCTTCCATGACCGTGAGCTTAGCCTCTAGACCACTTAAAATAGCTGTTCTTATCGAACTTGAAAATGTTGTGTTTAGTTCCTTATAGTTTTAGCGTGAAGTCATGTATTCCATGGATTACAATTGTGAATAATATCTACAGGCATTATCCGCTATGGCTTAGCTCCTATGAGAAAAAGCGTGATAATTTTTATCCATAATGTTAATCCAGCGCTATAAATTCTTATAGCGCTGGATTAACGGTTTCGGTAAACATTTAGAAAAAAAAAAAATTTTAAGTCTTCATTTAAGTCATAATTCACAGAAGTATGTTTTGTAATTTTGTTATTTTTGTTTTTTGTTTAGTTCTATTTTTTTTTTGTAATGTTGTACTTTTAATTATTGTAATCGGTGAAAGCCGTTGTAATGAAAGTAAAAACTAATCAATAAATACGTGAAGCAAAAAGGTTATACCCGTTTTAACAAGAATTGCACAGACGGAGGAGAATGAAATTTGGCACACTTGTCTATATAAATAAAAATGAATGCTTTATAGAATTGTAAACTTCTAATTAACTTCTTCAGCAAAGTGTTGTGCATGATCCCACGAAAGTTTACGGGTACGGGTAGCGGGGCATTAACCTCCTGACCCAGGGCGTAAAATTTTACCGGATCATGTTGATTTTTAGTTTGGTATTATTATTAGTAGTATTTTGAATATTTGTAGTATGGGAAAAAGAATAAGAAAAATCCTGCCTCCTACACAGTTCCGGAGTAGGGGGTATCACTTATGATACTCTGGTTTGGAATGATACCAAAACGTGAATTGTATAATAATTTCTACAAGTCTTCGCTTTCTGGAAGAGGGCGTAGGTAAAGCATCTTGTAGTTCTGCAAGCGGCAGTGGTCTTGGACTTTGCGCGTGATGCGTTCCATACTCGGACTTGAGCATTGTATCATGGACGTTGGCATCCATTTTAAAGTCCAGGTATTGCATTACTTGCTTCCGCGGAAGCCCGCATTTAACAGCATCATGTCGATACTCTATCCAAGCCGAAGCCGCAGCAAAATCAAAGAAATGGAAAATAGTTCTCACTGTCCATTTGCCAGTTCTTACGCACATAGTATACTTTCCTATAATTCTGTCTAACAGATCTATTCCTCCCATGTAACTATTATATTTTTTTATGGCTACTAGCAAAGTCAAGTCAACACGTCAAGAAATCGTTGATCTTTCTTACTTCAGCGCCGGCAGGTTCCAAGAAGATTTTTTTTAATCTTTTATTTTTGGGGCTTTTATTCTAGGAACATGTCAGCCCCGTAAGGCTTAACCTATACATTCAATACAAATAATAATATGAGTCTTAGGGAATCACGAATACGCGAACATCTTATATAGTGATAATGCAGCATCTCATGTAGGGTTTGCCAAAACAGTTGCGAATACGCCTATATCCATCATATTTAAATTAAATTCTCGCACTAATGACTCCCGCTCACTCTGGTATTTTCAACAATCTTTTTGTATATATTGGACATCAACTAGTTACTCCGCATATTTGAAAGTTTGGCGACTCAATTTTTTTTATTAGATGACCAAATTTTCTAGAAGGATAATGTCCTGAGCGCAGTCTATGCGCTACGACTACAATCTTTCTGCTTACTTTTAAATGCATAAACCAAGGTATTCGAGATTCCAAGAGGTTTACCTGCGTTCTCTGTGGATGCAACATAAATCGGCTTACTGTCTAACCACTTTACTACAGCAAACTTTTAGTCTTGCCTAACCACGCAGTCGTAGCTACCACTGCCCGTATTTTGAAGCTGTCTGTCTATTTTTAGTTCAGCTTTTTTTTATTCTTCTTTTGGTTAGGACGTGCGTGTTCAGGAACTCGATTTTTCATGAGGGTACCAGTTGCATTCATTTTTCTGTTCATCAAATTGTCGAAAAGAGGAATAAAAGTGAAATAACGTTCAATATAGATAGATGTCTTCTGTGGCACAGTTTCGGGAAGTTTTAGAACAACTGCCTCCTAAATCTGGCATTGGATGTAAAGCAGAATCAATAGAGGTGTATTTTCCCTGGTAAGGGTAAAAATTCAGAGAAAGCCCATCAGAGTTCGCCATTATAAAGACATTAATTACTTCAGGATTTGGTTTTCTTTTAACTAACTGCTTCTGCTTGCATTTACCCGTAAAAGGTATTATTTGTTCATCAATAGCTACACATATTTCTCTTTGATTTTCTCTGCAAGCCTTCTCAATTTGTGACACTATAGGACCGTACCTTCCAGAATTTGCCTACCTCTCTCATAGCAGCAGAAACATTATGGTCATCCACAACTTTAGTTTGAAATATCTATTACGGGTAATTGTCTCAGCTATAAGCTTAAATCTTGTTTCTACTGCCCAAAACATTCTTATCCTCGGAAGGCCCAGAATACCTATAGCCATTGAACAACCAATAAATGATCTTACCTCTTCAGATTTCATATTTTGTCACTTGCCAGTTTGTCGCTAGATATGGTTGTACAAGTTGAAATTGTATCAAAAAATGTGGGATGATTGTATCTGGAGAAGTATTCATGAGAACTTTTTAATGCAGGCTGCTCTTCTAAGGGTGGATCGGTTTATAGCGAGTTATCAAAGTTATCTGAACGGTTTCACAACAGCGCGAGTAGCAGAACTACTTCGTCATCGGAAACATCTAGGTTCACGAGGAAGTCCGATATTTGGTTATCTCTCAAACCTGAAAACGCAAAATTTTATGAATTCAGTGCCTTAAGTATCATATATAATATCGTTAAAATACGGTTGACATAAGAAACTATTAAATTATCAAACTTTTATCACAAATTTCACCAGTTACACACAATCAACATATGATCTAACAGAAACAAGAAAAAAAAACACGTAGAACCTTGTAAAAACAATTAATTACATATTTGGTTCCCAGCCATGTGGACGTCCGCAAAAACAATTGCACTCAAATGATCGTGATCAACTGTCAAAACTATCCAATCGCGCCATAACCACCTTTGAATGAAGCGACGTACTATCTAATTTTCAAAGTAAATAATAGTTTCAGTTTGCATATACATTTTATTTCTGCGCCATTTAGCTGCATAGCTAAATGGCGCAGAAATAAAATTGTATGTGCAAGTATCATACAATTTTTCATACATTTTTCAAATCTCTTGAGACCCGGGAATGAATCTCAGGAGATTTGAAAAGTGTTGCGAAAATGGGGAAAAATAACGCAAACGAAGTTGCGCGGGTTAACTAGTAGTTTATATAGAAAATAAGTGCGAAGTAGAATGATAAAGTTTAATATAATAATAAATATATGGCCACTTTCATATACATTCACAGTAAAAAAAAATGAATTTTCATTTGTAACACCCCAATCCACATTGTAATTTGATAATGAACACGAAAAAATATGTGAAATTAAAGAACGCGAAATCGAAAGAACTTTTGAAAATAATAAACGCGTTCCAAATTCAAAGTATGTAATTACAAAGTTGAAAAACAGAAAGGTTTTTATGTAACAGTATTTATGGCTCGACGAGTTATAATGCCAGTGCAATGTGCGACCCACACACAGTGTAATTAAAAAAACTTAGTTGCCAAATTGCTCTATGGAGTCGCAAATAACAAATTATTAAAAAATATAATATATCATGTATGATTTTTAGAATTTCAAAAGAATATAATAATTAAATAATTTGATTTTAACATAAAATAATAATAAAATAAAATAATTTGTTTTTAACGAATTTTCTGTAACGAAAACAGTATTGAAAGATTTAACTTATATCTAACAACTTACAAAACACCATCAGATCCTAAACTGAGCAGAGCTTTTACTATAGCAACCAGACAACTGATGCCCGTAAACATACAAGATAATTCTAATTATATATTCACACACTTTGGAAGCAAAACACTATACACTTTGTGAAAAATCATGATTCTACATGTACTATTGGCCAAAAGTCCGGTTTACCCCCATTTGGACAAAAATCGCTTGCGGCTGTACCATGTCAGTGTGTGGCTAACTCCGCCTCCTTAGTCAACACAACTATAACTAGGATTAGTATAGAACGCACGCCCTTGCATCAGTAAGTATTTAAGTAAGTTATTTTATAATTTTGTTTTAATATTTTGAAGCGCCTAGAAGGGGCAATACATGTGACAGTGTCTGTGCGAAAGAGAAAGATATTGGGTGTGAGCGAGCATTCGAGTCCACGCGCCTTGTATATTTTTATGATATTTCTTTAATAGTAAATTATTCACTGACATAAGATTACAATTACCTATATTAATAAATAATGTTCAACCTGTTTATTCTAAATTTCATTTTTATTCTGAAGCATTTTTTGATTATATAAAGGAAAGTCAACAAAAGTACTTGTTAATTCAATGGCATACCATTTTATGCGACTTAAATTAAAATGAAAAATACTTATAATTACTTAATGCTTTTGCTTTTCTATTGTTTCTATAAGACAAATCTCATACTAAGACAGCATATCGGGGGCATTATCTATGAATACATTGAATAAAGCAACAGTAGTAAGTTGTCCCTCTCAAAATTAAATTCACGATAACTTATGGCAAGTTAATCAATACTACACAACCTGTGCTGTTGATGATAATAATAATAACATTCGTTACACTTATTACAGAAAGCCGTCATTCTGAACACCTGCCGCATCACCCGCAAGTTTCTTACATCCTCATCACTAACATCAACCTATTCTATTTAACTTAAGCTTGGCGGTGAAGGTGTCATGCTTACCTCTCCGAAAAAGAGATATAAAAAAGAAACAAAATAGTAATTATTATTACTATTTTATTCTTGGGACAACTCACACAACGCTATCTGATCCCAAACTAATCAGGGCTTGTACTATGGCAACCAGACAACTGATAAACATACTTATATATTTCTAAATACTTAGTATAGATAAATATATTGTTGATATGATACCGAAGTTGACATTTACAAAACTTATTTTACAAAGACATCCAGATAGACATGGTATTCCCTATTTTTTAGCAAACATTAAAACTAATATTGGATCTCAAAAACCACGTTTTATTAGAGCGCTAACCTAATATTTAAAAAAACTGCTCGATCTTGAAGTGACGTAAAAAACCATATTCTCGTGCGTAAAAATAAACACAAGAGACGTGAACCATGCACCGAAAGCAAGGTGCAACTAAAATACTCCCATTGTGTTTCTTTTGTGAAAGGAGGGGGTTGGTTGGCTTAGGCGAATTATGGACGGGGACAACGGTTTGAAGCTTGTGCAAACGCATTCATAGAAGTTTCCTGTTAAAGGTAAGCCGCGAAGCATCGAGATAGTACATACTACACGCCAGTTCGCAAGCAATAGGTAAACCCAGCGAAAGGAACAAGGCAATAAAAACTCGCGGCCATTCTTTTCATATTGCCGATGTTTACAAATCTTTGTTTGTTTATAAACTGTATATATGTATGTTTATTAACTGTGTGTATGTATGTAGAATAAACTTATCCTAGATGGGAATCGAACCCACAACCTCTAGCTTAGCAGTCAGGGTCACTAACCACTAGACCAACAGACCAGTCGCTTTACCACGTTATTTTCACACTATAGACTTTCTTTCAAAACTGTAGGCTCAGTAATTTCAGTGAGCGAGGGGGTCGATTTTCATGAACATTCTTAAATAACTTAAAAAATTACATATTTGAGACCCTTACACAAAGCCTTTCATTTGTTTTCATGTGATATACAATACCGTTTTTATAAATGTAAAATAGCCCTCATGTTCAAAAGAAGTCACACTTCTTATTATTACGACCTATCTTTGGTATTTTTTCCAATTTATTAGGCTCTGTAGCTTCGGAAATAAGGCGGGGGACCTATAGTATTTACTATAAAACTGCAAGCTTTCATGAAAATCCGTCAAGTAGTTATTGTTTTATAACGGAAAATCGCTACAGACCTTACGATTATACGATTATATAACATCTAGAATAGACTAGAACAGGTACTCTTTATTCTACACCAATTAAAGGACAATAACAAATTACATAGGTAGGTGCTTTTAGTTAGTGGTACAAGAGGCGGTCTTATCGCATTCTGCGATTTCCTCAAGACAACCTTGGGATGGACCATACATTTATAAGAAAAGGCAATTTGCGATGTACAAACTTGAAATGTTAAATTGAATTTAATTTTATTTAAATACTACGCAACCATTATACGTATAATATTTATATATATTAAAAAAGTATATATACAAAATAGATAATATATACCTATTAAATACATAAATTACACTAAGGAGGGATAGTGTTCCTTAACCATTTTTTGAGAGCTAGTTATAGTTTGCGGCACCTTGTATAGTTTCTGGCAGTGCATTCCACAGGCGAGGCGTGCGGCTTGCACTGTGAACGATTTGCCAAAGAATCTTGTGGAGTGCATTCGTATTTTTAGCCTCAAATTTTCCGAAGATCATAGGTACCTTGTATGAGTGTCACAGTACACAGGATTAAATAGAATATTACAGAGTAGAGAGGATATGTGCTTTTCGTCAAGGCGAATAGGAAGCCACTGGAGTTTGTTACCATATTCGGAAATATGGTCATATTTTAGTAGCCCAAATATGAACCTAATGCAGAAGTTTTGCAGTCGCTACAGTTTATCAAGCTGGTCCTCATTAAGGCCGAGGTAGCTAACATCAGCATAGTCAAGAATAGAAAGAAAAAGGGATTAAACAAGCGCAATTTTAGTAGCAGTAGGAAGAACATTTCGGCCATGTACAGACACCTGAAAATGTATAGATAGATATTTCGTTAACAACAAATTCATAGTCTTATCTGCATTAATGCGATTAGCGACGCTGCATCAAACTTATTTTTATGACGATATATATACCTAAATACTTATCTATCGGAATCGATTAAATCGGAAAGACCGATTTTTCTATTTAGCGGTGCCCTCTTTTATTTAATTCCCTGAAACCTGTTTAAAAAAGCGCTTTCTATAGGTACTTTTGGTTATTTCAAGTATAACATGCCTTATGCGACCCACATCTTAGACTATTAGGTACCAATAGATATTGTTACATTATATAAACATCAACTTCGCAGTTAATTAAATAACTATTTAATTATTATCACGGGGGCAATTTGGATAGTTTTTCTGAGAAGGTTTTCGTAAATTGGGAGAAGGGCTTAGGTGGTACAATCGACACCGGCCAAATAAGTACCTACCTACCTACCTGTTTGCAATTTCGGAGGAGGTTTCAACCCCCAAACCCCCACGGGCTACGCCTATGGTAACAATACACGTAACCTGTAATATTAATTAAAATTATCTAAATGTAATTAACGGCTGCTATCAGTGCTATCTACGTATATCTTTTACATAAATATTTTGTAACTATCAATTACAGATATCTTTGGCGGCATCATATTGGTATTAACAATCAAGTGGTCTGGTCGTAAAAACCAATTGGCGAAGCCTAATAGGTAAAGCAATCGTCTTTACCTTGTACACAGACAATAGGTACCTACCTAGATTTTACTTCTAACCAGTAGAATCCAGTCTTAAAAAAATTTTTAACATTACATAGACCAATGTGTTTTTTAAACAAAAGCGTTATATAAAATGCAATACCTGCTGTTTTTGTTCAACTATAGATTAATTTGAACAAATTCCACTATTATAGTGTAAATTGTTAAACTACTTACCCACTTGTACTTTAAAAATGTTATCTATATATTGTTATTCCAATAGATACTGGTCGTTTAATGCAATGATGACGATAATCAATGAAATATTTTAATCAATTATGTGCGTAATTATAGATGGAAATAAATATAGCTGATCTGCGCAACTTCGTCTGCGTAATTTTTCCCCGTTTTTACAACATTTTTAATTGATACTCAGCTTCTATTATTCGTAGCGTAAACTTTACTCGATAAATCGACTATTCAACATCGAGACTGAGATTATCGCGTACAACCAAACAAACAAATACATTTTAATAATACAATAATTGCATTTTTGAAAGATAGAACAATTTGAAGTCAAGACCGAGGAATCGAACCCGAGACTTCCGTATGCCAAACCATAGCCGGAATCGAACCACCTATCTGGACTATGTTACTAGACGTCAAATTGTTCATGCTCGCGAGTTGGACTCTCGCATGCGCCATCTAGCCGGTAGTTAAAGAACTATCACGGCTTCTGTTCATAATTTGTTAAATATATATTAACAAATTATGATGTCGCAGGCCGAATGTAGGTATTTCTTAAACAGTTGTAGTGTTGTATAATAAACAGTCCTTTACAACAGTTCTACTTCAGTTATTTAGAAATTTTATGATTTGTAAAGTTTCATTTACGGTACATGGACTTAGATATGTGCTACTTGCGACATGTTCGATGCTGTTATAGAGATTACAGTTTGTATTTTTACGTGTGCTATTTACTGTATTTGTGAAAAATGTGTTAAATTTGTCAGCAATCATAGAAGGATTGCTGATTTTTGTATCGTCATAATTTATCCATTCAATATTTTTATACTTTATTTATATATTCTTTGTTTTTAATTAATATCCTATATTGTCTTGCATACATTTTTAGATTTTGTATTCAAATTGCTGTTTGTATTTATTTTTCGAGCAATTAATGCAAGTCTTTAGTAATTTTGTATATTTATTATTTTTGCTTTTAATTATGGTGCTGTTTTTTTTTAAAAAATAGGTGTATCTAAGTTTTCTTCTCTGTTTACTAGCTATTTTAATTCCCTTTATTAACTGTATTGGCGCATGATTATTACTCTTCAATTTACATTTTTGAATAGGAAAACAATGGTTATATATATTAAACAAAACATATCCTGAGTTCTTCAACATCAACATCGCTCCAAGAGAGTGATTTTAGAGACTCTCTAAATTTATTTAGGTGCTCTTTGCTATCATTTCGCTTATTCACGAAACGTAGCTTATTAGCAGACTCTCCCTTTAAAGTTGAGTAACTTAATATTTGGCACGTATGATATTATTATTACGTACGTGGTCTGAAGAATTAAAATCATGTATCGAACTAATTGGATCTTTGGTATTACTTGCTATTTAGTCTATACAGGTAGGTTTATCAATATGAAGTCTAAGGTTGTAGTGATGTGTAAGATTTATGAGATCCTCTGCCGTGCTATTAGTTTTGAGTGTGCCATAAGTATAACGCAGTACAAAAATTTATAGGGGAATTTTCCAATTTACCAAACATCAGGATTTGGATGAAATAATATGATGAATAAAGAATTTTGAATTTTGAATTTACCGCCTTATAGTACCATCCCCTTTCTATCTACACAGTACACGCAGTTGTAAGCAGAACAGCTACGAGAGCTTATTTGATCTGATTAGACTGCTTTTCAAAATTGAAATTATAATTTTCCCATGTGATTTATAACAAATTTAATTAGCACAAATTAATGCATTTAAAAGGTTTTTCCGGGTTCACAAGTGACTATATAGTATCATTTCAGTAAAGCTGTCTGGCGTAAAGCCGAAACAATTATATTATGAGAAACAGGGAATGATAAGGAATAAAAACTAACAAACACTAAATTAGGCAAGACAATAATTATAAGACTAAGTTCCACATTGCCTCTATTTCCACCAGAATTCATAAAAGAAGCCTGGAATGATATCTAAAAGAAAATAAAGGATGAAAATAAGTATGCATATGCTTTGAATAAATTTGCTTCCTATTTTGAAAAGCAGTGGATGAAAATGGCCCCAAATGGAATCAGTTGTGCAGATAAACTGCACAGCATAAATAATGCACTCGAAGGCTGGATTCGTCGCTTTAACACGCGAATAAGACCAAAATCTAAATTTCCTGCTTTTATTGACGCACTCCGAAAAGAAGTCAAATGGCAAGATTTCAGAATCAGAAGAGCGTTGTTCAAGCACGCTCCACGTCGAAAAAATGAGATCATATTCGAAAGAAAATACAAACAAGAGCTTCAAAAACTCCGAGAAATACTTATTACTCCAATTGATTTTCTGGAAAAATTAACAGAAATTAAAAGAACAATACTTGATAACTATTAAGACTTTTAAATGTATATTGTTCTTCCGTTTTCCGCATTTTGGTCATTTTTTTTTTGTTATTACTGTTTTTAAATTGAACACATTTTTCGATTTGAATCGCGTTGCTTTTATTGTTTTTAGCATTTTTCAAACGTCCGACGTTTCGAGGCTTTTACAGATCCTCCTGATCGTGGGCAGACAGGATTATAGTACCTTTACAGCAAGAACACTTTTTTTCTAACTCTACATAGACATTTCGTTAATAGGCCGTTTTGCTATCAGGCCATTTTTATCTTATATCATTCCGATAATAGGACGTTTTGCTACTAGGTTATTTAGATTTCAAGTCGTTTTAATACGTAGAGCATTTAGCTTTAAGGTCCTTCCTGATTTGTTAGGCCTGTATCGAGGCTATCATAACATTTTATGTTTATTATATAGGACTAGGTTTTACAACAATAACTTAAGTTCATAAGTAGTAATCTAGATGTGTGTATGTTTTTTATGAAATTCTTATGTAATCGTGCAGATTTATTAGAGACGTTAGAGCTCACACATTCTAATCCCACAAAACCAATTTCAAAATTAAAGTCTATGGTTTCAATTCAACAAAATACGTCTAATTTATCAAATGCGGATTCGCCTAGTAAGACATGTCATAAATGTAAAGGGAACCATACATTCTAATCAAATACAATTTAATTTTACATACATCCGAACCAACTAGAGGCAAATCGTGTATTGATTTAATTATTAGTAATATTACAAATGCAACAGGGTCACTTCTACCATTGTGGTTGTCTAACCACAACACTGCACAAATTCTCACTTGGTCAGGAGCAGTTAAAACTAATACGCCGAATTATTTTATACAGCTTTATGCTATTCGGATGAAAAAATTAATAAATTTAAGCAATACTTACGAGGGGTCGTTTTTAAGTTCGCGGAATGGAGGATAAGAGTAGCAAATAAAAATGCAATATTATTTTTCTTTTTCAATATATTGACCTGCAACCCTAAAACACTTCTAAGATCTCTCAATTAATTTCTCTATACCTTTATAAAAAAATGTTGACTTTTTCTCCGAAAAATATGCCGAAGTTGCTTCCTTCACTTCTTCATCGCTTGTAAATTTCTTCCCACGAAGTTCTTTTTTCATTTACGGGAACAGGTAATAGTCGCTCAGGGCCAGGTCTGGACTATAGGGTGGGTGGTTAATAATATCGAAGCCCACTTTGTGCAGGGCAGCCAACGCAATACGACTCTTGTGAACAGGCGCATTGTTATGCAGGAGCAGGACACCTTTTGTTAATTTTCCTCTTTTTTTTTCTTTGATTGCTTCTTTTAATTGTTCCAATATCGAAGCGTAGTATTCTCCGGTTATAGAGACACCTTTATCTTTGTAATCGATTAACAAAATTCCTTCTTAGTCCCAAAAGATCGTCGCCATGAGCCTCGTACCTAGCCTATACTACTTAGACTGGTATAAGCGATCTGATTTTAATTTTTTTTTTATATGATAGACCCTATTTAAGTTTTTCATTGAGATTACAATCTAGTCTTAGACTAATAAGTAATTTTGTTGTAACTTAAACTGCTAGGGTGAATGAGCTTGATATGTAGCATGATATATATGATATTTACGAGTAGCATTCACTATACCACTAAACACTAACTTCACTAAGTTAATTCAAAAGGTTTAGTCCTCCTAAGCCTTCGCACTATATCTGTGGTATCGAGGAGCTGGATAGCTTCAACATTCACATGTTGAAGAAGTCGTTGTTTATGAGCTTCGACATACTTTTTTATAACATTTACAACAAGGTCAACCTTCAGGTCACGATGGAGATCCTCGTTTCTAATGTACCAGGGAGCGTTTACAATACCCCGAAGTACTTTGTTCTGAAACCTCTGAATGATGTCTATATTACTTTGTCTGGTACAGCCCCAGAGCTGAATACCATAAGTCCACATTGGCATGAGGACTTGTCTATATAAAAGTATTTTCTTTTCTACTGATAGTGTGGAGTGTCTTCCGAATAGCCAGTTCTTATTTTTTTATAGCGAAATTCTAACTCAGATCGTTTCTTTTTAACATAAGCCTTCCAGCGAAGCTTAGCGTCAAGTGTCATGCTCAGGTATTTGGCTGTATTTTCGTGCAGTATAGTAAGGCTGTTGATATTTACCGGTTGATATTTTGGGTGTTTATTAGTGGTTATTTATTAGGGTTTATTATGGGTTGATTTGGATTCATTTAATTTAACTCGCCATTTTTTTTGTCCATTTAACGACAATATTGACGCCTATTTGGACCTTTTCTACTGCATCCTCGCGTGTCACTCCTGTAGCCATGATGGCCGTATCATCTGCGAATGTTGCAATAGTGTTTTCATCTAGTTTTGGAATATCACAGGTGTACAATAAGTACAAAACTGGACCAAGAACGCTTCCTTGTGGTACTCTAGCCTTAATTTGTTTAAGTTCTGAATATGCATCTTCTTGTCTTACTCTGAATGATCTATCTGTCAGATAAGATTCTATAATATCTGAAAACTGCTTTGGGAGCATATTCCTCAGTTTGTGGAAGAGACCTTCATGCCACACCTTATCAAATGCTTGTGCTACATCTAGAAAGACAGTAGAACAGACTTTTCTTTCTTCTAATGTTTTTTCTATTATGTTCGTAATTCTATGTATTTGGTCAATGGTAGAATGTTTTTCCCTGAACCCAAATTGGTAATCGGGAATCAACTTTCTTCTATGAGGGGTTTCAGTCGCCTCAAGAATAATTTTTCAAATAGTTTTGACAATATTGGCAAGAGAGAGAGATTCTTTATATTTTTTGTAGTCTTCCATAGAGAGTAATCTGTTGCCTTGTTACTAGTTACTTGGCTAAGATAAGTGTTCATAGTCGCGTTATGAAAATTTTGGACTTCTCTACTTAACTTTTTTGTTAGGTTGTTAAGTACGGTTTTATCAAGCGGAAACCTTGATTGCTGCCACCTTCGTCTCTGTTCCCTTTTTTTTTGCAATAAGGTTCCTGATTTCTATTGGATAGGAGTGACTGGTAGTTTTTATTTTAAGGTTGGGTGTATTGTCCCAAGCGCAGCGTTGTATGTTGCTTACAAATTGACTAATTTCTAAATCTAATTGATAGTGGTTTTTAGGGGTATTTTAAGGTCTATGACGTAGTCTACGTCAAGCTTATAACTTTCACAATATGTGTTTTTGTTGACTAAAGTCGGGTTGGTTTTTCTCCATATTACAGTTTCACTCAGATTCAATATAATTGGCGAGTGGTCTGAATTCATATCAAATCCTTCTTAATTATGCATAAAACCTGGTGATAGATTCTTATATATAAAAAATCTATGACGTCCGGGATTTTCTGGGTATCAGTAGGCCAGTAGGTTAGTCTACCTGTCGATATGACATTGCATTTTGATTCTATATCAGAACGAAGTAGTTCTTTACCTTTAGTTGAGGTTAGTTTTGAACCCCAGTGGGTATTTTTGGCATTGAAATCTTCCCCTAGAATAAATTTGCTGCCAAGGTTTTTAACATATTACTATACTGCTCGGTTTTAAGGGCATATTTTAGGGGACAATATATAACTGCTACAGTAACTTGATAGCGTTTAGTTCTGATTCTAACGGCTACAATTTGTGTGAACTGTTCTTCACAGGTGTACTCAAGGTGATGGTAGTTTTTTTTTTTATGATAACAGAGCTACCCCCTCTAGCGGTGTTATTGGGGTGCAAAGCATGATAGGTTTTATAACCTATAATTTGAATGTATGATTCTTTAGTGAAATGTGACTCAGATATGAGGCACACGTCAATTTGTTCGGTATGTAAGACTGCTTAAAGTTCATTTTGATGCTGCAAGAGTCCGTTTGCGTTCCATGCCATAATTTTTAGAAACTTAGGCATTTTTATGGGTAGGTAGCTGCTTAGTGCTATGTTCCAGTGTTCTCAGCCTATCCTCGAATGATGTTAAGAGAGTGAGAATCTTGTTGATATTCTCCTCAGTATTTGAGCTAGCTTTTTGTTGCTTTTGTGATGGTGGTAGTGGCTGAGCTCCTTTGGTAAATTTGACGTTACCTTGCGCACTACGTGAGGTGGTAATTGTTTTGTTCCCGCTTGCGCTTGGGACCTGGACAGTAGGTGTGGACACGTTTTTTTCATGGTCTTGTTTTTTATATTTTGAAGTTCCTTGGCCACTATACACCCTCTGTAATTGGCAGGATGTGGCTCACCGCAGTGGACACATTTTGGGCTTTACTTCTGCTGATTTGTTGCAGTCCCTAGTTAGGTGCTTCCCGGTGCTTGGCACCTCTTGCATTGCGGAATAAGCTTGGATGTTCCTTTCATATGTCGACCGCTATATAGCGCCTTATGTTTATCTGTCGAACCATATTATGGTTCGTGGACATACAGGGCGAATCGACCGCCCGTGTTTTGTTTTTCATCGTTTTACTCGTATTTTAATTGTAATTGATGTTTATTTGTTATATCTAACTTATTTTTAAATAAATAAAGGTTATTATAATATTTTTTTAAAATTTCTGTTGTAATAAATTTCAGTCAAGATATGAGTTCAAAAAAATAGTACTGTACTGTGTACTTTTAATTTCTGAATAGCAATAAAACAATACAATATTTGCACCTTGTGTTTTATTTTATTTACTTATTAATATATAAAGGATAAAATACAATAAAAACATCACATACCATAGTATTATTTTTTTTCACTTTACCTGGATTTATCAAAGCGGGCCGCGCGGATCGCCGCCGTACATCAGTCAAAAAGCGGTGTCGTTTGTATTTTATGTACAATAAACTATTGTTATTATATACAAAATTTTATTTTAAATAATATGTTCAGCTTATCAACTACACATAATAAAATCCGCACATCTGTTATTTGAATAGATTTTAAGTGATAAGGGAATAAAGAATGTACTAAAATTTGGGTCGAAAATCAGTCGGTTGGCTTTGAATTATTTCCAGGTAGAAATATTATTCCAGGTATAAAAACAATACATATAATAGGTTCTTTTCAAACCTAACTACCTATTATAATACTAATAACATGCATGTGTCTAAGAAATATTTTAAATAATGAGCTTTAAAAACCGCCATAAATTACCTACTTTACGTGCAAAAATTCCATACAAATCGCCTGTCTGTCAGGCAACCATATTTAGGTTTTTCGGAGAACGCGAGTATTGTTTTATTGAAATATCTCGCTATTTATATAATTATACTCATGTTATATGGTATCTAATTAAAGGTAATACCTTAAGGCTTATTTTCAAAACAAATGTTAGTACTTTAATTAACGATTTAATTTAAATATGACCAAAATAAACTGGCGGACATCGTTTTTTTTGGGGTGTGGTCGCACTTCACGACTGTTTGTGAAAAAAATTGAAATTAAAATTATATTATTTACATCAGAAATGAAACTATATTATATATACTTTGATATTTAACTACTTTCTTTGTCATAAATATCATCCAATTTAAATAAAACACGATCAAAATTTTCAAACTGCCTGCCGCCGAACGTCGTATTTTGAATGATGTTTTCGCTCGTTTTTTGTTCTGGAAGTAGATGATGTAAGTTTTCATTCGGTTGCCGGTATTTTCATTCGAATTTTAAGCATAACAGAAAGAATCATGCATTATAACCTTAATTAGGTTTCGAATCAGATACCACATATCTGCTCACGAACCATATTATGGCTCGCTAACAGACAGCGATTTAGCTGTCAAAACCATAATATGGTTATTGGACATACGAGGGGTTGGCTGTATGTCAACTTTGCAATTTAATATTGACTTAATAATATAAATATTATTGATGTTTTCGCCTTTCTCAAACGAGAGCATAAACATATTAAGAGGTTCTTTATTCCTCCAGCTAAGTTTATTAACGACATCCTGGGTTTTAAATCCTTTAGCCGTCAAATCTTCTATTATCCTCTCTGGCAGGCAAGACGAGGGCAAATTTTTTGCCATCACTCTGATCGGCCTGTCTTGTTTATTCTCGTAAGAATACCACAGGCAGCTATTTTGTGACAAATATTTACTTATTTTTCTGTACGAATCTTCGTCCTTGGCGTTTATTTTTACTCTATCTCCGTTCATCATTTTGTCAATGAACGAGTCTTTATTGAGGTTAGTCAACAGAAAGTCGTAGAACTGTTGGTAGTTTTTAATATTTTCGACCACAATGGGCGGTGGCATAGGTGGTTTTTTGACCTTTGCGGTTTCATTGTTTTTTTCACTGGAGCTCACTCCTTGTGGCAGCGGGGACAGCGACGAATTCAACTTTCTTTTCTTTCTACTTTTCTGTCGTACGCACTGCGTTTCACTGGCAAGCTCTTCTTCATCAGTCTCGTATTCGACTGGCTCAGGAAGCTTTTCGCTTATAGGAGGCTCTATTGCTTGAGATACACTATTTTGTTCTCTCTCTTGGATCTGTTTTAACTGGCATTGCAGTGCTTCGATTTGAAACGGCTATTACACTATCCTGAATCAGGGCACACTATTTAGGGTGAGCGTGGCCCCTAGTTAGGGACGGTCGTTATTACACTACACTGATGTTACGCCCTAACTCAGTCTGCGAGCGACTATTAGAGCGGTTAGACGTCATGTCACCAGTATTTACAAGGTAAAAAAAAATAGCGATTGCTGAGTCTGACCTAGCGACAATAAATATTGATAATAAAAAGAGGAAAAAAGAAAAATATGGATGAAAGAATATTTAAAACTTCGAGAGACGCAATCCAGTATGCGAATTCTCGAAGTACTGGGTCCGAATGAGTTTCGAAGTTTTTTAAGAATAGGAGTAGAAGAGTTCGAGGAGATCTTGAGTTTAGTAACTCCTTACATAAAAAAGAAGACATAATATTAAGACATAGTGTTAGTGCCAGACAAAGATTAATGGTGACTCTTAGATTTCTAGCTACAGGAAATAGTTACCAAGATCTAAGATTTAGTGCTTTGATTTCTGAACCACTTTTATCCAAAATCATCCCCGAAACCTGTCGGGCAATTTATAAATGTTTAAGGGATTATATCAAGGTAAAGAAAACTCTTAATTACTCTAAGTAGTGTGGCAGGTGCATCGGAAACTCGACCGGCCACTCGCATAAAGCCTCATCAATTGTTAACTGTTTGTCTTGACGTTCCAAAAGTTTGAAATAATGACGAAGAAAACGAAAAAACAATCGGGTGAATTGAAGGAAGCGTCAAGACGAATGGTCGAAAAAAACGTTTGAAATGTAAATGAATAAGATTACAGATTGTTAAATATATAATATCGTTCTGGGCATATGAAACAGAGTTTGATTCCTCATCCCCGAGAGAAATAATCCCGGCTAAGCACCCCAAAGCCAGAAAGTTCACGTTACATGGTGGAGTTGTGGCAGGTGCATCGGAAACTCGACCGGCCACTGGCATAAAGCCTCATTAATTGTTAATTGTTTGTCTTGACGTTCCAAGAGTTTGAAATAATGACGAAGAAAACGAAAAAACAATCGGGAGAATTGAAGGAAGCGTCAAGACGAATGGTCGGAAAAAACGATTGAAATGTAAATGAATAAGATTACAGATTGTTTAATATATAATATCGTTCTGGGCATATGAAACAGAGTTTGATTCCTCATCCCCGAGAGAAATAATCCCGGCTACGCACCCCAAAGCCAGCAAGTTCACGATACAGTAGACAATATTTTTATTTCTAAAATCAATTATAATAAACCCAAGTACTATGCGTTTCAAATGAGAAGATAATCGCGATCGCGTCAACTTCACTCTGTACTTGTCAAAATTGTACCGCTAGCAACAAAAACTCCCAAGTCTGGTAAAGTATGTATGTGTATGGTAATGGAACGGACGTAATATTTATTTTCTTTGAACTATGTACAATCGGCCCACTTGATGCTCGACCACCTGAAAATATTTTGCTATGAGCGGTTCACAACGGTTCGGTCACACACACAAACGCAAAAACCACTCCCACATTTTACTTTCAACCAATTAGGACGGGGCTAAGGTCCACACCTTAACCAACGGGAACATAAAACATTTTAGTTAACTTAGTTGCAATTTGCACTTCCTTGTATGATGACGCGCGCATGTTTACTGTATTTTGCTCACGACTTGTTCTGTTTACGGATTCCGATTGCCACTTCGTTGACTACTGATAGAACTCTCGTTGACTTGTGGTGTGAATTAGTTGACAGTTTCTTCTTCATCTGTTTACCTACGGTGGCTGTGTTTTACTGAACTGTTGGATGCTTTCTTGCTGACCTCAGTGAGTTTTCACAATTAACCGAAATTTAAACAGTGAATAAAATTTTGGATCTTCATGGCCAAGGATACAAACCTTTACCAATGGTACGGTAAGTCAAATTCAAATTACTCGTATATTTTACTACAATAATTATAAATTATGTTTAACAATAGAATTGGCTATTGGTTAAAAAGTAATTGGGGGAGACCAAATAATAATATAATCAATATTTCCGAAGACTATGGTTAATTTCATAGCAAAGGTTTGTTTCGTTGTTATAATATAATAATATTCTCAATGATGATGGCATTAGGGTTAGTTATTTCATCAATCGCAGTTATTTATTCCTAATATTTAAGTATATAAACTTATTATTTGAATTTTACGAAATGTATTTATTTCGTATATATTTAAAAAAAAAAACAATAACTATTAAATGGTTTTTGTTAATAGACGGTGCAATGGGTGAGAAAGATTTAAGTGCATAATTTATTAAACATTTATGTAAATATATTCAAATATAACGATGATTGTCGAAAAATCATTTTACTAATTTACTACCGAAATGATAAGAAAATAAGTAATTTTATTTTAAAAGTATATTTAAATATTTTATTATCATACATAGGTTTAGAACTACTTATGATTATTCAACAAATAAATAATAATAAAAATGATTTATTATAAATTCATAAACCGTTAATGTCTTTTTCATAAATCAATGTAAAGTAAAAGTTCATTTATATTTTTTGATGTTCAATAATATTTACATTTAGTTTACTTTAAACGTGGCGTTCTTGGAACTAGACTTTCACTCGTTCAATTAATCTGAAATATATTAACGAAACGTAGTACTAATCGGAACAAAAACTATTTTGTAGAACGAGTGGCAACATATAAACGGCTGTCTCTACTGATATGTGAAGAGTAGGAATTTCGTGCTTTTATACACTTATTTTTTTTTTCTATGATTTATACTTAAATCCACCCTTATTAAATCATAGTGTTTCATTTTTATTTTTCTCACATTAAAGATGTCATGTATAATTCTTTTTAAAATATTTATATTTAAACAAAATAAATTATGTTCAATTTTTTGAAGTATTGAAAATCCTCATTCTTACTTTTGACAAAATAAATTGTTTTCTTTCCCACGTTTTAGTCAATTTTAGGCATCATAAAACGTATATTGTGTTGATAAAACAATAGATTTATGATCCTTATAGTAAAAGTTGTAAAACTGAGAATCCTTTAATCGATTATCGTCTTTAAATCGTTACACAAGAACTGAAAATAGTTTGCATGCAATAAGTTTTTGCTTTCCCACGGTTCGGTAATTCCAGGTGCCATTAATATATTTGCCGAAAAAATAGGTTCATGATACCTACGCACAGTAAATGTCCTAAAACTGGAAACGCTTATGGCAATTATTATCTTTAAAATCAATCAAATAGGATTGATAATAGTTTGCATGCGAATTTGTTTTCGCAAACGGTAGCTTCTCATAATAACGCATATTCTATTTTCAATCATATTTCAACTGTTTAAGAACTATTATCTAATTTTATCAGTAACAACTCGTTCATTGTCTGTTGATTTGTAAAGAAATAATATTAAGTATAATGAAATATCACATTTTTAAAAATGTGCTTGACTTACTGTTCTATTCATTCAAACTTTTAATGAATAGGTATCGAAGATTTATACATTTATTTTAACTTGTTATTTTTTTTCAGAGAGCTTACAGCGTGACGTTGGATAAAGCAGGATGCTGAGGAGGACTCTTTTAACGTCGGATCGCGTAACGAAAATGGTTAGCACATACGAAGTGCAGCCATTTACCAAGACGTCGACGTTCGCTAGACTATTTGACTGCGGCATGCAGGCTATAAGAAATGTGTGCATTATTCCGCTACAAAAATTAGGCCAGGACCTAGAAGAAGCAGGAGTGCGTTTCGCTTGAGAGTACAGAGGTTATGATTTATCACACGCTAAATTTTCAGACGATTTTTTTAAAATAAATACTAGATACAAGCCCAGAAATGTGAATCTGGAAGTGTGAATGTGAGGACGAATTATTGTTATTATGTGGGGGTAGATGAGTGCTGATGTTCCAGGAGAGTTAATATTTATTGACGGAAGAGCCAATAGATTGTATTGAAATTAAATGTTTGTAATTATTTTAAAATGTATTCTAAATTAAACTTATTGGTTATTTTACTGTAATAAATATAAGCTAGCATCTGAGATAATACATTAATTCATACATTGTTACTTAAGTTGAAAAAGACGACTCCCGCAGTCGTGGGTACAAGCCCTGTGTCGCGGGGGACTTAACAAACATACAAGTCACGGACACAAAGTACACCCAGACTCGGAACAACAATTTGTGGATTACACAAATTGGTGTCCCGTGTGGAAATCGAACCCACGACCTCTTGCGTAGCAGTCGGATACACTCCCACCGCACCACAGAGGCAGTAAATTTAAAAATTTAATGAAACTGACTATTATCACTAACTAAGACGTTATTACTATAATATTTATTGATAAAGTAATTGGTAATTAAGCACTTTGATGACTATATAGCATGGTAAAATAATAATTTAATATTAAAAATATATCGTTATTGTTTTAGTTTGCATACCTCATCCACAATTTAAAGTATAATTAAGTATTAAATGTGTAATGGAATTGTTTGACTGATCCATAAAATTAATAAAACAATTTACTCGTTTCCTTATTTCTTGCCCTCATTCCAGGTAATACATTTATTTCTATTAAAATAATTAGTAGTTAAAAATTAAATATAACTTGCTGAATTAAAACCATACATACTATTAATATTAAAGAGTTAAAGTTGTATGTAGAGGTTAACCCTGAAACTACTAGCCCGATTTAAATTTTAAATTTCAAATATCTTTATTTCGTTAAATCAATCCAATGATTATTTGAAATTAAATTTAGAAAAAATACTTATAACAGAGAACTTACAGAATAATATAGGTTTTAAAACAGGTGAAGGATGTAGGATTCTTATCACTCGAATCAAGATATACGCGAGTAAAGTCACTGGGAACAACTATATATAGCATACTAGCTGTCTGAAGCAGACGAAGACTAGCAAACTCCGTCAGCTTAAATTTTCCTCGTTTTTCAACATTTTACATTGCTGCTCTGCTCCTATTGATTGTAGCGTGATGTTATATAGCCTATAGTCTTCCTCGATAAATAGGCTATCTAACAGTAAAAATATTTTTTTCAATTTGACCCAATAGTTCCCGAGATTATCGCGTTCAAACATACAAACAAACTCTCAAAAAATATATGTAAGTATAGATTAATCATAGAACTCATAGTTGCATCAAATTACCTCTTAAATACTTACATGGGGCAAGCCAAAATGAAGACGTAAATAACTTAAATACATATTTAAAAAATATTTATGATCGTTTTGTAACATATTTGTTACAAAACGATCATTTCGCATTATTGAAACATATATTACTAGCTTAAGCCCGCGGCTCCGCCCGCGTGGATGTCGGTTATCGTGATTAAAACTATCCTATGTCCTTCCCAGGGACTCAAACTATCTCTATACCAAATTTCATCTAAATCGGTATAGCTGTTTGAGCGTGAAAGCCTAACAGACAGCCAGACAGACTGAGTTACTTTCGCATTTATAATATTAGTATGGATATATGTATCAAAAATGCAAAATAATTTTACAAAAATTAAATTAAATAATTTCGATAATCCTACTTAACAGAATCATACTAAAACATACGCACATAATAAATTACAGGCACTAGTTTTATACCCCTCTACTAACTCATATTTTTTGAAAAGATAGATTAAAAATCAAAACGTAATTCATAAAAATATTAAAAGCTAACAGTTTCCCGTACCTCCGTCCACAATTCCATATGTATAATAGTATTGAGGCAAAATATACTATATTCCTCTCCAAGCTTTAAACTACCTCTTTACAATTTCAACAACACAAACGAATAAATATATAAATAAACTATTTATAATATTAATGTAGATTTGTATGTATTACAATAAAATAATTCATTGCTATTTCGCGCAACTGCAAAAAGCGCGCTTACAACAAAAGTCACAATCCTTTATTAGTATGTATTTACAACTGTCTAATCGGCTCGAAATATACACAACAACAACGCAATGCACTAAAAAAAACAAGGACCCCGCCTCCTTGCATCCGATAAGGCGCAGATGTGCCTGTGTGAGTGCGCTTACGTAGAGAGCGAACGTTTCTCGCAAGCCATTGTAGCCATAAGGGTGTACGACCGCCGAGTAGGCCGATTGTACCTAACATTTTTCTTTATTATAATATTATTAGTATTCTTTATTATTTAATAAACAACAAACAGAAATAAGTAAATAGGTAAAATATAAGAATATTCTACACTTTGGAGGTATATACCTGATATTTTTTTAACTAAAACATATCTATAATAATAAATAGTACAAAACAGTGCTTATTTATAGTTCATTATAGTAGGTAGGTACTTTTGTGTAATACTAATGACATCTTTTTACGAATCATTTTATTGCTGACCTTACGTCATATAATGAAGTTGCAGTCATAATGCGAATCAAAATGCCATGATGACAGTTATCAACTCATTTGAAACGCACAGTACCTTTGTGCTTCTAATATTAAAAATTACAATTAAGAAGACAAACAGTAGGATTTTTTGCACAGTGTACGTGCTGTGTACACACGTGTGTTTTGAAGCGCGTTTCGAGAATAAGGCTGCGTTTAGACGAGGCGAAAAAGTTCATGCGGCCACCGCGCGGAGTTGGCAGCGTACATTCACAAGCAAATTTAAGATTTATGGACCAGGCCATCAGATTCAAATTCTTTGCAATTAACTGTCCGCGCGGCGGCAGCGCGGCAAATACACGGCGGCTGCATGGTGTCGAACGGTCTCTCCGCTGTCTAATAATTTCGAAGAATTTGAATCTTATTGCCTTGTAAGTAAAGCTTAAATTTGATTGTGAATGATGCAAGTACGCGGCCAGCACGCGGTCACCGCGCAGCGGCCGCTAGAATCCGCCCCATTTAGCTGAGCCTTTTTAATAATAGATCAGGGGTGTACACATTTATAAACGCGCACTTTTTGACAAACGCGCGTCAGGCGTTAGCAGCTCGCTTCTAGATACATGTGCCGCTGTATTTGACGTACATTTGATTGCGCGCTTTCGTGTAGGGTGGCCAAATAATTGTTAGAAAGCAGGTATTTTATAATTTAGTGTAAGCTATACCTACTCTGACTTTATAATATGTTTAGGAATTTGACAACACCATCTGTGATTCTGAAAAATAATAATACCATACTTTTTCTACTTACTTGTAATCTAAGAAGTCCTTTATTATCAACTAGCGGCCCGTTACGGCTTCGCACGGACTTTTCTCCACTTTATATAAACGCAGTTTTCGTATGGATCTCCAAATTAAAATAAAACATAGCCTATGTTACTTCTCGATAATGCAGCTTTCTTTAAGTAAAATATTTTTTGAAATCGGACCAGTAGTTTTTGAGTATTTCGTTACATACAGAAACACGAATATCTCCTCTTTATAATATTAGTACGGAAGTATGGATTAAAAAAGGTATTCTTAGATTCAAGACATGTGTGGATGTATAAGTGGATATGTGTTTGGATGTTTGTCTAAATGCACACATAAGTGTATGTGGGGATGGATGTGTGACATCCACACACATCACACATCTGCACACACCGACATACACCCAACGTATAACAGAAACGTGAGGTCAAAATCCAGGGCTGCCATGTCCCCATGATACTTCAAAATACCGAGATTACAGAAGGTTACCTCTTTGCATAGTACAATTGTAATTACAATAAAATAATTAAAAATGAATGCTTATTTTTTATGACTAGTCGTCACAAAAAATAAGCAGGGGTTGTCACTAAAAAAAACAATAATAACAAATACTTATTGATTAATTTATTGATCATTTCTTTTTTTCGTATTTAGTTTTTTTTTTGTTTAAAAATAAGGTAATTTGTTAAAACATTTGCGGAACCTGATGTTATGTTAGTTGAAGAGTTACTATTGATACTATTTTCTTCGGGAAGATAATTCAAACATTCTTCAGCATTATCCACTGTTACAACATTGCCAATATCCAACGTATGAAACCTTGTTTGTGACGGTTTCCGTACTACAGTACGGAATCTGTCACAGGTAAGGTTTCCATAGTAGTCTAATGATGAATGAGATCGTTGGTGACTTGGTGACGACTGGTGAGATGAATATTGAGAGGTAATGTGAGCGTTTGAAGATGATTGATGAGATGGAGATGGCTGCAGGGAGATAGCTTGCGAGTTTGGCGATGATTGATGAGATGATGATGGTTGATAAGATAAATGTTGAGGGGTAAAGTGAGCGTTTGACGATGATTGATGAGGTAGAGACGGCTGCAGGGAGACAACTTGCGATTTTGGCGATGATTGATGAGATGATGATGATTGATAAGATGAATGTTGAGGGGTAATGTGACCGTTTGACGATGATTGATGAGATGATGATGGTTGATAAGATGAATGTTGAGGGGTAATGTGACCGTTTGACGATGATTGATGAGATAGAGACGGCTGCAGGGTGACAACTTTCGAGTTTGGCGATGATTGATGAGATGATGGTGGCTGATATGATGAATGTTGACGGGTAATGTGAGCGTTTGAAGATGATTGATGAGATGGAGACGGCTGCAGGGTGACGGTTGATAAAAGGAATACTGAGGGAGAATGTGAACGTTTGAATATTATTCATGAGATGTTGATGGCTGGAGGCAGCGAACTTGTGAGTTTCACGATGATTGATGTGATGGTGATAGTTGGTGAGATGAATATTGAGGGGGAATTTGAACATTTGAATATGATTGATGAGATGGTGATGGCTGGAGGGAGCGAATTTGTGAGTTTGACGCTGATTGATGAGATGGTGATGGTTGGTGAGATGAATATTGAGGGGGAATTTGAATGTTTAAATATGATTGATGAGATGGAGATAGCTGGGAGCGAATTTGCGATTTTGAAAGTGATTGATGAGTTGGTGATGGTAAAAGACTAAATGTTTGCGGTGAATGTGATGTTTGACGAACTAATCGAGAAGAAAAGTGCGGTGAAGGTGATGAGCTACAAGTGATTGGTGGAGAAGGAGAACAAAAGTGATTATGGCGCTGATTAAATGGTTCATAGGATAGAGTTAGACAGACAAATGTGTTTTCATTAAGTTTTCCCAGCTTGCCATAAAATATTATATCTGATATAATTTTTTGTGCAATCATTAATTGTCGTTCTTTTAAATCTTTAAGTTGAAAACCTATTGAACGACCATATACCTCCCACTGTTCGTCTTTTTGGTGTAATAAGTTTTCAACAGAGGCAAGGACATGTTCTTGTTTATTTAATAAAGTTTTTTTTCGTCTTTTTTGTTGGTTACTTCTACAGTAGTTGCAGAGCTATTTTCTTCATCTGATGATGAATTCTGAAAATAAACATTACCTTTAAAAATAATTATTTTACAGATGAAACTGAGTGGACAGAAATATCCAAACAATTTGAAGAAAAGTGGAATTTTAGTCACTGTGTCGGGGCGTGTGACGGAAAACATGTTGCGATTGAAAAACCACCTGGTAGTGGTTCAGTGTTTTACAATTACAAGGGCTTCTTAAGTGTAGTATTGTTTGCTGTAGTAAATGCCAATTACGAGTTCCTGTACATAAATACTAACGGGTCCGTGTCAGATTCATCAATTTTAAAAGGTACTAGATTTTACGAGAAATTAATTAATAATGACCTGAATTTGCCTTCACCTTCTGCTCTGCCGGGCACTGATGTAATTGTACCATATGTATTTTTGGGTGATAGTGCATTTGCATTAAATAAAAATTTTGCCGTTTCCATTTAAAAATATCACATACGAACAACGAATTTATAACTACCGTTTATCAAAAGCCAGAAGGCTAGTAGAGAATGCATTCGGCATAGTAGCATCCCGTTTTAGAGTTCTGAGAAGGACTCTTAACGTTAATCTAGACACAGCGGACGCGATAGTGATGGCCTGCTGTGCGCTACATAACTATTTAAGAAACAAACCTTCAAATTATGTACTAAGTAACACTGTTGATCGGGAGAATACAACAACTGGCACTTTTCAAAACGGAGGCTGGAGAACAAGTACGGATTGTTTGACTCCATTATAACACAGACAGAATAATGAGAAATGTGGAGAGGCTACTGTGATACGGAACAATTTCGTCAGGTTTTTCAATTCAAAGGGAAAGGTCGATTTCCAAGACAAAATGATAAATGTTGTACCGAATTTATAAATTAATAAAAGACTATACTTTACACAAAATTGTTTAACTTACCACACTCTCTAACGAGTCACTTGTAGTACGACAGGATTCCGTTCTAGCACCCAAAAAATGAAACGTTTCGAAATACCACGAAGATGGTACGTAGACCTCCTCTGCCCCAGCACCTGTATGTTTTGATGCTTGTATCTAAAATCAAGTATATAGTGATAAGTGACGAAAAGTTGAAATGAATAGCATAGGTAAGTATTAGGTATACAAGATATGTGTATAAAACCCGTCTTTTAAACACTACTCGTGGGTCTCAGAAAGTAAAAACCAGCCCGCGGATAAAATTAGCCATTTTGATTTTTTAAGAATTTCATGTACCCAGTGACACTCGCACCATCAAGATGAATTTAATGACATTGTTGTCATTGATTAAAAACAGTTGAGCCGTTACTGAGTTTTTAGTGGACATAGGAGCATTGGAAGGATAGTTACTTACATACATACACGCCAAACACATTACACCTACCCTTTTGCTGGAGGGGTTAAAAGACACACAATCCCACATTGCCAATAATTGGCAATGTGGGATTGTGTGTGGTTGTAATATCTTTAATCACCAGTGTTATAATGTATTTTTAATCGAAGTGTTGGTTTTGTATTTTAAATTATAGCATTTTTAACATGTTTATGTTTTTCCGAACGCAACAATTTTTGACCATCTCGATCCCGCCAAATGTTACGTCAGACGTCAGATTTGAAGTTTTTCTTGACTACGAAACTTAGTTCAATTCAAATGGTATAATTTGTTTTCACGGTTTTAAATTTTAATATCTGATTAAAACAAAATGTCATTAGGTTCACGAGCACGGCAAATATTGAGTTTAGTGACGAATAATAACATAGAAATAGTAAATGATAATAACTGTGAGAAAACCATTTCATTACTTCGTGAAGATGTTAATGGTGTATTTCAATACTTTTATCTTATATTTTTATTAGTTTCAGCTTATGATGATCCAAAAAACTGCGATTTGAATCCAGAGGCGTATGGTTTACCAAGTACTTCAAGTATTAATGACTTTATAAAAAGTAAGTTGAAACTTAAAAACTTATCTGGGCACTTGATTTGTGACTTTTTATACGAATTATCTTATATATTTCATTATTACAGATACTGATAATACAGGAAGTGGTGACAATATTCCAAAGATGTGTGATTCACCATATAATTTAGCTGCAGATCACTGTCAACAAGGTTAGTAGGTATTAACTAAAATAACATTACTTTATGTAATATAAACCTACTGTTACTAATTAGATTTTAATGATTTTGATTTGTATTACATTATAATTTATTTTGATTCCAGATAATGAAAACACTAATAACAACCAGGATATATCAGAAAAATATGATCATTCAATTGTTGTTGATTAAGGTTCACCAATTTGTAAGTATATATAATTTATAAGTTCATTATTATTAGTAATTTGAAGATTTAGAATATTTATGTTAAACCTAAATATCTAATAGATATAAGTACATGTATGTGACAGAATTTTTTTTTTAATAATAAACATATTTCACATAAATAATGCCATTTTACTTTTTTACCACATAGAGCCTTTGTAAGTTCTTCTTAACTTAATATGGTTTATAGTAAACAAAGGTGTTATGTTCTTATTTTCATTATTTTTTAATAAATTTGCATAGAATAACCTATTTTTAATATTATAATATGAAGTAATCAATTTTATCTAAATATTGGTATTAAAATTGTATTTTAAAACTAAAAGCTTTCATTGCTAAGCTCATTTGATTATTTATTATTTTTAAACGCTCATTTCTCATTTAGAACTATTTGCTAGTTAACACCTTTGTCCACTTAACCCTTCAATTATCTTAAAAAAAAAAAATTACCTATTGCATTAGTGCAATGGGTAATTTTTTTTTTCTAATCTAATCGGTTAGGTTAGGTTAGAACTGTGAGCTCCCGCGCATGAGGCGAGCGAGCGAAAAGAACGTGCCGCGGCAGCGATCTGCGAGTGCCAGAAACATAATGTTAATAAAGCTTGAATAAAAATAAAGTTAAATTTTATATTATCTCTTAACTCATATTGACATTACTAAGTATAACAACAATATCAAAATATATTATCATGGTCACCCTGCTAAAATATACGAATGAAGAGACAACTAATACAATCTTGAGCGTGCTTTCTGTACTCTTGGTATTTTGGTGGTACATACATGAGGTTACCTTCTGTCATGAATAGATACCTACATTACACAAAGAAGGTCGGCTCACAGCTCAACAAAAAATCGACGCGCGCATAAACGCGCACGCACAGAGCTTTCAACTCTCAACGTGCGCTGTTTCGGTTGACGATTCGACCGAGATCTGTGATAAGGAGCTAGCCTATCTATCTTCAAATACACTTATTTTTCCCGAGTTCTCTATTGGCATATTTCATTTTATACTTTATCTCATATTGGCATATCTAGCATTGGTGCAAGTGTGTTTATTAGTATTCTGATTAGGGTCATCTACATACAAAACCGACTCGTCAATTCTGCGCCTAGTTACAGTCCTACAGGACGAAAATTCATCAAAGTGGATATGATTTTGCGCCAAGTTACAGTAGGATCAACGTAACTCGGCCGGATTGAAGTTGGCTACAAGTAGTTGTGTAGATGCATTTTTTGTAAATGGTGACAAGAAGCGGGGGGCTGGCAGTAACTAAACCAAGAAAATTATTTAGATACTATTATTATTATGTATGTCGTTTCCCTATCACGGGACAATGGAGTCCCGGTCATTTGGGAGGCGTGCGTGGGGCCGAAGCCAACACGTAGAGGCCTGTTAGACACTTTAATCTAAAGGCTATGTGACACAAACCGGCAAATATCGTTGTATACACTATATAAATGTACCCGACGACATTTCCCGCAGTGCAAAAACTATTGCCAAAAAATGGTAGCTAAAAAACCTGGTTATGGAGGTGATATGTTAGTGGAATGGTTAGCTGTTACTATTGAAGGACTATGGCGCCTGCCCTGTAAATACATGGTAAAAACACACGGACAAATGGGCAGGCGGTGACTCGCCACTCACTAGATGGGCCCCCTTCTCGCCGCCACAGGCATACAGCCAAACAGGCGACAGGGAGCAACATGGGTGTGAGCAGCTTGGGGTGTCGAGCGGTGCGGCGCCGGTTTCACCATCACGAAGAAGGCCCGTGAGCGGGTTTCCCCGTAGTTATGCTCTTGAAAATGACACTTCCACCCCCGAACATACAAGCTCTGGTGACCTCCCTCTGGCCGGCCGTTTAAGGCAAGACAGAGTTGAGAGTCCTGCGGGCGCTCTTGGTATTCCACTCTCGCCGGCCAGTGAAGGCAAGCGGAAGACGAGGCCCTGACCGACTCTCTGAGGCATCGGTCCCGCAGTGTCGCAACGCACATTCAGCTCGCCACAAAGCTGCCTTGCGCTTTTATATTATTTTAATCGATTAAACATATTTAATCGTTTTTGTTAAGCGTCCTCAAGACGGTTGGAAACAAAGGTACTCGTACAAACCAAGGTGCTTGGTACAAATCAAGCCGTCTACACTGTTGGAAACACCTTGGCGGGAACGTTTGTTTCAAACCGTCTGGAAGACGCTTAAGCAATTTTAGGTGTCGCATTTCTATGACATGCGCGAAAGTGATATAAACCTAACTTCAATCCGGCCGAGTTAAGGCACAAACATACTATTGTGTCAGAGCAGAGTGGTGGTTGCAAATCTCTCGATAGATAAGGTATACACGAACATCATAGAGGCCACGGCCCGCGGAAAGTATACTGCCACGTGCAGTCGCAGATATACAATTTTCAAACTTATGTCGATTACAAAGATTTTATATTACAACTAGCTTATGCTCGCGGCTCCGTGTCCTAAGGAAAGTAGCGTGATAATTTAAAGCCTTTAACTTAATACTGACATGACTGACAGATTATTAGTCACATTATTATAGATTAACGAAAACGCGTAAATAAATGCCTACCTGCGCAAACATACGTGTTTGCGTTTATCTATGGACAAACAGAGAGGTAATTTCCTTTTTTACTCGTCTGCGTAGGAAGGAGGGTTATGCTTTTCGAGTATGTATGTAAGTAAGTATGTAAATATTTTTCTTTGGCACGCACATCAAAATTAGAAAAATAAATAAAATGGCGTATTTTTGGCGCCAAAAGATTTCAGTTATTAATTTTAAGCAGTCGGTTTTTTTGTTTTGTAATAGTATAAAATATGTTATCAATGCGTTTTCAAGTACTTATTCTTAATATGCCTATGTATGATTATGTAATTTTTATAGTTACTTATACAATTTTTAAATACAAAAATACACTGACTTCAATACCTAGTACGCGTACTAGTAGTATAGATGTACGAAGCACCCGGTACAAAGTTTGCCGGGACAGCTAGTTAAAGATAAAAACAATGAATTTACATTTCTCTTAGAGGTACTGTGGCAGGTGCGTCGGAAACTCGACCGGCCACTCGCATAAAGCCTCATTAATTTTTAACTGTTTCTCTTGACGTTCCAAAAGTTTGAAAGAATGACGAAGAAGAAAATGAAAAACAATCGGGAGAATTGAATGGAAGCGTCAAGACGAATGGTCGGAAAAAACGATTGAAATGTAAATGAATAAGATTACAGATTGTTTAATATATAATATCGTTCTGGGCATATGAAACAGAGTTTGATTCCTCATCCCCGAGAGAAATAATCCCGGCTACGCACCCCAAAGCCAGAAAGCTAACGTTACATGGTGGAGGCGCCGAACTCCTCAGAGGAAATCATTTATAGAGCTAAGTCGTATTTTATAAAAAAAAATGAGTGAATTCACAGGATTGTATGAGTCCGTAGATGATTTTGTTAACCAATTCCAGATCATCTGTATGATTAATAAAATCACATCAGATGAAGAAATAAAATTATTTGTGGCGGCGTATCTGGCTAGACCAGCGCTACACCTGTACAAAGCAATCAAAGAAGATTGTAATAGCTTCGAGAGCTTTATCACTGCAATAAAGGCAGAGTTCCTAAACCGTACTAATTATACAAAAAAATTCTACGAAAGAATACAAGCGCCAGAGGAGAATATTGTATCATTTTACTACGAGCTTTCAAATATAGCCAAAAAGGGAAAAAATGACGACAATACGTAAGGAGCTTTCCAAAGAAATGTAATAGTTTCTATAAATCAAAACTCGCTGCAGTTGTATGTGCTGATAAAAATATATTAAAGCCCACAGTTTTACAATTACAATCAGTGTATGATAAAGAAGTTGAAAGGGAAGTCAATCTTAAGGTTAAGGTTGAGAATGCGGTAGCAGTGAGGTCTGGGCAGTTAGGGGACTCCAACAGACCGACCAATATTCCATTACGGAGCAATCAATCAACTCCGTATAATCAATACCGATCCCCGTTGTCTCGGGTTCCGCCCAATGATTCACCAAGCGGTTCGTTAACACCAAGGTGGGAGTCAAATCCCCGCCAGTACTTTTTAAGGAGCAGAGAACCTCCGCCGATGCCGGTTCAATCAGCTGGTGATGCATCATCATTAACAGCGAGAGTAGGCGAGCATCACATCGAAGACATAGAAGACGTCCAGAAGAATAATTATGGTCAGTCCGAACCAGTTATTTTAGTCGAATTACGTTCAGGTGCGATTCCTGCTTTATTAGATAGTGGGGCTTCAGTGTCCTTGCTATCGAAGAAAGTAGCGTCAATGAACAAAGTAACCTTAGATATATGCAATAATCTTAATTTAAAAGCTGCCGATGGTAAGATTATACCAGTCGCAGGCAAAACATATCTTAACGTAATAATTAATAATGTGGTGTATAACACACTTTTTTATGTTGTGATAGATGTCAGTTGGCCAGTGATTTTGGGTCAAGATTTCCTAATCAAAAATCGGGCATCCCTAGATTTTGTGAATAATAAAATAACATTGAGAAACTGCAATGAAATATGTTTTGTTGCTAGACCAGGCAAAGTTTCTGTTATCGATACACAGGAAATAATGTCTGTTAATATTTTTAAATATAATCATTTATTTATTAGTAATACTTGTAAGTCAAGTAAGAATAATGCTTGTAATCTTCCTGATTTAAATGTGTCAAAAGATAAAATGAATATTAATGAAAATCTGAGTACAGATAATAATAATAAATTACATGACCCAGTGGAAGAATACAAGCCACAGTTCTCATTTGGTAAGGTTAGGCCAGGTGGGTGCCGAATTAACGCGATTAAAATAAAAACTTCGAACGAGGTTCCGGTGAAAAAACTTCCATATAGGGTCTCCGTTGATAAGTCAAGATGATCACGTAGTCACTGACGGGTTACAAATATTTAGGGTGAGATGTACAGAGAATAATGAGCAAATCTGCAAATTAGAAATAGACCCAGTAATAAGGGCTCAAGTGAACGATAATTTTTGTTCATTATTAAGAAATAAAATTATAGATGAAAACTTACAAAGATATAAAGGATTCTTTATGCACAACGGTATGTTATATAAATTAAATACAAAAAATAATGTTATAAAAAGATTGATGGTAGTTCCGGATGAACTGTTTCCAGTAATTATGCGTGAGATTCATGATGATCCATTATATGGAGGTCATTTAAGTTTAATGAAGACAGTAGAAAAATTTAATTCAAGATTCTGCTGTCCAAAGTCATATAAGAAAATAGAGAATTATATTAAATCGTGTAAAGTATGTCAAGAAGTGCGCCAATAGGGTGGCGCCGTTGCAACCGATTGTTACAAACACGTTATTTGAAAAGGTAGAAGTGGATACGATAGGCCCGTTAAATAACGCGACGGATGGAAGTAGATATATTATATTGGCAATAGATTGTTTTTCAAAATATGCGATTAGTAAGGCAGTAACACAGGCCACAGCGATTGAAATAAAGAACTTCCTTATTAATAATATTTTTTCAATACATGGGGCCGTAAAAGAAATCATAACAGATAAAGGGTCAACTTTTACTTCGGCGTTAGTTCGAGTAACTTCAAACTTCGGGGCGGTGCATAAAGTTGCAACTTCGATGCATCATTTGACATTAGGGTTGGTAGAACGATTAAATGCAACTATGTCGCGCATGATGGCCAAGTACGGCCGAGATGATAGGTCAGATTGGTCGATATATTTACCTCAAATTACGTTTGCATATAATATTAGTAAACAGGAATCGACACGGGTGTCACCGTACTTTCTGCTCTTTGCAAGACAACCAGAGTTGCCTTCGGATACGGGAATTAATTTAAATATTCAAATGAATGAGAATAACGCGAGTAGAATAGAGAAAACATTTTTACAAGGATTAGGGTATACTTGGATAAGTCGCGAGCGAAACAGAAACGATTATTTGACAGAAAAGCGACTGAAGTATCGTTTGACGTAGGTAAGAAAGTTTTACTTTTTAATCCGAAGAGAAGGTCGGGGATATCGAAAAAGTTATGTAGAAAGTTTTTAGGGCCATTTCGGATTGAAAACAGATTGGATAATAATAACTTCATTATAAAGAACGTGGGTTCAAGACAGAAGCAGATTGTTCATGCGAATAGATTGAAACCGTTTATTACGAGGATGGACGAATAGATATCGATATCTTAGTATTTAATTTTATGTAATTGTGATTTTTTATTATGTGAACATATGTTATAACTATAATAAATAATAATAAATCTTTTATTTCATGCAAAATTGCGACTACATACAAATTAATGTTATTTACACGTAATTTAATTAATTTAAAAAAAAAATGCTTAGAATTAGGTAATTCGATAAAAAGTTAAATAAAAAGTTTGATAGCATGAACCCTTCTTCAAGTGAAGGTAAAGGCCTCCTCTAAAGAATACCATGTGTCTCTCTCTCTTTGGCTATTTGCGGCCAGCATGGACCAGCTATTTTGTCCAACTCGTCTGCCCATCTCGTGTAAGGTCTGCCTTGGAGACGTCTGCCGATTGGGCCCTTCCACGTTGTTACCCTCTTGGTCCATCTCTCGTCCTGTAGCCTCGCTACGTGCCCAGCCCACTTCCATTTTAGTTGTTTAGCGTAGGTTAGAGCATCCGTGGCTTTGGTGGTTTCTCTTATTTTTTTGTGACGTATTTTTTGCGTCTTTTTAATGTCGAGCATGCTTCGTTCTATTCCGCGCTGGCAGGTAGTGATTTTGCTTTTTATTTTGGATGTGTATTTCCAAGTTTGACATGCGTAGGTTAGGCAAGGTAGGAGGCATGACGTCATGACTTTTGTTTTGATATTTATTGGCATGTTGCTTTTGAATATCTCTTTTAAGGACCAGTACTTGTTCCAAGTATTTTGTACTCTTCGCTCTTCTAGTTCGTGTTGTTTTCTGTTAAAACCAATTTGTTTTCCCAGGTAAATGTATTTTTCTGTATATTTCAGAGTTTCATTGTCCACTGATATTTTTCTCTGTATACTATTTGTCATGACCATAGTTTTTGAAAGGTTCATTTCTAGCCCTACCCCTTTACTAGTTATGTTTAGTGAATCAATCATATTTTGTAATTGTGTGCTAGATTCTGACAGCAGAACTAAGTCATCTGCGAAGCGTAAGTGAGATAAATACTTGCCATTGATGTTTATTCCTGACTTATCCCAGTTGAGACTTTTTATTATTGACTCTAGAACAGCAATAAATAATTTTGGAGACAGCGGGTCGCCTTGTTTCACGCCTCTTCCGATGGAGAACAAAGGTCCACTGGATTCCAATTTTATTTTTGCTGTACTATCTTTGTAAATATTTCTGATTATATCTATATACTCTTGTTCCACTTTTTGAGTTTGCAGGGCGGTCCATATACTTGAATGTGACACGGTATCAAAAGCTTTCTTATAATCTATATATGCGATGTAGAGCGCTCTTTGCTTCTCTTGGTATTTTTCCATTATGTGTTCTAGAGTATGTACATGGTCGATTGTTGAGAAGCCTTTACGAAAACCTGCTTGTTCTATTGATTGGTTTGCTTCTATTGTGACACTTATTCTTTTGTTAATTATCGAGGAAAACAGTTTGTAGATAACTGAGAGTAAACTTATGGGCCTGTAGTTTGTGATATCTCTTGAGTCACCTTTTTTGTAAATTAAAATGATTTCCGACTCTACCCATTGCGATGGTATTTCAGCAGTTTTTAATATAAGGTTAAATAAATGTGTTAATGAGGGAGTTAGTAACGTCCAGGCAGTCTTTATAGCTTCATTTGTGATGCCGTCTGGTCCTGGGCTTTTATCTAGCTTTAACTTTTTTATTTCTTGTGTGATTTCTTTTTCTGTTATTGCTGTTATGTTTGTAGAATTTGTAGAGTTAATATTATTTGCATTGCCATAGCTGGTATCCTCGTTTCCTTGTTCTTTAAATAGGGTTTTATAGTAATTGGTTGCTACATCTATGATTTCTTTGCGGTTATTTATAGTTTTGTCATTGCAGTTTAGGCCATCTATCCAATATTTGTTTGTTCTTAGTTCTTTAAGTGCCTTTTTTGAGCTTCCTGCTTTCTCTAAGTGTTTTTCGATAGTCTTTGATCTGTAGCTTTTGTAGTCATGTTTAATGAGTTTACTTATAAGTTTATATAGAGCTGATAGTTCATTTTTTGTGGTTCGAGTTTTTATCTTAGCATGCTGTAACTCTTGTCTTCTCTTGATGAGTTCTAGTGTACGTCCTTTTAGAACTTTATGGTTTCCTTTTGATATTTTAGAGGTTGGAGCGTCCTGTAAACTCTGGGATATGGCCTTGGTTAATGTGTTATAGAAAGCCTGCAGTGGTGTTTCCTCTTGGTATTTATATAGATTCTGTAACTGAAAGGAAATGTTTTGTTTATAAGATATTATTTCTTCTTCGGTTTTCAGTGATGAGTATCGATTGCTTTTGTACGCTGTGCGTTTTTTCTTCTGTTCTGTGATAGATATTGTTGCTCTAATTGCTCTGTGATCCGACGGGAAGTTCAGATTTAGGACTTCTATATTTTGGAAGATGTTTGGCTGATTTGACAGTACATAATCTATTTCATTTTTGTGTTTAGCATCCGGTAATCGCCAGGTCCATCGTTGGGTAGGTTTTTTATGGAAAAAAGTATTTAAAATCGCCAATTTGTGTTCGAAGGCGAAATCAATTAGCCTCTGACCTCTCTCGTTTCTTTCACCATACCCGTTGGGTTTCATTATTAGATGTTCAGATTTTCTTAGTTGCCCTATTTTTGCGTTAACATCACCCAGTAATATATAGTTCTTGTGAGCTTGGTCTAGAGCCCTATTGACGTTCGAGTAGAAGGTGTTAATCTCTTCTTCGCACGCTTTTGCAGTTGGTGCGTATGCTTGTATAATTGACAAGGACTGATGTTATAACATAAGTCATGATAAACATGAGTAGTTGATCAGAATTATTTTTAGGAGTAGGTGATTCCAGAAAAGGAGAAGTGGCGACGTTGTTAATAGCTTTCGAGGTGTCAGAATTGTATATTTAGGGATGGGTAGTGGTTTTAGATCTGATTCTAAAATTTTGTTTGTTTTTGCATGTACAACCACACGGCGAAGAAATGTCCCACACTGTTGCTGCCATAGAGCACTAGGCAAACAAAAACGGGTGTATTATTGTGTAGAATTATAAATACAACTCTGTGATTAAGCAGACAGTTTTACATTCGGTTCAATTGAACTTGGGAAGTTCGTTTGTGATTATTTTATCTAAATAATCAATAGATGTGATCAGATGGTCACCGATAGCTTGATTGACCAATTATTTAACTGATATAAGATTGATACTTAAAGATAAATTTTCTTCCAGTTACAACAAAGCAGGTCTTTCACCCAATTTGTTGCCTGGGGTCAATTGGTGTTTAATGATTGATTTAATTAATATAATGGCTTTTTTTTAAGCGATTCTTTTTGCCTAGCATGGTCATATAACTGTTGGACGAACGACAGTCATAGGACAACTCTTGCATAGAGACAGCAGATGAAGGGGGGTATAAAAAAAATATTTCGCCTAGCATAGGTAACATCTCAATTAGGTTCATCTTTGTTGTTTTATATTATAAAATTATTTTTTTTGACTTTGTTGTCAAATATAAAGATTTTTTTTTTATATAAGGCGGCGGCGTGTGGCGGGTGCATCGGAAACTCAACCGGCCACTCGCATAAAGCCTCATTAATTGTTAACTGTTTGTCTTGACGTTCCAAAAGTTTGAAAGAATGACGAAGAATAAAATGAAAAAACAATCGGGAGAATTGAAGGAAGCGTCAAGACGAATGGTCGGAAAAAACGATTGAAATGTAAATGAATAAGATTACAGATTGTTTAATATATAATATCGTTCTGGGCATTTGAAACAGAGTTTGATTCCTCATCCCCGAGAGAAATAATTCCGGCTACGCGCCCCAAAGCCAGGAAGCTCACGTTACATTACATACCTTTTTTAATTCCTTTGCGTAGTTTGTACGCATATTTTCTATTTTTTTTTTTAAGATTTTATTGTTGCTTTATTGTCGAATTTTCTGTACGTTTCTACTAATACTTTGTATCCTTCACTCCTTAGATCTTTATTAAGATAATCTTTGTGTTCCTTCTGCCACAAATAAGGCATGTCTCTGTATAAATCTATTATAGACATTATAACCTCTTTTTCATTAGCCATGGCTGCGCGTAAAAACAAAAACACGAAAATATTTTTTTGACATGGACGACCGCTCTCCGCGCTCGTCGCGCATCGAATGAGTGCCCTTACTGCCTAAGTCTTATTACACTGCACTGCGGACCGGGTCCAATCTGTTGCCCTAAATTGGGTCCCTTACTCCCTTAATCATATTACACCTCTCTTTTTGAGGGTATAGGGTCCCTGATTCAGTGTAGTGTAATAAGCGCATGACCACTGAGGTCCTTAACCAATTGTTGCAATTGTATGCGCTCATTTTGTTCCTACTTGAGCCGGGTATATAACTGATGTTCTAGATCAGTTTTTAATGTAATTTTATTTATTTGGCGTACTTGCCATAATTGTATAAACTGTACAATTACACCTTTATTTATTTATACAAAAACACATGATTCACTATCGATATCTGGGTCATTGCGTTTGCCCAGCGTCTAAACGCGGCGGAATGCGCTGTGACAGCGCTTTACGCGAGCGCGATTTAGTGCAATAGCGTGTGCGACTCGATCGTCTCGCTAATAGTCGATCGATCACTGATAAACCTAAAAAAAAAAATGTGAAAAATGTCAAAAGGCCTAAGTAAAAGTTGTATAGAGAGATACTATTCCACTAAAAGAAAAAAGAAAAACGGGATTACTGACTTAGAAGTGTGTTGAGGTCTCCAAATGAAATGCAAGAAATTATGTACAAACATGTAGCTGATCTACATTACATTATATTACACTACAAAATTAATGAATTTGGTGTACCCCAAGGCAGTGTGAGCAGTCCTGGGATTACTTTTCTTTCTGATGTACATAAAAATATTATTTCACGTAGCACAATTGAACATTACAATTATTAATAATACAGAGGAGAATCACGTCAACTTGCCTGTGACTCCTGCTAGTATATCATCCTCACTGTCAACGTCTGGGTTATGAAATACTGTGCACAACAGTCAAACGTTATCGGCTAACATATCCTCTTCAGAACCGTTAAGCCTCGAGATTCTTAATCATTGTAATGACATTGTAAAAACCTCACCACAAATTAATCATATGCCTCGTGCGTGCCTCGACGTGTACTATGTGACGCACTTATACTTCTTCAGTTACATATTTTACGCGTCAGAGTTAGCTTATGGAGCGTGCGCGTATATTCGCAGTGTAAACAATAGTGGTGACATCGTAGTTCGGTTGTTGTGTCAGCTAAAAGTCGCGTGGCTCCAATAAAGTCTTTATCGATTCCAAGATTAGATTTGTGTGGAGCTCTACTGGGGTTTCTAGTTTACAAGAAAATAGTTAAATCGTTGCGACTGGTCATTAACGAGGTTTGCATCTGAACTGATGCCACCATCGTGTTGGGATGATTGCAGATGCACCCTTCTAAACGCATCCATTTGTACGCAATCGTATAGCTGAAGTGTTAGATAAGGTGAGCAGTTGTACTTGGCGACACGTGCCAAGTATGGACAACGGACATTATTCCTGCAGATCTACAATCCCGTGGCATTGATATTAGTTCCCTGCAAAATTCAAGTTTATGGTGGAACGGACCAGAATTTCTCAGTCAGGAACCAATAAGGATTCCTTCATCCAACCGTTGATGTCTATAGGCAGAGCAAACTCCTCACGGTTCGGCAACTCTATATTCTTCACTGTGTTACCAAACAACACTCTTTAGTCCCATACGAGCCTAAAGTGATTGAGAAACGGCGCAGGAAAGACCTAGTGTGCTCAATCACTTCATTTAAAACTAGTTTTGCTCAACGTTTTTTCTGTTATCAAGGTGGTCATCTGTATAATAAAATAAATAAAACACTAGCAATTTATTCTCTACCAAAAGTAAAACTTAAGACTACGGTAAAAGACTGGTTACTAACTTTAGATTAAAGTACTACAGAGAACTTAATACACTAACTACATTTATATAGGATGTACACAGCTTTCAACACTCAAACACACACACAAACACACGTATACACTCAAACACACACACAAACACACGTATACACTCAAACACACGTAAACACACACACGCACGCACGCACGCACGCACGTACGCACGCACGCACGCACGCACGCACGCACGCACGCACGCACGCACGCACACACACACACACACACACACACACACACACACACACACACACGCACGCACGCACGCATATATACGCATATTTTATTTTTATTTTCTTTGTTACTAATATATTTTAATTTATTCTTAGTGTTTACCAAATTTCCAAGGGGTGAGGACCTGGTAATCTGTACTTTGGTTATTCAATTCTATTCAATTGTATTTAATTTACCTCTGTTTTTAAAGTATTGTGAGAAGAAATAAATAAATTATTATTACTAAAAATTATTATTAGTTTCTGGGTACTGAGACGATCTCATCGCCGTACGTTTAGCTAATAAATGTGTTCTTGATTTTTCTTGTCTCGTTTTCTTGATTTTTGTATGTCTTTTGAAGGTTGCATCGGCTAATAAAAACAGATTTTCATCTCCTAACATTGGTTTACTGATTGTTTAACGGTCGATTTTGGCAGTTTATAATTTTATCACAGCTAGTTATTCTAAGAACTAAAGTTAGCAGTCAAAAGCGTTATTGAAACGCTCTTTGCAATTTTTTTTGAAGATTCTTACCCGAGTTAGCTGAGTCCTCCCAACGATAGTTTAAATTCGAAGGTAAGATTTTCTACCAGTCGACGGTTATTGAGACGCACAAATGTCAATTTCGCTACCTAAGTTAGCTATTTTTACAGGCAGTTATTAGTAGTTGAGTTATTGAGACCGACCGTAAGTCAATAGCTAAGGTTTTACAGCGCTCCGAAGTGAGTATTATTTTTCAGTACATCATCAGCCTATCGCAGTCCACTGCTGGACATAGGCCTCTCCAATTGCACGCCACTTTGTTCTATCTTCGGCTTCTCGCATCCAGCTCCTGCCAGCCGTTTTGCGTAAATCATCACTCCACCTGGCCTGCGGGCGTCCTACACTACGTTTGCCGTGCCGTGGTCTCCACTCAAGAACTCGTTTACCCCAACGGTTGTCGGTTCTTCGGCAAATATGGCCAGCCCACTGCCACTTCAGCTTGCTAATCCGGTGGGCTATGTCGAAAACTTTGGTTCTCTGCCGGATCACCTCATTTCTGATTTTGTTCCTAAGAGAAACTCCGAGCATAGCCCTTTCCATAGCCCGCTGAGCGACTTTGAACTTGTGGACTAGCCGTACCGTCAGTGTACACGTTTCGGCTCCGTATGTTATGACGGGTAGGACGCACTGATTAAAGACTTTAGTCTTTAGACATTGTGGGATCGACGATGAGAAGACTTGACGTAGCTTACCAAACGCTGCCCAACCCAACCGAATTCTCCTGTTCACCTCATACTCGAAGTTGTTTCTACCTAACTGCAATGACTGCCCGAGGTACACATATTTTTGAACAACTTCGAGAACGGCGCCGTGCACCGCTATCGGTTCCGGTAGTACATGTTCATTGAACATGACCTTGGTTTTATCCAAGTTTCGCAGTGTATCCGCTCCGAAATCCAGCTTGTTCCGGTGGTTGGAATTCGTCAAGTCTTTTTTTCTTTAAATTATAAATTTTGCAATATTATTAATAATTAATTAATGACTCTTTTCCACTCCATTACAGAATTTTACAATTATTAATTTTTAAAATAATTTAAAATCTGATGGCCGTACTCACTTCGGAGCGCTGTAAAACCTTAGCTATTGACTTAATGAAAAAATGTTACTTAGAAAAGTTGTTCCTTAAAAAACGATCTACAAAAATGGTCTGATATCATTTCTTCGTAAAATGATAAAAAAAAAGTTATATCGAAAACTATATTTTTTTTCTCGAATTTCTGAATATTATCGCTTATAACTTTTTTGTTTATAGTTCTACGACAAAAGTTACTGGAAAAAAGTTGTAGAGAATTGAATTTGCAACAAAAAATGCTTACAATTTTTTTATCAGAAAAATAGTTTAAAATAGTTTAAACGCAAGGTAAGTCCTAAAAAATGTAACATTTCAATGGACTAATAATATTTTTTAATCCCAAAATACAACTAGTCCGGTCATAAATGCTTACATAAAAACTTTTCTTTTTTTTCAACTTATGAATTACTTTGAATTTGGAACGCATTTATTATTTTTAAAGGGTCGTTCGTCATTCGGGACCGGGACCGCGGTCCCAAAAAGTGAATTGAATTTAATTATTTATTTTCATTTCTTCAAATGGGACCACAACTAAAAACAAAAAGTCCTTGGCTCGGGAAAGTACAGTCGACACAAAAAATAAAGGGTCATAAAAATAAAAGTAATATAATAAATCAACAAAAAATTTATTTCAAAGAAATAAATATTTATGACAGCACTTATCACACAGTATTATGATGGATACGTAAATCATCAAAGCTTAAATTAAATATGTTTTTGGTTATTACGCACTTACCTAAATCCCCTATATGCATATTATACAAAAGTGTTGTTAACATTATACCAAAATCATGTAAAATATAATAAATAATTAGTAGTAGGTAGACTATTACAGTAGTAACTGTTGTATTAGGATTTATTAAAATATTTTTTAAACGTTTCTTTATTTTAGATTATAAACTTCTCTGATGATGCAGTTTTTAGTAGGATGGATGTGATTAGCACATAAGTGAAAAACGGTTCCTTTCCTATTTGGCAGATAGTCTTGTTTCGACACCCTTATAAATCTGATCTACCTTTGTTAGTCCTCTTGAGTAAATATTCAAAATTGTTAATACGTACAAAAGACACCATCCTTGATTTCGAATGATGAAATATTTCTGTTGTTGTTCTTTTTGATGTTGGTGGTTGATTTCCGTCCATAAAATAAATAAAACCAGTAAATTAACGACAGTGAATAAATCAATTATTAGGTATGTTTAACAAAAAAAAATTGCAATAGCATGTCCGACCATGCTCAGTGTAGAAGTCCGCAGCCTTGAATAATTGCTTCAGCAGAAGAGCGTATTTTCATGGCACTTACACCCTTTTGTTGAGAAACGCAGTTTTTCGGCTAACTTAGTGACGGTATCCGATCATGTCCGAAATAATTTTAGTTTAAAGTATTAATTGAGCGCTACCTGATTTTTTTCATATTTTTTAGTCATACGGTTCAAATGTTAAAAGGGGGCACAATTTATGCAACTTTCGCAGCGATTATTTCCAAAATATTCACTCAATCTAAAAAAATATTAGAAACCTTAAAAAGTTTTTGAAAGAACTGTCGAATGCTATTTGCTAAAAAAAAATCAGCTTCTGTTACATGTATGTAGTGGCCCCCCTAAAAATACTTATTTTTATTAATTAGCTTTCAATCTAAGTAGCGGCTACTACAAGACACCTTTTCACCAAATTTCATCAATATTTATGAAGTCGTCTTAGAGTAAAATGCCTGTGACATACAGACAGACAGACAGACGGACATGACGAAGCTATAAGGATTCCGTTTTTGCCATTTTGGCTACGAAACCCTAAAAACTATAAAAGACATATTTTATTTATCTAATCTACATATTTAGGTACTATATAGCTCTACCAAATTAGGTTAGCCTTAATGCGTTACTTCAAAATATTATAAATCAAATCAATAAGAAACATTTTTCACTTTGTACGGAAAAACTTTATTGATTTAAAATGTATTTAGAAATAATATGTTAAATATGTAACGCAATTACCTAATCTCACTTTTTTTTAAATAAACCAATATCTCACTTAATGTTGTTTTAAATACATACAATTTGCCATACTATCGAAATATATTTCATGCTATCTTTTTTGACAACTGTACTTTTAAAAGAAAAGGTACGTTTTTTATTTGTGGTCCCAATTATGATGAATCAAAATAAATAATTAAATTCAATTCGCTTTTTGGAACCGCGGTCCCGGTCCCAAATGACGAACGACCCTTAAGGTGGCAGACAGCATTAAGTCCGCTTCTGTATAACTTTGTGCATAAAGTTTTAAATAAATAAATTATGAATTAGACGTCGTACAAAATATTGTAAAACTGAAAGTAAGTATTAACTTACTTTCAGTTTCACAATATTTTGTACGACGTTTTTTAAATGACAGCCGGATACTTTTAAACAGTATAGTAAAATATAAAAAATAATTATACTATACTTCAGTTTTTACTGTGCTTTTGAGGTCTATATTAAAAAAGACATTTAAATAAACCACGTTTAAGCTTCTGAAATTTGTGTATGATTCAGAATCTATATGTTTATATAAAAACTAGCTGTCCCGGCGAACTTCTATTATTTTTACGTAAGAACCTTCTACAGAGTAATTGAAAACTAAATAAAAAAGAATGAATGAAATCGTTTAAGTCGTTTCCTAGTTATCTCGTGACCAAGGGACATAAGAATTCATTTGTATATATCCAAACTATACAAAACTAATATTATAAATGCGAATGTAAGTTTGTTTGTTACGCTTTCACGCTTAAAGTGGACACAATGGCTGTTTTTTTAGGGCACCTTAGAAGTAGGAAAAATATTATGAAGGTAATTTACCCATTCATGTTGCAACATTCACATAACACTGTTCATTCTAATGAATTAACTTGTAACGACACGCACACGATAAACCATGCTGAATAAATTGATTAAAAGCCTAACAAGAGAATTTTAACATGTACGATTTTGCAATTACTACTATGCTACTTTTATTTCCAACTGATATTGACTATCTAAACTAAATTATTAAGCATAACAATACTCAATTAAAAATTGTAGAATACCGACAGTAGTATTAGCAGCTAATTTTCTGTACTTAGTTGCAGATTTCATGAAGATAAGTGAGGTATAAGTAATACTGGCGTAGTGATGTTTGTGATCCAAATTAAAAGAAATGATTAGGTAGTTAATAATGTGACGGATCGCGTAGAGTTACGGATACGCTTCAATGACCACACTATGCCACAAAATGCTAAGAGTATAGAAGTAAAGCTGCTTACAAACGCGCTCGAGTAGCGCACACCTAAACATCGTTCACTGAGACATATATCTCGGACCACCTTGTTCTGATTCCGTGTGCGTGAACGATGTCTATGTCTGCGATGCTCGAGCGAAGTACATACGCATGAAGTTTTCCTTCTTTACTCTCCGTGTTTTATCATTGTAGAGCCATTAAAATTTGCAATGAACCTAATGAGTTTCCCGTCTCATTCATAACCTGTAGATCGTACACGGTGTGCGTCTAATGATGTTTGCAGTGGAAATGTTCACGATTATCACAATAGCAATGATGTCGGCCAAACAAGTATTGTCTAACGAAACGTGCCTTAATGCCTGTAAACAGTAAGTTCACAATGGTAAAACCACTATAAAATGAGTTCAATCACTAATGACTTAATTACGCACAAACAACAATTTATCAGCTCGTATTGATATTATAAGTATATCAATACGATCGGATGACTCGTAAATAAATTTTCTTTAGAATCTAAAACACTTGACTAATCATTCTTTTATTAATAACTAGCTTTAGCCCGCGGTTCTGCTCGCTTTGATGTCGGTTATCGCGATAAAAACTATCCTCTATGTTTTCACATTTATACGTTACAGCTCACACTTCTCCATAATCTGTCGGCAACACAGAGATTTTCATACTGCGTGGTAATCGAGAGGGCAGTAAATCAGGTGTGGCCATAATTTTTAAATTAGAATTTTGGAATGTACGTGAAATGATCTTTCTTCCTATTTAGGAATCCTAGATAGGAAAAAAGCTCGTTACACGTACATTGAAATATAGTAATTTAAAAAAATTATCACATTTGACTTACTGCCTTCGCGGTTACCACGGCAGAATAGTAACCTAAATTTTCTAACAAATAACAAAATGGTAGCACGTCATATAAAGTGTCAAAAGTATCTCCATAATGGACTAAATTTAACAAAATGGGAGGGCTCGTAAAACAATGCCTTTTATAGGAAAAATTTTGACACCTTGGATACTTTATTGTAATTTTCATAGGAATATGTCATTAAAAATATAAAGCCTATGTTACAATAGGATTTAAAATCAGCTTAGCGGTTTAGGCGTGAAAGGGTAACAAACAAACAAATTCACTTTCGTATTTATATTGACTGCCTTTGTGGCGCGGTGGGAGTGTATCCGACTGCTACGCAAGAGGTCGTGGGTTCGATTCCCACACGGGGCCCCACTTTGTGTGATCTACAAATTGTTGTTCCGGGTCTGGGTGTACTTTGTGTCCGTGACTTGTATGTTTGTAAAGTCCCCCGTGACACAGGGCTTGTACCATACTGCGGGAGTAGTCTTTTAAAAAAAAAAAAATATTAGTTATGATATATTATATAAATACCTTCGTATGATACATTGTTTTCAAACATTTGTGCTATAGATTAAAGAAGAAGGGTGGATCTCACAGATCATATAAACACACACAGGAGATATGGCAAGGAGACGTGCCGCTTGCGAACGCATCTGGCCGCAAAGCGGCTTGATGCCATTTTCGGTCATTACTCGAATGTCAACGTGCAACGTCTTCATTGCTTATGATTTTTGACAAAATACCGCGTTGTTCAGTGATTGTTTGCAAAAGTAACAGCTGTGTTGTGAATTACATGAAAGATGGCATCTCATTTCACACGTAAGTACTAAAATTTTTTTTAAAATTAAATTAGTTAAAACATTATTTCGTGATACTAGAAACATGATGGAGTACCAAAAGCAATAATTTTCACAAAGAACAAGATCCATTGCTTGTTTAGTACACATCAATCAATTAATCGGCTGGTCTAATAGCGCAATGGATAAGTGTTTTACTGATACTCTCACTCACACAATAGTATCGTGAAGCGGCCGCTGCCGACTTTTGTTGGTTAGAGATGTGATGTTGACGTTGATAATGACGTTTGTGGTTGTCGATATTTTATACGATCCTACTTACTACGAATGATTACACAAGGGAACTAAATTAGACTTTTTTTTGTTGCATGGAATTTTATGGCTGTTGTTTACTACTCATACATCATTGATACCATCATCATCATCATCCTCACCTTGCTTTTAATTTAATATTTTAGCTCTCCGAAAGATCCAAAAATAAAAGGTAAGTGGATTGATGCGACAGGAAGAGGTCCTAACTGGTTTCCAACAAAAAATAACACAATATGTTCGTCTTACTTAGAGCCAAAGTGCAAAAAGGTTGAAAACCATTAAAGAAAGTTCGTCGGCTCTTCGAGTGGTCCGTCCCAACATTGAAGTTGCGTATGGTGTTGACGAATTATATGGAACCTTCCACATCCAAAATGTGCTTTTATTCTGATCCTAATTTGGTTAGTTAAACTATTCTACAACACCAGAAACATGCAAAAAAAAAACTTGAGAGGTGTCAAAGGACAAAAAATACAAATTAAAAGGCTTCAAAGGCAAACCAGCCGGTATCTGAAAAAAAAAACGATAATTTAAAAGAAATTTTGAATAATCTTAATGAAAAAAACTATATTAGCGCTGATCACGTTACGCAATTAGAAAACATCGGAGTGACCGACCTTATCCAGCGTTATGAGAGAAATGTTTCATCGAGGAAATGCACTAACCAGAAGTATTCTCCTGCTCTAAGAATTTTTTCAACTACTCTTCACTTTTACTAGCCAAAAGGCGTACGCGTATGTGCGGAAAAAATCCAAACAGCTCTGCCTCATGTTCGAACAATAAAAAAGTAGTACCAAATCCATCAATGCTCAGCCTGGATTTACGCAAGAATCATTAAAAGCAATAAAACGTAAAAGTCCCTGCGCTAGTCACAAATTGTTGAGTAATTTAGTTTTAGACGAAATGAACAAACAGCGTGTGGAGTGGGACGGAAAAAATTCACGGGTATGTCGATATATCGAATTCAGCAGAACAAGGCGATTGTTTACCCGAAGCCAAAGAAATTCCTTGTGTTTTTAGTTACCGCAATTAATGGGGCTTGGAAAATACCAGTCGGGTATTTTCTCGTTGACGGTGTCATAGGGGAACAACGGTCCAATCTTGAAGATAAAGATATATTTATTTGTCGTAACTTGTGTAGAATCAGGTGTTACAATATAAATGGGACAACATGTTCTGTCTGTTAAGACGTACAAATATAAAATATTACCTATATTTCAATGTAAGACAAATATAATACACATGGAAAATATTTGCAACTATATAAATACTAAATTGTACAATTAGAAGTTAGAACAGTCTATCGTTAAGGAAATCATTAATGTTATAGTAACATTTACGTACTAAGAGGTTCCGTTTCCCCCGAACGTGCTCCATACAAACAAAGTTTGATCATAATTTGAATATTAAATAATTAGAATTCTAGAGACTAATATTAACTATACCCGATTTTTATCAGATATCCGTCAAAATATACAATTTTGAAGTTTCACTAATTATTGACAAACGTCAGACATAGATATATTGTAGTATTGTATTTTATAGCCTCTGAATAATGATTGTATTGTTTACTACGATTAAATTTTACTAACTTTAGTTAGTTAATATTCCAATTATGATCACACTTCACTTGTATAGAGTAGCTATGTTCAACGGAAACTCCTGTATCGTTTTATTTTCACAGTCAATAAAATCTTTAGGAAAAAGAAGAGATATTAAAGGTAACTGAATTTCATCGATATTTTTCTACAATAATAAGTTTATAATTTAACATCACTATTTGCATAACTTGCATATGTGTGTTTTTTCTGAGTCCGTAGCTACAGGTAGAAGAGCCGCCCCCTGTTTGCATGTGTTTTATTAGTGAGTTTATTAGTATTGCTTTAAGTTTCTTTGTGTGCGGGAGAAATATGAGCTCGTGTGCCGTTCTTATAGTTTTTGCTTTTGTGTTAGTAAATTAAGTGAGAGAAACGCGGAGACATCTGAACACGAAACATTTCTTTACAAAGTATAATCTCTGTGTTTATATGATCTGTGGTGGATCTAGTCATAGACGATGTAATTTATGTCGATGTCATGTATAGTTCATAATACTAACCAAAAAGCCTGATCTGAATTTCTTAAGTAAGTGACTTTTCCCCCTTGTCAGACTAAGGTAGTATCAGCTCTTGAATTAAGAATTTGTTATAAATAATCGATATTTTTTCAGTCCATTGAATCAAACCAACAGTTTACAACATGAATGTAATTGTACTGCTACTGGTGAAGAAGCTCTACCGAGTAAATTAATTTCAAACGAGAGTGAAAATACTTCTATTGAAGATGGACCAGTGGAATATAATAATGTGTCCGAAAGTTCGCAACAAATAAATATCAGCGACGGACAAAACAGGCTTAATATAAGTGAGATAAGTGAGCTTGAAGACGAAAGTAACAATTCTTTTGAAAAATACAGACAGGATGAGAAGAGCTACAATATAAACGGCAGTGAATATCTGATTAAATTTCCTTTATATTTAGATGTCGATTTAACAACAAAAGTAAATGATCAAGAAATTTCAAATCTTAAAGAAGAACTAAAAGATTTATTTGACAAGATACGTGTATCAGAAAAAGATGTATCCGAATGTATTAATCTACATATCTATATATTTTCCAAATATAATAATTCCATTAACAAAACTCATGCACAATGGGGTCATCATGTTCAGTACGATAACGTATCAAATTCTGAAGTATTAACAGAAATTGAAAAGAAATGTAATGAACCAGCCACAATAATACATGAAAGCATTTATGAAATTAGACAAAGGAAACATAATACAAAATACAACTTTACAGAAAATAATTTTGATAAGGATAACATCAGTAAGTATGATAATGAAATATATGCTAGAAATCTAAGTAACGTATCTACTACATTGACAAAAAGTCGGTCAGCTATGCCTGACTTTGAAAACAATTTATTAAAATCCTCCTTGGCTCCTCTAGAAAACGGAAATGTTAATCGACGGATTATAGCCAACCAAACACTTTACGTTTCGATCCAAAGTGACCAGAAAAGTTCAAAGTGTGTGAACACAACAAAGTTCAAAAGAATAATAATGCCTGACGGTTCTAGAAGGATGATGAAGCGTGGCGAATATTTGGAAAAAGATATTCATATAACTAAAATAATCACAAAAGAACTACCAAATAATACAGTTACGAGTGTTATTGCTGGTTTAGAAAGTATACCTAATTTGGATTTCAATCACAGCAACATTTCAAGAACAACAATAAACGACAATATTGACAGGGCTGCCTCAATAAATGAAAACCAGGTGTCAGCGTCGGATATACCAAATTTAAAAAACACAAACCACAGTCAATCAAATCTAGTCCAAGACCTTAAAGGGAATTTATATTTTTCATTTGGTAATGAACAAATCCCAGCTCGTTTTATTCAAAACTTTGAAGGGGAAATGCACTTAGCCGTCGATGGAGTATCATTATGCGATCACATGGTACAAAATCAACAAGATAAACCGGTCTTTATTAAGGTGCTCTGCAATTGTATTCAATTACACGACTGTTCACTGTCACTGCACTAATTGAAAGTAGTTGGCCTTGAAAGTATTTGGTTCAAAAACTATTATTATTATAAGTAAACCAAGTTTTTAAAGTAAGTAAATGTGTAGACTTTGTCATTTAGGTATACACCTATGCTTGGGGAGGGAAGAGGGTAGGTCTTACAATATATATTTTTTATTTTTTTAAGCGAGGCTTTATTAAAATGTAACGGTGCGGACCAATGAATTAAGCCTATAGGGCAACCAGAACCCTGGATCAGGTACCTATGTATCTTTCAAATGACGGCATACAAATTCAGAATTACTTATCATTCAACATTTTTTGAAGTGAAAACATATTTAGCAGCGCTGTGCACTTTTTTTAAAATGTAAGTAAAAAATGTTAAACTTGCGTCAGGATCACGTGACTCTGATCGAAAATTCGTAAAACGGAGGGAGAGCAATGAAAAACTGCTACAATATCATTAGAATACGAAGGTTAATTTCGCCATCATCTACAATGTTATAATAGCACAGGTGGGAAATCGGGCGGTCCAGAAAACAGAAGACCCCAGTTCGAGTCGTAGTAACGAGTATTTCTTTCCCTTTTTTATTTTTATTTTTGATTTGATTTGTGATTTATTAGGGTTCCGTAGCCAATTTTTCAAAAATTCAGAAAGATCTGCACCGATCGAGCTGAAATTTTAGCATGATATATAATCCGCATCAAGGATTGCTTTTATATCCACAAGTATTGCAAAATTAAACTTATATGACATGTATTCGTTGTTTTGTTTCTCATTTTGCAACCATTCAATCACAATGTGCCACAGCGAAGCGTGGCAGGGTACGTGCTAGTAATAAAAATAAATATTTTATATATATATAATACATGTTGATTTTTTTTTCGCCTAACATCAACGTGTGGCACATCATTCGACAAGTCTTTTAAAAACATTTCAAGTTTTCTAATGAACTTTTTTGATTGAGTAAATATTTTTGGAAATAATCGCTCCAAAAGTTGCATAAATATGTCCCCCCCCCCCTTAACTCTTGAACCGTGTGACCAAAAAATATGAAAAAAATCACGAAGGTAGCGCTTAACAAATACTTTGAATTAAAATTATTTCGCACATTATCAGATATACCGTCATTGAGTTTTAGTCGAAAAACTGCTTTTCTCAACAAAAGGGTGCAAGTGTCATGAACATACGCTCTTCTGCTCATGCAATTATTTAGGGCTGCGGAACCCTGCACTGAGCATGGTCAGACATGCTCTTGTCCGGTTTTTTTTATTTCATAGTTTTTTATTATTATGTCAGTAAGATCGAAAATATTATTCAAATTTTATCAGTATGTATTTTTTTCTGAGAAATTAACTTTTTAATTGTCATACCGTAGTCATTGTCATTTTTTAAATAGAATAATAAAATAGCGCAATAGAAGAAATTGTATTTAACCACATAAATGATAGTAATTTTGTATTGATAAATTAAAAAAAATCCCTAACCATTTCAAAATATTCAAAAATGCACAACGTTAATGTTCAAGTTTTCACTTCTGCCGGCACTCCCGGAGTGCAACCCGTTTTTTATTTTCTTAATTTTATCATGGATGATCACACGGCTCATACGGCCGCCCTTTGTGTCATGTAACTTGAATTAATAGGGTGGATATAATTATGATTGACTACTCTAAGGTAAATACCCAATATGGGTATAAATATGATACATAGCCATTTAGTTACAACTAGGGTAAATACCCGAGTCGTGGGTATAATCATTTTATGGCAGTACGTCTTTATTTTTTTATGAAATCATAATGAAATCCGATGTCTATTATAAAGAGGTGGTAATAGAAACTGTATGGAGTATCTAAGCTGATAAATAAGAAAAACACCGGCCGTTTTCGCCGTAATCCACTAAGATCCATTGTAAAAATCCATTGATAGATCTTTTTACAATTTTATGTCCACTTTGATCCTCGATCCTAGAATATTTTCAAAATGGATTTTTTAGAACCAACGTGTGTATTTAAATCTATTATAAAAATAAAGCGAGTGACACATACAATCTCCTTTATCAACACTTCGCTGGGTGAATCATTCAGACAATTATGTATTGTCGACTGTCAATAATTGTCATGCTACATAAATTAAATATGGAGTGCACCAGCTGAGCAATTTCAGGGAGAAAAGTTGGCATCTTCATCTTCTTCGATGTGTCCAACAAATGTTACCCAATAAAAAGTTCCTTAAAAATCACTTTTTATATTGATTGTAAACTGGACCGGAACCGGAAACTGACTGTGTAACTAATATTTAGTATTAAAATAATGAATTATGTTATAAAATTTATTTGGCATTTGACTATAGTTTAATATTCAATTACTTATTGCATAATTTAATTAAACACTTTTTTGTCAAGGAGTTTTTTAGAGGTATCGATGACAACCCTGTTATGTTGTGTCACAATATAAAATTTACTCTGTGTGTGTCACATAGATATATATAGCAGGAGGTGTTTTTTATTGTATTTTTTTTTCATTTAATCTTGGATTTTATCCAAGAATAATTGTGCAATATTATTCAAGAATGGTGCATGTTTGCATAGTGCAAGATTGCAAAAGTGAGTGGTGACCAGAATGTGGACTCACTTTTCACTCGTAAGTAAATTAATTTATATTTGATTCCATGATTTAAATTTGACCCATTTTATGTATTATTATGTGTATAACGACCACTTTAACTTTGATACGACCGCTAATGACCATAATAAACCTAAATTATGTATTATTATTTGTTGCTATTAAGTTTAATATCATGTTTTCTTTAATTCTTGCCTTAAGGGCCCGATTTTTCTGTGGAATTTACAATGAACTATGTTTGTGTTTGAATATTCAAACAATTGTAATAAATCTTATCCCGCTTTATCATTTCCAACCAAAAAAAAAAACAAATATAAGTTACTGAAATTCGATTACCGTACTTTTTAAAAAAATACAGTTTAGTAGATATTGAAATAAGTAGATAAATTCTATATTAGTAAGTAACTCGATATTTTTTTATAAAGTAGTTGATCCGTTGCTCTACATTTTTTTATTTAGGTACCTATGTCCAGAAGTACAAAAAACATGGCCACCCTATTTAAGAAAGAGAACCCATATTTTGAAGGTCATATTGTTTAACTTTTATTATTCGGCCAGCATGTGGCCTCCATATTTAATCTATCTCTATGTCATGCTATTGGATTATTTCTAGCGTCACAACCAATATATTTATTTTCATTTTTCGTCATGGAACCATCCGATTTTCAATATCTTAAAAATAAAAAAGGGTTATTATGTGACGGATTTAAATATCACAAGAAGACGACATACAAGAAGAGTGCAGTGAGAGAGAAATCCAAACATTGTTCAGGAACTTTAACAATCTACGAGGTATTTTCATGTTATGTATATAATATCTCAGAAGTTTAATACATTATGATGCAATGATTTTTCAGTCCTCCTACTAACAATGCCGAAACGTCGGGTTTAAAAACGTATTTATACCTTTTAAATACATCGCGAAATACGTTTTCAATAAATATGCATTATCAAGCGTTATACTTTAAATTACATAAATTTTAAATAAATAAATTATTATGGGCTAGCTATTAGGATAAAGTAATAAAGCATCATCAACATTCAGGCATTTGCAATCCCGACCATGCTCATAATGAAATATTGTTGGCGATGGATAAATGCAGAGAAAATGTTATATCTTCTGAAAATCAGCCTATTCCGAGTATTTACAAAAACTTCGCATGTTCCATAAAAAGTAAAGGTTTAAATTTAGTTAGCCGACTACCGCCATACGAATCTGTAAAAAGCAGTTTGTATAAACAACGTAATTCAAAATTAGGCGTTACCAAAACGTCATTTGACCATTCCTGCGAGGTTGAAATACCCAACTCATTTTCGGATTTCCTATTAGCTGACTATAGTTCTGGTGATACGCGAATCATAATTTTTTGCTTAAAAGAAACCCAGGAAGTGATTCCGACAATCAAACATGTATTTGCTAATGGCACATTCAAAAGTATGCCCGCAACTTTTCTTTAGATATATGGTATTCACGGGGATTTGGGGAGTACGCTTACCACTAATAGAGTCGTACCTATAATATTTTCTCTCATGACGGACCGGAAATATGAGTCGTAAAATGCTCTTTTTGAAATTATAAAATCACAGGTTCCAGATTTTCACCCCACACTATTTACTTTGGACTTTGAACTACCGGTTATTAAAGCCGTTACTGAGAATTTTCCAGACGTGAATATTAATGGCTGTTTATAACATTTTCAAAATAGTATCCGAAAAAAGAGTAAGGCTTTTGGTCTCTCGAAAACAAAATTAAATCGAAGAGTAGTTGATTTGTGTGCATCGTTGCCGCATTTACCGTCCACAATGCTTGAAGAAGGATAGGATATGTGAAAGAAATAATGCGGTGCGATGTAACATATACAAAGTTAAGAAACTACATGGAACGGTACTGGTTCAAAAACATATACATCAAGGACATTTGGACCGTGTTTGGAGAATGCCATCGCACGAATAACTGTGTGGAATTTTGGCATTGCGGCAATAAAGCAGTTGGTAGAAAGAAACCGAATTAAGTTTATTAATTAAACAAGTTAAAAATCCAAGCGGACTTTGGTTCAATACAGACGATAAATGAAAGCTGCAACAAAAGAACAAATGCTCAAATAAAATACGATGCTTTTATACAAGATTGTGCGATGGAACTTGATCTTGTATGTGTCTCTCGCTTCATTTTTATAATAGATTTAAATACTCACGTTGGTTCTAAAAAATCCATTTTGCAAATATTCTAGGATCGAGGATGAAAGTGGACATAAAATTGTAAAAAGGATTTTTACAATGTCTCTTAGTGGATATCGGCCCGTTTTCCTTCAGTTTCTGTTCGATAATGTCAAGACAATCACTAATCGGAACATTGGTGAATAATGACAAATATTGTATGTTTTTTTTTATTTTAATTTAGGGGTTTAAAAATGTAGGGTTTACAACACTGTAAAAATAAATTGACCAATAGCAAGAGGGTATCTGGTGGATTTTCGATGTCTATAAATACAGATGTAACGTAGTACTGAGCGAGAACTTCTTGTTATCATTTTCTTTTTCGTTTTCAAACAATAATTAATTTGGTTTTAGGAAATAAAGATATTTGTGTTTTGCCTAACTCAAACTCACGGAACAGAAAAAACAAGGGGAAGTGCTATGCAACAAAATTACTATAGGAACCGTGGTCGCCAAACTAATACATATATACCGATATTCATATAATGAACTACAAATAAACAATTCATTTGATTTGTCGTTTCAATTTTACTCATAACTAGCATAACTCAAGAATCCTACATCTGGAAATAAACCTTCACGCTCTATTCATAGGATCTATGTTGTTTTATCGCAGAAAGTATTTACAACGTTTTGTAATCTTATGTCAAACTAGATTCGATTGACGAATGAAATCCGCTACTCGACCATAGATGACAGTTTTCTTAGTCGAAGCAATTATGAATTTAATTCCTTGAGGCATAAGGTTGACAATCTTGTCATAGGTATATATATATTGCTACTCGACCAGTGCAGAAAACATTGAATTTTGAATTACATTTTCGATTTCGATAGATACCCGATTGCTTGTTTAATTCGAAAAAATAAGAATTGTTTGGAGTTCAGCAAAACTGTAAAAAGAATTACGTAGTATTATTTAAAAACACCGTGCCGTGTGGTGCCGGCTTAAGAATAGTACCACCCCATCTCTTCCCGTGGGTGTCGTCAAGGCGACTAAGGGATTTCACTCCGGAGGACGGGCAGCAGCGTCCTCTGCGTACTTAAAGCCTTACTGCGATCGCCAACCCGCTCGCCAATCGTGGCGATTATGGCAATTACCCCCAGGATCTACATACCAGTAGGTTCTACTGGGGAGACCCGTGCCCAGCAGTGGGCCATCATATGGGTTGATATGTATTTAAAAACAAAATATATAATTACACCATTCGCTGACCAGTCGGACTCAAAGCCGGTAACCGTCAGGCACCGGTGGTACGAATATGTATAATAATACTACTAGAAATACTCTTTTCCTAAATGAAAAAGTATGTTTTAGCTCGTTCGTGTTCACTTCGCACTTCCACTTGTTTTTTCTGTTCCGTGCTCAAACTGATGGATCTCTCTCAGTGATTGTATATACCCATGTTCTTAGTCAAATATATACACTAGTCAAATACTGATATAGTTTAATTACTATCCCTCAAACTGCGTTACTCTCCGACCTACCTCAGGCAGGTACTTTACGTCAGGCTTCAGGGCAAGCTGGCGCACGAATATGCAGAGTATCTCTTTACAGCAGTCAGTGCTCATCGGCAAGTTGTCCTGCTTCAGGTCCGGGAACACGCGCCCGAGAGTGATGCGCTTTGTGAAACGGGCATTCTTGGGGACTGACATCAGACCTCAGGATTAAATGTCGCGTGTCAGAGCGCATCGACTTCCTGAAACAAAAAATCTATGCATGGGCAAACCGAATACGCAGGTACAAAAAACGCGTGGACAGGTATAACGTAAACTGCATGTTCCAAAGGGACCAAAGGTGGGTGTATAGGGAGTGGGAGCGAACTGATCAAGGTATGTTTAGCGGGCATCAACCAAATGCTGAAACGACTAGCTCGTTTTGGCGCCACATTTGGTCTGTGCATGTAACCCACACAGATGGGGAACGGGTTCCGTGACGTTGAACAAGCGTGCGAACTTATTCCGGAAATGGAAGACTTCTATATTAACAGCGCAGACGTAGCCAGTGCAGTCCGTTCTTTGTCTAACTGGAAATCTCCAGGCCCAGACGGACTGCACAACTTTTGGGTGAAATGGCTACATAGTTCGCACGCTTGTTTGGCATCATAATTCCAGTCCGCCCTAGAATCTGCGTCGCTCCCAGCCTTTATGACTAGAGGAGTGACCGACCTACTCCATAAGGCCGGTACTACCTCGGACCCTAGTAATTATAGACCGATAACTTGTTTACCATCGATCTATAAACTTCTTACATCCATACTGAGAGCTAAATTAAACAAACATATACGCACAAACTCCATCTCTCAGAATGGATGTAGAAGTGGGGCCCCGGGTACTAAGGAGCTCCTCCTCATTGATACGACTATTAGTCAGCAGGTTCGCCGCAACCGAAAGGATCTATCGGCATGTTGGATAGATTATAAGAAGGCGTATGACTCCGTGCCACATACATGGCTTCTGAGGGTGCTGGAGTTGTATAAAGTTAATGCAACTCTACGTTCCTTCTTGAAGTCGTGTATGGGGCAATGGAATACGCTTCTTACCTATCCAGGGTGCCGAGGGACCCAAAAAAGTGGCGGCGTACCTATAAGGATTGAGCGGGGTATATTCCAGGGTGATACTCTGAGTCCCCTTTGATTCTGCCTAGCACTGCACCCACTTAGTACATTACTAGAGGGTTCAGGGCTAGGTTGCAGGTTAGGACGTGGTGGTCAGGTTATATATCACTTGCTTTATATGGATGACTTGAAGCTTTTTGCTCCCACCAGCTCACAGCTAATAGCGTTACTGAAGGTAACTGAAACCTTTAGTAATTCTAGAGTTTGGTGTGAATAAATGTGCAGTCATTCATATAAAGCGAGGGCGGATAGTGGAATCCGAAGGGACTCACCTCTCGGATTCCATTCACCTAAGATCACTACTCGCAACTGAGACCTATAAGTACTTGGTACTAAAGTTACTTATATATTTAATTTTTGTCGCAGGCGCTGTGCATAAATGAGGTTGACATGAAAAAGCTGCTGCAGGAACGTTTCCTTGGCCGCCTGAAAAAAGTGCTTAATAGCCTTTTGTCTGGTGGCAACAAGATCCGGGCCTGCAACAGCTAGGTCATGCCACTTCTTATGTACTCCTCAAGTGGTCTCAGACTGAATTAGACACCCTGGATCGAAAAGTCCGTACACTGATGACGTCATAGCGAATGCATCACCCGCGTTCATCTGTAATGAGATTGTATATCCCACGGAAGTGTGGGGGCCAGGGTTTGCTAAACCTAAATCTAAACCCTAAGAGAATATTTTCTCCATGTGGACGCGGGTGTGCATCGGGTTGACGTCGCGGTGGACACCGGGCCTAACCCCGCTCTCCTTGGCTAAAGAGAACTGGCGCAGGCCTATAGTGCTTGGTGTCAGCAAGCGCAGGGAGGTATGGCAGAGCAAGGAGCTTCACGGTAGGTTCTATTGGGCTCTTCATGGGCCCGATGTGGATCTACTAGCGTCTGGCTACGGTTCAATGACGGAGAAACCGAGGGTTTTGTCTGTGTAATTGCTGACGAAGTTATCATGACGAATAACTACCGAAAATATATCCTGAGGGATGGCACTGTTGTCATCTGTAGTGCCTGTCACAGACCCGGTGAGTCCCTCAGACATATTGTTTCCGGCTGTGTGTGTGAAAGTACTCGCCGTTAGCAAGACGTGAGTCTTGCTAACGGCGAGTACTTTCACAGACACAATCAAGTAGCCAGGATAATCCACCAGCAACTTGCTCTGAAATATCACCTTGTGGACGTTGAGGTACCATAGTACAGGTACGTTGCTGAGTCAGTTCTCGAGAATAGTCGTATCACGTTGTACTGGGATCGCTCTATCATCACAGACAGGACTGTTGTCGCTAACAAGCCTGATGTTGTGTTTATATACCGATCTGAGCGTCGCGCGATGATTATCGACATTACCATCCCCCATGACGAAAATCTCGTGAAAGCCGAAAAGGATAAACAAATAACCCATGACGAAAATCTCGTGAAAGCCGAAAAGGATAAACAAATTAAATATCTGGATCTGGCGCACGAGATTGTCGACATGTGGGATGTTGATTCGGCGATCATTGTACCGATAGTCGTCTCCGTTAATGGTTTGATTGCCAAGAGCCTCGACCAACACCTTGAGAGGCTCGCATTTGACGGTTGGATCAAGCACTTGATGGAGAAGGCTGTACTTCTGGACAGGGCTCGCATTGTGAGGAAGTTTCTTTCTCTGGGGCCGTAACCATCGGTAGCTTGGTCCCTGTACCCGATGCCAGTGGGACACTATTTTTTTTATTTTTAATTATATTTAATTTTTGTTACCTGTATTTAAAAATGTATTTTTTTATGTATTGTATTTTAATAAAGAGAATAATAATAAAACCGGGCAATACACCCAGTTGTCAACAGCGAAATAGTAATCTTTTGAAAAATATTTTAATTATTACATTTATTTCATCAGTTAACAACACAAAGAATGAAGTACAGGTGCCTGCTATCATTGCTAAAAACTTTCTTGTTTGTGATGATGGATTGAATGACGATAAGATTTTGTTTTTTTCAAGTCCATTAGCTATGAAGACTTTAAAAGGATTAGAAAATAAAAACGCAATATTTTACGGTGATGGAACTTTTAAAGTAGTCTCGTTGTTTAAAGGATTTTATCAACTTTACTGCGCATCCATGTAAACATCAACACTAATAACTGGCGTCTACAAAGTGGATTGCAGCTGTGGCAGTTCCTACATCGGACAAACCAAGCGAACAATAGCGGAAAGGGTTAAGGAACATATCGCGGCTGTGAAAAACCGACAGACAAACAAGTCAGCAATAGCGGAACACTTGCTGGATGCGGGAACCAATCACTGGATTGAACTACACAAACCACAGGTCCTCTCCACTGACCGTCACTATTACTCCAGGATGGCGAGGGAAGCGGTTGAAATCAAAAAACATGTAAATTTCAACCGAGAAGACGGATACCGTTTGTCAACATCGTGGAATCCCGTGATCGGCAAGTGTATACACCGCCGAACAAACATTACACGCCAGTGTGCAGATGTCCTTAGTGTTGTGTGTCGAAGTACCGACGGTTCCGTAATAGTGAGTGATAAAAATCAAGCGAGGGTAGTTTCCGAAACCCGCGCTTCACGGAGGCGACGCTGAGCTCAACTAGTCTTCCCGTGACCACGGCCGTTGCAATACGGTCGAAACGTCGGGCAATACACAAGGTATTTTACCTTAAATTATTCACGCGATTAAGACCCGTAATATATATATTTTAATAATAATAACAGTAACACTGTGAATATAGTTCCAGTCATATTTTGTCTATTGCCAAATAAGACCCAGGACCAATCTTACATATATAACATCTTACATAAGGAAATAATCTTACATATATTGTAAGATTATTTAATTTCATCAAAAATTACTATCATATCGATATACAGTTTTTTAAATCAGATTACGAAATTTTGCTCAAATTGGTAATATGATATGAAAGTTAAAAGTTGTATTTCCCGGAATTAAATTAACAGGTTGCTATTACCATTTTTCTAAAGCACTTTATAAGAAGGCTGAAAAACTGGGCATTTTGACGACCAACGAAGGAAAAAAACTAACCAAGCTTTGTGCTAACCTACCGTTACTTCCATCTCAATACATACCTGAAGTGTGGCAAAAACTTCAAGATGTTGATGATGTTTCAGAAAGTTTGAGTACCTTTTTAAGCTATATGAAACAATGGATGAGCCGCATTCAAGAGTTTATCAGTTGTGCTAATGAAATTCATCGAACAAACAACAGCCTAGAGGGTTGGCATAGGCGTTTAAACTCTGACGGTTGTACACGGGGGTGGTGCGGTCAATGGCTCGGTACGGCGCACCCGTATGGGCGGCGTCCCTGACCGCCCAGAATAGGGTCCGCTTAGGTAGACCCCAGCGGACCATGGCGGTCAGGGCCATACGCGGATACCGCACGGTGTCTGCAGAGGCGGCGTGCGCATTGGCCGGCACACCCCCGTGGGATTTGGAGGCGGAAGTGCTCGCCGAAGTGTATCGGCGGGCGGTGGCTGTTCGGGCAGGGGGTTCGGTGCCTCTGCCCGAGGAGCTACGCGCTTGGCGCGGTGAGGCACACCGGGCAATCATGGCCCGGTGGCAGGGCCGGCTGGAGGCTCCACGGGCAGGTATTCGAACCGTGGAGGCGCTCCAGCCGGTCCTGGAGGAGTGGGCGGGGCGGCAGCATGGGACCCTTTCCTTCCGGCTAGTGCAGTTCCTTTCCGGGCACGGGTGCTTCGGGAAGTACCTGCACACGGTTGCTAGGAGGGAACCGAGTCCCGCCTGCCACCACTGCGACTGCGGTGAGGACTCGGCGCAGCACACCCTCCAGCATTGTCCAGCTTGGGAGGGGCAACGTCGAGTTCTCACCGCAGTGGTCGGAAGTGACCTCTCGTTGCCGGCCGTGGTTCTGTCCATGGTCCGAAGCGAGGGGTCGTGGAATGCGGTCGCATCCTTCTGCGAGGACATCATCTCGCAGAAGGAGGCGGCGGAGCGCGTCAGGGAAGAGAGCTCCCTGGCGGATCCGCTCCGTCGCCGGCAAACCGGGCGGCGTCGGCGCGCATATCTGCGCCTGATGCCGCCTTAGGTGGGGCTGCGGGCGGGCGTACGGGGTAATCTGCCTCGCCCGCGGCCTTCCGTGGAGGCGCGGCACCCTGTTTGTATCCAGGGGCCGCGTAGGTGTGAAATGCCCGGAACGCAACAACATCGCGTCCGGGCATTGCCACTGGGCGGGGGCCGCCGACGGCATAACAAATTCCGGCGGCCCGTTCGCGAAGGTGGCGGGAGAAACACGGCGGGGTTTTTAGTGGGTGCAAACCCCACACTAACTCCACCCTCTTCCCCGGATGGTGGAGGTGTTCGTCAGGAATTTTTCCCGCCAGAAAAAGAAAAAAAAAAGGCGTTTAAACTCTGGGCTGAAGTTGGAAGCGGCACTCCCCTCCAGGCAGGGGCCGCCACCACAGACTTTCCCAAGGCGCAGATGCAACAAATTATGGCCCAATGTGAAGCCATGATAGATTGGCGAATTGGAAGACTGGAGCAGACCACCCGATTGCCGCCTGCAGCAAGCACGCCTAAACAGAAGCCCTTACAGAAATAGAGATAGGTTATTTAGATTACAAAAAAATTAAAACACATGATATGAACTTACAATTACAGTATAACAGTTATAGAAATAAAGTTAATAAATGTATAAATAAAGCTAAAAATAGTTATCGCAGGGAGGAGATAGCAAAATGTAACAAAAACGTGAGAAAAATATGGACTAAGATTAATGAATGGACTGGAAAGGAATCGAAAAGTGTAGATAAAACTATTATAAAATATTTAGGTAGAACAGAGAGTACAATAAACATATGTAACAATTTTTCCAAATGTTTTACCCAAGAAATACTAAATATTAAACATGTATGCGATCATAAGTTCCTTAACAGGGCTGACTACGTGGTAAGCAGCAACGTATCTTTAAGATTTCAAAAAGCCGGACAGGCTTTTTGAAATCTTAAAGATACGTTGCTGCACATAGAAGCAGCATCAGACATAGAAAAATTATATGTATCTTAAGCTGTGACAAAGCACAGGGGGCGGATACAATTAGAATAAAGGATATCAAATTTATTAAAAATAAGATTAGTCCCGTAATAGCTTATTTCATTAATTTGTGTGTTGAAATGGGGGTATACCCGGAAAAACTCAAAAGAGCACTAATAAGGCCGATTTTTAAGCAGGGGTCACATGCAAATATTCTAATTATAGGCCAATAGCAATCTTGTCAGTAATTAATAAAATAGTAGAAAAATATATTGTAAATCAAATAAGTGCTTTTCTGGAAAAAAAATTTCACTGATGACATCAATGAGGGTCTAGATTAGCGGAAGCAGGTGGTGGTAGTGTATATTGATTTCCGAAAAGCATTTGACACTTTGGAAACTTGCCAGCTACTTCAAGCCATGGAAGAGTGTGGAATCGCGGGGCCGCTTAACAGGTGACTCCGGGCCTATCTCACAGACAGAACACTACAGACCGTCATTGATGGAGTCAGCGGCGAGCGGTCACGCGTGAGTTGTGGCGTGCCGACCGGATCCTTGTTTGGCCCCGTCGGCTACATAATGCATGTCAATAGCATGTGCAACGTGGTTAGGAACTGTCGCATTTATATGTATGCGGATGATACGTGTTTAGTTTATGCAGATAGAAATCTCGATTTAATAGAAAGTAAAATACAGGAAGATTTTACTAACATAATACAATGGAATTGTTATAAACTTATGTAAGACAAAATGTATGCATATATGTTCTCCCTATCTCAAAAATGTAGATCGACAGCTGAGAATAGTCGGGCATAGTTACGATTGTATGCACAATTCCTATGCAACATGTGACTGCTCAAGCATTGAGGTGGTGGAGTACTATAGGTACCTAGGCCTGTGTATAGACTCCAAATTTTCATGGAAAAAGCATATAATAACAGTATGTGATAAATTAAAAGCTGTGCTTGTAAAATTCCACCACCTCAGTTTTACCTTGAATAGGGCTACAATGTATACAGTATATTATGCGCTTGAAGATTCAATAATTTCTTACGGACTGACTAGCTATGATTGTACATTCAAAACTTATTTAGATAAAATTAAAGCACTACAAATAAGGTTTCTGAAGTTACTAGTAGACAAAAACACAAAAAGTCAATGTAATATTAATTATGAACAACTTTTTACGGAATGTAAAATGCTACCAGTCCATGAGAAGATGTTGTTATTGATAGAAATTGAGCAGTTCGCTAGCGATGATAGATTCAAAATACATAAAAAGCGCCCGAAGAGGCAATGTACGAACATGTTAGAATTACCCCCCTGTAATAATTATTATGGTGAAAGGAATAGGCACTATTTGGTGCCAAAAGTATTTAATAACCTACCGTCCTTTTTGTTAGATAGTACCATTACTAAAATATTGTTTAAAAATAAAACAAATACATTTTTATTGGAATAATAATGTTTATTAAATTTAATTTATGGATTATTAGATATAAGCACCATTGTAATATTTTAAGTCTGTTATTGTGAGGAGGATTATTATTATTATTATTTTTATTGGAAACATTTACCTCCACACATTTACCTACTTAGTGTTTTAAATAGCTATTAGTACGAATTGTTTAATTTAATAATGTGATAATATAATAAAATAATATAATATAATAGTATGATATAATAATATAATAATATAATATAATAATACATTATATATATAAATAAATGAAATGTAGAATTTTGCAAATTGTTTGTAATCAGGGAGCTTCATCTGCCAACAAACTGTTATACAGTTTGGCAGAAGTAACGAATCCAGATTGGAAATTATTTCGGTGAATAATTTTTATTTCATATTTATTTATTTCATATTTTTTCACAGTACGTACCTTCGGCTTCGATAGCACTACCGTGCACAGAGGCCTTTCAGACCCACGGTACCCCTGGCCATACCCCCGGTGGTACCGTGGGTTTTTAAAAGTTAAACGGTACCATCAAGTATATGACCCTAGTGATGTGTTGACCTATATATCTCTCGCATGATAACTAGTTAATTAGGTAAATAATAGAAAATGCATATTCCAATAATGAATGCAAGTAAGTACCTATATTTGCTATTAAATAGTTGGTAAAACCTGTTTTGCGTTTAAATAGTAAAACCTCTTCTGTTTACAACCTCTTGGGTTTTTGAAAGTGTGTTCTTATTTTTCTTCTTTCAAATGTCTAAAATTTTGACTTTAAAAACAAGGGAATTGTAATATTAATATTTTGCGAGTTCTTTCTGTACTTGTGAGAAAATACCATGGAAATAAAGAAAAGTCAATGGAAATAGATTACATTAAAATAAATGGCGGAACCGCCCTTCTTCGGGGTAATTACCGTTACCATCGACACAAGACTTACACAGATGGGTCAACATTATGGCGGTGTTCTACATACAATAAAAGTAAATGTTGTGGTACTGTCAAAATTTCAAAGGTAATGCTGTAATGTATTTTTTAATAATTATTCCAGTTTTCAGAGTTTCGTACTAAGTAACTTACGTCGTTTCATTTTAGGATTGCATATTTATCAAAAGCAAAGACCATAGTTGTGAGTTTAATGGATTAAGTAATGAAATATTAAAAGAAAAGATAAAGCTGTGTGAAGGAGTGCTTAATTCGGATAAACCCATCGAACAACTATACGACGAGAAAAAGAAAGCATTTAAAAATTCTGGACTGAATTTTGTGAATGGGGAATATCCTCGATATGAAAGCGTAAAGCACTTCCTTCAAGATGCGCGAAACAAGTCAGCACAAGTTTCCAAAACTGTATTTCGGAATTTGAAAGAAATTGAAGTGCCCATTAAATATCATAATTTAATTTTAGCCGATTTATTATTGCGAGGAAGAAAACAAACAAACCCGGATCATTGCTTTTTGCTCAAAGGAGTCTCGATTAATAATTCCGAATATAAAAGAATACTTTTTTGATGGTACTATTTACTGTTGCCCAAAACCCTTTGCACAATTATTTAACATTTACGGTGACATAGGGAGTGGTGTGGAAACAATTAAATTAAGACCCTTAATTTTCGCACTAATGTCGGATCGAACTGAAAAAAGTTATACGATTTTGTTCAATATGATAAAATCGCAACTTCCAGAGTGGAGTCCACATAAAGTTCACACTGGCTACGAAAAAGGTGCGATGAATGCAATTTTGAATGTATGTCCAGGTATTACATTACGAGGGTGCTATTATCATTGGACTCGCAACATTTGGAAGAAAGGCAAGTCGTTACGATGCACAAAAACGAAATCTGGGCGTAGAATCGTTGCATTTGCAAGTGCCTTGCCGCTTCTTCCTGAAGACTATATTCAACAGGGTATGGACTACATAAAAGCTGAAGCCGATAACATACCAGAAGCATTTATAAAATATCTTGAATCGTTTTGGTTCAAGGTCCATAGTCCGAAAATAATTAGTGTGTTTGGTGAACGCCACCGAACAACAAACATTTTAGAAGCCTTCCACTCAAAAATAAACAAACTGATTAATAAAAACACGGTTACGTTGATGCGATTGCTTCACGTACTAGAGCAAGTTCACACTTTGGAGATGATTCCAAAAAAAAGACGCAAAGATCAAATCGTCAACGATGATTACATAATGAGCATACAGCTCCAAATTGTAAATAAAGACATATCTGTAGGCTACGGACTAGAGAATTTGCCGTAATTACGTAGTACCTATACATTTTTTTTGTAGTGTGTGACATGTTGGTTTAGTGAAAAGCTTCAAAAAAGCTATGATTTGTTATACAAAATGTCTTTTTAGTTATTTTAGAATAATAAACATATTATAGTAATTGCCTATTTACTGTTAACACCGTGTTTTATCAGCCATGGCTGTTGCATCACAACACTAGTAGTCGATGGTACCGTTTAACTTTTAAAAACCCACGGTACCACCGGGGGTATGGCCAGGGGTACCGTGGGTCTGAAAGGCACAGAGGGACGTGTCGTGACACCTGCCGCGGTGACGCCTGCCACTAAAACCACGAAAGCCGCTAAAAAGACGGCTCAACAACGGGGGAATCCGCAACCAGCAACCCCTCAGGCTCCGACGAGTGCAACGAGCAGTTCAGCTCTAAGCACACCTGACCTCTCCACCGGTGGCACCAGCGCCACCAAAGCGGTAACGACTTCTGCATCTGCGCCCGTTCCCAACCTTCCTAATGAGGGTTGGAGTACAGTACAAGGTGGCAACAAGAAGACGCGCAGGAAGAAGGCACAAGCCGCTACAAAGGCGCCAACAACGACCAGTGGCAAAAAGCCTAAGCTCCAGCCACCCAAAACAGCCGCCGTTGTTGTAACGGTGTCTCCGGAGGCAGAGAAGCGCGGCGTTCTATACGCTGACTTATTTAAACAGGCGAAGGAGCAGATTAATGCTGCAACCGGAGGCGTCGGCGTAACAAACCGCCGAGCTCAGACCGGGGCTTGTGTTTTAGAGATTCCCGGAAAGGACGGCGGAACAAAAGCAGATACCGTCGCCGAGACTCTGCGCAATATTTTCGCAAATATAGAGGGCGTCAAGATCACCAGACCTACAAAATGTGCCGAAATGCGTATCACAGGCCTGAACGACTCAATAACAAGCGAGGAAATCCGTGAGGCCATCAGGGACAAGACTCAATGCTCCCTCGACTCTATAAGGGTAGGAGTCACACGCCGAGGTCCCGGCGGCGTCAATGCGGCATGGGTAAAGTGCCCCGTTAGCTCTGCCAAACTTTTGGCGAACGACGGACGGCTCCTTGTGGGCTTCAGCTCGGCTAAAGTCACCATGTTAGAACCGCGACCAACGAGGTGTTACAGATGTATGGGCACGGGACATGTACGGGCAAAGTGCACGGCCGTATTTGATTGCAGCGCAATCTGTTTCCGCTGTGGTCAACCTGGCCATAAAGCGGCGGAATGCTCCGCTAACCCTCATTGTCCCGCGTATGCGGCGGCTAAACTGTCCGCAAATCACATGCTGGGGCGGGAAGGATGCAAGCCCCCAAGGGCTCCCCTACATCACACGGTACGCAGCCAATCGACCCGGGTTGCCGCCAGCACTCAGCCGCCGACGCAGGTGGAACACGAGAGGGATGTAGAACCGCACACTCATAATGGATCATAATCTCGCCTCCAGTAACATCATATAGACGAACCTGAACCACTGTGCCGGTGCGCAGGACCTTCTACTGCAAACTATGGCAGAGTGGTCCATCGACATCGCCGTAGCTGCGGAACCATATTACGAGCCTCCTCGCTCGAATTGGTTACAAGACAGAGACAGCTCTGTGGCAATTGTTACCTTTGCAGCGCCTACGTCATCACCTCCGTCGCTCAGTGATAGGGGCTCTGGATTCGTAACAGCTAACTGGGGAGGTATCACAATCTACGGTGTTTACTTCTCGATCGGAGCCTGGGCGAGTATGAAACATTCCTTATTGCTCTGGAAACATCTATAAGGAGACAAGCATCTACTAAGATCTTGGTGTTGGGGGACTTCAACGCTAAATCTAAGGCATGGGGGTCCCCCAGAACAGATGTCCGCGGGTCAACGGTGGAAGAGTGGGCGGCAACTTTGGGCCTGTGCCTCCTGAATAGAGGCTACACAAACACGTGCGTGCGGCAGCAGGGTGGGTCGATAGTGGACCTCTCTGGTCTGTGCAATTAATTGTTGACAAAGTTATCATGACGAATAACTACCGGAAATATATACTGAGGGATGGCACTGTTGACATCTGTCGTGCATGTCACTGACCCGGTGAGTCCCTCAGACATATCGTTTCCGGCTGTTCACGTCTTGCTAACGGCGAATACTAGCACAGACACAATCAAGTAGCCAGGATAATCGACCAGCAACTTACTCTGAAATACCACCTTGTGACGTTGTCGGTACGTTGCTGGGCCAGTTCTTGAAAATAGTCGTATCACACTGTACTGGGATCGTTCTATCATCACAGACAGGACTGTTGTTGCCAACAAGCCTGACATTGTGATGATGAGCGTCGTGCAATGATCGTCGACATCACCATCCCCCATGACGAAAATCTCGTGAAAGCCGAAAAAGATAAACAAATAAAATATCTTAATATTAATCTGGCGCACGAGATTGTCGACATGTGGGATGTGGATTCGGTGATAATTGTACCGATAGTCGTTTCTGTTAATGATTTGATTGCCAAGAGCCTCGACCAACACCTTGAGAAGCTCGCGTTAGACGGTTGGATCAAGGGCTTGAAGCAGAAGGCAGTGCTTCTGGACACGGCTCGCATTGTGAGGAGGTACTTTTCTATGGGGCCGTAACCACCGGTAGCTTGGTCTCTGCACCCGATGCCGGTGGGACACTGTTTTTTATATTTTTAAATGTATTTTTTTATGTATATTATTTAAAAATGTAATTTATAAGTAAGGAAATAATTAAAGTGAATAATAATAATAAGGGCAACACTGAGCGACAGCTGACATCTGCGTTTGAAAATGTTTTTAATCAATTTTAAGATTTTATTTAAATAAATGAAATATCTATACGTTATCCAAAAAAATTAATATCTTATTACCCATATATTTATAATAAAAAGAATTAAAACCACACAAATCGACTAACAACGAAACCTCTGAAAAATACAAAATGATGACACGTGTCAAAGTTAAAACTGAAAATTGACTGAAAATTAACAACTAATATGATCACAATTAGCAGACCCTCCACAACCAGACTCGTCGCCTCGCTCCGCTTCGCAACCACTCGATTCAACACCAACCGTTGCTGAGGCGTCGAGCTCGTCGAGCGACGAGTATTTCTCACTGCCAACGTCACCAACACCTGTTCGTCGACGAGGGAGAGGCCGGCCGCCGACCAGCTTAGGATCCTTAGGCCCACTGGCCTCAAACAGTCGCCATGCGGCTACAGAGGGGGGAACTAACCTTACTGTGCATCGTGAACGGATGCTGCCTTTGTTTCAGGTGCTTGAGCCGACTGTGTGTCAAGAGCCTCGATCAACAATTGAGAGGTTCGCGTTAGACGATTGGATCAAGGGCTTGATGCAGAAGGCAGTACTTCTGGACACGGCTCGCATTATGAAAAAGTTCGTTTCTCTGGGGCCGTAATCACCGTAGCTTGGTCCGTGTACCCGATGCCGGTTGGACACTTTTTTATATTTTTAAATGTATTTATATATATATATATATATATATATATTTAGATATATATGTTTCTACATGTACATGTAGTGCCAAGTTCGCAAACAATAAGTAAAGCCGGAGAAAAAAACCTGGCAATAAAAACTCGCGGCCACTCTTTTCATATTGCTAATTTTACAATGTTTGTTTGTTTATAAACTTAATATGCGACTAATATACTATACACCATGTTAAAGGACTGATGCAACTTGTATTATCACAAAGTTGAAACATGAGATAAACCAAAATCTGCCTTAGTGGGTACAATATACTAGGAGCATCCACTTACAACAAAGGAAAAACTATATGTGCTTAAATATTGGCCAAAGTACTTGTAACGAATAATTAAATATAAAATATTAATTCTGATATCAAAAGAAAGAAAAGAATGGCGTTTATTCGTCATAGTCCAGGATCCCTGGCTGTTTTTTGCACTTGATTACTATCAAGCTGATTTTCCGTGAGTAGCTTGGTTTCGATGAGACGCCCAACTTTTTCCTGTACGATAATTTTCGATTCCTTCCTTTCGACTCGGGCGTCTCATCGAAACCAAGCTACTCACGGAAAATCAGCTTGATAGTAATCAAGTGCAAAAAACAGCCAGGGATCCTGGACTATCATGCAAAATCTTTACTTACAAACGTCAAATCATGCTCTTAATCAATGTGACAACCAAAACAAAGTGACAACAATATTCACCTAAGCATATTAAAGCAACAAGGAGCATATTAAAGCAACAAGGAGCAAGTTCGCAACTTCTACGTATAAGATGATTTTTGACTACATTTTTGAACTTAATCACTGATAGACTCATAAAACTAGCTGGTATCTTGTGAATTATGAGTTTTATGTAGCCTTATGATATTGATCTACTAATTTGTGCTTATTTCTCATGTTCACCGGGAGAACGTCACTATTTTTGTGACATAATTGCATATTTTGTTTAACAAACAATGTTTGCAAATATATACTGAGATGCAACTGTCATAATACCTATCTCTTTAAATTTTCTCTAAGGGAAACTCGTGCACCTAGTTTTTAAATCGCACGCTACGAACGTTTTTTTTTTTCTTTTATTATCATGCAATCAGTCGTTTGACTATAAGCAGATGTGATGAATGCTTCATGCGTTGAGGGCGCTACTCCCAGTGGAGTCAGCCCTTTCATTTAGCAAATCTAATGGACAAAGATGTCCCGTCGCTTTTAAGTCGACGTATAGTTTCAGGGATGGTAAGTTGGCCAGCAAGTTCATTTGGGTGCTTTTGCAGTTGTGATTTGTAACGAGCTTCATGGATTTTTGCTTCGTGTGTGACCATAGGCACGTTCAGGTTTTCGTGGACCTCTGCTGTTCTAATAAACCAGGGTGCGTTAGTCATTTGCTTTAGGATGTAATTTTGTACCTTTTGTATCTTCATCATATTTGAGGAACTGGCGGTGCCCCATAGCTCTATCCCATAGGTCCAAATAGGTTTTTATACTGTTTTGTACACTAGTAACTTATTTTCCAGAGACAATTTTGTGTTTCCTAGTAGCCAATAAAGGCCCTCGTATTTTAGAAAAATTAAAAAAAAAATGACATTGTTTTCAATTCTAAATATAAAAAGGAACTGAAAAAATTGCAGGACGGGGATATTTCAGCATATTATTTTCTAAAGAAAATTATTAAAATAAAGAGCGAATTATTATTCGGTGATACTCATTCGATCCTGTATTGTGCGGCTGTTGCGGCATGTCGTATAGCAGGTGTTAGGCTTTTAGCAGAAGGTGCGCCGTATAGCCGCCTTACCGAGGCAAGGGTACTCGTCGGCAAGTTGTCCTGCTTCAGGACAGGGAACACTCGCCCGAGAGTGATGCGCTTTGTGAGACGGGCATTCTTAGAGACTGACATCAGTTGCGACACTGATGTCAGTCTCTAAGAATGCCCGTCTCACGCGCGCTGAGCGCATCGATTTCCTGAAGCAAAAAATGTATGCATGGGCAAATCGAATACGCAGGTACAAAAAACGCGTGGACAGGTATAACGTGAAACGCATATTCCAGAAAGACCAAAGGTGGGTTTATAGGGACTAGCAGCGAACGGATTAAGGTGTGGGTGGCGGGCATCTACCGAATGCTGAAGCGACAAGCTCGTTTTGGCGCAACATTTGGTCGATGCCGGTCATCCACACAGAGGGGGGCTGGATGCGTGACGTTGAAAAATCATGCGAACTTATTCCAGAAATGGAAGATGTATATATTAACAGCGCAGACGTAGCTAGTGCAGTCCGTCCTTTTTCTAATTGGAAATCTCCAGGACCAGACCGACTGCACAATTTTTGGGGTTTGTTAAACCTCAAGTCCCTTCATAACCATGAGATATACAATCTCAGAAAATATTTTCTCCATATGTACGTGGGTGTGCATCGGGATGTCGTCGCGGTGGACACCGGACTTACCCCGCTCTCCTAGGCTAAAGAGAACTGGCGCAGGCCTGTAGTACTCGGTGTCAATGAACGCAGAGAAGTATCGCAAAGCAAGGAGCTCCACGGTAGGTTCCGATAAGGACCTACTAGCATCTGTGGCTTGGCTACGGTTCGGTGACCTCTTCGGAGAAACCGAGGGTTTTGTCTGTGCAATTAATTGCTGACAAAGTTATCATGACGAATAACTACCGGAAATATATACTGAGGGATGGTACTGTTGACATCTGTCGTGCATGTCACTGACCCGGTGAGTCCCTCAGACATATCGTTTCCGGCTGTTCACGTCTTGCTAACGGCGAATACTAGCACAGACACAATCAAGTAGCCAGGATAATCGACCAGCAACTTGCTCTGAAATACCACCTTGTGACGTTGTCGGTACGTTGCTGGGCCAGTTCTTGAAAATAGTCGTATCACACTGTACTGGGATCGCTCTATCATCACAGACAGGACTGTTGTTGCCAACAAGCCTGACATTGTGATGATGAGCGTCGTGCAATGATCGTCGACATCACCATCCCCCATGACGAAAATCTCGTGAAAGCCGAAAAAGATAAACAAATTAAATATCTTAATATTAATCTGGCGCACGAGATTGTCGACATGTGGGATGTGGATTCGGTGATAATTGTACCGATAGTCGTTTCTGTTAATGATTTGATTGCCAAGAGCCTCGACCAACACCTTGAGAAACTTGCGTTAGACGGTTGGATCAAGGGCTTGATGCAGAAGGCAGTGCTTCTGGACACGGCTCGCATTGTGAGGAGGTACTTTTCTATGGGGCTGTAACCACCGGTAGCTTGGTCTCTGCACCCGATGCCGGTGGGATACTGTTTTTTTATATTTTTAAATGTATTTTTATGTATATTATTTAAAAATGTAATTTATAAGTAAGGAAATAATTAAAGTGAATAATAATAATAATAAGGGCAACACTGAGCGACAGCTGACATCTGCGTTTGAAAATGTTTTTAATCAATTTTGAGATTTTTTTTATATAATTGAAATATCTGTACGTTATCCAAAAAATTAAATATCTTATTACCCATATATTTATAATAAAAAGAAGTAAAACCACACAAATCGACTAACAACGAAACCTCTGTAAAATACAAAATGGTGATACGTGTCAAAATTAAAACTGAAAATTGACTGAAAATTAACAACTAATATGATCACAATTAGCAGACCCTCCACCCCCAGACTCGTCGCCTCGCTCCGCTTCGCAACCACACGATTCAACACCAACCGTTGCGAGGAGGCGTCGAGCTCGTCAAGCGACGAGTATTTCTCTCTGCCAACGTCACCACCACCTGTACGTCGACGAGGGAGAGGCCGGCCGCCGACCAGCTTAGGACCCCTAGGCCCACTAGCCTCAAACAGTCGCCATGCGGCTACAGAGGGGGGAACTAACTTTACTGTGCATCGTGAACGGATGCTGCCTCTGTTTCAGGTGCTTGAGCCGACTATTTGTCAAGAGCCTCGATCAACGCCTTGAGAGGTTCGCGTTAGACGATTGGATCAAGGGCTTGATGCAGAAGGCAGTACTTCTGGAGACGGCTCGCATTGTGAAAAAGTTCGTTTCTCTGGGGCCGTAACCACCGTAGCTTGGTCCCTGTACCCGATGCCGGTTGGACACATTTTTTATATTTTTAAATGTATATGTATATATATATATATATATATATATATATATATTATATATATATATATATATATATATATATATATATATATATATATATATTATATAAATACATTTAAAAATATATAAATAAAAATAATGTAATAGCCATATTTGTTTAAACATGTGTAGTAGTACAGTTCAGTGATGTTAAATTTATGATGAGTTTCATCATGTTTCTGCCAAATAAATAGCGTACAAAATTAAAAATCAAAAACATTCAAATCGATGAAATTTGTGATTTTATTTTATAGAATCTAGACCATTGGCAACAATATAAAATTAATTTAGCTTGTTTTACTTAATTTTAGGATAAAAAATAATATGCTTTAACAATCAACGTAATATAAAAGCATTTACCCGTGATTTTGGTATTTATCCGGGTATTTACTTCGTGTTTACCTATCTTGCTTATTTTTACCCGGTATTTATCGGATAGTAGCCCATCTGACTCAGATGTGACATTGGACTGCTTCGGATATTATGAGACATATAATAAAACCCATGTTATAATATTTAACAGTCCAATGCAGACAGAAGTCATTGAAATTTAAACTTGACTTCTTATAATTACACATACCTATCAGTCCTATGATTTTAGAAATTAGTTTGCTGCAGAAATCACAGAGAACATTTACCCAGCGAGTTCAATTTAATTCAAAATTCTTTATTCACTTAAGATGCAAAACAACTCTTGTGATACGTCGGGATTCTACATGTACATGTAATACCAGGTTCGCAAACAATAGGTAAAGCCGGAGAAAAAAACCTGGCAATAAAAACTCGCGGCCACTCTTTTCATATTGCCAATTTTACAATGTTTGTTTGTTTATAAACTTGATATGCGACTAATATACTATACACCATGTTAAAGGACTGATGCAACTTGTATTATCACAAAGTTGAAACATGAGATAAACCAAAATCAGCCTTAGTGGGTACAATATAGTAGGAGCATCTACTTACAACAAAGGAAAAACTATATGTGCTTAAATATAGCCAAAGTACTTGTAACGAATAATTCAATATAAAATATTAATTCTGATATCAAAAGGAAGAAAAGAATGGCGTTTATTCGTCACGCAAAATCTTTACTTACAAACGTCAAATCATGCTCTTAATCAATGTGACAACCAAAACAAAGTGACAACAAAATTCACCTAAGCATAATAAAGCAACAAGGAGCAAGTTCGCAACTTCTACGTATAAGATGATTTTTGACTACATTTTTGAACTTAATCACTGATAGACTCATAAAACTAGCTGGTATCTTGTTAAATACTCTCACAGAAAGACTCATAAATGAATTATGAGTTTTATGTAGCCTATGATATTGATTATAGAATTGTATAAGCTACGGGTCTTAATCGCGTAAATATTTTATTTGAAGGCTACATACCTTTGCTTATTTCCCGACGTTTCGATCGTATTGCAACGGCCGTGGTCACGGGTAGACTAATTCAGCTCAGCGTCGCCTCCGAGAAGCGCGGGTTTCGGAAACTACCCTCGCTTGATTTTTATCACCCACTATTACGGAACCGTCGGTACTTCGATACACAACACTAACGACATCTGCACACTGGCGCGTAATGTTTGTTTGACGGTGTGTAGACTTGCTGATCACTGGATTCCACGATGTTGACAAATGATATCCATCTTCTCGGTTGAAATTGACGTGTTTTTTTTTATTTCATACGCTTCCCGCGCCATCTGATAGGTACATTATTGAGACCGGCAGTTAGTCAATATATCCCGACGTAACAATAAAGGGCTGCTACTATCATTTCATAAATGCAGTTTGGAAAAAATCTAAATCTTTGGTTTTAGTTCTTTAGCAGAAGGCCGTAAACATACAAAGCTATTTTCCCTATTAGCGTTACTGCCACCAGAGCTTATACCAGAGGCATATCTGTTATTATGTTAATTAGCTCCTAACACCAAAGAAAGCGGATTATTTATAGACTATTTTAATAAACAACGGATCACTCTTATAACGAAAGATACCTTCAGTTGTTATAGTAAAAAGTTCCGTACCACGAATGCCATCGAAGGATGGCACAAAACGATCAATGCCAAAATTCCTAAAAGACCACCTTTATTTCATTTTATCACGCTTTTAAAGAAAAAGGAAAATGGTCGATATAAAGATTGTCCGCCGTGCCTACTTGCGCTGGCAAAAAAAGAAGACGGTGTGATATTGTAATAGACAGACAGATGCAACATCTAATAACTGACGCTCGTGAAAATAAAATACCGCTCTTAGAGTGTTTGCAACGTCTTGCAGTACTAAGGCGAGCATTAATATTATAAAAAAAAATGTTTTCTTTCTTCTTACATGTACTTCGTCTTTTTGAGAATCAGTCCTTATGAGAATAAAAGGACTCGCGCACTCAGGCTTTCGCACTAACTTATAGGTGTGTAAATAGTTGGGGAATCTATAAAAACGCACCACACTGTGTAAACCAGATTGCATAGTGGTGACTCGCAGGCCGTAGTTACCCAAAGAATTTTAGGACACAGTAACGTACGCCCCACATTGCTAGTACAATTTAAAAAAAAATGGAATACGTCATGTATAATAGGAGCTATGTACGATTATTAGAACAGGGAAAAAATGATTTCCAGTTAAATTACATTTTTGCTATTAGCGCCAAACTCTAACTGACTTGATATATTTTCACATTTTCTTTTTAAAGGCATCTCTGTAACGAAACAATATTAAAAGATTTATATAGTATCAGAAAAGTCACACAAGACTATCTAAACCTACTCTGGAGAGAGCCTCTACTATAGCAACCAGACAAACAACACAACATACTACATAACAGTACATAATAAACAATAAACATAATACTAAATAAATACATTAATATCTTGTAAAAGCAGTTGCGCGCGAGACGCAGTGACGAGCGCACGGATCTTGCTACGCGTTTTGGGTCTTGATTTTTTTTAAGTACCCCCGAGTGCAACTATGGAAAACATTAGTTCTGGCGACGAAGATGGAGAGAAAAGTGATTCGGAAATAATTAAGGAGTGTGAAAGTGAATAACAAAGGTTGTCGAAGGAGAATAATTCCGGTAATGACGAACAAAATTCAAAAAATCCTTTAAATGTGGAAAAAAGACAAAGGGAAGGCAGTGATACCACTGAAGAGGGCTATGTGGCAGTTATGAGGAGAAGACCTAAGCGGTTTTTAAGAAGTAGTGGTACGGATGTACATGAGATGAACACGACTTATGAAGAATGCGGTGAAATTGAAGGTAGATGTAAAATAATTATATCGTCACTCAAAATACTATGCCAAAACAAATTACTTTGGCGAAGTTACTGCGTAGAGAAAATATACAATCCGTAAGTTCAATAAAATACAAGAGTCCATTTAGAGTTATGATACGTTTGAGCTGTTTGGAGCAGGCACAAAAAAATATTAAATGTCAGAAGTTTGTAGATTTAGATATGAGAGCGAGCTTTTCAGACCAATCTGTTACATCTTATGGAATAATAAGAGGTGTGGATTTGGACATAAACGAAGACGAAATTAGGAAAAACTTGACTAGTCCTAATGATATATTAGCGATAAAAAGACTGAAACGTATTGATCCAAATGGAAAGTGGATAGATAGCGAGTCAGTCAGTACGAGTGTGCTTTAAGAGTTCTTCAATACCGCCATACGAGCATGCTTTTGGATGTCGATTCAGTGTTGAAAAATATGTGTTTCAAGTTATGCAATGCTCTACTTGTTGGCGATATGGTCACATAAAAAAATACTGCCCTTCTAATAAAGTATTATGTCCTAAATGTGGAAAAGAACATAGCAATTGTGATATACAAGTATACAGATGCCTTAACTGCAAAGGTCTCTAGATATTTTTTTAAAACAAACAAAAGGATGAAATGGTAATTAATCCATGTGTTACCGATACTAAATCTACAACTCAAACAACGCCTTTGAATAATAATAAGACATATAGTAGTATTGTCCAGAAGATAGCGGTTACACAAGTAGAGCTGACAGACATGACGATGGAAACAGAACAAGATGAAGTGGAAATAAAAAGTACATCTAATAGAACTCAAAAACCACTTAAAAAAAAGAAAAATAAGAAATCAAAGAATGTTTTGGAGACTTCAAATATAGAAGCGCAGCCTGAAATCATTTATATACAACAGTTGCAAGGTATTGAAGATCAAGATAAGCGAAGACAAAGAAAGATAGAAATGACAGATTTAATAGATAAAATAAAAGATATTATTTTGTCTAAAAAAGCATTTGAGGAAAAGATTATATCTGTATTTAAGTTGATATTCGAGAGTTTGAAATCATTTTATTCTAAATCTACTTTGTGGTGAACAGCTTTTTAATAATATAATTCGTATATTTGATGGATAGGTACAACAAAGACTTCATAATTAATATTTTTCAGTGGAATTGACAAAGTTTAACACCTAAACTAAATAATTTTGATGTACTACTTAATAGAGAAAATGTACATATCGCAGAGCGGTATGTGAAACTTGGCTAGATTCAGATTCGGACGCTTTCAATTTGAGTGTCAATTGGTCACATATGATTGATCAGAGAGGAAATCAACTATTAGATGCATCTTTGGAAAACTCCTTTATACTTCTGTCGCTGTATCTGATATGTGAAAAAAGATGCGTTGGATGAAAGGCTACTGTATAGCTTCCTCTGCTCTTTCTATTTGTAAACAAAAACAACTATTACACAGTCTTGCCCGGATTGCGTCAGTAATAAGTCACCAATATTTACATCTAAAAATGAATTACCAAAGTTGCCTTTTATCTTGCAAAAACTAAAAACAAAAGACAGTGCTCCAGGTAATGATGATATTACGTTCTCAATGATTTACCACCTCCCAGATGTGACTAAACATTTTTTACTCCACTTATACAATGCTATTTATCGCCCAGGCTATGTACCAAACCAATGGCGGAGTATACTTGTGGTTCAGATCCCTAAAATCAGCAACAATAATAACGTGGACCCAAAACTCCAACCAATACCCCTCTTAACTTGCTTATGTAAGATATTTCATAATATGTTAGTCACCAGGCTCGAATGGTTAATAGAAAATAATCTTATATTATTCCCGTATACATCAGGATTTCGAAAAGCCTATTCCAGTTTGGATTGCCTTGCAAGACTTATCACATATATACAATTGGGTTTCTCCCACCGATGCGTATAATAATGTAAAAAATTGGTTGAAATACTTGATGAGTTCAAAGTAGGCAAAAACCTTTTTAATTACTTCTGGTCATTTCTGAGCGAAAGGCACTTGATGCTTAAAAATTTAAATCACATAGAGGAGCTGAACGGTTATATACGATGGACGAATAGAGGTTTGGCTCAAGGGGACCCGTTAGCTCCATTATTGTTTAATATTGCGACATCTTTTATTTGTCATCAAATCGAAGTCGTGTCAATAGCACAATACGCCGATGATTTCGTCCTTTATCCGTCCGTATAAATTAGATAAGATTAAAACCAGGCCTTAAGAATCATTGGAGGCTTTATTAAAAGCTTACCAATTTATGTCATGGAGAGTGAATTATGTATGTGGTATACATAATTTACTCTCCACGCTATTCACACGAAGACAATATTTAGACTACAAATATTGTGCAAAAAGTATATCTTGGTCAAATAATGTAACCATTAGCCTCTTGGAGGAGTTGGAGCAGGAGACTCCCTAACACGGGGTGCTAAGTGCCTGAAAACCTCCTCGTGGTGCACCCTGGGCAACGTGTGCCGGTGGATTCGCGGCGTTTCGCGAATCCACCGTCACACGGCTAATGTTCTGGCAGAGTAGGGAGTGGCTCATTCCTGGGCTGCCCGGAGGACGGGCTTGACGTGCACTCACACTGCCGTCGAGCGGGCGGGGAGATCTTCTTTCTGCCACCGTCGGATATCGTAATCTCGATTAGGAGTGTCGTGGCCACGTCTCACGGCTCCGAGCGGGGTCGATGGTCTTGGCTTAGTCGCCTGGGCCGCGAGGATGACAACCTCTATAAAAAATCCCCGAATCCTGTGTTGCGGAGCGTGACCAGAGGATGAATGGGCGATGGGATGTTCGGTTCCAAGCGCTACCCCCAGCTGGGGCACCTGCGGACCCCCCAGTTGGGATACAAATTTACGCTTACCCGGGTACAGGGGGCACAGCCCGGGTGGACCTTATTTCCCCCATACTCGTAGGAATAGTATGGATAAAGAAAAACTAAAAAATATGTTTAACAAGAAAGAGAGCACAAGGCCCGTAGAGAAGAAGGATCAAGGAGAGGGAGAGGATGCACAAAGGAGCGGAGAGCGGACCGTGTTGGCGAGTAGAGAGGACCGTTTGCCTCGTGTAGCGGTCGTGTTTGGCCGGCTTAGTGGGTCGAGGACGTCAGTTACGTTGGCTTACTGCAATCGGAAAGGTTCGGATCCAAGTCCTCTCTTGATAGTGACGTAGATAGGTCCGGCCCTGGAACACCGGTAGGTGACCCCCGCGCTCGACAACAGAAGCGCGGCGCATCACCTGATGAGCAAAATGACCCTCCTGAGTTGGTCTTTCGAGTCCCCAGGAAGGTCCGCACCTCCCAGAGAAGAGGATCAGCGTCAGGAACGCGTGCAAACACACCGTCGTCTCGCCTACAAACCCCTGCTGGAACGACGTCGGCGGATAACACCCAAGTTGGAACGTCGTCATCTGTTTTCAGCAGACGGGACGCTTACGCTCGCACTCGTACAGAGGGAGAGTTGATCGCGGAGGACCAAATCGATCAATTCCTGGAGGGACTACGATCGTCGGGAGGGGATGACGCCCCGAAAACCGGTTCGGAACTCGTCCGAGCGGCGGCTGACTCTGTGTCGGTAATTGTAAAGGTTGCCACTAAGAGTAAAAATCTTAAGGGCACCTTCGCAAAGGGCCTTCGAGAATCCGCCCAGATTTTGAGGGAGGTAGTGAACGCACTTTTTGAACGCGCTACCGTCGCTGAAGCGGAGTCCGAAAGGCTGCGGACCTGCAGCGATCGTATGGAGCGGGAATTACGCGCTGAAATCGCTCAGCTGCGAGCCGATTTCGCGAAGGTGACCGGTTCTGGCCCGGTCCAAATCGATTCTCGGGCCGGGTCTGTCCCGGTCCAATGCTGCAACGGCTGTCCCTGGGGCGAAAAAAGCCCCGGTTCAAGTGGCTCAGCCTCAACGTGCTCCTAAACGAGCACGTCGCGCTGCAGTGAGCGCATCAAGCGCCTCGACGGCCACAACTGGTCTTCCTTCGTCGGCTGCTGCCCTCGACTCCGCCCCCTCAAATGAGCAGTGGCAAACAGTCGGAGGCAGGGAATCCAAGCGAAAGGAGAGGAGGAAAATTGCTGCCATCGCCTCCGTCCCACCCCTTCAGGAGGTCACCTCGGCAAACAAGGCTCTAACTTTTTTTAGGTGTAATTTTTTATTTATTAAATAATATGTATGTGCCGTTTTGATCGATGACTTGTTGCCATCTTGTGGGTAGTGATCCATGATCCCATTGCTGTAAAAATGTTGAGATTTTTGATCAAAAAATATGACAGGTTTTCAGTGTTGCTTTTGAGGTTAACTTGATGCTTCCTATAGAGTTCTAAAGTGACCGAAACAGGTGAAAATCTGATGGAGCAAGATCAGGGCTAACACGGAAGATGCATCAACACATACCAGCCAAGTTCTCTTAATTTTTGCTGAGTGGCTATAGATGAGTGTGTTAGATATGGGGCTATATGGCTATGTAAATAGCCATATATATGTATAATCAATCCATGTGTTGGATATTGATATCTACTACGTAGATGTGTTTTGGAATATTGATTATTCCAGTTTAAGTGATGTTGTATAAAACCGAACGAAGGTTTGATGGAACTGTTTTATAAGTTTAAGAGGTAGTCTGATGACGGTGTAACCATCACAATGTATTGACTGGTTATCATAGCGATGATTATAAGATCATCCGTGTCTGCAAAACTATGTTTGGTAGTTATGTTATACTGTATGAAATACCTACTTGTGGCACAGAACAATTCAAAGATCTAATAAATCAATTATTTATAATATTATAGATGTACCCACAGATATTTTAGGATGATGTTTGTATTGTGATTAATACTGTGTCAATTGTTTATGATGCTTATGATATTAGATATGAGAATGAATGGCAGAGGTTGGAATGAATATACTAAATGTAATTGCAACTGATAATATCATTAATGAATTAGACTAAACTCTTTTATCACAGATGTACCTTAAACAAACTCTAATGTGGGATCCTACCCACATATGTAGGTATTTGATGAAACAATATAGTTAAGTATTACAGTTAATATTTGTATTGTTGGGATTATGTAATCTAGTGTCTATATCTTTATATAAATTGTTGTATAACGATCTAAATATAGAATGATGTTAGAAACACTGCTTAATATCTATAATGTACCTAAAAAGTTATAACTGTGGCATTCTACCCACATAATAGAAATTGTTAGTAGAAAGAAGGTATAAAAGCAGGACACATTCTGACCTAGCCCTCTTTTTCCTAGGTGTCATCCGACGACGAAGGTACGATCCTTATTCAAAATTACTTTATATTGTTTCTATTGTATTGTATAAATGTTTGTGTATATTAGCTGATTGACTGATTAAAAGATATTGCTATGTGTCTAATTTATCTATTGTCCTGTAAGTTATGTATCATCTGGCTTGTAGTAATATAGTAAGACATTGCAATGCTATATCGAAGTCTCAGTCAATTGGTTACATTGCAGTTTCCTTATGTAAATATCATATTGCAAATGTATATGGCAAATGTTTAATTAGGAGACGGCCTAGTTTTCTTATCACTTCTTTTCCTAGGTCCTCTTGGAAGTGACACTAGCATACCTCCCTACTCCACTTCCTTGATATAACCAGAGTAAATTGTATTTTGACAATATAACGCTGATTGCCATTTGTTACTTTGTATTATTCTATACTACCCTGAATAGATACCCCGACAATACTGAACTGAGTGATAGGAACCTTACACATGTGCAGACACAAACACTACATCCTGACATTTCTTGAACAGAACAAGGTCTTCTAATTATGATACTGTTCTGTAGAACCATTATCCCGCCGTGAGTACTGGTTACAACTGGTATATATATTTATATATAAAGAGGTTGAAATAGATGTTTATGGTCGTTGACTGACATGTATCGATACAAGCTGTCATTAAGTTTTTGTTTTGTCAATGATTAAATGACCATGCTAGCTGCGAGTCGGTGTTTTATTACGTTGAACAATTCATTTGGCGACGAGGATGGCGAATATCATTGGAAACTTGACAAATTTTGATCACGATTCTCAGGAGTGGCCTATATTCAAAGGTAGGTTACTACAATATATTAAATTGAACAACGTAAAATCTGAAAATAAAAGTGCACTGTTACTAACGCATTTTTCGGATGAAAGCTACCGTCTTGCACGGAACCTACTTCATCCTAAAGTACTCGAAGAAGTTGAGTTCGAAGAGCTAGTAAAACAATTAGATAAGCATTTTACGCCGAAGCGTTGCACTTTTGCGGACAGAGAGAAGTTTTATGAGGCGAGAAGATCGGCAGGCGAAACCGTTGAAGAATGGGCGGCACGCGTGAGAGGCCTAGCCGTTCATTGTGAATTTGGTGAAGCATTGGATATGTTACTGCGAGATCGTTTCATACTGGGACTTGCAGCAAGTCGAGAGCGTGATCGTTTGTTTGAAGAAGATGCCACCAACCTCACTTTCGCAAAGGCGTTGGAGGTAGCTCAACAGGCTGCCTATGCACGGTTGGCTCGGGCAGGCGCGGCCGTTGCCGCGGCGGTCACCGATCCAGGGGCATCCAACACCAAGGCTGTGCAGATCAAGGAGGAACCTGTCTACCGTATGAACGGGCAGTGCGGTTTTACCGCGGCTACTCGCAACCTAGATGGCGGCGAGGTGGCGGAGGTCCGTAGGTGAACACTGAACAGTGTGCGGTCTCAGAAATCATGTCTTTGAAAAGTGTCGTTTTAAAAATTATCGGTGTCAAACGTGCGGAGAGAAAGGTCACTTAAAGAAAGTATGTAATAAGAAGAAGGGTGGATCGCGTTTAAACTGCTTAAATATGGAGAACTATTCGGATGGGAGTAACTATGAGGAATGTGAGCTATTTAATATGAGGTACGTAACTAACTTGCCAATCATTTTAAATGTTTTGATTGATAACGTGAAATTAGGCATGGAATTGGATTCTGGATCGGGAACAAGCGTTATTTCCGAGACACTTTACAATACTTATTTTTCAGACCGTTGTATGAATAAATCTAATTTAAAGATGTGCCTTTATAATGGTCATAAAATCTCACCTTTGGGATACTTTACAGCCAGAATAACGCATCTAAATAATAGGCACAATATTAGGTTATTTGTTTTACCAAACGGAGAAATTTAATATATGTTTTATGTTCAACAACAACAGAATTGAGTCTTTGTCAATAAAACCTTATATTAGGAAAGAATTGCAGCAACTTTTAACTGAATACTCTGACTTATTTACTTCAGAGCTGGGAAAATTCAATAAGTTTAAAGTTAAATTAGTATTAAAAGAAGACGCTATACCTAAGTTTTTCAAGCCGCGTACTGTACCTTTTGCTTTAAAGGCAAAAGTTGAGGAGGAAATAGAGAGATTAGTTAGTTTGGGGGTACTGACACCGATTCATTTTTCTTTGTATGGTACCCCGATTAGCCAGTTTTGAAGAATAACGGGAAAGTCAAAATAGCAGGCGATTTTTCTATTACATTAAACAAAGATTTAAAAATAGATAAATATCCTATGCCGAGGATTGAGGAAGTTTTTGCGAAGTTGAGTGGGGGAGAGTCCTTCAGTAAAATTGATTTAAGCAACGCATATAATCAATTTTGTCTAGACGACTCTTCACAGGAACTTACCACTATAAGCACATCTAAAGGACTTTTTAAATACACAAGACTCGTTTATGGCTTGGCGAATGCGCCCGCTATTTTTCAGAAAGCAATGGAGTCACTATTAATTGGCATTGAAGGAGTTAGTATCTGGTTAGATGATGTATGTATTACTGCGCCAACAGATAAGTCGCATTTAAGTAGGTTAAAAGAGGTACTTAGTAGAATTAAAAATGCTGGTTTAAAATTACAAAAGGAGAAGTGTTCCTTTTTTCAAAATAGTGTATCGTATCTGGGTTTTATTATAGATAAACAAGGATTAAAGACGTGCCCTGCAAAAACGGAAGCTATTTTAAAGGCGCCACGGCCTATCACCGTTACGGAAGTTAAACGATTTTTAGGGGTAGTCAATTACTATCGTAAATTTATTCCGAATGCGTCTGCTAAGCTACAACCGTTGCATGAGCTATTATGTAAGGGGGTGCCATGGGAGTGGAAAGAACGTAATGAACGTGCATTCCGAAGTGTGAAGGAGGAGCTGTCTTCAGAAAGAGTATTGGCCCACTTTGATCCTACCGCTCAGTTGGTATTAACAGTGGACGCCGGTCCGGGAGGACTCGGTGCGGTATTGGCCCAGCGAGACTCCGCGGCCGGTTTAATGGGTACAGAACGACCTCTGGCGTTCGCGTCGAGGTCATTATCAGCTAGTGAGCGAAACTACAGTCAGATTCAGAAAGAGGCAACTGCTATTGTTTTTGGGGTGAAATATTTTCACCAATTTTTATACGGTCGTCAAGATCCATTTATTCTTAAAACGGATCATAGACCGTTACTTTCGATTTTTCGGAAATAAGACAGGCATATCTGTTATGACAGCCTCTCGTTTACAGCGATATGCAATAATTCTTTCAGCGTATAATTATAACGTACAATACATAAAAAGTGAAGACAATGTCACTGCGGACTATTTATCGCGCTCGCCTTTACCTGTTTCTACTTGTAGTTTGGGAGAAATGGACGAGGATTTGTCGTTTTTAAATTTCTTAGATGCCAATATTGCTCCCCTTACTTTTTACGATATTCAAACTGAAACTGATAAAGATGATATTTTGCAAACGGTATTTAAATATGTGCAAAATGGTTGGCCGCGTAAAATTAGTAATGAATCGATTGTACCGTATTTTAATTGTAAAACCGATCTAGAAATCGAAAAAGGTTGCATATTTCGCGGCCACAGAGTAGTGATTCCACCTGTGTACCGAAATCAATTATTAAAGGAATTACATTCCGGGCATTTTGGGATAGTTAAAACTAAAAGTGTAGCACGCAGTAGGTTTTGGTGGCCATCTATAGATAAAGATATAGAAGAGTGGATCGGTTCGTGCCACCTGTGCGCGCGCACTCGCAGTGCTCCGCCGCGTGCGCCGCCCGCGCCTTGGCCGCGCGAGGTGGCACCCTGGAAACGCTTGCACATTGACTACATGACTATGAATCAGCAAGTATATTTGATTGTAGTAGATGCGTATAGTAAATGGTTAGAGTGTTTAAATATGGGTTGCGGCACTTCTAGTAAGGCCCTTATTGTTAAATTAAAGGATCTTTTTTCTAGGTTTGGTATACCGAACGTTATAGTGTCCGATAATGATGTAAAAATTAAATAAATAAATAAATAAATATAAATAAAAAATGATTTATTCACTTATGAAGCAAAATACTACACTTGTGAAAAGTCGATTCTACATTTACTGGTAATGCCTGTTCGCAAACAATAGGTAAAGCCCGAGAAAAGAACAGGCAATAAAAACTCGTGGCCACTCTTTTCAAATTGCCAATGTTTCTCTGTTTATAAACTGTATATGCAGGTAAGGTGCTGCCACCATTATATTATACACCATATTAGAGGACTGATGCAAAAAAAGAGGTCAATAATATTAGAAGAGTACACGAGATCATATACATCAGCCTCAATGGGCACAACATAGTAGGAGCATCCACTTACGATGTAAAAACTTTATGTGCTTAAATATTGGCCAATTTACTGCTACTTAATGAATAAGTATACATGTTTTACAAAGGAAAGAAAAGAATGGCCGTAATTTATCACGCAGAATCTTTACTTACAAAAGTAAATCGTTTTCTTAACTAGTACCTAAGTAAAATTATCAAACTGTGACAACAATATTCACCTAGTAAAATGCAATAAACTATACAACACAATACATTAATAGGGAGCAACGAACTACATCCATTTATCTTTGTCAGTTAAATAATCATCGATTGAATAGTAAGCTCTTTGTATAAGATGTCTCTTGACTACATTCTTAAATTTATTTACGGGTAGACTCGATATGCTGACTGGAATTTTATTGAAAAATTTTACACCTAGTCCCATGAATGAGTTATGAGTTTTATGAAGCCTATGATATGGTCCTACCAATTTGTGCTTATTTCTTGTATTCACAGAGTGAATATCACTATTTTTGTTATATAAATGTAAGTTTTGTTTTACAAACATAACGTTTGCATATAAATCTAAAGAATTTATATATATAATATATATATAATATATATATATATATAATAAATCTACAGAATTTATTAATTTTTGTAAAAATAATGGTATTCGGTATATCACATCTCCTATATATCATCCTTTCAGTAACGGACAGGAAGAAAATTCTGTTAAAACCTGCAAAAAAAAAAATGTTAAAATGCATAATAAATTATGGTTGTCAACAAAATACTGTTAATGAGAAACTGTTAGGATTTTTATTTAATTATAGAACTACTCCACATTGCGTAACAGGCGAATGTCCTGCTAAGCTTTTATTTGGTCGAAATTTAACAACAAGGCTGGACTTATTGTTGCAAGAAAGAGCAGTTTCAGAAATTGCTGATAAAAGTTTTAATTTCAGCCGAAAATTGTTTGTGGGGGACATTGTTTGGTTAAAATGGTACGTAGCAAGAAAAGAAACATGGGTGTTAGGAAAGATTATTAAAATAATAGGAAAACGTTTATTTGAAATATATGTTAATGATTTTAATATAAATTGTAAACGACATATCGATCAAATCAGAAAGTACACTGGTTTAACAGTGAATGAAAACGAGATGAGTAGCGGCGTAAGAGCTCCGGTTCGGTCCGAGTCGCCTCCGCTAACGCCGCACTCGCGTGCGCTAGTGCCTCCTGGCCACAGTCGGGATGAAAAAAGTGATACAGCTGCTATCGTTGCGGAAATAGATGAGTGGGCCGAGGCTCAAGAGGAGGTGACCAATGAAGAGGGCCCTGTGGAAGGTCCTCAACAAGTTTTAGAAGATATTGGTGACCCTCCTGTTGAACCAAAGCCCACCAGACCAATGCGCGCATGTAGAGAAAAGGTCGTTAGTTATAAGTTCTAAAACTAAGGATATTATGTTTCTTTATGTTCCGTTTTTTAATAGTTAGGTCTATAAATAGTGGTGGAGAAGTGGTATATATATTTATATATAAAGAGGTTGATATAGATGTTTATGGTCGTTGACTGACATGTATCGATACAAGCTGTCATTAGGTTTTTGTTTTGTCAATGATTAAATGACCATGCTAGCTGCGAGTCGGTGTTTTATTACGTTGAACAATTCATTAGGCTACATTCTCAAATGACACACAAGTAGTCAATATTCCTGACATGAGATAGTATATTGTAGTTCTAAATCTATACAAGCTTTACATACATACAATTGCTACGACATACTCGTAGCAATTCTATCAAAGCTTTTCTTATAATTACCAGCTTACACTTTCTACAACCTCTACGTTCCCTACAAAATCTTCTAACAAGTGCGGTCTGGCGTTGACATGGCGGAACACCAAGCCTTTCCTGTTCACCAGCTCCGGCCGGTTTTTCTCAATGGCTTCTTTTAACCTCTTCAGTTGCTGACAGTTATAGTCAGAATCGATAGTTTTACCCAGAAGCAAAACCTCCCAGTGGACGATTCCTTTCCAATCCCTCCCAACATAAACACAGCATCACTTTGTTCCGAGTCAGGCCGGGCTTTGGCACGGTCTGTGGCTTCTCCATGCTTCGACCACGATCTTTTTTGAATTCTTATCGTAAGCGACCCATTTTTCATTATCCATAATCAACCGTTTAAGAAATGGGTCAGAATTGTTACGTTTCAACAAAGAATCGCAAATGGAAACACGTTGCATTAAGTTTCTGTGCGATCATGTGGTACTCAAATAACAAGTTTTTTCCAGACTATTGTTAACGACGTAAAACTATTTTGTGTTTTTTTATTTATTGCATCTTCAGGATTTCAACATTTAATGGTATTAAAACCAGCCAGTTGCATTCAGTACAACCAAAGCAGTTTGATTACTAACAATACATTCAAAATACGATAATACTTTTGCCTCTACCTATTATCTTTAAGAGCATTCTAACTTGGAATGAAAGTTTAGAAAACAATTACGTGCACTTTTCCCCGTAGTAAAGTAAAGACTTATGTTGCATTTTATACAAAAGACTGTAGTGTGTCCCTTGTCTTTTTTCATGCTGGGAAAGTGCCCAACTTGAAAAAAGGTAAATTATCTTTATCTTGGTTTATCATTTCAAGACTGGCCCTCATCTAGCCTAGACCTCAACCCTTTAGACTACAAATTATGGTCAGTTGTAGAGGGCATGGCTTGCTCTAAACAACACGGCGACATTGAGTCTTAAAAATCTCTAGAGCAAGCAGTGGCGAAATCTTCCATGGAAACAGTGCGTTAATGCATAGATTCTTGGCCAGACAGATTAAAGGCCTCTAAAAAAGCTAAAGGTGGCCACTTTTAATAGAATATTGTTTTTAATTTTTTCTGAGACTTCAATAAATATGTACATATAATTTTGAGTATAGATTTTAGTAAATTACTTCATTAAATAAAATGTACTTTCATTTATAACAGGACTTATGGCCGGACTAGGTATAAAGTGAAATTAAAAGGAAAATTATCACAGCTAAATAGGCTTTACAATTTAACGAATAACAGCGAACGAGATCAAATGAGAAGTTAGTAATAAAATTTTCGATTCCATTGAAAAATACTTTTATTACTTTGTTAGTAGTAAGCCGCCTTATTCGAATAGGGGACAACGGAACCCTACATTGTGCGTGACCTGACATGCACTTGCCTACACTTTGGACAAACAAATTTTACCAGAAAGTAACTTAAAGTTTCGACATACTTCAGACTATTTCCCACGAATTATTACATTCAGTGCTGTAATTTGGAAACTAAATTAAAACAAATGTTTTTAAAGACGGATTTTAAGCTATCAGCTGCCAGGTTGAGGTTAAGTGTCACTGAGCCCAAGTGAGCAGCCTGCGTGAGTTCTATCATACTATCACTTTGTTTACCCGATTGACTGGATTCCTGTAAGTAGATTTTACATAATTATATAGTGCAAAATGTCAGAAAATGATGCCAAAGTATTACGCGACAGGGACTCATGGCCGGCGCATATCAGTTAACAGTAGCAGAACAGTAATATTAGACAAAATATAATCTTCAACTTTAATAAATGTTGAAATTGCAAAATAAATTAATAAGCTTGGTAAAACTGAACAACTGTCAGCTAAGTTTGATGACTTACTGAGTCAGATTTAGGTCACAAATGGTGGAGCCCTAGTGTCTGAGTTAGAACAACGGAAAACAATTGAGATTAAGACGGTGGGTACTAATAGGTTGTTGGATAAATCTAAACAGTCAACAATTCATGAATGTCAGGTTGATTCGCAAAATTTTGGAGCAAAACTGCCCCGTATTTAAATTTCTAAATTGGTACATACTTTAAATGGCTTGAATTCCGAAATACATTGTTGGGTTTGGTTTAATTACGTCACAAATAAGTACCACGTGTCAGGGTGGAGTAACTCGGTTGTCGTAGTTTTAAACCTAATTTACAACATACGTATCTAATGAAATATACTAAACTTATTACTTTACCTAATTCTTGCTAGATAGTATACAATACAATAATCAATTTGCCTCAAATGGGTACCTATTATGCATAATGCTTAGTAATTATACATAATAACTAAATTAAACGATCGATACTTTCGATCGACTATGCCCAAAAGTAAAAAATCTGAAAATAAAGAAGTTATTATTTGTTTTTTTTTTACAGTTGATAAATGCAAGGAGGACTGGACAAAACTCCGAAATGCTTACTCCAGCGGCGCGTTGAAAAGAAGAAAACCGGAGAAAAGCGGGCAGGTTTCAGTATCGTACACTCCATGGAAATATGAAGAGAGCATGAATTGTTATCCATCTACTATGGAGTCAAGGAATACAAGAAAAAACATAATCCTTCCAACCGCATTATTTACCTGGGGCAACGAATGATGATCTAAGTCAAAAGGCTGTCTTTGCGTAATCGGTGAACAAAGATACAAAAAAAAAACAGACGAATTGAGAACCTCCTTCTTTTTGAAGTCGGTTGATAATAAAAAGAAAACAAGGCGAAGTGATACAAATACTATTAAAGAATATGCAGATAGCGACGCGACATACGTGACAAATAGTTTAGTCAAGCTTGACTTCAACGAGGATGATTTAATCATAACAATCTTATCACTAAATAGTAGGAAATTAGTAATTAGTCTTTAAAGTAGTCATTAGTATTATTCAATATTGTGTTCATCAGTGTATAAAGTAAGCCATCTCTGGAAAACACACAAATTTGCCGATCATCGCTGCCGCCAACGGATGAATTTTCAAAAGCTCATCTTAAAACCTGGGGAGTATTTGACTTATTTGATACTAACTAATACTCCACAAGCACATAAATACATGTATCATCTGTGCATGAGCTTCGTCATTCTCTCACTGGCACCAGTTTTTATCTCTTTCTATATTATCTCTTTCTGCTTAACAAATTGTGGAAGATGAATTAAAAACCTAAACAATTGGCCCCACACACTCGATTACACACAAAATTACTATACAATTAGGCAACTAACACCATAATAATACTATTTAGTGTTCGCTTAATAATCTACTTAAATGCTCGTCGATTACGGCGCTTCGTTTCCGGAGTCGCATCACTAGCGGTATGTCGCGTCACTATATATTATTATTGGTTTTTGGCGCCGGCCACTTTTGGAAGGAAAAAGTTCCTCGCCGGTAATTTTTATCGTTTTGATTTATATGGTAATTTGTTGGGCCTGGCTTTTGGATGACGTTTTGGGTATAATCCGTCCCCCCCAGGCATTTGGATTTTAAATTACCCTTGAGTACTTATTGTGATCTAGTGATTTGGTGTGGTCCCCGGAAGCCCGCCTGCCGGTGAATTCTAATTGTGAAAAAGACTAATAGTTTATGCTTAAGTGAACTATACGTGAATGGACATTGTTGATCCACTGTGAGATCAAGTGAGTTGAGCGGAAGATAGCATTACACATCGGGGTTATCGGTAAAGTATATACTTTACCAAAAACTAAAAAACTAAAACTTTAGTCTTCTATACTTTACTAAGTTTTGAAATAGGTACAATCGGCCCACTTGATACTCGACCACCTGTAAATATTTTGCTATGAACGGTTCAACGGCTCAGTCACACACACACACACAAACGCAAAAACCACTCCCACATTTTACTTTCAACCAATTAGGACGGGGCTAAGGTGTGGGAACGGGAAATTAGAAACGGGAACGGCTAATTAAAATTATACCTAATATTTTATTTATACTTATTATTTTAATTTTACGAAATATAGCTGTATCGTATATAATTTAAAAAAAACAATAGCTATTGAATGGTTTTTATTAATAAACGGTGCAATGGGTGGGAAAGATATATGTGCATAATTTATTAAAATTTTATGTAAATATATTCAAATATGACGATGATTGTCGAAAAATTATTTTACTAATTTACTACGAAAACGACTTTCTAGAAAATAAGTATTTATTTAAAAAAAAATATATTTTTTTTGTTATCATACATAGGTATAGAACTACTTATGATTTCTTCAACAAATAAATAATATTATAAATGATTTATTATAAATTCATAAACCGTTAATGTCTTTTTCATAAATTAATGTAAAGTAAAAGTTCATTTACATTTTTTTATGTCCAATAATATTTACATTTAGTTTACTTTAAACGTGGTGTTCTGAGTCACTTGGTAATTCGTATATTATTATTTAAAGGTGAACTTCTTGGAACTAGACTTTCACTCGCTCAACTAATCTGAAATATAATAACGAAACAAAGTACTAATCGGAACAAAAACTATTTTTTAGTACGAGTGGCAACATTAAAAAGGCTGTCTCTACTGATATGTGAAGAGTAGAAAGTTCGTGCTTTTATACACTTATATTTTTTCTATGATTCATACTTAAATTCGCCCGTTTTATATCATAGTGAATAATTTCTATTTTTAAATTATGTTACATTTTTTGTAGTATTGAAAATCTTTTAAATAACTTTTGACAAAATAATAAAAATATTTTTGCGGGATCTTATAGCTATTGTGTTGATAAAACTACAGCTTTATGATCCAGTTAAAAAAATCTCAGTTTTACAACTTTTTCCATGGGGACCCCATGGACAACAGTAGTAAAACTGAGATTTTTTTTGAGTTGTAAGCTTTAATCAATTATCGTCTTTAAATCGTCACACAAAAATTGAAAATATATTTGCATGTAAAAAGTTGTTGCTTTCACAAGGTTCGGTAAATTCCAGGTGCCATAAATACATATGTTTGTCAAAAAAAAAGGTTCATGGTACATGATACGCACAGTAAATGTCCTAAAACTGGAAACGCTTATGGCAATTATCATCTTTAAAATCAATAAAAAAGAATTGAAAATAGTTTGCATGCGAATTTGTTTTCGCAAACGAAAGTTTCTCATTTTAACGCATATATCTAATTTTATCAGTGACAACTCGTTCATTTACTGTTGATTTGTAAAGAAATAATATTAGGTATAATAAATAACACATTTTTAAAAATGTGTTTGATTTACTGTTCTATTAATTCAAACTTGGGAATGTAATACCTGTTCTTGAGCAAGATTTTAATGAGTGGGTATCGAAGATCTTTTATACATAAATTTTAACTTCTTAAAATTTTCAGAGCACTACAGCGCGGTGTTAGATACAGCGGGATTCTGAGGAGCACCCTCTTAACCTCGTATCACGTAGCGCAAATGGTCAGCACATACAAAGTGTAGCCATTAACCAAGACGTCGATGTCGCTAGACTATTAGGCTGCGGCATGCAGGCTATAAGAAATGCGCTTCATTGCGCTAGTGTGCATTATAGACGCTCCGCTACAAAAATTAGGACAGCAACTAAAAGAAGCAGGAGTGCGTTTTACTCGCGAGTACAGAGGTTTTGATTTACCACACACCAAATTTTCAGACGATTTTTTAAAATCAAATGCACACAGTCGTCAGAACTTATGGCGTGTAAATAATAATACTAGATACGTGTCCAGAAATGTGAAGCCGGAAGTGTGAATGTGAGGACGAATTATTGTTAATGTGTGGGGGTAGATGAGTGCTAATGGCCCAGGAGAGTTATTATATATTGACGGAAAAGCCAATGGATTGTACTGATTTTGTAATTATTTTCAATTCTAATCTAAATTAAGCATATTTGTTATTTCACTGTAATAAATATAAGCTATCTATTATATATTATCACTAATAACTAAGACGTTATTAATGTAATGTTTATTGATAAAGTAATTGGAAATCGACTAATCCACAAAATTAATAAAACAATTTACTCGTTTCTTTATTTCTTGCCCTCATTCCAGTTGATATATTTATTTCTATTAAAATAATATGTGGTTAAAAATTAAATATAACTTGCTGAATTCAAATCATACATATACTATTAATATTAAAGAGTTAAAGTTGTATATAGAGGTTAACCCTGAAACTACTTTAAATGTAGATAAAATACTTATAACAGATAACTGATCCATGCGCGCACACACAGACATACACACACACACACACACACAAACTATTTTCTGCATTATTATAAAATATAGTGGTAGAGCGACACAGTCTACAACTTGTGAAGTTTAATTGTAAGTCGTCTTGTAGTCAAACACTGTCACTTATGATACACGTTACCCTAGTATAAGAGACAGTGTTTAACATTTTATGCAAACAGATCCGAGTTGTATCTATGTAATACCTTGCTTCTACCAAGCTATGTACTGTACAACTATTTTATGCATTATTTGTAGAATCTGTTAAAAAACTGTGTACTTTTTGTGGCACAATAAATAATAATAATTATTATTATAACTTACTATTAGCATAACGAATGAATAGCATACTTTTTTATAGCACAATGCTACATACGCGTAACGTTATTTGTAACCAAAACCGTGAATTGGTGTTAAAACGGATACGCCAAAGGTAAGTATTGTTATTTAGTGTAGAAAATAAATACGTTAGCGGATTACGCCGCACCTTAACATACTGTTACAATACAGCCTCTTCAGGGTTCCGTAGCCAAAATTACATAAATGGAAGCCTTATTATGTAGTTTCGTCATGTCTGTCCGTATGTCACAGGTGTTTTACACCTCAATCGATACTTAGGTCTTTTAAAAAGAACTTGAGGTTAAGTACTAATAAAGTTTTTGATTAAGTAAATTTTTTTGGAAATAATCACTCCGAAAGTTGCATAAATTTACCTTACCTTTAGCTTTTATACCGTATGGTCAAAAAAATAAATAAAAACAAATACAAAAATAACGCTTAAATATTTTCTACTAAAATCTTTGATATGACTGGATATACTGTTTTAGAGTTATTGCCGAAAAACTGCGCTTCTCAATAAAAGGACACAAGTCCCATGGTGAAACGCTTTTTTGCTGGTGCACTTTTTCACATGGGGTTTTTTCACATAAGTACATTTCTTTGTAGTATTGGCTATGGAACCCTACACGAAGCATGGTCTGACATGCTCCTAACCGTTATTATTATTTAGTTTTTACCGTTATACTAATAGCTGTTAAACGAAAAAATATGTCTTTGCATTTAAATGAACATAGCCTAAGCAATATTTATTCCTACTAAAACATGATGCCAAAGTATCAATATGCGAAAGTCTTATTATGCCTTTAACAGTTATACCAAACTTGATAAGCCGAAGTATTTTAGGATAAAAAAATTAGACGAATAAATGGGATCCCATTTTTAAGTGAAGTTTTTTCTAGATCCTTTATCGCGTGACCACTCACAAAAAAATAAAAAATAATTGTTACTTACCTGTTTATTGAAATTATTATTGTTTCATTTAAAATATTATTTATTAATTTGCTTCGACTCTTGGGGCTTCTGTGGACTAGGTGTACAGATTTCTGTTTTAATTTTATTTTGGCACATGAAAGCATGTCAGATTTACTTAAAAGTAAAGAAATAAGCAAATAAAGATATTATTAAATTAAAAAAGCAATCTTTGTGGTAAAATCGTAAGCATCATCAAAGTAAACTTAACTCTCACCCACAGCCAAAGCAACCTAGGAGATTTTTTGGTGGCAAACCATATTGGTTTGCCTTATAATTGCAATTTGGTCACTTTGGTCTAATATACCTTTATGTAACAACAATTTGGCAACGACCGAAAAAATGAAAACTACTCATAATTTATATTCGTATAATAAATGTCGTGGGAAGATTAGTTGTAGTGCCAAATAAGATGTTTCCGAATGTTATGGGGGAATTTCAAATGTAATCCAAAATCGATAGTGTCGCCTCCTTGGTGGCCACTAGCTTGGTAATATCTGTGGTCGATGGGGTTAAGGCGCCGCTGTTGTATATTGTATCTGCTTACTGATAAATTTTGTTGTTTTACTAAAATATCCAGATGTTATTAGTCGAACATGCCAACTAGCTAAAGCGAAGTAAATTAAATTATTACTGCAATGACAATTTGGTCAACAACAACATTCCACATTTTACAATGGAAGTAGGTGAAATGAAAATGAAAGTGACATTTTGTTAGTAAATCGTAAAAAATGTTGTAAACCAATGTTTTACGAAATTGGTTCGACAACCGGTGCACATGCAAGTGGTGATCAATAAGTAATGATATAAGTGTATTTTTATAAACAGTAAAAAGCTAAAACCAATTGTATAAACTCGTTAGTTCTTTACGACTTGCCAGTCCAAAAGTCATATAAATAGGGGAGTATTTTGCAGAGTTATAGTCGTTCGAATACGAGCAGCCGGAGAAATAACACGAAAATGGAGAAACACGAAGTAAGAAGCGTCATCAAGTACCTCTGCTTGAAAAAAATGTCTGCCAAAGATATTCATCATAACTTATCAGAAACGATGGGGGACAATGCTCCTCCATATTCCAAAGTTGCACGCTGGTGTCAGCGATCAGAAGATTATGAACATAGCGAAAGGCATACCGATAAAAAAATCTAGAGAGATGATAATAATAATATATATTTTTCCAATATAGGTTTCCGTCCAATTATACGTCTAACAGCAGACGATCTCAATAACTTACCGACAGTTTAACTCTAGAAGCTACCAAAGGTTAAATGCAACATTTACTTTTACCGTTACCGTCGTTTCAATATCAATATTTACGTAAAGTTAAGTTATAATAACGATAGTTAAAGTCTCCTCACTCTAGTAATTGTTTCCCTTCCAGACGTTTTATTTTTGCACGCTGCAAAAATAATCTTGTATGTTAGTTATTCTAAAAAAAATAAGTTTTCAATATATCGTATTAGATTAGTTACATTATCTCTATTTTTATTATATATCTTGATAATCATACTAAAAAACCTACGTTTATTATATTCAGAAATAATAAATAGTTGAAAAAATGAAAACAACTAAACGCGCTAGTTGAGCACAGCGCGCGCATGCGTAATACTCTTTACGCATGCGCGCGCATCGCCGAGGCGCGCATTCATAATAATAAATAGTAATCGTAGTACATATTTAACCTTTGTAAGTTTATTAAAATATTACAGCATTTGTTTATAAGCTATGACTTATAAAAAATGAAAACCGATTCCTGAAGATTTGGCTAAAATGTACGCGATTTATCTGTTCGACTGCAAATACAAAGAATTATCATAAATAATTAAAGTATGATAAATTGATAATGACTCTCATCGGATTATAATGTGTGCAAGATTTTCAATTATTCAGTTGGCTTGAAGTGGGTGAAAATTGAACTGAACCTTTCTGTAGTTTATAGGTTGATGTGTGTATAATTAGTGATGTGTTTAATTTGTTAAAAATGTGATGTAGTTCTTGAAGACATCAGTGTTTTTATTTTTCTAACTTGCTAATGCTGCACTTATTATAACTACACTGAATCTAAAACCTTATAAAGAAAGGTGTATAACGGTTAATCTAATTCGTTTTCAAGGCCACCTTTGATTTAGGACCCTGATATCGGGTAGTGTAATGTAAGTTTGGGAGACGACGATCTCATTGCCGTACCTAACCTACAACGATAGTAGTGAATTACGTTTAGCTAATAAATGCGTTCTTGATTTTTCTTGTCTCGTTTTCTTGATTTTTGTATGTCTATTGAAGGTTGTATCGGCAATTTTCATCGCGTATCATTGCTTTACTTATTGTTAAACAGTCGATTTTGGCAGTTAATAATTTTATAACAGCTAGTTATTCTATGAACTAAAGTTAGCCGTCAAAAGCGTTATTGAAACGCTCTTTTTTATTTTTCTATGAAGATTGTTACCCGAGTTAGGTGAGAGTTCTCCTAACGATAGTTTAATGTCAAAGGTAAGATTTTCTACCCATCGACGGTTATTGAGACGCACAAATGTCAGTTTCGCCACCTAAGTTAGCTATTTTTACAGGCAGTTATTTTTATTGGTAGTTACGTTATTGAGACCGGCCGTAAATTGTGGCTTTAAAATATGAACCTATTTAATCACAATCCAAAAACTTCTGATTATATTAGTTGAATTGAAATGAGTTGAAATTACATTGAGTTGAAAGAAACTAAATAAATGGAAATATATATATTATAAGTAAATTATTTAAAATAAAAAAATAATTCTGTAACACTTTTTTACAGATGTTGCAGCTTTAACCAGCCGATGCAGCAACCTACTGTCTCGCAGAAACCTGTGCCAGTGTGAAATTAAACCATTATGTACCCACAATATTTCTTGGCAAGTTTTTTTAAAATTAGATAGGATTCTTTGAATGAGCAGCTACTGAAGAAATTATTTCAGATAGATAGCACGTACGTTCGTCCTAAATATTTTTTTATTTAAGTCGAAGGTCTTTGTTCAATTCACCTACCATGTCACCTACAGGTAAGTATTTGAATCATGTGAGCAATTATCAACAATCAACAACTGTTTTATCTAGATTCTCAAAATTCATTGGGACAGAAGAAGAATCTATCTTGCTACCTACTATAAACTTGGTAGAAGTCTCGGTTTACTCGGTTACTTTATAACTTGGTAGAAATGGCACTAAATATTTTTTGTAATGCTAGTCGATACGATGTTTATAACTTTTTATCGATATTAATTTGTTGTTACATCACTAATTTTTGTTTTTTGACAATGTTCCGTCCGTAATGTCAAAATCAAATGGAAGCATTTTGTTGTTGGCAATAGCCTGTCCAGCGTACTTGTAGTATAAAGGTCAGTGTCAAAAATACATTGAACCTTTAATGTAGTTGAGTTTTTTTTACGTATAAATAAAATTGAACCATAGAATAAAATAGACGTATATTAAAAAATCGCACACAAGACAGTCTGGTCTGAAAGGAGAGGAAGAAAGATACAAATAAATAGTGTTTTATAATTCAGATATTTAATTAAATACATTCAGTTATAGTCTGCACCGCGTGTCACCTTTTTTTGGTGAAAAAATACAAACATTAAGAAAAAAAGTCGCTAGCTGTCTTTTTCGGGGATTTCCTCACAATAACTAACTAAAAAAATATGAATAGTTAAAAAAAAATGTGGTAGGCAGTGGTGGAGAACACAGAATGTCAGTTATTCTATTCATCCAAATTTATTTTATCGTCTATCCTTCAGAAACAATACACTTACGCCAGCGAATAGTCCAATCATTAAAACATTTACAAACGCTTTTTCCGAAATTGATTTCAGTTACCGCCGCAAAATCTCTTTTATGTCTTCTACCGAATGAAAACGGGTGCCACGAAGTGGTCATTTGAGTTTAGAAAAAGAAAGAAGTTGGCTGGAGCTATATCTAGTGAATATAGTGGTTGCTCGCTGGTATTTGTTGAGTTCAGTGGGAAGGCGCCACTCTGAAGCTTGTCGAGTAGTTTGCATGTCAAACTCGTAAACCCATGTCTTGTTACCAATAACAATGCTTTTCATTAATGTTGTGTCGGAATTGACTCGTTCTAGCTTGTCCTTAGCGACAAAATTCAAGTCTTTTGGGACTAGCCGAGCGGTAACATGTTTCATACCCAATTGATTATTTAAAATGGTATGGATCGACTCGTGAGACAAAAAGTTCAGCGGCTATCTATCTCAAACTTGAATGTGAATTTTCAGTCACTATTTCCTTCACTTTTGCGATGTTAACTTCAGTTGAAGAAGAGTGAGAACGCTTTTTGCTTGCAAAACGTAATTCCGCATTCAAATAACATACTAAAAGTCTAGTTTTACATCATGCTTTGCGTTTTTAGGGTTTTTATTTGTAAAGTGTAACTGATAGTTTCTGTTATATATTTAGTAAAAAGTCAACACGGTGAGGTTGTGAAGAAAAAATATTCTGCGTGTTTAAAATTGAAGATCATGACAAACTGTGGTCTCTTTAGGTAAGGTGTGTAGAAGATTTGAGGATAATCTCGGTCGTTGTTTAGTTGTAAAAAAATCTCATATCGTTTTGGTATACCTGTAATATGGCGCGAATAGATAAATCACATAAAATAACCGACTGCTACTTCTGTTTGGTAGATCTGCAAAGATTTAATATGAGAAGAAGAGAATATTTTAATATGAAAAGAACCTTGCTATGCGTCCAGTGTCTTATGCTTCTGAAATACAAATTCCACAGCCACCTTGTAATTCAAATGACATTCTGATCACTCTGATGCCTAAAGCATCCGATTTGCATCATCGAAATCTTTTCACATTTTTCAGCTGCTGAAGTGCCTCAACTTTTTTCTCAGTGTGCTCAACGACCTAGTTAGAGACTTCTTTCAAAATATGTGGTCGAATTACTAAGAAAGAAATGAAAATCTAATCATCATCTGGGATCCAATTTTCGTGGTATAAGAAGTGAAAGTGAATATTTACTCAGTTTTTCTCCAAAAACTTAGATTTAGTTCATTGTACCTCGTGATGTTCTTGGGCTCTTGAAATAGTAGTATGACGATCAGATTGGCACATAATGTTGTTATCATAGTTAAATACTAAATTTACCAAAAAAAAATGCTTTAAAATTTGCAAAAACATTCATGTGCCATCAAAAATCTCTCATTAAATGGTATCTGCAAAGAAACTCACAAGTTCCTTGGAAAAGCGGTGGATAACGTCATGATTGACGACGACGTACCCATAACCCATATGATATCCCACTGCTGGGCACAGGTCTCCCCAGTAGAACCTACATATTATAGATCCTGAAGGTAAACGCCACGCTTGGCGAGCGGGTTGGCGATCGTAATAGGCTTTAAAGTACGCAAAAGACGCTGCTGCCCGTAGTCCGGTGTGAAATCCCTTAGTCGCCTTGGTACTATTCTTAAGCCAATAGCACACGGCTCAATCATATCTCATGAAGGTTAAATTCGACATTGGCTGACATGTCTCGGTGCTGCAGTAAGGTCACAATTGTAATGGGTTCAAAATTTTAACTAAACATAAACAGGGTGTACACATTCTGGAAAGTCAGGGAAGCTCAAGGTGATCAGGGAAGCTCAAGGTGGTCAGGGAAACTCAAGGTGGCCAGGAAAGCTCAAGGTGGCCAGGAAAGCTCAAGGTGGCCAGGGAAGCTCAAGGTTTCCAGTAATTGCGAAATGAGAATTTAAAAATTCGTCTCAGGCGGGACAATTTTTTTCTTTTTCATTATGAATAAAAAATGTAGGGTTCCGCAGTCTTAATTAATTGCATCAGCAGAAGAGCGTATGTTCATGGCACTTACGTCCTTTTGTTAAGAAACATAGATTTTCGGCTATAATTCAATGACGGTATATCCGATCATGTCCGAAATTATTTTAATTTAAAGTATTTGTTAAGCGCTACCTTTGTGATTTTTTCATATTTTTTTGGGCACACGGTCTAAAATTTAAAGGGGGACACAATTTATGCAACTTTCGGAGCGATTATAACCAAAAATATTTACTCAATCAAAAAAGTTTATTAGGAACCTTAAAATGATTTTAAAAAGACCTGTTGAATGATGTGCCACACGTAGATGTTAGCCGAAAAATCAAAAAATCAGCTTCTGTTACATGTTTGGAGTGCGCCCCCTAAAAATTTATATTTTTATAATTTAGCTATCAAACTAAGTAGTGGCCACTATAAGACACCACCAAATTTCATCAATATCCATTGAGTCAGAGAGAGTCTGAGTAAAATGCCTGTGACATACGGACAGACAGACAGACAGATAGACAGACCGACAGACAAATAGACGGACATGACAAAACTATACGGGTTTTGTTTTTTGTCATTTTGGCTTTGGAAACCTAAAAAATGCATAAAAATGATAAAATAACTACTATCTTATACTTACTTCTTTTTAGTTTTTTTAGTCAGTATAGAATTGCCTCAAACAGCCAAAAATAGTGATAATCCATCAAAAACCGAAATAATGAAAATATTCAATACCATTCATACAATGTCGATAATGTCACATTGGCCTGAACTAAGCAAATAGCCTTTAATTTTCGTTAGGAAAAACAAAAACGGTATATATAGTAAATCACAGGATTGCACCATATTTAAAATCATGTTTACAAAAAGAGCTTGAAGATTGCCAACTTTACGTAATTTCACTGAATAAAGCCGCACAAAAATGCCAAATGTCATAAGATTTTGGAACAAGAACGCCGTCAGAGTGGAGACAAGAATTCGACTGCTAATAATCTATTGGATGGATTTTTAGAGGGTTGATAAACCCTCTAAAAACTCTCTAGACCGAGACAAATTATTGCAAGTTTTAATAGACAGACCTAACGTGAATCTTAACTTTCTTTAAATTTAAAGGCTGAAATCGCCAAAAGATTAAAAAATCCATTAATAGACATCAGAGATGGTTAAAACTGGATATAAACAAACGGGCTGGGAAATTTTTCGAACTTTTAAGAACAATATATAATTTCTTTAAAGACTCGCCAGCTCGTCGACCTTTGTTTTGAGCCATTACGGGAAGTAAAGAATTTTCACAAAAAAATACTTCAATAAGGTGGCTCGAAAATGGCCCTTGAATAGATCGAGCTTTAAGAGTTTATTATAATGTATAGATATTCATTACAAACGCATCTGATCCAGAAACTCACAATTAGAAAAGTTAAATGCTGCAATGAAAAATCCTTTGCTGAAAGCCCAACTGGCAGCTGTAGGGTCTTCAGACTGCGAACCTTTTTAAAACGATTTTAAAGAGAGAAACCACTTTCATCATTATTGTTCACTGCCATCGTAGAGTTAATAAAAAGCTAATGACAAAGATACAAAATTAGAAGACACTTCCAGTGAAAATATAATAATACTGGATTTGAAAAAAAAAAGAAAAAGGGTATTCATACCCAATGTGGACTTTTTCTTATTTAATACATATATTCTGACCATGTCTATTTGAAAATGTATTATCAATAGAAAAAGTCCAGAAAAGCAAAGCGTCTCTTAAAAGATTCAAAATATACTGACAAAGACAAACTTTTGTTTAAATACGCTTTCAGAAAACCGATCATTGCTGTGGTTCAAAAATTGTTGGTTATAATATATATTATAATTGTTGGTTGGAAGTCTGGGAAGTCTGGCAACACTGTAAACGTCAGACGTAAATTTTGTGTTTCTTTAAATTAAATTAACTTATATTTGTAATTAAATAGTTATTAGTATATAAAGTAGCTACTTATTAGTATTATTCAATAGTGTGTTCATCAGTGTTTAAAGTGAGTCATCTCTAGAAAACACACAAACTTGCCGATCATCGCTGCCGCCAACGGACGAATTTTCATAAGCTCATCATAAAACCTGGGGAGTATTTGACTTATTTGATACTAACTAATATTGATAAACTTTCGCGATTTGTACACATTATTAAAATATATATATTACGGGTCTTAAACAAGGCAATAAACAAGGTATTTTAATTCCTGTAATATATACATATATATTTTAATAATACTAACTAATACTCCACAAGCACCTAAATACATGTCTCATCTGTGCATGAGCTTCGTCATTTTCTCACAGGCACCAGTTTGTATCTCTTTCTGCTTGACAAATTGTGGAAGCTGAATTGAAGACCTAAACAATTGGCCCCATACACTCGATTACACACAAAATTACTATACAATTAGGCAACTAACACCATAATAATACTAAGTATTTAGGTCTAAAACCGTTGTATGTAAGTCTTCAATAGTTAACTAAGTTTTGAAATAGGTACTACATACCTGACTCATACCCAAAAACTCAAAAATCCACTAGAATTGTGAATCCACTTTTGTGTTGTTTTTAGACTTTATTATCTTTTTATTATTTTAATATCTTGCTTATATTCTATAGTTATTAATTTGTATTTCAATTTTCCTTTGCATTTATTCTGTAATCTTGTATAAATTCTACCTACCCCCTTCTCATTTTTATTATTTAAACTTTTTTCTTTCTTGTACTTAGCTTTGTTTATTGTGTTACAGGAGTCTAGTGGACTAATCTACAGCTGTGACTATGAGTACTCACATCATGACCCGTAAGGCAAAAGCTAGGGATATGGAAAACAAGCTGAAGTTAGCGTTGCTTGAGTTGAAAAAATGCAAAGAAGTCAACATGCAGCTATTGACAGAGCGCTCTGATTGTGAAGAGGAAATTGTGAGGATCAATGAGAAAGTAGGTGAACTAAAAAAATAATTGATAGACCTGCACTTCGAAAACTTGGATATCAAAGACCAGCGTGATGCGTCTCGAAGCAGAAGTGAAAAGTTTTAGTAACTGCAGTGACATTTATACAAGCTCTCTGAGCCATAATGCAGAATTGGAACACCAACTTCAAGAGGCTCATATGACCATTAATTCTTTAGAAGAAACAATACAGGCGACAAACAGTCAAGCAACTCAAAATCTTTTTAGTGAACTCTTAGGTGCTAAATGTGTAAATAAGTTTAAGTTACTTAGCCATAAAAAACGTAGGAAATATTCAAAATAAAATAAAATAATTAAGAATCTTGAAGTTAAATGTAGACGGTTTGGAAAACTTTCAACATTGTTTAAGAGCCAATCAGAGTCATTAAATAAACAAGAAAAACTACGGTCACAGTTGGATTCCTGTCATGAACAAATAGTTGCCAGCAGATTAATGTATGACCAACATACTCAGGAGCTCAATGCTCAAATCACAAACTTACACTCTCGTCTGTCATCACTCATACTTAAACACGAAACAGAAACTCAACAGTACATTCTTAAGTATGAGGAAGTAGCCCAAGTAGCAAGAGAGAATATGGATCAATTAACTTCTCTTATCATAAACAACCTTTGCTATAACTGCTCGCTACCACAGTCTGTTACACCCACAAACAATGTAAATATACTCACAAATACCTACATCATGTTTGCAGAACAGTACTAACAGTGAGTCTGATTGTGACTGTGGATTGTTAAATACTCAACAACCTTTAGCTAATCCTGTTACAGAGAAAAGAGTTGTAATTTTTTCCGATCAGTTAGGAATAGATTTTGGAAAATTAATTAAGGGTTATTCAAATTATATGGTTACAAATTATTGTTCACCGGGAGCCAAGCTTAGTAGTATAATTAGTAAATCACAAAGCATTCGTTTAGAATTTTAGATGATCAATCAACAGTCATAGTATTATATGGTGACAGCTTCTCAGTCACCAAGACATATATAATTCATTTAAAAAAGTCTATGATATCCATTAATGAAAAAGTAGGTTGTAAATTTATTATATGTGGTCTACCTTACTCACAGTCAGTATCTGATATACACAACAAGCACATACAGAGCTTGAACTTAAAAAAACCAAATGTATAAAATTTAGCTTACCAAATGTAAGAAATATCAGTCCAAATCTTGTTTTAAACAATGAAGTTATTCATTTTGTTGATTCAACGGTTTTTTTGGGAATTACTTTAGATAGTAAGTTACAGTGGGGCGCCCAAATATCATGTCTCGCAGGGAAACTCAGTTCTGCAGCATATGCTGTCAGCAAAGTCAGACAGCTTACGAACGTAGAAACAGCTCGACTAGTATATTTTGGTTATTTTCACAGCATCATGTCCTACGGCATATTGCTTTGGGGCAAGGCGGCTGATATACAAACTATTATTATTCTTCAAAAACGTGCAGTGCGTGCGATATATCAATTAGGAGCACGAGTTTCCCTTAGAGAAAAGTTTAAAGAGATAGGCATTATGACAGTTGCATCACAATATATATATGCAAACGTTATGTTTGTAAAACAAAACTTACATTTATATAACAAAAATAGTGATATTCACTCTGTGAATACAAGAAATACGCACAAGTTGGTAGGTCATTATCATAGGCTTCATAAAACTCATAACTCATTCATGGGACTAGGTGTTAAATTTTTCAATAAAATCCCAGTCAGCATATCGAGTCTACCAGTAAATAAATTTAAGAATGTAGTCAAGAGACATCTTATACAAAGAGCTTACTATTGTATCGATGATTATTTAACTGATAAAGATAAATGGATGTAGTTCGTTGCTCCCTATTAATGTATTGTGTTGTATAGTTTATTGCATTTTACTAGGTGAATATTGTTGTCACAGTTTGATGATGTTACTTAGGTACTAGTTAAGAAAACGATTTACTTTTGTAGGTAAAGATTCTGCGTGATAAATTACGGCCATTCTTTTCTTTCCTTTGAAAAACATGTATACTTATTCATTAAGTAGCAGTAAATTGGCCAATATTTAAGCACATAAAGTTTTTACATCGTAAGTGGATGCTCCTACTATGTTGTGCCCATTGAGGCTGATGTATCCGATCTCGTGTACTCTTCTAATATGACCTCTTTTTTTGCATCAGTCCTCTAGTATGGTGGCAGCACCTTACCTGCATAATTATACAGTTTATAAACAGAGAAACATTGTAAACATTGGCAATTTGAAAAGAGTGGCCACGAGTTTTTATTGCCTGTTCTTTTCTCGGGCTTTACCTATTGTTTGTGAACAGGCATTACCAGTAAATGTAGAATCGACTTTTCACAAGTGTAGTATTTTGCTTCTTAAGTGAATAAATCATTTTTATTATTATTATTATTATAAGCCCCATCAAGTACCGTTTTGTATGGGGTTTGACATGCTTTGATCCAAAAATTATTAAGCATAAACCTGAAGTTGCTAATAAACGCGTATTGTTCTGTTGGATATTATGCACGAATCTGACAAAATCAAAGGGCATGTGGCTGACAATGCCAAAAGTATTTCAAAAAATGGTTTCTGAAGCGGGGAATGTTTGGAGCTAAAATTTTGACGATTTAGTAATAATGACAAAATTGGTATTGAAGGTTTTGCCATTCACTTTTTGGGGCTGATAAACAATACGTGGATATATGGGGCGTAATGAAAATCTGCTTTATCCTCTCCCACGACAACGCGAGTGTGGAGGGAGGGTTTCCATAAATACATATCTCTTAGAATTTGTTGGAGGAATCGCTAATATCCCAAATAATTATATATGATGCCTTAAAAATATCGGTGGTCCTCAGAATTTCACAATCACAAAGTCTTTGATGATGTCTGTACGAAGCTCACAAAGAAGGTATCAATAAAATTTAGACAAGAAAAAGAAAAAAAATTAGAACAACAAAAGAAAAACAAAAAAAAATTGATTGTTTGAGTAAAAATGAGTTGAAAGGGGTAGAAGAAATAAAAAGGAAACTGCAAATAAAAAAGAAAAGGTACTTGTGGAATTAGAAACATTAAAAAGAGCTTTACAATTAAAGTATTACATTGTACCATTTATTGATAAACTATCACATTTACAAGTTTGCTTAGTTTGGGGTCAGATGACGTTGTGGGTGTTGTCCTAAGATATTATTATCTAACACTATACTACAACGTGTGCACTTTTGTAGTACCATTACCTGAAAAACTATCACACTTTCAGGTTTGAGCTTTGATAATAGTACCTAGTTTATTGTAATAATAACAATAATATATATGTATGTAGTTATGTATGTATGTAGTTATGTAAATCATGGGCTTAATAATAAATAAGCACCACTTATTATTAAGCCCTATTACATAACATGTGTCGTACCAAAAGTGAATTTAAATGTTTATTCAAAGATAAATAAATTAAACAGATATTGTTTTTAGGGTTCCATAGTCAAAATGGCAAAAACGCGACCCTTGTACTTTCGTCATGTCTGTCTGTCTGTCCGTCCAGATACCACAGGCATTTTGCTCAAAGAGTACACGATGAATATTGATGAAATTTGGTGATAAGGTGTCTTGTAGTATCCGCTACATAGTTTAATAGCTAAATAATAAAAATAAATATTTTTAGGGGGGCTCTCCATACATGTAACAGAAGCTTAAAAATGTTTTTTTCGGTACACATGCCACACGTTGTGTGGCACATAATTCGACAGGTCTTTAAAAAACATTTTAAGGTTTCTAATTAACTATTTTGATATGTTTCGGATTATTTTATATTAAAAGTTGATTGACTTAAATTAAAATATTTTTAGTATAAACGCGTAAATTGTTATAGGAAAGGTTTAAAATCTGTAATAAATTTTGTTCAAGATGTTTTCACTCAGCTTCACCCCCGGTGATGATTTTACTCCCTTATCAACCACTTCATTTTTAACCGACTTCAAAAAGGAGGAAGTTTTGAATTCGGATGTTTGTATTTTTTTATGTATGTTCAGGCATAACTCCGTCATATAAAGACGGATTTTCAATTTTTTTTGTTAGAAAGAAGTTTATTCCGAAATGATCCCATCATATAAATTATGTAAAGATCTGTTGATGTCTCTCGGATACAGCTAACGAAACTCCTCAATAAATGCCAGCAAATAAACCATGATTGAAGTCGGTTAGATGTTCTTTTTTTTTGTAAAAATGTTTATTTTATTTAAAATAATCAAAAAGCCATAACTTCAAAACTGACTGAGTTTCATACAACATTTTGCCCTTTTCAGGGTTGATTTTTAATTAAAAAGCTATTTTTAAAAATGAAACCGACTTCAAAACTGTAGTTTATTTTATAATTAGCTAATAAGCTAGAAATAAAAGAACGACAAAAACTACTATTACACCATACATAAAAACTACTATTTCCTGACACCAATTTAGAAAGAGAAAGAACGAAAAGACGAGAATAAATTACAGTTTTGAAGTCGGTTTTTTTTAATTACTTTTATTGCACAATTTTTAGTTTTTTTAAAAGAAAACTAAAAATATTTCTTATATGTATTACCATTTGAATTTGACTAAGGTTTCGAGATGTGTTTTCCTTTGTCACCACTCTGGTACCAACCTCGTAACAATGTTACCCATGGCGTTAAATTTACACGTTTTAGTTCATACCTTCTACTTATCTGATCTTCACGCATTTTTCTTATGCTCAGCATGGCTTTCCACCTGGTTGCACCGTTGACTCGAACCTTATGGTTCACACGGATTTTATATTTAGAAACTTGGACAGGGACAGACACGATCTTTACATTGATTTTTGCAAAGCCTTTGACAGGGTAGATAATGAAATTTTTTGACTAAGTTGGGAAATATTGGGTTCACCCAGAGCCTCCTTGAGTTCTTTGCTGACTACCCAAGAGACCGTAAGCAATTCACTCAATTCAGGTATGGTTGCTTTGACTCTAAGCCATATTCCACTCATTCGGGTGTAAGTCAAGGATCTGTATTAGGCTCACTTTTATTCCTGAACATGATTAATAATCTCCCAACCAGAGTCAAACCTGCAAAGTGTCTTTAATACGCCGATGACATCAATATTGCCCTGGAAGTCAATACCGCTGACTGATTAAACTTACAGAAGGATATTGAGGCGCTCTTTTAATGGAGCACCAGGAACAAATTACTTTATAAAACACAAAAATGCTATGTCATGACCTACGGTCGTAGTCTGCGACCAATTAATTACAAATACACACTTGACGGTAATGATATAACGCGTGTTCACACCATTAAAGACTTGAGAGTAACCTTTGACCGTAGTCTGACATATATAATTATATCTCAGCTCTTGCTAAAGAGTCATTTAAACAGCTAGGCTTTGTTTTGTCTTTTTTTCGATTTCCCGGGCCTGTAAAGTTCTAAATCGATAGCCCAGCGCTCCACTCTCTATTTGTAGACTATATGTAAACTGTTTGCGAGGCCGGCATGTAGAATTGCCACCAGAGCAGAGTACCCCGAGTATGCCGTACTTTAGAGGTGCTCAACGCCCTACTGTCTGCCAAACCTGAGTGTGATGTGTTTGCCGATGAGTGGGCAAAGATTATGCAAGTAGTTATAATGTTCTGCGAGATAAGTTGTATGAGAGAGTCAACTATTCCATATTAATTTGTAAATCTTTATGTATTATTAAATTTACTAATGTACTTGAATATTTTGTAAATGTTATTTAATGTTTGATATAATTTAATGTTTTTTTGTTTAATGTGTTTAATTCTATGTTAATTAATCTAATTGGTGATGTACTGTTTTATAATAATAATAATAATAGCTTTATTAATTCCTTACACATACATTATTTGCTATGTTAAAATCTTTGCTTATTTTTACTTTGTTGGTACCTACCTATATTATTATATCAAATATTAGAACCAAAAATAACAGTCAAGAAGATAATAAAATACAACAAAACTTAAATATTTTTCTAACAAATCATCACTACTTGTAATCAGGTGAGAATAAATTATTCCTTTTCCAATATTTTCAAAATTTCATTCGCATCTTTATAAACATTCATACATTTTTCTCTCTTTTACGATTACGGTTGGGTTACTTTTTGCGATTTTGTTCAAAGTGAAGTTACTATTTTTCTTTTTTGAAGGCAATGGCAATTTAAGTTTTACATCTGATATTATTTTAATTTCTGAATTTGGAGCGTTTTTTATTTGAGTATTTTTATTTTCTTTCTTAGTTTGGACGGCTATTTCTTGAAAATCATAATTTTGGACGTTTTCTATTTGAGCATTTTTATTTTCTTTCTTAGTTTGGACAGCTATTTCTTGAAAAACATAATTTTGGACGTTTTTTATTTGAGCATTTTCATTTTCTTTCTTAGTTTGGACTGCTATTTCTTGACAATCATAATTTTGGACGTTTTTTATTTGATCATTTTCATTTTCTTTTTCAGTTTGGACAGTTATTTCTTGACAATCATAATTTTCAATAAAAAATATTGGCATGGAATCAATTGGAATATCTTTAAAAGTTACTGGAATTACGACATCAGGCTCGTTTTCCATAGGCATCTCTATTATTTCTGTAACTACATCTTTGTTTGCGGTGTCTATTTTAAGTTTAGTTTTTTTCCCTATACCCTTACCTTTTAAGGACGTAAGGGGTGGAGTTAATGCATTGGTTTCTCTTATTATTTTTTTATTCTTTTTTTGTTTGACAGATTCCTGATCTTCATTCTTATTAACTTCATCTTCATTAACACTTCGTCCTGCGACCACCTCTAGCTTCCTTTTTTTTTTTGGTTCTCTAATATTCATGGAACCATATCGCATTTCGTTTAATAATTTTAAAAAGCTATCATTCACAGCAGTTACTTTTGCATCTTGGTCCTCTTCATGCATGGGAAGCCTTGTTAAAACTTGATTAGCGTCTAATGGTACAATTCCACATTTTTTAAATCCTGCTTTTATATTTTTTTCACCATTCATTTGTAGTTTTTCCATCAGTAATTTTAAGAGCATGGGAAAGCATCCTTTCGGTACACAAGATTGAGTTCTCCCATCATCCCTTTTTTTCAATTGTCTAATAAGTGCCGCCAAATGATTTTCAGAGGCCTGAAAACTGCTACATCTAAGGGCTGGGTAAGATGCGTCGAATTCGCGGGCAGAAAAATAAAATGAATATCCTTTTCCTGGCATAGTTTTATAACATTAAGGGATAAATGCGAGGATAAATTGTCTCCTATCAAAATCTTTTTACCCTCTCTTTTTTCCAAAAAAGGTAGGACTATTGTTTTTATATAATCCTCAAAGATGAGGCCATCGAACCACCCAGACGATGACCTATTGTATCTAGTGTCACGTGGACCTCTTGTGGTCCACGAATCGTACAAATGAGCGGCCTTGTAGACAACATAAGGCGGTAGAAATTCACCATCTGCTGTCGCCGACATCATTAAAGATATTGATCCCTTTGAGTGGTTCACAACACGTTCGGGGTACTTGCACCCACGTCTCACTAGGACCTTTTTGCGACCGGGATCATCCGTTAGGTTCGTCTCATCATAATTAATTATATTTTGGATTGGTACATTTTCTAGAGACTTTTCCAATTCAATAAAATATTCTTTAATTATGCCTGAAGACACTGCCGCCCTAGCTCGTTTAATGTTCTGACATATTCTAGCTGAAATTTTGTCAGCATTTCTATTCAAAAACCCGTTTACGTAATCTACTCCAGGGATATTATTTTTGAATATGGTGTGTTTAATGTTCATTGAATCCAGATACATTTTGATAATGTATCTGAGATCCGTAGTGTCCAGTGGATAGCCCCAATCGCCGCAGATATTTAAATTGTCTATTATATATTGCTCTTCTTCTTTGGATAGAGCTGTTGGCCTTCCGTGTGGTTTCATAATTCTATTTTTGTGTCGACAGAGTACTGACTTGGAGATGCCGTATTTTCGCGCTACGTTACTTAAACTATCACGTCTCGCCGCAATCTCCTCCAGGGCTTGTTGTATTATATTACTGTCCTCATATTTTTTATATCGCTTGGCTCCCGGCTTTGGTACGTAGACGCGAGGCATTCTGAAAAACATTAGAACATTAATATTTATCACATTATTTTACTGTATTTTATAGCCAGTATAAATAAGAAATTTGTAAAAGTAAAATAGCCAAACAGTAAAAATAGTTAACTGCAGTTTCAAATTTATATTTGAAACTGCAGTTAACTATTTTTCTAGTTTTACATACGTTACGGACACGAAATGTAAAGGCAAAAGGTTTCATAAATATCAAAGCTTTTGTTTGCATTGTTGAAATCTACGTGAAATAATTATTAAAGAATAATAAGTTTTATTGAAAAGTGTGTAGGTACGTATCAGTGAGCAATTAGATTATTCCGAGAATATGTGGGTACCTAGGTACCTACTGAAATTAAATTTAGGCTTAAATTCGTTTTTTGACAACCCTATTTATGAATTCCAATTTACCTCGTAATAGCACCAAATAACCCCCGCGTTGTTCCAATTATACCTTTCATGTGCCAATTTACCCCCTTCACCTTCCTATTATCTCCAAAATAACCTAAAAACGAGTGGTTGACTAAAACTACCAATTTCCATTAAATTACAATGTTGTTTACTTACCTTCACGCTTTTTAAATATCTTAATAAACCAATAAGCTCGATATTGCCTCAACATCAACACTTGTTTCAGTTAAACCAATCGTAAACTTAAAGTTAAAAACTGCAATTTTTATACCTTCTCGACGACCTCACTTTTAACGTATTTTTTGTAACTAAATATTATTGGCTGGCTTAAAATCTCAGTGTAGCCAGTACCAAAAAATACACGTTCGTCCAAAAATCCAAAAAGTATTTATCTCTGTCTAATAGAATGAGAATAACAGAACGTTTTCGAAATGCAGATTTTTGTTCCTATTTACCCCGCCGTTCCTATTTACCCCGTTTTACGGTAACTCTGTTTTTCCTTTTTTAGGGGTTCCATGTATTTTTCAAAGGTTGCTTGAACTGGTCCCAAATCCTCACAAATTTGTTTTTTACATTTTCGAAAAGCTTCGAATACAACATTTCTCTTATCATTTTTCTCACATGTGTGGTTGCTAGAACGAATAATATTTTTTTGGTCTAAATCTAGCGTAATGGAAGCTGTACAAGAACTTCTATTGACGCAACGCCACAGAGTTCCACATTTGTTTTTTTATTAAAATTGTACCGAAAACCACCCTGAATTACAGTCGGATGGTTTTTTTGATTCGTGGTAATTACAAAATTATTATCCATTTTGTAACTTTAAAACGTTTGGAAAGACACACATGTCTGACAGATATCATAAATAATTAATATCACCTACTTAATTTGAAGTGGACAGTATTCTGATTAGCATTTAATCAAAGAGTTTTCATATGTATATTATCTCAACAAAGTATTATATTCTAGTGGACAATATTATACCTCATCATTTTTCTATATGGACCAAATTCTAGTGGACAATATTATACATCACCATTTTTCCATATGGACCAAATTTTGTTTAGGCAATTTTCTACATTGACAATTTTTTTATTTGGCATTTTTATATTTCGGCATTTGTATACGAGTGGACATTATTATACTTGGACATATTTCATTTTTGACACAAGTCGCCAAACTCGACGGAAGGGCTTGATACTTATAGTCGAACTTTTGGTCACTTTTGAACATTGGGCACTATAAAGTCGAACACATTTTTTTTTTTTAGAAAAGCCACATATCGATGGTCTGTTTTTTAATCATGGGATCAAACTTTGGAATGTCAATTCCTAACATCGAAAATTTATTACCTTCAGGACGGTTATTAGCTATTGATCTAATTTGTTCCGTCATTAACAACCGAGTTTTATTATGATTATAATTGGAACGACTTACTTGCTATCTTCAGTTGACTTACTACATCTGCGACGTGACCACGGTGACATGGTCTCGATGAACGCTGACAGCGTGGTCGAAATCCAACAACTGTGTCTCGTCGAACTCGACCGATCGTGACGTGCCAAACGCGAATGATCGCGACGCGTCGAACGTAAACGATCGCAATGAACCACTACTCCGAATTGAATTTGAACAGCGCGGCGTTTACGTTTCAAATGCGAACGATATCCTATTTCACATCATTTCGAATTTTCGATTTCTCACGGTTCTTTCGATTACGACATCACTTTCAGATTCGGTCACTATTACGATGTACATAATCACTATCACTGTTCATAATATTATTCAAACGCGACTGAAGCGCAAAAATACACAAAAAGAAAAAAAAAAACAAACTACAATTTCACAGGACGCGCCTGGCGCGGAAATAACTAGTGGGCTTTGTTTATCCCTCTTCTGAGCTGAAGGATCAACTCGAACTTCAATAAAAATGCGTACGATTACAAAGAAATAAACGGATTTATTTGAGCTATTCCAAACGACCGCACTGTTCAACACGCGAATACAATCTGTCTGCCATCTTTCTATACCCTCTCCATGTCGAAGTGACATCCGCATGACAGATGTCAACGTCATGTGATGTCACTACCGACATTTACATTTTGAATGTCAACCGTCTAAATCAAATCTCAATAACGTTTTTAAGTAGTAACGAGTTAAACTCTGATAAAAATAGAATGAACAATATTAAATAACGGATTAGAATAATATTGAGTCTAACACTAATGATAAACATGGCAATCAAATGAGTTACCGGAATTTAAAAATCGCAGTCATATTCATTCGACGAAAATATGACTGCGACGCACGACGAAATTGATCGACGTAAAACTAATCTCACTCAATCTTAATTGAAAATAAGAAACAATTATGAATTATTTATTTTTATTATGGGGTGTAAGCACCATTAGCATTAATGACACATAGTAACCTACTTCTCATAGAACTTACAAGGCCAGATCATAGATCTGTTTCTTTAATTTCATCCCAAATCGTTTGGCAGTGGTTTTCTATGGCCCCAGGTAGGCCATAGAAAACCACTTCTTTCGTTTTCATTGTCTCAACGCTGCACCATTAAACCCCATGGGTTCTCTATGGGATTTATATCAGCAGATTTTGCCGGCCAGTTTATTTTTTTTATATAACGGTGCCGGTCAAACCATTCTTTTACAACACGAGCGATGTGCAAGCATGAAAATCTTCAGCCGAATATACGGTTCGAACACTTGGCAGCATACTGTCTTCTAGAACTGATACGTAGTCAGTTGCTTTTGCTTTTGAAGGTAAGAGGACAAGCTCGCCCACTTCATCCGCTGACATCCATCCCCAAATATTGGCCAAAATTCGTCCAGAACTAAAATTGGGCACTACATTGTCTTCAGTATATCTTGTGCTATTATATCTCCACAAATGTAGCGTCCCGTGTTGGCTTGACTTAAAGCATTTTTCATCGGTAAATATCGTCGTACTCCAATCGTCGTTCAAATGAATCTGTGCAAATGTTATGCGCGCTGTCATATGAGTCTGAGTCAGAGCAACCTTTGTTGCGTGTCGTCTATAATTGAATCCCATTGAGTGTAAGGCGTTTCTTATTACTCGTGGACAAACTTCATACATTTGGGCGTAATAATTGGTTGACAAAAACTCGTTCTCCTCATAATGTCATCTCATTTCGGCTGTTTTTTGCAGCATTAAGAATTAGATGATCTGTCAGATCACCTTCTTCAACATTTTTAATTCACAATTCAGAGCCTCACAGTATCCCTAGCTATGTTAAGGTTTCGCAATATTTCGCTATTATTGTAGCCATCTTCGTGTTTATTAATAACTAGCGGACGCCTCGCGGTTTCATCCGCGTAGTTCCCGTTCCCGTGGGAATAAAGTGATAAAAAATAGCCTGTACATAGGCTATTTTTTTCTGGGGTTAGTGTAGCCTCACAACGATGAAACAATTTTTCAAATCCGTTCAGTAGTTTCGGAGCCTATTCAATACAAACAAACAATCAAATCTTTCCTCTTTATAATATTAGTATAGATGAGTGCTCGTTCTTGTATCGTTAAAGTTCTCGGCATTATGAAATATTGGTGAAAAAATAAATTGCAATTAATACATATGTCAACGTCAACCCCATTAGCATTCAGTTTTAATCATAATTAGCAAATAGGATACCTATACCTAGCCGCAAACTAATAAAATAGGTTTTATTTCAACTATTCATAGTCATGGAATATTGGTCTGAATAATTTTAAGCTGTGTTGTCAAACAGTTAAGCATCATTTCCAACATACGAGTTTACAACTGCCTGGTGTGGATACATGGTTTCAAAAGGTAACATGTGCTTGCATAGCGTTAAATGAGTGTGTTTGAAAACTGACGAATGTTTTCATTCCGCGGTTTCAGAAATCTTTATTCTCATAAGAATTACACATTCACTTACATGAGAACTTATATACACTAATAACTATAAAATATACTAACAAGCATGCATTCGTAAAAAATAAATATGTTAAGGCACAAAATGTATGTGAAGTAACAAATATATGGAGTAATTACTTTCTCCTATACCTATCTACTAAAAGTTGTAAATAAATAATTTTCTTACAATTAATAACTTTGAATTAATAATAATAATAATAATATCTTGGGACAACTCACACAACGCTATCTGATCCCAAACTAAGCAGAGCTTGTACTATGGAAACCAGACAACCGATAAACATACTTATATATTTCTAAATACATACATATTATAAATAAATAACACCCAGACACAGAATAAACCATCGTGCTCATCACACAAAGTTTTATCCTGGGTGGGGATCGAACCCACGACCTCTTGCGTAGCAGTCGGATACAGTCCCACCGCGCCACAGAGGCAGCAAATTATGATGGTACTGCTTATGTAAGCAGTGCTAACCAAGATCAGCAAAATAAGTTAGTTGTTTTTTGTCCTACCTACATTAGGCAGAAATGCAATCCATACATTACAAAGATATTGAATCACTAGATGCGACACCTTGTCGACTAATATGTTCAACTGAAAAACAAATTTGGTGACTAATATAAATGTTAATTTATGTATTTAAAATTAAATTTTTTGTACATTTAGCAATAAAATTTTTCGTTTAGCAGATGTGCTTTTAATGTTTTTTAGAATATACTTAAGTTTTTGCTTCTTTAATACGATTTGGTAAATTATTATATAGTTGAGCACTCTCGTAGGTTATATTGTGCTTGCCACAGTCAGTTCTAGGAGGGCGTAGGGCGTAGTACTAAATTATTGGCACGCCGTAATGGCCTTAATTGATTATCCTCACTTCTTATTTAAAATTAGATTTTAGTGTGTATGTCTTTTGTTAGTATTTTCCGTATCAAGATGCATGTATTGTATTTGTATGTATTATCAATATTCATTATTTTAGTTTCTTTGTAAAGTTTTTTAGAAGGTGTGTAATAGCCATAATTAAATAATTTTTTAATTAATTTGTTCTGTGGTCTTTGTAGTGAATTAAGGATTGTCATAGCCGCAAAGCCCTAAATTTCGATAAGATAGTCTATATGTGGTAGCGAATTGTAAATAGTATAACGAACGTTACGCGGCAAACACAGAACCATACTTCGCAGGACACCTGTCAAAGATGTCAACTTTGATAAATCCAGTGCATTGCACCCGGCGTGCGAGTTCTTGATGTGACGATCCATCACCAATAATCTTATCAAATGACCCTCTTTGGGTAAATACAGGGGGTGACGAGCCCCGTAAACGGAGGTTGGCGTTCTTGAGACGCCCTCCAACACGCAAAAGGCCCAAATTATCCAAAAAGGGGGTTAATTTACAAATAGATCCTGACAGTTTAGACTTACCCGACTTCAAAACACCAATTTCCCTATCAAAGTGCACCGTCTGTATCACACGAACCCAAGTGAGGGGAGCATCATGTCGTTCTTCCGGTGAATGCTGCACGTTTATGCTGCGGGTTTCTACAACTATACCAAAAGCGCTGTATCCAAGCGGTGACATTAACCAATTTGTCTATGGAGCTGTAACGATTCAACAAAGATGTCAGGATCGAACGTGCATTCTTCGTGGACAGATGCCCTCAACCAACAAAGTACAATTTGGCTATCTGTCCAGGCATAGGTTGTGCTAATATTAATTAATTTGCCAAGCGTGCAAGTCACTTGGTTCAACAGTCGCACGATAGTCGATAGTCAATGAAGTCCGCAGCGGGGCGACCTGACTCGTAGAGTCAACAAAACGCAAAAACACAACGGCAGCGTGGCCACGCTCCGAAGCGTCACAAAACCCCTGAAGGGCCTTATTGAATAAATAAATTTATAAAGTATTTGTAGGCATCTCTGTAAACGTTTTGTTTCGAACTGGCTATGTAAATGCAATTGTAAGTTTAAGTTTTTCCGCCACCGGCGGCGCTCTTATCTTTTCCTGTGAACTCTAATGTAAAAATACAACGAAAATATAATTTTTCATTTTTCAACTAAAAATCTAACTTGTTTTATTGAATTAAGGCCTAACCCGAATAGGTTATGGGCCCAGGCACTAATTACTAATATATTTTAATGAAAATCTTTAAGTTAAGAGCAAGATTACGATCGATATAAAATCAACCTAAAATGGAGGTTACGAACGCAATGAAAATTGAGAAATTTGATAGAAAAAATTTCAAACAATGGAAATTCCAAGTGAAGTGCGCATTAAGAGCAAAAGGATTGAACATAGAAAAAGCAAGACCAGTGGAAACCAGTTCGCAAGTGCAGTGGGATAAAGATGATGGCATGGCCATGTTCATCCTAACCTCATCGATGGATGTGAACCAAATATCTCTTATAGAAAACTGCGAGACTGCTAAACAAGTCATGACAAAGTTAGAAGCTATCTATGAACAAAAATCTGAATTTAACAAAATGTTAATTCATGAAAAATTTTATCAATATTCGTACAGCGCCAGTGATACGATGGCACAGCATGTGTCCAAGGTTGAAAGCTTGGCAAAACAGCTACGGGAAACTGGTGAGAAAATCAGTGACACAGCAGTAATGACTAAGATTCTGAGTACATTACCATCAACATACCGTTCCCTTAGACAAGCATGGTTGTCACTAGATGAAGAAAGTCAAACGATTCAAAACCTCACTTCTCGTTTAGTAGATGAAGAAGCCAGCCTTAGCAATGATGCAAGTAATGGTGAGACAGCACTAGTAACATCGAAAGGTAATTTTAAATCAAGTAATGGAAATAAACAGAACACTTCAAATGACCAGAGACCAACGAGTCACAGATTTATATGCTACAATTGCAATAAAAGAGGCCACTTTGCTAAGGATTGCCGAATGCCAAAGAAAAAGTATGATAAAAAACCTAACAATATGTTAGCATTCAGCGCTGCGTTGAATGAACATGATGAAGAGGCATGGATTCTTGATAATGGAGCCTCAATGCACATGATCTTCAAGCGGGACTACTTCTGTGAGTTTAATGAGTCTCAGCACAATAATTCTGTTAAATTGGGTAACAAACAGAGTATCAATGTATGTGGTGAAGGAACTATACTGATAGACAAAAAGATTAATGGTACATGGGAGAGATGTAAACTTGAAAATGTTTTATATGTACCAGATTTGCGAAGAAATCGGTTTTCGGGAGGTGCTGCCACTAGGAGAGGATATATGATAATGAAGAGTTATGAAAAAGCAATGATTTTGAAAAATAATGTTGTTGTCATGAGTGGACGTCTAACAGAGAATAACTTGTATGAATTAGATGTCAGAACAATCAAACAAGAAGTTTGTAATATTGTGCAAACAGATATAAAAGTTTGGCATGAAAGATTAGGACATTTGAACGTCAAGGAGCTTAAAAATATGAGTAAGAATGGTGTGATTCCTGTTGCATTGAGTGGAAATCAGGAATTTGTTTGTGAAGCGTGCTCATATGGGAAGCAAGCAAGACCTTCTTGAAATCTACCCGAGATCCAACACAGCCTGGCGAAATTGCATACAGTGATGTGTGTGGGCCTATAGAAGAGCCTTCTGTGTCGGGTATGAAATATTTTGTTTTGTTCAAAGATGGAGCAACAAGTTATCGTTATGTTTATTTCATGAAACATAAGAGTGAGGTATTTCAATGTTTTCTGAAGTATAATGCGATTGTAAAAAACAAATTTAACCATGATTTGCGCATACTGCATACAGATAATGGTTGTGAATATGTGAACCATAAATTTACATAATTTTTGGAGAATAAGGGAGTAACACATGAACGTACTGCCCGGTATACCCCTCAGCAGAATGGGAGAGCAGAAAGAGAAATGCGTTCCATCATGGAAACTGCAAGAACAATGTTATATGCAAAGAACATTCCTTTGAATATGTGGGCACAAGCTGTCAACTGTGCCATATATTTGTTAAATAGAAGTACATCAAGCCAGACGGGGGATGTTACATCATTTGAACTATGGCATGGAGTGAAACCAAACTTGCAACATATCAGAATATTTGGATCCATTGGCTATGTACATGTGCCAAAAGAAAAGCGAAGAAAACTTGACAAGAAAAGTGTAAAGATGTTGTTAGTTGGATATGACCATGATAATTACAGGATGTATGATGAAAAGACCAAGAAGATTATAATATCCCGGGACGTAAAGTTTGATGAATGTAGTACACAAGATGAATGTGGTACACAAGAAGTAAAACAAAACCTTATTGAAGTGACAACTGAACAAGAAGATCATTCTACAAGGTCTCCCCCACAGGTTGAGTTTTAACATGTTATCGATCGACAAGACAATTTACCTGAAGAAAGTAGTTCAGATGATAGTATGAAGAGTTTAGAAGAACTAGATGAAACTTATGTCCCTCCTAGACACATATGTTTGGGACAGGAAGAAGAGAGAAATGTCACGTTGCGTCCTCGTCGAAATAATAACCTAGAATTAAATTTCACAGAATTTGAAATACCTAATACTTATGAAGATGCGATGAATAGTCCAAATTCCCATCAGTGGAAGAAAGCTGTGATTGAAGAGCTTTCCTCACATAAAGAGAATCAAACTTGGATACTGACTGATCGAACAGAGAAGAAATCTGTGTCTTGTAAATGGGTATTCACCATAAAGAAAAACAAAGGTGGAGAAATAGTAAGATTCAAAGCACGACTGTGTGCACGAGGGTTCACACAAGTCAAGGGCTTGGATTATAATGAAACCTTTTCCCCTACTAGCAGGTAGATTCCATCAGGGTATTGCTTAGTATTGCTGCGAGAGATGAAGACAGCCTTCCTGTATGGTGTGCTCTCCGAAGAAATATACATGGAGGTGCCAGAGGGATTGGAAGCACAGTCTTCAAAAGTATGTAAGCTAATTAAATCGATATACGGTCTCAAACAGTCATCTAGATGTTGGAATAAAACATTTTGCTCTTTTCTTGACATTTGTGGTTTCAAACAATTCCCATCTGATAATTGTGTATTTGTAGGATATTTTAAAGATGTAAAAGTAATATTAATTCTTTATGTTGATGATGGGTTGTTACTGGCTAAAAGTAAAGTTGTATTATCTGAAATATTAAATATTCTTAAACAAAAGTTTGAGATTAAGGTTTTAAATGATAATTCATTTATTGGTATGGAAATAAATATAGAAAAAGGTTGTATTAGCATAAGTCAAAGACAGTATATTGAAACAATAATAAATAAATTCAATTTGTCAGATGCAAAAAGCAGTAGTACCCCTACTGATGTAAATGTGCATTTATCGAAGAATACAACTAATGAGCCTATTAATTTCCCATATAGAGAAGCAGTGGAAGCTTTGTTATTTTTGTCATCTGTATCGAGACCTGACATATCGTATGCTGTTAATGTTGTTAGTAGACATGTCAATAACCCAGGTTACAGCTGTAAAAAGAATCTTGCGTTATTTAATTAATTCTAAAGATGTGTGTATTGTATATCAGGGTAATGTTGAATTAGTTGGCTACTCTGACTCTGACTTTGCTGGTGATTTGGACACTAGAAAATCTAATACAGGCTATATATTTTTATTGAATGGAGGTCCTGTCACTTGGTCTAGCCGTAAACAAAATACTGTGGCATTGTCCACAACTGAGTCCGAGTATATGGCTGCTAGTGAAGCTACTAAAGAAATATTATGGCTTAGGCAATTTCTTTGTGATATTGGGGAGCCACAAGGCATAATAACTTTAAATGTTGATAACCAGAGTGCAATTAAATTAATAAATAACCCTGTTTTTCATAGAAGAAGTAAGCACATAGATATAAGATATAATTTTATTAGAGAGAATGTTACCAAGAAAATTATTGATATTAAATATGTAGAGAGTGCAAATCAATTAGCTGATTTCCTAACTAAAGCTTTGCCTGCAAATAGATTTAATTCAAACAGAGATAATATTTTGAGAAATGTTTCATGTGGTTAATGTTTGAGTTAAGGTTTGAGTTGGGTGATTCAGTGTTTAAATGGAAAGAGGTTATTTTTTTTTAATAGAGTAAGTATTAAGTAAAGTAAAGTTGTCTACCTTATAAATTTAAGTGGGAGTATTGAATAAATAAATTTATAAAGTATTTGTAGGCATCTCTGTAAACGTTTTGTTTCGAACTGGCTATGTAAGTGCTATTGTAGTTTAAGTTTTTCCGCCACCGGCGGCGCTCTTATCTTTTCCTGTGAACTCTAATGTAAAAATACAACGAAAATATAATTTTTCATTTTTCAACTAGAAATCTAACTTGTTTTATTGAATTACGGCCTAACCCGAATAGGCCTATTGACCTCGGGAATCGCGGACACAAATTTTTCGGTTTGTTCCTTTTAAAATATTATTTATCACATCTAAAATGATAGCAGCAAACTGTTAAAAATTTGCATAGCTATGATCACTCTCTTGTTGCATAAACTGTAATCCAAGATTAAAAATACAAAAGTCCGTTAACACGGGCCGATGGTTGCCACAGTAGTTTAGAACCATACCTGAACCTACTTTTCGTCGCTTGTATGCTTCGGCAAACATAGATGGTAATAGTCATGTCAGACTCTTTGTTTGATACCTTTCTTTTTATCTCCATATTTTTGGCTAATATAAACTCTAGTTCTCTTGTTCACCTACAGCTCCAACAAGTGTAGGTTTACTCCAGTAACATAGTCTAGATGTTACCGGAGGTTCGTCTTCCCTTTGTTTCCTTCACCCTATGTTCTGGTGTTATTCTGCACTTTACAACACACGAGTGTACTTTACGTTTCACTTCCACATATCCTACAGCAGATAATAAGGTTTTGGCACCTCGTGTTTCTGTAACATTAAAACAATCGTTTTCATGCATGTACTTCAAACATTTATAATATAGGTACCACAACAAAAAATAATTAAACATTTTAACTTGGTGCCAGTAAATGATAAGCTTTTCGGGTAGATATTTATTAAAAAAAAATAATCGGCACAAACGAAATTCAAATCTTATATTTAAATCAAAAAAACGTTACACTAATTCAAATATTCGAACCACTGAAAGACCGTTTTATTTAAATTACAACAAACAGCAATTATAACAAGGTAAGCTATAGGCTAAGGTGAACGTCCGTCCGATCCGATAACCGCGCCGCAACTGAACGAGCAGCGGCTCTGCCTCGCCGTCGTCGCCATTGACCCACTCCGGCGCTTGTCAATCCCTCCTTATGCCATCGCACGATGACATCACCGTAAAGCCACGCCTCTTAGGGAATTAATCCGCTAATTGTAGTTTTATGTTTTTTTTGCGATAGAAGGCGGTTGATTTTTGTGGAGTTCACCTGATACTAGACCATCAGTTCCATTATATAATTTGTCGGAGACGAAGAATCAGGTATCGAACACGGTACTCAGAGCGCAACCAGCAATATTTATTATTGAATAGTTCCGCTGGCCATCTGTGGTCTTCATCATCAGTACCATTACACTCAATGGTGTTTTTAAGAACGCACGAATTACAACAAAATATACCCAAATTACTATAGGTGTGCCTTTCCATCGAGGAAAATCTTCAAATATTATTATTATCTTATATTTAGATCTGAACTTTGATGACAATGGGACCAATCTGGAAGTATACCCTTTTAAACGCAATAATATTTTTTCATATCGGTCCAGCTGTCTGCGAGTAGTCGGTTAACCTTAAAAAAAAAAACAGGGGAATTGAGAACCTTTTAGAAGTTTAATATTTATGCCGTGAAAAAATAAATTAGCCTAATCATTTAGTCGGATCTTAAATTAAGCCAAGCGGTTGTAATTAGTTTTTGATGCACGTTGATATTTAAAATATGTTATATAAAAATAAAAAAAATATAAAAGTTTATTTAGCCCCGCAATCCCACAGCCAGGTTTGCGGTTCTGTGTTTGGGTATTAAAGAAGAAGTATTGGCCATGCTTTCAGCTTGCCTATGCTCAAATCGTTCAGGGTCAGAAGGTCATTTCTACAAAATGTCCCTTCTTTCCCAAAATGCCCCCTCCCCACTGACTACTACTAGGACGCTGGGCAAGCTATCGCTGACAATAAAGAACTTCAGACGGAAAGTTGTAAAAGTTTAATAGAAGTCTATACTTGTGTAACAAAGATAGCATCAACAGCCATTTGTCAAATATAAATTGTTGTCACTACGGGATAGCCAGTTCAGCGTACTAGTTGTAATAGAGGTCAGTGCCCCCTCCCCCTCATCTTCCCCCACATTTCCCGGTATGTCCTTTTCCTGAAACTGTGCTTTTCCAGTATGCCCCTTACATCCCTTTCTTATATTTAGTGTCCGACCGAAGCTTCGGCTTTGGTCAAAAATTCCACCTTCGGAGAAAACTTTGGTAGGTTTTGCCGAAGGCTTCTCCGGGCAAATGTTGAATTTAAACGACAGGCCTGCGTGGTCGAGAGTAAAGACAATTTCGTATGCGCATTTAAACACCTTGCTTAGTGTTTTGTATTTGTTTTATGTCAATTTAATTGTGATAGTTATGATAGAGAAGTATTTTAAAATTCGGTATTTAATTGACCAAAGTTGATTGAGTGCTTGTTTGTTTATTTGTTAGACTACATAGTTTTGTTGTAAACGGATGCATGCAACAAATCACAGATCTAACTTCAAAACTGGCATACTTTCATACAAACTTGCGACCCATATTCCAAAAATCTCTTTTTTTAGTATCCACTAAGAAAGGATTTATTTTTGTGATGTACACGACTTCGTTAGCGTGATGATAAATATACAGTGAAAGTCCTGTCTAAACCTGTCCAGCTATTTCGGAGATTAGCCGAAACAAACAAACAGACAGACAGACAAAATAATTAAAAAACTGTGTTTTTGTTATCAGTACCATATCCTTTCATAAATGTATTTAATCAAAAACTTATTTTAACATCTAACAGAAACTTAAATTTTATTTATACGTATAGATAGTATAGGTAGTATCTACTAAGGAGGACACTAAGTTTAAGTTTTCACATGATATGTGTTTCAGCGTTTTTACGTTGACCGACTTTAAAATATGAAGGTTATTTATTTTTTTATTTCATTTTATTTATAGTTAACTAAAACAGTACATCGCAGAGAGGGCGCTGTTGTTCTCATGTTTACATCGGCTCCGCTATTTTTAACAAAATAAAAGTAGAAATAACGACTTATTCATCGCAAACTGCAACGATCGTGTGAAACTAATTGTGTAACACCAGGATTATCGTTATTAACCGTAAAAGTGTCACTATCAAACGGAAAACTTCGATCAAAACAACAGCAACGGATTTCTTCGGACTTTCGAATTCTGTTGGAATTCCACCAATTTTACTCCAGAAGAAGTTACAATACCGCAAATAGAAGGTCAGTCAACAAATAAGTGAAAAAAAAAGTAGAAAGTGATATCTCTGAAAAAAAAATCACAACTCCTAACCTCAAAAAGCGATCATTGATTAAACAACGCCATCTACCGGCGAGTAGCAAAAGCTACGCAATACTCCGCAACGCTGATTAGTTCGGCCTTTCACCAGTAGAGGCCAGCAGTTGTACCATAACAAATCAAAGATAATAATATATTTACAACTATGGAGGAAGTAATGCTCGCTCTTAGTAAAATCCAAAACGAGCTAGACGAACAAAAGAAAATGATCCTTAAAAATGGAGAAGATATCACAACAAATGTAACAAAAAACATTAATGTAATTCTAGAAGAAAAATTCAAAACATGGGAAGAAAATCATAATTATCTAAAGGAAAAAGTTAAAAACCAAGAGAAAAGACTCTATTTTCTGGAAAAGCAAGCAAGACAGAGAAACATAGTACTCTTTGGTATGGAAGAAGAAGAATCATCTTATGTTGATTTGGAAAACATTATTATCAACTTCGTTGATAAATATTTTTGCATAAAGCTCGACAAAAGAGATCTACAAGCATTAACGAGATTAGGCAAAAAAGGGGAAAGGCCTAGGCCCATAATAGTAACTTTTACCACACTTGGTAGGAAAATCGAAATATTCAAGCAAAAAGCGGCACTAAATAATACTAAGTACTACATAAAAGATGACTATCCATAAAACGTCTTAGAGAAAAGGAAAGAACTACAGGAACGGGTTAAATACGAAAAAGAAAAGGGAAATAAAGCTATTATTAAATATGATAAACTCATCATACTTAATAGTCAGTCAGATGCATCTGGTAGCAAAAAGAGAATGCTTTCCGTTTCTCCCGACACTAACCAACTCAACCCCCACAAACTAGCAGATAGAAGATCACAGGAAAAGCGAATAAACAAGCCGAAACCTACCCACTCATCACTACAAAGATCATCTAGCATTACAGAAGGAGTTAGTAAGCCTAGCATGCTAAATTACCTAGTAAACAAGAATACGAACAACCCGTCAAATCAGCAAGACAACAAGGACCAAAATGTAGTATAGCAATCAACGCCCCCTCCTCTCGCAAATGGATTAAGTAGTAAAAATACAAAAAGAAAAAATGAACTACGTCCCCCAATACGGCTGGTCACCGCGGGGGCGAAAGACTATAACCCTTCAAAAACCAAAACAAAACTAAACTATAAGCTCTACATTGCTACCTTTAATGTGAGGTCCCTAGCAAATGAATCAAGAATACTGGAATTGGAACACGCTATAGCATCACTAAAATGGGATATCATAGGCATCAGTGAAACGAGAAGACAAGGTTTTACAATAGAAGACAGAGGAAAATACTACCTCTACAACAACGGACAAACTAAAGGCAAATATGGGATAGGATTCCTCGTTAAGAAACAACCGTCAGTGGAGGTCCTCGACTTCATCGGAATGACAGATAGAGTTGCCTTAATCCACATCAAAATGCATGGAAAACTATTTAGTATCGCTCAAACTTACGTTCCTACCCAGAAAGCAAGCGAAATAGAAATAGAAGACTTTTACACCAGCTTAGACACATTACTGGAAAAAAGCAACCCAAATCTCATATTCCTTGGGGACATGAATGCCAAAATTGGGCAACCAATAGAAGGCGAGAACAGGGTGCTGGGATGCTATGGATACGGTAAAAGAAATAGGAGGGGTGACCGTTTTGTCCAATTCTGTCTCCAGAATAATTTGAAAATAGCTAACACGCTCTTCCGAAAACCCGGAAAACTAAAATGGACTTGGCTGGCGCCTGATGGTTTTACCCGCAACGAAATAGACTTCATTGCCACAAACAAACCGAACATTATAGAAAATTGTAGTGTGATAAATAGCATGCATCACCCAAGTGACCACCGCATGGTTAGAATAACGATCAACCTTGAGCGTAGGCACCTAACACGTAAAAACTTTTCTACAACAGCTCGAAAACAAATTGATTACAAAATATATACCACAGAAATTAACAAATTCAAAGAGCCAGACGTAATAACATCTGTGCAGAACTACTACGACGTTATTGAGCATACAATCTTACAAAGCACTGAACGCGCTAGCATAAAGTTTGCATCGACTAATTATAACAACAGAAAAAAAGAAATGATAACAACAGAAATTATAGAACTTAGTCAACAACGACACTACTAAAAAAACAAGCAAAATAAAACAAAAATCGAAAAAACCCAACTTAGCAAGTTATACAGACAAATAAACAAAAAAATCAAGAAAAATATGAGGCAATATAGAGTCAATATTATTGAAAATCACATTAAAAAAATCTGGCGCAGTTAAAAAAGCGTACAAACATTTAACCAATTCAAAACACGTGATGAACCAGCTTCAAAACGAGAAAAAATTGACAGTAACGAGCAGAGATGGAAGCCACAAACTTTTACCAGCAACTGTACGCACCACAAGATATCACAAACCAAGAAAAGGTAGCTCTTTTTTCTCAAAACAACGACCAGGTACCAAAATGTAACAGAAACGAAATCGAACTCTCCTTATCAATAAAACCAGAAAAAAGCCCAGCATCGGATGGCATTACAAACGAAATGATTATTGCTGGCACAAGCGCTCTGACCCTACCACTAACAAACCTATTCAATTTAATACTCTTAACAAAAGAAATACCTAAACAGTGGACATGTTCAGATATCGTCTTGCTTTTCAAAAAAGGAGACCCGAAATCAATATTAAATTACAGACCGATAAGCCTCACGTCGAGCCTCTACAAGGTATTTGCATCGACGCTTCTTCGACGTCTCACTAGTATCTTAGACGATCACCAGCCAGTAGAACAGGCAGGTTTTGTAAAGGGGTTTTCAACAACGGATCACATTCACACTTTGAAGCTTGTCATTGAAAAATACAAAGAATACGACCTACCTCTCTACATATGCTTTATTGATTACAGCAAAGCATTTGATTCTATATTCCACAGTGCAATTTGGAGAGCTCTATCAAATCAAGGGGTAAACAATGAATACATCAATATATTGAAAGAAATATACAAGAAAAGTAGCGCTAGAATTAAAATCAACAAGTATGGCTCAGCCTTTGACATTGGAAGAGGAGTGAAGCAGGGCGACCCCATATCTCCAAAGCTCTTCATTGCGGTACTCGAAGAAATCTTCAGAACACTCGACTGGGACGATAGAGGGATAAACATATATGGTAACCGCCTCTCGCACTTGCGATTCGCGGATGACATACTACTGCTTTCGGAAGACCCAAAAGAAATGGAATTCATGATAGAGTCACTTTACATAGAAAGCAGAAAAGTAGGTCTAGAAATTAACCGAGAAAAAACTAAATTAATGTCAAAAAGCCTAACTATACCGATTAAGGCAGATACAATAGAAATTGAATACGTAGAAGATAGGAATAAGTACTGGGCATTGAAAGAGGTATTCAAGGGTAATCTCCCAGTCACACTTAAAACTAAAGCCATGCAGACGTGCATAATACCCTGTCTCACTTACGCTTCTCAAACATGGCCATTGTCCACAAAACAGACTCACAAGGTCAAAGTGTGCCAAAATAGTATGGAAAGGAGTCTCTTGGGCCTAAAGCTCAGCGATAAAATCAGAAATAAAAATATCAGGGAAATTACCAAGGTAGAGGACATAGTAAAAACCATAATGACCTAAAAATGGAAATGGGCTGGGCATGTCCAAAGATCACCAGGAAACAAATGGTCCAAAATTGTTACGAATTGGTACCCAATTCATAAGAAAAGACGGAAAGGAAGGCCATTCAAAAGATGGATTGATGACATAGTTGCCACGGCTGGAACTACCTGGAGCAGACTGGCAAGAGACAGAGCGAAATGGAGGGAAATGGAGGAGGCTTTCACCGCCAGAGCGGTCCTTATAACAAAACGCGCATCAGCTAACTAATAGTTTAAGTAAGAAGTTATACCTATTAAGCTTAACATTCAGAAATTAGGTTGGAAAGTTAAGTTAAGATATAAGTTAAAACTTGATGTTAAAAGACTGATGATTCATATTACACATAGGTAGGTATTGATAGTTTCATTTATGTTGTTATTCTACTTATAGAGTTTCTCAAAGCAAATGTGATTTTTATTCTTATTATTATTGCCTGATTATAAAACCATATTTTAGCTATTTGTTAGAAGAATATTTAAGTTTTATTGTTTTTGTTATGTTCTAGACTTTTTGTTCTCATATTGAATATAAAGACATTCAGAAATTAGGTTAGTTTAAGTTAATACAAAAAAGGACACTTTATGTCAAAGAAGATTCATATTGCATATAGGTTGTCATATTTTTATATTGCCTGATTATAAAACTAGGTACCTATGTTTTACCTATTTGTTAGAAAAACATTTCAATTTTATTGTGTTTGTTACGTTCTAGGCTTTTTTATTCTCATATTAAATATAAAGACTGATGATAAATGTGATTTTTGTTTCTACCTAGTAAAGATTTTATTGAACATATTAATATGATTCCATTAAGGATTTTTTATTCCTTCACATTATTTTACCTAGATATGTAGGTTACTTACTTTGTATAGGTAGGTACATACTTTGATAATGTGACAGCCCTAGGTAAAATTCCAATTAACCCCTATCTTGGACCAATTAACCCCATCGGGGGTAAATTGGAATTTAGCAGGGTTTTTGTCGAATTTCTAAAGATTTATCTATAATCTGAAAGTCTAAAGTTACTTAATATATAAAAAAACGTATCATACATATCTTAGCATAGCATAAAATACCCTATCTGTTACGGAAGGAGGTTTAAATTCCACTTGAAAGTGAAAATCGGACCAATTTACCCCGTTTTACGGTACCTAAGCTTTTTGAAAACATCGTGATATAATAACACCACTATTAAAACCCCTCATAATAACTGAGCAACACGGATTTATGAGTAAAAAGTCAACGGAAACCAATCTTTGTGAATTCCTAGATTATGTAATAACGGCCTTGGATGACGGTCACCAGGTCGATGTGGTGTATACCGATTACTCAAAAGCTTTTGATAAAATTTCCCATACAATATTAATAAAAAAAATGGAGTATATCGGTATACATGGTGACTTACTTCGCTGGGTTGAATCCTACTTGAAAGATCGTAGTCAAGCAGTGACTGTAAAGGGTTTTTGTTTTTCATTCCTGCCAATAACCTCTGGAGTTCCCCAGGGCTCCCACCTGGGACCTCTATTATTTTCTTTATTTCTTTTTTTTTTTTTTTTTTATACAACTCCCGCAGTAGGGTACAAGGCCTGTGTCACGGGGGACTTTACAAACATACAAGTCACGGACACAAATTACACCCAGACCCGGAACAACAATTTGTGGATCACACAAAGTGGTGTCCCGTGTGGGAATCGAACCCACGACCTCTTGCGTAGCAGTCGGACACACTCCCACCGCGCCACAGAGGCAGTCATTATTTAATTTATATATTAATGACGTAGCTACTGTTATTCGTAAACCAAAATTCATACTCCATGCGGACGATAAAAAAAATTATAAAATTATTCAAGAACAAAAAGATTGCATCGAACTTCAAAACTATATTTGTAGGTTGTTCGATTATTGTAATAAAAATAGCCTGTTCCTTAATATAGATAAGTGCAATGTCTTATCATTCTCCAGAAAAAAATAACCCTATATGTTATGAATATAACATTGACAATGAAACCATAAACAGAGTGTCTGAGATACTCGATTTGGGGGTACAACTGGAAAGTAAACTTATTTTTGATGTTCACATTTCAAAAAAAATTGTTAAAGCGTTTCGAATGTTGGGTTTTGTACTTAGAGTTTGCAAGGATTTTAAAAACTCATCAACATTAGGTCTTTTATATAAAACTCTGGTAAGACCACTACTAGAATACGCTTCAGTGACATGGAATCCACAGTATACTGTATATAAAGAACAAATTGAAGCCCTGCAAAACAGATTCAAGAGACATATCGAGTGGCGATTTGATTCGAGCTCATTTAATGCACTTAATCTGATATCCTTCACCTCTCTTTACCTAAATTTCTAGATGCTTTCAAAATTATTTACCTACCATTATTATTTGAATAATAAGTTGGTGTTCTCAATTTAAGTAACTTGTTTGTTTTTTTTTATTATTATTAACTGTACTACAATGTGTGCTAATATTAAAGTAAGTTACTTATGTATAACATGTATTGTTAGTCTAAGGAAACTCTTTATAGATTATGAAAAATCTTATTATTTAATCTATTATACTGTAATGCATCTGTCTGTTTCCTAAATAAATAAATAATTAAATAAAAGGCCTCTTCAACCGTGGATGACTCGTGGTCTTCTAAGATGTATGCTAAACAGAGACGCTATGCATAGAGAACTTAAAGTTAGCCCAGACAACACTACTTTAGCAACCACTTATAGGAGATATAGAAACTTCGGCACAAAAATTCTCAAAAAAATAAGAAGAAAAAATGAATTAAGAAGGGCCGGTAGAGACAGTAGGAAAATATGGGAAGTAGTCAAGAAGGTAACAAATACTTCTAAATAAACAGTTCCAACTGATGCATTACTGAATATATACAATACTGATGAGTAGGAAAAAATCTTGCAAATCAAATACGCCACGCCTCAGCTCTGTGGTTCCACCACTGGGTTCCTTTGCTCTATTAGACACAGACGAAAGTGAAGTGGAATATTTTTTAATAGACATTAAAAAGCCCAGCCCACGGCTGCCGTGGGCTGGGACAATATCTCCACTAAGCTTCTCAAACAACATAGACACTTACTTATCCCTCCCCTTACTCACATTTTTAACCTTTGTCTAAACACAGTAACTTTCCCAATATATTTTAAGAAAGCCATAATACACCCAAAATATAAAAATGGGGATAAGATCTGTGTTAGTAATTATCGCCCTATTGCTGTGCTCCCTTCTATACCCAAAACATTGAAGAGGATAATTAATAAGCGATTAATAGACTATGTCGAATCAAAAAAACTCTTATCTAACAACCAGTTCGGCTTCAGATCTAATAACTCTACAAATGACGGAGTATTACAACTTACAAAGCATGTAACAAAACACCTCGATAAGAGTCAAAAAAGTAAAAGTATAAAAAAAGCTTTTGACACTGTCCCAACTTCTACCCTATTAATGAAACTGGAGGAGCTTGGTATTCGCGATCTTCCACTAAAATTGTTGAAAGAACCGACGTTGCACAGCAACTACCTCCTGGGTTCGTTTTAATTAGTTTTAAGTAGTTTAAGGTTTCTACCCCTTTCATGTAATTTATAGTCCTCTAATCTTTATCTAAGCTTTTATCTCACTACACACCTGCGCGTTCGCCCTGGTATCCGGGTGGATATCGAGGTTTAGAACGCCCGAGCAAATGACGACTGACAGAGGCCCTCAGTTCAAGTCCAGCCTGTTCAACGAAATGAAGTCACTAATAGGCGCACGTCACTTTCGCACCTGTCTTCCAACGGCATGGTCGAGCGACTCCACCGGCAGATGAAGTCAGGCATCATTTATCACAACACGTCCCAGTGGACAGAGGTCTTACCGCTGGTTCTTCTAGGCATCCGCAGCTCGTGGAAAGATGACGCCCAAGCTTCTGCAGCCGAGATAGTTTACGGCGAGCCCCACGCCTGACAGGTCAATTTCTTTCGCCTTCGGGCCAACACACCGTCGAGGACGTTAGCAGTTTTGCCACTCGTTTCGCGAGATACATGGCTAACCTAGCTTCCTAAGGACCTGGACAGCACGTCGCATGTATTTGTAAGGCAGGATCATCTTCGCAGTACCACCTTACGCCGTACCTTATAAGGTGTTAAAACGACACGCAAAGTAAATTAAGCTATGGATGGAAGACAAGGAAATCAACGTGTCAATGGATCGGCTCAAACCTGCCTACTCTACCCATGTCAAACTTTATCGCCCAAATCTTATGAAGGCCCGTTGCAATACGATCGAAACGTGAGGTCTACTAGAGAGTATGGCCAAGGTTTTGACATGTTTTGATTTAATACCAAATCTGTGGCTCGTAACATATTGAAGCAGACCGTCATAATTAACCATATTCGTTTTATGAAAATCACTTTAGTAGTTCTGAAGTTTTGGGCTTAGTAGCCTAAATCTTGGGAACTACTTAACTGATTGTGATAAAACTTGCTCTTTTGACACATACATCTATGTTGTGGAAGTGTTAGTCATTATAAAAATAATGAGTACCATATTAGTAATCCTCGAAAAACGTGTGGTCCAATGTAAACTAGTTACCTATATATTTTTTTGTATAATAATAATAACCGGGAAACACCGAGCAGTGCAAACGTCGTTTCTTAATATAAGATTTTATTTCGATTATTTTTAAATAAATCAGCTCAAAAACACACAAAAACTATTTAATCAACCCAGTAAAGTATTTATTACATACAATAAACTATAAAAAACGCCATAAATCAGAATATCTACAAGAAAACAATACAAAATAGAAAAAGGAAAATGGCATACGTCAAGATGAAACCGCACGAACAACAGAAGTGCACGAAATAAAGTATTATAACTCGAAGCAGAGCCTAGTTACAACTACAAGCACACCTTCTACCCCCGGACTCGTCGCAACGCTCCGCCTCGCCACCTCCAGGATCACCAGTAGTTGTTGAGGAGACGTGCTCATCGAGCGACGAGTACTTCTCTCCGCCGTCTTCGCCTCCACCTGTACGTCGGCGAGGGAGAGGCCGGCCGCCGACCGGCTTGGGGCCGGCCTCAAACAGGGCCCCCGCTCTCGGTGGTGATGTGCGCCGCATGCGATGGACGACATATGCGACTCTGACTGAGGGGGGAACTAACCTTACTGTGTACCGTGAACGGATGCTGCCACTGTTTCAGGTGCTTCAGCCGACTGTCAACGTTACGGCTCAACGATTATCGGACCATTCAGCGCTGGGATCTGCTGGATGAAGCCGCACTTGAGAAACTACGCTCGGAGTATTCCCAGACTGGCCTCGATATCCCTGCCCCGGTACAGGTTTCTACAAATGTATTTGACTGTGAAACTACGGGGCCGAATGCCGCGGCTAATATGGTAAGTACTCAGTACAAAGAGGAGGTGAAGTTCGGTTTGGAATGTGCGCTGCATGAGTATCGGTTCACGCCCCACAATATTAGGCCTCGCCTGCCTCGCTATGACTATGCATAGACGCAACATTGCGCTGGTTTGCGCTCTTGATTCGCTATTGCCTACTTACCTAGACAATAGCGAAGACCTCGGTGATACCCATTCAATCTTGCGGCATTTATTTATTTATTGCGGCATTCGTATAGCAGGTGTTAAGCCTATAATAGAAACCCCTGCTATACGACCAAGGTGTGCCGTACCGGCTTGGCAATGCAGGATTGAGCGTCGTATTGCCGAGGCAAGGGTGTTCATCGGCAAGTTGTCTTGCTTCAACACTCGCCCGAGAGTGTAGCGCTTTATGAAACGGGCAACCTTAGGGACTGAGATTAGTCCTCAGGATTATATGTCGCGTGTCACAGAGCGCATCGACTTCCTGAAGCAAAAAATCTATGCCCTTGCATAGATTTTTTCAAAGAAACCAATTCACAGGTACAAAAAACCAAGCAATTATATTGAACAAGTGCTGACTTTCCTAAAAAAGACTTCTTTCTTATTATTGTTGTGTCACTATATATATATATAATGGTATGAGAAATTTAATGAATAATATGCTAATCCTTATCACCATTATCCTTATTGTATGATCATATTTATATCATGCACCAAAATATTGCTGGTCGGTTAAATAAATCAGATTTATTGACAGTTCACATTCAAGAATTATTCACTAAACATATAAAAATTTATATTTTATGCATAACTGAGCATTTCATGATGTCTGGTTACGAGAAATTATTATGCATTCCTAATTATAAATTAGCAGCATGCTACTACAGGGGGGTAATGGGGGAGAACGGATTTAACATCTTTCCGGCCCCAACTGTCAACCTCACCTGCACGCGCGGACAACATACATCATCCGCGGCGGTATTTATATATCGCGGTCCCCCTGCTAGATAACAGACGAGGCAATGGCGACCGAGCAGTGGCGGTATAACCACACTCCTGACCAGAGGTCAGAAGAGGCTACAGGGGCCTTGGGGTACAAATAACCTCTAAAATAACTGGTGCAGAAGGCAACGGAAAACCACTGCAACTAATCTCCCGAGAAAATCGTTATTAAAGTAGACACAGAGAGATCACGATTGCCATGCGAACCGCCTAGCGAGCGGCGCCGCGCCGCGTCCGGGGCGTGCGGTGAGAAATGGACTACCGGCCATGTTGGAGTAGGAGACCAGGCTCCGCATGGAAAAAATGCTACTGGAAACTCCATCAAGTTGCGAAAAAGCCAGAAGATAGGCACGTGGAATGTTCGCGGCTTGTTAAAACCCGGTAAATTTAACATCGTGGAGAGGGAAGTCACCAGATGTGATTTATGCATTTGTGGTCTATCTGAAACCCACTGGAGAGGCAACGGGCATTTCCTTACCGACGCCAATACAGTCTATCATCGAGAAGTCGAGAGAATTCAATAAGCCCTTATTCATTTGCTTTGTTGATTTCTCCAAAGCATTCGATTCGGTGAAATGGCCGGTATTATGGAAGACCTTGCTAGATATGGGCACACCAAAACATCTTGTTCACCTTTTAAGATGCCTATATGAAGAAGGCACAGCCTCAGTGCGCACAGATGATGTCTTTTCAGGTGATTTCCATCCTAGTGCCGGAGTACGCCAGGGATGCATAATATCCCCGCTCTTATTCAACGCCTACACAGAGCTGATAATGCACATCACTTTGGAGCACTGGACGGACGGAGTAACAGTTGGTGGATACAAGATTGCAAACTTGCGTTACGCGGATGACACCACCTTATTTGCAACCAGTTCACAACACTTGGATGAGCTACTGTCAAAGATGGAACGAGTGAGCCGTGAGTTTGGACTTAAAATTAATCGCAGCAAGACCAAGGTAATGATTGTTGACCGTGCCAGAAATAATTCGCCTGAAGTGACACAAATCGCGAATTGCACTGTAGTCCAGTCTTATATCTATCTTGGAGCTCTGATTACTAACAATGGCGGATGCATCGATGAAATCAAACGACGTATGGGCATCACAAGAACAGCGATGGACAGGATGCGGAAAATATGGAGGAATAGAAACATTACTAAAGCTACAAAGACCAGGCTTGTGAGGACACTTATATTCCCCATATTTCTTTACGCGGCTGAAACGTGGACTTTGCGAGATGTGGAAAGACAGAAAGTGGACGCTTTAGAAATGTGGTGCTGGAGAAGAATGCTTGGGGTTTCATGGACCGAGTTTCGCACGAACGTCTCGATACTTCAAGAGCTCGGTATCAGGTAGCGTCTATTTTCGACAGTACAATCTCGCATCCTAACATTCTTCGGACATGTTTCTCGGCGTGACAACCTATCCATAGAACGCCTTGTCGTCCAAGGAAAGGTGGAAGGCACTAGACCGCGCGGAAAGTCACCCACGCGATGGACTGACCAGATCAAGTCAGCCGTTGGAGGTTCATTGAACGAGTGCAGCAGGATGACCTCTAGTAGGCAGCAATGGCGAAACATCGTGAAGCGCATCACATCTGCCCCCTCCAATAATACTACAAGTTCATAGCGATCACGACCGCTCTGTCAAGAGCGTACCGGCTGAGAAGAAGCATGCTACTCTAGAAATAACATAAAACGTGGAGGAGCGTGCATTTTGATAAAACAAGGGCTCGAATACAAGGAAATACCAGACGTCATAAGACACTCAGTAGCAGGTATAATTGAGTGTTGTGCTATATTACTTAATTAACAAAATGTCATAGTCCTGTGTATACGAGTATACAGACCTCCCAAAATGTGTAACTTAAGCAAATTTTATGAAAATACCTTATAATAATAATAGATAGTAAATAATAGATAGTATCTTAAAAATTATATGGGGACTTCAATATCAATACAATGATAAAAAATAGATTTACTTTGGAATTTGAATGCTTTCTTTTGAACTATTATCTCAAATTAGAAATAAATGTTCCTACCCGGCTCAACAGCAATACTAGTTTAGATAACTTTGCTCACAATTTAAAGCTAAAATGCAAATGGGAAGTACCAGATCTGGCGTCGTCCGATTACACTGCACAAATCCTAAAAATTAAGATAAATAAATCGTGTCATATAAAATCTTGGCGTAAAAGTGTACGAGATATATCGAATTAAAATCTATTAAAGTTTAAAAACTATCTGCTATCACTAACTTTTTCAGAGGTATATAATACTGAGGACCCAAACTTGGCATATGACACGTTTTTAGAATTATTTCTTTTACTATACAATTTATTCCCCAAAAAATATATAACTGTAAAATTTGGAATAAAATTTGGTATTCGTGTTTGTAGTAAAAGACGACGCTATCTACTGTGGCAGCAAAGAAAAAAACCCACAGAAGAAAATAAACAAAAGTTTCGTAGTTATTCTAGAAAGTTTAAAAAAATTGTTAAGCTAACACAAAAAGCCCAAAATAACCACTCACTTCTGAACTCAAAAAATAATCAAAGACAGCTTGAAAAATAATAAATAACAATAACAATATTAATGAACCTATCTCTAGAATACATAAACATGATATAATATTAACTAACCCTCAAGATATAGCCGAATCATTTAATGATTTCTTTATTGATGAAGTCTTAAATTTTCAAAAATCTACGTCACATCGTGTCAAGCGAATAAATCATAATCCTAATTCAATTTTATGTCCCTGATCGTACCGCAAGACGTATCAAGGGTAATTAGGTCTTTAAAAAATACAAAGAGTTTTGGTTACGACGGTATTTCAACAAAAGTCACAAAATTCGTCTATAATGTTATTTCTGGTTCTTTGAGTCACGTTGTTAATTCAAGCATATGTTCTGGAGTATTTACTAAAAGTCTCAAAATCGTAATTGTAGAACCTCTTTATAAAAAGAATAATAAAGAAAATATGTCTAATTACAGACCAATTGCACTTCTTCCCGTGTGCTCTAAAGTAATGGAAAGAATCATACATAATTATACAATTTTTTGACAAAACTTAACTTACTTTGTGACCAACAAAAAGAATTTCGGAAAATAAAAATACAAACATGGCTATTTTCGATTTATTAAAAACTATAATGGTAAATGTAGATAAAAACGCCCGACTGCGCCATTTTTACGCATATGACAAAGGCGTTTGACTACGTAGATCATGAGACACTTATACACAAACTTAACGCTTACGGGATTCGAGGAATCGCTTTAAATTAAATTAAATCCTATCTTAAATGACTGTATACAATATACCGAAATTTCTCATGTATGCTCGATTACGAAACGTGAAATAGAACTCAGATCTTCTCACAGAAATATAAATTTTGGCGTCCCACAAGGAAGCGTCCTCGGTTCGCTTTTATTTTTACTTTACATCAATGACCTACCACTCCAAGTAGACCATCAAGTCATATTGTTTGCTGACGATATATATTGTGTACAGCACTAATCAAATGCACCAATAGAGAAAACTACAAAAATGATATAAATAGCGCTCTTGAATCCATAGTTAATTGGCTTAATTACAATAACCTATTAATAAACTTAAATAAAACAAACATCATGCATTTTTACCAACGAATTTATCCCGAAGAATTGAACGTGAAATATAATGGACACCAGATAGAAAATGTCAAAGTAGCTAAATTTTTGGGAATTTTGATAGACAGCCAATTAACATGGAAACCTCAAGCTGAACACATTTGTAAAAAGTTAAGTACTTACGCCTATATTTTGTACAACCTAATAAAAAAAAGTGAATATTAATGCAGTCCTTATTGCTTACCATGGTCTTGTGATTTCAACTTTAAGATTTGGCATTATATTCTGGGGCAATAGCAGTGAAAGAGAAAGCATTTTCAAAGCCCAAAAACGATGCATTAGATCAATTTTTAACCTGCAGGTTACAGATAGTTGTGTTCCTTAGTTTAAATTAAATAAATTGTTAACTTTTCCATGTTTGTACATTCTAGAAAAAAAACATCTTTGTAAAATCGCATCCGCATTTGTTTCCATCGATAAACTAGACAATTGTATTAGTTCTCAGTATCAATATTTATTGCACACAGGTGGCTACTACACCACACTGTTAAAAAAAAGTACCATCTGTATGGCACCCACGGAACAGAAAAAATAAGTGGAAGTGCGAAGTGGGCGTGGCACGCGTGCCACAAATAAGCGTTGCTGCGCTTTTTGGTCCCAGTCGTGTTCTAACATCGCGTCGAGTTGGTAGTCTTGCGACAAATTTGTTTTTACCTAACTATGCCGTATTGCTCCATTTTGGAGTGCAAATGATAGCAGGAGAAAAAATCTTAAAAATGGAGGTGTTTCGTACCATCGATAAGTACCATTTTATTTGTTTTCTAATAAAATCTTAGATAATTTCATTTCACTAATAATTTAAAAGAACGCTTAGTTAAATTCAACCTTATGCCATTAAATTAAAGTTTAATTTGGATTGATTGTACTCACTATTTCGTTCTCGAATGTTTTTCGCTACTCAATTTGTGATGTAGTCGGGTCGGACGTTGGTTTTATCGATGGGTATCGATTTAATAAAATAATTTTATTATTTAGTACATTATAAGGTTGCATAACATTCATAAAAAATGTAATCAAACTTTAACAACGTAATTATTATAATTTTAATAATGTTTGAGACATTGCATGGACCAACCGGTCATTTCAGTGTGTAAGATCATTCAAAAACCGTCATGCCGGTTCCCGCCTCAATGGCAGCATAACAAACATTTCAACGCCGCTCTAGTGCCACTGGCCAATTCAACGTTTTCGATAATTTCAAATTAATTTTATTTATAAAGTTAGGTGTATTTAGGTTTTCCCTTTGTATGGCATCTTTAAAAATAACGCATTTTAAATTTTAACCCAAGCATGTAAGATTTTTGTCACAATTAATTCAGTATTGCGCATTTAATTCTTGTTATATGTGAATTTTCTCATGGTAATTCTGAAAACATGCAGCAGGTAAGTATTTATTTATTTGACATTTATTAATTTATGTAAAAACATTTATTTAAAGCAAGGATTTTTTTGTGATACAGACCGGTAAGGCCCTACTGGGAATCCACATACGAATATTTGTACCAACTAAACCCAATTCCATCAGACACCACTAGTTATTCGTACTAGCACGAATAAGCTAAAAAATACTCTTTCATTTAGGAAAAGAGTATTTCTAGTAGTATTATAAAACATATTCGTACAACCGGTGCCTGACGGTTACCGGCTTTGGGTCCGACTGGTCAGTGAATGGTGTAATTATATATTTTATTTTTAAATAATACTACGTAATTCTTCTTACAGTTTTACTGAACTCCCAACAAATCTTATTTTTTCGAATTAAACTAGCAATCGGGTATCTATCGAAATCGATAATGTAATTCAAAATTCAATGTGTTCTGCACTGGTCGAATAGCAATAAATACAGACTTATGACACGATTGTCAACCTTATGGCTAAAGGAATTGAATTCATAATTGCTTCGACTAAGAATACTGCCATCTATGGTCGAGTAGCAGATTTAATTCGTCAATCGAATCTAGTTTGACTTATGATTACAAAACGTTGTAAATACTTTCTACGATAAAGCAACATAGATCCTATGAATAGAATATGAAGGTTTATTTCCAGATGTAGGATTCGTGAGTTATGCTAGTTATGAGTAAAATTAAAACGACGAATCAAATGAATTGTTTATTTGTAGTTCATTAAATGAATATCGGTTATATGTATGAGTTTTTTTCTGTTCCGTGATGGCACCAATGATATACAATAAATTACCCAATAATCTAAAGCAACAGCCATTAAAAATATTTAAACAACAGTTAACCGATTTATTGTTAAAAAAATGTTATTGCACTATAAACGATTTTATAAATGATGTACTATGATGCTTATATTACTTATAGAAATTTATTTAAGACTTTACATGTAAATGTTTGTATGCCGAAAGGTAGAATGTACAAAGATTCATGAACTTACTGTTGTTACATCTTATTGTTACCTACATTCTGTACAAATAAAATATTCTTATTCTTTGAGTTATTCTCTTTTGGTTCCGGTTGTTTCCATCTTATGCCGGTATTAGAGGATACAATTCTATTTCATCTACATACTCTCAAGTCGTAGGCCATTGGAGCTGATGATATATCACTGAATATGATTCTGATGACCCTGCCTAACTCACTCTCTGCTATGACTGCTATAATAAATAAGTCCATAGTTAGCTGCACTTTTCCTGATCTGTGGAAAACGGCTTCAAACCAATTGCTAAATTGAAAAAGCCAATCCCTCTAGTATCAAGGATTTGCGACCCATAAGCTTATTGCCATGTTTATCAAAACTTTTAGAAAAAGTCTAACATTCAAGAGATAACCTAACCTAGAAGAGTCTAACATCCTCCCTGAGATGCAGTCCGGTTTTAGACGAGGGCACAGTACTTTCACAGCACTTATAGATGTTACAGACAATATCTTAGCAGCAAGAGACAAGGGTATGGGTACAGTTCTTACCTTATTAGATTACACCAGCGCATTTGACACAATCAATGTTCCACTGTTGCTGTCAAAGCTTAGTTACTACGAGTGCGACATGGCAACGGTTAAATGGTTTCATAGTTACCTGAACAATAGGAAGCAATATATTCAACTGACTAGTGATATTGATGGCAGTAGGGCAGTATCTTCCGCAGGCGAAGTGACAAGAGGAGTACCTCAGGGATCAATCCTTGGGCCACTATTGTTCATTCTCTACACTAGTGATATTGTTACCACCATAATCCACTCAAAGTACCATCTTTATGCTGACGATCTGCAGACTTATACGTCCTTTTTGCCACAGGATTGTAATGAGGCCATTGCTGATATGAATGAAGACCTGTGTAGAATCCATGCATGGTCTCTGAAGAACTCGTTGGTCTTAAATCCTGCTGCTGCTCTAAGGACTATAGGTAATACAAAAAAATTGTGACAGAAAACCCGAGGTTAAGATGGCTGTGTGTTTCATAGAATGAGTACAGGAAGCCCGTAATTTAGGTGTCATTTTTGACTGTCACTTACATTTTGACTCACACATTGTAGAAGTTGATAGAAACTATTTTTATACAGAAGCCGGCCATACATCAGTGTCGATTTGCGCATAATGCTACAGAGCATTATGCGCAAATCGACACTGATTCAGCCGCATAATTCAGCTTGGATAATCACTGATATTATCCAAGCTGAATTATGCCGACACTGTTTATGGTACCTGTTTGCTAAGCCGTACAGAAAGGCTTTCAAATTCAATATGTTCAGAATGCTTGTGCTCGCTATTGTTTCAATGTACCTCCTCGTTCACATGTTTCCCCTTTCATCAAACGTGAGGGCCTGATAAATATGTCCTCGAGGGGCAAGCTCCATCTGGCAAGTTTAGTGTTTAGCGTGATAGGTAAAGGCAAACCAATTTACCTTTAAAAAAAATTATCATGGTCTAGGGTTTATAATAATAGGTATATCACAAGAGCCTCCGATTACCTCATGTCTATCCCAAAACATAAAACCGCAGTTTTTAAGAGTAGTTTTAGGTACGCTGCCTCCAGTTGTTGGAATGTTCTTTTGCCTCCGTTTCGTACTCTAAAAACGGTAAAGTGTTTCGACAAACACTACAAAAACTACCTACTGAAAACACAACTATGTACACCACTACTATGTAGCTCTATTATTCGTTTTATTATAAGTAATTATTTTTATATTTGTTTTCCATCACAAATTCAATGTTTTACGAGAATACCAGCGTTGTTTTCTGACTGCAACAATAGCTGACGTAGGTCATATTTGTACGGCACAAAATCCCTATATTCTATTTTGTTTATTTGTTGTTCTGTATGGGTTCTGTGTAATGTGAAAAATAAAAATTATTTTCTTTCTTTCTTTCACCTTAGTGAGTTGCCGTGTACTGTGGGAATGTGTTCGTGATATTTTTTGTAATATTTCGTGAAATATGTGAGTAATTTTTAATATATTATTATTAAATTGATAAATATAAGACTATTTATGTGTTTGAAGAAGAATTTGGACCTAAGTATAAGTAAATTTATTTTATTAGCAGTTTTTATCGCAAGTGTCGAGGTTCGTCGCAGTCAGAAGTTTTTCACAGTTTCATTGTAGTTTATTAAAATATATTGATTCGGCGATCATTTTACCTATAGTCATATCCGTTAATGGTTTGATTGCCAAGAGCCTCGACCAACGCCTTAAGAGGCTTGCGTTAGGCGGTTGGATCAAGGGCTTGATGCAGAAGGCAGTACTTCTGGACACGGCTCGCATTGAGACGAAGTTGCTTTCTCTGGGGCCGTAACCGCCGGTAGCTTGGTCTCTGTACCCGATGCCGGTGGGAAACTATTTTTTATATTTTTAAATATATTTATTTTTATTACTTATATTTAAAAATGTAATTTATATGTATTGTATTTTAATAAAGAGAATAATAATAATAAAAATGATTTATTCATTTAGGAAGCAAAATACTACACTTGTGAAAAGTCGATTCTACATTTACTTGTGTGGTGACACTAAATATATATAGTTATTTTGCATATGTGTAGTTTACATTTTATTTTATAGTAATGTATTTTATATAAATATCTAATATTATCGTAAATAAATTTATATAATTTAGGTATTTTATAACAATGTATAAATAAACCAATACTTAACGTAATTAAATATAGTCAATAAATAAATACTTTATTTTTGTATAAAATATAACTTCAACCGCTTAACGGACAAGCAAATCAGTTTTTGTTATTAGAGAATCGTTATCAGTTGGGCGGCCGGCCCACTCCGACCGGTTTGAATGATTCTAGAAGCTTGGAAGGATTTGCCACGGGTGCGAGCGAGTCGGCACGATCGGACGGTGCGCTCGCGCACCTGAGCCCGATCGGCGCCGCGCAGCTCAGTGTAAAAAGATTGTCAGTTCGTTCGCTCGCACTCTGCTTGTCCGCTGCCGCTAACTCGCGAAACAATAGACTTTTGCTTATGCTATATGCTGTAATCTATAGTGCTTATTTCCTACTCTGTATCTGTTGACTTTATCTCCTTCTTCTTCTTGTGTAGTGTACCTAATCTGTGATAATAAACTGTTCCTTTCTTCGTGTGTGATCTGAACTTTTACTGTTACCCTGCACTGGTACGTACTACTACACTTGTAATGCCTATTCGCAAACAATAGGTAAAGCCCGAGAAAAGAACAGGCAATAAAAACTCGTGGCCACTCTTTTCTATTTGCCAATGTTTACAATGTTTCCTTGTTTATAAACTGTTTATGCAGGTGAGGTGCTGCCACCATTATATTATACACCATTAAAAAAGAGGTCAAAAGTATTGGAAGAAGAGTACACGAGATTGGATATATCAGCCTCAATGGGCACAACATAGTACTCCTACTATCATCATCCACTTACGATGTAATAACTTTATGTGCTTAAATATTGGCTAATTTACTGCTACTTAATAATAAGTATACATGTATATATTTGTTGGAGAGCTGTAACAGTACGTGTTGAATACTACTTATTACTTTATAAATAGATGATGAACTTGGACTCGCCGAGTTAGACTGTCACGGTATAATTTGTTACTTTTGTGTTAATTATCATAAGTATTATTTCCTTTGCGTTTTAAATAAGTAAAATAATAAAAATGGAAACAGTAAATGGTTTTTTACGTATCCCCATAAATCCTTTTGTGTTTACCTTGTCGTGTGGTCACCCTAACCTTAGTACTTCTTGGCAGGATGGCGGTAAAAAACGGTAGTTTTTTATTCAGTCTAGTATATCAATCATTAGTAAAAAAAAAACTAAATGATAGACTATATTTGACTATATTAATGGCATTCGTTTATTCAACTTCCAAGTACTGCGTAAATAGGCTTTAGTTACGATTAACGTTTCAATTGAGGGACCACCTTTGATAGATTGTAATTTTTAAATGGCTGCTTTTTCAAACTAAAGATTGATTTTACAATTATTCAAGTACTTTTACTAATGCTAAATGGAATTTGGGATTCCCGTATTGGTATACGGGAATCCCAAATTCCATTTTTATCTACTCCATAATGAACATATTGTGATCAATTGAGGGACCACCTTTTCTATGCTCGTTCTTTCTATGCTGTGATCAAAAACGGTTGATATTTGGTAAATTAGTTTTAAAAATCTTTTACCAAAAGTTGTCATTCATAGCATTTGTACATTTTCAGTTAGTTATGACTGGTGCCAGTCAGTCACGATTGAGGTACCACTTTTTTACAATTATAACGATTTAAAAATTTGAATGGTTACTTTTACAAATTAATAGCTGTATTTACAATTGTTTGAGAACTTTTACTAAAGGTTGGCGCATTCAAAACTGAAATTGGACATATGGTCCCTCAATGGGAACGCGAGTAAAAAACTAACACACTAATATTATAAAGGCGAAAGTTTGTGAGTATGTGAGTGTGTATGTTTGTTACTTCTTCACGTCTAAATGGCTGGGGCGATTTTAATAAAATTTGGTATAGAGTTAGCTGACACCCTGGATTAACACATAGGCTAATAAACAGCGGGTAACACCGCGGGGCATAGCTAATATTGTATAAAAAACGGAATTAAGTTTTTCCAAACAAATACAACACTATTTAAAGATCTATACAACGTTGAGGTGCCACTTACATTTTCCAATTTGTTGTTAGCTGATTATTTATATGAGGATTTGAGAATAATTGTATTTTTGCAAAAGAAAATGGAAGAGGTTGAAGAATATTTCTTTGATGGAACATTTTACAGTACACCAAAGCCTTATTAGCGGCAACCTCCACACCTGTGCATATAATCCTATTGAAAATGATGTCTTTGTTACCATGAACAAGACAAAAAGAGACGTATGGAAGTCATTGGGATCAGCACAAGAAGCGTTTGAAGATAACTTTCCAAATTTACTATTATATATTTATTTCGTTTCGATCTTTTTCAATAAAAGAGACACTCTGTACAGAGCCATAAAAAGCCATCTTTGCACGAAAAAGCTTGTTTTTAACACTGTTAATAAAGTTTTTGTACCCATCTGGTACGTTGTCAAAAAAAATGTTATTAGTGAAGATGATGATGGTAACGACATCATTGTTTTAAACTCATTTTTTTGACCTTTGACATTGAATTAATTTTTTTCCTTACAGGGGAATGATGGGGAACTTCTTGACATTGTTTATAATTATGTTTTGAACAACTTCACAGAAATTCAGCTTGTTGGGACTTTATGTAACTTCGAATGTCTAAATTGACCGGACTATAGGTATTCATTTGTTCTCATTCAAGTGTGATTATGAAGTAGCACAATTAAATGCGTATCAAGCTGTATTTCCCAACGGCAAGCTAAGTGGGTGCTACCATCACTATAATGCGGCAATATTTAAAAAAGCCAAAAGTCTCCAAGCCAATTTGACTAGAGAAGAACGGATGGTAGTACGAAAAGTGGCAATTCTGCTTTTGCTACCAGGGAGCATGATTCCGGAAGCATGGTATCAAGTAATTGTATCAGACCCAATTACCACTCCTATGAAAGCATTCAAAAAATATTTCGAGAGTACTTGGTATTCTCACCTTAACCCGTCAATAATAAGTTGTGCCCACGAAAGGCCATCCCTTGACGGCAGTTGTTGTTTGGTACAACAAATGCCATCGAGGGATGGCATAGGCGTTTGCAAGTGAAAATTCCGAAAAGAATAAGTTTTATGTTTTTTATCTAAAATTTGCGTAGAGAAGCCAAATATTGTGACAGAAAAATTAGGAAAAGCTTTTTTGATTCTCCAAAAAGATCGATCGAGTCGAAGGAAACGCGATGATTCGTTGGACAAAAAATATAAAAAATATTTGGTACAACTTGAAAACGGCCATGCAACACGTATGGAATTTTAAATGAAAATGATTTATTCCAGATTATCCTTTTAAACATTAACATTTATTAAAAGAACAGTTTATAATCTATCATACGAAGTGTTTATATTGCCTTGTGTCAGTCCATAGTCACATATTGCATTTCATGCTGGGGAGGGGCTCCTAAAACCACTATAAAAACTTTAGAGATAGTCCACAGAGCAGTACTGAAAGTGGCTACTTTTCGTTCAATAACTTTCCCTACGAATGAACTGTACAATAATTGGAATATTTTAAATATAAGACAACACTTCATCTTACAAACAGTTCTTCTACAGCACCAACAAACGCCATATAAAATAATTGAAAAACGTAGAAAAGATAAAATCTGCTCTCTTCCACCTGCACGTTCATCTTTCATTAAAAGATTTTTCTATTTCCTAGGACCTTCTGTATACAACAAAATAAATAAACATGTCCCGGTTTATGGCTCAATGTATTACAATTCTAAGAAAATGTTTCACTCGTTTCTTCTAAAACATACGTACGACGAAACAGAAAAAATGGTCACTTAATAAAAATATACACACACATTATTTACCTCATAGGACTTACGGTAAATCAAACAATTACAACATGATCAACACACACACACACACACACCACATGCACACAAAACACACACACACACACACACACACACACACACCACATTCACACACACACACACATATAACATACTTCTTTTTTGTTTAAAAATTGTTTTTCAACTTTTGTAATTTTCTTTGTAACTTTTGATATTAAGTATGTAGTTGTTACAGTACAATATCTTTGTGCTGTATCTACAATCTACATCACAATCTTATGTTCCTTATCGCACGTTCAGTATCTATTAAATGTTTCTACTATCTGTTATCAACACGAAGTCGTTAGTATATAAGATGCACCTTTGGATAATTATAACCAGACTATACTACATCTTTTGTCTCATTTATACCTAATCATATACTGCCAAGAAGTTTGGCAAATTGGTGACCCCGACGAACGAATACGCAGCAAGAAACATGGCACAATCACCGTGCAAGGCGAACATAAATCAGCAAGGAACACTTGAAGTAGCTGCTGGCACCTCGGTTTTATCCCGCATTCCGGAATTTTGGAAAGACCAACCAAGATTATGGTTCACGCAACTAGAAGCCATATTAGCACCACAGAAGCAAGGAGACGAATACAAATACTGTACAGTAATAGCAAAGTTATCCAAGGAAGAAATACTACAAGTTAGTGACCTAATCACTTCACCACCGACTACAGATAAATACAAAAACATCAAGGAACGTTTAATTGATTGTTACGAAGAAACAGAACAGCGACAGTTTCAAAAATTAATATCAGAGACAGAACTCGGTGATCAAAAACCTTCGCAGTTATTACGTCAAATGCGAGTCCTCGGGAGAGGAAAAATCAGTGACGAAACAATTAAACTACACACATCAAAAGTGTCTAGGGATCAACATATATTTTTGCAATAACTTTTCTCCTGATTGATTTTTTTTTTTTTATTTCTTTAAGGATTCATCAAATAAAGTGTTTTCGTTTGTCACAGTAACGATAAACCAAGTCACCTTTGCATTAATAAAGAAATTTGCCATTTTCCTAATAAAGGGATTTTTGACATTTGAACCACTAACATTAAAGTTCGAATAAAAGACTGAAATAACAGTTTTCTTTAAAATTTTATTGGGTAACTTAAACAAGAAACATAAATAGAAGCTACAAATATAAAAACACAAATCAATTAATAAACATAACTAAAAACAAGCCACTTCTAGCACAGGTGAGCGTACTTTGACTTTATATTCGTGTTTATTGCTTATCTACGCCTGACGCTGTGTGACTGTGCGCCGTATGTTTTTACATTTCTACCCCCAACTGTTAACTTTCTCATTCGAATGTTTGCAAAATGTAAAATTATTATGTTCTCATGATAAGTGAATTGTTACTAGTTCTTAATGAGAATAAAGATCTTAAACCTTATTAATAATCCGTGTTTCTACCGCGAACACTAACAACACAAGAACATCGGTTTGGCATACTCAAAATGAGTTCATCCAAATCACGCTGTGGAATGGCCGCCCATGTTCGTTGCAACAACAAAAAAAGGTCTTCTTGCGACTGGATACCCTCCATATTCGGCAGAGCTCTTCTCTGTAGCATATCCCATGCATGCATGGGTTCAAGTCTGGCGACTGAGCAGGCCAGGGCAGGACATTGATGTTAGCTGCGGCGAGAGTCTGTCTTACAACTCTTGCGGTGTGCGGTCGTGCATTATCATGCATTAACTGAAATAAGGGACCGATTTGCACTTGTAGAGGAACGATGACGTCTGATACAATCGTCTCAGCATAAATTTGAGCGTTGAGGTTGCCTCTGATCCAAATCAACTCAGTTCTTCCGCCGATCCAAATACCCGCCCATACCATGATGGTTCCACCACTATAAGGATGGACTTCCTGGCAGGATTTTAATCGCTGTTGGCGTCCAGGGGTTCTCCAGTGTCGTATACGTCTTGTATCCGGTCTCATACCAAAACGAGACTCATCAGAAAAGCACACGAAACGCCATTGTTCTTCTGCCCAATTTCTGTGTTCAAGAGCCCATTGATATCGAATCCTACGATTGTGCATTGCTATAGGTGGTACCCGTAGCGGTCTTCGGGAATGAAGGTTCACTTCATGCAAGCGGTTTCTGACTGTTTGGTCGCTAATTAAGTTCCCTGAAGAGTGATGAAGCCTCACGGCTAACATCATGGCGGTTATTGTTGGACCTCTTCGAGTTAAGATTTGAATGTATCGGTCTTGTCTCCGTGTGGTGCAGCGATACCGTCCTCCATGGCGCTCAGCCACGGTACCAGTGCTTCGGTAACGTGTCCAAAGTCGACTGATAACACTCTGACTTGTATTCAGAGCTAAAGCCACAGTACGTTGCCGGGAACCAGCTTCTATCATTCCCACGGCTCTGAGCATTTCTTCCCTGCTTAAATGACGTCGCCGCTCCATAATAACGTTGGTTTTAATCAGTAGTAGGGAAACAGTAGCACTAATAATGTCTTCAATGCGTTGTATGTTTTTATAGGGAAAATATTGACAGCTGATTTTCATCTTTTACTCGAATTTGATTCACAGTTCCTGATTCAAATTATGAAATGCACCAAAAAGGATCCATATAAATTTATAAAATCATAAATTTATTACAAAGCCACATCTCAATCTCAAGAAATCCGCATAAAAATGCTTGATCCCTAGACACTTTTGATGTGTGTACTATGGTTCAGGCTTTTACCAACATCAGTTACTACGGTTCTAGCAGTTACGGAAGACATGGAAATTGACAAACTGAGCCAAATTGCAGACAAAATAATAATGAATTCAAAAGTAACCGAAATATCAGCTGTTAGCAACGACACTTCAAACGACAACAATACAGCATGCATTTTAGCCCAGCTAGCAAAATTACAGATAGATATTGACGCAATTCAGCAAGGTCAATATGGCTATCGACCCAACACGCACAATCATTTCAAGAAACGTCAACAATTCCCGATTATGAGGCCGAGAACAAACTATAGAGGAACAAATCGATTTTGTTACTAACACGAAAGATTCGGAAAATATGCAAAGAACTGCATTAAACCATGCGGTTGGAAACCAATGACTTACGTACGGAACCAGGGAAACGAATAAGAGCACAGACAACGGCGAAACTCTGTGCAATCCACCCATCTAATCGCCTCACCATTACCGACCGAAAAAGTGGTATGAAGTTTTTGATTGACACGGGCGCAAATATTTCAGTCATTAGCAAGCAACAGAGACATTCAATTTTACAAAATGAACAATACACACTATACGCTGCAAATGGGACTAAAATTAGGACTTACGGCGAGAAGACGCTTACCTTGAATTTAGGACTACAACGATGTTATAAATGGAATTTTGTAATCGCCGATGTTACACAACCAATAATTGGAGCAGATTTTCTAGAGCACTATAAACTATTAGTCGACATAGCAGGTCGCAAACTTATCGACAAAGTTACAGAGCTGACAACGCATGTAACTTCGGAAAAAGCGACACAACAAACAATTCGTACTATCGCAGTGGGAACGAATCCACGTATTACGCAACTTTTAAACAAATACGAAGACATCACGAAAGGGTCCTCTCTCCGCAATGCGCCCAAACATAAGATTGAACATCACATTATCACTACAGGACCACCCGTCGCAGCTCGGGCAAGACCATTACCTCCAGAAAAATACGACATAGCCAAAAAGGAATTTCAAAATATGATAGAACTCGGAATTTGCCGACCGTCAGATAGCCCATGGGCAAGTCCATTACATATGGTAAAAAAGAAAAATGGCGAATGGAGACCGTGCGGAGACTATCGAATGCTCAATAGCACGACAGTACCGGACAAATACCCACTACCAAGTCCTATTGGACTTTTTGAGTACTTAAGAATGCCTTTCGGATTACGCAATGCGGCACAAACATTTCAACGATTCATGGATTCCTTATTTAGAGATTTAAACTTCGTATTTATATTTGTAGACGACTGTCTCATCGCATCGGACAACGAAGATTTGCATTATCAGCATTTAGAAACGGTTTTCAAACGTTTACACGAGAATGGAATAACCATTAATCTCGAAAAATGCGAATTTCTCAGAAGGGAAATAGATTTCTTAGGTTATCATATAACGAGCCAAGGAATACACCCTACCGAAGAAAATTACAAAGCAATCATGGAATTTCCCAAACCGAAAACAATTCAAGAATTAAGAAGATTTTTGGGCATGGTCAATTTCTACAGAAGTAATATTCCACGCGCAGCGGAAAATCAAAGAATTTTAAACGAATATCTACATGGTTCAAAAAAGAACGATAATTCACCTGTTCCTTGGACAACGGAAGCAGACAAAGCTTACGAAAAATGCAAGGAAAGCATGAAAAACGCAGTGTTAACAACGCATCCTTCCCGCAACGCATCACTAGCGCTCATGACCGACGCTAGTGCTACTTGCGTTGGTGGAGTTTTACAACAAAAATCCGGACGCAATTGGGAACCATTAGGATTTTTTTCACAAAAATTGAGCGAAACTTAACAAAAATATTCTACGTTTGACAGAGAGCTGTTAGGAATATACATGGCCGTCAAACATTTTCACAGATTAATCGAGGGAAGAGAATTTACAATATTTACGGATCACCGACCTTTGACATACGCATTCTCCCAAAAACCATCATCAAACGATACACCGCGACGGGTCCGGCAGTTAGATTTCATTTCACAATACAGTACCAACATTCAACACATAAGCGGACGTGACAATATTACCGCCGATGCCTTATCTCGAATAGAGGAAATATACGTGCCATCACCTATCGATTACGCTGAATTGGAAAAATGTCAATCAACAGATAATGAACTAAGTAAATTACATGACAATAAAAGATTAAAATTCAAAAACATTACGCTTCCGGGTTCCACAATAAACATCACCTGCGACACGTCTACTGGAAAAAGCCGCCCCTACTTACCAAAGCATTTTCGCAAACAAATTTTCGATACCATTCATGGTATGAGCCATCCAGGAAAAAGAACTACGAGAAAAATGATAACCCAAAGGTATTTATGGCCGTATATGAACAAAGATATCAATAATTGGTGTAGATCATGTATAGCCTGCCAAAAATCAAAAATACAACGACATACGATATCACCTCCTGGTACATTTATGACAGCGCAACGTTTTGAACATTTACATATTGACATCGTCGGACCACTTCCGATTTCACAAGGGAAGAGATATTTAATCACAATCATAGATAGTTGTACGTCATGGCCCGAAATATTTCCGGTAGAAGATATAACTGCAGAAACAGTAGCCAAGACACTTTTCGAAGGATGGATTACTCGTTTTGGATGTCCATTGCGCATTACTACGGATCAAGGCCGACAGTTTGAATCAAGAATATTTGAGTCACTCTCACAATTTTTGGGAATACATAAAATTAGGACAACACCTTATCATCCACAATCCAATGGAATGATAGAGAGATTTCATAGAACTTTAAAGGCGGCGTTAATGACAAGAGAATCCAACGAAAATTGGGACAACGTACGAAGAGTTTGTAAAACAAATTCAAAAGGACATCACACAAATGACATCAATTCCGAAAAGAAAAAAACACAATCAAGCTATATTTGTGCATCCCGAACTCAAAGAATGCTCACACGTATTTGTTCGGTGTGATAGAATTAAGAAAGCCCTGACACCGCCGTATGAAGGACCCTACCCAGTAATTAGTAAAACAGATAAAACATTTTGCATTAGAATTAGGGATAAAGAGACAGTGATATCAATTGATAGATTGAAACCAGCTTTCATGATCAATGACGAATCAAACTACGTGCCAGATTCAAAGGATTGCGACAGGCATTCACACACGTACACTACACGATCGGGACGTAAAGTAAAGCCAGTAGTACGTCTATAAAAAATCGCTGATATAAGCAAGCTATTCGTATATATATTAACATAGATCTTAACATATACCATTAATTCACAACTACTCGTAACAACAAGACATCTAAAATGGGAAATCAAAGTTCTAAGGACCAGATAACATACAATACGGACAATTGCCTCAATCAAAACGAAGCGGACCAACTCCGTAACCTGATCCAGGAGGACTTACGGTGGACAAGAAATGTTGCAATGGGACAGATTATTTTAACAATCGGCGTGATCCTAATTTACGGCATAATGAAAACACTGGACAGAAGAATGAAGAGTTTAACGGAAAAAAATAATAAACACTCGTGCAACAGCTAAGTCAAAATTACAGACGTCAGCAAATCACACCACAACAGGCGTCATCAAATTCCACCGCGTACAATAGCATTATTATTTATATACATTGTTGGATGTTTTGTGTAACGGTGTAGAATGTCAATGTGTTGGACTGTTCGGGAGACTCTTCAAGTAAAGATAGTTTTGGTACAAACTATAATATTTTAACAAACACTTTTACAATCTGTATGACCGTTAAACTTATTAAAGCGTGTGCGCTTCGCTGTGGTCTCTGTAGCTCTGCGTAATGGCGGCGCCGGCGTCCCGTTGTTCGTGCCTCGTTCGCGCGCCGTCGGTCGTACTCGGTCTTTTGACCCCGCCTACCAGTGTGGCCAGCGCAGCGGCGGCAACAACCTCCCGGCCCTTGAAGGCCTATGGGGCTTCAAGCCCTGTAGTGCCCTCGTCCAGCAGAGGGCATAGTCTTGTGATGGCACGGCGGATGGTTCCCTTGGTTGTTTCCACGTCTGCAACCCTGCTGCAGCCGTCTGTTCCAGGATAGAGTTGCTTGATCCTACCAAGCGGCCATTTGAGTGGAGGATTGTGCTCTTCCTTGATCAGCACAAGTTGTCCTGGTTTCATGTTAGGCTTCTTCACAAGCCACTTTTTGCGCTGCTGAAGTTCGCAAATGTATTCTTGGCTCCACCGTGACCAGAAGTGCTGACGCATTTGTTCAATTTTGGCGTAGCGATGCAGGAGATGAGTCTTGACTTCTCGCAAGTCTGGAGCTGGTAGTGACGTCAATGGTCTTCCAATGAGGAAGTGCCCTGGGGACAAAGGGGACAGGTCGTGAGGATCGGATGAAATTGGATAGAGGGGCCGAGAATTTAATATTGCCTCGACCTGGACGAAGACAGTAGCAAGTTCTTCAGCAGTTAAGTGTATATTCCCCACAATGCGTTTAATATGAAACTTAGCCGACTTTATACCAGCCTCAAAAAGCCCACCATAGTTTGGGGAGTAAGCGGGTGAGAATCTGAATTGTATGCCTTCGCCAGAAAAATTGTCTGACACAGAGTCACTTAATTCGGTAAGAAACTTTCCTAACTCTTTACTAGCTCCTACAAAGTTTCTACCATTATCAGAAAAAATCTCGAGAGGTTTTCCTCTTCTTGATATAAATCGTCTAAATGCTAAAATGAAACCTTCAGTGCTTAAATCACTCGCAAGTTCTAAATGAACTGCCTTTGTTTTAAAACATACGAATAGACACAAATATGCTTTCAGTAACCTAGCGCCGCGGCCCTTCTTATTCAATATATAAAAGGGCCCAGCATAATCTGTTCCTACAATTTGGAATGGAAACCCTGGCGTTATACGCTGAGATGGCAGACTTCCCATAATTTGACCAGCAACTTCTCCTTTCACGCGTTTACATACTACACATTTTCGGTAGGTCTGCCGTGCTAAGTGTCTTCCTCCTAGTGGCCAATACATTTCACGTATGCTTGAAAGGAGCAGCTGTGGGCCTGCATGTAATAATTGTATGTGAAAATGTTCAAATAAAAGTTTGGTTAAATAGTGTTTTGAATCGAGAATCACGGGATGTTTTTTATTGTAATCGTACATAGAATTATTTAACCTGCCTCCTACGCGCATAACACCCTCTGCGTCAAGATATGGATTTAGGGTTAGAAGTTTTGACTTAATATTAATGTGCTTACCCTGTTCTAAAGAATTTACTTCATTTTCAAATGAACATAGTTGTGCAAGGGAAATTAACATGACATCAGCTGTTTGCAATTCCTTAACGGTTAATGAACCTTGTATCTTATTATTAGAATTTTTACAATTGTGTATAAACCTGAACATAAAAGCAACTGTTCTTCTTAATTTGTTAAACTTGGAAAATTTTTCAATGTCTATAACATCTTTGTTAGGTTGCTTTAGTGTTACAGTTGCTACCTTAATTTCAGGTAAATCTAGGCTTAGCTTTAACAACTGAGAAGGCCAATCTGTCTCGCTGTGGAGCAGGAAGGATGGCCCATTCCACCATAACTTGGCTTCAGGCAACTCTTCCGGTGACAGACCTCGTGAAGCCATGTCTGCCGGATTCTGAGCGGATGGAACATATCTCCATACCCCACGACGAGACAAATCAGCAATTTCTGTAACACGATTTGAAACAAAAGTTTTTAATTTTGCAGGTGTAGTAGTTTTTAACCATGACAATACTATTTGTGAATCAGTCCAATATATGTATCTACTAATGTTGCAACGTAAAGCTTTCGTGACCTTGTCACAAAGGCGGCTCCCGAGGAGGGCACCACATAATTCTAATCTCGGTATTGTAGTGGGCTTTAGGGGTGCAACCTTAGCCTTAGCGCATAGAAGCTTAACTGAAACTACACCATCATCATTAATACTACGGATATATATGCAGGCGGCATATGCCTTTGTCGATGCATCGCAAAATACATGTATTTCTATGTGATTTGGTTCACCACCCATACAATAACGATCAATTTCAAAGGATGACAGTGACTGAAAACCCTTAAACATTTTTTGCCACAAATTTCTAATGTGAATAGGTACATCATCATCCCAGTGTAATTTTAATGACCAAAGTTCTTGTAATAAAATCTTCAATAATACTGTGCAGACACAAAAAATCCCAAGTGGGTCAAATATGCTTGCTACTAGTGACAAAATGACACGTTTTGTGCACTTGTTAGTTTCCATATTCTGTTGTTTATAATCAGGTAACTTTACCATTAATTTGTCTGTGGACGGGTTCCACTTTATGCCTAGAGTAGTACATTCTTTAATAAATTCAATGTTGCTTTGGTCATGAAACATTTCATCATTATTAAAAAGGTAAGCACAATTTGATTTAATTTTACGTAGATTCATTTGAGCTGACTTTAATGTGTTCTTTATAGATTCAAGTATGTATTTTAATTTTTCAGGATCCTGATGACCAGTACATAGATCGTCGACGTAAAAGTCGTGTTTTATTATAGTGGTGATGCATTCATCATCACAAGAATCAGCTAATTCGAATAAACATCTGACACTTAGAAATGGTGCCGAAGAAGTTCCGTACGTGACTGTATTTAACTGTAAGTATTGTATAGGTTCATTTTCATTATTTCTCCAAAGAATCATTTGTAAAGGTCTATGTTTTTCTTCGACAACTATTTGACGGTACATCTTTTCAATATCTCCTACTAACAAAAACTTATGCTGACGACAGCGAACGAGTATTGAAAAGATGTCTTCCTGAATCGTAGGCCCTACCATCAACATATCATTGAGTGAAAGACCTGAAGTAGTCGGAGCCGAAGCATCAAAAACAACACGACAATTTGTTGTTTCACTTTCACGTAAAACAGGATGGTGAGGCAAATAATTCGCCACGTCAGGTCTCTCAATCTTTGACAAATGTCCCAAGTTTTTGTATTCTTCAATAAATTCGCTATATTGTTGTTTGACATGAGGTTGCCGTCGAAATCGTTTTTCCAACTGGAGTAACCGTTTGAATGCCATTGGAAACGAATCACCCAAGTCCTTTGGATCACCCTTCAACGGCAAACTCACACAAAATTTACCATTGTTCAACCTATGAGTATTTTTTACAAAATGATCTTCGCACAATATTTCTTCTTGACTCCAGGGTAACTTGGGGGGTAACTCCTCAAGTTCCCAAAATTTGCTTAACTGATTTTTTATTTCCTGACTAAAATTACAGTTTATATTGTTACCCTTGTCATAACTGGTACACATCGTTGGACCAACTACTAACCATCCTATCAATGAATTGTGTAACATTGGTTTGTTGTGTCCGAGCTTTATTTGACCTGCTATAATGAGATCCCAAAACACGTCTGCCCCTAGTAACAATTCAACTTGAGAGGGACGATAAAATGTCGGATCAGCTAATTGTATGTTTTGTGGAATATCCAAGCTTATGATATCCACTTCCTCAGAAGGTAAGTTTGTAGAAATTTGATTTATTGTTAAACAGTTTATTTGTTTTGTGAACTGTTTAATTTTCAGTGTAATTAAACACCTTTCCATTGTATTGAAACACATGTTGTTGATGCCTGTCACATTAACTGATGGTACCCTTTGACTCAGAAGCCCTAACCTCTGTTTTAATGAATTAGTTATGAACGATGACTGACTACCTGAATCTAACAAGGCCCGTACCTCATGGCACTGATTGGTTTTCTCATCCATGATTTTAACAACTGCTGTTGATAACAAGACCTGACTTGCTATACAGGAGGACAATGAAACCGAATGTGCATTCATGTCATTATTATTTGGATTGTTAGTGTTTGTTACCTCACTAACTTCACTGATTTGAACAACATTGTTAGCCGTAACTGGCTTGTTCCTATGAATTAATGTATGATGTCTACGACCACATTCTCGACATGGACCTAATCGACACTGACTTGCAAAATGACCACCACGAAAGCAATTTGCACACAATTTCAACCTTACAACTTCAGCATAACGCAATTCAGGAGACATATCAAGAAACCTTTTACATGCATATATACGGTGTTCACCGCTGCATAATAAACATTTCAAATTTGATACACTTTTACCTGACTCAGAAGTAGAAGCCACAAATGATTTTTGTTGTTTATCTAATTTTTTGTTTGTTTCAGGTTTTATAGAGGGAGAGCTGGTTCGGTTTATGGATTCTAAAACGTCAGCCCTTTTCCTTAAAAAATCCTTAAACTCTTGCAAAGTAGGTGAACGCTGACGGTCTTTAACTTCTTCCCATTTACGCAATGATGCTGAATCTAATTTGTTTGCAAATATATGAGTGATTAATGAATCCCAATTATCAGTGGGTTCCCCTAGTGTGTTGAGCGCTCGTAGATGCTTTGTTATGTGATCAACTAAGTTTCTAAGTAATGTATCTGATTCTTTGTGCAATGATTCAATACCTAACAAATCCTTAAAATGATTAGTAATTAGTTGACCTTTGTTATCAAATCTATCACTTACAAGTTGCCAAGCTACTTCATAGTTATCGTTAGAAATTTCCAAAGACTTTATAACAACCAAAGCACTACCCTGCAACGAGGAGCGCAAATAATGAAATTTACTTATACCGCTTAGTTTTCTATTATCATGTATTAACGATTTAAAAATGTCTCTAAACTCGAGCCATTTACTGTAATCTCCATCAAAAACAGGCAGCTGTATCAAGGGTAACTTAACATTTACGTTTTCATGACTACAAGAATTTACTTTACTTTTAGAAAGGTTCTCATCAGCGTCACTAAACTGTTCTTGATTCAGCTGAGCTGCTTCTTGAGCTAAGGTAATCAAAGAATAAAACTGATTTTCTATTTCAGAACGTTCAACAAGTTGACCATCGCTGTCATCCGATAAAACTTCTATTCTACTCTGAATTGTGTCAAAATCGTTAAATAAAACCTCAAACTTGGATAATCGTAAACATAATTCTTTAACGCGGGTTTGTGATATATCTTTAAAATTCTGAAAGTCATTGAAATAGTTTCTAAACACTGTAATTCTTCCTTTTATCGTGCTTCGTTTTTTGATTAAATCCTTTAGTTCTGTGTCAGACATTATCGTTGGCAAATAAATGAAAAAAAACCATAAATACCGTTTTGTCCGGCAAACCTGAACAGATTCTCACTCGCCACTCACGCCCTCTGGTGTGACGCGTAGCTGGTATCCGACCGCGTCGTTCCTGGCGTCGGCGCTGGCTGCTGGCGCGCTCGAAGCTTCTGGAATTGCGTCCTTGAGGTGAAGTCGACCTGCTGTCTCGCCCTGGATCCTCTTCTTGGCTCGGTTTTTTCTTGAACGCCACGTGTCCGCGCGGCGTCCTGTCACGGTCGCCAAACTTTCTTGTTGGATGTTTTGTGTAACGGTGTAGAATGTCAATGTGTTGGACTTTTCGGGAGACTCTTCAAGTAAAGATAGTTTTGGTACAAACTATAATATTTTAACAAACACTTTTACAATCTGTATGACCGTTAAACTTATTAAAGCGTGTGCGCTTCGCTGTGGTCTCTGTAGCTCTGCGTAATGGCAGCGCCGGCGTCCCGTTGTTCGTGCCTCGTTCGCGCGCCGTCGGTCGTACTCGGTCTTTTGACCCCGCCTACCAGTGTGGCCAGCGCAGCGGCGGCAACATACATACATCAGCAAATAACTAATGACAGGCGTCATCAAATTCCACCGCGTACAATAGCATTATTATTTATATACATCAGCAAATAACTAGTAAGGTCTAGGTCAAATTTATATTGTAAACACTATTACCATAAATTTTTTTTTAAAGGGGGGTGTACTCTTACAGTACAATATCTTTGTGCTGTATCTACAATCTACATCACAATCTTATGTTCCTTATCGCACGTTCAGTATCTATTAAATGTTTCTACTATCTGTTATCAACACGAAGTCGTTAGTATATAAGATGCACCTTTGGATAATTATAACCAGACTATACTACATCTTTTGTCTCATTTATACCTAATCATATACTGCCAAGAAGTTTGGCAAATAGTCATAGATTTTATATTTTATTATAATACTAGCTGTGCCCGCGACTTCGTTCGCGTGGAAGTTGGGTTTATATTAAGGTAGTTTATGTTACAATTTAACTTCTGTGTAAAGCATATTGGAAACATGCTCCACAATGCTCTGTGGCATCTATGGATATAAGGGCCTAGCTCTAATCAGGGCCCGACCTATGGCAAGGCAAGCCAAGCAAATGCCCAGTGCAGCAAAATGAAGGGCGACAAAGTTTATGGCGTCAGACGGTTAGAAGACAAATTATAATAGTATTTTACCAAAATGATTTGCATCACATCAAATATTACTATTATCGGTTTCGGGTTAAATGAAGCCCGAAACCGCCCAAGTACTCGCGCGAAATAGGGCTAGTGTGAGATAAGTTTTTAAAAAAATATCCTGGTTTTAAAACATTGCATTCCCGCGGTACTGTGATGCGTGTTCAAACAAACAGACAACATTCAAACGTTTCTAAAAGATATAGTGAATTAGTATATCTTTTAGAAACGTTTAGTTTAAATACTAAACTACTGTCGTAGCCGAGTATAGAACAAAGTGTGCAATTAGAGAGGCCTATGTCCAGCAGTGGACTGCGATAGGCTGATGATGATGATGATGATGAACCTGTCGTTAATTAAGATTATCATAAATTCATATCCGTAAATAATATATATATAATACATAATCGTAAGAATTTCAGATTTATTTTTTAAATCAATTTACCTGATTCTGTTTAATTTGTATTTAAACGCCATGTATTTTCAAAACTGGATAAGTTTATTTTAATACTTGATGACTTTAAATTAAATTATACTTAAACTATCATGCATATTAAACGTAGGTAAGCAAGGTATTTAACCTAAACGCGATTAAGACCCGTAATATATATATATTCATAATAGTTGTGCCCGCGACTTCGTTCGCGTGAAAGTCGGGTTTAAATTAAGGTAGTTTAAGTAACGAAATAACTTCTGTGTAAATATGTTGGAAACAGTCCTGTTGACTAAATACTTACTAAATAAAAATTGATCTGTTCTATTCTTTTAGATAGTTAGTTTGGTGTGCGGCTTAAGAAGTGGGTTTTCTGTTGTTTTTGTTTCATTCTTTCAACGTTATACCTACTTATTACCTAATAATTTTTAATAGAATTTGTACGAAAATGTTGTTACTTCTCATGTGATCGTAAACTTGTAAAGCCTAAGTACTTAACTGTGATAGTTTTCCTTATAATTTTAGTATTTATACTACTACCCTGAATTTTTTCACATACCCAACATCAACCATTTAGCTGGCAGGGGGACACTTGACTCTAACAAAAATGTTCACTATAAAGCCTAATATTATACACAAAGGAATCCTTAAATCTAAAAATAGTCTTCACAAACCCTAAACGCTTTTTAAAAGACCTATCTAATGATACCACACACGATGGGGTAGGTAGGTGAGAAAAAAATCACATCCCCACTTTACATATAAGAGAGGTACCCTTAAAAAAATAATGATTTTCAAGATTTTGTTCTTTCACTTTATCGGCGTTAGTAATTTATTCATGCAAAAGTTGCAACCTTCTAGCACTAACAGTCTCTGAGCTAAGCTGCGGACGGACGGCCATAAGGGAACTATAAGGGTTCTGTTTTGTCATTTTGGCTAAAAATGGGGTGTATTTCATATAGTGTTACAACGCAATACTAATAATAAAACTGCTGTAACACTTTAGTAAGCAAACACAGAGCGTGTCATGTGTGTCATGCCCGCGAAAATGTCAGATATCCCTAAAGGTACGGTTGACAAACAACGACCCCCCTCCTCCCGTCACCCGAACTACTCACACTTGAACGATGTTGAGCCATTCATTATCGTTGAATTGATGAACACGTAATCTCCAACCATAACCCCAAAACATGATCCTCGATGCACCTGTGTGATGCGTGGTCAAACAAACGGACAGACAGACCAAACATTTCTAAAAATCATAGCAATGTGTTTCTTTTTAAAACTTCTTTTACTAAGTATAGAACATTATTGAATACAACGCCATCTACTTTCAAGAATGTTGCCGTTGTTTTGTTGTTCACAATTTGATTTCATAGATGGCGCTACATGTACTTTTTTTACGTGTGTAGTGTCTTTTTTTTAGACGAACACATCATTTCTGGAAAATGTCGAATACTTTTTAACTATAATGTAATATTGTTTTTCATTTCTACTACGATTATTTCATTACTCTCAGCAGTGCATGCAATACCTATAATTAATTGCATAATTTACTTGATTTTTAATATAAAAAGTAATAACCAAAGTAAATAAGTTACCTACGGTCGAAAAAATAACTAAAACATTCAGAAAAAATATTAAAAAAGGATAAAAACAATTTAAATAATAACAAAAAGAACATATTCAGACATCAGATTCGAGCCTGGGACTTCGTCGTCAAAGTCCGCTTGCATAGCTTCGAGGCTATACTGTTAGCTACTTAACACGTCAAAATAACTGTTCTTATGAAACTTAAAAATGTTGTGTTTAGCTCCTTTTAGTTTTAGCGTGAAGTTATGCATTCCACGGGTTACAATTATAGATAATGTCTAATTGTGGAAATTTTTGTGATAAACCATTATGGTGCGACAAAAAATACGTTGCTACTCGTTCCCCATAGACGTTAGCGTAATGATTCATAGTGTAAGTAATGTCCTATAGTATTTACTATAAAACTGCAAATTTTCATAAAGATCCGTCAAGTAGTTACTGTTTTATAACGAAAAATAGCTACAGACATTATCCCTTACTGCTTAGCTCCTATGGGAAAAAGCGTGATAATTTATAGCCTAAATATTAATCTGCATCTATTAGATTGCACGTGCAAAATTTCAACCGAATCTGTACGGTAGTTTTTGCGTGATGCGTGTTCAAACAAACAGACAGACAGACAGACAGACAGACAGACAGACAGACAGACATTTCTAAAAATGCAGCAAAGTGTTTAAATACTCTTTTCGAACATTTCCTAATATTTTTTTTCACTAAGTTCGGCCATGTACAGACACGTGAAATTTACAGTTTTATTATATGTATAGATTGTACCGGTAAATATAGAACATAACATTTTTGTCACCTAATCTAATACACGAGGGATCGGAACTGTAACTCCTTCATACGGGTTACTCCGTAACCTAGCTAGGAGCGCAGATCTGCACCCAATACAATTGTAGATAAATAAATATTTAATAAACTTTTAAACTATGTAACCAATCAATGTACAATATTTTTAATGATCAATAAACTTATTATTACTATAACTTAAAAAATCTCGTATAACTACCTTATTTGTTCCTTTCGTCGAGGTTTCACGTAAGTTCGAACTTATGTCAGATACAGTTATTTAATTCAATACGTAATGTATTGAATTAAATAACTGTATCTAAGAAAAGATTAACTGTATAATGAAAGAACAAGGGAGAGGTTTCACTAAGGTTAAAGAAATGCGTTGAGTCTCATTTAATAGGTAGGGGCAAAAGTATTTTCCTATTTTGAATGTATTGTTAAAAACCTCTTTGGTTGTACTGAATGTAACTAGCTGGTTTTAATACCATTCAATGTTGACATTCTGAAGATGCAATAAATTAAAAAAAAACTAGTTCCCGCTATTTTTCAATTGTTTTTTAACCAAGCAAACGTATGTGACGAAGAAATTCGGTAAATTTTAAAGTTTTATTACAAAAAAGATAAAAATGCGACGAACGCCGCAAATAAAATTTGTGCAGTTTACGGACCTAATGCGGTATCAATACAAGTAGCACAATTTCAATTTTCAGTTTCAATTTCATTTATTCAATAAACAATTATACAATAGTGTCTGAATGTAAAAATAATTATAACAAAATAATCATAGTAAAAAAAAAAAAAACACTTAAAATTAGTTTTCAATACGATTAAAAATTAAAATTCTGAGTAGGTATGTCAAATTAAAAAAAGTAATAATAATAATAGAATTAAGATAAATAGTTGCACATATTAATGTTTACAAAAAGAAAAAATGACAACTAATTTTCACAATTTTATATATTATTAATGTCAAGTTTATATATTATCATTAACACAACCAAATTCATCCATTGAATAATATCATTTCTCCAAAAGAAAAGCTTTGAGCCTTTTTTTAAATACGTTTGTTTTATAAATTTCCTTTTTCAAATCTTAGGTAAGCAATTGAACAATTTTACAGCTTGAAATTTTATACTATGTTTGACAATATTTATTTTTGGCTCTATCTTATTACTCAGACACATTCTCCTTGAACTTTCCCTTGCTTTTCTTTCATCTTCGGTTTCAAAATCCGTTACATGTCTAGCCAGATAACTTAGTACTGTCAATATGTAAAGACTCGGTACTGTAAGAATTGAAAGTCTTTGAAAATATTCCCGACATGTTTCCCACTGAGGAATGCGAACAATTGTCCTTATTGCTCTTTTTTGAAGTATAAACGCTCTTTCACAATTATATTTATAACTATTACCCCAAAATTGAATACTGTACCTTAGCCTTGACTCCACTAAAGCGTAGTATACCGTTTTTAAATGAATTGTACTGACTTCATCTCTTAGAGTCCTTAGGGCAAAGCAAGCTGATGATATTGACGCATCAATGGCGTTCAACTCATGTTTTCATTTAAGCAAATTGTCAATATGAATACCCATAAATTTATTACACTGTACTAGATCTATTTTATACCACAAATGTGGTTCAAGCGTTTCAAGCATGGAAATTTTAGTGTGAAGGATGAGGCTCACTCTGGACGCCATGTCAAGGATAGAATCAGTGCCATCTTTGGAAAAGTGGTGTAGGATCGACATATTAGTAGTTACGATATTGCTGAAGAACTGGATGTTGATTACAAAACAGTTTTACGTAATTTCCAAAAGTCTAAGTACAAGAAAAAACTTGATATTTGATGACCACATGATTGAGATCATGTGGTCATCAAATATCAAGTTTAGCCTAGAGAAACTTAATGCAACGTGTTTCCGTTTGCGATTCCTTGTTGAAACTTAACAATCCCGACCCATTTCTTAAACGGTTGATGAAAAATGGGTCACTTACGATAAGAATGTACGAAAAAGATCGTGGTTGAAGCATGGACAAGCTCCACAGACCATGGCAAAGCCCGACTTGACTCGGAACAAAGTGATGCTGTGTGTATGGCGGGATTGGAAAGGAATCGTTTACTATGAGCTTTTGCCGCCGGGTAAAACTATCGATTCTTGCCTCTACTGTCAGCAACTGTTAAGGTTAAAAGAATATTGAAAAAATCACGCCAGACCGCACTTATCTATAGCCATTCAGCAAAAATTGAGAGAACTTGTTGAAGCACCCTCCGTATAGCCCTGATCTTGCTCCATCAGATATCCATCTGTTTCAGTCACTTCAGAACTCTTTAGGAAGCATAAAGTTAATTAGGCCTAGAAATATATGATTGTTTCAGTTTCTTCAATATTATGGCGTTTATAATTAATATATATAGTACAACTATAAATATTAATTATAAAGGCCATAATATTGATTTGTTTTTTTTTGTTTTAATTCAGTATTTTTTTAAATTTATTAGTAAATTATGTCCTTCTAGCCATTGCACAATTGCTGATAAAAATATGTCAGATTCTAGATCGGTTATTTTATTTTAGAGTATAAGACAGTACTGTCATCAGCAAATTATAACATTACATGCCTAAAGACCTATACGCATACATACCAAATATCCAAAAAAAAAAACGTTAAAAAGGTCCCGTTTCGGAGGCGTTCGACCACAAACACCGTGACACGAGATTTTTATGATTTACGAATATGCTTTTATATTTGTATTTATTGTAGATTATTTGGTGTTAACCGGTTTCTTTGGTTCAACATTCTAACAATTTCAAGTCGCTTAATTTATATCACTAGTTGTCATAGTAACTCTCGTATAATTATAGTAACGTACAATTATTTAAATGCTCATTAATTGCTCGGGGTTTAAAAATTATTCCATATGAATTAATTAAAAATATTTGATTTTCCGGTGGCTTGTTAACGTGAAGTTGTCAAACGTGTAACGTTTGAACGTGACCACTATAAAATATACTCACTCAAATCTATGGGAATTGCGATAGCCGGATTTTTTTACTAATGTGCAATAACATACTAAATAACTCAAACAGGGTACTTCCTTCGCTTCTGTCATCGTGCTCCAACTGATAATGAGTACAGTCAAGTGAAAAAAAATCATGCAAAAACAAATTTATATGTAAGTTATAAAGGACAATTCAACTTATTGGACCAAAATGTTGAAACATGGGGTTTAAAGATAAATACCAACAGGAAATGATAGACTTTATCGTCAATAGATTACTTTTACTACTAAAAAAAGATACGGGCCTTAGAAGTATTTGATGATTTTTATGCAAAAAACGGTTAGTTGTTCAGAGATGAAAGACATGGCGGTTGATGGATCTTATTCTCTTCAGTAACTTTTACTAAGACGACAATAAATCTGTTCAGGGGTAAATCATTTAAAAACAAAAACGGTTGGTTATCCAAGACTTCACTGTTAATAGGTACTTTTACTAAGACGTTAAAAATGTGCCCCAGAAAAACAAATTTATTTATTTAGGGACATTTAACAGTTAAACGCTAGGTACAATACTATTATGAAGTTTACTATGTCTAAATATGTAAACGTATAACACACACCAATGCCCGCGAAATAATTTAAAAGTGACTCAGTTTTAATATGCGTGTGCGTCGATTAGCATCTAAATTGTTAGTGCAATAGTCATATAAAAAAAAGAGAAAAATAAAAGAACAAGGATAGTGGTTTGGAGCAACAGTTGATATCTCAGGATGATTGGTTAATTACGGTCTTAAAAATAAATAATGTGATTTTTATAAAACCGTAATTTGTGATGACATAAATAGCAATCGATAAATCTTATTGATGACAATAACTTATTTGAATTAAGACGACAAAAAAACTGTGCCAGGGAAAAAAGATATGACCCATAAAAGATCTCAAAACAAAAACGGTCTGTTGTCCAAAAATGACCCATTATAATTGATAGACAATGACGTCAATAGCCACTTTTACTATTGTGTCAATAAAACTGCTCTACGAAAAAAACAGATACGGCCTTTAGAACAAAAATGATACAATTATTATGAAAATGATAAAGTTGTTCAGCTATACCAATTATAAAAGTAAGAGTCATAAGTAACCTTGTATGAAATGATAAAAACACCATTTGATTACTCAATACGGAACAATAAACATGAATGCATTTGTTGGTCCAGGCCTGAAATTAGCGTGCATTTTTTTGGGTCCCATTTTGGAATATTTACTTTTATGAGGTCCAAAAGAGCACAATATGCTATTTAAGTTTAATTGCTCATCAAAGCAAAAAGTAGAGAAGAACTCTCATTATCACTATGTAATACGACCATTTGGTAAAAAGGCTTTGGGGCACTATAAATTTTCAATCAAAGAAATATTCTTAAACCTCTTCCCTTTTCTTTCGCGCTTGCTTTACAAAACAAAACACAAAAGTTCTCAAATTCTCATATAAATAAATAACAAATACGAAAAAATAAGTGGCACCTCAACGTCGTATAGATCCGGGAAGTAGTGTTTTATTTGTTTGGAAACCTTCTTTCCTTTTTTTTTAATAAAGTTATTTTTATACTGGGGAAAAAAGTTATTGTAGTAGTCAAACCCAAACCTTTACGTTGCGGAGGCTTTACTGCCTTATTATAAACCTTCTGTAAGAATTCGTTCGAAGTACTAGCTTCTGTTTTAGCCTTTCTATAGCTAGATGAACTTACTCTTGAGCGTAATCTGGTTTACACCCCAGTTTACCGTCTACTGTTTTATGACCAGAGATCCTAAAAAAAAACAATGTATTTTATAATTATTTGGCAAGAGCAATTGTACCTACGGTTGGATGTGATGATTTCAACTTTTACACCGAGCCGAACAAGTTAGCTCGTTGTTATGTATCGGAAGTGAAAAAAAAAGATAGTCAGTGCCATAGGTACAAACAGTCAGGTGTTTGATTGAAGTCAAGCGAAATCATTTTTACAAATAAATAAAAAGATTTAAAAGTTGACGAAAAAATATAATTGTTACCTGTAATGTTACAGAGCCCCGACATTTTTGTCCTTTCTTCTTCCTCGATTCGCTGCAAACTCATAACTCATTGGCGTTTTTATAGGTCTTGTGGTGGTAATATTAAAAACTATTATGTAGCATCACGGTCCAGGCCCATTAAATTAAATCAGGGACTAAAACCAAATCACTTAGACTTTGGTTGCTCATTTTATTGAAAAAAAAATAGCAATTATTCTTCTATATTATTGTTAAGCTAGCAGAAATAAATACGTTTGAAGGGTCATAACCTTTTTTTTTCATATTGACCTTACTTCTTTTATACTCTACTCGCGCGTACTCTATAGAGGTCAGTGCAAAGAGTACATTTGTTCTAAGAGGACACACCATGCTTATTAGTAATAAGCATGGTGTGTCCTCTTAGAACAAATGTACTGAAAAGCTTCTAACTAGCGCCATCTAGACGAACCTGCATACTTTTTTATGTGACAATTTATCTTGTGAGAAATTATTTAAAAATTTAATTACAGACGAATATAATTTTATTTAATGGCTAATTAATGTTATGGATTATTAATTTATTATTAAATATCATTAGTCCGGTCATAAATACTGTTACATAAAAGCTTTTCTTTTTTCAACTTTTTAATTACTTTGAATTTGGAACGCGTTTTTAATTTTTTAAAGTTCTTTCCTTAGAATAATAACGCCTAGAAACCTAGTGAAGCATATCAGACTGAGCCACAAATGGCTCAGTAGATCGAGCGACTTGTCAGTGCGCGAGATCGTGTCAACGTCAGAACATTTCCCACAATTTTATTTTAAAATGACGGTTTGTGCGATCAAAGGTTGTCACAACCAATCTGGAAAACAAAATAAGAATTGTAAGATCGCATATCATGTGTAAGTACACTACATTTCTTAAGATATAAATCAAACACTAAAAAAATAATCGTAATTTTGATTGACTCCTTAAACAGTTCACCATTTCTGATATATTTTTATACACTTATTTGGATTTAAACTATTGATATGTAGGTGCCTAAGTACTATACTATTAACTAAAAAAATGTTTCTCTGGTAAATTTAAAAAAAACTTACCTTTTCACCTCTCCAGCACTAAAACGGTGCATTTCTTTTAACTTATTAATACTTTTACTTTTAATTTAATTATTTTCACATCAACATTTTTCAAATATCGACTAGGCTGTATATGCTACGAGCCCGTTGCTAAGACTTGTAGTTGTAATGTAGGTACATCTCTAGCGAGATGGGCACTTCTCTAGTGACATCTGTCGATGGCTGGATGCTTGTCTTTTGTCTACGGCTCAACTTGGCTCCTATAAGTTGACTCTGTAATTATCTTATTAAACCTGTATAAATTACATTTATTTCAGTGGCGACGAGGATTAAAAGGTGATGATGTAAATTTTACAAAATGGCTATTGGAAAAATAGCACCTTTTGATCTTACGAATGACATTTGGGAATTGTATGTCGACCAATTAGAAAAATTCTTTTTAGTTAATGTGGTAAAAGCGGAATTGCAAGTACCCACCTTGATAGCGGTAATTGGGAGTGAGGCATATGAATTGATGGTGAATTTGTGTACGCCGGAGAAACCATCGTAAAACATATGACGATCTCATGCGACTTATGAAAAACCATCTTAATCCCAAACCGAGTCAGTTGGCGGAGAGGTTTAAATTCCGGCAACGGATACAAAATAAGAGCGAAAAAGTGTCGGCATACGTAGCTGAGTTAAAAAAAAAAGATTAAGAATCCACTATTCTTAATCTTTTTTTTTTAACTCAGCTACGAACTACGAACGCTTTAAGGATTCGTTGGTAGAGAACTTAAGGGACCAGTTTATATGTGGGTGGAGGAATGACGATATCCGTCAAAAAATATTCACATTCACACTGTAATGGCTGCAAGTAGGATGCAACGTTGGGCTGTAATTTTAGCTGGCTATAATTATACTATAGAGTATGTACCTATGGATAAGAATGCAGCGGATGCTTTATCACGTTTACCAGTAGAGGGGGAAAAGCATTTTAAAAAAGAATATACGTATTTAAATTTTGTGCAAACCTTCTTACCGCTTACTAGACGAAAAGTGGTAGGTAATGTATGTAAGGGGGTTGTATAGTATGGGGCTACCGTGTGGTTACACCATATGAGTTGCAGGCATTGGTATTAAAGGAGTTACATTCAGTGCATTTAGGTATAGTCAAGATGAAAGTCCTTGCACGAAACATAGTTTAGTGGCCCGGCATTGATAGATATATTGAAAATACTTGTAAACAGTGTGTGACGTGTTGTCTGGAGGGAACAGCACCACCAGAAGTACCCCCACAATCATGGCCTTTTATTCTAGAACCTTGGTCGCGTTTGCATGTAGATTTTTTAGGTCCATTTCGAGGCAATACCTTTTTAGTGCTTATCGATGCCACTAGTAAGTGGTTAGAAGTGTTTTTAATGCCAAGAACGACAGCTACTTCGGTAATAAACGTGCTAAGTGATACGTTAGCGCGTTTTGGGTTACCTAAGGAAGTAGTGTCTGATAACGGCCCACCCTTTACTAGGAAAGAGTATCAGGCATTTTTGGACAATAATGACATTAAAGTAACATTCTCGGCAGCGTATCATCCTTTTTCTAATGTGTCAGCGGAAAATGCAGTAAAGTTGTGTAGGTGGGCTATCAAGAAGTCATTAACGGATGGGGTTGAAATAGATGCAGCGTTACAGACGTATTTAATGATGTATAGGAATGTAGAGCATAGTACTACTGGTGTGTCACCAGCTATGTTACTACAAAGTAGGTGTCTAAGAACAAGGTTAGACTTGCTTAGGGAGGATAGGCAAATCGAGTCGAGAGTACGCGAAGCGCAAAGTAGACAGAGACATTATGCCAGGGGTACCGACAGACTTAAATGTAGGGGACTCTGTCTGGGTAAAGGATCATACAGGGGGAAAGTGGCTGGACGGCACTGTCAGAGAGAAAGTCGGTTCACGTAATTATGCTATTGATAGGGATGGTGGTTCCGTCTTTAAAAGGCATATAGACCATATTAAGAAAAGGAGAAGTAGTTATGGGGTGTCAGCGATATCTGACGACCATGTTAATTTGGTAACTGCGATATCTGATGGCCAAGTTAATTTGTCACTTCCCACTGCAGCAGGGTTGCTTCCCGGACGGAAACGACTGGTGAAATGAATATGGGCACTAGTTCGAATGTGTCAAGCGATACGTGCGAACCGAGCGCGTCTGCTGTACCGAGCACAGAGGAATCAGCGGTCGCGGATCATTTAGAAAAACCCGTAGAATCACCAGTGAACCGCCCCAAAAGGGAAAGAAGGCCGGTACGTCGGTATGGTTGGGAAGAATTTGATTAAGTTATTTTTGTTTTGATATTTATTATTTTCGTTTAATGTATTATTCTTTTAGTAATTATTATTGTTATTCTCAACTTGGTTCCGATAAGTTGACTCTGACTCTGTATCATAAAAAACCTGTATAAATTACATATATTTCAGTAGTAAATAATGCATGTTGAAATAAACATATTTAATTCTTTGATTTGTTTTTTACTATTTCCCATAACTGTATTAAAAAATGTCGTAAAAAATACACGTGTTTATAACTTGTGCCATTAAAAATCCTTGCCTTCGGCTCGGGCTTGCTGATGACAAAAATGGAGCTTTATTCTTAGTGGTCTCTCATAAGTCTTAATGGTATTTCTTTGGGCACCCCACAATGATCTGGTGCTTATGCCAATTTTTTTCAAATTATTTGTATTTGAAATGCTTCATTTATGTTTCCAGACAGACAAACACTCACAATACATAAAGAAGTAGACACTAAGTTACCTACCCTACTTTTGGGGAAAATGTTTATTTACTAGGAATCTTTTTTGAATACAGCCATACAGACATGTGCGTGTCAACAGCTGTAATCACATGCCGCTTACGCACACATAATTTCATTAGTTGCTATTATTGTTTTTAAACTTTCGCGATTTTTATACATATTAGATGTATTTCGGGACTTAACCCATTAGGGACGGAGTTTTCTTTTTCGAGATATAATTGTATTTTGTTTATTATAGGGGCCATAAGGCATCTACAGAAACAAAAAAAAGTTGATTTTTTTTTCAACAATTTTGTTTTTGGAGTTTGAGGGTGTGACCATACGGTTACGCTAGGTCAAAGTATAGTACAAAAATTCCTACAACGATGCATTTTCATTGTGTTATAGGTACTTGGTATTATGTAAAATAAAAATACTTATATAATATAATATTTTAATTTATAACATATATGTTCTTGTAAACACATTTCCACACACAAGTAGAACGGGTTTGCATATACTGAGTCTGATAGCTTTATATATCTATAGCATTTCTTTTAGAGACGTTCTCCAGACTTGGAGGATTTTCATATTGTCGTAGATATTTTTGGGCAATTTTGCAGCGAAAATTGAGTTGCGGTATGTTGTGCCCAGATTTCTCCATTAGGATCCAAAAAATATTTATGGTGACATCAATCAACCCAGAAAATATGGGCGACCACCATTTTTTTCCTCTGATCCCAGTACGGTTATTATTTATATGGGCATCCATATATCAGTGCCACCTATGTACCGATTATAGACGCTAATCAAGTGAGGTCTTAGGACTTTGAGTTTTTCTCCTTTGAACTTTCGAATATCGGTCAACAAATCCAGGAGGGTCTACGTGATGGTCTGTGGAAGCCAATGTGACCACCGAGTTATCCTACCACCAAACCACCACCAGATCTACTTGCGACGCGGACTCGTACGATCCTCTGGGACGTTTTTTCATTGTCTCCTCGAATCTATTTATAATTTCTCATATCGTCACAAAATTCTACTAGTGGTGAATTTTGAGTAGCAATAGAAGTAAGAGCGAACACTGCAGGTCGTCGACCGTTCAAATTTCTCACCGTGCCACCATCATCAAAGTCAAAGTCAAAGTCAAAGTCAAATATCTTTATTTCGTAAAATCAGGTTAATGATTATTTGAAAACGTCAAATTAAAACATACTAAAAATTTTATAAAATTATGAATGTTTGAAAAAAAAAAACAAAATGAGGTTAGGTGGCAGTTCCAAGTGTAAAGCTCATGAGAAGAAGCTGCCAAGAAACTCATGTGCCACTCTTTTAAAATCATCAATTTTTTTCTTTACAAAAATAAATTTTACTGAATGAACCAGTGTGTCTGGTGAGTGTAATCGTTTATAAAATAAGGATAACTAAATAATAATACTATTAGTAACTCTAAAATGAGTATATATAAACGTATTCAGCAAACACAATACTTCACTTCTTACAAAGTAAATATGTATATATACATATAATCATAAAGTACATTTTAATAGCCTGTGAGAGAAAGCAGCATCCTCATCTGCTGAACCCTCAACACTGCGCTATGTCAGGAGGTTCAATGTAGATGTCTCGAACATTCAAGTCGTCATCATTCTATAGAGCATCCAAAATCTGAGCCACATTCATGCTAAAATAAGATAAGACAACTTTATAGAAAAAATGTACTCATAATGGACTAGCGTTACCGTATGGTCACTCACAATATAACTGCTTATATTTTCAGAATGAATTGAAATTTAAAAAAAAATATTAGCAGAACATAAAATTATAACTATCACTTTATATATTTCGTCATAAAATACTTGTGAATAATAAAGATTATGAACTAAAATTGTACTTACATTTGTGAACTTGCTATTTTGCCGAAGTGAAATATATCACCATAAGTTTTCTACGAATAACCATCATAAAGTAAAAAAATGAAAAACTTTGTTTGACACCTACACGATGGTAAATATGTTTGGATATGCATTCAAGCAAAAAAATATAAAAAAGTTATATTTTTAAAAATATATACGCATAAATTTTAATAATGTTCTAGCAAGAATAGTACCACCCCATCTCTTCCCGTGGGTGTCGTCAAGGCGACTAAGGGATTTCACTCCGGAGGACGGGCAGCAGCGTCCTCTGCGTACTTAAAGCCTTACTGCGATCGCCAACCCGCTCGCCAAGCGTGGCGATTATGGCAATTACCCCCAGGATCTACATACCAGTAGGTTCTACTGGGGAGACCCGTGCCCAGCAGTGGGCCATCATATGGGTTGATATGTTACCATATGGTCACGCTAGTACATAATGGGTTAATCGCGTGAATTATTTAAAGGCTTATTACCAACGGGAGTGCAAATAAAACCGCGCAAAGATATCCAACATTCGGAAGGAATTCTAAAGAGTGCTTGTAACTGTCGGTACAAGGTAAACAAAGTGCAGTGTGAGTTATACGAATTACATATAAAGGGTCTTTCAACAAAGACGGGTCGATGTTAAAATTGAATAAAACTAGATGTGTGTGAGATATTAACGAAATTTATTTTTTATTTGAAAGGCCCGTTTATGCCATTATGCATGAAATATGACATCGTTCAAATGTCCGCCGCGGCTTCGCATGGTGGCACAAATCCGAGAGGTCCAATTTTTAATGACTCTGCTGCATAGATCCGGCTGAATCTGAGCGATGGCCTGCGTTATGTTGGCTTTCAGGGCAACGGTCGAATGTCATGTGGGTTGTGGTCATCCCATATACGGCAATTTTGCTTATTAACAAAACCATTCATCCAAAAATGTGCCTCGTCGCTAAAGATTATTTTTTGGCCAAAATCGGGGTCCTCTTCCAAGCGTTCCGACGCCCATTCAGCGAACACACGGCGTTGTCTATGGTCATTAACTTTGAGCTCCTGGGTCAGTTGGATCTTGTATGGATGCAGACCCAAGTCCCGACGCAAAATTCTCCAAGTTGAAGTCTGCGAAAGGCCGAGTTCTTGTGCACGGCGAGAAATCGACTGCTTCGGAGTCTCCTGAACACTCTCACGTACAGCGGCGATGTTCTCGGCCGATCTGGCGTTCCTTTGACGTAAAGATGTTGGTTGGTTGTTTACCGAACCGGTCGTCTCGAATTTAGTCACCAATCGTTGGAGAGTAGACTTTAAAGGACCACCGCGTCTGCCGTAAAATGGGCGCAATGCGCGCAACGTTTTCACTAACGAACACTCATTTTGATAATAAAGTTTTATCATTTGCACATGCTGCTCAACCGTGTAACTTGCCATGGTGATTTGGCATCAGTGACTGAATAAGAAAAAACAGATTTGACAGATGCCGCCAAATCAAAATGGCCGCCACAGATTATTAATATCGACCCGCTCTATTTGAAAGACCCTTTATATGTGATCGTGTCTTATATCAACAAGCGTCCCGTATTTATGATTTGTGTTGTAAAAGGAAAGACGCTAAGTTTAACAAGCTGTTATTACGTCGTGAAAATACCCTCAACACAAAAAATGAATTTGTACTATCGACGCAAAAAGATACGGTTATCAATTTATCGAGTGTAATCATTGATGACATCACCCATAATATCCTTGCAAAAGGGTTAAATTACGCATTAACACCGAAACCGAATCCGTACGAGAACATCATAAGCGGCATAGAGGAAGTGATAACTCGTAACAAGGTACCTGCTATTGACGCGGAAACACTTAGACAGGATGTTGCGGTTATATTACGAAAATCAAAAGTACCTAAGCCTAACATCACGATGGAAGAGCGTCAAGCGTTGAGAGACCTGCGTAGCAACCAGGAAATCTTAGTGCTTAAGGCTGATAAAGGAAACGCCACCGTTGTGATGAACTTCAGCGACTATGATTGTAAATACGGAATCTGTTAAGTGATACTTCTATCTACAAGCCGGTGTCATACAACCCTACCGCGAGAGTTACCAAACGTGTGCGCACATTAATCGGGGACCATAAACATTTGTTTACGGATGAAGTGTTTGATCGTCTGTACAACCCGAGAATTGTGCAGCCTCCTAAACTATATGGCTTGCCAAAGATCCACAAGAAAGACGTACCATTACGCCCGATCGTAAGTCAAATTGATTTTCCTACTTACGATCTAGCGAGACACGTAGCTTTAGTACTGCAGCCATTGGTAGGGAAAACTGCATCGTTCGTGAAGGACTCTCGCCATTTTGTGGATATACTCAAGAGCGTACGCTTGGAACCGGACGAAATAATGGTGAGTTTCGACGTCCAGCCATTATTTGCTCAAATTATTAATTAGGTGCGTTATTCGGCTGGCGGGACTTAGACCGGTCTCCCGCCGGACCGGGTGCCGCAGTATCCTAGGACTCCCCTAGGATTCACTAGTGTTCCGATAAGCGATTGCCTTGACGTCATAAAACTAAAACTGAGGGACAGCGGCCTGCCAAAAGAGTACATTGTTCTACTGAGTAACTGTTTAGAGGGTAACTTCTTCCTCTACCGTGGACAGCATTACCTCCAGATCGACGGAGTGGCTATGGGTAGTCCAGTAGCACCGGTAATGGCCAACATCTGGATGGAGCATATAGAAGAAGTGGTCGACCTGCACGCGTTTCACGTCAAGCTCTGGAAGAGATACGTCGATGACGTATTCTGTATCATGGAGGGCGACAGTGGCACAGTAGAACAATTTGTAAAACATCTAAACTCGATCCACCGTAATATCAAATTCACATTTGAATGGAGGCAGGTAGGTCGTTGCCTTTTCTTGATGTGAAGTTATCGGCGAGACAAAATGGTACCCTCGGACACACAGTAAACCGAAAATCTACACACACGGATAGGTATTTACATGCTTTATCGCACCATCATCCGCGCCACTTACAGTCCGTTGTAGCTTTTTTAAGAAACAGAGCATACGACCTTTGCGACCCCGAACACTTGGAGGGTGAACTTGCACACGTTCGGGAGGTACTAAGAAGCAACGGATACAAGCATAACCTTCAACGTCCAAAGAGCAGAAAACCAGAGGTAAATGCCGACAGAGTGCCAGCTTTCATGCCGTACATCAAAGGAGTTACGGACAAAATTGGAACAGTAGTGAAGAATTACTCCATTAAGACTGTATATAGTCCGCACTCCAAGGTTTCAAAGCTTTTACGAACGGCAAACGATGTTATTCCGTTCCAAACACCTGGCGTGTACAAGGTGGATTGTAGTTGCGGTAGTTCCTATATCGGGCAGACCAAAAGGACAATCGCAGACAGGGTCAAGGAACATATCGCTGCTGTAAAAAACCGTCAAGTTTACAAGTCTGCTTTCGCTGAGCATTTGTTGGAATCAGGACCAAATCACTGGATAGAATTGCATAAGCCACAGGTACTTTCCACCGATCGCCACTATTATTCCAGGATAGTACGCGAGGCGGTTGAGATCAAGAACTTTGCATTGTTTACCTTAAAATTGCTTGACGTTTTGACCAGGTTGCACCGGCCGTGGTCACAAGCGGACTGTCGATGTCCGCTTGTGACCACGGCCGGTGCAAACAATGCGCGTTAATTCCCGTATAATAAATAGTTATAATCATGCAACGCGAAAGTTTAAATGTTAGTATGAGATCAAGGATGGAGAAATGGGGATGTAAGGGGGCGCATCACCATCTTTCGCTCCAAGCCAACCTCACCTGCACGCGGTACATCCTGCTGTACAACGAACGAGGCTCTGGCGACAGGCTGGTGGCGGTATAACCATCCTAATTTAAGGCGTAGCTAAAGTAATAGGTCAGTGACGGGCAGCAGCGTCACTGATGCGAGAGCTATGCGATCGCCAACCCGCCTGCCCAGCGTGGCGATTATGGGCATTACCCCAAATGCAAAGCACTAAGGCCACGGCCCCCAGTTCCCGGCAGTCACGCTATTCCTGGACATGGTGGCGTCCACGGTAACGGCGTGGCGGGGGGTGCTAAGAATCTCCGGGCTACGGAAGGCCACCACAACCGACTGACCTTGGCGACGTATAACGGACGCACGCTACGGCTAGACTCGCATCTGGCACAACTTGAGGTGGAACTTGGGAAGATTAGGTGGCATATCCTCGGGTTAAGTGAAGTCCGAAGAGAGGGAGAGGACACCATAACCCTCGAGTCAGGCCACCTTATGTACTTCCGCGAGGGAGACCAAAAATCCCAAGGTGGTGTTGGGTTTCTGGTAAATAAGTCCCTTTCTGACAACGTTGTGGAAATTTCTAGCGCGTCGAACAGGGTAGCGTACCTCATTATCAAGCTCACCGAGAGGTATAGCCTCAAGGTAGTGCATGTGTACGCACCGACCTCGGCACATCCAGACGACGAAGTGGAGGATATGTTCGATGACATATCGAGGGGCCTCCACTCCACCACTAAGACCCACTACAACGATGTTATGGGGGACTTCAACGCTAAAGTGGGAGTACAAAATTGCAGCGAATTTGTAGTAGGATCCCATGGATTTGGAAGCAGAAATCATAGGGGGCAAATGCTAGTCAACTTCCTCGAACGGGAGAGGCTCTTCTTGATGAACTCCTTTTTCAAGAAACGGCCCCAAGGGAAGTGGACGTGGCAAAGCCCCGGCACTATGACAAAAACCGAGATCGACTTCATCATGACGGACAAAAAGCATATATACACATAGACTGCCATGCATATATACTCTGCATGGCAGTCTGATCGGGAGTACAACAAGCTCGTTGCTGCGTACGACATGTTCTTCTTTAGGTTCCCGGAGCACGAGTGGGCTGCACTTCGGCTTGGAAGCGTAACTACCCGTTATAGGGATTGTTCAGGCCTCACATCTGTAGGACATACCACCGGTGTTATGGGAATAGATCCGGTTGAAATCATGGATTGGATATTCCACGTCCCTACGGGAAATGAGTTGGAAAAACTATTCGAGGACAGTGAAATGACCGAGTTACAAAATCAGTACTCCTACTTCCCGTATCAGTCCGACTTATCTCTTGTCACCAAGTCTTCATATTCTGCATCTGCTGTCTCGAATCTATTTTTCTTCCTCCACGCCGTCGGGAGCCTGCTCAGGTCGCAGAGGTCGATGAACGCCCGAATGATCGCAGAGGCAAACATAGAGGTTATCATGAAAAATGCATTGATTGTGGCCTCGTGCTTCAAGTCATTGACCTCGATGGAGAAGGCTTTCACGGCAGATGGTAAGGCATTGACCTTTGACCTGACAGATGAGGCTGGGACAATTCAAGAGGGTGAGGATACAGAACTAGTGTCACTTGTTGCTAGTGAGATGTTTGAATTCATGTCAAAACGAGAGTTCAGACATACAAAGGCAATGAGTCGGACACTCGCTGCATACAAACGTGACGTGAAGGACCTGAGAGAAGGGTCGATAGGCAAATTCATTTCTTCGTACTCACTTGAATAATCAGTATTAACTATATATTCAGAGACGTCACCGTGATCAACAGGTTTAATACCGGTAGTGATCACCGACTTGTCCGAGGCTCTCTGAATATCGACTTTAAGGCGGAACGTGCCCGTCTGATAAGGTCCAGGCTTCGACCTACTTTGCTCCAAACCATGATAGGATCCGAAGCGTTCCAGTCAAACCTGGATAACCGATTTGCTGCCATGGAAACCACAACAGACGTAAACCAGAAGCTCGTAAATGTGGTTCGGATACTCAGGAAAGAAGGTACGAGATTTTGTGAAATGCAGCGTAAGGACAAGAAGTCAAAGCTTTCGGAAAAGACTTTAGGGCTAATGAAGGAACGACGTGAAAACCCACCCATCACTTCGTCGGAAAAGCGCGCTCTAAACCAAGAGATCAACAGGCTTATATGACACGACCTTCGGTGCTCCAACACTCTTTTGATTGAAAGAGCGATCGAGCAGAACCGGGGGTCAAAAGTGTTCGTACAATCTCTTGGAAGAAGCCACCTAACGAAGTTGACCACAGCAAGTGGAGAAGTCGTTTCTTCGAAGCCGGCAGTCCTCTCCGAAGTGGAAGGCTTCTATGGCCGGTTATACGCTTCGCATGCATCTCGACCAGATCCTGAAAATGAGGGTCCTAGAGCCACTCTAAGACGCCACTACACCGAAGACCTGCCAGAAGTCAACATTGACGAAATCGTGCTGGCTATTAAACAGCTGAAAAATGGAAAAGCCCCTGGAGAGGATGGCGTTACATCAGAGCTGTTAAAAGCTGGAGGTAAACCCGTACTGAGGGAGCTCCAAAAGCTTTTTAATGCTGTCCTGTTTGAAGGGAGAACTCCGGAGGCGTGGAGTAGAAGTGTAGTCGTCTTGTTCTTCAAAAAAGGAGATAAGACCCGGCTGAAGAACTACCGACCAATTTCTCTTCTAAGCCACGTCTATAAGCTGTTTTCAAAAGTTATCACGAACCGCCTGGCGCGAAGACTTGACGAATTCCAACCACCGGAACAGGCTGGATTTCGGAGCGTATATGGCACCATAGACCACATCCACACAGTGCGGCAGATTATACAAAAGAACCAGGAGTATAATCAGCCCCTGTGTCTAGCATTCGTGGACCATCAGAAGGCCTTTGACTCGATTGAAATCTGGTCCGTTCTGGAGTCTCTGCAGCGATGCCAAGTAGATTGGCGATATATCCAAGTGATGAGATGTCTCTACGAAGCCGCCACCATGTCCGTCCAAGTACAGAATCAGCAAACAAAACCTATACCATTGCATCGAGGAGTGAGGCAAGGGGACGTTATTTCCCCGAAACTGTTCACAAATGCAATGGAGGATATGTTCAAGACGCTGCACTGGAAAGGGCGGGGCATCAACGTCAATGGTGAATACATTTCTCACTTGCGATTTGCAGATGACATTGTCATCATGGCGGAAACGCTGCAGGACCTGCAACGGATGCTGAATGACCTGGCTGACTCCTCTTTACGCATCGGCCTACGGATGAACTAGGATAAAACCAAGGTCATGTTCAATGAACATGTACTACCGGAACCGACAGCGGTGCACGGCGCCGTTCTCAAAGTTGTTCAAAAATATGTGTACCTCGGGCAGTCATTGCAGTTAGGTAGAAACAACTTCGAGGACGAGGTGAACAGGAGAATTCGGTTAGGTTGGGCAGCGTTTGGTAAGCTACGTCAAGTCTTCTCATCGTCGATCCCACAATGTCTAAAGACTAAAGACTTTAATCAGTGCGTCCTATCCGTCATGACATACGGAGCCGAAACGTGGACACTGACGGTACGGCTGGTCCACAAGTTCAAAATCGCTCAGCGGGCTATGGAACGGGCTATGCTCGGAGTTTCTCTTAGGGACAAAATCAGAAATGCCCACCGGATTAGCAAGTTGAAGTGGCAGTGGGCTTGCCATATTAGCCGAAGAACGGACAACCGTTGGGGTAAACGAGTTCTTGAGTGGAGACCGCGGCTTGGCAAACGTAGTGTAGGACGCCCTCAAGCCAGGTGGAGTGATGATATACGCAAAACGGCTGGCAGGAGCTGGATGCGAGAAGCCGAAGATAGAACAAAGTGGCGTGCAATTGGAGAGGCCTATGTCCAGCAGTGGACTGCGATAGGCTGATGATGATGATGAGATCAAGAAGTATAAGAACTTCAACCGAGAAGATGAATACCGGGTCTCACCATCTTGGAACCTGGTTATCAGCAAATGCAATCCTAGCCGTAAAGACACCGCGCCTCAGTGTAAAGACGTTGTAAGTGTAGTGTGTAGAAGTACCGACAGTACAAATTATCAAAATCAAGATCAGGCGAGGGTAGTGTAGTAGTAAAACCCCGCGCCTCACGGAGACATCGCTAAGCTGCCATCAGTCGACCCGTGACCACGATCGGTGCAATTCGATCGAAACGTCGGGTAAATAAAAGGTTCATTAGTTGCCTCAGTTTTAGGTGGAGCGCTTGTATGAAATTATACTTCTAGGCGTTATTATTCAAAGGTTGTTTCGATTTCGTGCAATTTCACATATTTTTTCGTGTTCACTATCAAATTACAATATGGATTAGGGTGTTAAAGAAAATAGGATTGCAGTGATCGCCTTGCACAAAGTGGGTATGGAGCCGTCGGTCATATTCTAGATACTTCAAAAGCTTGGTATCAGCCATATGTTCGTATATCGTACTATTAACAGATACAACAACACTTCCTCTGTCGAAGACCATAAAAGATCGAGGCGGCCGCGTGTTGTTAGAACTACAAAGGCTGTTAATGCTGTTAAAGCCAGAATTCGAAATCCCATTAGGAAGCAAAAAATCTTATCGCGAGAAATGAAGATGCCTTGCACAAAGTGGGTATGGAGCCGTCGGTCATATTCTAGATACTTCAAAAGCTTGGTATCAGCCATATGTTCGTATATCGTACTATTAACAGATACAACAACACTTCCTCTGTCGAAGACCATAAAAGATCGAGGCGGCCGCGTGTTGTTAGAACTACAAAGGCTGTTAATGCTGTTAAAGCCAGAATTCGAAATCCCATTAGGAAGCAAAAAATCTTATCGCGAGAAATGAAGATACCCGCTAGGACTATGTCGCATATTATAAAACCTGAAGCTCGGTGCTTTACGCAGGTGAAGGGCACAGAAATATACTCTTAACCGATGAAAAAAAATCACGATTGAAGAGCACTACTATAAGCAAAATGATAAAGTGTACGCTCACAGTTTTAAAGAAACTGCTCAAGTGGTCGGAAAGGTACCGCATGGTCATCATCCTGCGTCAGCGATGGTTTGGTGGGGCGTGTCTTATCAAGGCGTCACAAAGCGACATTTTAGTGAAAAAGGAGTGTAAACCTCAGCCAAAGTGTATCAAGAGACAGTCTTGACCGTGTTGTGAAACCTCTCAGCAATACACTTTTTAAAAATTTACCGTGGACTCTCCAGCAGGACTCTGCACCTAGTCACAAGGCACGATCTACCCAAGCCTGGCTTAAAACCAACGTTCCGAACTTTATAAGAGCTGAAAACTGGCCCTCATCTAGCCCAGACCTTAACCCTTTAGACTACAAAATATGGTCAGTTTTAGAGGACATGGTTTACTGTAAACGACATGGCGACATTGAGTCTTTTAAATAATCTCTGGTGCAAGCATTTGCGAAATTTCCCATGGAAACAGTGCGTAAATCCATAGATTCGTAGCCTGACAGATTAGAGGCCTGTATAAAAGCAAAGGTGGCCATTTCGAATGGAATATTGTTTTTATTTTTTGCTGACACTTTAATAAATATACATTTTCATTTGTAACAGAACTTATGGCCGAACTAGGTATATAATTGGCAACATTTTGTTATTTGATTCAATTCAAGGGTCAGGTGTAAAAAACTTTTAAAAACCTTTTCAATCTATCAAAGGCTATTAAATGATGCGGCATATTTTGTATTGTGTTAACTTGTTCAATAAAAGAATTTTACTATTAACATTACGTCGATTCGGACGTGTTGTGTTCCCGATTGTATGGTTACATCAGCGGATTCTGATGTCTACGATGACGCTTACCTGATGTCTAGAGCTCAGGGTTGTCCTCTGCCTAGATAATAGCCCTTGATGCGCCCCTAGATACATGCCTTACTTTAATTCTAACTTATTTCCCATAGTAGATAGGTTTTTAATACCAATTTGTTCTGATAAATACATAAGTACCTAAATATATATTTTTAAATATTCCAAGCTCAAGTGAAGCTGCAATTCAAACGTTAAGAGCTGCTACAGCAAGAACATCACGTAAAGTTTAGGTGATTTACAAATTTGCAGAAACACAATATTAAAATATGACTGCTAACTTCAATTTTATGTCAGACAGAGCAGCTCATGTTTAGGGTTATTTAGTGTTTTTTTTTTTTGAGTAAAACATTCCCTGACGAATTAAGAAATATAATGAAAGAAGATGGTGGTTAATTAATAATTATGTTAATTATTTATGTTAACTAACATCCTCACCATATGTTTCATTTTACAGATATTGGCAAACTACCAGACAACGCCAAAGAAACTGCATATCTGGTGCTGCTATTTGATAATATTTTCGACTCGGTAAATGGCTGCTCTAGCAAAAATTGAAGGAGAAAAAATCTTTAGAACAGCTGTAACACCCACTTCCGCACACCACAAATTATGGAAAGAATATATTCCTGTGCTTATCCATGAGATACATAGACCCCAAAAATAATAAGCGTTCTACGGTTCCTTCTTTGATCAATTGGGTGAAAATATATAAGGCTTTAGAATTTTATTAAAAGATTTCCATAGATTGTGACTAAATTCAATTTTTTTACAAAGTTTGAACCAAGACCCAATTGGCGGTCCAATATAGTAAAAAAAAATATTAAAAAAGGACTAGTATATCTGTAGGTATTATTAACAAAAACTCATTTTATTAATTTCAACGATTGTTTTAAATGTTCTCATTTTTTTAAAAGTGGCATTCTTAAGTTTTATATCGAATATGAAACTTTAAAATTACTCTCAGGAATAAATGCTAACACGTCATGGAATCGTTGAGATTAGTAAAAAACTTTGTTGCTGAAATAGATGATTGAGTTATTTGTGGTAGAAAAAATAAGAAAAGAAGATGAGTTTTTATTTTATTAATATAATATTTAGGATATATTTAACAGCTAGGCCTCGAAGTCTAGATATTTTTCCTAAATCGACATTATCCAAGACGATATTTTTAAAATAAAGTGTCCGTTGGAAGATAAAATTAATCTAAAGATTTAATTTAACACAATTATAGAATGAAACAAATAACTAAACATATACATAAAACAAAAAACTTATAAGATTGCATTGCAATATTAACTAAATAGTGTGTATAAAATAGGCGTAAAATTATCGTCAGACACTGGGTCAAAACGGTCCTAAAACCATAGTTTAAATTAATTAATTGGGGTAGAGTTGTAGTAGAAATGTAACGGCTATGTAATGATTTAGGTAAATTAGTGTACGTACAACAATATCATCAGTTGGAGCACGAGGATACATTATTGTTTAGGCGTCAAGCGCCTAGTCTTTTTAGCACAGCAACTCGGAATTCCGCAGTCATAGCTAATGACTCTAATTAAGAATACCGTCTGTATTTTTGTAATTTATAAAATCAGTCTTCCATTAAATTTATAACATCAAGACGGCCAGTTTTTTAATTCTATCCTGCTTATCCCGCACGCGTTATTGTCTAACGCCCTAATTAAATTGTACGACAACGATAATCGTACGCATTTAGTGCGTTCAGTACTTGATAGCGGTAGCACATCGAGTTTCATAACGGAACGACTATGTACGAGTAATAAGTTAAAACTTCCTACAAATCAAATTAATAGGTCGATTCTAGGCATAAATGACGCGTCTTCACGCGTAGGCAAGATATGTGATGTAAATATGACATCATTAAATAAGATGTTTGCTTGCAAACTTCATTGTTTTATTTTGCCATGAATTACTAATCCTATGCCATGCCGTGAAATTAATATTTTTGACTTTGAAATACCGTCCAACTTATGTTTAGCCGATCCCACTTTCCTCAAGCCCAGCGATATTGATTAATTGATAGGCGCTGACTTGTTTTGGGACTTGTTAGGAACACAAAGAATAAAATTAGGCACAGGTAAGCCAATACTTTGTGAAACCAGAATAAGTTGGATAGTAGCCGGACCTATAACACATAATTATTTTACATAATGTATAATTGCGGACATAAGATGTAATTTTACAAACATCTCTAATTGTGATGATGATAAGTGGGACCAAATCAGGTCTGACTTATCGCGGTTTTGGCAGTTAGAGGAGGTAAGTATGAATTCCTCTTATTATTTACCTGAGGAGAAATTGTGTGAGGATCATTTTTGTAAATATACGACGCGGTTAAGCGATGGCCGTTTTTGTGTTCGTATACCTCTCAAACAAAATCCCTCTGTTCTAGGAGATTCTTTTAAAAGGCAACACAATGTTTGTACTCTTTAGAACGTAGGTTAAAGGTCAAACCAGATGGTAGTAAGATCTGGTTTGGCCTTTCAGATCACAATTTTATGTCAGAGTATGAGACGTTAGGACATATTATGACTGAAGTCAAACCGTCTGACTTATCGTCAAATGTATATTATATCATCACGGTGTACTGAGGGAATGCAGTAGCACTACCAAGCTCCGCGTTGTTTTTAACGCAAGTAGTCCTACTTCGTCAGTCATATCTTCAAACGATTTGCAAATGGTTGGGCCTACAGTGCAGGACGATTTTTGTCCATACTTATTAGGTTTCGACAGCATAAGTATGTCTTAGCGGCTGATGTCGAGAAGATGTACAGACAAGTGATCGTTCATCCAGCTGATAGGCACTTGCAAAGGATAGTTTGGCGTAGCAGTACTGACGAACCAGTTAAGGTTTATGAATTGAATACAGTTTCGTATGGAACTTCGAGCGCGCCATTTCTTGCCACGCGTTGTCTCAAACAGATAGGCCTTGAATGTACCAATCAAAATACTGCTGAAATCATCAAGCATGATATATTTGTTGATGATTTGTGTTCAGGTAGTATGTATTTAGATGAAATCCAATTAATTTACACAGAAGTCACAAAAGCGCTGTCAGCAGCTGGTATGTCATTAAGGAAGTGGAAGTCAAACGAACCGCAATTGGTGTCTGAATCTGTTGAGTCATCACTCGACTTAACCATGACATCAAATGAGCCCGACAAATTGCTCGGCCTCTGTTGGTACCCAGGCTCTGATCAGCTTAGCTTCTCAATAAATAATAATTTTAAGTTGAATGCTAATTCTAAACGAGAATTACTCTCTGTGATTGTACGGATTTTCGATCCATTAGGACTTCTATCTCCTTGTGTAATTATTGTTATGAAAATGTTGTTGCAACAAATGTGGATTACGCTGGCCCTGTTATGCGTGCTAGCCGCCAGGGCCAGCGTAATCCACAGCAGCTACATGCAGGCTTGTGAAAGCATGTAGTATTTATTTGTTTTACTACCAAGGCAGTTCTTTTGGAGTTAGTAGGTGACTTAACTAGCAATAATTATGTACTGGCTTTGTATAGGTTTATTTCGCGAAGGGGCAAGCCCGTTGGCATCTACTCCGATAACGGTACCTCATTTGTTGGTGCGTATAACTCTCAAAATTTCTTAAGTCTCATGAAACCCGTTTAGGCGAAAGTTTGGCTAATGATGGAATTAGGTTCCACTTTATCCCCGCATATAGTCTTCATTTTGGCGGACATCGGGTAGCGGGAGGCAAAAAAAAAAAAGAAAAAATCATTGTTCGTGCACTTCGTTTCCGTGTTTATTATTATTTAAAATAGTAAAATGGCCAAAACGAACACTGATACGGCTATGAGCGAATTGGCGAAGAAAATTACATCGTTGACATTGAAGATCACATCCCAATCTGCACTGATTGAGATGCAAAATAAGAAAATTGAAGATCAACAACAGACAATTGATAATAATTCTATTGTTTTAAATAACTTAATGAAGGTAATTAAAGAAATGTCCAGTAAAATTGACAAAGTTGCAGCATCAACGCTTGTGAGCAGGACAGAAGATCCGACCGCATCAACAACTATGCAAGGAGCGAGCGAGACGGTGGTCCCAGCGATGTCATTAAATAATCCCAATGTGACGCTCCGCACGCGCCGAGTGCTGCGAACGGAACCTGAGGGCATGCTCACACAGAACAATAATACGAATGAAATTAATGTAACTTCTCAGCAACAGTTTGCCGAAGATGAGACATGTAATTCTGATGTGAATTGGAAATTGGTTGGTATTTTATTATCTTCTTGACTGTTATTTTTGGTTCTAATATTTGATATAATAATATAGGTATTAAGCTTAACATTCAGAATTAGGTTGGAAAGTTAAGTTAAGATATAAGTTAAAACTTGATGTTAAAAGACTGATGATTCATATTACACATAGGTAGGTATTGGTAGTTTCATTTATGTTGTTATTCTACTTATAGAGTTTCTCAAAGCAAATGTGATTTTTATTCTTATTATTATTGCCTGATTATAAAACCATATTTTAGCTATTTGTTAGAAGAATATTTAAGTTTTATTGTTTTTGTTATGTTCTAGACTTTTTGTTCTCATATTGAATATAAAGACATTCAGAAATTAGGTTAGTTTAAGTTAATACAAAGAGGACACTTTATGTCAAAGACTGATGATTCATATTGCATATAGGTTGTCATATTTTTATATTGCCTAATTATAAAACTAGGTATGTTTTACCTATTTGTTAGAAAAACATTTCAATTTTATTGTGTTTGTTACGTTCTAGGCTTTTTTATTCTCATATTAAATATAAAGACTGATGATAAATGTGATTTTTGTTTCTACCTCGTAAAGATTTTATTGAACATATTAATATGATTCCATTAAGGATTTTTTATTCCTTCACATTATTTTACCTAGATATGTAGGTTACTTACTTTGTATAGGTACCTACCTATACAAAGTAAGTAACCTACATATCTAAAAGTATGTACCTACATACTTTGATAATGTGACAGCCCTAGGTAAAATTCCAATTAACCCCTATCTTGGACCAATTAACCCCATCGGGGGTAAATTGGAATTTAGCAGGGTTTTTGTCGAATTTCTAAAGATTTATCTATAATCTGAAAGTCTAAAGTTACTTAATACTCGTATATAAAAAAACGTATCATACATATCTTAGCATACCATAAAATACCCTATCTGTTACGGAAGGAGGTTTAAATTCCACTTGAAAGTGAAAATCGGACCAATTTACCCCGTTTTACGGTATATTGATGTAATGCCTTCTTTAAAAGAGGTAAAAGATAGTTTATATAAAATAAGAAAACGATATCTGGAGTCGAAAAAATTAAAATTCAATACTTTGGCAAGCGTAACTGTACCAAAAGGTTTGGCTGAAATTTTTTTTATTAGTTGACAGTAAAGAGGAGGAAAAAATTTTAATTTTCTGTACATCAGTGACCAAGGACTACTTAAATATGTTTCACGACGATGATTTTATTTTGGGGATGGAACTTTTTATACGTGTCCCGATCCATTCCGCCAGCTGTACACCATTCATTTGGACCTTGGATCTAACACCGAGACGAACAATGTGGTTCCTATCGCGTATTGTTTATTACCTAACAAAAAGCAGGATACGTACGTTAGACTTTTTGATTTGCTAAAAAGAAGACTACATATAAATATAAAAAAAATTAAAAGTGACTATGAGGCCGCACCAATGAATGCAGTGAAACTTGTTTTCCTGAAGCAGAAGTTTATGGATGTTTCTTTCATTTCCAAAAGGCCATTAAAAAGAAAGCCAAAGATATTGGTCTTGACAACACACGGGAAGGGAGAAAAATTGTAAGGATGACGGCGAATTTGCCGTTATTACCAGCTGATAAGATATTAGACGGATGGAGATCAATATCTGAAATAGCTCCAAACGTTGATTCCATGCAGACATTCAAAAAATATATTGCAAAGTATTGGCATATAGTGAGTCTGATAGCTTTATATATCTATAGCATTTCTTTTAGAGACGTTCTCCAGACTTGGAGGATTTTCATATTGTCGTAGATATTTTTGGGCAATTTTGCAGCGAAAATTGAGTTGCGGTATGTTGTGCCCAGATTTCTCCATTAGGATCCAAAAAATATTTATGGTGACATCAATCAACCCAGAAAATATGGGCGACCACCATTTTTTTCCTCTGATCCCAGTACGGTTATTATTTATATGGGCATCCATATATCAGTGCCACCTATGTACCGATTATAGACGCTAATCAAGTGAGGTCTTAGGACTTTGAGTTTTTCTCCTTTGAACTTTCGAATATCGGTCAACAAATCCAGGAGGGTCTACGTGATGGTCTGTGGAAGCCAATGTGACCACCGAGTTATCCTACCACCAAACCACCACCAGATCTACTTGCGACGCGGACTCGTACGATCCTCTGGGACGTTTTTTCATTGTCTCCTCGAATCTATTTATAATTTCTCATATCGTCACAAAATTCTACTAGTGGTGAATTTTGAGTAGCAATAGAAGTAAGAGCGAACACTGCAGGTCGTCGACCGTTCAAATTTCTCACCGTGCCACCATCATCAAAGTCAAAGTCAAAGTCAAAGTCAAATATCTTTATTTCGTAAAATCAGGTTAATGATTATTTGAAAACGTCAAATTAAAACATACTAAAAATTTTATAAAATTATGAATGTTTGAAAAAAAAAAAACAAAATGAGGTTAGGTGGCAGTTCCAAGTGTAAAGCTCATGAGAAGAAGCTGCCAAGAAACTCATGTGCCACTCTTTTAAAATCATCAATTTTTTTCTTTACAAAAATAAATTTTACTGAATGAACCAGTGTGTCTGGTGAGTGTAATCGTTTATAAAATAAGGATAACTAAATAATAATACTATTAGTAACTCTAAAATGAGTATATATAAACGTATTCAGCAAACACAATACTTCACTTCTTACAAAGTAAATATGTATATATACATATAATCATAAAGTACATTTTAATAGCCTGTGAGAGAAAGCAGCATCCTCATCTGCTGAACCCTCAACACTGCGCTATGTCAGGAGGTTCAATGTAGATGTCTCGAACATTCAAGTCGTCATCATTCTATAGAGCATCCAAAATCTGAGCCACATTCATGCTATAATAAGATAAGACAACTTTATAGAAAAAATGTACTCATAATGGACTAGCGTTACCGTATGGTCACTCACAATATAACTGCTTATATTTTCAGAATGAATTGAAATTTAAAAAAAAATATTAGCAGAACATAAAATTATAACTATCACTTTATATATTTCGTCATAAAATACTTGTGAATAATAAAGATTATGAACTAAAATTGTACTTACATTTGTGAACTTGCTATTTTGCCGAAGTGAAATATATCACCATAAGTTTTCTACGAATAACCATCATAAAGTAAAAAAATGAAAACTTTGTTTGACACCTACACGATGGTAAATATGTTTGGATATGCATTCAAGCAAAAAAATAAAAAAAAGTTATATTTTTAAAAATATATACGCATAAATTTTAATAATGTTCTAGCAAGAATAGTACCACCCCATCTCTTCCCGTGGGTGTCGTCAAGGCGACTAAGGGATTTCACTCCGGAGGACGGGCAGCAGCGTCCTCTGCGTACTTAAAGCCTTACTGCGATCGCCAACCCGCTCGCCAAGCGTGGCGATTATGGCAATTACCCCCAGGATCTACATACCAGTAGGTTCTACTGGGGAGACCCGTGCCCAGCAGTGGGCCATCATATGGGTTGATATGTTACCATATGGTCACGCTTGTACATAATGGGTTAATCGCGTGAATTATTTAAAGGCTTATTACCAACGGGAGTGCAAATAAAACCGCGCAAAGATATCCAACATTCGGAAGGAATTCTAAAGAGTGCTTGTAACTGTCGGTACAAGGTAAACAAAGTGCAGTGTGAGTTATACGAATTACATATATATGTGATCGTGTCTTATATCAACAAGCGTCCCGTATTTATGATTTGTGTTGTAAAAGGAAAGACGCTAAGTTTAACAAGCTGTTATTACGTCGTGAAAATACCCTCAACACAAAAAATGAATTTGTACTATCGACGCAAAAAGATACGGTTATCAATTTATCGAGTGTAATCATTGATGACATCACCCATAATATCCTTGCAAAAGGGTTAAATTACGCATTAACACCGAAACCGAATCCGTACGAGAACATCATAAGCGGCATAGAGGAAGTGATAACTCGTAACAAGGTACCTGCTATTGACGCGGAAACACTTAGACAGGATGTTGCGGTTATATTACGAAAATCAAAAGTACCTAAGCCTAACATCACGATGGAAGAGCGTCAAGCGTTGAGAGACCTGCGTAGCAACCAGGAAATCTTAGTGCTTAAGGCTGATAAAGGAAACGCCACCGTTGTGATGAACTTCAGCGACTATGATTGTAAATACGGAATCTGTTAAGTGATACTTCTATCTACAAGCCGGTGTCATACAACCCTACCGCGAGAGTTACCAAACGTGTGCGCACATTAATCGGGGACCATAAACATTTGTTTACGGATGAAGTGTTTGATCGTCTGTACAACCCGAGAATTGTGCAGCCTCCTAAACTATATGGCTTGCCAAAGATCCACAAGAAAGACGTACCATTACGCCCGATCGTAAGTCAAATTGATTTTCCTACTTACGATCTAGCGAGACACGTAGCTTTAGTACTGCAGCCATTGGTAGGGAAAACTGCATCGTTCGTGAAGTACTCTCGCCATTTTGTGGATATACTCAAGAGCGTACGCTTGGAACCGGACGAAATAATGGTGAGTTTCGACGTCCAGCCATTATTTGCTCAAATTATTAATTAGGTGCGTTATTCGGCTGGCGGGACTTAGACCGGTCTCCCGCCGGACCGGGTGCCGCAGTATCCTAGGACTCCCCTAGGATTCACTAGTGTTCCGATAAGCGATTGCCTTGACGTCATAAAACTAAAACTGAGGGACAGCGGCCTGCCAAAAGAGTACATTGTTCTACTGAGTAACTGTTTAGAGGGTAACTTCTTCCTCTACCGTGGACAGCATTACCTCCAGATCGACGGAGTGGCTATGGGTAGTCCAGTAGCACCGGTAATGGCCAACATCTGGATGGAGCATATAGAAGAAGTGGTCGACCTGCACGCGTTTCACGTCAAGCTCTGGAAGAGATACGTCGATGACGTATTCTGTATCATGGAGGGCGACAGTGGCACAGTAGAACAATTTGTAAAACATCTAAACTCGATCCACCGTAATATCAAATTCACATTTGAATGGAGGCAGGTAGGTCGTTGCCTTTTCTTGATGTGAAGTTATCGGCGAGACAAAATGGTACCCTCGGACACACAGTAAACCGAAAATCTACACACACGGATAGGTATTTACATGCTTTATCGCACCATCATCCGCGCCACTTACAGTCCGTTGTAGCTTTTTTAAGAAACAGAGCATACGACCTTTGCGACCCCGAACACTTGGAGGGTGAACTTGCACACGTTCGGGAGGTACTAAGAAGCAACGGATACAAGCATAACCTTCAACGTCCAAAGAGCAGAAAACCAGAGGTAAATGCCGACAGAGTGCCAGCTTTCATGCCGTACATCAAAGGAGTTACGGACAAAATTGGAACAGTAGTGAAGAATTACTCCATTAAGACTGTATATAGTCCGCACTCCAAGGTTTCAAAGCTTTTACGAACGGCAAACGATGTTATTCCGTTCCAAACACCTGGCGTGTACAAGGTGGATTGTAGTTGCGGTAGTTCCTATATCGGGCAGACCAAAAGGACAATCGCAGACAGGGTCAAGGAACATATCGCTGCTGTAAAAAACCGTCAAGTTTACAAGTCTGCTTTCGCTGAGCATTTGTTGGAATCAGGACCAAATCACTGGATAGAATTGCATAAGCCACAGGTACTTTCCACCGATCGCCACTATTATTCCAGGATAGTACGCGAGGCGGTTGAGATCAAGAACTTTGCATTGTTTACCTTAAAATTGCTTGACGTTTTGACCAGGTTGCACCGGCCGTGGTCACAAGCGGACTGTCGATGTCCGCTTGTGACCACGGCCGGTGCAAACAATGCGCGTTAATTCCCGTATAATAAATAGTTATAATCATGCAACGCGAAAGTTTAAATGTTAGTATGAGATCAAGGATGGAGAAATGGGGATGTAAGGGGGCGCATCACCATCTTTCGCTCCAAGCCAACCTCACCTGCACGCGGTACATCCTGCTGTACAACAAACGAGGCTCTGGCGACAGGCTGGTGGCGGTATAACCATCCTAATTTAAGGCGTAGCTAAAGTAATAGGTCAGTGACGGGCAGCAGCGTCACTGATGCGAGAGCTATGCGATCGCCAACCCGCCTGCCCAGCGTGGCGATTATGGGCATTACCCCAAATGCAAAGCACTAAGGCCACGGCCCCCAGTTCCCGGCAGTCACGCTATTCCTGGACATGGTGGCGTCCACGGTAACGGCGTGGCGGGGGGTGCTAAGAATCTCCGGGCTACGGAAGGCCACCACAACCGACTGACCTTGGCGACGTATAACGGACGCACGCTACGGCTGGACTCGCATCTGGCACAACTTGAGGTGGAACTTGGGAAGATTAGGTGGCATATCCTCGGGTTAAGTGAAGTCCGAAGAGAGGGAGAGGACACCATAACCCTCGAGTCAGGCCACCTTATGTACTTCCGCGAGGGAGACCAAAAATCCCAAGGTGGTGTTGGGTTTCTGGTAAATAAGTCCCTTTCTGACAACGTTGTGGAAATTTCTAGCGCGTCGAACAGGGTAGCGTACCTCATTATCAAGCTCACCGAGAGGTATAGCCTCAAGGTAGTGCATGTGTACGCACCGACCTCGGCACATCCAGACGACGAAGTGGAGGATATGTTCGATGACATATCGAGGGGCCTCCACTCCACCACTAAGACCCACTACAACGATGTTATGGGGGACTTCAACGCTAAAGTGGGAGTACAAAATTGCAGCGAATTTGTAGTAGGATCCCATGGATTTGGAAGCAGAAATCATAGGGGGCAAATGCTAGTCAACTTCCTCGAACGGGAGAGGCTCTTCTTGATGAACTCCTTTTTCAAGAAACGGCCCCAAGGGAAGTGGACGTGGCAAAGCCCCGGCACTATGACAAAAACCGAGATCGACTTCATCATGACGGACAAAAAGCATATATACACATAGACTGCCATGCATATATACTCAGCATGGCAGTCTGATCGGGAGTACAACAAGCTCGTTGCTGCGTACGACATGTTCTTCTTTAGGTTCCCGGAGCACGAGTGGGCTGCACTTCGGCTTGGAAGCGTAACTACCCGTTATAGGGATTGTTCAGGCCTCACATCTGTAGGACATACCACCGGTGTTATGGGAATAGATCCGGTTGAAATCATGGATTGGATATTCCACGTCCCTACGGGAAATGAGTTGGAAAAACTATTCGAGGACAGTGAAATGACCGAGTTACAAAATCAGTACTCCTACTTCCCGTATCAGTCCGACTTATCTCTTGTCACCAAGTCTTCATATTCTGCATCTGCTGTCTCGAATCTATTTTTCTTCCTCCACGCCGTCGGGAGCCTGCTCAGGTCGCAGAGGTCGATGAACGCCCGAATGATCGCAGAGGCAAACATAGAGGTTATCATGAAAAATGCATTGATTGTGGCCTCGTGCTTCAAGTCATTGACCTCGATGGAGAAGGCTTTCACGGCAGATGGTAAGGCATTGACCTTTGACCTGACAGATGAGGCTGGGACAATTCAAGAGGGTGAGGATACAGAACTAGTGTCACTTGTTGCTAGTGAGATGTTTGAATTCATGTCAAAACGAGAGTTCAGACATACAAAGGCAATGAGTCGGACACTCGCTGCATACAAACGTGACGTGAAGGACCTGAGAGAAGGGTCGATAGGCAAATTCATTTCTTCGTACTCACTTGAATAATCAGTATTAACTATATATTCAGAGACGTCACCGTGATCAACAGGTTTAATACCGGTAGTGATCACCGACTTGTCCGAGGCTCTCTGAATATCGACTTTAAGGCGGAACGTGCCCGTCTGATAAGGTCCAGGCTTCGACCTACTTTGCTCCAAACCATGATAGGATCCGAAGCGTTCCAGTCAAACCTGGATAACCGATTTGCTGCCATGGAAACCACAACAGACGTAAACCAGAAGCTCGTAAATGTGGTTCGGATACTCAGGAAAGAAGGTACGAGATTTTGTGAAATGCAGCGTAAGGACAAGAAGTCAAAGCTTTCGGAAAAGACTTTAGGGCTAATGAAGGAACGACGTGAAAACCCACCCATCACTTCGTCGGAAAAGCGCGCTCTAAACCAAGAGATCAACAGGCTTATATGACACGACCTTCGGTGCTCCAACACTCTTTTGATTGAAAGAGCGATCGAGCAGAACCGGGGGTCAAAAGTGTTCGTACAATCTCTTGGAAGAAGCCACCTAACGAAGTTGACCACAGCAAGTGGAGAAGTCGTTTCTTCGAAGCCGGCAGTCCTCTCCGAAGTGGAAGGCTTCTATGGCCGGTTATACGCTTCGCATGCATCTCGACCAGATCCTGAAAATGAGGGTCCTAGAGCCACTCTAAGACGCCACTACACCGAAGACCTGCCAGAAGTCAACATTGACGAAATCGTGCTGGCTATTAAACAGCTGAAAAATGGAAAAGCCCCTGGAGAGGATGGCGTTACATCAGAGCTGTTAAAAGCTGGAGGTAAACCCGTACTGAGGGAGCTCCAAAAGCTTTTTAATGCTGTCCTGTTTGAAGGGAGAACTCCGGAGGCGTGGAGTAGAAGTGTAGTCGTCTTGTTCTTCAAAAAAGGAGATAAGACCCGGCTGAAGAACTACCGACCAATTTCTCTTCTAAGCCACGTCTATAAGCTGTTTTCAAAAGTTATCACGAACCGCCTGGCGCGAAGACTTGACGAATTCCAACCACCGGAACAGGCTGGATTTCGGAGCGTATATGGCACCATAGACCACATCCACACAGTGCGGCAGATTATACAAAAGAACCAGGAGTATAATCAGCCCCTGTGTCTAGCATTCGTGGACCATCAGAAGGCCTTTGACTCGATTGAAATCTGGTCCGTTCTGGAGTCTCTGCAGCGATGCCAAGTAGATTGGCGATATATCCAAGTGATGAGATGTCTCTACGAAGCCGCCACCATGTCCGTCCAAGTACAGAATCAGCAAACAAAACCTATACCATTGCATCGAGGAGTGAGGCAAGGGGACGTTATTTCCCCGAAACTGTTCACAAATGCAATGGAGGATATGTTCAAGACGCTGCACTGGAAAGGGCGGGGCATCAACGTCAATGGTGAATACATTTCTCACTTGCGATTTGCAGATGACATTGTCATCATGGCGGAAACGCTGCAGGACCTGCAACGGATGCTGAATGACCTGGCTGACTCCTCTTTACGCATCGGCCTACGGATGAACTAGGATAAAACCAAGGTCATGTTCAATGAACATGTACTACCGGAACCGACAGCGGTGCACGGCGCCGTTCTCAAAGTTGTTCAAAAATATGTGTACCTCGGGCAGTCATTGCAGTTAGGTAGAAACAACTTCGAGGACGAGGTGAACAGGAGAATTCGGTTAGGTTGGGCAGCGTTTGGTAAGCTACGTCAAGTCTTCTCATCGTCGATCCCACAATGTCTAAAGACTAAAGACTTTAATCAGTGCGTCCTATCCGTCATGACATACGGAGCCGAAACGTGGACACTGACGGTACGGCTGGTCCACAAGTTCAAAATCGCTCAGCGGGCTATGGAACGGGCTATGCTCGGAGTTTCTCTTAGGGACAAAATCAGAAATGCCCACCGGATTAGCAAGTTGAAGTGGCAGTGGGCTTGCCATATTAGCCGAAGAACGGACAACCGTTGGGGTAAACGAGTTCTTGAGTGGAGACCGCGGCTTGGCAAACGTAGTGTAGGACGCCCTCAAGCCAGGTGGAGTGATGATATACGCAAAACGGCTGGCAGGAGCTGGATGCGAGAAGCCGAAGATAGAACAAAGTGGCGTGCAATTGGAGAGGCCTATGTCCAGCAGTGGACTGCGATAGGCTGATGATGATGATGAGATCAAGTAGTATAAGAACTTCAACCGAGAAGATGAATACCGGGTCTCACCATCTTGGAACCTGGTTATCAGCAAATGCAATCCTAGCCGTAAAGACACCGCGCCTCAGTGTAAAGACGTTGTAAGTGTAGTGTGTAGAAGTACCGACAGTACAAATTATCAAAATCAAGATCAGGCGAGGGTAGTGTAGTAGTAAAACCCCGCGCCTCACGGAGACATCGCTAAGCTGCCATCAGTCGACCCGTGACCACGATCGGTGCAATTCGATCGAAACGTCGGGTAAATAAAAGGTTCATTAGTTGCCTCAGTTTTAGGTGGAGCGCTTGTATGAAATTATACTTCTAGGCGTTATTATTCAAAGGTTGTTTCGATTTCGTGCAATTTCACATATTTTTTCGTGTTCACTATCAAATTACAATATGGATTAGGGTGTTAAAGAAAATAGGATTGCAGTGATCGCCTTGCACAAAGTGGGTATGGAGCCGTCGGTCATATTCTAGATACTTCAAAAGCTTGGTATCAGCCATATGTTCGTATATCGTACTATTAACAGATACAACAACACTTCCTCTGTCGAAGACCATAAAAGATCGAGGCGGCCGCGTGTTGTTAGAACTACAAAGGCTGTTAATGCTGTTAAAGCCAGAATTCGAAATCCCATTAGGAAGCAAAAAATCTTATCGCGAGAAATGAAGATGCCTTGCACAAAGTGGGTATGGAGCCGTCGGTCATATTCTAGATACTTCAAAAGCTTGGTATCAGCCATATGTTCGTATATCGTACTATTAACAGATACAACAACACTTCCTCTGTCGAAGACCATAAAAGATCGAGGCGGCCGCGTGTTGTTAGAACTACAAAGGCTGTTAATGCTGTTAAAGCCAGAATTCGAAATCCCATTAGGAAGCAAAAAATCTTATCGCGAGAAATGAAGATACCCGCTAGGACTATGTCGCATATTATAAAACCTGAAGCTCGGTGCTTTACGCAGGTGAAGGGCACAGAAATATACTCTTAACCGATGAAAAAAAATCACGATTGAAGAGCACTACTATAAGCAAAATGATAAAGTGTACGCTCACAGTTTTAAAGAAACTGCTCAAGTGGTCGGAAAGGTACCGCATGGTCATCATCCTGCGTCAGCGATGGTTTGGTGGGGCGTGTCTTATCAAGGCGTCACAAAGCGACATTTTAGTGAAAAAGGAGTGTAAACCTCAGCCAAAGTGTATCAAGAGACAGTCTTGACCGTGTTGTGAAACCTCTCAGCAATACACTTTTTAAAAATTTACCGTGGACTCTCCAGCAGGACTCTGCACCTAGTCACAAGGCACGATCTACCCAAGCCTGGCTTAAAACCAACGTTCCGAACTTTATAAGAGCTGAAAACTGGCCCTCATCTAGCCCAGACCTTAACCCTTTAGACTACAAAATATGGTCAGTTTTAGAGGACATGGTTTACTGTAAACGACATGGCGACATTGAGTCTTTTAAATAATCTCTGGTGCAAGCATTTGCGAAATTTCCCATGGAAACAGTGCGTAAATCCATAGATTCGTAGCCTGACAGATTAGAGGCCTGTATAAAAGCAAAGGTGGCCATTTCGAATGGAATATTGTTTTTATTTTTTGCTGACACTTTAATAAATATACATTTTCATTTGTAACAGAACTTATGGCCGAACTAGGTATATAATTGGCAACATTTTGTTATTTGATTCAATTCAAGGGTCAGGTGTAAAAAACTTTTAAAAACCTTTTCAATCTATCAAAGGCTATTAAATGATGCGGCATATTTTGTATTGTGTTAACTTGTTCAATAAAAGAATTTTACTATTAACATTACGTCGATTCGGACGTGTTGTGTTCCCGATTGTATGGTTACATCAGCGGATTCTGATGTCTACGATGACGCTTACCTGATGTCTAGAGCTCAGGGTTGTCCTCTGCCTAGATAATAGCCCTTGATGCGCCCCTAGATACATGCCTTACTTTAATTCTAACTTATTTCCCATAGTAGATAGGTTTTTAATACCAATTTGTTCTGATAAATACATAAGTACCTAAATATATATTTTTAAATATTCCAAGCTCAAGTGAAGCTGCAATTCAAACGTTAAGAGCTGCTACAGCAAGAACATCACGTAAAGTTTAGGTGATTTACAAATTTGCAGAAACACAATATTAAAATATGACTGCTAACTTCAATTTTATGTCAGACAGAGCAGCTCATGTTTAGGGTTATTTAGTGTTTTTTTTTTTTGAGTAAAACATTCCCTGACGAATTAAGAAATATAATGAAAGAAGATGGTGGTTAATTAATAATTATGTTAATTATTTATGTTAACTAACATCCTCACCATATGTTTCATTTTACAGATATTGGCAAACTACCAGACAACGCCAAAGAAACTGCATATCTGGTGCTGCTATTTGATAATATTTTCGACTCGGTAAATGGCTGCTCTAGCAAAAAATGAAGGAGGAAAAATCTTTAGAACAGCTGTAACACCCACTTCCGCACACCACAAATTATGGAAAGAATATATTCCTGTGCTTATCCATGAGATACATAGACCCCAAAAATAATAAGCGTTCTACGGTTCCTTCTTTGATCAATTGGGTGAAAATATATAAGGCTTTAGAATTTTATTAAAAGATTTCCATAGATTGTGACTAAATTCAATTTTATTACAAAGTTTGAACCAAGACCCAATTGGCGGTCCAATATAGTAAAAAAAAATATTAAAAAAGGACTAGTATATCTGTAGGTATTATTAACAAAAACTCATTTTATTAATTTCAACGATTGTTTTAAATGTTCTCATTTTTTTAAAAGTGGCATTCTTAAGTTTTATATCGAATATGAAACTTTAAAATTACTCTCAGGAATAAATGCTAACACGTCATGGAATCGTTGAGATTAGTAAAAAACTTTGTTGCTGAAATAGATGATTGAGTTATTTGTGGTAGAAAAAATAAGAAAAGAAGATGAGTTTTTATTTTATTAATATAATATTTAGGATATATTTAACAGCTAGGTCTCGAAGTCTAGATATTTTTCCTAAATCGACATTATCCAAGACGATATTTTTAAAATAAAGTGTCCGTTGGAAGATAAAATTAATCTAAAGATTTAATTTAACACAATTATAGAATGAAACAAATAACTAAACATATACATAAAACAAAAAACTTATAAGATTGCATTGCAATATTAACTAAATAGTGTGTATAAAATAGGCGTAAAATTATCGTCAGACACTGGGTCAAAACGGTCCTAAAACCATAGTTTAAATTAATTAATTGGGGTAGAGTTGTAGTAGAAATGTAACGGCTATGTAATGATTTAGGTAAATTAGTGTACGTACAACAATATCATCAGTTGGAGCACGAGGATACATTATTGTTTAGGCGTCAAGCGCCTAGTCTTTTTAGCACAGCAACTCGGAATTCCGCAGTCATAGCTAATGACTCTAATTAAGAATACCGTCTGTATTTTTGTAATTTATAAAATCAGTCTTCCATTAAATTTATAACATCAAGACGGCCAGTTTTTTAATTCTATCCTGCTTATCCCGCACGCGTTATTGTCTAACGCCCTAATTAAATTGTACGACAACGATAATCGTACGCATTTAGTGCGTTCAGTACTTGATAGCGGTAGCACATCGAGTTTCATAACGGAACGACTATGTACGAGTAATAAGTTAAAACTTCCTACAAATCAAATTAATAGGTCGATTCTAGGCATAAATGACGCGTCTTCACGCGTAGGCAAGATATGTGATGTAAATATGACATCATTAAATAAGATGTTTGCTTGCAAACTTCATTGTTTTATTTTGCCATGAATTACTAATCCTATGCCATGCCGTGAAATTAATATTTTTGACTTTGAAATACCGTCCAACTTATGTTTAGCCGATCCCACTTTCCTCAAGCCCAGCGATATTGATTAATTGATAGGCGCTGACTTGTTTTGGGACTTGTTAGGAACACAAAGAATAAAATTAGGCACAGGTAAGCCAATACTTTGTGAAACCAGAATAAGTTGGATAGTAGCCGGACCTATAACACATAATTATTTTACATAATGTATAATTGCGGACATAAGATGTAATTTTACAAACATCTCTAATTGTGATGATGATAAGTGGGACCAAATCAGGTCTGACTTATCGCGGTTTTGGCAGTTAGAGGAGGTAAGTATGAATTCCTCTTATTATTTACCTGAGGAGAAATTGTGTGAGGATCATTTTTGTAAATATACGACGCGGTTAAGCGATGGCCGTTTTTGTGTTCGTATACCTCTCAAACAAAATCCCTCTGTTCTAGGAGATTCTTTTAAAAGACAACACAATGTTTGTACTCTTTAGAACGTAGGTTAAAGGTCAAACCAGATGGTAGTAAGATCTGGTTTGGCCTTTCAGATCACAATTTTATGTCAGAGTATGAGACGTTAGGACATATTATGACTGAAGCCAAACCGTCTGACTTATCGTCAAATGTATATTATATCATCACGGTGTACTGAGGGAATGCAGTAGCACTACCAAGCTCCGCGTTGTTTTTAACGCAAGTAGTCCTACTTCGTCAGTCATATCTTCAAACGATTTGCAAATGGTTGGGCCTACAGTGCAGGACGATTTTTGTCCATACTTATTAGGTTTCGACAGCATAAGTATGTCTTAGCGGCTGATGTCGAGAAGATGTACAGACAAGTGATCGTTCATCCAGCTGATAGGCACTTGCAAAGGATAGTTTGGCGTAGCAGTACTGACGAACCAGTTAAGGTTTATGAATTGAATACAGTTTCGTATGGAACTTCGAGCGCGCCATTTCTTGCCACGCGTTGTCTCAAACAGATAGGCCTTGAATGTACCAATCAAAATACTGCTGAAATCATCAAGCATGATATATTTGTTGATGATTTGTGTTCAGGTAGTATGTATTTAGATGAAATCCAATTAATTTACACAGAAGTCACAAAAGCGCTGTCAGCAGCTGGTATGTCATTAAGGAAGTGGAAGTCAAACGAACCGCAATTGGTGTCTGAATCTGTTGAGTCATCACTCGACTTAACCATGACATCAAATGAGCCCGACAAATTGCTCGGCCTCTGTTGGTACCCAGGCTCTGATCAGCTTAGCTTCTCAATAAATAATAATTTTAAGTTAAATGCTAATTCTAAACGAGAATTACTCTCTGTGATTGTACGGATTTTCGATCCATTAGGACTTCTATCTCCTTGTGTAATTATTGTTATGAAAATGTTGTTGCAACAAATGTGGATTACGCTGGCCCTGTTATGCGTGCTAGCCGCCAGGGCCAGCGTAATCCACAGCAGCTACATGCAGGCTTGTGAAAGCATGTAGTATTTATTTGTTTTACTACCAAGGCAGTTCTTTTGGAGTTAGTAGGTGACTTAACTAGCAATAATTATGTACTGGCTTTGTATAGGTTTATTTCGCGAAGGGGCAAGCCCGTTGGCATCTACTCCGATAACGGTACCTCATTTGTTGGTGCGTATAACTCTCAAAATTTCTTAAGTCTCATGAAACCCGTTTAGGCGAAAGTTTGGCTAATGATGGAATTAGGTTCCACTTTATCCCCGCATATAGTCTTCATTTTGGCGGACATCGGGTAGCGGGAGGCAAAAAAAAAAGAAAAAATCATTGTTCGTGCACTTCGTTTCCGTGTTTATTATTATTTAAAATAGTAAAATGGCCAAAACGAACACTGATACGGCTATGAGCGAATTGGCGAAGAAAATTACATCGTTGACATTGAAGATCACATCCCAATCTGCACTGATTGAGATGCAAAATAAGAAAATTGAAGATCAACAACAGACAATTGATAATAATTCTATTGTTTTAAATAACTTAATGAAGGTAATTAAAGAAATGTCCAGTAAAATTGACAAAGTTGCAGCATCAACGCTTGTGAGCAGGATAGAAGATCCGACCGCATCAACAACTATGCAAGGAGCGAGCGAGACGGTGGTCCCAGCGATGTCATTAAATAATCCCAATGTGACGCTCCGCACGCGCCGAGTGCTGCGAACGGAACCTGAGGGCATGCTCACACAGAACAATAATACGAATGAAATTAATGTAACTTCTCAGCAACAGTTTGCCGAAGATGAGACATGTAATTCTGATGTGAATTGGAAATTGGTTGGTATTTTATTATCTTCTTGACTGTTATTTTTGGTTCTAATATTTGATATAATAATATAGGTATTAAGCTTAACATTCAGAATTAGGTTGGAAAGTTAAGTTAAGATATAAGTTAAAACTTGATGTTAAAAGACTGATGATTCATATTACACATAGGTAGGTATTGGTAGTTTCATTTATGTTGTTATTCTACTTATAGAGTTTCTCAAAGCAAATGTGATTTTTATTCTTATTATTATTGCCTGATTATAAAACCATATTTTAGCTATTTGTTAGAAGAATATTTAAGTTTTATTGTTTTTGTTATGTTCTAGACTTTTTGTTCTCATATTGAATATAAAGACATTCAGAAATTAGGTTAGTTTAAGTTAATACAAAGAGGACACTTTATGTCAAAGACTGATGATTCATATTGCATATAGGTTGTCATATTTTTATATTGCCTAATTATAAAACTAGGTATGTTTTACCTATTTGTTAGAAAAACATTTCAATTTTATTGTGTTTGTTACGTTCTAGGCTTTTTTATTCTCATATTAAATATAAAGACTGATGATAAATGTGATTTTTGTTTCTACCTCGTAAAGATTTTATTGAACATATTAATATGATTCCATTAAGGATTTTTTATTCCTTCACATTATTTTACCTAGATATGTAGGTTACTTACTTTGTATAGGTACCTACCTATACAAAGTAAGTAACCTACATATCTAAAAGTATGTACCTACATACTTTGATAATGTGACAGCCCTAGGTAAAATTCCAATTAACCCCTATCTTGGACCAATTAACCCCATCGGGGGTAAATTGGAATTTAGCAGGGTTTTTGTCGAATTTCTAAAGATTTATCTATAATCTGAAAGTCTAAAGTTACTTAATACTCGTATATAAAAAAACGTATCATACATATCTTAGCATACCATAAAATACCCTATCTGTTACGGAAGGAGGTTTAAATTCCACTTGAAAGTGAAAATCGGACCAATTTACCCCGTTTTACGGTATATTGATGTAATGCCTTCTTTAAAAGAGGTAAAAGATAGTTTATATAAAATAAGAAAACGATATCTGGAGTCGAAAAAATTAAAATTCAATACTTTGGCAAGCGTAACTGTACCAAAAGGTTTGGCTGAAATTTTTTTTATTAGTTGACAGTAAAGAGGAGGAAAAAATTTTAATTTTCTGTACATCAGTGACCAAGGACTACTTAAATATGTTTCACGACGATGATTTTATTTTGGGGATGGAACTTTTTATACGTGTCCCGATCCATTCCGCCAGCTGTACACCATTCATTTGGACCTTGGATCTAACACCGAGACGAACAATGTGGTTCCTATCGCGTATTGTTTATTACCTAACAAAAAGCAGGATACGTACGTTAGACTTTTTGATTTGCTAAAAAGAAGACTACATATAAATATAAAAAAAATTAAAAGTGACTATGAGGCCGCACCAATGAATGCAGTGAAACTTGTTTTCCTGAAGCAGAAGTTTATGGATGTTTCTTTCATTTCCAAAAGGCCATTAAAAAGAAAGCCAAAGATATTGGTCTTGACAACACACGGGAAGGGAGAAAAATTGTAAGGATGACGGCGAATTTGCCGTTATTACCAGCTGATAAGATATTAGACGGATGGAGATCAATATCTGAAATAGCTCCAAACGTTGATTCCATGCAGACATTCAAAAAATATATTGCAAAGTATTGGCATATAGTGAGTCTGATAGCTTTATATATCTATAGCATTTCTTTTAGAGACGTTCTCCAGACTTGGAGGATTTTCATATTGTCGTAGATATTTTTGGGCAATTTTGCAGCGAAAATTGAGTTGCGGTATGTTGTGCCCAGATTTCTCCATTAGGATCCAAAAAATATTTATGGTGACATCAATCAACCCAGAAAATATGGGCGACCACCATTTTTTTCCTCTGATCCCAGTACGGTTATTATTTATATGGGCATCCATATATCAGTGCCACCTATGTACCGATTATAGACGCTAATCAAGTGAGGTCTTAGGACTTTGAGTTTTTCTCCTTTGAACTTTCGAATATCGGTCAACAAATCCAGGAGGGTCTACGTGATGGTCTGTGGAAGCCAATGTGACCACCGAGTTATCCTACCACCAAACCACCACCAGATCTACTTGCGACGCGGACTCGTACGATCCTCTGGGACGTTTTTTCATTGTCTCCTCGAATCTATTTATAATTTCTCATATCGTCACAAAATTCTACTAGTGGTGAATTTTGAGTAGCAATAGAAGTAAGAGCGAACACTGCAGGTCGTCGACCGTTCAAATTTCTCACCGTGCCACCATCATCAAAGTCAAAGTCAAAGTCAAAGTCAAATATCTTTATTTCGTAAAATCAGGTTAATGATTATTTGAAAACGTCAAATTAAAACATACTAAAAATTTTATAAAATTATGAATGTTTGAAAAAAAAAAAACAAAATGAGGTTAGGTGGCAGTTCCAAGTGTAAAGCTCATGAGAAGAAGCTGCCAAGAAACTCATGTGCCACTCTTTTAAAATCATCAATTTTTTTCTTTACAAAAATAAATTTTACTGAATGAACCAGTGTGTCTGGTGAGTGTAATCGTTTATAAAATAAGGATAACTAAATAATAATACTATTAGTAACTCTAAAATGAGTATATATAAACGTATTCAGCAAACACAATACTTCACTTCTTACAAAGTAAATATGTATATATACATATAATCATAAAGTACATTTTAATAGCCTGTGAGAGAAAGCAGCATCCTCATCTGCTGAACCCTCAACACTGCGCTATGTCAGGAGGTTCAATGTAGATGTCTCGAACATTCAAGTCGTCATCATTCTATAGAGCATCCAAAATCTGAGCCACATTCATGCTAAAATAAGATAAGACAACTTTATAGAAAAAATGTACTCATAATGGACTAGCGTTACCGTATGGTCACTCACAATATAACTGCTTATATTTTCAGAATGAATTGAAATTTAAAAAAAAATATTAGCAGAACATAAAATTATAACTATCACTTTATATATTTCGTCATAAAATACTTGTGAATAATAAAGATTATGAACTAAAATTGTACTTACATTTGTGAACTTGCTATTTTGCCGAAGTGAAATATATCACCATAAGTTTTCTACGAATAACCATCATAAAGTAAAAAAATGAAAAACTTTGTTTGACACCTACACGATGGTAAATATGTTTGGATATGCATTCAAGCAAAAAAATATAAAAAAGTTATATTTTTAAAAATATATACGCATAAATTTTAATAATGTTCTAGCAAGAATAGTACCACCCCATCTCTTCCCGTGGGTGTCGTCAAGGCGACTAAGGGATTTCACTCCGGAGGACGGGCAGCAGCGTCCTCTGCGTACTTAAAGCCTTACTGCGATCGCCAACCCGCTCGCCAAGCGTGGCGATTATGGCAATTACCCCCAGGATCTACATACCAGTAGGTTCTACTGGGGAGACCCGTGCCCAGCAGTGGGCCATCATATGGGTTGATATGTTACCATATGGTCACGCTAGTACATAATGGGTTAATCGCGTGAATTATTTAAAGGCTTATTACCAACGGGAGTGCAAATAAAACCGCGCAAAGATATCCAACATTCGGAAGGAATTCTAAAGAGTGCTTGTAACTGTCGGTACAAGGTAAACAAAGTGCAGTGTGAGTTATACGAATTACATATATATGTGATCGTGTCTTATATCAACAAGCGTCCCGTATTTATGATTTGTGTTGTAAAAGGAAAGACGCTAAGTTTAACAAGCTGTTATTACGTCGTGAAAATACCCTCAACACAAAAAATGAATTTGTACTATCGACGCAAAAAGATACGGTTATCAATTTATCGAGTGTAATCATTGATGACATCACCCATAATATCCTTGCAAAAGGGTTAAATTACGCATTAACACCGAAACCGAATCCGTACGAGAACATCATAAGCGGCATAGAGGAAGTGATAACTCGTAACAAGGTACCTGCTATTGACGCGGAAACACTTAGACAGGATGTTGCGGTTATATTACGAAAATCAAAAGTACCTAAGCCTAACATCACGATGGAAGAGCGTCAAGCGTTGAGAGACCTGCGTAGCAACCAGGAAATCTTAGTGCTTAAGGCTGATAAAGGAAACGCCACCGTTGTGATGAACTTCAGCGACTATGATTGTAAATACGGAATCTGTTAAGTGATACTTCTATCTACAAGCCGGTGTCATACAACCCTACCGCGAGAGTTACCAAACGTGTGCGCACATTAATCGGGGACCATAAACATTTGTTTACGGATGAAGTGTTTGATCGTCTGTACAACCCGAGAATTGTGCAGCCTCCTAAACTATATGGCTTGCCAAAGATCCACAAGAAAGACGTACCATTACGCTTGATCGTAAGTCAAATTGATTTTCCTACTTACGATCTAGCGAGACACGTAGCTTTAGTACTGCAGCCATTGGTAGGGAAAACTGCATCGTTCGTGAAGGACTCTCGCCATTTTGTGGATATACTCAAGAGCGTACGCTTGGAACCGGACGAAATAATGGTGAGTTTCGACGTCCAGCCATTATTTGCTCAAATTATTAATTAGGTGCGTTATTCGGCTGGCGGGACTTAGACCGGTCTCCCGCCGGACCGGGTGCCGCAGTATCCTAGGACTCCCCTAGGATTCACTAGTGTTCCGATAAGCGATTGCCTTGACGTCATAAAACTAAAACTGAGGGACAGCGGCCTGCCAAAAGAGTACATTGTTCTACTGAGTAACTGTTTAGAGGGTAACTTCTTCCTCTACCGTGGACAGCATTACCTCCAGATCGACGGAGTGGCTATGGGTAGTCCAGTAGCACCGGTAATGGCCAACATCTGGATGGAGCATATAGAAGAAGTGGTCGACCTGCACGCGTTTCACGTCAAGCTCTGGAAGAGATACGTCGATGACGTATTCTGTATCATGGAGGGCGACAGTGGCACAGTAGAACAATTTGTAAAACATCTAAACTCGATCCACCGTAATATCAAATTCACATTTGAATGGAGGCAGGTAGGTCGTTGCCTTTTCTTGATGTGAAGTTATCGGCGAGACAAAATGGTACCCTCGGACACACAGTAAACCGAAAATCTACACACACGGATAGGTATTTACATGCTTTATCGCACCATCATCCGCGCCACTTACAGTCCGTTGTAGCTTTTTTAAGAAACAGAGCATACGACCTTTGCGACCCCGAACACTTGGAGGGTGAACTTGCACACGTTCGGGAGGTACTAAGAAGCAACGGATACAAGCATAACCTTCAACGTCCAAAGAGCAGAAAACCAGAGGTAAATGCCGACAGAGTGCCAGCTTTCATGCCGTACATCAAAGGAGTTACGGACAAAATTGGAACAGTAGTGAAGAATTACTCCATTAAGACTGTATATAGTCCGCACTCCAAGGTTTCAAAGCTTTTACGAACGGCAAACGATGTTATTCCGTTCCAAACACCTGGCGTGTACAAGGTGGATTGTAGTTGCGGTAGTTCCTATATCGGGCAGACCAAAAGGACAATCGCAGACAGGGTCAAGGAACATATCGCTGCTGTAAAAAACCGTCAAGTTTACAAGTCTGCTTTCGCTGAGCATTTGTTGGAATCAGGACCAAATCACTGGATAGAATTGCATAAGCCACAGGTACTTTCCACCGATCGCCACTATTATTCCAGGATAGTACGCGAGGCGGTTGAGATCAAGAACTTTGCATTGTTTACCTTAAAATTGCTTGACGTTTTGACCAGGTTGCACCGGCCGTGGTCACAAGCGGACTGTCGATGTCCGCTTGTGACCACGGCCGGTGCAAACAATGCGCGTTAATTCCCGTATAATAAATAGTTATAATCATGCAACGCGAAAGTTTAAATGTTAGTATGAGATCAAGGATGGAGAAATGGGGATGTAAGGGGGCGCATCACCATCTTTCGCTCCAAGCCAACCTCACCTGCACGCGGTACATCCTGCTGTACAACGAACGAGGCTCTGGCGACAGGCTGGTGGCGGTATAACCATCCTAATTTAAGGCGTAGCTAAAGTAATAGGTCAGTGACGGGCAGCAGCGTCACTGATGCGAGAGCTATGCGATCGCCAACCCGCCTGCCCAGCGTGGCGATTATGGGCATTACCCCAAATGCAAAGCACTAAGGCCACGGCCCCCAGTTCCCGGCAGTCACGCTATTCCTGGACATGGTGGCGTCCACGGTAACGGCGTGGCGGGGGGTGCTAAGAATCTCCGGGCTACGGAAGGCCACCACAACCGACTGACCTTGGCGACGTATAACGGACGCACGCTACGGCTAGACTCGCATCTGGCACAACTTGAGGTGGAACTTGGGAAGATTAGGTGGCATATCCTCGGGTTAAGTGAAGTCCGAAGAGAGGGAGAGGACACCATAACCCTCGAGTCAGGCCACCTTATGTACTTCCGCGAGGGAGACCAAAAATCCCAAGGTGGTGTTGGGTTTCTGGTAAATAAGTCCCTTTCTGACAACGTTGTGGAAATTTCTAGCGCGTCGAACAGGGTAGCGTACCTCATTATCAAGCTCACCGAGAGGTATAGCCTCAAGGTAGTGCATGTGTACGCACCGACCTCGGCACATCCAGACGACGAAGTGGAGGATATGTTCGATGACATATCGAGGGGCCTCCACTCCACCACTAAGACCCACTACAACGATGTTATGGGGGACTTCAACGCTAAAGTGGGAGTACAAAATTGCAGCGAATTTGTAGTAGGATCCCATGGATTTGGAAGCAGAAATCATAGGGGGCAAATGCTAGTCAACTTCCTCGAACGGGAGAGGCTCTTCTTGATGAACTCCTTTTTCAAGAAACGGCCCCAAGGGAAGTGGACGTGGCAAAGCCCCGGCACTATGACAAAAACCGAGATCGACTTCATCATGACGGACAAAAAGCATATATACACATAGACTGCCATGCATATATACTCTGTATGGCAGTCTGATCGGGAGTACAACAAGCTCGTTGCTGCGTACGACATGTTCTTCTTTAGGTTCCCGGAGCACTAGTGGGCTGCACTTCGGCTTGGAAGCGTAACTACCCGTTATAGGGATTGTTCAGGCCTCACATCTGTAGGACATACCACCGGTGTTATGGGAATAGATCCGGTTGAAATCATGGATTGGATATTCCACGTCCCTACGGGAAATGAGTTGGAAAAACTATTCGAGGACAGTGAAATGACCGAGTTACAAAATCAGTACTCCTACTTCCCGTATCAGTCCGACTTATCTCTTGTCACCAAGTCTTCATATTCTGCATCTGCTGTCTCGAATCTATTTTTCTTCCTCCACGCCGTCGGGAGCCTGCTCAGGTCGCAGAGGTCGATGAACGCCCGAATGATCGCAGAGGCAAACATAGAGGTTATCATGAAAAATGCATTGATTGTGGCCTCGTGCTTCAAGTCATTGACCTCGATGGAGAAGGCTTTCACGGCAGATGGTAAGGCATTGACCTTTGACCTGACAGATGAGGCTGGGACAATTCAAGAGGGTGAGGATACAGAACTAGTGTCACTTGTTGCTAGTGAGATGTTTGAATTCATGTCAAAACGAGAGTTCAGACATACAAAGGCAATGAGTCGGACACTCGCTGCATACAAACGTGACGTGAAGGACCTGAGAGAAGGGTCGATAGGCAAATTCATTTCTTCGTACTCACTTGAATAATCAGTATTAACTATATATTCAGAGACGTCACCGTGATCAACAGGTTTAATACCGGTAGTGATCACCGACTTGTCCGAGGCTCTCTGAATATCGACTTTAAGGCGGAACGTGCCCGTCTGATAAGGTCCAGGCTTCGACCTACTTTGCTCCAAACCATGATAGGATCCGAAGCGTTCCAGTCAAACCTGGATAACCGATTTGCTGCCATGGAAACCACAACAGACGTAAACCAGAAGCTCGTAAATGTGGTTCGGATACTCAGGAAAGAAGGTACGAGATTTTGTGAAATGCAGCGTAAGGACAAGAAGTCAAAGCTTTCGGAAAAGACTTTAGGGCTAATGAAGGAACGACGTGAAAACCCACCCATCACTTCGTCGGAAAAGCGCGCTCTAAACCAAGAGATCAACAGGCTTATATGACACGACCTTCGGTGCTCCAACACTCTTTTGATTGAAAGAGCGATCGAGCAGAACCGGGGGTCAAAAGTGTTCGTACAATCTCTTGGAAGAAGCCACCTAACGAAGTTGACCACAGCAAGTGGAGAAGTCGTTTCTTCGAAGCCGGCAGTCCTCTCCGAAGTGGAAGGCTTCTATGGCCGGTTATACGCTTCGCATGCATCTCGACCAGATCCTGAAAATGAGGGTCCTAGAGCCACTCTAAGACGCCACTACACCGAAGACCTGCCAGAAGTCAACATTGACGAAATCGTGCTGGCTATTAAACAGCTGAAAAATGGAAAAGCCCCTGGAGAGGATGGCGTTACATCAGAGCTGTTAAAAGCTGGAGGTAAACCCGTACTGAGGGAGCTCCAAAAGCTTTTTAATGCTGTCCTGTTTGAAGGGAGAACTCCGGAGGCGTGGAGTAGAAGTGTAGTCGTCTTGTTCTTCAAAAAAGGAGATAAGACCCGACTGAAGAACTACCGACCAATTTCTCTTCTAAGCCACGTCTATAAGCTGTTTTCAAAAGTTATCACGAACCGCCTGGCGCGAAGACTTGACGAATTCCAACCACCGGAACAGGCTGGATTTCGGAGCGTATATGGCACCATAGACCACATCCACACAGTGCGGCAGATTATACAAAAGAACCAGGAGTATAATCAGCCCCTGTGTCTAGCATTCGTGGACCATCAGAAGGCCTTTGACTCGATTGAAATCTGGTCCGTTCTGGAGTCTCTGCAGCGATGCCAAGTAGATTGGCGATATATCCAAGTGATGAGATGTCTCTACGAAGCCGCCACCATGTCCGTCCAAGTACAGAATCAGCAAACAAAACCTATACCATTGCATCGAGGAGTGAGGCAAGGGGACGTTATTTCCCCGAAACTGTTCACAAATGCAATGGAGGATATGTTCAAGACGCTGCACTGGAAAGGGCGGGGCATCAACGTCAATGGTGAATACATTTCTCACTTGCGATTTGCAGATGACATTGTCATCATGGCGGAAACGCTGCAGGACCTGCAACGGATGCTGAATGACCTGGCTGACTCCTCTTTACGCATCGGCCTACGGATGAACTAGGATAAAACCAAGGTCATGTTCAATGAACATGTACTACCGGAACCGACAGCGGTGCACGGCGCCGTTCTCAAAGTTGTTCAAAAATATGTGTACCTCGGGCAGTCATTGCAGTTAGGTAGAAACAACTTCGAGGACGAGGTGAACAGGAGAATTCGGTTAGGTTGGGCAGCGTTTGGTAAGCTACGTCAAGTCTTCTCATCGTCGATCCCACAATGTCTAAAGACTAAAGACTTTAATCAGTGCGTCCTATCCGTCATGACATACGGAGCCGAAACGTGGACACTGACGGTACGGCTGGTCCACAAGTTCAAAATCGCTCAGCGGGCTATGGAACGGGCTATGCTCGGAGTTTCTCTTAGGGACAAAATCAGAAATGCCCACCGGATTAGCAAGTTGAAGTGGCAGTGGGCTTGCCATATTAGCCGAAGAACGGACAACCGTTGGGGTAAACGAGTTCTTGAGTGGAGACCGCGGCTTGGCAAACGTAGTGTAGGACGCCCTCAAGCCAGGTGGAGTGATGATATACGCAAAACGGCTGGCAGGAGCTGGATGCGAGAAGCCGAAGATAGAACAAAGTGGCGTGCAATTGGAGAGGCCTATGTCCAGCAGTGGACTGCGATAGGCTGATGATGATGATGAGATCAAGAAGTATAAGAACTTCAACCGAGAAGATGAATACCGGGTCTCACCATCTTGGAACCTGGTTATCAGCAAATGCAATCCTAGCCGTAAAGACACCGCGCCTCAGTGTAAAGACGTTGTAAGTGTAGTGTGTAGAAGTACCGACAGTACAAATTATCAAAATCAAGATCAGGCGAGGGTAGTGTAGTAGTAAAACCCCGCGCCTCACGGAGACATCGCTAAGCTGCCATCAGTCGACCCGTGACCACGATCGGTGCAATTCGATCGAAACGTCGGGTAAATAAAAGGTTCATTAGTTGCCTCAGTTTTAGGTGGAGCGCTTGTATGAAATTATACTTCTAGGCGTTATTATTCAAAGGTTGTTTCGATTTCGTGCAATTTCACATATTTTTTCGTGTTCACTATCAAATTACAATATGGATTAGGGTGTTAAAGAAAATAGGATTGCAGTGATCGCCTTGCACAAAGTGGGTATGGAGCCGTCGGTCATATTCTAGATACTTCAAAAGCTTGGTATCAGCCATATGTTCGTATATCGTACTATTAACAGATACAACAACACTTCCTCTGTCGAAGACCATAAAAGATCGAGGCGGCCGCGTGTTGTTAGAACTACAAAGGCTGTTAATGCTGTTAAAGCCAGAATTCGAAATCCCATTAGGAAGCAAAAAATCTTATCGCGAGAAATGAAGATGCCTTGCACAAAGTGGGTATGGAGCCGTCGGTCATATTCTAGATACTTCAAAAGCTTGGTATCAGCCATATGTTCGTATATCGTACTATTAACAGATACAACAACACTTCCTCTGTCGAAGACCATAAAAGATCGAGGCGGCCGCGTGTTGTTAGAACTACAAAGGCTGTTAATGCTGTTAAAGCCAGAATTCGAAATCCCATTAGGAAGCAAAAAATCTTATCGCGAGAAATGAAGATACCCGCTAGGACTATGTCGCATATTATAAAACCTGAAGCTCGGTGCTTTACGCAGGTGAAGGGCACAGAAATATACTCTTAACCGATGAAAAAAAATCACGATTGAAGAGCACTACTATAAGCAAAATGATAAAGTGTACGCTCACAGTTTTAAAGAAACTGCTCAAGTGGTCGGAAAGGTACCGCATGGTCATCATCCTGCGTCAGCGATGGTTTGGTGGGGCGTGTCTTATCAAGGCGTCACAAAGCGACATTTTAGTGAAAAAGGAGTGTAAACCTCAGCCAAAGTGTATCAAGAGACAGTCTTGACCGTGTTGTGAAACCTCTCAGCAATACACTTTTTAAAAATTTACCGTGGACTCTCCAGCAGGACTCTGCACCTAGTCACAAGGCACGATCTACCCAAGCCTGGCTTAAAACCAACGTTCCGAACTTTATAAGAGCTGAAAACTGGCCCTCATCTAGCCCAGACCTTAACCCTTTAGACTACAAAATATGGTCAGTTTTAGAGGACATGGTTTACTGTAAACGACATGGCGACATTGAGTCTTTTAAATAATCTCTGGTGCAAGCATTTGCGAAATTTCCCATGGAAACAGTGCGTAAATCCATAGATTCGTAGCCTGACAGATTAGAGGCCTGTATAAAAGCAAAGGTGGCCATTTCGAATGGAATATTGTTTTTATTTTTTGCTGACACTTTAATAAATATACATTTTCATTTGTAACAGAACTTATGGCCGAACTAGGTATATAATTGGCAACATTTTGTTATTTGATTCAATTCAAGGGTCAGGTGTAAAAAACTTTTAAAAACCTTTTCAATCTATCAAAGGCTATTAAATGATGCGGCATATTTTGTATTGTGTTAACTTGTTCAATAAAAGAATTTTACTATTAACATTACGTCGATTCGGACGTGTTGTGTTCCCGATTGTATGGTTACATCAGCGGATTCTGATGTCTACGATGACGCTTACCTGATGTCTAGAGCTCAGGGTTGTCCTCTGCCTAGATAATAGCCCTTGATGCGCCCCTAGATACATGCCTTACTTTAATTCTAACTTATTTCCCATAGTAGATAGGTTTTTAATACCAATTTGTTCTGATAAATACATAAGTACCTAAATATATATTTTTAAATATTCCAAGCTCAAGTGAAGCTGCAATTCAAACGTTAAGAGCTGCTACAGCAAGAACATCACGTAAAGTTTAGGTGATTTACAAATTTGCAGAAACACAATATTAAAATATGACTGCTAACTTCAATTTTATGTCAGACAGAGCAGCTCATGTTTAGGGTTATTTAGTGTTTTTTTTTTTTGAGTAAAACATTCCCTGACGAATTAAGAAATATAATGAAAGAAGATGGTGGTTAATTAATAATTATGTTAATTATTTATGTTAACTAACATCCTCACCATATGTTTCATTTTACAGATATTGGCAAACTACCAGACAACGCCAAAGAAACTGCATATCTGGTGCTGCTATTTGATAATATTTTCGACTCGGTAAATGGCTGCTCTAGCAAAAAATGAAGGAGGAAAAATCTTTAGAACAGCTGTAACACCCACTTCCGCACACCACAAATTATGGAAAGAATATATTCCTGTGCTTATCCATGAGATACATAGACCCCAAAAATAATAAGCGTTCTACGGTTCCTTCTTTGATCAATTGGGTGAAAATATATAAGGCTTTAGAATTTTATTAAAAGATTTCCATAGATTGTGACTAAATTCAATTTTATTACAAAGTTTGAACCAAGACCCAATTGGCGGTCCAATATAGTAAAAAAAAATATTAAAAAAGGACTAGTATATCTGTAGGTATTATTAACAAAAACTCATTTTATTAATTTCAACGATTGTTTTAAATGTTCTCATTTTTTTAAAAGTGGCATTCTTAAGTTTTATATCGAATATGAAACTTTAAAATTACTCTCAGGAATAAATGCTAACACGTCATGGAATCGTTGAGATTAGTAAAAAACTTTGTTGCTGAAATAGATGATTGAGTTATTTGTGGTAGAAAAAATAAGAAAAGAAGATGAGTTTTTATTTTATTAATATAATATTTAGGATATATTTAACAGCTAGGTCTCGAAGTCTAGATATTTTTCCTAAATCGACATTATCCAAGACGATATTTTTAAAATAAAGTGTCCGTTGGAAGATAAAATTAATCTAAAGATTTAATTTAACACAATTATAGAATGAAACAAATAACTAAACATATACATAAAACAAAAAACTTATAAGATTGCATTGCAATATTAACTAAATAGTGTGTATAAAATAGGCGTAAAATTATCGTCAGACACTGGGTCAAAACGGTCCTAAAACCATAGTTTAAATTAATTAATTGGGGTAGAGTTGTAGTAGAAATGTAACGGCTATGTAATGATTTAGGTAAATTAGTGTACGTACAACAATATCATCAGTTGGAGCACGAGGATACATTATTGTTTAGGCGTCAAGCGCCTAGTCTTTTTAGCACAGCAACTCGGAATTCCGCAGTCATAGCTAATGACTCTAATTAAGAATACCGTCTGTATTTTTGTAATTTATAAAATCAGTCTTCCATTAAATTTATAACATCAAGACGGCCAGTTTTTTAATTCTATCCTGCTTATCCCGCACGCGTTATTGTCTAACGCCCTAATTAAATTGTACGACAACGATAATCGTACGCATTTAGTGCGTTCAGTACTTGATAGCGGTAGCACATCGAGTTTCATAACGGAACGACTATGTACGAGTAATAAGTTAAAACTTCCTACAAATCAAATTAATAGGTCGATTCTAGGCATAAATGACGCGTCTTCACGCGTAGGCAAGATATGTGATGTAAATATGACATCATTAAATAAGATGTTTGCTTGCAAACTTCATTGTTTTATTTTGCCATGAATTACTAATCCTATGCCATGCCGTGAAATTAATATTTTTGACTTTGAAATACCGTCCAACTTATGTTTAGCCGATCCCACTTTCCTCAAGCCCAGCGATATTGATTAATTGATAGGCGCTGACTTGTTTTGGGACTTGTTAGGAACACAAAGAATAAAATTAGGCACAGGTAAGCCAATACTTTGTGAAACCAGAATAAGTTGGATAGTAGCCGGACCTATAACACATAATTATTTTACATAATGTATAATTGCGGACATAAGATGTAATTTTACAAACATCTCTAATTGTGATGATGATAAGTGGGACCAAATCAGGTCTGACTTATCGCGGTTTTGGCAGTTAGAGGAGGTAAGTATGAATTCCTCTTATTATTTACCTGAGGAGAAATTGTGTGAGGATCATTTTTGTAAATATACGACGCGGTTAAGCGATGGCCGTTTTTGTGTTCGTATACCTCTCAAACAAAATCCCTCTGTTCTAGGAGATTCTTTTAAAAGACAACACAATGTTTGTACTCTTTAGAACGTAGGTTAAAGGTCAAACCAGATGGTAGTAAGATCTGGTTTGGCCTTTCAGATCACAATTTTATGTCAGAGTATGAGACGTTAGGACATATTATGACTGAAGCCAAACCGTCTGACTTATCGTCAAATGTATATTATATCATCACGGTGTACTGAGGGAATGCAGTAGCACTACCAAGCTCCGCGTTGTTTTTAACGCAAGTAGTCCTACTTCGTCAGTCATATCTTCAAACGATTTGCAAATGGTTGGGCCTACAGTGCAGGACGATTTTTGTCCATACTTATTAGGTTTCGACAGCATAAGTATGTCTTAGCGGCTGATGTCGAGAAGATGTACAGACAAGTGATCGTTCATCCAGCTGATAGGCACTTGCAAAGGATAGTTTGGCGTAGCAGTACTGACGAACCAGTTAAGGTTTATGAATTGAATACAGTTTCGTATGGAACTTCGAGCGCGCCATTTCTTGCCACGCGTTGTCTCAAACAGATAGGCCTTGAATGTACCAATCAAAATACTGCTGAAATCATCAAGCATGATATATTTGTTGATGATTTGTGTTCAGGTAGTATGTATTTAGATGAAATCCAATTAATTTACACAGAAGTCACAAAAGCGCTGTCAGCAGCTGGTATGTCATTAAGGAAGTGGAAGTCAAACGAACCGCAATTGGTGTCTGAATCTGTTGAGTCATCACTCGACTTAACCATGACATCAAATGAGCCCGACAAATTGCTCGGCCTCTGTTGGTACCCAGGCTCTGATCAGCTTAGCTTCTCAATAAATAATAATTTTAAGTTAAATGCTAATTCTAAACGAGAATTACTCTCTGTGATTGTACGGATTTTCGATCCATTAGGACTTCTATCTCCTTGTGTAATTATTGTTATGAAAATGTTGTTGCAACAAATGTGGATTACGCTGGCCCTGTTATGCGTGCTAGCCGCCAGGGCCGTGAATGCAGGCTTGTGAAAGCATGTAGTATTTATTTGTTTTACTACCAAGGCAGTTCTTTTGGAGTTAGTAGGTGACTTAACTAGCAATAATTATGTACTGGCTTTGTATAGGTTTATTTCGCGAAGGGGCAAGCCCGTTGGCATCTACTCCGATAACGGTACCTCATTTGTTGGTGCGTATAACTCTCAAAATTTCTTAAGTCTCATGAAACCCGTTTAGGCGAAAGTTTGGCTAATGATGGAATTAGGTTCCACTTTATCCCCGCATATAGTCTTCATTTTGGCGGACATCGGGTAGCGGGAGGCAAAAAAAAAAGAAAAAATCATTGTTCGTGCACTTCGTTTCCGTGTTTATTATTATTTAAAATAGTAAAATGGCCAAAACGAACACTGATACGGCTATGAGCGAATTGGCGAAGAAAATTACATCGTTGACATTGAAGATCACATCCCAATCTGCACTGATTGAGATGCAAAATAAGAAAATTGAAGATCAACAACAGACAATTGATAATAATTCTATTGTTTTAAATAACTTAATGAAGGTAATTAAAGAAATGTCCAGTAAAATTGACAAAGTTGCAGCATCAACGCTTGTGAGCAGGATAGAAGATCCGACCGCATCAACAACTATGCAAGGAGCGAGCGAGACGGTGGTCCCAGCGATGTCATTAAATAATCCCAATGTGACGCTCCGCACGCGCCGAGTGCTGCGAACGGAACCTGAGGGCATGCTCACACAGAACAATAATACGAATGAAATTAATGTAACTTCTCAGCAACAGTTTGCCGAAGATGAGACATGTAATTCTGATGTGAATTGGAAATTGGTTGGTATTTTATTATCTTCTTGACTGTTATTTTTGGTTCTAATATTTGATATAATAATATAGGTATTAAGCTTAACATTCAGAATTAGGTTGGAAAGTTAAGTTAAGATATAAGTTAAAACTTGATGTTAAAAGACTGATGATTCATATTACACATAGGTAGGTATTGGTAGTTTCATTTATGTTGTTATTCTACTTATAGAGTTTCTCAAAGCAAATGTGATTTTTATTCTTATTATTATTGCCTGATTATAAAACCATATTTTAGCTATTTGTTAGAAGAATATTTAAGTTTTATTGTTTTTGTTATGTTCTAGACTTTTTGTTCTCATATTGAATATAAAGACATTCAGAAATTAGGTTAGTTTAAGTTAATACAAAGAGGACACTTTATGTCAAAGACTGATGATTCATATTGCATATAGGTTGTCATATTTTTATATTGCCTAATTATAAAACTAGGTATGTTTTACCTATTTGTTAGAAAAACATTTCAATTTTATTGTGTTTGTTACGTTCTAGGCTTTTTTATTCTCATATTAAATATAAAGACTGATGATAAATGTGATTTTTGTTTCTACCTCGTAAAGATTTTATTGAACATATTAATATGATTCCATTAAGGATTTTTTATTCCTTCACATTATTTTACCTAGATATGTAGGTTACTTACTTTGTATAGGTACCTACCTATACAAAGTAAGTAACCTACATATCTAAAAGTATGTACCTACATACTTTGATAATGTGACAGCCCTAGGTAAAATTCCAATTAACCCCTATCTTGGACCAATTAACCCCATCGGGGGTAAATTGGAATTTAGCAGGGTTTTTGTCGAATTTCTAAAGATTTATCTATAATCTGAAAGTCTAAAGTTACTTAATACTCGTATATAAAAAAACGTATCATACATATCTTAGCATACCATAAAATACCCTATCTGTTACGGAAGGAGGTTTAAATTCCACTTGAAAGTGAAAATCGGACCAATTTACCCCGTTTTACGGTATATTGATGTAATGCCTTCTTTAAAAGAGGTAAAAGATAGTTTATATAAAATAAGAAAACGATATCTGGAGTCGAAAAAATTAAAATTCAATACTTTGGCAAGCGTAACTGTACCAAAAGGTTTGGCTGAAATTTTTTTTATTAGTTGACAGTAAAGAGGAGGAAAAAATTTTAATTTTCTGTACATCAGTGACCAAGGACTACTTAAATATGTTTCACGACGATGATTTTATTTTGGGGATGGAACTTTTTATACGTGTCCCGATCCATTCCGCCAGCTGTACACCATTCATTTGGACCTTGGATCTAACACCGAGACGAACAATGTGGTTCCTATCGCGTATTGTTTATTACCTAACAAAAAGCAGGATACGTACGTTAGACTTTTTGATTTGCTAAAAAGAAGACTACATATAAATATACAATAAATGCATTTTTGAAAGATAGAAAAATTTGAAATCCAGACTCAGGAATCGAACCCGAGACTTCCGTAGCCAAACCGGGGCCAGAAGCGAACCACCTATCTGGACTATGTTATTAGATTTCGAATTTTTCTATCTCTTGTTGCTCGCGAAATTAAGGCCTTCGCAGTGACATCTAGTCGTTAGTTAAGGAACTATTACGGCTTTTGTTATTGCTTCGTTACAGAGAGCATTTTTAACAAATTATGATGTCGCAGGCCGAATATTGAAGTAATTTTTATAGGCATTTCTTGCCAATAACTTTACAAATACAATAAATGCATTTTTGAAAGATAGAAAAATTTGAAATCCAGACTCAGGAATCGAACCCGAGACTTCCGTAGCCAAACCGGGGCCAGAAGCGAACCACCTATCTGGACTATGTTATTAGATTTCGAATTTTTCTATCTCTTGTTGCTCGCGAAATTAAGGCCTTCGCAGTGACATCTAGTCGTTAGTTAAGGAACTATTACGGCTTTTGTTATTGCTTCGTTACAGAGAGCATTTTTAACAAATTATGATGTCGCAGGCCGAATATTGAAGTAATTTTTATAGGCATTTCTTGCCAATAACTTTACAAATACAATAAATGCATTTTTGAAAGATAGAAAAATTTGAAATCCAGACTCAGGAATCGAACCCGAGACTTCCGTAGCCAAACCGGGGCCAGAAGCGAACCACCTATCTGGACTATGTTATTAGATTTCGAATTTTTCTATCTCTTGTTGCTCGCGAAATTAAGGCCTTCGCAGTGACATCTAGTCGTTAGTTAAGGAACTATTACGGCTTTTGTTATTGCTTCGTTACAGAGAGCATTTTTAACAAATTATGATGTCGCAGGCCGAATATTGAAGTAATTTTTATAGGCATTTCTTGCCAATAACTTTACAAATACAATAAATGCATTTTTGAAAGATAGAAAAATTTATTGTATTTGTAAAGTTATTGGCAAGAAATGCCTATAAAAATTACTTCAATATTCGGCCTGCGACATCATAATTTGTTAAAAATGCTCTCTGTAACGAAGCAATAACAAAAGCCGTAATAGTTCCTTAACTAACGACTAGATGTCACTGCGAAGGCCTTAATTTCGCGAGCAACAAGAGATAGAAAAATTCGAAATCTAATAACATAGTCCAGATAGGTGGTTCGCTTCTGGCCCCGGTTTGGCTACGGAAGTCTCGGGTTCGATTCCTGAGTCTGGATTTCAAATTTTTCTATCTTTCAAAAATGCATTTATTGTATTTGTAAAGTTATTGGCAAGAAATGCCTATAAAAATTACTTCAATATTCGGCCTGCGACATCATAATTTGTTAAAAATGCTCTCTGTAACGAAGCAATAACAAAAGCCGTAATAGTTCCTTAACTAACGACTAGATGTCACTGCGAAGGCCTTAATTTCGCGAGCAACAAGAGATAGAAAAATTCGAAATCTAATAACATAGTCCAGATAGGTGGTTCGCTTCTGGCCCCGGTTTGGCTACGGAAGTCTCGGGTTCGATTCCTGAGTCTGGATTTCAAATTTTTCTATCTTTCAAAAATGCATTTATTGTATTTGTAAAGTTATTGGCAAGAAATGCCTATAAAAATTACTTCAATATTCGGCCTGCGACATCATAATTTGTTAAAAATGCTCTCTGTAACGAAGCAATAACAAAAGCCGTAATAGTTCCTTAACTAACGACTAGATGTCACTGCGAAGGCCTTAATTTCGCGAGCAACAAGAGATAGAAAAATTCGAAATCTAATAACATAGTCCAGATAGGTGGTTCGCTTCTGGCCCCGGTTTGGCTACGGAAGTCTCGGGTTCGATTCCTGAGTCTGGATTTCAAATTTTTCTATCTTTCAAAAATGCATTTATTGTATTTGTAAAGTTATTGGCAAGAAATGCCTATAAAAATTACTTCTACATATAAATATAAAAAAAATTAAAAGTGACTATGAGGCCGCACCAATGAATGCAGTGAAACTTGTTTTCCTGAAGCAGAAGTTTATGGATGTTTCTTTCATTTCCAAAAGGCCATTAAAAAGAAAGCCAAAGATATTGGTCTTGACAACACACGGGAAGGGAGAAAAATTGTAAGGATGACGGCGAATTTGCCGTTATTACCAGCTGATAAGATATTAGACGGATGGAGATCAATATCTGAAATAGCTCCAAACGTTGATTCCATGCAGACATTCAAAAAATATATTGCAAAGTATTGGCTCAACAAATATGCACACGAAACGATAAGCTGTTCGACAACAAAGCACAGGACAACAAACTTACTCGAAGGATGGCATAGAAGACTTAAAACTAAAATACCAAAACGGCCAACTTTGTATAACTTTATATACAAACTAAAAAAAAAGAGTCCATTCATCAAGACTATATCATCAAAAATTGTTTGTTTTTTTCATCAAAAAAGAATAGGCGCAATTCCAACATACTTTTTGACAAAACATATAAAAAGTATTTGAATAGTTTAGCTTGTAATGAAATTTCTCCCTTGCAATTTATTTAAAAAAATTGTTTATTTTAGATTAAAATACTCTTAATTTTTATTTTTCAACACAGTTGCTAGTAAAGTGGCCGAATTTTGACACGCCCTCGTCCTACGAATCGGATTACAACCCGCTTCGATCATAATGACCAACTTTGCACACTTGTATCATAATGTACTATACTTACGTAAAGTTTTAAGTTTAAGAACAATTAATTTAATTTTTAAGAAAAATGTGAAGATTGTTTTTTTTTAAACAAAGTGATTTTGATTTAAACATTTGTCGCTAAATTTATAAAAAGTATGTTGTTTTTTTATAAATATAAATTTATATATACCTATTTCCTCTTGGCAATAAATGTACATATATTCCTTTGGACAATCGTGTATATAATTTCCTCACATGCGTAGAATGAAAAGGTACAGGCAGCATCAAATAGTTCATGGCATCCGAATTAGATTGAATTGCTAAACTCAAAGCCAAACTGTGGGTACCATAGTAGTAACCCATATACATCCCCACTGCTTGGGCAGGGCACGGGTCTCCTCTCCTCTGTCAGGCACGGGTCTCCTCTCCTCTGTCAAGAGAGTTGAAAGGGGTTAAGGCATTAATTCACACACGCTGGCCAAATGCAGGCTGGTGGATCGGACATACCCTTAGAATTTCTTCTAGGGTAGGTATGTGGGTTTCCTCACGACGTTTCCCTTCACCGTCAGCAGATGGTAAGTCGTATAACTAGTACATAATAAATTCCTCAAAGTCAAATTTATATATGTGGGTACCATGAACTACCTTAATGTCGATGCCGGTACCTACAGGCTTTTGATTTAGACCTTCTTTTTCGAACTTGGTCATTTTTTCAGATTGACGTTTTTATACTTGGTCATTTTTCAGGTTGACGTTTTTATACATTGTCGTTTTTTCAGGTTGGCGTTTTTATACTTTGTCATTGTTTTAAATGGGCATTATTATACTTCGACGTATTTCATTTTTGACACAAGTCGCCAAACTCCTTCCGTCAATGTCGTTTTCATGACCCGAATGAAAAATGAAAATAATTGAGTCCTTCTCATCAAACATATAAATGATTATGTAAGTCTTCTTATCGAAATATTCTCCAAAAAGGGCTATATTTAATAACTTGTTGGAAATAAGCATATTATTATGAAACGATCAACTTATTAAATGTTGCGAGACTAAAAATATGCGCGCAGTTGATCTCCTGGACGGAATAGGCCATCGTAGTTCGAGGTTAGGTGCCAAAGCAACTACAGGTGAAGAACCGGAGCCGGTTTTGAAATATTTTTAAATCGTTTAAACAATAGGACAGGAACCACGGGAATAGATAGGACTAAAAGTAACTATATTAAGAGTACGATAGATTTGTATAAACATACATCGAACGCAAGACCGATAGGGTCTTACCTGCTATCACTGAAATGAAATTGGTTATTATAGGTTTGAAAAAGAGTTCATGAAATGTCATATTACAAATATTATACAAATTAGGCCACGTTATGACGTAACTACTAACTGCACAAAATCGAGTAATGACAAATCTAAATAGTAATCGAGGAAGAAAAAGTTTGTAATGCTGTTGAATTCGATGTCTATTTATGGGTAGTCAATGCACCTAATTATGTCGTAGGGTGTCGTAAGTTACAATGTGTGATATTGGAAATAATATTAATTTACCATTAGAAAAAGTGGTGATTAAGATTGAAGTACAAGGTCCATCCCAGTTAACTAATAGTTATATTGTTAAAGATTATGTGTTATTAGGTTATACTTTTGCTGGGCTACTTGATATAATATAATGCCCTGATTTCCGGACGCACTTTACCAACGAAACTGCGGTTTACTCTAGTCAATGAAATATGTGCAATTAAAGTGAATTGTGACATTGACTACTCTGGCACTACGTATATTAATGGTTCCTTAAGGGAATGCTCTGAGAAGGAGTATTAGTTAATGCCCAGCAAGTAGGTATTATTTAATAAATAGGACCGGCGCATTCATAATTTAAAACAAATTTGTTCATACCATGTATTGTATTCGGAACAGGGATTGCTGATGACACTTGCTTTATGTACGAATTCATTTCTGATCATTAACATTATAAATCTTAGTGATTCATACGTATGTGCTTATTTAAATCCTTAGATTATGTCAGAAATTTGTCTACTATTTGGGTAAGTGACTCCATTGAAAAATACGTTATCAAAACTTAGCAAGTGTCTATGATGTGTTTAGGTTACACTAACGTAGAAAGGTTAGTCAGACCTTTCTACGTTAGTGTAACCCTACGACATAATTAGGTGCATTGACTACCCATAAATAAACACATACGTACAAGTTATGATCATTTACTTTTAAAATAACGAAAAACTTATTATTATTTATGTTAGACATCGAATTCAACAGCATTACAAACTTTTTCTTCCTCGATTACTATTTAGATTTGTCATTACTCGATTTTGTGCAGTTAGTAGTTACGTCATAACGTGGCCTAATTTGTATAATATTTGTAATACAAATTTGGTTAGGCTGGAAAGAAAATTCAAATATTCGATTATGATAATCTAAACTTTTATTTGAATTTCCTATTCATAGAATTGTTAAACTACTACCAAAAGACAGATACATAGTGCAGAACCCTCCCCTTACAAAAGGGAGGTAAGGTAAGAAGTATGAAAATGTAGTATTTATTGATAAAGTACATCCATAGTTAAATTAAAACGATAGCGACGTTAATGACAGCCATGATGAAAGTGACAAACGAATTGAGATAATAAATAAAAACGAAATTATTAAATGGGTACCTAATACATACGTGTACAATTTGATTGTTATAGTCGAGAAGTGTTTAGATCTGAGTGGTCACGAGTGTATACATGTTTGTGTAGATGACACAGTTCGCAACAGACTATGTTGAAGTGACTTGGGAGCGTCAGTGCTATGTACACAGATGATGAGATGTCGCAGATTGCGACATACCACGCTAGTATAGGTGGCGAGCGCCAGGATTTTAGTATAGATAATGTGACTATTGAGACTGTACCAATATTGGTTGCGAGCGCCAGTGCCTAATTGACACAGATGACGCAGATCATGACAGACTGTGGTGCCATGGGTTGTGAGCGTTCAGATGACGCAGATCATGACAGACTGTGGTGCCATGGGTTGTGAGCGTTCAGATGACGCAGATCATGACAGACTGTGGTGCCATGGGTTGTGAGCGTTCAGATGACGCAGATCATGACAGACTGTAGTGCCATGGGTTGTGAGCGTTCAGATGACGCAGATCATGACAGACTGTGGTGCCATGGGTTGTGAGCGTTCAGATGACGCAGATCATGACAGACTGTGGTGCCATGGGTTGTGAGCGTTTAGATGACGCAGATCATGACAGACTGTGGTGCCATGGGTTGTGAGCGTTCAGATGACGCAGATCATGACAGACTGTGGTGCCATGGGTTGTGAGCGTTCAGATGACGTAGATTATGACAGACTGTGGTGCTATGTGTTGTGAGCGTTCAGATGACGCAGATCATGACAGAGATTTATTTTATTAAGTGGATGCAGACGCGAACGATAGACTGAAGTATACACAATATTAATTGCAAACTTGCGATATTGGATCTAGGGTCCGGTTCTGACTGTGTACAGCATTCCTATTAATATACATTAAGAGTAATACAAAGCTTTAATCATGACAGACTTTGGTACAACGTTCGCGGCACAGCCGGGTCCTCGGTGTGGCCGGTGGCAGTGGAAGTGTTGAAGTTTGGATCTGTTGCAGTTGAAGTTAGAATTTGCCGTTGCTCTCTGATGTTGGGTGCTTTTATTCTCCTTCACACTTCCTCACTATTTAGTGAATTACCATAAAACAGTGTATGATTTTGATAGCGATCTGTAAATTTTATCAGAATAGAAATGATGTAAATCTTATGATTTAGGTGTGAGGACACACCTTAATTAGGATGGCCGAGCTGTTAGACTCAATATTATTCTAATCCGTTATTTAATATTGTTCATTCTATTTTTATCAGAGTTTAACTCGTTACTACTTAAAAACGTTATTGAGATTTGATTTAGACGGTTGACATTCAAAATGTAAATGTCGGTAGTGACATCACATGACGTTGACATCTGTCATGCGGATGTCACTCCGACATGGAGAGGGTATAGAAAGATGGCAGACAGATTGTATTCGCGTGTTGAACAGTGCGGTCGTTTGGAATAGCTCAAATAAATCCGTTTATTTCTTTGTAATCGTACGCATTTTTATTGAAGTTCGAGTTGATACTTCATTAGGCACGACAAAGTCGACCCCAGTTTGAATACGATACCCATGGATAATTCTTTATAATTGTCTATTACCTTGAAATAAAAACTTTTTCGCATGTGGTTGACGTATGCCTACTTTCATAACGAAAAAGTTTTTATTTCAATCAAGGTTCCATCTATTGCTTTAGTTGAGTTATTAATCATAGTAAAACCTTATCATTGGTTTGACAACATTGACATGTTGGCGTTCCTTGATTCAGTTCAAGCAAAATTGAACTTTAAAGTGACGAACATTTTCATTCCGCGACTGTACAAATCAACTTATTCAAGGCGAATATTGATATAATTTGAACACAATTAATAAAAACAATACAACACAATGGCGTTGTGTTAAAAACCGAAATGAGTGTTCGGCTTCATTAACGTTAGACAAAGATACGCAAAATGTAATTCGTAAGAGCAGACATACGAAGAAAGTGTTTAAAAAAATAATGTCTACTCGTATTTGGCTTAAAATGAAATGGAAATGTTTGAGAAAACCTGGCGTCCTACAGTCCGTTTATGAGAAATACGTAGAAGTTTTGAAGGAAAAGGACAAATACAATTATATCGTTTTTTTGCCAAGTTTAAAAAATGTGCAAGACGGGTTATACAAGAGGAGAAAAAGACATTTTAAATGTGACAATTTGCAGTTTAATAATATTGCTGATGTGAAAATACCGGACGCTTTATCCAAGGACTTAGTTTGTGATGATAGAAGTGAAGAAAAAATAAAGTATTTGCATCAAAGCTTTCAAGAAGAATTATAAAGCAAAAACGTGAATTCTACATGATTCACGGCACTTTCAAAACCTGCCCGAAGCCCAAGCTTGTCATTATGCATTTAAACTTAGGCTCTAACGATGAAACGAATAATGTAGCAGTCGTTATTTTTGGATTATTGCGCAATAAACACGAAGAAACTTACGTACATTTTTTTTACTTTGCTCATAGATAAACTCGGGATTACCATTGAGTTTCTCAAAAGCAACTATGAAGTCACTTACCTCCTAGAAGGATTGCATAGAAGGTTAGCGGTAAAAATACCAAAATAATCTTTTACAAAAAAAAATGGAAAGAAACGATACGGAATGACTATAAAATTAAACAGTTTATTTTTATCGACCAAAAAGAACAGGATGAATTCAGATACAAAATATAAAATATTTTTGAAGAAATTAAGAAACTTGATGAAGGTGCATTGACACTATTGAAGTTTCTTCGAAAAAAATTTGCAGATGGCAGATTAAGTGCATTAAATGAGCTCGAATCAAATCACCACTCGATATGTCTTTTGAACCTGTTTTGCAAGGCTTGACTTTGTTCTTTATATACAGTATGTGTACAGTGTGTGCTGTGAATTACATGTCACTGGAGCGTATTCTAGTAGAGGTCTTACCAGAGTTTTATATAAAAGACCTAATGGTGATGAGTTTTTAAAATCCTTGCAAACTCTAAGTACAAAACCCAACACTCGAGACCCTTTACAAGTTATATTGAAATATGAACATCAAAAATAAGTTAACTATCCATTTGTAACACCAGATCTCGTATCTCGGACACTATGTTTATAGTTTCATTGTTAATGTTATATTCATAACATACAGGGTTTTTTTATTATTGGAAAATGATAAGACATTGCATTTATCTATATTAAGGAACAGGTTTTTTTTTGTTTCAATAATCGAATACACTACAAATATAATTTTGAAGTTCGATGCAATGTTTTTGTACTTTAATAATTTTATAAATGTTGTTATCGTCTGCTGACATGTATCGCATCTGATTTACGAATAACAGTAGCTACGCCACTAATATATAAATTAAATAATAGAGGTCCGAGGTGTGAGCTCACGGGAACTCCAGAGGTTATTGGCAGGAAAGAAGAACAAAAATCCTTTACAGTTACTGCTTGACTACGATCTTTCAAGTAGGATTCAACCCACCGAAGTAAGTCACCGTGTATACCAATGCACTCAATTTTTTTTTATTAATATTGTATGGGAAATTTTATCAAAAGCTTTCGAGTAATCGGTACACACCCAGTGACCTGGTGACCGTCATCCAAGGCCGTTATTTCATTCTAGGAATTCACAAAGATTGGTGTCTGTTGACTTTTTACTTATAAATCCGCGTTGCTCAGTTATTATGAGGGGTTTCACAAATTACATATTTAAAAAAATCGCACTTTTCTTTTTGCAATACTAAGCCCGCGTTCTGTAACTTTCCTAAAACATCTGTAAGTCGTTGTAAGTGCATTTCCCTAGTAGGGGCCGTCACAAGAATATCATCAAGTAGACATAAAACCCCATCCATGTTAGAGAGAAGACCCTCCATGGCTTTTTGAAAAATGGATGGTGCGCTAGACAATCCAAATACCATCCAAGTATATTTGAACAAGCCACGATGTGTATTAATAGTTGTTAGGTTTTGCGACTCCTCATCTAGTACAAATTGATTGTATGCATTCGATAAGTCAATTTTTGAAAATTGTTGTCCTCCTTACAGTCTTGTAAACAACTCGTGAACAGTTGGTAATGGATACTTTTCAACTATTAGCTGTTTATTTATGCTAACAGAGTAGTCCACGCAGAGCCGCACTGCGCCGTTGCGTTTTAACACAGGGACAATAGGTGACGCGTAATCTGCATGCTCAACCGGCTTTAATATACCTAGATCAACTAAACGGTTCATCTCTAAATCTATTTTATTTTTTAACGCGAATGACACCGGTCGCGCTTTAAAAAATAACGGTTTTGAGTCAGGTTTTACTTGTAGCTTAACTTTATATTTATTAAAGGTGCCCAATTTGTTGGAAAACACATCGGGAAATTGTGACTGTAATTGTTCTAATACATTGTCATTATAATTTAGGAACATACAAGGAGCAAATTCCAACCGACAAGTAGAAATAAAATCTCTGCCTAGTAATGGCGGCCCGCCATTTTGAACAACATACACTACGAGCTCATGAGTCTGACCCGAGTATGTCACTGGCATTCGTACCATTCCCAGACATCTTATTTTATTACCTACATACGTAAACAACTTTTTATTAGTTGGCGACAATGGTACTTTAGAGAAAAACTTACTAAATGTATCATTCGACATAACGGTAACCGCGGAACCGTTATCGATTTCAAACTTTACATCTACCCCTAAAATAGTCACAGTCTCAGACATAGGTTCACCGTTCACACAAAATATTTTATAGAGCTTACCGTCGTCATCACCTTCCTCAGCATTATTTGTCTCGATGAAATTCACCTTCTTACACATCCTCTGTAGATGACCCTGCATGTTACACTTCTTGCATGTATATTTGGCAAACCGGCACTTTGATGACGCGTGGTTTGAACGACCACAAACCCCACACCTTTCAACAGAAACCGTCATATTTGTGGCCTTTTTTCTGATCTTGAACAGCTGATCCGACTGCCCCGCGAGAAGCGCGGGTGCCGCCGCCTGATCCAACTGCCCCGCGAGATGCGCGGTTGCCGCCGCTCCGATACGTGCGCTTCGCAGAGTTTCCGCTAGCTCAATCGCCTTGGCTAACGTAAGTCCTACCAGATCTTGAGCGAAAAGTTTATCCCGCTCGCGTCCTGGCAACAATTCCATGACGAAACGGTCGCGTAAAACGTCGCGTTGCTGAATCCACAGTGGGCCGTCAACCCACGAAGTCTCGCGGCCCATTGCGTCGGAGTTTCTCCAGTTTGTTGTGATGCCGCATAAAAATGGCATCGCTCGCCAAACCCGCAACGCTTCGGAATAAAATGTCTGTCCTTGTAACTCCTTCGGCAATGCGAGGTCCGAAGCGAGTTTGAACGTTCCATCCGTGAGTGCGCTCAGCAATATGCCTCGCCTCTTTGCCCCCGTGGCATCAGTACCCTCGGTGATGTCGTTTGCAATAAACCATTGAGTTACCCCACTCTTGTACGTCTTCCAAGAGTAAGAAGAGACCGTGTGGTCAAATGTTGACAAAATTCCAAATTGTGAATTAGCCATTTTAATTTTGTTTTACAAATGTGTCAATTCCAAATTTCCGTCGCCAATGTTAAGTCCTGACAGATGACAGCGGGGACGACTGAAACAACTGCTTCCAGAATGCACACTGATTTATTTGAAATAAAGAACATGCGCGCGGCTCACAAGCTCGCGCAGTCGTGTGCGTGGTCACTTACACATACATACACAACAGGTCCTTTAAACTGAAACTGGAATGGATACCTACTTAAGAGCAATTTATGAAGCCGGCATATATGACAACGATGTTGTCAACGCGATTGCTGCTTCTCGCCCAGAGTGGAGTTTTGGAACAAGCAGCGAGAAGGAAGAACTGTGTTGCCATATCACATTGTGCATGCTGTTATGCAATAAAGAATTGAATGTGGTATCTAGTAAAAAGCGGAAATTGGTTAGACAACCTTCAGAAGGGACTCCGAGTAAGATACGGGGGTTGGATGAAGGAGGTAGAAGTGTTCCTTGCCACACAGTTGACACATACGCTGCACCGACACCGGCAGAGGAGAGTTCGGGGACAAGTGGGCAATCGACAGAGTCCTCAGAAGATTATTATTTCACATAATCATTGAAGGAGATCCCAGACGAATACAGGTTTGAGTTTGTGAAATACTCATCCAATCCCCCTAATGCGATGAAAAGCTCTTGCGACTTTCTTGGCATTCCAACACCTCCCTTCGTTTGTGACATCATAGACCATAAGGAAAAAAACATTCGTGAACATCGTCTTGGATAGGAACCGTGACATGACATGGAGGAAATACAAGAGAGAGTCAATGGAAGTCTGTGGTAAACTGATGTATTATTTCATAGAAAGTGGATCTATCATAGGTAGTTGGATGGGGGGGACCATAGCAGCCATGGGAGAGCTTAAGGTTCACACATTCTTGGCCCAGAGAAGACAGTTTTTTGAATCTCAAAACACGTTGTTGTCTAGACCCACTTTGGAAACAGGAATGGAGGGGATGCTGGCTTGTAGTAACTACATAGAGCAGTGCGTTTCTGCTTGGAAAGCTGATCTCCTCTACGATGATGACCAGACCATTGATGACGGTATGCTATATGGCAGTGGTTTCTCCCTACCAGAAACCCTCAAGCCGAAGAAGTTACTCGAGCTCTTAAGCGACACAAGGATAGAATCTACTGAGAAGAGGGATTGCCAATGGCGTGGGAAGCTGATCCCTGAGCATATGGTACAGAATATCCACACAACCGAAGCTAGTGACCAGAACATGATTTAAGAAGTTTTCCCTAAGATCACTGACATGATCTCTAATGGTCAAATTAGGAAAAAGCCTGACAATGAGAACTCAAACTTGGTTGAGGAATCAATAATTCAACATGCAGCCTTCAAATAGATATTTTTTTGAATTCCAGTGAAGTTCAGGATGTAATTCATAGAACAGTAATAGAGTTGACAGCACAATGTGACAGAACGAAGTGTATTGTAATTGTGTTATGAACAATTGTATTGCGAACATTATTTGTCATAACTTTATACATGATTGTAGTACAATAGCTCAAGCTCAAACATGTTGAGCTAGTCTTCATATAATACAAACTAGTATTATAAATGTGAAAGTAACTCTTGTCTGTTTGTCTGTTACATTCTCACGCATAAGCAGCTGCACCGATGCGGTGACATTCAGATCTTTGCCAAACAAGGATTTGGGTTACGGTTATAGTGTTATGGGGAGTTAGCGTGACGCTTAGCATCAGGCGCACGACCTGTTAGTCTCTTCATTTCGTACTATAATCAAGGCAAAGCAGCCAGATTAGGCCATGTTACCACTGTCATGTACAGATGGGTCACACATCTCAAAGAAACACGTTAAGCCTAAGTCCTTCATCTAATCTCTCGTTATCGTGTAGGATTTTCTATCCATCAGCCGTAGACTGAAAGGGATGCACATGCATTGTATAATTGGCGTGTCTCTAATGGGATTGACCGTCGTAACTGAAATCGATTAGGAGAACTTTATATTTATTGGGACGATGAAGTTTGTGTAATTCTCTATTCCTGATAAAACTATACATGGATATATACCTAGTCTGGCCATAAATACTGTTACAATTAAAAATAAGAAAGATATTACATTTGAATTTGGAATCTGTCATTTTTATACGATTGTTCATTGTATTTTCTAATTTTGGCGCCAATACATTGTACAATATTTTGCTATATTAAAATGGAGTGGGGTGATAAAGAAAACCGAATCGCTGTGATTGCATTACACAAAGTTGGTATGGAGCCGAATGTAATTTTTAAAACTCTCCATACGCTTGGTATTAGTCAAATGTTTGTGTACCGGGCTATTAATAGGTACAATGAGACCTTCTCTGTTTGTGACAGAAAAAGATCTGGCCGTCCACGTAGTGTTCGTACGAAAATGGTGGTCAAAGCAGTAAGGGAAAGAATTCGAAGAAATCCTGTCCGAAAGCAAAAGATTTTATCTCGGGAGATGAAGATAGCACCCAGAACCATGTCACGCATTTTAAAAGATGACTTAGGACTTGCAGCCTATAAGAGACGCACTGGTCATTTTTTAACTGATAATTTAAAAAAGAATAGGGTGGTAAAATCGAAGCAACTACTGAAGCGGTACGCAAAGGGAGGTCACAGAAAAATTTTGTTTACGGATGAGAAAATCTTTACAGTTGAGCAACATTTTAACAAACAAAATGACCGTATTTATGCTCAAAGCTCTAAGGAAGCTTCCCAATTAGTCGACAGAGTGCAACGTGGGCATTATCCGACTTCAGTGATGGTTTGGTGGGGTGTTAGCTATGAAGGAGTGACTGAGCCATATTTTTGTGAAAAAGGTATCAAAACATCGGCACAAGTGTATCAAGATACCATTCTTGAGAAGGTAGTTAAACCCCTTAACAACACCATGTTCAATAACCAAGTATGGTCCTTCCAACAAGACTCAGCGCCGGGTCATAAAGCTCGGTCCACGCAGTCTTGGTTGGAAGTGAACGTTTCGGACTTCATCAGAGCTGAAGACTGGCCGTCGTCTAGTCCCGATCTTAATCCGCTGGATTATGATTTATGGTCAGTTTTAGAGAGTATGGCTTGCTCTAAACGCCATGATAATTTGGAGTCCCTAAAACAATCCATACGATTGGCAGTGAAGAATTTTCCCATGGAAAGAGTGCGTGCTTCTATTGATAACTGGCCTCAACGTTTAAAGAACTGTGTTGCAGCCAATGGAGACCACTTCGAATAAGCTTTTTATATTTTGAATTGTTTTTTATTTATGTATTAAACTAACACACTGTAAAAGTAATAAATATTATATGCAATAAAAAAAAATGTTTTTTCTTCGTAACAATATTTATGGCTAGACTAGGTATATGGATTGGGGTGTTAAAGAAAATAGGATTGCGGTGATCGCCTTGCACAAAGTGGGTAAGGAGCCGTCAGACACTTCAAATTTTTGGTATCAGCTGCATGTTCGTATATTATAAGGCTATTAATGCTGTTAAAGCCAGAATTAGTCGAAATCCAATTAGGAAGCAAAAATTCTTATCGCGAGAAATGAAGATTCCCGTTAGGACTCTGTCGCGTATTATAATACAGGACCTGAAGATCGGTGCTTATCACTGTCATGTACAGATGGGTCACACATCTCAAAGAAACACGTTAAGCCTAAGTCCTTCATCTAATCTCTCGTTATCGTGTCGGATTTTCTATCCATCAGACGTAGACTGAAAGGGATGCACTTTTTACTTATAAATCCGCGTTGCTCAGTTATTATGAGGGGTTTTAATAGTGGTGTTATGAGTCAACATTTAAAGTATTTTGGCAGTCATTGTAACAAGGACTGGCTGCCAACACGGACTGATTGTGCCTCTGAAACACAGAATTAAAATAAGAGTTAAAAAGTTCACTAATTTCGTCCCCACTACGAGACAAAACATGTCCCAGGAATAGGTTATCAGGAAGATCATTTGATAACTTTTTTGATTTTGAAACTGTCCAAGAAAGATTACTATTATTCCGCATTCTATGTTCAGATTTTATTAAAAACGAGTTATGACATTCCTTGCTTACTTGTTTTAGCCTGTCTCTCACTAACGAAAAACTGCAATAATCTATAAAGTTGCCGTAACGTTTCCATTTCGTATGGTATTAATTTTTTGTCCTATAATTTCAAAAGACCCGGGGTATATCATATGGGACATTTGTTTTGAACCACGCTTGTTTTTAATGGTCCATACTCATTGATAATTTAAAAAATGATTGTATTAAATTTTGCAAATGAGTCATAATGTCTTGTCTATAATCAACAACAGTACATCAATTAACCGTAGAGAGTGCAAAATTTACTGTTCTTTCCCGTGGTTCACCTATTTTGTCCACCTGGTGGACCACGGGTAAACATATTCTTCCGTGGTCCACCAGGTGAACTAAGGTGAACCATAGGAAATTATTATTTAACCGTGGTCCACCTTTGAGCACACAATCTTTTTGGTCTTTCGTTGACGTGCTTCACTGTAATTGAATCTTTTCAAGTGCACCTCTTTTTCAAGAACTTACAACGTATTGTTTCTTTATCGTTTGACAATTAATCTTTGAGTATTTCCTGACCATCTAACAGAATTAGATGTGTTCTGTTTAATGAAATAGTGCTCCGTCCCTGATCGCTTGTGAGTAAAATTAAATCTTATTAAAATGGGAGATACGCAAGACGAAGAAAGCGATTTGCACTATATTACCAGAAAGGGGGGCACTGTATTGGTGCATGATGTATATTTTTTCTACAGAGTCAAAACCTTTAAAAAAACCTCAGCGGTTTTATGGAGATGTGCGGAGTACAAAAAAAAAGAAATGTACCGGAAATATTATCGTTAAGGTAAGTCAACATTCACGTAAGTCCTGTTTCGTAAACCTCCACGCTCCTAGAAATTTTCAAATACAAATTAACATTTTTAAAATCTTTCAGGATGGAAAGGTGACAAGAAAAAAAAATCATTCATGTGCATCTCATTTTTCCAAAATTGTGGTTGCAAATGAAATTGAATCTTTGAAAAACAAAGTCAAAAACACTGATTTGCCTTTAACACAACTTTATAAGGATAGTGTTGATATTTTAGAAAGTAAAGGATTGAACATGGTTACGCAAATACCGTCGTTTTCGAGCATACAACACAACTTATATACAATAAAAAATAAATCTTTAGGAGTTAAAAAAACTATTTATAGCGATTTTGAAGAAGTGGAAGTTCCCATCAAATTTGCACACTTGGTTTTGGCAAACTATTTTTATGAAGGATCGCGAATCATTGTCTTTTGTTCAAAAAGAGCTAGAGAGATCATTGCTGATGTTACTGAATATTTCGGTGATGCCACTTTTTCTTGTTGTCCGAAACCATTCCAACAATTGTACATATTACATGGAGATATCGGGAGTACTATAACGACTACAAAAGTTGTACCGCTGATATACGTATTGATGCCGAACAAAAAACAGAAATCATATTCGAATGTGTTCGATTTAATTAAATCACAGTTACCAAATTTCAATCCTAAAACAATGCATCTTGATTTCGAGAAAGCCGCAATAAATGCTATTTTATGCGCTTTTCCACATGTAACATTGCGCGGTTGTTTTTATCATTGGAAGAGGGCGATTTGGAAGAAGGCCAAAAAGTTAGGCTTAAAATCGAAAGGAGAAAAGCGGATCGCTGCATTAATTGCTGCTCTACCTTTGATACCCCATGAAAGCATCAAAGAAGGATTGGAGTATGTTAAATCTGAAAGCAGTGATAGCAAAAAAATGTTACTCTTCTTAAAGTACGTTGAAAGTTTTTGGCTGACTGATAAATTCAGTGAAATTTTGTGCGTATTTGGTGAAAGACACCGCACCAATAATACTGCAGAGTCTTATCATTCGAAATTGAATAAAGAAGTAAATAAAAGAAATGCAACGGTAATAAATCTATTAAAAGGTTTAACAAAACTAGAAACATCAAGTTTCAAGACAACATCGAAGAGAAGAAAAATATATATAGATAACGACGATGATATTATGGGGATACAATTACAGTTACTAAATGGTGAAATTCCAATCAATTTCGCATTGGAGAAACTACGTTGAGAGAGCAATTTTAGTTTTAAGTCATCATCATTTTAATTGAAGTAAATTATTTCAATAAATGAATTTAAAAAAAAAATGTCATTCGGTGTACTTTTTAATTTGTCGGGATCAATGTTGCATAGATTTAATCTAGCCAATGAAAAGAGGTGGACAATAGGCAATATATTTCAATAAAAATAATTTACGCGATTATCAGGTGGACCACGGAAGAATATGTTTACCCGTGGTCCACCAGGTGGACAAAATAGGTGAACCACGGGAAAAAAGGGAAAATTTATTAGGTTGTAATCTGCTTCGCGGAAGTTATGAAATTTATCAGAGGGGTACATAAGACTTGTCGGAAAATGTTAGGCAAAGATATTTTAACGCCGGTTGATGCTCACGTTCCGGGACCAGAGGCATCTCAGAGTGAGTCACCTATTACGATCATAACTACATAGTACAAGATCTAACTCCCTATTATTTTTATTTATATGTTATGAGGTTATATTGGCCCGGGTTGCTAGAGGAGGTTTTAGTCCCAAGTATACTTAAGTAAGTGGTCAATTCAATTCATTTATTTTTGCATACCTCGTAATGTACCCAACATTACGAGGTATTAGTAATTACAAGGTCGTCAGGATATTCAATGATATATTGAGATATTTCATCAAATTATTGAATCAATTCGTCATACTGAAGGCTACATTGAGGAAAGTAGCAACAATATGTTTTAAAGATGCAATTGTGAAAAGTGACAGAATATCAGCCGATTTTGCGCGACTAGAGCGAGGCATACATACATCACTCACTGATATACCCTAAGAACCCCACCCTCCATTGTATCTGACCTACCATTATAGTCACGGTCACATCTGTAAACGTTATACTGGTGGTCAAATAACTCTAAGTCATAAATTCCTGGCAACAACTAAGTTTCACTTCTACATATTAATATCTCATAATACAAGCGTTTTGGTAGTAGACAGTTAAACTCAATGATTTCCAATGAACTTTACACATCTTATAAAACTTTTATAGTTTTTTCGAACGAAGTAATTCTACATATTATGTAATGATAATAAATTTAAAAAATTGCCAACTGGTAAAACCACATAATTAAAAATAAAGATAGGTAACCTGAAGTGCATCAATATAACTAGATTAATAAAATGAGAATAGTGTCAGTATTGAAAAAGAATTGACATATTTATTGGTTGTCAAATATTTATGCGTGTGTTTGAATAAGTTCATGACCTACTTTGATGATGTTCAATAACGAAAAAAACTCTGTTTTAGAACGTGGAGATGGTCGATGCCAACGTTTGTATGCATTATTACAGCATTCAGATTAGATAAATTGTAAGAAGATTTTTTAAATTGATAGTTGAAACGGTTTTTATTATTATCGTAGGCTCGAGGCACGGACTGGTGGAATACTTTTACAAACAACGATACATGTACCTATAAACCTAATAGGGAACGTTGCTTAACCTTGCTGAATTCTCAGATTACTTGCCGCCAATGAGTTACCATTCACGAATTCCTTCTATCTATACTAATATTATATAGCTGAAGAGTTTGTTTGTTTGTTTGATTGAACGCAATAATCTCTAGAACTATTGCTTCAAATTGAAAAAATATTTTCCTGTTGGATAGTCCATTATCAAGGAAGGCTATATATAGGCTTTACGCTACGACAATATAATAATGCGGAAAATGACGCATACGAAGTTTCGCGGGTCAGCTAGTATAATATAAATATTTGATTTATTAGAACTCTGAAATGTTGTGCCACAAGTAGGTATTTCATACAGTATAATATAACTACCAAACATAGTTTTGCAGACACGGATGATCTTATAATCGTCGCTATGATAACCAGTCAATACACTGTGATGGTTACACCGTCATCAGACTCCAGTCCACCTCTTAATTCAAACTTATAAAACAGTTTCACCAAACCTTCGTTCGGTTTTATACAACATCACATAAACTGGAACAATCAATATTCCAAAACACACATCTACATAGTAGATATCAATATCCAACACATGGATTGATTATATACATATGGCTATTCACATAGCCATATAGCCCAATACCAAATAATATCAAACACATGGATTGATTATATATATGGCTATTTAGCCATATAGCCCCATATCTAACACATGCTTTGATGATATTTGCTCGCGTACTTCTGTTAATGACGGAGGGTCTGTCGAAAATATCCAGCAAATACAAAAGTGATCTCACCCGTGAGAGCAGAGGAGTCTGAAAAATGATTCTGCTACCGGTATAGACCATTGTGCGTATGTTACGCACAATGGTTATCAAACGTGCAAAAAGCAGTCTTATCCCTCCACTTACATTATTTATGCATTGAACTGGTACATTTCCTGACATTTTTAAAAGGGCCCTAGTTCATCCCATCCACAAAAATGGTGACAGAGACAATATTGGAAACTACAGACCAATATCTGTGTTAACACTAATCTCCAAAATTCTAGAAAAGCTGTCACTGACGTCAGACTTATTAAGTATCTTCAACATAATAATATAATTGCCCCAAATCAATTCGGATTTGTGAAAGGTAAGTCCACAGAAGATGCAACTCTCCTACTTATAGAAACGATTGCCAAGAATCTTGACAAAGGATCTAAAGCAATTGGTGTGTTTCTAGTTTTATCCAAGGCCTTCGACAGTGTACCTGTTCCACTTTTACTTCGTAAGATGATATCCATCGGAATACGCGGGCTAGCACTAGCAATGTTTAGATCGTATCTAACTAACCGCACCCAATGTGTAAAGGTAGGAAATCTATCAGTGACCATACCTCTGTAACTTTTGGCTTCACACAAGGTAGCGTGTTGGCACCAACTCTTTTCCTTTTATATGTGAATGGTTGATGTACACAACTGTAACATATTTTCATATGCATACGATACTGCACTGATTTTGTACGGGAACACTTGGGACGAGGCCAAAATCTACACTAAAAATGCTCTTAAAGTAATCATGACGTGGCTCCACGATAACCTCCTTAACATTAAATGTACAAAAACAAAGTATATTACTTTTTCTCACCGCATTAATACGCAACCGTCTTCTCAATTCACTATCAAAGCTCATTTGTGTCTCCACCAAATAGATTGGTCATGTCCCAAATTGACTCCTGCTCATACCATAAAATATCTCGGTCTTACCATAGACAAATATCTAAATTGGTCCGCTCATATACGAGTATCTAACCTAACCACTAGAATAAGAAAATTAATACCTATTTTTGTAACACTTTGAAAATCTGCAGACTTTGAAACATTATTATGTGTATACTATGCGCTCGTCCAGAGTCTGCTGCAATATTGTATAGTTGCGTGGGGTGGTGTTGCCACTACCACAATCGTCTCGAACGTGCACAGAGAGGAATTCTTAAGGTCATGCTGGGCAAACCTAGAAGATTTAGCACTGAGCGCCTCTATAACGTGTGTTCTGTACTCACAGTCAGACAACTCTTCCTTAAACAAGCAATTCTTCGAAAGCACAAGAGTGCCACTTTCCTACAGATTACTAAACGTAATAAAACTAAAATCCACTTAATCACCCCCCATAGAACAACACTAGCTCGACATCAATACTACATCCTAAGCAATAACTTGTATAATATTGCAAATAAACATAACAATATTTTCTCATTACCCCTATTGAAATGTTAAAACTTTATTGTAAAGCGGCTTAAAAACCTAGACTATACTTTAACAGAAGGATTAATACATTAACAAAGAAACAGACAAACAGACACACACACACAAACACACACACACACACACACACACACACACACACACACACACACACACACACACACACACACACACACACACACACGCACACACACACCGTGAGACATGCATGTTACTTTTAATATTATTATTTGTTACTATTGTTTTATTGGCCAATTTGTGGTAAACATAGTGAATCAAACCTGTAACCTCTAGGGTGGAAGGCGTTGGCGACTGTAACACAATTTGTATTAGTATAGTCGTCAACGACAACCTCTTTTAAGTTGAAACATCATAATGGTTATGTATTTTATTTATCAGAGAAAATTGTAACAATGTTGTGGCTCAATAAAAATATTATTATTATAAATGTTCTCAGTGTATGGTAAGGCGAAGTCATTTTGCTGTCTGATTCTATGGCTTATATCTTCACATAAATCGTCTTTAAAATTGTTCCATAATTTTAATGACTCTGATGGCTGACAAAATAAAAGTATGACCACAAACAACTCTCTAAGTTGTACTGGACATTGCGAAAGTGATGCTTCTCTCAGAGTATTTTCTCAATGGTCATCGTTCTCTAGCAAACGTCTGTCACGGCAAGCTGCTTAATAGGTCTCTTTGAGAACTCCGTCAACGGTTTTTAGGTACTCGAATGAGGTTGGACCGCGTACGTGATGTAGCAACATCCTAAAATAAAAACACTCTGATTGAGCAGTTTGTACACTGTAGACTCTTCATAAAGCGGCATCTATTTTTATGCCTGGATGCTCAACTACGTCCTCACCATGCCTCCTTCGTGTGAGCGTTAAACGTCCTATACCAGTGGTTCTCAAACTTTTTAAATGACGGAACCCTTTTGGGAAGCAAAATACTTGATGGAACCCTACAATAAAACAATTATTTTTATAAGTGTATTCTTTATTAATCAGCATAATAAAAGTACAATGTATCAGTTACTAATTATTATTTACTTCACCACTTGGTAAGGACAATAATAGAAAACATTAAAAAAGAAAAAATCTAACTAGTGGGAGGTATGAAACTGTTTTTAATTTTTCATCAATTGCTTGATATCAGGTTTGATGGAAGAAAGTTGGAGTCTCATATCAGCTTCGGCGTCCAGTCTATTGCGATATTTTGTTTTCGTGGCTGCGTAGGTAGAGAATCCTGTTTCGCACAAATATGTAGTTGGGAACGGGAGAAGAATATCCAGAGCCATTTGGCCAAGCATTGCATATTCATCTTGGATTCTGCACCAAAAATCATTAAGAGGCGTCGTTTTGAACAATGACTCCATACTTGTGTCTGATGACATTTCTAAAAGAGATTCATATATCTCATTTGACATGTTTTCAGGCTTTTCCAAGTTGGGTAAAAAAGGATTATGAATCCAGGAGTTCACTTTAATTTTTGTATTGTGTTCTTCGGGAAAATACTTTTCAAAAGATGCGCGCATCGAACTGAGATATTGGACCAATTCTTCAAACACATTATCTTCAAACATTTCTGAGTCGTTTTCGCTAACAAACTCACTGAGTAACGTAAAACTTTCTATTTCTTTCTTACCAATGCAAATGATCCAAAAATCTAATTTTCTTTTAAAAGCAGTTATTTTATTATAGGCCTGAAACACTGTTGTCTGTTTACCTTGCAACGATAAATTTAATTCGTTAAGTTTTTGAAAGATATCCGCCATAAAAGACAATCGGAACAACCAAGTTTTATCATACAAACGGTCCTTCAAATTAAAAGAAGTATCTGCTGAAAGAAACATTTGTAACTCGGCTCTAAGTTCAAATAGCCTTGTTAAAGTTTTTCCCCGAGACAGCCATCGCACTTCTGTATGGAGCAGCAGTGTTTTATGTTTGCTGCCATAATCTTCACACAATAATGAGAACAATCGGGATTGTAGTGGTCGTGATTTGATAAAATTAATTATTTTTACCGCTTCATCCATAACTAATTTTAGATTAGACGGCATTTGCTTCATCGCAAGTGCTTGTCTATGCAGAATACAATGACTGGAACTACAATTAGGCGCTTTAATTTTTATTCGTGACACTGCTCCTGCTGTTTTACCTGTCATCGCCTTGGCCCCATCTGTACAAATGTCAATGCAATTGTTCCAACTGAGATTATGTTCTTCAAAAAATATATTTATTTTATTAAAAATTTCTTCCCCGGTAGTGTTTGTAAGCAGCGATGAACACATAAGCATGTCTTCTTCAAAAGAACTTTTATATGGATATCTCACAATAACCAGCAGGATAGCCAAACCAGCGACATCAGTCGACTCGTCCATTTGCAAAGCGAATCGTGTATTTTGTAGACGTGTAACTAGTTCTTGTTTGACGTAGCTTGCCAGATCATGGATTCGTCGTGAAACAGTATCGTTTGATAGCGGAACAGTAGAAAGATGCTTTGCAGATTTTTCATCAAGCATACATTTTGTTATGTCTAATACACATGGTTTTATTAATTTCTCAGCGATAGTGTGCGCTTCACCTGCTTGTGCAATGCGATAGCTAACTAAATATGATGCCTCCGTGGCCTTTTCGTTGGTAGTTTGTGTTACATGCATCATATTTTTTTGACTTTCTAATAACTGATCTTTTTTGCGAACAAAAAATTCTTTATTCTTGTCTTTAGTCTCGGGGTGTACGGTTTCTAAATGTCGACGCAATTTGGCAGGTGCCATGGAACTATTAGGAAGCAGTTTACTACAGAGCATGCAGAGAGGTGAGCCGTTGGAATCAACAAATCCGAAACTGATATAAGATTCATCATACTTCCTTTTTTTCGTCTTTGAAACCGTCGAGCTTGACGTCGTGGCACTCGTGGCATCATCTTCTGGATCGGTGATTGCTAAATTCTCCGCGCGCATTGCTTTTGAACATTCAGCGTCATTAGAAGATGTTGTTGGAACACGTTTAACACCTTTAAGCCAACGTTCCATTCTTCTTTATTTATAATGTTACAAGTCAGGATAGTGGGGTTTAAATAATGCACAATCGTTACTGCGTATAAGAGACTAAATTTAGAACCTACAGGGAAGAAATGTATAAAACTGAGACAACAGAATACAGCAGGCAGTAAAACAATGAACACTAGTTTCTCGCTAGCGAGCTTGTAAGTAGGTAGTAACTTATCGCTCCGAACGCTAATCATCAACTGACGACGCCAACGCGCGATCGCCGCTTTTATACTTAGTCCTAGACTCGATCTCAAATATTCTCGAAAATACTCGAGTCGGCACCTTTGATAAACAAAAAGCAAAAATAAAAACAGAAATTTAAAAATAGCGTTGTAAACAATATCGACTTTATCCTTTGAAGTTAGAGACGAAAGTCGCTTGTTGACAACTATAGCGTCTAATTCAGAGGCGGCTTTTATCAAAGAGACTGAGCGCTTACAAGTATACTACCCGCTCGTTTTAAGTTTGCCGCTGGCGATAGGTATGAGTGTATGACGTTCGAAATTTTTATTTAATTGTAACAATAAAAATTGTGTACGGTAGATATTTGGGTAAAACTATGACACATTATAAGTTTTGTTGTCACGTGGGGGAGGGTACGCGCATTCCACAGACCGGCAAACTTAGAGCGAACGCGTTGTACAAGTATAAAATTGTTGAGACCAAACTTATAAGATATTGTACCAGCTAATGTAACACAAGCTTATACAAATACAAATAAATAAATAAATAACATTCATAGCGTTTTGTCTCCGCGCGGCCGCGGAGTCCGCACAGCCGCGGAGCGACCAGAGAGAGGTGTTTTGATTTTTTTATTTCTAAATTCTTGCGGAACCCCGACAGAGGTATCACGGAACCATAGGGTTCCGCGGAACACACTTAGAGTATAGCTGTCCTATACAATAGTGAAAAATAATATCCGTCCTCTCCGGTATCGTTACGAAACGTCTATCGGGTACTTTTTTGTACGGATACCGTTTTTCATACATTCACTACTGCAGACACTCTTAAGTTATGCTCTCCGCATGGTCCGTGCACTATATTTTTAGTTACGATTTCGTACAATATCGGATCGTTTTGTTGGTTGGGAAGTTCCGCAACTATGATACTATTAATTTCGTCTGTCTGGATTGTTCTTTCTAGCCAAAACAGCAAATGACAGTGTAGTAATCCTCGCTTCTGCCACTCCACACTTGCCATGTAACATTTGACTTTGTCGACTATTTCGTCTTTGGTTAATAATTTTATGAATTTCTTCATTTCGTCATGACGATCGAAAGAGGCTGACCAGATAATAGTTCTTCTTTAATTTCAGGCTATTCGGGGTTACACGTAAATGTAACAAATAAGTTTGGTCTTCCATAGTTTAGGACATAAGTCATGACATCTTGGGTTTTTTCATGCAGATAATGCGGAGAACCAGTGAATGAGGATGGCAAGATGGCAACATTTGTGTTTTGATTTAAAGCGTCTCTGAGATGAATGTATTCATCAGCCCTCAGTCTCTGTTGATTACGACATATGTAATTCAATATTTCTGATATCATTTTTGCCATCATATCGACAATATATTGACGAAATAAGTCCCTGGAATAATGTAATGAATTAAAACAGTTAACTTTAACCACTACATGCATAAAATTGCACGCATGTCACAGTTTTGTTATGCGCTGTTAATTGCTGAGAAATAGTCAAATAATAACCGTCTTCGCCCATTACGAACATTAAGGAATACTGTAGTAGATCAAATGATCGGTGTAACTCAGAGACCCTTTTAAGTTGGCCGTCTCTACCGTGCAACACATATCTGAGGCCTTTTTCCTCGTCAACCAAGAGAACGGCTACCTCGTTTACAGTTGGAGCGTTACGTTACGTTCTAAGTTTTGTTTAAAACTTTGTATGTATACATTGTAGCTGTTCAGTGCAGTTGTAGTTCGTTAATTAAATCAATTTTTAGCGCTGGAGCTATGTTTGACCCCAACGATAGCTGATCAGCGTCCGAAATGAAATAATAATATCTGCAAGTATTGTGAATTTTGGAATGATGGTGGTAAAAGGCTATTTATAAGATGATATACTTGTCCCTCTATTTAAAAAGTTGGCATAAAATTTTCTTTTCTGATTTATTTCAAAGTCATTCGAAGAAGGCTATTATACGTACGTATGTTGGTTATAAAATGTCCAGATTGAGAATGATTATTTGTCAAAAGATTTATTGGCTGTGGCGGCTCCCGAATATTGGGAAGAATAACTTTTCCTGAAGCACAGCACATGCCATTAGGTTCATTGGCCCATTTTTTTCGTATTTAAAAGCCAATCTGTTACTGTAAGCTAAAATTCGATTACGAACACTCGTCGTTGACATCTGTTGTCTTTCTCTCTGATCTTGAAGGCGTTGGGAACGCTCAGAGCTCGATTCCCTCGTGCGAGCTTGTATATTTCTAACATTTTGCTCTTCACGCTCCGTGCTCGATTCTCGCGCGCGGACTTGAAAAGTTTTTAAATTTTGTTCAGCTAGCCGCTGTGAACGCTCGGTACTCGACTCTCGCGCTCGGACTTGATAGATTTTAAAATTTTGTTCAGCAAGCCGCTGCGAACGCTCGATACTCAATTCTCGCTGGCGTACTTGAGAGTTTCTCAAGTTTTGTTCAGCAAGCCACTGGAAACGCTCGATACTCGACTCTCTGGCACGCAAATTGTGACGCGTATTTTCCCTGACTTGCTAGACGATTTTCAGATTCTGATGAAGATTCTCCATCACGATGTATTTTTGATGCCCTCGTCTGGAAACTATATCTAGAAAGTTGAGATCTTAATCTTTTAGGCATTTTAAAATGATAAAAATACTTTTTGCTGTCTTTGTACAGTCGCGGAATGAAAATTTTCGTCACCTTAAAGTGCACTTTTACTTGAAGGCTTGAACCGAATCAAGGAACAGTAGCACCAACATGTCAATGTTGTCAAACTAAAAATAAGGTTTTACTCAGATTAATAACTCAACTGAATAAAGCAATAGATGGAACCTTGAATTTTTTTTTTTTTCATTTATATATCAACCACATACAAAAAAGTTTTTACTTCTAGATAATAGACAAAGAAAGATCAATGCTTGATAAAATTGGTTGACAGGTTCTTGACAGACACGAATGATAGCACGCCTATTTTGAAATGGGAATTAATAACTTTATACGACTACTTCTCGATTAGCGTAAAGACAACCAAAGGAACTAACACTGCTATATCTGTCTTATTTTTACACATTGTTTTCATGTAATGCAATCAGTGGCAGAGAGTGATAGGGGTATAATGAAACAGATATAATACGTTCCATCTATTCATTTAGGTCATTTTTTACACCTTGAATCAGATTATTGGAATTTTAGTAAGGATCCCTCATTTTTTTGAAAATATATATTATGTTGGTCTTTTCTAGGTTTATAATAAGGTTATTAGATCTTAGCCAGTTAACTATATCAGTGAGAGTATTGTCTATAGTGTTAATCAGGGAACTGTGGTTTTCGATTGATTAGGTAGATCGTTTAAACGACCAAGAATAAATAAGGGACCCAGAACGCTTCCTTGAGGGACTGGTGTACCTTCGTCCTTTCCCTTATTTGATCTCTTCATATTTCGATATATATTTGGCACATTTTTGTAATAGAGGTTGCTTGTTTTCGGTTACTGCGATAAGACATTATTAATTGCAATACGTTGCCTCTGATACAGTTTCCATAGAGTTTGTTTTTTAGAATTTCCAAATCTACACAATCGAAAGCTTTACTGAGGTCCATATATAGAGCACAAGTTGTTTTATTTTTGTCCACACTTAGCATTATTTTTTTAAGTAAGTTGAATACAGCTTGATTTATTGTCGTATGTTTTCTAAAACCTGTTTGAGCGTCATCAATGATTTTATATTTTTCTAAATAATTATACAGGCTTTCGTGTATAACTTTTTCCAACACTTTAGATAAAACGGGTATGATGGTAAAATTTCATATTTTCTCTATCTTGCTTTTTAAAGATCGGTTTTATAATAGTAATTTTGAGGAAATAAACCTTGTAATATGCACAGGTTAAATATATGGCATTGTATTGGTGATATGATATGTGCAACGTATTTAATTATATTGGTCGAGATTTCATCGGTGCTAGTAGTATGTTTAAGTGAATTGATAATTCTGTAAATACCATCCGGTGTTGTAGGTTTAATGAAAATAGAATTATAGTTTTTACACGTAAAATTTGTTTTGTATGTCAAAGTATTATAGAGGGCTAATTTGTCATTCAATGTCACATTATCATTCAATTTCAAATCATTACTATAAGTTGATCTATTGGTTTTTGTCAACGTTTGCACTTTATTAATAAAGAAGTTGAAATATCTGAAATAAATGTATAATTATTATTATAAAGTATAATAACTATACCTTAATAAGTTCTGTATTGACATCATATTCTGAGAATTTGATTTTTCTAGCACTTACCAGACCAAATCTATAGGGGTACAAATAAACGACTTGCTTCGAGAAAATGTAGGTAGTGCCTCGTCGCCTGTGTCGTCTTGGCGGGGGCACTACCCTGATTGAACTGAAAACAAAATAATTCACAATTTGGAGCTTTGTCAACAATTAATAATAATAATACATATTATCTGATCCTACTCTGAATTAAGCAGAGCTTGTACAGCGAGATTTTTATATCAACAACTACAACATAAATTATGATGACGCAGGGAATTGTGTTAATATAAGTAATAATGTAATGAATTAATAAGAACACACTACTATGGAGACTACCTAAATATACACGTATCTCTACCATATCAATGGGTTTCTATTCTCTTGAAATCCCTCTGCTATCAACTTAACACATGGCGACCCTACCAGGATGGTAACTAAACAACTGATAAACATACTTATATATTTCTAAATACACACATACATTTTAGAGATAAATAGCACCCAAATACAGAATAAACCATCGTGCTCATCACACAAAGTTCTATCCTGGGTGGGGATCGAACCCACGACCTCTTGTGTAGCAGTCGGATATACTCCCGGCGCGCCACAGAGGCACCACACGGTACACTCTTGGAAGTTGTACTAGAGTTAGGTAAGTCAATGGTTTATTGCAAACGACATCACCGAGGTTATTGATGAGAATGGGGCGAAAAGGCGAGGTACGATGCACGTCCAGACGGCGTCGCATTGCCGAAGGAGTTACAAGAAGTGCCCTTTAAAGATATTCTGCAACTACTGGACAGGCATTTCACTCCAAAGCGTTGTAGGTTTGGCGAACGATGCCGTTTTTATGCGGCATTACAACAAGCTGGAGAAACTCCGGCGTAATGGGCCGCGAGACTTCGTAGGTTAACGGCCCACTGTGAATTCAGCATAGTGAAAGAAGCGTTACGCGACCGTTTCGTCATGGGAATGTTGCCGGGACGCGAGAGGGGTAAACTTTGGCAGAACTTACGAGCCAAGGCGATTGAGCTAGCGAAAACTCTGCGAAGCGCACGTATCTTAGCGGAGGCACGAAGGCACACGGATCAAACGACGGCACGCACGTAACGCCGGACAGTCGGATCAGTTGTTCAAGATCAAACGAAAGGCAACAAATGTGACGGTTTCCTGTAGAAATGTATGCGGTTTGCGGTCGTTCAAACCACGCGTCAACAAGTGCTGGTTTACCAAATACACATGCAAGAAGTGTAACGTGGCGTCATTTACAGATGATGAACGTCATTTTCATCGAGACAAATAATGCCGAGGAAGGTGATGACGGTAAGCTTTATAAAAAAATTTACATCGCGAACGTAGCTAACATCATGTAAACGCAAAACTAAGTGTAATAAGCAATGTACAATTTATACATTCAAAATAATCATCTGATTGGTACATTGATGTTGGAAAAATCTAAATACCCCATTGGAAAAATACGTCTTTTTATAAGGAACCAGTGTTACGGGTGACTTTCAAGGTATAACTAGACTTTGAACAAAATATTGATGGTTCATACAAGTGTTGTCACGTGTCGGAATCGAGCCCCCAACTACAATTTTTTTGTGCCGTATTAATTCCTAAATTGCTCTAAAAGAACACACAGAATTGATGAAAACTGCAGCACTTACATACACAAAATGTAAGCCTAATTTATTTTTCTCTCTGGACTATAATCAGATGTGATGTGAGAAATGGCGATTATGTTGTGTCAGGGACACCACCCTGACACCCTCATTAATATAGCACATTGGCTCTTTATAGTCTGGTAACCGGAATTGGCACCAATAGCTATACTAATAATAACTAAGCGTCTTAGATATTTTTGTTTGAAGACTTCCGCTTCTTCAACAACGGTTTTCATGTTCAGGTAGTCGTGGATTTCTGAGTTACGGGAGAACCAGGGGACCGAGCTTATTGTTCTTAATATATTATTTTGTGTTTTTTGGAGACAGATAATGTTCGATTTGCTGGCCGATGACCATAATTGAATACTATAGGTCCAGTTTGTTGCTTAAGGACAGGGTAGATTGTCTATCAATCAGCCCCGGGAGGTTTTTGAACCGATAATTCATTGCATCTCCATGTCATACGCTGGTCTAAGTAGAAACCCAGATACTTAACACATGTAGATTGAGGAAGAGGATCTCGACCCAGAAGAACTACAGGTGGTAAGATTAAGGGCACTCGCTCAAACGCGCAATTTATTGAACTGATTAGTTAAGTGTAGTTGGGATTGAAACATTTTGCTAGCCTGGTTTGGATCAATGCTGGCCGCGAGAAACGCAGCGTCATCCGCAAATGTTACAACCACTATATTTGGCATTTGGGTTAGGTCATAAGTGAATATGTTATACAACACGGGCCCCAGGACAGAGCCTTGTGGTACTCCAGCGCGGCAACTTTGAAGAGATGATCTTGCATTGCGCAGCTTGACTTTAAACAGTCTGTTGCATAGATATGGACTCCAGTAATGCGGAAGTGACATTTTAATTTTATATAACAGGCCCTTGTGCCACACCCTGTCAACAGCTTGTTGGACGTCCAGAAAGGCCGCCGAGCAATTCTCTTTCCTTTCCAGACATTGCCTTGTGGTGTAGTAGACCCTATGGACTTGCTCTATTGTGGAATGGTCCTTGCAAAACCCAAACTGGTGACTGGGTATAATGTTATCATCATCAAGATGCCCAAAAGGGCATCTTGATAACATTGGAATGGATTCTTCTGACTAGACTAAAAAGTCTAGTCAGAAGAATCCATTCCCAAAGTTTTGAGAGTAACGGTGTAAGACTTATTGTTCGGTAGGAAGATACTTCATTAATTGGCTTGCCGAGTTTATGTACAAAACGTTCACGTTTTTCTACACTTTGGAAAGTATCACCATTTGTGATACTTTCCAAAGTGTAGGAAAACGTGAAACACGAAGGTCGCAAAGGAGGACTTAGCTGAAAAACTTGGTTTAGAACCATATCTATTTCTGGATCTTCAACCATTTCTATTTATGGGATGCAAAAATTTCGAATTTTTCTGAGTCGGTACGAGTCCAAGAGTAACCAGATCTGATGGGAGGGAAACATTCTTGAGGTTTGGCCATTGATTTTGTAGCTTTCCAGAGTGAGTAGCAACCACTAGCTTTTGGGGATATCATTTCGCATCTCAGCATTGGGCTTCAGCTAAGGGCATTGTTGATAGCTTCTTTAAGTATATCTTTTAGTTCCCCAATTGCACAGTTTAATCGTGTTTTATCCTCCCTACTACGAGAATGCTACCAGACTCTACATAGCCCACGCTTTTCACGAATCTCAGATTTCTAGCGGAATGGGTACGCGACGTGGGGAGTCGACCAGTTCCAGTTAAAAAAGTCTAAGAGGTCTGGGGTCTTACGGTTGTCCGTAGACCAGTAAGTCGGTTCTCCGGTTGATAGGGCTATCAACCGATTGGTGTCAACACCTAATTTTATTGACAAGGCATGGAGAGCTGTAACACCCCTAACGATTTCCAGATGTGTTTTCCAACAAATTAGGCAGCATCAATAAATATTAAGTTAATCTACAAGTAAAACCTGACTCAAAACCATTATTATGACATACCTTTACTGCGCTGAACATACCTTTACTGCTAAAACTAAGCGTAAAAATACGTACGTAACTGGGTGGAATAAGTACGTGCGGTCCGTACACGAGAGGGCCCGACTCTGTTATAAAACTTGGCTATTATATAATAAACCTCTTATCGGTTGTGTTTATGATGATATGCGCGAATCCAGGCGTTTATTTAAATCAAAACTTAAATGGTGCCAAAATAATCAACAACAAATCAAAATGAATATTATCGCAGAAAAACATGCTAATAAGAACTTTAAAGATTTTTGGAAATTAAGCAAAAATAATGACAGGCCTGGCCTTCCCGCGAGCGTTGGGGGATTACATGAGCCTAGGGATATAGCTAATGCATTTCTGCGTCATTTTAAAGTAGAATCACCTCTAAGACGGATTTCACTGAAGCCAATGATGCCCAGCGCAGGGACGTCTGACTCGTACGTAAGTGTAAGATTTACTGCTAAAGAAGTGTCCTCTGCGTTACAGCTTATGGTCAAAAGAAAATCTCCGGGTCATGACAGTCTCAGCATTGAGCATCTGCGGTATGCTGGACCGCATTTACCGAGAGTACTAGCTATGTTGTTCAATTTGTGTGTTAGTCATTCTTATTTGCCGGAGAGATTAATGCAAACAATTGTTAAAAATAAAACGGGTGATCTATCTGATGTCTCTAACTATAGGCCGATCTCTCTGGCAACAACTATAGCCCAGGTTCTGGACAGTCTGATTAACAGACACCTGGATAAGCATATTAGACTGAATGATGAGCAATTTGGTTTCAGAGCGGGACTTTTAACAGAAAGTGCAATCCTGACTCTTAAACAGACTGTCCATTACTATACATCCCGACAAACACCAGTGTACGCATGCTATCTGGACCTTTCCAAGGCTTTTGACCTTGTGTCTTATAATATATTGTGGGAAAAGTTGCGTAACACTACAGTATCTAGGGAGCTAGTATCCGTGGTGGAGCATTGGTATGACAACCAAAGAAACAATGTAAGATGGGCAGGCACTCTCTCGGATGAGTACAAGCTGGAATGTGGCGTAAGGCAGGGTGGATTAACCTCCCCTCGCCTTTTCAACCTGTACGTAAATGAGCTGATCCGGGAGCTCAGCAGCACCGGATTTGGGTGTCATATTGACGGGGTATGTATTAATAATATAAGCTACGCCGATGATATGGTACTGTTGAGCCCCTCAATCAGTGCATTAAGAAAAATACTTAGTATTTGTGAGTCATACGCCGTGACCCATGGGCTCAAATATAATCCAACTAAGAGTGAATTTATGGTGTTCAAAGCTGGCAATAAATGTTATGATGTCGTACCAGATATTCACTTGTGTGGTGCTTTAATAAATAGAGTAGATAAGTTTAAGTATTTGGGCCACTGGGTCACCGATGATATGCGAGATAATGTGGACATTGAAAGGGAACGCAGATCGTTGGCTGTCCGTTGTAATATGTTGGCCCGTAGGTTTGCACGCTGTAGTGAGCAGGTAAAGAAGACGCTTTTCAAAGCATACTGCCAGTCCTTCTACACTTGCAGCCTATGGATCAGCTATACGCAGCGGGCATACAGCGACCTGCGTGTCCAGTACAATAATGCGTACAGGGGGCTGATGGGGTTGCCACAGTTCTGCTGTGCGTCGGGCATGTTCGCGGATGCTGGCATAGATAGTTTTGCCGCAATAATGCGTAAGCGCTGTGCCTCTACGTTTGAACGGCTGCGATCGAGTACCAACAGCATCCTGTGCGTATTGGCTGACCGATGGGACTCTCCGCTGCTCAAACGATGGGTGCAACTACATGCACTCAAATAAACTTTGAAGTTGCTTAGCGTATCATCGGACAGCATATTTTTATAATTAATATTAAGTTTTATAATACTAACACTAGTTTTTAAGTTTTTAAGTTTTTAAGTTTTATCTTGTTACTAACACAATATGGATGCACTGGTCCGAAATAAAAAGTTATTATTATTATTATTATTATGAAAAATAATGGTTCTGAGCCATTCGCTTCAAAAGGTAAAATTGATTGAGATGGACCGTTTAGTTGATCTAGGCATCTGATCTAGGGGTGCTAAGTGCCGGAAAACCTCCTCGTGGTGCACCCTGGGCAACGTGTGCCGGTGGATTCGCGGCGTTTCGCGAAACCACCGTCACACGGCTAATGTTCTGGCAGAGTAGGGGGTGGCCCATTCCTGTGTTGCCCGGAGGACGGGCTTGACGTGCACTCACACTGCCGTCGAGCGGGCGGGGAGATCTTCTTTCTGCCACCGTCGGAAATCGTAATCCCGATTAGGAGTGTCGTGGCCACGTCTCACGGCTCCGAGCGGGGGCGAGGGTCTTGGCTTGGTCGCCTGGGCCGCGAGGATGACAACCTCTATAAAAAATCCCCGAATCCTGTGTTGCGGAGCGTGAGCAGAGGATGCATGGCCGATGGGATGTTCGGTTCCAAGCGCTACCTCCAGCTGGGGTACCTGCGGACCCCTCAGTTGGGATACAAATTTACGCTTACCCGGGTACAGGGGGCACTGCCCGGGTGGACCTTTATTTCCCCCATACTCGTGGGATCAAAAATGGATAATTCGAAACTTAAAAATAATTTTAATAGGAGGAGGAGCCCAAGGCTCGTGAAAAAAGATGTGTCTGTTGAAGGAGAGGACGCAGCAAGGAGTGGGGGCAGTTTGCCCCGAGAAGTGGCGGAGGCCGGCCCTTTGAGCGGTTCCAGAACTTCGGTGAGGCACCTTCGCCAAGGGCCTTAAAGAGTCCGCCTCGGTTTTGAAGGAAGTGGTGGAGGCGCTATTTGAGCGCTCCACCGCCAATGAGGCGGAGACTCAGAGGTTGCGGGCTGACAACGCCCGCCTCGAGAAAGAGCTGAAGGCGCTCCGCGCCGAAATAGCACAATTACGTGCCGATTTTGGTTCGGCTCGAGCCAGTTTTGCCCCAGCCTTAATCAGTTCTGTCCCGGCTCATAGTAACGATGGCCTATCTGTCGACTCCTTTACGGAGGCGCAGATGAGGCAACTCACACTACTTTTCGGGGGTCTCATGGACGCACGCCTTGAGGGCATCAAGGCGCGGCTGCCCCCGGAACCGAGCTGTCGGCCGCCGCTCGCGGTTCCCAAGCCGAAGACCCCCCAGGGGCCACTGATGGCATCCCCGGCGCCACCACCCCGAACAGGGGGACGCGCCGGGCCGGTAGATCGAGGTGCACAGCCGCAGGGTGGAGACTCAATTCCTCCGCCGCAGCGTGCCCCGAGAGGGGCACCCCGAGCTGCCGTAGCTTCAAGCGCCCCAACGGCCCGGATTGGTCCCCCGGCGCCAGCGCCTGCCCCCACCTCTGCGCCTTCTAATGAAGAATGGCGAACGGCGGAGAGTAGAAAATCACGGCGCCGACAGAAGAAAGAGGAAGGCCACTCCCGCCGTTACTGTGCAGGAGGTTGCCCCGGCAAAAGAAAAAGTTAGGCGAAAGCCGAAACTGTCTCCGCCGAAAACGGCCGCCGTCCTAGTGACGGTGTCGCCAGAGGCGGAAAGCAGAGGCGTTACGTACGCCAGCCTTTTCAGTGGGGCAAGGGCGGCTCTTTTGGCAGCTGGGGGTGTGGAAGTGAGCTGCCGCCGCTCACAGACCGGGGCCCGACTCCTCGAGGTTTCGGGTACGGAGGGCGCCAAGAAGGCCGATTTCGTAGCGGAGACGCTCGAGACGTCTAGCAGGAGGAGAGGATGGTGTAAGGGTCGCCAGGCCGATGAAGTGCGCGGAGTTGCGCATCTCCGGCCTGGACGACTCAGTCACGTCCGAGGCTGTCCGGGAAGCATTTGAGCTGAAGACTCAGTGCTCTCCCGGAATCGTGAGGGTCGGTGCGATTCGCCCTGGCCCCGGCGGAGTTGGTGCGGCGTGGGCGCGTTGCCCGGTAGCAGCGGCCAAAATGTTGGCGGAGTTGGTGCGGCGTGGGCGCGTTGCCCGGTAGCAGCGGCCAAAATGTTAGCAGAGGCGGGCCGGCTCCTCGTGGGTTTCTCTGCCGCGAGGATCACTATCCTCGAGGCGAGGCCCGCGAGGTGCTACCGGTGCATGGGCGCGGGGCATCTTCGCCCGCAATGCACCAGTGGCTTTGACTGCAGCGGACTCTGTTTCCGCTACGGTCAACCGGGGCATACGGCAGCGGCGTGTTCCGCCGCTCCCCACTGCCCCGTGTGTGCGGCGGGCAACCAGCCCGCTACCCACATGATGGAGAGGGCGGGCTGTAAGCCTCCCAAGGCCGCAAAGCCGCCCGCGGGGACGGGCCGAGCACCTCGCGCCCAGGCTCCGGTGCGGATGGAGGAGGGTGGGGAGGAGGCACCTTCTCATGCCCCTACACCCTCCACCTAACGGACTCCTTAGCCATGCTCGCTCCTCACCCCTGTCGTCAGTGATAGGGGTACCGGATGCGTTGCGCGGCAGGGGGTCCAGGACGCGGTCGCACACTCCTGCGGGAAATTCATCTCGTGGGGGGAGGCGGCGGGGCTAGTCTGCCCCGTCGCCGGCGAACCGAGCGACGTCGAGGCGCAGAGTGACGTCGCTTGGTGGGGCTGTGGGCGTGATGGACGGGGAAGTTTCCCACGCTCGCGGCCTTTCGCGATGGCGGCGTTCTGTGTGTACCCAGGACGCCGCAGCAGGAATGCCCAATGGGGCTATGCCGCTGGGTGGGTCGCCGAAGATATAACAAGTCCTGGCGGCCTATCCGTGATGGCGGCCTATCCGTGATGGCGGCGAGTACGTACACGGCCGATTTTTTAGTGGGGGCAGGTCCCACACTACCTCCAGCGTCTGCCCCGGGTGCTGGAGGTGTGCGTTCAGGCATTTTTTACGGCCCTAAAAAAAAAGGCATATTAAAGCCGGTTGAGCCTGCAGATTACGCGACACCTATTGTCACTTTGTTAAAACGTAACGGCGCAGTGCGGCTGTGCGTAGACTACTCTGTTAGCATAAATAAACAGCTAATTGTTGAAAAGTATCTATTACCAACTGTTTAAGAGATGTTTACACGACTGTATGGAGGAAAACATTTTCGAAAATTGCCGACGCACGCTGGGAAAAGGACCCGTGTTGTTTAAGCGTCAATCGCGCGATTTACCTAAATTTCGTAACAGATGATAGCCTATAAGCCTACCTGTGACATTAAAGGAATTGCAAATTGAAAAGAGTAAAGACGCTGTAATTGTATACTAAATAGATGGCCTAATTAAGTTAAAGAGGTGCGAATGAGAGCATGTTTTTGCTGTCGTTTTTAACTTTCATACGAAAACGGGTGCGTAATGAGAGGGTACAAAATGGTTGTACCTGATAAATTGCGTAAATGAGTCAGTCATGTCTGAGCTACATAACTCTCATTTAGGTATCGTTTAAATTAAAGCGGCCGCTAGGTCACGGGTTTGGTTCCCAGGCATAGATGATGCATTAGAAACACTGATCAACTAATGCGAGGTGTGCGTACAGTTGGGAATATCATTCTCATCCGTAGGAGACATATAGATTTCCTGGGTCCTTTAAATGGAAACACATATTTCGTTATTGTGGACGCACACACTAAGTGGGTTGAAGTTTATAACATGACAAACTTACAAACCTCAGGTGCGGTGATTGATAAATAGTATGAATTGTCACGGTTTGGGTTGACAACAACTTTAGTTAGTAACAATGGTACTGCGTTTTTATCGTGCGAATTTTTATCAGTTCTGTAACTCGAATGGCTTTGACTATGTGGCGGTACCCCGCGTCTAGCGGGGTACCGCCACATAATCAAAGCCATTCGAGTTACAATTGAATGCTGAAAGTTATGTTTAAATTGTTAAGAAAGGTAATAAAAGTGATAACAATGTACAGTACTCCAAAAGTAATAATGCGCATAGAAATCTTCGGAAATCTTCGTCATTGTTCGGCAACGGTCGTATTACCCGAGCGTCGAAAGACGATATTTATATAGAGTGGTTAAGAGCAATTTCTCTATGCCTAATTTTATATATTATGTGTTTTGTGCTAAAACAGATTTGATTTACCTGTAACGAAATTTGATTCGATAATTCCATGTAAGTAAATAGCGAAAACGCTACAATCATTGTTGGAGTGATTAGTTTTCAAGTGTCTTACCGAAGTTGGTGTAATTATGGAGGAAAAGGTTTAAATAACATAAGGTTTTATTAGAAGGAGAAAAAAACGTTTTCAAATAGAGGTTTACATAAAATATAATCAAAATCTCAGTTCAAATTTGTTTACAGCACTAATCATTCCAGAAAAATAATACAATTATAAAAAAATTAATCAGAATCGAGGAAGACCTCTATTCCCGACATCGCAGATTCATCAGAAGTTTCATTATGCTCTTGTTCATTTACACTTTCCTCACTGCTATCACCTGTGTAAATAATCAGTTTATCGGAATAACTATCGATTCTTGGCTCAAATTTTCTATATTCATCTTCGCATTGAACCGCATGATCAGAAACTTTTTTCCATTCTTCTGGTCCTATTTTATTGATTTTTTCTAATATAGCATCTTTAACTGACGTCACAGTCATTGCAATATTTCTCTTGGCCACGTGTTGCTTTATTTGGGACCAAATATTTTCAATAGGGTTAAAATCGGGATGATATGGTGGCAATCGTATAATTTTATGCCCATGTTCCTCCATTATACGGTCAATGGCAAATTCTGTGTAATTTTCTTTGTATCTTTGTATAATTTTATACAAATCGGGTTTCAGTTTCTTTGGGTCATGCGGAATGTTGTGTTGTTGTAACCAAGCTGTCATTTGTGGTTTAGATGTGTTTGAGTTTGGTGGTTTCACAGACAGCTTATTATGATATGGGGCGTTGTCTATTACCAACACACTATTAGGAGGCAAGTTGGGAATCAATTGATTGCGTAGCCAAGTTTGATAACGTTCCGCGTTTATTTCTTTATGATAGTCACCTTCTGAGTCGACACATTTATGTAACATTAGAGCCCCTGGGACGAAGCCTTTTTCATTGCCTGCGTGTACAATAATTATTCGCTCTCCTTTGGAAATGGGTTGTTTGATACCTTTTTTGTTGCTATCTTGCCAAGTTTTACCCTTAGTATGTGATGTGTGCACATACGACTCGTCCATAAATACTATGTTTCTACCAGAACTCCTCAGCTGTTGTATTTCTCTGAGATATTTGATCCTTTTTAGGCGTATATCATGTTTTTCCATAAGTAATTGTCTGTTATTATCAGTTTTCAGAAACCTAAACCCCATGTCTTTCAAGATCAACCTTAAAGTCTCGGCACAGCCTTTGAAATTAATAGCTTCGATCAACTTTATTCTTAAATTATTTACAGTTGGGAGTTCTTTCAGCGTCAATTGAAAATTGTATATCATATTACGAATAACACAGTAGTCGAAATCATCAAGTACCAGCCGAAATCTACTTTTAGGTCTTCCTTTTTTCGGTGTAGAAAATTTCTTTGATTGATTATGTTTTTTTTCGTTTAAGATATTACTCAAAGTTCGTCGCGAAATTCCTGTAGCTTTTGTAACACGGTCTTGAATTTTTTTAAAATAACCATCATGGTCTCTGTTGAAAACATTGGCTTCATTTAAGAAATAAAGGTACACATTAAATACCATTTGCCGTGCTTGTGAATTAAGCGGTTTTCCACGTTTAAATTTATCCATTTTGGAAGAATTCGTCTGAAAGAAAATGGCATGGGCAGAGTTAGGTATATATTTTTTATGCATGTTTATCTATTTATTTAATTTAAATAAATCTCATTTTTTAAATGTTTTTCTAGTACTTAATATGTATTTAATGTAGGTATTTTATTTTTTTAATATTAAAAAAACGTGAAATATGTTATTTATTTTCCTTTTTTCAAAATATACTATTTAAATCTGAATAAGCTAATTAATGTTGAAATTATATTTACCAAGAAGGGTGTGTAATAGCAGCTCTATATATTTCCACAAATAGAGAACACGTGCAGTCACTACCAATATATAAAGACGACTGACAGACATTTCGCTGACCGGCGACAGCTGCCGAACGCCCGATTTGTTTTCGATTGTGCACACATGATATTGACTCCTATCTCTTTTAAACAAGGTGCAAAATGCAAATGCCTTGTTTAGGGCTCTTACGATTCCATGATTCGAGTGTTTCCGGGAATACGACAATTAGCGAAGATCTGCATGTGCATTATTAATTTGGGAGTACTGTACGAAAAATTAAATTGAATTTGTTAAAATATCTATTCGGATACAGGAATACCACCAGATTGTCATAAGTCGGAAAAATGGTGTATAACCTCTCACGTGACACGTGGCTATTTAGAAATTCTGTTTCGTTTAAAATTTATCGGTGAGTATACCGGGTGTAATCGTTAAGTGTGTCAAGGCGATTATTCCGTAACTATTACAGATATCAAAAAACTTTAAACTGATATCGAAAGTACGTTACCTAATGAGTTAAATGACATCAATAACTTTTTAAAAATCAAACGAGAGGTATCTAACATTTTGACATTAAACACTCCCATACATTTAGTATGAGATTAGTAGAAAGGTTTTAGTTTCCTTATTTTAAGTGGTCTAGTACTCATTGTACCTTAATCATATTGTATGATTACGTATGATATGACAATGATGATTTTCATGTAGATGCACGTGTAGATTAATTATCTTACCACTTCAAATTAGTAATAAACTGTGTTTCAATATCGCAATAATTTGAACTGACTGAAAAGCAACACACTACAAAAAGAAAAATAAAAGATACTCTTTGGTGTTCGTTCTAAATTCAAAACTTTTATCTCGGGTTGTTGTTCCCGCCAATTTATCTTTGTTGTTTTTTAATTTGCATAAAGAATCGTGATTGTTTCATTTATTGTTTGCAAAATGGCATATTCCAAAAGAGAGAAGAGAGATAATTATGTTAAAAATGTATGTACTACAAATATGATTGTAACAAAAGAACGGCCATTATCGCCTACAGAAGAGAGTACCCAGATAGAGAAGTCCCTTCTGGTACGTACTTACAAAAGCTGGATAACAATTTAATAAATAATGGATCTTTCAACAGAAAAAAAGATTCGAGAGCAAGAGCTCCGGAATTTAATAATGATTTAGATAACAATATTATTAGCTACGTAGTAAATAATCCACGAGAATCGACGCGGTCAGTGGCACGATTATTTCCGGTGTCCCATAATTATGTACATAAGTTATTAAAAAAACACAACTTTAAAGCTTTCAAGATAAAACCTACTCAAACGCTACACAATGATGATCCTGCTCGTCGGCTGGTCTATTGCAATTGGCTAGTTATAGCGTATTGCTATATTTATTGTGAGTCAATGAGAAGCGAGATGAAGGGTTGTAGATTATATTGACTTGACTTAATTGACTAGCTTAATAAATCTTAAACCTAAGTATTTATACACGTAAAAATATAGGAAATAATATTATAATAGGAGGGCGATTTGTTTATTCAGCGCCTCTTAGCAGTACGTGTAGATTGCGTAATTTATAAATAATAAAATAGACAATTAGGAAGTGCAATCTAAACACGTACTGGTGTTTCATTATTTGGTATAGGAATATACTATGGCGACTGCCATAGATATTCCCCCTTTTGTAAAAAAATTATACATTTGTAAAAATTATACATTTGTAAAAATTATACATTTAAAAATTGTAAAAATTATAAGTTGAAAATTGTACAAAAAAATTGAAATACGAGTATCTTATTAATTATATCTATTTCCGACAGTCTTAAGCAGCATTCGAGTCCCTGACGATTCGCAACAGGTTCTTCTCTATTTTTGCTCCGATTGCTCGGTAGATAAAGTATAATTATACTGAGTATTAGTATTATTACAACTGCGGTGAATATGGCCACCATGATCCACGTGCGGAGGTCTTGTAGGTCCCCAGATAGCTTTGAATGGAGTTTTGTAATCTCCTCTGGGATCGCGGCGTTGTTCTGCACCATATTCACCTGCTCTTTCTCGTGACTGCTTGTAGAACCCATTGTAGTTGGAAGTCTTGTAACTCGAATGAATGACTGTGGTTTTGCATGTCTTTATATACTACGATTGGAATCTCACCGTTGGTCGGGAGATTCGTCCGGAACGTGTTTTATTCGGGCAGTTCTTATCTTCTAATTTTTTATCTTCTATGTTATTTCTAATCGTGCAATTTTGATCTCTTATCTCGTTGTCGTTTATCATAAAAGCTGGTTTGAGACGATCGATTGACACGGAGCTCTGTCGTCCGTTTATCCAGATCGTGAAAACCTTATCATTACGACTAATAACGAGATAAGGTCCATCATACGGAGGTGTAAGACTTGGCCGTAAACGATCGCAACGTAAGAAAACATGTGTGCATACTGATAAGTGTGGATGCACAAATATCTTATCGTTCGTACTCTGCCTATGTGAAACGGAGGTTGCTTTTTGTATGTTTTCTTTAATTTCTTTCACAAAATCGGCGTATGTCGAGTGATCGCTTGTTCCGAAAAATGCTCCAGGTAGTCTTATTGTTGTACCGAGGACTAGTTCAGCTGCAGAGTATCCGGTATCTTGCCGTAGACTGGTACGGATACCGAGTAAAACAGTTGCAAGTTCTTTTGTCCAATTCGTTGTATTTCCTCTTGCTATTAATGCTGTTTTCAAAGTCCTGTGCAGTCGTTCTACCTTTGAGTTTGAATGTGGATGGTATGGTGTGGTTCGAATTTTCGTGATACCCATGAGTTTAGCCAAACTTTTGAATATTTCAGATTCAAACTGGCGTCCCTGGTTTGTGGTAATGTATTCAGGGCATCCAAATCGGGCTATCCATCCTTCATATACCATCCTAGATATAGTTTCTGCAGTTATATCGGCTATGGGAAAAGCCTCTGGCCATGAAGTACAGCGATCTATCATTGTTAATAGATAACGCTTATTTTGCGACGTAGGTAAAGGTCCTACTAAATCGATATGGAGATGAGCAAATCTTCCTGTCGGCATGAATTTACCTAGAGGTGATATTGTATGACGATGTATCTTCGCTCGTTGACATTGTAAACATTTCTCTGTCATCTCATTGATATCTTTGTTCATATATTTTCCCATATGTAGTTTGCTGAAATTAGTTTTCTTGAAGTGTTCTTTCCAGGATGGCTTAAGTTGTGAAAACTCTCGAAAATAGTTTTCCTAAATTTGAGGGGTATAAATGGGCGTTGCTTTCCTGTTGATGTATCACAGAAAATCTTGATATTCTTATCTCGGAAATGAATCAATTTGATATTTAACGATTTATTGGCTCGCAAACGTTCCAGCTCGTTATCCTCGCGTTGCCATTGTCCTACCTCGTGCCAATCAATTGCAGAAGGTAGGGATATCGTTTCGATAACTCGGGATAAAGCGTCAGCTACAACATTCATGTGGCCGCTTATGTGTTGAATATCTGTACAAAACTGTGATATATAATCCAAATATCTTATTCGTCTAGGGGTGTCATCCAATGATGGCTTCTTAACGAAAGCATGAATCAATGGCTTATGATCCGTGTAGACAGTAAATTCTCGTCCCTCAATTAATCTTCTGAAATGTTTTATAGCCATGTAGATACCGAGTAACTCTCTATCGTATGTAGAGTATTTCGTTTGGGCTTCACTTAGTGATTTTGAAAAGAACGCTATTGGTTCCCATTTTGCGTTTCTTCGCTGCTGTAGTACAGCGCCTACGCATTTCAGACTAGCATCAGTCATTACAGCGATTTGCGCGTTGCTATCAGGATATGCCAATGTAGTTATTTGACGAATGTCCTGTTTGCAGCATTCAAACGCGTGGTTAGCTTCAGTATTCCATTGTATAACAGTCTTGTCTTTTTTCTTGGAATTATGCAAGTATTTATTAAATGGCGCCTGATGTTTCGCTGCGAGAGGCATACTACTTCGGTAGAAGTTAATCATACCCAAAAAACGTCGTAATTCCATCACCGTTTGTGGTTTAGGGTAATCGTTTATTGCTTGAATTTTGTCCGTAGTAGGCGTCAATCCTTGGCTCGTTACATAATAACCAAGGAAATCAATCTCTGCTTTGGCAAATTCGCATTTATCTGTGTTTATTGTTATGCCGTTTTCGTGTAAGCGCTTGAATACTTCTTCTAAGTTTTCGTAATGTAATTTAATATTATTTTTACAATCTGCCACAAAAATATCGTCCACGTAAATATATACGTAATCTAAGTCGCGAAATATGGAGTCCAGACTGTGCAGCGTTTCGTAGTCCGAATGGCATTCTTGTGAACTCAAAGAGTCCGAACGGGGTTATAATTGCCGTTTTTTCGGGTTCAGCTACGTTCAGCGCGTGAAATGCTTTTTTTATATCAATTTTACTGAATATCGCTTTTCCGCTTGCTATGTATGTAAAGTCGAGTAGTCTGGGTAAAGGGTACCTATCCGGTACTGTTATTTTGTTCAGTGCTCGGTAATCTCCGCACGCTCTCCATTCGCCATTCTTTTTCTTGACCAGATGAAGTGGCGATGCCCATTGGCTGCTTGACGGTCTGCAAATTCCCATATCCATCATGTTTTGGAATTCCTGTTTAGCAATCCTGTATTTGTCAGGAGGTAGCGGACGAGCTCGAGTAGCTACTGGAAAACCCTTTGTAATGATTTGATGCTGCACCTGATGTTTGGGAGGTTGGTTCATCGATCTAGGCTTAGTGATACCTTCATATTTCTCTAACAAGCACTTTATCGGTTCTGGTAGAGAAGAGTTTATCGATCGGATTGTTGCAATATTTGCTTTCAATAATCTTGCGGGCGTCTTAAGGCCTGTGTTTTTATCAATTAATTTTTGTCCGTGTATATCGACTAATAATTGATAATGTTCAAGAAAATCAGCTCCCAAAATTGGCATGTTAACGTCGGCAATGGTAAATGTCCATTTAAAACTTCGACGTAGTCCTAGGTTCAGCATTAAGGTGCGTTCACCATATGTGTTGATAGAGCTCCCATTGACAGCGAACAATTTGTATTCGCAGGCTCCGCTATTCTTGTCTGTGCGGTTTATAACAGATATGTTAGCACCCGTATCGACTAAGAATCTATAACCACTGTTAGAGTCAGTTATAGTTAGACGGTTTGATGGGTGAATTGCACAGAGACCCGTCGCATTCTGTGCTAGTTCTAGTTTTCCGAATGCTGGTTGTTTTTGTTGTTCCATGAACATGGTTGCGTACATTTATACGCTTTTTGTTTGAAACGTCTGTGATAAAAACAAAGTCCATTACTCGCCATTCTATTTTTAGACCTTGACCGTGTATGCGAATTGTTACGTGAATGGAATCTGCCGCGTTGCAAAGGTCGGCGTGAGCGACCGTTTTGCAACTCATCAATTTCAATTCGCATAGCTGCAATCTGTGACGTCAGGCTTGTTATTAAATTAATTTCTGCGGTCGCCGATCGTGACGTACTTCTATTATATTGCATGTTTTCGTGGATTTTATCGGCGAGGTCGCATAATTTATCTAATCCTAACTCTTCGGATACTGCTATGATTGACGTAATTTCTGCTGGGAGTTGTCGAAACCACAGTAGGCGAATTGTATCTTCATTGATCTTGCCGCAGCCTGCTTCCTTCATTTGTCTTAACAATTGAGACGGTTTCTGATCTCCGAGGTCCATTTCTGAGAGGAGTTTGTGAAATCGTCGATGCTCGCTTTCTTCGTAACAGCTTATCAGTCGATCCTTGATAGTGGTATATTGTTTTTCCGCTGGAGGGCTTGTCAGTATATCACTAACCTGGTATATGACTTCTTTTGGTAATTTTGCTATTACCATGTTATATTTGTACTCTTCCCCCTGTTTTTGAGGTGCCATAATTGCCTCGAACTGGGCGAACCATAGTCTTGGTGAGTCGGTCCAAAACTGTGGTAATTTTTCTGAGACGGATATCGCTGCTATCGTCTCAGCGCTAGCGTCGCCCTTGATAGGAGAAGCTGGTGGGACCATGGTAAATTTTTGTTATTCCGCGTAATACTGGCCTCTTGAAATTTTAGCTGGTGAGACCCGCTTGTGGGAAGCCAACAAAAATGTGCCGAAAACGTACTACACTAAATTGACCGATCCTATGCCTATTCTGGTAATCTATTGTTTCGCTAGATTCGCTGCTGAAAACCAAATTGGGTACCGATCGACTCGGAATTATATCAGCACTAGCTAGCAATAGATCACGTCGGGGTCACCAATTATAGCGTATTGCTATATTTATTGTGAGTCAATGAGAAGCGAGATGAAGGGTTGTAGATTATATTGACTTGACTTAATTGACTAGCTTAATAAATCTTAAACCTAAGTATATATACACGTAAAAATATAGGAAGTAATATTATAATAGGAGGGCGATTTGTTTATTCAGCGCCTCTTAGCAGTACGTGTAGATTGCGTAATTTATAAATAATAAAATAGACAATTAGGAAGTGCAATCTAAACACGTACTGGTGTTTCATTATTTGGTATAGGAATATACTATGGCGACTGCCATACTAGTCAATAATTATATCAATGTAAGGTCAATATTATGGACCGATGAAAGTAATTTTTCAAACTGCGGCATTTACAATAGAAAAAACTCGCATTTTTGGTCAATTGACAATCCTCGCCAAATTACTGAAGTTAGAGCTCAGGTGCGATTCTCAATTAATGTATGGTGTGGTATTATTGGAGATCGGATCATCGGGATATATTTTTACAGTGGAACCTTAAAGGGGACCGAGATATTTCACCTTTGTACAAAACGATATGCTAAGTCTCTTAGAACAAATTCCAGACGATGAAAGAAGGTCGATAATTTTTCAACAAGATGGAGCACCTGCACATAATACACATATTGTAATGAATTTCTTACGAGACAATTTTGATGGTTTAATAGCCAATAACAGTGCAACCCCTTGGCCTGCCAGATCCCCGGATCTCACGCCTTGTGATTTCTTCATATGGGGTTTTATCAAAGACACAAGTGTACGCTGAGAGAATGCACAGCCTAGAAGAGTTACAGAATCGTGTACGTCGTGCAATTGCTTTAATTACTCCGCAAATGTTAAGGAAAGTTCATTTAGAAACTGTAAGTAGAGCTCGTCATTGTATCGCACAACAAGGACGTCACTTCGAACATCTGCTTTGAATACAAAATTTAGTACTTACTAAGAAATAAATATTATTCAATTAAAAGATAGTTTTATTACTCTGTTAGGTTAATAACCAGTTTCCTTTAATATCAATACTAAGCTAAAATATTCTTTTAAAATAAGGAAACTAAAACCTTTCTACTAATCTCATACTAAATGTATGGGAGTGTTTAATGTCAAAATGTTAGATACCTCTCGTTTGATTTTTAAAAAGTTATTGATGTCATTTAACTCATTAGGTAACGTACTTTCGATATCAGTTTAAAGTTTTTTGATATCTGTAATAGTTACGGAATAATCGCCTGGACACACTTAACGATTACACCCTGTATATACCATGTAGTTATGCTGACCACAGCATAACTACACGGTTTATTGGCCTATGCCAGTAATAACCATATTACTGGCATAGGCCAATAAACCGTTAATAGTAATGTGAACATTTTAACGTGTGTGAATATTGATAACGTCGAAAATCTTTAACACGACAAAGTGTTTGGACGTGAAATGTTAGTTAATACATGGCTGTTGAACCGTTACTAATGTCCCAAGACTCCCAACTCCCAACCCAAGCTAGTACTAGCATCTCTAATGGGGGTTCCACCGAGAAGTTTAGTGTGGGGTTCATAGAGGTGTCCAATGTGGGGCCAATGAGGGATCCATCGAGGAATCCACCGTACGGGTAAACTGGGATCAACAGTGGGTTAGTTGTGGGGTCAACAGTGGGTCAGGTGTGGGTCAGGTGTGTGTCAACTGTAGGTGTCGTCTATTGGGTTTAGTATGGCAACGATGGTTAAGCGATTGTTAGCTTTACAAAAATTAATGTTTTAATTTTAAAGAAATATTAGGTTCGCATTATGAAATATTTTAGTAAGTAGCAACTATATTTAAACATAAACAAAGATTACTGACGTTTAGCGGAAGTTTGTTTAAAGTTATTTATTAATAGTTATTCGATGTATGTACATTGTACCAGTAAAAGTCATGGTTTTAGCTACTATTTTTTGAATATTATGTTTAGTTTTTAATTTATTTTATTGATTAATGATTAATATTCGTTGTGGCTCAGTTTTGCTCTCCTCCTCCTAAACCTCACCACAAACCTCTAAAACTAACAAAATAAAAGATGTTCTTACCATTTCTTAACCAACCAACCAAAACTAACGAAAACATTTCTAGTTCTAAACGTTCATTGACCACACAAAGTCTTGATAAGGTAGTTCATAGAGAATAGTTCAGTGAGTTGTTTGTGACATAATTTACCAAAACTTTTATTTGACATTTGCGTCACATGCATGCTGGTGCGCAGCTTTTGCTCTCTCTGATAAGAGAGTCAGTGAGGCCTTTATATGGTAGTAGGTTAGGTCGAAGTACGGAGCACAAATGTGTGCGATGTGAAGTGTTCGAGGTCAAACCATACATCCTAAAATGGGAGACCTTCCTTCATCAAGATGAACACGCTTGATTTTTCATTTATTTCAGTGGGCGTAGACTATGCTGGGCCTTTTTATATAATTAATCGTAAGGGTAGAGGAGCTAAATTGCTCAAATGTTATCTTGTGCCTTCGCTATAAGTGTATTCACTTAGAGGCGGTCAGCGACCTTACCAAGGATGCATTTATAAATACGTTACATACGTTCATTTTGCGTCGTGGTAAGCCATTAGAAATATTTTGTGATAATGGTACTAATTTCGTGGCTGCGGCAAAGGATATAGGAACATTTTTTAAATAGAACCATGAGGCTTTAACTGACTCTTTAAGTTCAGAAAACATTAAATTTATATTTTCATCGGTACACGCCCCCCACTTAGGCGAAACTTAGGCTTAGCGAGGCTAGGGTAAAATCAGCCAAAGGGCGAACAAAGTGGAAAGCTCTTCTTTGAATCTCTTCATTCGATTGTTTCCATGGCCAGTGGGCATTTCAAGGATTGCCGACTAGAATACAATAAGAGGCGTGGTCCGTCGACCTCTTGTTAAGTCCTCTGCCCACTGCAGAGATGTTGCAGCGTTGAAGTACGAGTCCTTCAACGGCTCCCACCCGTTGAGTTGGGATACGCCCCAAACATGTATCGTGTACTCATTTAGTTTAATTAATTAGTTATCGTGTAGTTAAAGTTATTTTTTAGCTTTCAATACTGACATTGATTTTCCGGAAATACATTTTTTTGGTGCATACAACACTATTTGCATGTCACTTAATTCCGTCATGGCTTATCAAAATTTCACCACGCTAAGAGTAGCATCTAAATTACATTACAAAAAATAATCACAAATTATTAGAATATGTCTGCAACCATAACTTCTCTTAAGGCGTCCTCAGCGCAGATATAGGTTTGGGCCCAGCTCCTACCATATATCAGTAACGCTGTGTCATCTGTATAAGTGACTATTTTGCAGTTAGGTATTGCTTTAGTGCACAGATCGTTGATATAGATCAGAAAGAGTATCGGGCCCAGCACGCTACACTGGGGAAGGAGGAGCTGGTAGAGGCACAGGACTAAAGTACGTATCTATTTTAACATATTCAGTACGGTGGGATAAATAACTCTTAAAAAATTGGAGCATAGTATTCAAATTCAAATTCTTTATTGTACACAGAAAAAAATATACAAACAATAAGTACAAAATAAAAGTAATTATGTACAAAGGCGAGCTTAACTCAAAATTGAGTTTTCTACCAGCAAACCTTTGAGCTTTAGAGTAGAAAGATATACTTATAAAAGTAGTCGGAAGTGTAACAATAAAAGAAAAATAGAAATTAAACCATATAATATACCTAAACAAATACATATAATATATATACATACCAGATAATACATACACTTACATATTAATATTACATAAATAAAATATTATAATACATACTTCATTAGAAAGAGTGAAAATATTCTTTTGTCCTTTTTTTTAAAATGTTAAGAGAGAGGCTGTCACGTAAAGTATAGTACCTCGTATTCCCAGAGCTTCCATCTTAGAAATTAGAATGGGGATTGAGACAGTATCAAAGGTTTTGGAGAGGTTTAGGAATATGCCAATAACCTTAGAATCTTTATCAAGTTGCCTCACTACCGTTTCTGTGAGTTCAACCACTGTGTATTAAGTAGATTTAACCTGTTCAAAACCGAATTGTGTGCTCGCTGTTAGATTATGAGATTCTAGGTAGTTAACTAGCCTCTTGTTTAGGATCTTTTCTAATATTTTCGAAATGGTAGTGAGAACTGATGTAGGCCTGTAGTTTGTGATTCTGTCTTTATCCCCACTCTTAAAGAATCGACTGATCAGGGCTCTCTTTAGAATGACAGGAAAGGTTTTCAAGCAAAGATTGCACCCATATGTAATATGGGGAACAAGAATATGCCTTGCAGATTTCATAAAAAACTTTTTTACAAAAAAATATTACCGACTTCAAAAATAAATACAAGGCAACTAAAAAGCAAAAAATTATATCTACCTAGAATAACAAAAACAAATTAACATTTTGAAGTTGGTGCCATGAAATAGGTTGTTTTGCTTTAGTTACTTTTGTTTAATTCGGCACCAACTTCAAAATGTTAATTTGTTTTAGTTATTCTAGGTAGATATTATTTTTTGCTTTTTAGTTGCCTTGTATTTATTTTTGAAGTCTGTAATATTTTTTTGTAAAAAAGTTTTTTATTTTACACTTTTTAGTGGGTTGGTTTGTAATTCACTTATGTTACAATAGGCTTATGTCAACTGCTCAAATCCCTTTACAAAATATTGCTTGCCCTGATACAGGGCCGTTAATTATTGAGGAGTTCACATGATAGTTCACTATCAGCTTCTATTACATTGTGTAATAGTAGTATGACGAGAATAAAATGCTACTATATCATATTAAAGTAATTGAATCGCAAACCGTGAAATATTGAATAGGTCTGCTCATCATTTGTGGTCTTCATCATCAGTTCTACTTCACCAATAGGTACTTTTTGAGAGTAAATGCACGAATCACTATGAAATATACCTTAATCACTATAGGTGTGCCTTTAATATTTGAAGAGTTCCCTCGATTTCTCAGGGATCTCATCATCAGATCGTGATCTGATGACAATGGGACCAACTTGGAAGTATACCCTTTCAAACACAAAAATATTTTTTCAAATCGGTCCAGCCGTCTTTGCGTAATCGGTGAACAAACACACAAAACAGACGCACATGACAGACGATCCGACCATTTCACACATGACAGACGTCAATGTCATCATCGATATAATCTTTGTATATTACTTGCTTTTAAAATTGTATAATCACCTATTAAGACATTAATCTAATCAAAAACAGTTTAAGTGCAGTGCGTATTAAAACATACATTGTTAGTGAGTGTCTAGCGTGTGTAAAACTGTAAATATAGATACATTTAATCACCATCACTACAATCTGTGCAAAAATCTACCCTTATATTAAGTTAAAAAATAAAAAAGTGCATAAAAACACGCTAAGAAACTCTAAACGGCCTTCTGTGCGTGTAGTGCGGGCGTGCGTTCAGATCAACTTTTATCCGCGACTGATTTATTGTAATTGTACAGCTTTATCAAATCAGGTAAACCCTCCTAACTATAACATCTTACAACGCCATCTGTGAGTTCAACTGCGAACTAAGTGTCGCCACTCAAAGTGCTCATAAACTCTGCGCCCGTGTTATCTCGGCCCCTGGTAACTGCGACGCTCCTAACGCCGTATTGCGCTCACACACCGTCGAAATGGTTAAGTGTGGAGTATGCGCTAAATTTATGGCATCAAACGCAGCCGCAAAATGTACGCGATGTGCGCTTTTATTTCATCGAGGTTGCGTCGATCTCCCCGAGAAGAGCACACTGAACAGTAGGTGGATCTGTCCTGGGTGTAGGAACGGTACACTCACACCTCCAGGGGGACAAACAGGTTTTCATACCCCTAAGTCAAATTCTAGCCCTTGCCATACAAGCAAAACCAACTACCCTATAAATTTAGATGCGGCAAGCGACCCCGACTTGGTCAAAGAAATTCGGGCTATGAGAAGCGAGTTGAGCTCCCTGAGGGCTGAGTTCCGTCAGTATAGGGAGGAAAATGCCGAATTCAAGTCGGCCGTGAATGAAGGATTATCTTCAATGGACTTACGAATCCCGGCCTTAGAAGTCAAGTTTGAACAGGCCGTCCCTAAAAAGGTAGATGCCGTAGAAGACGTGATCGCTGACCTTAAGCGGCAACTTAATGATCGGGATCAGGATATGCTGCACGCGGATATCGAGGTGTCCGGAATTCCGGAACTTAGGGAGGAAAGTCCGATACATCTCGTCAAATTATTATCAACGAAGTTAGGCGTGAACGTCGAACCTACAGATATCGTTCACGAAGAACGTACCGGTTCGACGCGTCGTAACAGAGTAGAGGTAAACGCCACCGGCCATATTCCTGCTGATCGTAACGCCGGCGCCGGCGGTGCCGCGCTGCGTCCGCGTCCCATAGTTGTGAGGTTCGCGCGGCGCGAGACTCGCGACTGCATGTTGCGAGCGGCCCGCGTGCGCCGCGATATCACATCGGCCGAGGTGGAGGTGCCCGGCCCCCCCCCCCGCCGTGTCTACGTCAATGAGCGTCTGACGCCCACAAACAGGCGACTTTTCTACGAGGCGAGGCAGGCCCCCCAGCAACACCAATGGAGCCCAGCAACCTGTGGACGCGCGACGGTAAAATCTTGGCGCGCCAAAAAGACGGAAAGCCAGTCGTACGCTTATCTTCAAATAAAGATATCATTAAGGTTTTTGGGTAGGGTTCCGTTTGTTATTCGAGTACCCTGTGTCTCGCGGGGGTGTATGTTTTCGTACAAGTTGCAACAACACTTACTTAACACGTAGCCTACCAAACACTCAACAACAACTAAACTCACAACTCACACATTACAACACTCTAAACACTATATCTAATACTACAGTTATACATGCACCTAATAAATACCAATATATATATATTTTATAATAAATAAAAATTATATATGTTTTTACTAAAATATTTTCTGTAAATATATACTATGACTTATTCTATTACTTATGTGATTTTTCTTTTTATATTACACATATAATACAATCCATCTCATACATTGTTGCGATTTCTTACTCTATAAATTTATTAATAAAAATAATTAAATTATTCGTACAATATATACATTTAATTGATAATAATATAGTAATAAATAATTATGAAAAATTTGTTTATAAACGATTTATGAAAAATTCCTCAAAGTTGGTTTTCTCAACGCGGGATCCTTGGGAACATACCACGATGATTTATATTAATAATTAATTACTTGATAGACATGGAGTTGATATTTTTGCCATAAATGAGACGTGGTTACGCGCGGGGGAAGAGGGGCGCGCGCCGAACGTACCTGGCTACCGCTTACGTCACATTCCGCGCCCGACGTGTGTGCGTTCTGGCCGCGGTGGGGGTGTCGGCTTCTATATTAAACGAGGTTTTAGTGAGAACCCCGACTCATTTCGTAAACAATAGCATGAGCCTTATTGATCTAGTTTGCACCAATCTTCGCGCTAAGAGTACGGTTGTTGAGCCTTTCAGAACCACAAATGGACACTCTGTTATTATATGTGAGTTTTGTATCAAAAGGGATAAATGCAGTACATTTTATGTTAAATTTAGACCACTAAAGGATGTGAATCGGGAAGTTGTCATCTCACAACTATCTAGGATGCACTGGAGCTTAAGTGCCTCGGGTACGGTGAACACTATGCTCGAAACACTTAATAGCAACATTTTGGCAGTACTTGATGCTCACGCGCCTGTTAAAATCAGCTTGATTAAAGAACCATCCTATCCTTGGATCACGGAAAATATAAAATTGATGATGAGGTTGCGTGACGACGCACTTGCTAAATATCGCAGCTCGAGGTGTGAGTCCAAAAGGGACTACTATAAGCAATTTAAGTCGTTGGTCGTTGCATCTCTGCATCTAGAAAAAACAGCTTATTATAAGCATTACATTAATAGTAAAATAAATAACACCTACACTTTTGTGGCGTAATTTAAAAAGAACTGTCTACCATATAAAACAAAAAAATGACCTTCCCCACCATTTCACGAACCCAACGCAAATAAATGAACATTTCCTCGACGTGCCTGGAAGCGAGACTACAACTATCTCGCATTTGTCATATTTTGAGTTCTGTAATTTACATGATGAAATCTTTACTATTAAACCCGTATCACAGCACGTTATTTAACGTACTTTAATGCAGTTAAAGTCGAATGCAGAGGGATATGACAATATATCCCTTAATATGCTTTTCTTGTCCCTTCCCTACATTTTGCCACACATAACTAATATAATTAATCAGTCCATTGAATCAACAATATTTCCTGATGTTTGGAAAGTAGCGATAGTACGTCCTCTGCCAAAAAAGCCAAACCCCACTGATGTTAAGGACCTTCGACCCATCAGTATACTGCCGTGTCTTTCTAAGGTTATGGAGAAGGTAGTCTGTAACCAGGTAATAGAGTATTTAGAGACACAGCGTATATTACCTGTAGTGATAATTCTTACCTCGTATATATATATGTCCTTGTAGTATTATTTCGTGGCATTTGTGTATATATTCCATTTTATTTCGCCATTTTTAACATAATAAATATCTCTGTAAGACTTATTGTAAACATTATTTTTCATAAATCAAATCTGTCATGTCGACAAATATTTTCTATGGTTGCTATGACAACAAGATAAGCATAGAGTTCTTTGTAAAGTATGGACTACATTGTGAAACTGGCTGTGCGTAAATCCTAAATTAAAAATAAGTTAAGCTTTAAAATTTTAAATTGCTTCTAGAGAGTTTTCTTTATGAATACAAAACCGAAAAAGAGTCAGTGAAGAACCAGCTCTCTAAAAGAGAAGGAGTAAAGAACCAGCTCTCTAAAAGAGAAGGAGTGAAGAACCAGCTCTCTAAAAGAGAAGCAGTGAAGAACCAGCTCTCTAAAAGAGAAGGAGGGAAGAACGAGCTCTCTAAAAGAGAAGGAATGGGAAATTAAGAGAAAGAGACCATTCCTACCGGCGCCGCCTTTCTACCTACCGGCGTCGCCTTTCTCCCTACCGGCGTCGCCTCTCTACCTACCAGCGTCGCCTCTCTACTTACCGGCGTCGCCTCTCTACCTACCGGGCCGCCTCTCTTATATACCGGGCCGCACCTCTACGACGCGTCGCACCTCTACCTGCCGACGTCGCGTCACTACTACCTACCAGCGCCGTGCCTCTGCCTACCGGCGCCGTGCCTCTACCTACCAGCACCGCGCCTCTACCTACCGGCGGCGCGCCTCTACCTACGAGTGCCGCATCTTGACCTACCAGCGCCGCATCTCCGCCTGGACGCCGTACCTCTACCTACCAGCACTGCATCTCCGCCAGCATCGGTTCTAAATTATCTTTAATTTTAAGTAGTCTTTAAGTTCTTGTAAATATATGTAGTCCTATCTTAAACCTACCCTTTCATTTCACTACAGTTTGGCGCCCAACGTGGGGCACCAAACTGTAGTGAAATTTACAAGAACTTAAAGACTACTTAAAATTAAAGATAATTTAGAACCGATGCTGGCGGAGATACAGTGCTGGTAGGTAGAGGTACGGCGTCCAGGCGGAGATGCGGCGCTGGTAGGTCAAGATGCGGCACTCGTAGGTAGAGGCTCGCCGCCGGTAGGTAGAGGCACGGCGCCGGTAGGCAGAGGCACGGCGCTGGTAGGTAGTAGTGGCGCGACGTCGGCAGGTAGAGGTGCGACGCGTCGTAGAGGTGCGGCCCGGTATATAAGAGAGGCGGCCCGGTAGGTAGAGAGGCGACGCCGGTAAGTAGAGAGGCGACGCCGGTAGGTAGAGAGGCGACGCCGGTAGGTAGAAAGGCGGCGCCGGTAGGTAGAAAGGCGGCGCCGGTAGGAATGGTCTCTTTCTCTTCATTTCCCACTCCTTCTCTTTTAGAGAGCTCGTTCTTCCCTCCTTCTCTTTTAGAGAGCTGGTTCTTCACTGCTTCTCTTTTAGAGAGCTGGTTCTTTACTCCTTCTCTTTTAGAGAGCTGGTCCTTCACTCCTTCTCTTTTAGAGAGCTGGTTCTTCACTCCTTCTCTTTTAGAGAGCTGGTTCTTCACTGACTCTTCTTCGGTTTTGTATTCATAAAGAAAACTCTCTAGAAGCAATTTAAAATTTTAAAGCTTAACTTATTTTTAATTTAGGATTTACGCACAGCCAGTTTCACAATGTAGTCCATACTTTACAAAGAACTCTATGCTTATCTTGTTGTCATAGCAACCATAGAAAATATTTGTCGACATGACAAATTTGATTTATGAAAAATAATGTTTACAATAAGTCTTACAGAGATATTTATTATGTTAAAAATGGCGAAATAAAATGGAATATATACACAAATGCCACGAAATAATACTACAAGGACATATATATATACGAGTTAAGAATTATCACTACATAAAGCTTAACTTATTTTTAATTTAGGATTTACGCACAGCCAGTTTCACAATGTAGTCCATACTTTACCAGCCAGTTTCACAATGTAGTCTTGACTTTTTGTCATAGCAACCATAGAAAATATTTGTCGACATGACAGATTTGATTTATGAAAAATAATGTTTACAATAAGTCTTACAGAGATATTTATTATGTTAAAAATGGCGAAATAAAATGGAATATATACACAAATGCCACGAAATAATACTACAAGGACATATATATATACGAGGTAAGAATTATCACTACATACCGCAACTACAATCAGGTTTCAGAAGGAAACACAGCACGGCCACTGCACTTCTTGATGTGACTGATAACATCTTAAACGCACAAGATAAGGGCATGTGCACGCTGCTCGTGTTATTAGACTATTCCCGCGCTTTTGACGCAATTCACACAAGGCTATTATTATCTAAGCTTAGATATTATGGCTTCGATCATAAATCGATATCGTGGTTTCACAGCTATTTACATGATCGAAAACAGTTTGTGGAACTGAGGCTAAGCAACGGTGTACACGTCAAATCGGCTCCTGCCCCCCTTAAAAGGGGTGTACCACAAGGATCGATACTAGGTCCAATTTTGTTTATTCTGCACTGTGCAGATGTCATAGGCTGCCTAAAAAACTCTCAGTATCACGTATACGCTGACGACGTCCAATTATACATATCATTCAAACCCAGTGAGTACCGGAGAGCAATAGCCGAACTAAACGACGACTTCAATCGTATAGCCGAGTGGTCCAAAGCTAATTGCCTAGTTTTAAATCCAGTTAAAACAAAGTATATGGTATTCGGTACCAGGCAGCAGATCGATAGCCTTCCAACAACGTTGGACGTCATTCTCATGGGGAAGCCGATAGTCCGGGTCAAAGAAGCCCGCAACTTAGGGTTATATGTAGACTTAAGCTTAAGATTAGAGAAACAGGTGGCGGAGTCCGTCCAAAACTGTTTCTACCGACTCAAGGTGTTATACAGGATGCGGCCGTACCTATCCGAGGAAATCAGAATAAGACTGGTCGAAACATTAGTACTATCGAAGTTAAACTATGCAGACGTGGTGTACGGGCCGCGACTGCTCGCACGAACCGACCGCCTCATACAAAGAGTCCAAAACACCTGTGCACGGTTCTGTTTCTCCGTACCACCAAGAAGTCATGTAATTCCTTTTTTCAATAAACATTCCATGCTTAGAATGAAATATAGACGCAAGTTACATCTGGCGTGCCTACTGTTTGGCGTCATTAAGTGTAAGGAACCGTCGTACTTACATAGTAGGCTCAATTGGGTGACTAGCAGAAGGAAATGTGAAAGTCGACAATGTTCGCAACAGCTATCAATACCAACACACAAATCAGCTTCGTTTAAGGGCAGCTTCCGTTACGCCGCGTCCAAAATATAGAACAACATTCCACCACCGCTGAGAGCACTCGGCTCCATGGCTGTTTTCAAAAAACGATTACGGTGCCATCTTTTGGATGCGCAACGTGAGCTGGCCCACGTGAATGCGAACATCTCTATTATATGATGACTTAAAATTGGGATACATACATATATTATATAATATCTGAGCACGCACGCACATAAGTACACACACACACACACACACACACACACACACACACACACACACTAACATACACGGGGTTTCAGTTGAAAACCAGCGCCAGGCTCTGTCAGCTTGGCAAAATGCTGAACTGGACACCCATTTGTTGCAGCCGCGAGGCACAGCTTTTGTTAATATGGTTTTCTTTTCCTTTTTTTTTCCAACCGAATTAATTATTATTACTATTTTTAATTGATTTATTTTTTAATATATTCTGTTATTTCTTTTTGTTTTAATATTTTATGTAATTGTTTATTGCTGTGACTTATGTGGTACAAATAAATGTTTCTTTTCTTTTCTCCCCAAACAACATATCAGAGCAAGTAAACAATAACCAAGTTTCCTATCAAATTACTAGCAAATACACAGATATAACAACTAAAAAAAAAATCCCTGAAATGTCTCTACGCAAATGCCCAAAGTATAGTTAAACTCGGAAAATTTGACGAACTCGAGTGTATCGTGCGAACTGTTCAGTACCAAATTCATGTCATTATACTAACTGAGACATGGTTCAAGACTGAGGACGAGGCCAAGAGATTCCAATTGTCTGAATATACACATTATTTTAACGTCAGGGGTAACCGTAGAGGTGGTGGAGTGTCTATATTTGCTCATAATTCTATCAAGCATAATCTAATTGAAGAAATCTCCCAAAATGAAAATCATTTTCTATGGATTCACGTAAGTAAGTTTTCTCTGGACATAGGGGCTGTGTATAAACCAGGACGCACCAGTGACAAAGAGTTTTTGGAGCTTTACTCAGCACAACTAGAACAGAGAAAGAGGGGATTGGTGTTTGGTGATTTTAACGTGGATCTTCTGAGCCTTCTCGATACGACTACTGAATATAGAGATGCAATGAAAGAATGTGGTTATCATATAATTAACAAAATTGATGTACAATACAACACCCGTGAAACTAACAAAACAAAAACTATAATTGACCATGTATGCACAAATGTGAAAGGAAATGATTTTCATCTAGCGATACTGGAATCCGATATGTCTGACCACAAGCAAATATTTTTTGAAATAATAAACTGCCAACCAGAACCCATAAAGTCAATCAAATACGAATCAATCAACTACGAAAACCTCTGCAAAAGTATTGAAAATAATAAATCTGACAACATGAACGCCGAGTATCATATTTTTGAACAAACTCTAATATCTTGTATACGCAAAAACAAAGTCATCAAAACCAAAAAAAGTAATCTACCTAGACAAGACTGGATACACAAAGACATTTTAAAGGCAATAGAAAAAAGAAATGTACTGAGACTTGATCACAAAAGAAATCCTACCGATAAAAAACTAGAAGAAGAGTTTTTAAAACAGAGAAACAAAGTAACTTCTTATATTCGGAAGACGAAACATGAGTACTACTACAAAACATTTAAAGCCTGCGAAAATAACCATGCAAAAATATGGACCTTAATAAACAAACTCTGCCATAACAAAGTAAAGGAGGTTACGGCTCCGGCAAGACTCCAATTAGAAACTCAAACAATCACAGACGCACAAACTATATGTGAGTATTTTAATGAATACTTTTCAACCATTGGAGAATGTTTGGCTAATGAAATCCCTGCCTTATACCACCATAACAACATCTTCACTACGAAGAGAAATCTTCCTGAACACCAAAATCTTTCACATCTGATGCCCGCAACTATAGACGAAGTCACTAAGATCATAGACAACTTAAGTATAAACACAGCGTCAGGTATAGATGGTATCAACACTAAATCTGTAAAATCTGTTAAAAACCTTATCGCGCCTGAGCTCGTTAATTGTATAAACAAATGTCTAAAATTGGGTGTTTTTCCGAGCAGCCTCAAAACGGCTAAAGTTACTCCAATATTTAAATCGGGAACCAAATCCGACCCTGGTAATTACCGGCCAATATCTGTACTTCCTGTACTCTCTAAGGTAGTAGAAAAAATTTTGTATAACCGACTGCAGTCTTTTTTGGATTTAAATAAAATTTTATATGACAAACAGTATGGTTTCAGACACAAATCGAATACCCTGTCTGCAACTATGGACCTCACCACCAAAATTAAAGTTAACATAGACCAAAAACAAATAGCAGTGGGTGTGTTTATAGATCTGAAGAAGGCTTTCGATACGGTTAGCCATCCTAACCTCTTAAAAAAGATAGAAAATATTGGTATCACTGGTGCCGCGTACAATATGATACAATCTTATTTATCTAATCGTAGTCAGATAGTCAAAATAGGCAATTATCAAAGTGAGCCTAAGTCTATAACTTATGGGGTACCACAGGGGTCAATTATGGGCCCCTTACTGTTTCTAATATATATAAATGACATAAAGGAAATAGGCCTTAAGGGAGATATAACTTTGTATGCGGACGACACAAGCCTGTTCTATTTCGGCCATTCAATAGAAACAATCATTCCACAGATACAGAACGATCTTAACCTTTTACATGATTGGCTTCAGTATAACTTACTTACTATAAATATATCTAAAACGAACTATATCATATTTAAAGCAAAAAACAAAACAGTACCTGAGTTTCAAAACTTAACTATAAATAAAGAAATAATCAAAAATTCTCGCTGCGAAAAATATTTAGGCTTACTACTTGATGAGGACCTCACATGGAAAGCCCACATTCAAAAAGTAAAATCCAAACTTACATCTGTAACTGGTGCTCTTCGCGGACTAGCTCCATGTTTGCCTCATAAAATACGTTACCTCATCTACAACTGCCTAGTTAAACCACACATCGATTATTTAATTGAAATATGGGGTACGGCCGCAAAAACTAACTTAATGAAAGTGCAGAGAGCCCAAAATAAAGTCATAAAGGTTCTATTTAACTATAAATATTTAACACCAACTACAAGAATATTCAAAGAAACGAAACTATTTAATATAAATCAGTCTTACGTTTACTTTACATGCTTATTAATTCGCAAAATCATATCTAAAGACCTCCACACACAAATAAGTTTCACTAAAAAGCAACAATTTCAAAAAATCAGACTTAGAAATGCTAATGACCTAATCTTACGCAAACCAAGAACTAATTACGGAAAGAAAAACCTCTTGTATGAAGGCGCGCAAATATATAATAAACTCCCTAAAGACATAAAAGAATCGCAAACAATACCACGATTTAAACGATTACTAAAATTCCATATAACAAGTCATATTACATAATAATAGGTACACCCACCTACTAACAAAACAAAATTTAAGTTTAAGTCATACGTCATTTCATTCAAAAAATAATTTGTATAATATTATTTGAAGTAAGACAATCACCGGAATATGACAAATTAATATCTAAATCTCATTTCAAAATATATAATATTGATTAAACTAAACTATGTAGATTGTGTACATAACAAATAATCTCAACTGAAAACATATAAGTAATATTAATAATTAACTAAATTAAATAAAGTACTAAAAATTTAAATTTCGATTAAAAAAAAAAAAAAAAAAAAAAAAAAAAAAAAAAAAAAAAAAAAAAATAAACAAGAAACATAAATAGAAGCTACAAATATAAAAACACAAATCAATTAATAAACATAACTAAAAACAAGCCACTTCTAGCACAGGTGAGCGTACTTTGACTTTATATTCGTGTTTATTGCTTATCTACGCCTGACGCTGTGTGACTGTGCGCCGTATGTTTTTACATTTCTACCCCCAACTGTTAACTTTCTCATTCGAATGTTTGCAAAATGTAAAATTATTATGTTCTCATGATAAGTGAATTGTTACTAGTTCTTAATGAGAATAAAGATCTTAAACCTTAAACCTTAAACCTTTCTTTTTAAAAAAAAAAAACATACAGTCGAATTGAGAACCTCCTCCTTTTTGAAGTCGGTTGAAAAATAGAGGTTTATATTATGTTGAATTGAAGAACTGCGTTTCGTTACTAACAGTTTTTTTATTTAAATATTCTAACAAAATATTTAACTATAAACTATAAAGATATTACAACTTAAAATGATACAGTAAACACATAATTCTAATAATCACTATGATTTATCAGTAATCTTAAAATCCTCCTTAAAGTCCTCGTAATGTTGATGGCAATCCTCCTAGGTAATTCCATGGGTCTCTTTGACACAGACGAAACTGAGGTTGAGGCGATTATTGTTGGCCTACGTAACGACTCTGCTATAGAAATTGATAACATACCAGCCTCAGTTTTAAATCTGCAAGGCATAATCTTGTTCCCCATATTACATATGTGTGCAATCTCTGCTTGAAAACCAATACCTTTCCTGTTATTCTAAAGAGAGCCCTGATCCGTCGATTCTTTAAGAGTGTACAGGCCCACATCAGTTCTCACTACCATTTCGAAAATATTAAAAAAGATCCTAAACAAGAGGCTAGTTAACTACCAAGAATCTCATAATCTAATAGCGAGCACACAATTCGGTTTTGGACAGGGTAAATCTACTGAATACACAGTGGTTGAACTCACTGTACGGACTGTAAGCTTTGGGAATAATAGTTTGATATTGATTGATAAACATTAATAGTTTCACGTATATTTATAGATACGCAACTAACTTAGATGAGTGACATGTACGCGGTATGATTGATTGATGTGCACTGATTAACAATAAAAATGGTACCAAATGAATGTGGCGATGTTGAGAGTGGTGTGTTATTTGTATGATTTAATGATATAAGGTGATAGAACAATTTTTACTTATTGGTTAGGTTATCAGATGATGTTTTAAAACTCCACTTCCGTATGATTGGTGATGTACCCCGATCGGATACAGAGAAACGGGAATTGTTTGTTTGTTTCGCAAACTGATCACTACGATTTATATCACCGAGCACATTGATTTGGCACTACACTTTCTCGTAGATCACTGATACTGGATCGATAGTGTACGCTAGGTTCTGATGATGAAGGCGCCACCAGCTGAAGCGTTCGGTGCCGGCGTGAGCGCACATACACAAACGCCCACGAAGTAGATAGCGACGTAATGATGGACATCATGAAAGGACACACCATCGGAGACGTTGAGATTTTCCGAAGTGGCTTTCAGTTGCACGATCTTTTCGGAGATATTTTGCAGAAGAGAGAGAAGTTTGGTAACTCTCCTCCATGTACCCATTTAATGGAACTGGTTGACGGGAGCGACTTCTACGGCGAAAACATCAGGTGTAACTTTCATGTCGATTGTTTGATGCTTATGTGACGTAATTGTAACGGCCTCGCCTTTGATGACGCAGTTGTTTCCGATCGCTATTGTATTTACGCCGGTCGTATGTTCAGTGGTCACTTGATCTCCACATATGATTCGCAGAGTGCAACGACCACAACATGTGATTATGAAAGTGTTTACAAAGTCCTATTGCCCACTTCTCAGGAGATAGATTGGCCTCATGTATTAGCATCAAATCTCCAATTTTGATATTTCGTAGCGGACGTCTCCATTTAGTCCTTTTGTTTAGCTGAGTTAGATATTCACCACGCCACCGTTTCCAAATGTCCTGATAATTTTTTTGTGATAAATTCCAGCGGGTACGTAAGTCCTTTTCTGTCTCATATAGTGTTAAACTTGGTCCACATGATAAAAAGTGTGCAGGTTCAATTCAAATCTGGTCTAGAATTTAGACAAGCTTCTAATTGATAAAGAATTGTACTTAACTCCTCAAATGTCAACCGCTGTTCGCCGACTATTCGTTTAAGATGATATTTGAGGCTTTTAACGGCTGCTTCCCATAGCCCTCCTGCTGAGGGTCATAAGGGCGCGTTGAAATGCCAATTAATTCCCATCTTTATTATCTCTCCTGGAAATGATGATCAAATGTGCTTAAGATTTCTTTATACTCTTCTTGTAAAATCTTGTTTACTCCTATGAAGTTTGTCCCTTAATCACTACACAAATTGCTTGGGAGACCTCTGCGGGCTATCATTCTACGGAGAGCAGCTAAAAATGATGATGCTGTCAAATCTGAGACTAGTTCCAAGTGAACAGCCTTAGTTGTCATACAAATAAATACAGCAACATACATCACGACCTTTGTTAGCCTTGATATAAACATGACCTGTATAGTCGACACCAACGTTTTGAAACGGACGTCAAGGGTTTGTTGGTTCTGATGGTAAAGCTCCCATGATTTGATATTGTGTAGTGATAATTCTTACCTCGTATATATATATGTCCTTTGTAGTGTTATTTCGTGGCATTTGTGTATATATTCCATTATATTTCGCCATTTTTAACATAATAAATATCTCTGTAAAACTTATTGTAAACATTATTTTTCATAAATCGAATCTGTCATGTCGACAAATATTTTCTATGGTTGCTATGACAACAAGATAAGCATAGAGTTCTTTGTAAAGTATGGACTACATTGTGAAACTGGCTGTGCGTAAATCCTAAATTAAAAATAAGTTAAGCTTTAAAATTTTAAATTGCTTCTAGAGAGTTTTCTTTATGAATACAAAACCGAAGAAGAGTCAGTGAAGAACCAGCTCTCTAAAAGAGAAGGATTGAAGAACCAGCTCTCTAAAAGAGAAGGAGTGAAGAACCAGCTCTCTAAAAGAGAAGGAGTGAAGAAACAGCTCTCTAAAAGAGAAGGCAAACTCTCCAAGTGGAAATTAAGAGAAAGAGACCATTCCTACCGGCGCCGCCGTCTCTACCTACCGGCGTCGCCTCTCTACCTACCGGGCCGCCTCTCTTATATACCGGGCCGCACCTCAACGACGTATCGCACCTCTACCTGCCGACGTCACGCCTCTACCTACCGGCGCCGCGCCTCTACCTACCGGCGCCGCGCCTCTACCTACCAGCAGCGCGCCTCTACATACCGGCGCCGCGCCTCTACCTACGAGCGCTGCATCTTTACCTACCAACGCCGCAGCACTGCATCTCCGCCAGCATCGGTTCTAATTTTACTTTAATTTTAAGTAGTTTTAAGTCTTTTATGTAAATATAGTGGTATCTTAAACTCTAAACTTTCATTACACTACAATTGTGTGATAGGGATGTGACGACGGCACTTGACGCAACGTCGCAACTGGAATTTGACGGCTCTAATACCACCAACAATCCAATAATTTAGGCATATAAATGCTGAAGTTAACTGAGATCCGCCATGAAAGGTAAAGATATGTGATTGCGTTATGATAAGTTCTATTAAACGATTGTTTTTAAATAGAATAATAAATTGGATGTTTCATACGAGGGTCGATATTGGCGTGTATAGCGAATGTTGCTATATAATGTTGTGAGACTGGTTTATTTTGGTTAATCCTATATTATTTATACAAAAACAAAAACAAAGAGATTTACAATAATTGAGAGTGGGGTTTCAATATTGCTTACCTAGTAGAAAACCTTGTACGTGTTACTTGCTACTTCCTTAATATTGACAATTAAAAGTAAATATAATAATTTGTTAGGACGTGCAATTTAACACGTTTATATGTTTCTTACTTTCTATAAACTTATCCTATGGCTTTGCCATAGATATTCCCCCTTTTAAACAAAAAAATATGAAAATTCATCATACAAAAAACTGGTGATTTAACAAAGAAAGCTTACACTGTGTTGGTCTCCCGCATAACTCGGAATATTATATATATGAATAGTGTTACTAATAGAGTGACTGCTGCTGTTATGGCGATGGTTTTCCAGCTTCGAATGCCTTGCAGGTCCTCTGATAACTGGCTGTGCAATTTGATTAATTCTTCGGGCATTTGACCGTTATTCTGGACCATGTTCACCTGTTCTTTATCGTGGCTTGCGCTAGAACCCATTATGCTTAAGTCTTTCTTGCTGGTACTTGTGTAATGTTAATTTTTTTATTTTGCTTCGTCTATATATATTACAGTTGAAACCTCACAGTTGGCCGTGAGAGTCGACCTGAACGTGTTTTTCTTTCACTTAGTTTATCTTAGTTTATCTCTATTGAATTTTTATCTCTTTTGTTTTGGTACGTTATCTCCCTGTCGTTTTGGTACGTTTACTTCCTCTCGTTGATTATAAAAGCGGGTTTTAATCGGTCGATAGATACGGTGCTCTGTCGTCCGTTTATCATTATTGTAAATGTTTTGTCACTCCGACTGATAACGAGATAAGGTCCATCGTATGGGGGTGTCAAGCTTGGACGTAAATGGCCTCCCACCGATGCGAAGAATGCCGTTTTGATCAAGAAACGGATTCAAATTTAATACTTTGCTCTTACTTGATATAGGTTTGCTCTGCTGTAAGTTATTTATATCCTCTGAAAAATCCAATGCTTGTACATATTTGATTAAATTTACTGTTGCGTGTCTTATTTCTTAATGTTTTCTTTGTACCTTTTGTTTTAGCCGTAATCGTGTAATATATCGTAACATCATTGCATAAACGTTTATAAGTTTTGTTAATGAACTGTATTTTGATAACAAGTAACATAACACACTGCATTCGTCATTTTGTTGAATTAAGTTTACTTGTACATTCCTTTTCATTTCTTTGTCGGTTGTAATTATTGATTTTTGCTCTTCTGAGGGATTATATGTGGAAAGCCACGGTGGACCTTTCCACCACAGAGAATGATCTTCGAGTTGCCTTGCATCCAACCCTCGACTTGTACAGTCTTGTTATTTGACTTACACGATTATCCACAAACGACTTTTATCTTGCTGGGTCACCGTTCAGTCATCCTAATACTATCATTGAGTCAACCCAACCATATATGTTCAGGTTGTAGGTTGGAAAACACTCTTGAACTTTAGACATATGTTTTGAGAGTAAAAGTGCGCCTGATAGTTCTAACCTTGGTAATGAAACTGATTTGCTAATCGGCACTAGTCTCGTTTTCCCAACAGCACAGGTGGTGTTGACTGTTTATCTCCTGTGACTCTACAGTATATCACGCACGCGTACGACTTTTGTGATGCGTCGCAAAATCCGTGAAATTCTATACTGTGCTGATTCTTTGTTCCCATCCAACGCGGTATTTCTAAATGATTTATGTGGATAAGATCGTCTCTTGTGCTTATCCAATCGATTAAGATATCTGTTGGTAAAGGTGCATCCCAATGGATATCACGTGTCCATATCTTTTGAAAAATGATTTTTAACTTAGTAACCTCTTCGTCCGTGACCTTAGTCGAGAGCGGACGTGTTGTCAGTTGAATCTATAAAAGTTCTAAAAGGGATTACGCGATTTGTCTCATTAGTAACTACCCTTTAAAGACTAAACTAGCGTCAAGTGTCAGAAGCCGCTCTACGCCACCTTCTGCTGAGCTAATTACTCACACCCCTGTGCAAGAGAGAGACAGTCGCCATAATTGCTGTCCCGCTTGCCTCCTAACGCACCAAAACGGGGCTTACTGTGACTGTGCGTGACGTAAGCGCTGCGCCCGCGCAACACTGGCAACTGTAATATATCTCTTTTTCACTGGGAATTGCGAATTACTTTGCTCTAGAATAAATTATGTCTCGCCGGCAGAGATCACCGCCTGTTACACCTGGATCAGTCACGAAGCTGGTTCATGTCTTGTCTGATTCGGATATACCTCAATCGATCGCTAGCAGTTCTTTTGATAATGTCAATATATCTACTAGGAATAAGCGTCCACGCACGGATTGCTCTCCAACGAATATATTGAAAGATTTTAAGTGTGAAATTATTTAAATGCTGACAACGTGGAAAAACTAACAAGAAGCACATTTCACCAAATTCTCTATAGAACAAACGAAATCTCTATCTAAACTAGTATCTGAAGTTTCTGAATTAAAATTATAAAATGCGGCAATACAAAAATCTAATACGGAAATAGAAAAAACGCTTGTTTTTATTAATAGGCAATATGAGAACATGTTGAAGCAAATTGATACTTTGCAGAAAGAGAAAATTGCCTGTAAAAAGGAACTTTTAACTTTGGAAGCCAAAATTCAAGACCTCCAGCAATCGTACCGATCGTCATCTATTGAATTACGTAATGTTCCCTTAAAGAAAAACGAAACGGCTTTGGATCTGACAAATGTCATCGCCAAGGTTGCATCTATAGTGGATATCAATGTTTATACAAAGGACATTCGGGACATATACCTACCAGGAAAACCAGGCATAACTCGTCCTGTTGTTGCTGAGTTTGCTAGCGTACAGACCAAAATACAACTCCGGTCATCGGTCCGCAACTACAACAAAAAGCAGCCTAAAGATGGCCGTCTAAATACCCAAACTATTGGTATAAATAGTGAACAACGCCCTATATATGTCGCAGAGTATCAGCCAGCAACCGCTCGAAAGCTATTTTTTACAGCTAGAGAATTCGCGAAAGCTAAAAGTCACAAGTTTTGCTGGACAAGCAATGGACTCATATTCCTGCGAAAGGTTGAAGGTGCCAAGCAGATCCTTGTAAAATCGGAACAAGCATTACGTGAGTTATAAGTGAAACAATGACTGTTACGTGTTATTAGAATATATTTTTTTCAAATTCAAATTCTTTATTGTACACAGAAAAAAAAATATACAAACAATAAATACAAAATAAAAGTAAATATGTACAAAGGCGAGCTTAACTCAAAATTGAGTTTTCTACCAGCAAACCTTTGAGCTCTAGAGTAGAAAGTTAAACTTATAAAAGTAGTCGGAAGTGTAACAATAAAAGAAAAAAAAGAAAAAATAGAAATTAAACCATAAGTATAAATAAACAGTAAGTACATACTTACATACATAAACATATGTTATTTCAAAATCATATAATATACCTAAATAAATACATATAATATATATATACATACCAGATAATACATACACTTACATATTAATATTACATAAATAAAATATTATAATACATACTTAATTAGATAGAGTGAAAATATTCTTTTGTCCTTTTTTTAAAAACGTTAAGAGAGAGGCTGTCACGTAAAGGGTGAGGAAGAGAATTCCAAAGCCTCACCGCTTTTATGGTGAAAGAGCTATCGTACTCAATAGAAGAGAGGAGGTGGAACGACAGGGTTTACCCCTGGGAACAAGAAAATTGAAGCGTTCACGTAGATAGGAAGGAGAGTTAGGATTGTGAAGAATCGTATAGAGAAGAGAAAGAATGTGTGAGTTACGACGCTGCCGAATCGGTAGCCACTTTAGATTTTTCCGAGATTCGGAGACATGGTCGTATTTACGTAATCCGAAAATAAAGCGGATACACAAATTCTGCAGACGTTCGAGTTTGTCAACGAGTTCCTCCCTAGCATCCAGAAAACAAACATCGGCATAGTCTATGTGTGGAAGTAGAAGAGATTGAGCAAGAGTAACTTTAGTTTGGAACGGTAAGAACTTCTGAAGACGTTTGAGAGATTGAAATGAGGAAAATAATTTCCTACTTATTTCCGTAATGTGGACATCCCATGAAAGATTTGAGTCTATAAAGACACCAAGATTTTTTACACTTTTTGTAAACGGTATATTAACTCCATCAAAAAACACTTGAGGAAGATTCTGGCGATCCAACAAATTTAACATATATCTGCCACCAATAATAACAGCTTGAGACTTATCTGGGTTGACTAGAAGTCCAAATTTTTTAGCCCATAAACTTACTTCTTCAAGGTCATTATTAATTGTAGTAACAGCACCAGTAATTTCATCAGCTTTAAAGTGACGATACAGTTGCAGATCGTCTGCATAGAGATGATACTTTGAAGATAGGACCTTTGTAATAGCATTTATAAAAATGGAGAAGAGAAGAGGAGAGAGAACACCACCTTGGGGTACGCCAGTGGTTAAATCTCGCCATTCAGAGAAAAGATCATCACAGCGAACAGTCTGTGAGCGACCCCGAAGATAGGAATTAAACCAGGACACTGCAGAAGAAGAAATATTCAGAGAAGCTAGGATGCCTAAGAGAAGGTCAAAGTCAACTGAATTGAAGGCACTGCTAAAGTCCAAAAGAACCATAATGGTCAGTTGTTTGTTTTCTATGGCCAGTCTTATATCATCAGTTATTTTAATAAGGGCAGTTACAGTGCTGTGACCACGTCGAAAACCAGACTGAAAAGGGCTTAACAGGCCGTTAGAGGAGAGATAGAAAGACAGTTGGCTATAGACAATACTCTCAAGAACCTTAGATATTATGGGAAGAATAGAAATAGGGCGAAACTGAGATGGTATGGATGGATTCGATACTTTAGGCAACGGAATAACGTGAGCCTTCTTCCATGATGTAGGGAAAGTGTTTGAATACAGAGAAAAGTTTATAATGTGAGAAATAATTGGTGTGATATATTCTAAAATGGGAAGAAGCATTTGCAGTTGAATGCCATCCTCGCCTGCTGCTTTAGTTGATATGGATTGGATAGATTTCTGAATTTCTTCTTCTGAGACTGGATGAAAAGAGAAAGAAGTACTAGTCGGCAATGGAAGACTGGAAAGATGTAATAAAGTAGCGCATTTAATATTGTCTGGAATGGTAGTAGGAGAGCTAGAAAAATAAGCAATAAGTGCATTAAGGTCTATATAGCTCCCACTGTTGGGGGAGGTTTGACGAATGCCAAGGGATCTAAGAAATTGCCATACTTGTTTTGTATTGAGATTTTGAATGGAGTCATGAATGTGGCGTCTCTTTGCATCTCTACACATACGACCGCACCGGTTACGCAGTTTTTTATAAAGCAGCCAGTTATCTTCCGTTGGGAACTTTTTATACTTACGTTTGGCTTTAACCCTTTTAGCCATAAATGCTTTTATGTTTTCAGACAGCCATGGTGCAGGTAAATGTCTAACTCTTACTACTCTTTTTGGTGCATGCTTGTCGTAAATGGCCGTTAAGGTGTTAGTAAAATTAAGCACCTTATCATCAAGGACGTTGGAGTTATAGATAGGAGTCCAGTCAATGTTATTTACATCAGCTCTCAAACGTTCCAGATCCAAGCTGTTAAAGCTGCGAAGCAGGAGAATTTTACTCTTGCGCTTAGGAGGACGAATCTTATACGAGAGATATATAAGGTCATGATAAGAAAAAGAAGCGGGAAACTGTCCATACGTAACTACCTTACTGGGGTTAGAAACAAGAATAAGATCTAGAAGTGAAGGAGTACAGTGAGGAGCTCTGTGAGTGGCATTTAAAGGAAGAATTTGCATATTGACAGAAGAGACAAGAGAACAGAGTTTGCGACTACGTAGATCATCCTTCAAAAGACACGTGTTAAAGTCTCCGAGGATTATAAAGTGATCATAAAGCGAAGAGAAATATTCGAGTTTGGTTTCAAGAGCAGAAAAGTAATCTATGTGGCAGTTAGGGCTGTAGAACACACCTAGCAATACCTTTGAATGTTTAAAGTCGAGCTCGATAAACAGATGTTCAGCAGATTGTGAATATTCACTCGGTGACTGGTCAACACATTTATAAGGAATGTCACCTCTTAGGTAGACGGCAACCCCCCCACCCCCCTTGCCTGTTCTGTCATTACGCACCAGCTTATATCCCGGCAGAGAATATTGAGTTGAAGGAAGGACAGGTTTAAGAAAAGTTTCAGAAACAAGGACAGCATGGACTAGCTCGGAGTCAAAAGACGACAATAAATCCGAATAATGCGCGTGAATGCTTTGAGCATTAATGTGAACAGCGTTAAAATATTTGGGACAACACGAAAAGATAGAAGATAATTGGTCACGGAGGAGTACTGAATCATCGTCACTAAAAGCACTGGCGAAGCTCTTATCACTTGAACAAGAAGAAGAACAACAGGACGCAAAACTATCTTCAACATCGTCTAACATACTGTAAATATATAAAATAATATATATAAATATATATCTCTATAAATGTAGTATCGTTGGCGGTGGTGGTTGGTGATACTAATAATTAATGGAATCACAGGGCAAAGAAATATCACAAGTGTGTATGTGCTTCTTTTATTTCATAAAAGACAAGTGATTGTCTTATATTAAAATTACGTCTTAGAACTATTTAACTATACGTCGTGTGCATCTACGACTGATGCTTGTCGTCAACTCGTGTGCATCTTCGACCGATGCTCGTCTTTAACTGATGACTTATAACTAACCTTACAAAATAAAACATCTGAATACTACTGACTACCTGGGCCTCTCACCCCACTTAACGATACCCTTACTTTAACAACTTAAAACCCTAATAACACTTACGGATGCCATTAAATCACCATTGTCTGACATAGGCACCAAGAATTCTTTAGAAATCTCTTCTGCCTACATCTGGTATACATTACGGCATCGTCATTACAAAAAATAAACCCTACATCTGGCATACATCTTAACTATTATAATCTACACGACATGGATACAAAAATTAACACTCTTAAATCTAAAATACCACATTCGGCCATCCTGCAATGACATTTGCCCTCAAATGTCGTCGTTTCGTTTTTCGCCTACTTAACTGTCTACATAACAATAACACACGTCTTTTTGTTACTCGCAAACATCGTTGTACAATCTTAATTATTTGTGACACAAGTAAATACCTAACAGCTACCATAATATAATATGAGAGTTTCCCCATACTCTTAAAAATAATGTTCCCATGATATTCAACATTTATTTGTAAAGACCTGGCATATCTTCCATTCATTAGCCCGTGCTGACCCGCAACTTCTAAATTCATCAAATCTTTTACTACTTTTTGCTCTGAAGGAGCCAATCTCCGCGGTTGCGAAACTACAGGTTTGTCTGACTTTACAATTACGTTCGTCCTTAGGTTGACCTCACTTATTGCTAGCGTATTATTACTTAAAACAGCTTTGAACTGTGCTAAATCGTTCTCTAAGCATACATTATTATCGTCTTTGTCATTAACTATGTTATTTACAGAACACATCTGTTTCTTATATAGCGGCGGTGCTTCCAAATTTTCATGCACACTCTTACATATTAAAGGCAGGTCACTAATTGTCTCTACTACAGCTAAAACTTTAGAGTCTCTAATTTCCACTTTTTCCTCTTCAAATTGCGACTCTATACACACATCATTAGTCATCGAGGCACTCTTTAAAACTGTGTGTTTAAATTCACTACACTCATAAGACTTTGTATCGTCTATTTTCTCAGAGCACACTGCACTCACACGATCTTCTTTACTTTGTTTCACGGTTTTCGTCGTAGTCGTCGCAGCGTCGATCTTATTCTTCTGTTGACGCATGGTGCGTCCTGATTTATCACCCTTTTCTTGAATGAATAGTTTATTTTGCATCTTTTGTTGACTACGTTCTGGTTTCACTTGTATGCTTTCACTCTTTTTTCCGAATTCGTCTTTCAGCGCTCTCTTCAACATACTCCACGACTTTCTGCACCTCTCATATTCAACGAATTGAACGAATAGCTTCGCTGCCCCAATTAGTAGCACTTTAGCGAAAAAGACCATATGACCATCAGGCCAACCGCAACGTAACGCCATGTCTTCAAACTCGTTAAGCCACTGTTGTACGTCAGAGTGACCCTCACCACTGAACTTCTTCATTGAGTCTTTTACTTCATGAAAGGTCCACAATACACTCCGTGATTCATTACGTCTTCGAATTACAGGTGTTTTGATTTCGTCATCGTCGTCGTCGACGTCGTCGTCGTCTTTATCGTCGTCTTCATCGTCAGAAACGTGCTCCCGTTCCAGTATAAGTGCCATCTTTAGCCTCGCCAACAACTCAGGCCTACGACCTGTCACCCGGAGACGCCGTTGTCTAAGCTTCTCTCTGATCTCAGACACCCTCATTTGCGCAAGCTGGACGTCTTCCAGCTCCTCTACGCTTAAGTCTCCTGCAACCTTATCGCCTATACCTGCCATGGCCCCTACTAAATTGCGCACTAACTGAAACTTGGAAGGCAATGCACTGACACGTCTTTTCGTCGTTACGTCTTAATCACATCTTCTTAGTCTTTACGTCGTTATCGTCTTTACATCGTTATTATCGTCTTTACGTCGTTATCGTCTTTACGTCGTTATCGTCTTTACTTCGTTATCGTCTTTACGTCGTTATCGTCTTTACTTCGTTATCGTCTTTACGTCGTTATCGTCTTTACGTCGTTATCGTCTTTACGTCGTTATCGTCTTTACGTCGTTATCGTCTTTACGTCGTTATCGTCTTTACGTCGTTATCGTCTTTACGTCGTTATCGTCTTTACGTCTTCATAGTCTTTACGTATTCACGTATTCACGTAATCACGTATTCACGTCTTCACGTCTTCATCGTCTTCACGTCGTTATCGTCTTCATGTCTTTACGTCTTCACATCTTCATCGTCTTCACGTCGTCACACACATGATTTTCTTGCTCGCTGTGATCCCGGACGATGATCTTCTTCAATCGCGAACGATGATTTTCTTCAATCCCGGACGATGATCTTCTTCAATCGCGAACGATGATCTTCTTCGATCCCGGACGAGCCCCCAAAATGTAGTATCGTTGGCGGTGGTGGTTGGTGATACTAATAATTAATGGAATCACAGGGCAAAGAAATATCACAAGTGTGTATGTGCTTCTTTTATTTCATAAAAGACAAGTGATTGTCTTATATTAAAATTACGTCTTAGAACTATTTAACTATACGTCGTGTGCATCTACGACTGATGCTTGTCGTCAACTCGTGTGCATCTTCGACCGATGCTCGTCTTTAACTGATGACTTATAACTAACCTTATAAAATAAAACATCTGAATACTACTGACTACCTGGGCCTCTCACCCCACTTAACGATACCCTTACTTTAACAACTTAAAACCCTAATAACACTTACGGATGCCATTAAATCACCATTGTCTGACATAGGCACCAAGAATTCTTTAGAAATCTCTTCTGCCTACATCTGGTATACATTACGGCATCGTCATTACAAAAAATAAACCCTACATCTGGCATACATCTTAACTATTATAATCTACACGACATGGATACAAAAATTAACACTCTTAAATCTAAAATACCACATAAATAATAAAAAAAAAAAAAAAACTTAAATTTAGACTATCCTCTAAGCACTCGCAGGATAAAGTTACACACATTGGATAAAAAGGCCGATATTCAAAGTTACACAATTGCTTTTACACTAATAAAACTGTTACTAAACGACAAATAAAAATAAACAAAATGTCAAGTGACAATTGTCAAACTAAAATTAATGTAACCTACAAATAAAAATAAACTTACAATTGAAATAATAATAAAAGTAAATCATTTCGCCGGCCTGCGAGGACGCGAGATTGTACTCGATGCCCGATCTTGCGTCGATTCTGTTGCTGGGAATTTGAGCAGAAGTTGTTTAAGCTCACCTGCAGACTCGATCTTTTGTCTGGAGTTGTCCGACACTTGTACCACGATCTTACCATCAGATGTCCAGCAGCGACGTACTCCATAGAGTTTCCGAGTGCTCATGAAAACTTCATGCCTCGGCTTTGTAAGAAACTCCGAAATAGTGATACCAGTGTCTTTTAATTTAGACTTACTGCGCCAGACTTCGGTCCGCAGGGCTCGACTTTCAAACCTCACCAATGTTGGACGCGGTTTTGTGGTGTTACTCCCCAAACGATGACAGGTCGCTATGTCCTTCAGCGAAACCTTGTCCATGTTCATCTTGTCCGCGAAGATCTTAATTACCTTAGGTGTAAGGTCACCACCGCTCTCTTCAGACAGACCATGAAGCAGAAGAATCTTGCCACGGGATGCCATTTCATGCCGATCCAGTCCTACCACCAGCAACTCCATTTGAGACCTCAGCGCACTCAAAGTCTTCCAAATGAGGCATTTAAAGTCGGTGAACTCCCGGGATAAACTTGCTATACTCTTATGGACAGCCGGTTCACTGCTGGCATTCTTTAAGTCCTCCTCATATTGGGTCATTCTTGTTGTGAATGTTGATGAAAGCTCGTCCATATGCTTGAACAATTTTGTGTAGAGGTCCATGATGACAGATGGTGTAGTGATTGTGATAGAAGAAGGAGAAATGTTAAAAAAAATAGTTGTGCAAAAGAGGATAGATAAAACTTAATGTTCAGGTAACATTTATATATGTTTTAATATATTTAAATAATTAAAAATACTGCAGAGCTCTTTTATTATGTGTAGACACCTCGACTACCCACAAAAAAAAAAAAAAAAAAAAAAAAAAAATATATATACTTTTAAGTACCAATACCCCTCTAAACATATATGTATTATTTACACACCAATAGTAACTCACTTACATTTAACTCTTTACCTTCTACTAAATACTTATACTCTTTCAAGTTTTGTTATATATTCATTTATCTACACAAACCATCCACACACCACTCGCATCACACTAACTAGATATTGTGTACCCTTTATTATATACTCTCACTATTTACACACCATTCGCAGCACACTCACTCGTAATTTATTATGTTGTTTTATATATATGTCACATACCGAATATCCGCATCACATTTACATGCAAGTTTTCACCTAATGTACGCCAATTTCATGTCATAGGTATCTTTGTTAAACATAAAAGCTCTTGTCGCATTTCAAGTATATTCGAACAATTTCAACTAACCCGGCCTAACCTAATGCTTTTATTATGTTATGTAAGTTGTTATGAATGGCCAATATAAATTCTATAAATTATGAACTTGACTCAATTAGTGTTTGCAATTCGTTTAAGTGTTCCGCTAATGATCGTTTGCTACACATACCTAATCACACTAAAGGCATGAAAATATTACACCTGAATATTCGCAGTATATCTAAGAATTTTGATCAAATTTACATCCTACTGGAACAGTTAGGGTTTCAATGCGACATTATTGTATTGACTGAATGCTGGATTAGTAAAGCATCGAATTTACCAACACTAGAAGGCTACATTTCTTTTCATACCAAAAATACCTATAATCAAAATGATGGCTGCGCCATATACATCAAATCTTCTTTAAGATCGGTCGTGACAGAACCTCCGTTTGCTGCAGCTAGCTGTCTTATTTGCCGTATAGGCGACGTCACTATAGTTGGAATATACCGTCCTCCAAGCTTCAAAAATATTTCTAACTTTATTGACAGCTTAAATAACGTACTTAAGGCAGCAACTCATACTGTTGTATTGATTAGCGATAAAAATATATATATTAAAATCGACAACAATGATGGGAACTCTGAGGAATATCTATCCTGCGCGGCTTCTCATGGTCTTTTACCAGCTCATTTATTCCCAACGCGTATCTCTAACTGCTTCGACCACGTCCTCCTAAAAACGAATAAAAACGCCACAACAATAGTTATTGAAACCGCTTTAACTGATCACGAGCCAGTCTTATTCTTTCTGGAAGCGAATTATACTCAAACCTGCCCAGAGCAATATGAAAAATTGATTACATCTCTTTTGCCGAATCTATAAACAACTTTAATTGGTCTTCTCTTCTTACAATAATGGACGCTAATTCGATCGATAAGTTGCCGAAATACTAGTAGGCAACCTTTCCTTACTGCTTGAAAACCACACACAGACTTACACCACAAGAAACGGCCCCAAAGGAAGTGGATGTGGCAAAGCCCCGACACTATGACGAAAAACGAGATCGACTTCATCATGACGGACAAAAAGCATATATTCAGAGACGTCACCGTGATCAACAGGTTTAATACCGGTAGTGATCACCGACTTGTCCGAGGCTCTCTAAATATCGACTTCAAGGCGGAACGTGCCCGTCTGATGAGGTCCAGGCTTCGACTTACTTTGCTCCAAACCATGATAGGATCCGAAGCGTTACAGTCAAACCTGGATAACCGATTTGCTGCCATGGAAACCACAACAGATGGAAACCACAACAGACGTAAACCAGAAGCTCGTAAATGTGGTTCGGATACTTAGGGAAGAAGGTACGAGATTTTGTGAAATGCAGCGTAAGGGCAAGAAGTCAAAGCTTTCGGAAAAGACTTTAGGGCTAATGAAGGAACGACGTGAAAACCCACCCGTCACTTCATTGGAAAAGCGCGCTCTAAACCAAGAGATCAACAAGCTTATACGACACGACCTTCGGTGCTCCAACACTCTTTTAATTAAAAGAGCGATCGAGCAGAACCGGGGGTCAAAAGTGTTCGTACAATCTCTTGAAAGAAGCCACCTGACGAAGTTGACCACAGCAAGAGGAGAAGTCGTTTCTTCGAAGCCGGCAGTCCTCCCCGAAGTGGAAGGCTTCTATGGCCGGTTATACGCCTCGCATGCATTTCGATCTGATCCTGAAAATGAGGGTCCTGGAGCCACTCCAACACGCCACTACACCGAAGACCTGCCAGAAGTCAACATTGACGAAATCGTGCTGGCTCTTAAACAGCTGAAAAATGGAAAAGCCCCTGGAGAGGATGGCGTTACAACAGAGCTGTTAAAAGCTGGAGATAAACCCGTACTGAGGGAGCTCCAAAAGCTCTTTAATGCTGTCCTGTTTGAAGGGAGAACTCCGGAGGCGTGGAGTAGAAGTGTAGTGGTCTTGTTCTTCAAAAAAGGAGATAAGACCCGGCTGAAGAACTACCGACCGATTTCTCTTCTAAGCCACGTCTATAAGCTGTTTTCAAGAGTCATCACGAACCGCCTTGCGCGAAGACTTGACGAATTCCAACCACCGGAACAGGCTGGATTTCGGAGCGGATATGGCACCATAGACCACATCCACACAGTGCGGCAGATTATACAAAAGACCCAGGAGTATAATCAGCCCCTGTGTCTAGCATTCGTGGACTATGAGAAGGCCTTTGACTCGATTGAAATCTGGTCCGTTCTGGAGTCTCTGCAGCGACGCCAAGTAGATTGGCGATATATCCAAGTGATGAGATGTCTCTACGAAGTCCAAGTACAGAATCAGCAAACAAAACCTATACCATTGCATCGAGGAGTGAGGCAAGGGGACGTTATTTCCCCGAAACTATTCACAAATGCAATGGAAGATATGTTCAAGACGCTGCACTGGAAAGGGCGGGGCATCAACGTCAATGGTGAATACATCTCTCACTTGCGATTTGCAGATGACTTTGTCATCTGCAAATAACCCATGCGGTTTAATGATGTTGCTAAAACCACTGAAAAGACGTCACTGGCATAATTTTAAGCCTTAGATCGGACTGCGCTACGGGTTGGGATGGTATTCAGATGAAAATAATTAAAACTTCCATCGATATATTACTTCCCGTTATCACACATGTGTGTAATATATCAATATCATCTGGTTCCTTCCCACAAGTCTTTAAGAGAGCCGTTGTAATTCCAATTCTTAAGGCGGGTCGCGGAGACGATGTTCAGACCTATTTCAATTTTTACTGCACTGTCTAAGATCTTGAAGAGAATCATAAATAAAAACCTTATCAGCTTTCTCACTGCCAACAATATTCGAGCCAATAATCAGTATGGCTTTAGGGCAAATATGAGTACTGAAGACGCTGTAATGGCCCTTTCTGAACACGCAGTTAGAAACTTGGACAATAAACACAAATGCCTAGGCATTTTCCTTGACCTGTCAAAGGCATTTGACAACGTCTCTGTGCCCCTCCTACTTCGAAAAATTGAGTCCATGGGAATTAGGGGTCTGGTCTTAAATATTTTCACAGACTACCAAAAGAATCGTTCGCAAATTGTTAAAATTGGTGAAATTGAGAGCGATGAGCACTCTATTAATGCATCTGCCACTTCATCGTCAGGCAACAGCCTGAACGACCTCATGGAGTCTAGACCAAATTTGCAGCAAGACCTTCAGTCTTTGATTCTCAGATGGAGGCAATACAAATTTACTTTTACTGCGGACATCGAAAAAATGTTTCGCCAAATTTGGATACTTGAAGATGATCAGCGTTTTTAGAAGATCCTTTGGCGTAAGGAACGAATGTAATCTTAATGCTTCACCTATTATGTACCTACATTTTAAGCAAATAAAAATATTTCATTGGAAACAATACGCTATGAAATACGAAGAGCAGTAACAAATGAACTATCATTAAATCTTGTATTGCTGAAGAACTTGGTGACCTGAAAGAGGCTTTATCCCTTATTAGCAAATTGGAAGCCTCAGTTCAGTTTATAAGCGATGAATTCGATCTAGTGAGAAATCAACTCGAAAGCTACAAAGATGAAAGCAACCAAATTCGATAGAAAACGAAATATTAAAGAGAAACGTTAATGAACTGTCCGTGCGAGTTAATTTACTTAAACAAAACTCACGTCAGCAAAATCTCGAAATCAATGGGGTACCTGAACGTAAATCTTAAAACCTGGTAAATACTCTACAACAAATGGAAAAGGTAGTATCAAGTACTCTCAAGGATAACGCCATCATATCGGCTGTCCGTGTATGAAAATTGGATCCTCAGAACAGCAACCCAAGAGCAATTATCGTCAAGTTACGCAGTGTTATAACTCGTGACGAACTGTTATATATCTGCGGCGAGTTATAATAGAATGCACACCCTAACGAAAAACTGAACTCCCATGCCCTAGGCTATGGAGGTGCTAAGAAGCCAGATTCTTTATCGGAGCATTTATCACCTCTTAACAAACAAATTCATGCAGCAACAAGAAAGGTAGCACGAGAAAAAGGATATAAGTACGTTTGGGTCCGAGATGGGCGTATTTTCGTACGAATGGCTGATGGAGCACTAGCCCAGCAAGTGCGTAATCTCGAAGGTGTTGACTTGTTGTAAAATTTATGATTTTTAAATATAATACCGTATATTTAAATATAAAGATTCACCAAATACTATCAAAATTTTAGAGAATTATTTACATCATGTTGAACGCGCATAATCATAATTATGATATAATTATTGCTACAGAGACTTGGCTCGATGATGGAATCTGTGACGGCGAATTATTTGATTCTAGGTACAGAGTTTATCGCAGAGACAGAAGTTCTTCTTCCCTAGGACCTAAAAAGGGCGGAGGTGTACTCATCGCTGTTTTAAAATTGATCCCGTCTCATCGGATCTCTCAATGGGAAACAGATTCTGAAAACCTCTGGCTGAGACCCAGGCTAAAAAGCCAAAGCACATAAACATCAGCGCAGTATATCTACCACCGCCTGTACAACTCCAAACATTAAATTCGTTCCTGGACAAGGTTGCTTCAATTATACTGATTGCCGGGGATTTAAATCTGGGTTTCATTAAATGGGAATTGGACGCTAGCAGACCGGAATCGACGAGTACATCGGCAAGCAACTACAATAATACTCTAGGCTACTCTCTTATAGACTCCTCTCTCAGCAACTTAGAGCAATTGAATCATGTAAAAAATCATCAGGGGAAATCCCTCGATTTAATACTATGTAATTTTCAAGGTGTATATGTCCATGAATGTAAAAATCCTTTGTCTGTTGTGGACCTCTATCATCCACCATTAATGATAACAATAAATTGTACATTGCTTAATGTTTTGAAATGTAAGCGCTCTGCTAAATACGACTTTTGGAAAGCAGACGACTTTTGGAAAGCAGACTACTTAAAAATAAACGATGGAATAAGCCGAGTAGATTGGACTGAGAGTCTTAATCAGTGTCGGGATGTCAATGCTATGGTAAAAAAACTTTTGACCTTCTAGACAGTGTTATCAGTGAAACGGTACCAAAAGCTAAACAATCTATTTGTAAATACCCATCTTGGTACTCCAAAGCTCTTATTAATCTTTTAAACTAAAAGGAAAAGCTCCGTAAACGACATAAAAAGTACCAGAACCCACGTGACCGATATGAATGTAGAACTTTAAGTCAGCGAGCCACGAAAATGATAAAAAAATGCCATAGTTATATACGCAGTATAGAAAAGAATATAAGTCACAACCCCAAGCTTTTCTGGTCTTTTGTCAAGGCTAAAAAGTCCTGTACTAATGTTATGCCATCAGAGATGAAATACAATTACAATACAGCTACCTCTGGCAAGGACATATGCGATCTTTTAGCGACCCATATTTCCTCAACTTTCATAAAGTCCGAATTTGACTTGGATTCTTGTAATCTCTTGGAAAAGCACACTTACCCACAGAATGCTTTAGGCAGCGTGACATTTACAGAGAATGATATCGTTAAAGAGCTTGAAAAATTAAATCCTTCCAAAAGTTCAGGTCCCGACGGCCTCCCTTCAATTTTCATAAAAAACTGCGCCAATAGCCTTTCCTTGCCACTTAAAATCATATTTAATCATTGTATGAAAACCTCACAGTTTCCCTCGGAGTGGAAGCTGGCAAATGTAGTTCCAATTTTCAAGAAGGGAGAGTCAGACAATGTCAAAAACTATCGCCCCATTTCTTTCTTGTTAGTGTTCTCAAAGGCTTTTGAGTCGCTCTTATGCCCCATCATATCCACACAAGTTGAATTAGCTCCGCAACAACATGGATTTTGCGCTCACAAGTCTACCACAACTAACTTAGCACTTTATGTTAATGATCTCCGGAAATCAATAGATGCTGGCAAACAGGTTGACGCTATCTTCACTGACTTTAGTAGAGCATTTGACAAAGTCGACCACTCAATATTATTGCAAAAACTCTCTAACGTCGGTCCGAATATACCGAGTTCTTGTTGTGGTTTAAATCTTACCTTACTGGAAGAAAACAAAGGCTTCCATATGGGTCCTATTTTGTTCACTTTATTTATTAATGCCATTGTTAAGGTCATTAAGCACATCACCTGTTCACTTCACTCCATCACCTTTGACTGCCTTTGTGGCGCGGTGGGAGTGTGTCCGACTGCTACGCAAGAGGTCGTGGGTTCGATTCCCACCCAGGATAAAACTTTGTGTGATGAGCACGATGGTTTATTCTGTGTCTGGGTGTTATTTATCTGTAATATGTATGTATTTAGAAAATATATAAGTATATTTATCAGTTGTCTGGTTGCCATAGTACAAGCTCTGCTTAGTTTGGAATCAGATGACGTTGTGTGAGTTGTCCCAAGATATTATTATTATGTATGTCGTTTCCATATCACGGGACTATGGAGTCCCGGTCACTTGGGAGGCGTGCGTGGGGCCGAAGCCAACACGTAGAGGCCCGTTAGACACTTTAATCTAAAGGCTATGTGACACAAACCAGCGAATATCGTTGTATACACTATATAAATATACCCAACGACATTCCCTGGTTAGTGTAAAAACTATTGTCAAAAAGTGGTAGCTAATAAACTGGGTTGTGGAGGTGATGTGTTAGTGGAATGGTTAGCTGGTACTATTGAAGGACTATGGAGTCTGCCCTGCAAACACATGGTAAAAACACATGGTAAAAACACACGGACAAATGGGCAGGCGGTGACTCGCCACTCACTAGATGGGCCCCCTTCTGGCCGCCACAGGCATACAACCAAACAGGCGACAGGGGGCAACATGAGTGTGAGCAGCTTGGAGTTTCGAGGGGTGCGGCGCCGGTTTCACCATCACGAAGAAGCGAGCGGGTTTCCCCGTAGTTATGCCCTTGAAAATGACACTTCCACCTCCAAACGTACAAGCTCTGGCGAACTCCCTCTGGCCGGCCGATTAAGGTAAGACAGAGTTGAGAGTCCTGCGGGCGCTCTTGGTGTTCCACTCCCGCCGGCCAGTGAAGGCAAGCGGGAGACGAGGCCCTGACCGACTCTCTGAGGCATTGGGACCGCAGTGTCGCCACGCACATTCAGCTCGCCACAAAGCTGCCCTGCGGTTTGTGTACTCTTATTTCACCCTCATGAGACATTTTTTATTGGCGTCATAAGGATTTCAAGAGCTGCTACTATAAGGATTTCAAGAGCTGCTACTATGCCCTCAGAGTATTGCGTTAATCTCATATAGGGAGACAACGACTAGCCCCGAGGGCCTATTGTGTAGAGGGCCCATTATTATTACTCTTTGCTGACGACATTAAACTATATAAATAAATTAAATCACTTGAAGATATTTCATTACTTCAAGATGACCTGAAATCGGTTCATTGCTGGTGCATAAATAATAGGATGTCCCTTAATGCTGATAAATGTTATCAAATATCGTTTACCAAAAAACACAATCCGCTTCCATCATCTTACTTCATCGACGGAGTAGAAGTACAAAGAGCCGATATCATCCGCGACCTAAGTGTCCTTCTTGATAAGAAACTCACTTTTATATCACATAGATAATATCGTAGTTAGAGCAGCGAAAACACTAGGTATTATTAAAAGAATCTGCCATGACTTCGATCGATGAAGTAGTTTATTCAAGCTGTAAAAGTACTCTATAGCACTCTTGTACGGAGTATTTTAGATTATGCATCGCCGGTGTGGAATTCTATGTATAAAGTCCATAATCAAAGAATTGAACGTGTTCAAAAAAGTTTCACGCGATACCTTAGGTACAAATCTAACAACTATTCCAACGATGCTGAGTACCCACAAAGGCTGACCTACTTCAGAATGACATCATTAGAGAACCGTAGAAAAGCACAAGACTTAATTTTACTCTATAAAATTATTAATGGCAACATTCAGATCCCAGGACTCTAATGTGAAATCAACATATCTGTACCGCACACTGTACCGAGATCTGACCGCAAGCGAAATGTGTTCGCACCGCTTACCTCTCGAACAAATCTTGGTCTCTCTGCGCCGGTTACTCGACTGATGAGGACATACAATGATTACCACTGTCGCACCAATAGGGGTGACATCTTCTCTAACTGAATTTCATGCTTTCGCAGACAAGTGCTCATGAATCCATCATTAGTTTAAATTTATTAACCTGGTTCCGTACGTAAGTCATTGGTTTCCAACCGCATGGTTTAATGCAGTTCTTTGCATATTTTCCGAATCTTTCGTGGTAGTAACAAAATCGATTTGCTCCTCTATAGTTTGTTCTCGGCCTCATAATCGGGAATTGTTGACGTTTCTTGAAATGATTGTGCGTGTTGGGTCGATAGCCATATTGACCTTGCTGAATTGCGTCAATATCTATCTGTAATTTTGCTAGCTGGGCTAAAATGCATGCTGTATTGTTGTCGTTTGAAGTGTCGTTGCTAACAGCTGATATTTCGGTTACTTTTGAATTCATTATTATTTTGTCTGCAATTTGGCTCAGTTTGTCAATTTCCATGTCTTCCGTAACTGCTAGAACCGTAGTAACTGATGTTGGTAAAAGCCTGAACCATAGTAGTTTAATTGTTTCGTCACTGATTTTTCCTCTCCCGAGGACTCGCATTTGACGTAATAACTGCGAAGGTTTTTGATCACCGAGTTCTGTCTTTTTTGTTTCTGTAATTTTTGAAACTGTCGCTGTTCTGTTTCTTCGTAACAATCAATTAAACGTTCCTTGATGTTTTTGTATTTATCTGTAGTCGGTGGTGAAGTGATTAGGTCACTAACTTGTAGTATTTCTTCCTTGGATAACTTTGCTATTACTGTACAGTATTTATATTCGTCTCCTTGCTTCTGTGGTGCTAATATGGCTTCTAGTTGCGTGAACCATAATCTTGGTTGGTCTTTCCAAAATTCCGGAATGCGGGATAAAACCGAGGTGCCAGCAGCTACTTCAAGTGTTCCTTGCTGATTTATGTTCGCCTTGCACGGTGATTGTGCCATGTTTCTTGCTGCGTATTCGTTCGTCGGGGTCACCAATTTGCCAAACTTCTTGGCAGTATATGATTAGGTATAAATGAGACAAAAGATGTAGTATAGTCTGGTTATAATTATCCAAAGGTGCATCTTATATACTAACGACTTCGTGTTGATAACAGATAGTAGAAACATTTAATAGATACTGAACGTGCGATAAGGAACATAAGATTGTGATGTAGATTGTAGATACAGCACAAAGATATTGTACTGTAACATAGAATATAAGTCTTTAGTGTAGAGTTATTTTAATAAATCTTCTGTAGTTTGTTGAGACAGCTTGAGAAGATATTTAGTAATATGATTTTTACATTGGTTTCTAGAATTTGGGAAAATATTCAATTGCTTATTTAACAGGTTATACAGTTTTGTGCTCGACACATAAAAATGTCTTTTGGCAAAAGAGGTGTTGGTATTACTAAAGGAAATATTATATGTTTACGTCTCTTAGCAGGCAAAGTCAAAGGTCTAGATGAGTGTTTACAAGGGACAGTACGTTGCACATAAAGTTTCCTGACCGCAAGTTTCCTGACCGCGAGAAGTTTGCATCCCGAATAAAGTTGTTCTGTTGAATATCGTCACAGTCGTCTGAGGATTACCTTCAGAACAGCTCTGTGAGAACGCTCGACACGAATAAACATGTTGGCGGTAGCTCCTCCCCATACTGGTATACAGTAACACAACACTGATTGGCATATAGCTGATACACTAACTTTAATGTGTTGCTATCAGCATAATTTCTTAGCTTTTTGAAAATACAAGAACATGTATATGTTTGTGTCAGTTTAGGTGTTGGTCAATATGTATGCCTAGATATTTGACGCTTTTAGCCTTAGTTAACGTAGGACATGACATGTATGGACATTAAGATGTTAAGTGTTTGGAGGTAGTAAATTTGACCTTATAGCAAAGGGCACGCAGACAGATTTAGCAACATTCAAAGAGAGTAAGTTAGCTGTTAGGCAGTTTATTACGCAATTGAGTGCCGCTTTCGCGTTGCTATAGCATTGTTGCCAGTTCAAGCCATCTATTAAAAGAGCCGTGTCGTCTGCATACGTGGGGATTTTGCAGTGTTCTATACGGAGCTCATTTATGTAGATGAGAAAGAGAGTAGGCACCAAAATACTGCCCTTGGATACTCCGTAAGTAATAGAGTGACCAACAGACATTGACTTAGATGGAAATAGGTATTTTATTGAACACAATCCAATTGTTACAATGGTTGATGGAAAGTTGTGCAATTCGCTTGCCGATAATAAATCTACAATGAGGTGTTATTTGTGTGATGCAATTGCCAAAGACTTCAATGATCTCGAAGCAATCCAAAAAAGCCTGTTAAAAAATATTTTTTTTTAATTACAATAATTGCATTTTTGAAAGATAGAAAAATTTGAATCCAAAATTTGAAGCCAAACCGGGGCCAGAAGCGAAGTCGTTTCTGGCCCCGGTTTGGCTACGGAAGTCTCGGGTTCGATTCCTGAGTCTGGATTCAAATTTTTCTATCTTTCAAAAATGCAATTATTGTATTTGTAAAGGCTTTGGCAAGAAATGCTTATAAAAATTACTTCAATATTTTTTATCACTTGGAATATCAGTTTTGCATTCATGGATTCGATTGTTTGAAAGCTTATTGTATATTTCCTACAAATTATCTATTCTTACATGAAGAATCAATAAAGAAAATAAACAAACAGTCGACCAAAACATATGTGTACAGAAAGAATTTAAAGATAAATTGTCTCTTATAGTTGATAGGCCGAAATCCGGCTATGGGAATGGCAATGTGGCGCGCGGTTTTTTCCAAAACTATGAAATCTCTGCGGCTGTTACTGGCTTAGATCAAGATTTGATGAGAAAGTTTTATATCGTTCTCCAAACAAAGGTTTTAAAATTAATACAAAAAAAATAAAAAAGCTAAAATGACATTTTAAATTCTTGGATGCCAATAACACCAACTGTACATAAAACTCTCATATATGAATGTTGATACACTTTCGTGATTTGTACACATTATAAAATTATATATACTACGGGTCTTCAGACTACCCGTGATCACGGCCTTTGCAATACGGTCGAAACGAAGAATCTTAACAACAATTACAAATTCATTTATTCACAAGAAATGTGGTTACATATAGATGGTAATAGTAATAAATGAGTTCTTTCACATTCTACCATAACAATGGTGCGTGAATATGTCATACAACTGATATAATTTAAATTTTTCTTAATTTTATAAACACTTGATAATATTGCATGAAATTATATGTTAATTAATGTCAAAAAAAATAAAATAAATAAGATGTCAAATATTCAATGTCAATAATTATAATAATTGTTTTGAAAATTGTTAACCAATAAATTAAAGCTTGATTTTTTTTTTCACATTAAATATTTACATCACCTTTATATGTCATAAATTCATTTAAATTATAAAAACATTTTTCTGATAGCCACAATGTCAGTTTTTTCTTAAATAGAGTAGGCGGCAATTCTTTAAATATATTGGGTAATGTATTATATACTTCTATAGCCTTTACGTATACATTTTTCCCATATATATCCAGTCGGCACCTAGGCCGATGCAGCTTAAATTTATTTCTGGAATTTCTGCCTACCGCTTCTGAATACGTGCTAAAGTATCCGGGATATTCTTTGACAAAAACACAGAGTTCCCTAATGTACATGTGTGGTTTGCATGTACATGCAAACCAGTGGTAGAATACGTAATTTTTTAAATAGTGGCTTGCAACTTTCTGTAAACGAGGCTCCACAAATCGCTCTCACACACTTTTTTTGGACCCGAAATGCTTTCTCAATCTCGACTGAGTTTCCCCATAACAGGAGACCATATGAGAGCACCGAAGATACGTATCCATGGTATGCACTGAGTGCCGCTTCTGTTGACACGGTTTGTCGCAATCGTTTTATAGCAAATACAAACAAAAATCAAAAAATCGCATCATATACTTACTCAGCGCTATCAATTGATATAGATTTTGAATGAGGCCTATCGCGTATGAATTCGCCGTTAGAGGCGCTAGTGTACGAGTCAGGGCTCAGTAATTTCAAATTTCATAGTTTGTGGAAGGGTTACGGGGCTATAATTCTAAGACTTGTTTTTAATATTTTGCAGTACTTGAGATGAAAATAAATTTGCAAATATGAGTTACAGGATCAACTATTGTCAGTACTTTAAAAGTACAATTTGTGCATATCTATTTACTCAACGGTGTCTGTTTTATCTTTCGGAAACTTAAGTCCATCCTTTTTTTTTAAATAAAGCGGGACGCGCAATACTTTGGCGTGCTTGATATTTAAGAACATAGCACGGTTTTAGGGTATTATATATGATTTAAATATAATTTAAACTTTGACAGCCAAACCTGACTCAACAGTAGCGCCAACTGGTGAGCACAAAAACGGTAGCTCCCATTCACAACACATTCTCCCAAAAATGTTGTGAATACATATAACTAGCTGACCCGCGCAACTTCGTATGCGTCATTTGTCGCCAATTTTGCAACATTTATCATTGAATCTCAGCTCCTATTGGTCGTAGCGTGATGTTATGTAGCATATAGCCTTTCTTGGTAAATGGACTATCCAAAACTAAAATATTTTTTTGATTCGAACCAGTAGTTAGTAGTAGTAGTTAGTAGTTCCAGAGATTATTACGTTCAACCAAACAAACAAATTCGTCAGCTATATAATATTAATAAAGATTTTCAAGGGATTCGTAACTCGTGACTCATTGTCGGCTAAGTAGTCTGAGAATTCAGCAAGGTTAAGCAACGTTCCCTATATAGGATAATAGGCATATGAGTGACCGTTGTTTGGAAAAGTACCCCACCAATCTGTGCCTCAAGTGTACGATAATGATAAAATCATTTTTACTAATTTTTTTTATTGCCTATGGTTGGTAGACGAGCTAGCGGCCCACCTGATTGTTAGCGGTAACCGCCGCTCATGGACTACAGGAATGTCAGGGACACACCCAAGCCGCTGCCTACCGTGAAGTGAAAACTCCCTTTAAACATCGTTTGAAGAAAGACATGTCGTAGCGCTCGGAAAACCGCAGCAGGTAGTTCGTTCCAGAGTCCACACGTTCGTGGAAGAAAAGAACGCCGGAATCGATTTTTACTAATCAGAATGTTATCCTATACAAACATTGGCAATAACCATCATCATGTTATCGAACATCAGCGAAGGAGTTCATTCAAACGCACGCATAAATATTTGACAACCATTAAATATGTCAATCCTTTTTCAACCGACTTCAAAAAGGAGGAGGTTCTCAATTCGACTGTATGCATTTATTTTTTTTGTATATTTGTTCACCGATTACGCAAAGACGGGTTTGAATTGTCTTTTTTTTTTGAGTTGGTCCCATTGTAATCAGATCCTGGAGAAATCGAGGGAACTTTTTAAATTTTAAAGGAACAGCTACAGTGATTTAGGTATATTTCATAGTGATTCGTGCATTTACTCTTAAAAAGCACCAATTGGTGAAGTAGAACTGATGATGAAGATCACAAATGACGATCGGATCTATTCAATATTTCACAGATTGCAATTCAGTTACTTTAATATGGTACTGAGTAGCACATTATTCTCGTCATACTACTAATATTTTGTGAAAGGATTTGAGCAGTTGACTTAAGCCTATTGTAACTTAAGTGAATTACAAACCAACCCACTAAAAAGTAAGATATAAAAAACTTTTTTATAAAAAAATATTACCGACTTCAAAAATAAATACAAGGCAACTAAAAGGCAAAAAATAATATACCTAGAATAACCAAAACAAATTAAACATTTTGAAGTTGGTGCCGAATAAAACAAAAAGACATATTTCATGGCACCAACTTCAAAATGTTTTTTTATTATTACTATTCTACATTTTTAAAATCAAAATTATGCGATTACGCGAATATTGTGGATATATCTTGTCGATTCAAAACCTTTATTTAAATTTATGTTCTCTATTTTGAGGGGAGAGTTTACCATATTGACGGAATAAACATCAAATGTTTGACAGGTACGAAACCCATAAACATTTTGTATGGGAATATATTTTTCTTCTATTTTTTGTAAATTTTCTAATGTTTTTAATATTTTTATCATATTCCGGACGAAGACAAATCCAAAAACACAAAAATCATAAAAATTGCTCTAGCTGTTCTTGAGTTATAAGTGGTGTAACTATCACGACTTTGTTTTATATTTATAGCCTTTATTCAGACAATTTTAACAGATTAATTATTTCTAAAAGACGTTTACATGTTAAGTCGACATCGACTTCATCTGCTTGCCCTTTGCCAAAGGCTTCCTCCATTCTTTTCTATTCTACTCTGTTTAGAGCTATCGATATTAACTGTATATATTGTGAAAATAAATAAGAACCAAATATCGACTTTTTCGCTATTCATTAAGATTCAAAATTCTTTATTCACTTAGGATCTTGGGATTCAAAATAACACTTGTGATACATCGGGATTCTACATGTACATGAAACCCTAAATTTACTGGGTCTGATTGGTGACTATAGATCTCGTTTATTCGGTTAGGTATTTGGTTAATTTGTGCATTTATGCGGTACCAGTGATCAAATAAATTATACAACACAGATTCTAAGGACAGGACTTACTAGATTTTGTAAATAAAGTTAGAGAGGAACCAAGTAATGTTAGTATTTGTAAAATTAAAGGATTATGCCATTTCTAATATGCTAACAAGAACCAACCCGCATGGTTGTGATTGGTGCATAATAAATAAAGTTAAAAAAAAAAAGGTGTGGCACTCGGGGACTGCCACGGTAAAGCTTTGCATGCAACTTATTATTATTATTTTTCATTACATTTTGGAGCAGCTCGTCTCGATCCGTGCGAGCTTCGTACAGTCGTACCATATACATATACGTAAAGCGAACACTCGGCCGAGCTACATGGTAGGCGGAGTGGGGGGTGTTAGGTTTTATTTTCGTTACGGAATTTTTTGATTCGGTCGCAGCGCTCGAAGCCCGCGATAAAAGCTATGCAATAGCTTAAAATATTTTACAAGGGCCCATGTGGCACGGGTCCACATGAAAAAAAAAACAATATCAATGATTTTTTAGTTTGTGATTTTGTTTTGAATTAGTTAATTAGTAGTTGATTTAGTTTTTTGAAGAACTGTTGCTATGCTCGGGTTGGTAACTATATTATAATATTTAGCAATAAACGGCAAAAAATCACATTTGTTGTATGGGAGCCCACTTCATTTTTTCTGTTTGTAGTATTTGTTGTTATAGCGGCAACAGAAGTACACCATCTGTAAAAATTTCAACAATAATAATAAGGGTCGCTGAGGACACTGAGCAGAGCAAACGTTGTTTCATAATCAAATATTTTTTTCTATTATTTTATAATAAATCAGCTCAATATCATACAAAAACTATATTATAAACCCAATAAAGTATTAATTACATAAAAGACAATAAAAAAAAGCTTTAAAACTTGATTATCGACAAGAAAACCACACAAAACAGAAAAACGAAAATTACATCAGTCAAGATGAAACTACAAGGACCACAACACTGCAATAAGTAAAATATGATAACACGAAGCAGAGCCCAGGTACTACAACAACAAGCACACCTTCCACCCCCGGACTCGTCGCTCCGCTCCGCCTCGCAAACCCCAGGATCACCAGCCGTTGTTGAGGCGTCGAACTCATCGAGTGACGAGTACTTCTCTCCGCCGTCGTTGCCACCACCTGTACATCGGCGAGGGACAGGCCGGCCGCCGACGGGCTTGGGACCCCGAGGCCCACCGGCCTTAAACAGGGCCCCGGCTATCGGTGGTGATGTGCGCCGCATGCGATGGATGCCAACAATGCATGAAGGCGTCATGCGGGCATATTATGCGGCCACAGAGGGGGGAACCAACCTCACTGCGTGGCCAAGTCGTATTCTACCTCTGTTTCAGACCCTTGAACCAGCTGTCAACGTATCGGTGCAGCGATTGTCGGATCAGGTGCGGGCTATACAGCGATGTCATCTGCTGGATGATGCCGCACTTGAGCGTCTACTCTCTGACGTACGGCGTAACCTAACTGTCACTCCTCCACCTCAAACACAGGCTAACTGTGCGCCTACATCACTTGTGCCACTAATCTTACATCATGAGGAGGCGGACGATGACGGTGAGGTTGTAGCCGTAAGTACGCACGACAATGAACGTTTATGGAGCGCCTTGGAATGTGCCATTCAGGAATATCGAACCATATCGCCGGAGAAATATATCGCCTTGTTTCCCTACTACCAAATTATTTTGATAGTCCATTCTATACTGCGCGGCTGTCGCAGCAAACCGAGTAGCCGGGGTTAAAATCCCAGTAACCGAAAACTCTACTCGGTCGAGACCCGATGCCGGCTAGGCAGGTTAGCATTGAGTGTCGCATTGCTGGGGCTAGGTCACTTATTGGCAAGCTTATCTGCTTCAGGGCAGGCAACACGCGCCCGAGAGTGATGCGCTCTGTGAATCGTGCACTTTCAGGCACTTAATGCCAGTGCCTGAAAATGCACGATTAATAGAGCGCATTGACTTCCTGAAGCAGAAAGTTTATGCGTGGGCAAATCGCATTCGACGATACAAAAAAGGAGTGGATCGATATACCCAGAATCACACATTCCAACGAGACCAAAGGTGGGTTTACAGGCGCTGGGAGCATATTGACATGGACATGACGGATGTGCACCGGCCGGATGATGACGTCACTAGTACATTCTGGCGCAGCATCTGGTCGGCGCCCGTCCGCCATTCGGATAGGTTGGATGCGTGATGTAGAGCGTTCGTGTGAGTCTATAACAACAATGGAGCCAGTCACAATTAACATCACTGATATAACCAATGGGGTTCGACCGTTACCGAACTGGAAATCAGCGGGATGGGGGCGAGCTGCATAATTTCTGGTTAAAATGGCTCCGTAGCTCACACGCACGCTTGGCATCTCAATTCCAATCGTGTCTAGAATCTGCCTTCAACCGCCTTTAACCCACCTTCTCTATAAGTCCGGTAGTGCTGTGGACCCCAAAAAATATAGACCGACAACGTGTTTACTTACGGTTTATAAGCTGAGAGCAAAGATCTCTTTACACATTTTAAAAAATTCCATCATGTCTATCTCTCAGAATGGATGTAGAAAAGGGGCCCGTGGCACTAAGTTGTCATGGCCATTAATCATCAGGTTCGCCGTAGGCGGAAGGACCTGGCGACGTGCTGCATTGGTTATAAGAAAGCGTTCGACTCGGTGCCCCATACATAGCTCCTGAGGGTGCTGGAGTTGCATAAAGTGGATGTAACTCTATGCACCTTCCTGAGGTCCTGTATGGGGCGAGGGAAACGGCTCTTGTCTATCCAAGGTGTCGCCGCATCCTTGGCAACGGGGAACTGGTAATGCGAAGATCGAGCGAGGTATATTTCAGGGTGACAGTCTGAGCTCGTTATGGTTCCGTTTGGCACTGAACCCTCTCAGCACTTCGCTCAAGGGTTCAGGGCTAGGCTATCGGCTGCGAAGAGGGGGTCAAGTTATATCTCATCTCTTTTACATTGACGACTTGAAACTCTTTGCTCCTACCAACACGCAACTAATAACGTTACTAAAGACCATAGAAATCTTGGGTAATGGAGGAATAGATGGAATTATTAGAATGGAGTTTGGGGTGGACAAATGTGCAGTCACGCATGTTAAAAGAGGAAGGATTGTAGAATCTGACGAGGTACAACTCTCAGATTCCACACGGCTTGGCTCTCTCTCCCCAAACGTAACCTATAAGTACCTGGGTATGTCGCAGGCTTTAGGATGGTATGAAAGCGCTTCTTTAGCCACCTGAAAAAAGTGCTGAACAGCCTTTTATCAGGCGGAAACAAGATGCGTGCCTGTAATGGTTGGTTCATGCCAGTCCTTATGTACTCCTTCGGCATACTTAGATGGACTCAGACCGAACTTGACACTCTGGATAGAAAAGTCAGTTCACTGCTAACCACATACTGAATGCATCATCCGCGTTCGTCAGTGATGAGGTTAAATATCCCGCGGAAGTGTGGAGGTCGTGGCTTTTTAAATGCTAAAATATTTCCTTCACGTGGACGCGGGTATGCACCGTGATGTGGTGACCGTGGACAACGGTCTTACCCCGCTCGGTCTGGGTAAAGAGAACTGGCACAAACCTGCAATACACATGATAACAATCTCATGAAGGCAGAAAAAGATAAAGAAATAAAATATTTGGACTTGAGATTGTTGACATGTGGAATGTGGATTCAGCGGTCATTGTGCCGAAAGTTGTTTGTGCTCATGGACTAATCGCCAAGAGCCTCGACCAACACCCGCAGAGGCTCACGTTAGGTAGCAGGTACAAGGGCCAGATGAAAAAGGCTCTAATACTTAGCACGGCACGCATCGTGAGGCGGTTCCTATCCCTGGAGCCCTAAACACCGGTAGCTTGGTCCCTGTACCCGATGCCGGTGGGACACTTTTTTATTTTATTTTTAAATTTCTATGTTTTGTTATGTATTTAAAAATGTAAAAAATAAGCTAAAGAAATAAATAATGAGAATAATAATAATAAAAATGATTTATTCACTTAGGAAGCAAAATACTACACTTTTGAAAAGTCGATTCTACATTTACTTGTAATGCCTGTTCGCAAATAAAAGGTAAAGCCCGAGAAAAGAACAGACAATAAAAACTCGTGGCCACTCTTTTCAAATTGCCAATGTTTACAATGTTTCTCTGTTTATAAACTGTATAAGCAGGTAAGGTGCTGCCAACATTATATTATACACCATATTAGAGGACTGATGAAAAAAAAAGAGGTCAAAAATATTAGAAGAAGAGTACCTACTCGAGGTTGGATATATAAGCCTCAATGGGAACAACAAAGTAGGAGCATCCACTTACGATGTGAAAACTTTATGTGCTTAAATATTGGCCAATTTACTGCTACTTAATGAATAAGTATACGTGTTTTGCAAAAGAAAGAAAAGAATGGCCGTAATTTATCACGCAAAATCTTTACTTACAAAAGTAAATCGTTTTTGTAACTAGCCCCTAAGTAACATTATTAAACTGTGACAACAATATTCACCTAAGTAAACAATTAATTATACAACAAAATACATTAATAAGGAGCAACGAACTACATCCATTTATCTTTATCAGTTAAATAATCATCGATTGAGTAGTAATGCGCTTATTACACTACACTGAATCAGGGACCCTGTACCCTTAAAAAGAGAAGTGTAATAAGAGTTAGGGAGTAAGGGACCCAATTTAGGGCAACAGATTGGGCCCGGTCCGCAGTGCACTTACTACAGTGCAGTGTAATAAGACTTAGGCAGTTAGGGCACTCATTCGATGCGCGACGTACGCGGAGAGCGCTCGTCCGTATCAAACAATATTTTCGTGTTTCAGTTTTTACGCGTAGCCATGGCTAACGAAAAAGAGGTAATAATGTCCATAATAGATTTATACAGAGACATGCCTTATTTGTGGCCGAAGGAACACAAAGATTATCTTAATAAAGATCTAAGGAGTGAAGGATACAAAGTATTAGTAGAAACGTACAGAACATTCGACAATAAAGCAACAATAAAAATTTAAAAAAAAATAGAAAATATGCGTACAAACTACGCAAAGGAATTTAAAAGGTATGTACCTCTAAGAGAAATGTAAATTCATTACTTTTATCTTTAACTAGCTGTCCCAGCAAACTTTGTACCGTGTACTTCGTACCTCTATACTACTAGTACGCGTACTAGTAGTAGGTATTGAAATCAGTGTATTTTTGTATTTAAAAATTGTATAAGTAACTATTAAAAATTACACAATCATACATAAGCATAATAGGAATAAGTACTTCAAAACTTATTGATAACATATTGTGGAAACTTCATCGCTCCATAAAGACGTGCGCATAATTATTAAAAATAATAAATTGACAATTGCATAAATAGTGACCTAGTTTACCGACTTTGTGTGTTATGCGTGTTTAGTTTTACTATGAACAGTTATTATTAGTGCATTTGGCCTCAAAAATGGAAGGTAGTCCAGGGCCGCCGACGTCCCAAAGTTAGAAATTTGAAGTCATATCAACACCTGAGTTACAACAATGGATGGGATCTATCCAACAATACTTAAATGAAATATGCACTATTTCAGCCGAAGGTAAACTGAACTCGGAACAGAAGTTAAGAGTTTCCAACCTCTGCCGGAAAGTTGGTAGTGGGGTTTCACAATTGGCTGTCCAATATCAGTCAATCAAACATAGAGCAGTCCAATCCCATGTATCTTTGCAAAACCAATCTGCCCTACTAGATCTGGCAAACGATTTATCTGAGATAAAACAGACGATTAAGGAGTCCTGTTCCAAACAAGCATTGCCAAATTCATCTTTTGCTGACATGGTGAAGAAGGGGACGAATAGTTTCGTTCGACCAACGCCCCTGAGTTACGTGACCCTAGTGACAGGTCAAAAACCAGCGACGAAACCAAAACCTTGGTCCAGAAAATCGTCTGTCCTGAAGATATGAAACTGAAAGTCCGCGGAGTCAGAAACACGAAAAACGGAGGCGTCATTATCAGCACAGAGTCTAAAAATGACCTAGAAAAACTCAAACAATCTGTACAACTTGCCAAGTCAGGTCTTACCGTCGACGAAACCCAAAAACGCAAACTCCGCATTACTATCGTAGGAGTCCCGACACAAATGAGCGATAATGAGGTTTTTAAATGTGTATACGAACAAAACCTGGTAGAAAAAATGCCCTCTTTAACTAAAGATTCATTTTTGACCTCAATTAGACTCAGCCACAATGCAGAAAGACGCAGTGACCTGCAATTATATACTGGAAGTATCAGCAGTCATACGTAAAGCCCTGCTAATTCAAGAAAGAGTTTTTATCAATTGGACGTCCTGTCCTGTGCGAGATTTTACACTAGTGACTAGATGCTACAAATGCCAGCAGTACGGACATGCAGCCAAAACATGCAAAACACCTAACTCTACATGTGGACATTGCGGTCAAGATGGTCATTCTATTCAAGAGTGCAAATCAAAATCAGAGGCGCCTAAATGTGCAACATGCTTGCGTTTCAAAAAGCCGAACAATCACAAGACGGGTGACAATGACTGCCCTGCAAAAAAAGCAGCTGAACTCAGGTACATTAACTCAATTGATTATGAAGGCGCCTAAGAGCGCCACATATTCGCGTGTATTTTAGAACTAAGGGTAGATTTAAGTTACATAAATGGATTTAAATTTAATTACGCAATTAGATAATAGTTTCCTATCGGAATCAAGATTTTGTGAGGTTGAAGATTGCAGACAACATCTTATCGGATACCAAAAATCACTAACCATACTTACACAGAATATTCGCAGTATTCATAAAAATATAGATAGTTTACATGTTTTCCTACATAGGCTTAATGTTCACTGTGATATAATCATTCTAACCGAGTGTTGGTTAATAAACCGGCACGATCGCCTTCCAATAATACCGGGGTACAATGTATACTATACCGCTACAAATCACAATCAAAATGATGGTGTCGTGGTATATGCTAAAAAAACATTAAAGGTCACAGTCGAGGAGCCAACTCTTCAAGACTGCAATGGTTTGATCCTTAACATTGGTTCAGATACAGCGATTATTGCTATATATAGATCTCCTTCCTTCAGAAACTCTGACCTCTTTCAAAAATCTCTAGGTGAAACATTGAAATCACTATCCTCATGTAAAAACATAATATTAACAGGTGACTTGAATTTAAACATTAGCTCAGGATCTTGCGATTCAGGAACCCATAACTACCTTAATTTATGTTCATACTATGGTCTTCAGCCCGCTCACACATTATCTACTCATCATAGCGGTTCCTGTCTCGATCATGTAATGATTAAAACCAACTTGACATACATCACTCTTGTTACTAACTATCAGACAACCTAGTTCAGGCAAATACTTAACTGTGCTATTTGTTATTATACCATTATATAAGTTTAAGTTTTATAATAAATTATTATTATTATTATATTTTATATTATTACAAAACAAAAAACCCGACTGCTTAAAATTAATAACTGAAATCTTTTGGCGCCAAAAAGACGCCATTTTATTTATTTTTCTTATTTTGATATACCTTGTGTCAATCTCACAACTGAGACAAATCTAACGATACTTCTCAAGCTTAAATCTAGAGCGTTTCAAAGAAAAATACTTACATACTTACTTACATACATACATACTCGAAAAACATAACCCTCCTTCCTGCGCAGACGAGTAAAAAAGGAAATTACCTCTGTTTGTCCATAGATAAACGCAAGCATACGCAGGTAGGCATTTATTTGGGCATTTATTATTTGTTTCCATAAACTAATAATCTGCTATGTCAGTATTAAGTTATAGGCTTTAAATCATCACGCTACTTTCCTTAGGATCGGAGCAATGACGTGTCTTAATAACGCGGGTGGAGCCGCGAGCATAAGCTAGTTGTAATATAAAATCTTTGTAATCGACATAAGTTTGAAAATTGTATATCTACAACTGCACGTGGCAGTATACTTCCGTGTATCTATCGAGTGATTTGCAATGCTAGAAATAAACTAATCTAACCCCCACCACCGTTCTGGCGCGATCGCCAGCGAGCGGTTCGCATCACGACAGATCACGCTGCGACACACCTATATGGCTAGAGACACATTAAAGCAGAGTGCTTTAATGTGTCTCTAGCCATACAAAACGTATGGAACTGATAGGCCTCTGACGCTTTGCGACACTTGACGACACAGTAGTATGTTTCTACCTTAACTCGGCCGGATTGAAGTTAGGTTCATATCACTTTCGCGCATGTCATAGAAATGCGACCCTAAAATTGCTTAGGCGTCTTCCAGACGGTTTGAAACAAGCGTTCCCGCCAAGGTGACCTTGCTTGTTTCCATCAGTGTAGACGGCTGTTGTAAACAAAATTACTTGGTACTTGATTTGCAACAGCTGTCTACACTGTTGGAAACAAGCAACCTTGCTTGTTTTCAAGCACCTTGTTATGTACCTTCGTTTCCAAACGTCTGGAAGACGCTTTACGAAAACGATTAATTATGTTTAATAGATTAAAAATAGGTACTAACAAATTTTGCATTCAACAATATAAAAATATGTTTCTTGGTTTAGTTACTGCCCCCGCCCCCCGCTTCCTGTCACCATTTACTTCCAAAAAATGCATCTGCGCAACTACTTGTCGCCAACTTCAATCCGGCCGAGTTACGTTGATCCAACTGTAACTTGGCGCAAGATCATGTCGACTTTGATGAATTTTTGTCCTGTAGGACTGTAACTAGGCGCAGGATCGAGGAATCGGTCTTGTATGTAGATAACCCTAATCAGAATACTAATAAACACACTTGCACCAATGCTAGTTAATGTATGACATAAAGTATAAAATGAAATATGCCAATAGAGAACTCGGGTAGTTTATTTGAAGATTGATAGGCTAGCTCCTAGAAATCGACTCACGCACACATGGACACACGCATACACAGATCTCGGTCGAATCGTCAACGTTGAGAGTTGAGAGCTCTCTACGTGTGCGTTTATGCGTGCATCGATTTTTTGTTGAGCTGTGAGCCGACCTTCTGTATGTAATGTAGGTATCTATTCATGACAGAAGGTAACCTCATGAGGTTACCTGCATGTATGTAACACCAAAATACCAAGAGTACAGAAAGCACGCTCAAGATTGTATTAGTTGTCTCTTCATTCATATATTTTAGCAGGGTAACCATGATAATATATTTTGATATTCTTGTTATACTTAGGGTCTGTCTCACAATGTCCAGATAAAGTACAGATAAGCTATTTGTGACTTATTTGTCTGATAAACACCTCGCTAGCGTTTCACAATCATCAGGTAAGGTTAACCACAACATAAAGTCCTAGGTAACTTATTAGTCAGATTTCTATTCCGTGAGTCAGATCAAGTGGCAAATAGAACTGATATCTGATGTATAGTTAAGTTAATTGACAGCTGGCTGTCAGAAACAATTTTTATTTGTGATTCTTCTGATTGAAGTTGTAGTGTTTTTGCTGTAAATTATTAAAAAATAGACGTTTTTGGTATAATTGTATATTCTCGTAGTTTGATGAATTTTTTGGTCGCCTGACGGGTCGAACAGGGTCCCTGTTTGAAAATTTATAACATATGTTGAAATATTCTTTTAAAATTTTACCTTATAAGATAGCTACTCCATACCATTGAGGTATTAATGTACTACGTGTATGTACGTCAGTACATAATATCTCGATGCTATATACTTGTCTCAGGAATCATGCTATCAAGCCGTTGCATTGTCTTTTGCTGACTTTAAGGTATTATGCAACAAGCAGTTTCCTGAAGACTGTAGTGGATGAATTTATACGAGTGAGCAAAGCATCAGCTAGTCGTATTGTGAATAAGGTTTTACAAGCCATTGCTCGATTACGGCCACAGTTTGTAAAATTTCCAGCAAACACAAATCACAATTCAGCAAGAATTTTATCATATAGCCAAATTTCCAAGACTTGTAGGAGCGATTGATTGTGCCTATAAAATCTCCAGGTGGAAGCATTGCAAAAGATTACCGAAACAGAAAATTACAGTTTTCCTTCAACGTGCAAACATATTGGATATTGTGGCTACGTGGCCTGGCGCAACCCATGACCAAACCATCTTAAACAATTCTTTCATAAAACAAAGGCTAACAAATGGAGAATTTGGCTATGAAAATAATTTATATCTTCTAACTCCGTTGCAAAACCCCATCACACCAGCTGAACATGATACAATGAATCCCAGATAAGAAGTAGGAATGTTGTGGAGCGTACTTATGGTGTTTGGAAAAATCGTTTCCCTGTTTAATCAAAAAAAATTATATTGCTTTTGTCACGGGTTCAGTCTATAATAGTGGCATGTGCAGTATTGCACAATATAAGCACAGTAATCATGGCAAATTAAAATGCGAGATGAAAATTTTGGTTGCACCTTACAAGATGATGATGAATACTTGCCTCAAGAATATGAGGATCGACAAAACAGAAACAATTTACACATTAATACTGTGCGAAATCTATACTAATTTTATAAAGCGGAAGAGTTTGTTTGTTTGTTTAAACGCGCTAATCTCAGGAACTACTGGACCGTTTTGAAAAATTCTTTTTTTGTTAGATAGCCCATTTATCGAGGAAGGCTATAGGCTTTAACATCGCGCTACGACTAATAGGAGCGGAGTAACGACGAGAAACGTTACAAATGATTGATGAATTTGGAAAATAAAACATGTTATACTATTATTTAAATTGTATTCATTAGTACAATCATCATATTCATTATAATCGTTACCGCCAACATTTTCAATGCGTTGTTTTGTCTGCCTTCCGTTTCATACAAATTGTTATTATTTATAAAATTATTTTTAATTTCTAATTAGTTTAAATGGACAATGTACACAAATATAAAACAATAATCATAATAAAAACCATTTTCAAATCAATTACTACGTATAAAATAAATTTCAAGTTCGATTTCAACACAAACATTTTAACCAAGTTTTAGGTCTCGTAAAACGAAACGTATGAATGCAACAATGCCAGCTCGCTGTTAAGTAAACCTTTATTCTTGTATCTGCAGGATAATTACCCAAAGGTAATTATCCTGCAGATACAATTATGTGAAACACAATGTGAGTTATCAAAAAGATTTATCTTCCAGATAATTTATGTGTCGGGTAACAATTTAGCACTTTATCAGCACATTGTAAAAAACAGACCCTTAGTAATTAATGCCAGTGTGAGTTAAGAGATAATATAAAATTTAACTTTATTTTTATTCAAACTTTATTTTTTTTATATTTCTTGCACTCGCAGATCGCCGCCGCGGCACGGTCTTTTCGCTCGCTCGCCTCGTTTGCAGAAGCTCACAGTTCTAACCTTTTTTTTTTTTTTTTTTTTTTTATAGGCCGTAAAAAATGCCTAACGCACACCTCCAGCACCCGGGGCAGACGCTGGAGGTAGTGTGGGACCTGCCCCCACTAAAAAATCGGCCGTGTACCGTCGCGCCACCTGCGCGAACGGGCCGCCGGAATCTGCTACCATCATCCATACCATCGGCGGCCAATTCAGTGGCAGTGCCCGGCGCGGCGAGATGCCGGGCACTCCTACTCCGGCGGCGTCCTGGGGTACACTGCAGGACGCCGACGTCGCGGAAGGCTACCTAACCTAACCGATTAGATTTAGTGCAATAGGTAACGTTTTTTTTAAAGATAATTAGCAATGTGGGATTGTGTGTCTTTTAACCCCTCCAGCAAAAGGGTAGGTATAATGTGTTTGGCGTGTATGTATGTAAGTAACTATCCTTCCAATGCACTACATAATTATTTAAGTAGTCCGCTGTGTCTAGATTAACGATAAGAGGCCTTCTTAAAACTCTAAAACGGGATGCTACTATGCCGAATGCATTCTCTACTAGCCTTCTGGCTCTTGATAAACTGTAGTTATAAATGCGTTGTTCGTATGTGATATTTTTAAAAGGAAACGGCTTCATTAAATTTTTATTTAATGCAAATGCACTATCACCCAAAAATACATATGGTACAATTACATCAGTGCCCGGCAGTGCAGACGGTGAAGGCCAATTCAGGTCATTATTTATTAATTTCTCGTAAAATCTAGTACCTTTTAAAATTGCTGAATCTGACACGGACCCGTTAGTTCCTGTATTTATGTACATGAACTCATAATTGTTTTTTCAATCGCAACATGTTCTCAGTTACACGCCCCTTTTCTTCAAATTGTTTGGATATTTCTGTCCACTCATTTTCATTTGTTGGCATCTGTAAAATAATTATTTTAAAAGGTAATATTTATTTTCAGTATTCATCATCAGATGAAGAAAATAGGTCTGCAACTACTAGCAGCAGTAGTCAACAGAAAAGACGAAAAAAGTCTTTATTAAATAAACAAGAACATGTCCTTGCCTCTGTTGAAAACTTATTACACCAAAAAGACGAACAGTGGGAGGTATATGATCGGTCAATAGGTTTTCAACTAAAATATTGAAAAGAACGACAATTAATAATTGCACAAAAAATGATATCTACATCTACACTTCTACACTAGTATTATAAAGAGGAAAGATTTGTATTTTTGTATGTAACGAATAAACTCAAAAAGTACTTGACCGATTTTAATAATTCTTTTTTGTTGGATAGCCCATTTATCGAGGAAGGCTATAGGCTATATATCATCGCGCTACGACTAATAGGAGCGGAGCAGCGACGAGAGATGTTGCAAAAACGGGGAAAATTTACGCATACGAAGTTGCGCGGGACAGTTAGTCAGATATAATATTTTATGGCAAGCTGGGAAAACTTAATGAAAATACATTTGTCTGTCTAACTCCATCCAATGAATCATTTAACCAACGCCATAATCACTTTTGTTTTCCTTCTCCACCAATCACTTGTCCTCACCTCACCTTCACCGCACTTTTCTTCTCGATTAGTTAATCAAACATCACATTCATCACAAACATTTAGCCCTTTACCATCACCAAATCATCAATCACTTTCAAAGTCGCAAATTCGCTACCTCCAGCTATCTCCATCTCATCAATCATATTTAAACATTCAAATTCCCCTCAATATTCATCTAACCAACCATCACCAGTCGTCACCAAGTCACCAACCATCTCATTCATCATTAGACTACCAAGGAAACCTGACAGACTCTTTAGTACGGAAGCCGTTACAAGCAAGGTATCATACGTTGGAGATTGGCAATGTTGTAACAGTGGATAATGCTGAAGAATTTTTAAATGATCTTCCCGAAGAAAATAGTATCAATAGTAACTCTTCGACTAACATAACATCAGGTTCCGCAAATGTTTTAACAAATAACCTCATTTCTTAACCAAAAATAAAACTAAATATAAAAACCAAAATTAAAAACACCCCGAAAAGAAATGATCAATAAATTTATCAATATTTGTTTTTATTGTTTTTTTAGTGACAACCCTTGCTTATTTTTTGTGACGACTAGTCATAAAAAATAAGCACTCACTTTTAATTAATTTATTACAATTGTACTATGCAAGAGATAACCTTCTGTAATCTCGGTATTTTGGGGTACCATGGGGACATGACAGCCCTGGATTTTAACCTCACGTTTTTGTTATACGTTGGGTGTATGTCGGTGTGTGCGTAAGTGTGCGTATGTGTGATGTGTGTAGATGTCACACATCCATCCCCACATCCACACACACATTTACATGTGTGCATCTAGACAAACATCCACACGCATATCCACTTATACATCCACACATGTCCGAAAAAAAATAGTTATTTTGCCAATTTATTTAGTCTTGAATCTAAGAATACGTTTTTTATCAATGATGATAATCCATACTTCCCGTAATACTATTATAAAGAGGAAAGATTTGTTTTTGTATGTAACGAAATACTCAAAAACTACTGGTCCGATTTCAATAATTCTTTTACATAAAGAAAGCTGCATTATCGAGAAGTAACATAGGTTATATTTTATTTAAAAAAAATAGAGATCCATACGAAAACTGCGTTTATAGTGGGGAAAAGTCCGTGCGAAGCCGTAACAGGCCGCTAGTTGATAATAAAGGACTTCTTAGATTACGAGTAAGTAGTAGATGTAACGTATCATTATTTTTCAGAATCACAGATGTTGTTGTCAAATTCCTAAACATATTAAAAAGTCAGAGTAGGTATAGTTTAAATACCCTAAAGTATGAAATACCTACTTTCTAACAATTATTTGGCCACCCTACACGAAAGCGCGCGATCAAATGTACGTCAAATAGGGCTGCACATGTATCTAGAAGCGCGCGGCTAACGCCTGATGCGCGTTTGTCAAAAAGTGCGCGTTTATAAATGTGTACACCTCTGATAGATCTCTATTAATAAAAAGGCTCATCTAAATGGGGCGGATTCTTGCGGCCGCTGCGCGGTGACCACGTGCTGGCCGCGTACTTGCATCACTCACAATCAAATTTAAGCTTTATTGACTAGGGCATTAAATTCAAATTCTTAACAATTAGGTACCTGACAGCGCGGCGACCGCGTGCTGGCCGCGTACTTGTATTCACTCACATGCAAATTTAAGTTTTACTTACAGTACTCCAAAAGTAATAATGCGCATAGAAATCTTCGGAAATCTTCGTCATTGTTCGGCAACGGTCGTATTACCCGAGCGTCGAAAGACGATATTTATATAGAGTGGTTAAGAGCAATTTCTCTATGCCTAATTTTATATATTATGTGTTTTGTGCTAAAACAGATTTGATTTACCTGTAACGAAATTTGATTCGATAATTCCATGTAAGTAAATAGCGAAAACGCTACAATCATTGTTGGAGTGATTAGTTTTCAAGTGTCTTACCGAAGTTGGTGTAATTATGGAGGAAAAGGTTTAAATAACATAAGGTTTTATTAGAAGGAGAAAAAAACGTTTTCAAATAGAGGTTTACATAAAATATAATCAAAATCTCAGTTCAAATTTGTTTACAGCACTAATCATTCCAGAAAAATAATACAATTATAAAAAAATTAATCAGAATCGAGGAAGACCTCTATTCCCGACATCGCAGATTCATCAGAAGTTTCATTATGCTCTTGTTCATTTACACTTTCCTCACTGCTATCACCTGTGTAAATAATCAGTTTATCGGAATAACTATCGATTCTTGGCTCAAATTTTCTATATTCATCTTCGCATTGAACCGCATGATCAGAAACTTTTTTCCATTCTTCTGGTCCTATTTTATTGATTTTTTCTAATATAGCATCTTTAACTGACGTCACAGTCATTGCAATATTTCTCTTGGCCACGTGTTGCTTTATTTGGGACCAAATATTTTCAATAGGGTTAAAATCGGGATGATATGGTGGCAATCGTATAATTTTATGCCCATGTTCCTCCATTATACGGTCAATGGCAAATTCTGTGTAATTTTCTTTGTATCTTTGTATAATTTTATACAAATCGGGTTTCAGTTTCTTTGGGTCATGCGGAATGTTGTGTTGTTGTAACCAAGCTGTCATTTGTGGTTTAGATGTGTTTGAGTTTGGTGGTTTCACAGACAGCTTATTATGATATGGGGCGTTGTCTATTACCAACACACTATTAGGAGGCAAGTTGGGAATCAATTGATTGCGTAGCCAAGTTTGATAACGTTCCGCGTTTATTTCTTTATGATAGTCACCTTCTGAGTCGACACATTTATGTAACATTAGAGCCCCTGGGACGAAGCCTTTTTCATTGCCTGCGTGTACAATAATTATTCGCTCTCCTTTGGAAATGGGTTGTTTGATACCTTTTTTGTTGCTATCTTGCCAAGTTTTACCCTTAGTATGTGATGTGTGCACATACGACTCGTCCATAAATACTATGTTTCTACCAGAACTCCTCAGCTGTTGTATTTCTCTGAGATATTTGATCCTTTTTAGGCGTATATCATGTTTTTCCATAAGTAATTGTCTGTTATTATCAGTTTTCAGAAACCTAAACCCCATGTCTTTCAAGATCAACCTTAAAGTCTCGGCACAGCCTTTGAAATTAATAGCTTCGATCAACTTTATTCTTAAATTATTTACAGTTGGGAGTTCTTTCAGCGTCAATTGAAAATTGTATATCATATTACGAATAACACAGTAGTCGAAATCATCAAGTACCAGCCGAAATCTACTTTTAGGTCTTCCTTTTTTCGGTGTAGAAAATTTCTTTGATTGATTATGTTTTTTTTCGTTTAAGATATTACTCAAAGTTCGTCGCGAAATTCCTGTAGCTTTTGTAACACGGTCTTGAATTTTTTTAAAATAACCATCATGGTCTCTGTTGAAAACATTGGCTTCATTTAAGAAATAAAGGTACACATTAAATACCATTTGCCGTGCTTGTGAATTAAGCGGTTTTCCACGTTTAAATTTATCCATTTTGGAAGAATTCGTCTGAAAGAAAATGGCATGGGCAGAGTTAGGTATATATTTTTTATGCATGTTTATCTATTTATTTAATTTAAATAAATCTCATTTTTTAAATGTTTTTCTAGTACTTAATATGTATTTAATGTAGGTATTTTATTTTTTTAATATTAAAAAAACGTGAAATATGTTATTTATTTTCCTTTTTTCAAAATATACTATTTAAATCTGAATAAGCTAATTAATGTTGAAATTATATTTACCAAGAAGGGTGTGTAATAGCAGCTCTATATATTTCCACAAATAGAGAACACGTGCAGTCACTACCAATATATAAAGACGACTGACAGACATTTCGCTGACCGGCGACAGCTGCCGAACGCCCGATTTGTTTTCGATTGTGCACACATGATATTGACTCCTATCTCTTTTAAACAAGGTGCAAAATGCAAATGCCTTGTTTAGGGCTCTTACGATTCCATGATTCGAGTGTTTCCGGGAATACGACAATTAGCGAAGATCTGCATGTGCATTATTAATTTGGGAGTACTGTACAAGGTAATAAGATTTAAATTCTTCGAAATTATCAGACAGCGCAGCGACCGTTCGACACCATGCAGCCGCCGTGTATTTACCGCGCTGCCGCCGCGCGGACCGTTAATTGCAAAGAATTTGAATCTTATAGCCTGGTCCATAAAACTTAAATTTGCTTGTGAATATTCGCTGCCAACACTGTCTCCGCGCGGTGGCCGCATGAACTTTTTCGCCTCGTCTAAACGCAGCCTTATTCTCGAAACGCGCATTACCAGGCGCGCGCTTCAAAACACACGTATGAACACAGCACGTACACAGTGCAAAAAATCCAACGTGTGAAAAAAAATATTCAAGGTCAAATGGTGCAAAAATTGGTTTTTGAGTTTTCCAGCTAAACGGTAAGTTTTATCATAGAAATAGGTGGGACAAAAATAATTCACCATGCAATTATCTGTTATGTATATATGTTGTAAAGTTTGTGAAAAAAAACTAAGTACATTTTTTATGTTAAAGTTCGAGTCAAGATTCAAGACGCAAAAAGAGACTGAAGAAAATAGGCTTAGATTTAGGAATTAGCATAAGTCTAGTTAGTTTCAGTAGACTTAGAATAATTTAAGGAAAAAGGTTAATACGGGGAACCTATGCCCAAATTTGTATCGACTTTACCAAATGTAAAACACTTACAAAATTTACAAAATTAATTTCTAACACTTAGAAAAATTTCGAAAAAATAAATTATTGTCTCTAACATTTTGGACAAAATTTAGGACTAAGAATATTTTCAATAGTTCGGTTAATTTGGAAAAATGGAAAATGATAAAAGATTGCTAATTGATAAGGCTCATACTAACTTTAAAAAATCACCGAAAGAGAGGATAACAAAATCTTATTTGGAAACCAGATTAGAGTCTCTTGAGGTATCCTGAAAAGGGTTTATGTCCACTCATACCAGCATTGTACAAAATGTGACAGATGCTCAGCGAGCAAATGATCAATATTTTAAAAGTGAGGTGTATGAGGACACAGAAGAACTGTATATAATGTACAAAACCCAATTAAAGGAAATTTTAGAGCAATTTACAAATTCTAAGCCCGAGCAAAAGGTTCAGAAGAGCATAAAATCTGACAATGCAGTAAAATTACCTAAAATTTATATTGATAAGTTCTCTGGAAATTATTCCGAATGGCCCACTTTCAAAGATTTGTTTACTTCTCTAGTGCATAATAATTGTAGTTTAGATGACGTACAAAAAATGCACTACTTGAAAGGTTTATTGTCGGGCGAGGCAGAACAATTGGTCCGCCATATACCAATTACTTCAAACAACTTTAAAGAATGTTGGTTGTTAAATCGATTCAATAATAAAAGATTTTTATCAAATTGTTTAATTAAGCGTTTTATGACCCAATCTAATGTGACAGAAGGTTCCAGCAGCATAAAAGGTTTATTAGATACGACCATGGAATGTTTGAATGGGTTAAAAAACCTCGGCATTGACATTAGAACATGGGATATCATTGTAATTTACATTGTCGGATCTAAACTGGACCTCGAGTCCCGTAAATAATGGGAAACTAAAGTTTGTGCTAAGGAAGAACTACCATCATTTACAGAATTTAAAGAGTTTTTAGAAACTAGATTTCGTGCATTAGAATTTTTGAATGAATCTTTTATAAATAATCCAAATGTTAATTTTAAACCAAATGTTAATTTTAAACCAAATGTTCATCATGTTGTCAATTCAGACAATAATGCTAGTTTTAATATTTTGTGTTCATTTTGTGGAGAAACTCACAAAATTGCAAATTGTAAACAATTTGCAAAGGAAACGTACGAAGCTCGTCACAACTTTGTGCGAGAACCAGGCGCTTATGTTTCAATTGTTTGAGTCCAAATCACTCTATAAGGTTCTGCCGTCAAACGTCGTCGTGTCGTACTGGGTGGCGCAAAAGTAAAGACCCTATTTGGTTCAGCTATAACATTTTTTCTAAATTAGAAAACTAGATTTAGATTTTTTTAAATGTATATTTGTGCCATTAAATTTCGTACCATTAGGATTTAAAGATGATGTCTTTTAAATGGTGACCTCCAGAGTTGATACACATTTGAGCCCTATTTATGGCATTTTGCATAACTTGCCGTAACACTTCCTGCGATATGTTCGTTATTTCTTGACGAATGTTTTCTTTTAGAGCTGCGAGAGTCTGTGGCTTGTTCACATACACCCGAGATTTCAAAAAACCCCAAAGAAAGAAGTTTGGACTGGTCAGATCGGGTGATCTTGCAGGCCAAGGCAAATCGCCAAAACGAGAGATAACTCGGCCTGGAAAAGCGTCCCTCACTAAGTCCATAGTGTCGCGCGCTGTGTGTGCCGTAGCGCCGTCTTGTTGAAACCAGATGTGCTCCAGCCCCAATTCGTCCAAACTGGGTATCAAAAACTCACGTTACATGGTTCTGTAGCGTTCTCCAGTGACAGTTATCGCATTGCCTCCAGCGTCTTCGAAAAAATAGGGTCCGATCACTCTGTCAACACAGATGCCACACCATACAGTAACTTTTAGTGGGTGTAGAGGTGTTTCTTGAATAATGCGCGGATTATCAGTGCCCCAGAACCGAGTATTCTGCTTATTGACATGCCCTGAGAGATGGAAATGCGCTTCGTCACTCATAACCAATTTTGAAGGAAAATCATCCTCTTCAAGGTTGAGGTTTATGACGCGCTGGCAGTAATCTAGACGAGCTCGGTGGTCAGCAGGCAGCAGCTGATGAGTCATTTGAGTTTTATATGGGAACATCTTTAAGTCTTTCACCAAAATACGCTGCAGGGTCCGTCTGGAAATGCCCAATTGCGTGGCACGTCGCCTCGTTGATGTTTCTGGACACTCTTCCACATCTTCGCGCACAGCATCGATATTTTCAGCTGAACGGCCTGTTCTTGGTCTCCCAGACTTAGGTCTATCCAATGTTGAGCCAGTTGCTTCAAGGCGTGTGGCAAAGCGTCGAATTGTGCGACCAATCGGTGCCGGACGGTGGGGAAATCGTCGACGAAATTCACGTTGTGTTCTTATCACTGATGAATTATTCCGTAAGAACATTGACACAATTATTCCACGTTCTTGGGGAGTAAAACGGTTCATGTTTATTTTCAGTGTATTTTACATTTGTTCACTACACAATTTTCAACAACAGAATGACAGAAAATGTCATATAAAAAAAAAAAAAAGTATTTTCTTTAGTGCCACTACTTTTGCGCCACCCAGTATATGCAAACGAAGGCACCACTCGTTATTGCACCACAAATCAGCTATTAATTCAACCACTTGTAATAGTAATGTTAACACAGTGGCTGAAGTTAAGTTCAGGCATCGTCATCAGCAGGCGAACCATCATCAAGCACAACTAATGTGGTTTCACATTTTTCAGCGGGATCAATACCCAGTCAAGTTTTGTTGGCCACGGCGCTTGTCGAAGCAAAGACAAGATCAGGCTGTACACAATCACTGCGGGCGCTATTGGATCAAGGATCGCAGGCATCATTCATAGCGGAGTCAGCAGTTCAATTACTTGGCCTTACTAAGACACCGATTAAGTCGGTTATATCAGGGATAGGCGGTGAGAAGAGCACTCCGGTCGCCAAGTTTAAAGTTACAGTAAATATTCACTCACGTCTTAATCCCAACTTTAGAATTGAAGTACAGGCGTTTGTGCTGGGTACCATAACGACATTGTTACCTTCTGAGAAAGTAACTTATTTCAACTGGCCAGAATTAATGTCCATAACTCTAGCTGATCCTGATTTTCACACGCCAAATAAAATTGATATTTTACTTGGTGCTGATGTATATGTAAAAATTCTCAAAGAAGGTTTGATACAGAGTCGATCAGACACACCTGTGGCTCAGAACACTGAATTTGGCTGGATTCTTTCGGGTCAAGTTCCAACGAATAGCAGTTCAATTTGTTGTCACCACGTTATTAAAAGTAACTTTGAGCAGCCTGATGACAACGCACTATTGCGACAATTCTGGGAGATTGAAACATGTATTCCTGAAAGTAAAATTCTTTCTATTCATGAACAGCGTTGTGAAGAGATATTTAATCGGACTACTTACCGTGATGAAGAAGGCAGATATGTCGTTAACCTTCCTTTTCAGGATGAAAATCCTCAATTTCAATACGGAAACTCCAGAGCTCTTGCATTAAAAAGATTTGAGTTTCTGGAAAACAAATTTAAGAAATATCCCGAACTAAATGCTAAATATGCTGATGTCATTCAAGAGTATTATAGCCTTGGTCATATGGAGCAATTACTCGGTGATGAACTCAAAAAGGATAAAGCAGTCTACTTGCCGCATCACGCTGTAGTACGTGAGGATAGAACTACAACCAAGGTTCGGATTGTAATTGATGCATCGATGAAGGGATTAAATGGAGTGGCCCTGAATGATGATCTCATGATCGGTCCCAGATTACAGCCACCGTTACGTCACATCATTATGAGATGGAGAATGCATCCCATAAGTCTCTGTGCTGATATAGTGAAAATGTATAGACACGTGAAAGTATCTCCTGAACACACAGATTTTTAGCGAGTAATATGGCGTGACAATCCAAAATCGGAAATAAAAGGAATTAATGGGAGCAGATCTGCTTTTAAAGATATTAGTAGAAGTAGCAGAAGTAATGGAAATTCCACTCTCACGTATGAAGAGATGGCCACACTATTGACTGAAATTGAGGCTTGTCTTAATTCCAGGCCATTATCAATGATGTCTGAAGATCTCAACGATCCTACCCCTTTGACACCAGGCCATTTTTTTAATTGGGAAATCGCTGATAGCGGTACCAGATCGGAATTTTGAAAGGGCAAATATTAGTAGTTTGAGACGTTGGCAGCTAACTCAACGTATGTTGCAGGATTTTTGGCGACGATGGTCAAATGAGTATCTAACGCATTTGTTACAGCGCTACAAATGGACACAGCACCTTATAGAACCTGATATTCGAGATGTAGTGTTGGTCAAAGAAGATAATTTACCTCCTGCCCGTTGGCTTTTGGGTAAGGTAATGGAAAAGCATCCTGGTTCGGATAAAGTCACACGGGTAGTTACCCTCAAATGTTACGTGACTTTGTATATTGCCAGTAATAAAGTAAGGTTATTTATTTATAGATTGTTAGGAGATTAGAGAGTTTTGTTTACAGTCCATTGGTGTTAGTAGTTATTAAGGTTTATATTGTATTTTTTTGTAGCCTGACCTCATGGTGGGCGGTTCTTTTCTGTAAAGAACAAAGTATGTTCTTGGTGGGCGGAATGTTGAAAGTAATTTAAATTTGTTCGGAAAAATGTTTTCTTTTTGTAATAATAGATGTCACTGTGCCATACCGCTGAATCGCGATATGGTTTCGTTACAAGCGATGGTATAAAAGCCAACCAATTATTTTTGTAAGTTGAACACTTTATACCGTACTATTTCATAGTAGAAAGAATAAATCCATAGTCTGAAAAGTGGAGTGTTTCATTCACGGGCCAATGGAGGATGTACACACTTTTTTTCCTAAGAATCACCATTTCGGAGATATAGCGATGCAAAATTTTGAAAAAGTTGTATTCTTCATAATATTTATGTCAATTACCGTTATATACGTTACAGAACGATAATATAAGTAAAAATATTAGTTTTCGTGGTGTGTACATACATATTATACAATTGTAAGAATATAAACTCGAAAAAAAACCCAGTCCCTCATTTTATATGACCGTACGGCCTTGAGCAACATCTGTCTGCTATTCAATTGTCCGCGTGGCGACTCTCGTATACCTGCTCGTTTTTCAAGGGCCTAGTTAGATAGAATAGTATTAGTCTCAAGCATTTCTTCGTAGTAAGAACACGTAGTTATTGCTTATATTTCCAAATAAAATTTGTGCAGTTTTGTGTTTGTAATAGAAATGTCGCAATTGTGCTTTATTCGTAATAAACATTTGGCCGAAAGCGAAACAGTTACTGTTGATCGTGGCTTAAAGACGTTAATTAATGCAAGTATTGAAAGAGATAAGTTTAGATACTTTTCTTTTGCAAAAAATACGCATAAAAAAAAACAAGTGCAATTAGCTTGTCTTACTCCAATCTCTGCTTCAAGTTCAAGTATGGCTCGGTAATAAACTAAACCCAGAAGACTGGGGTTGGAAGTTAATTGACAATATATTGGAACCAGTTCAGACTTTACTGGGATCCTGCACCGGAAAAACTCCTCAATTATTTTTTTTGCAATTGCAAAACGGGGTGTAATGCTAAATGCGGTTGTAAAAAAGGTGGGTTGTTTTGTTCATTAGCATGTATCAGTTGTCGAGGCCAATCGTGCACCAATGTTCAATCGCCAGTAGAAGAGGATTCTTACGATATAGGCGAGGAGACATCTGATGCATCGCTCTTTGAACAATTTATTTGTACCCAGCAGGAAGAAGAAGAGCAAGACAGTATGGATTATGTTCCATTAAAAAAGTATCAATCAGACGAATTTTTTTTTTTACTTACACCGCTCTTGTCATTTACAATATTACCATTTTCAATTTAATACAATGTGACAATAGCTTTTTAACTCAACATAACCACAATAGATCGTGGAATAGGCCTACCGGGGAAACCACGTAAAAAAAAACGCGCCATGTACACTACCTAACAGGTGTACAGTAACACAACTTTTTCAACATTTTGCATCGCTATATCTCCGAAATGGTGATTCTTAGGAAAAAAAGTGTATGAAGAATTTTATACACAATTGCATGATGAATAATTTTTGTCTCACCTATTTTTAAGATAAAACTTACCGTTTAGCTGGAAAACTCTAAAAACCGATTTTTGCAACATTTGACCTTGTATAATTTTTTTCCACACGTATCCAACGTGTGGAAAAAATAATATCGATATTTGACAAATTGTGTGTAATAACATTCATGCCAATTTTTAGCTGGGTGCGAATTAATGTAACCTTAAATGTCTATTTTGACCGGACTAAAAGTAATTAAGGGGCTAACACGCGCCAAACGCGTCTTTTTAACTCGAAATGCTGAAGAACCTACGGATTATACTATCCTCTATTCCTGTTCATCTCAATTAAACACAATTTTAAATTACTTGCTACATATTGAATAAAAAAACATTTTATGAACGTCTTTTTATTCCAATAGAATGCAATGCCGTGTCAAGGAAGAATGCGTCAATAAATATATTTACACCATCGGATAGGAAATTAAAAAATATGCAAAATGGTCTTTATCAAATATTTTTAGAACCAATATTGAGACTGTTTAGTGATATTTTAAAGAAACACACCCGCTAGGCCCTTGGCGGGGGACGAGTCAGTCTGCCCCGGCAGCTCGTAACGGACGGACCTACGCTTCCGTTCCGTTTTTTTTTTTCTTTTTTTTCCATTTTGTACATATATTATCAATTAAACATGTAGTAAATAGACAAGGACAATAAAAAAATATATATTTTAAAGTCATTTCATTAGTTTTTAGTGACTTTATGAATAATGTAAATATTTGCAACATTCAAAGATTGTGTGTGGACATGGGTACAATCTTTGATCTCAAGATGGGACTATGGAAGGTATCACGTTAGGCGTGAAAAAACTTAAAAACTTTTATTTATCTGTCCTCTCTCTGTCTGTCTGTCATCAAATCTTGCAAGTTAAATTTAACTTACTTTCCGGTTTACGGTTGAGTTGAAAGTTTGCATACTAATGTAAGTCTGATGTCAACACAACAATATGGTACCAATGGGCTGATCTGATGATGGAGTCAGTAGGTGTATAATGGAACTCCTCAACGGCGAACAGCACAGGCACCAAATTTTGTAAATGGACATAATTGTTTTAGTCTGTTATAAAACCCATCATGAGATGGCGGCTAAACTTAGGGTTGACACCTGGCGAGAGAACTCTCCAACGATGAACAGCACAGACACGATATTTTGTATTATGTTTTTATTTATATAACCCGTTCTGAAGCGGCTGCTTTATTATTATTAAACTTTTTTTTAAATATACTTGTTCAGAGCTATCTTGTTCGTAGGTACTTATTATTATTATTCTTTGGAACTTGCTAGTAACTCCTAATAAGTACCTACTAGCGAGTTTACTATTGTAATTATTATTACATTAAAATATTTTTCTAAAAAAAATTAATTGAACAAAACAGCACTAAAAAGCTAATAATGACATTATAAGTATCAACATATTTGACTTGGTATTAATATAATAATAATAATAGAAAATTAAAAAAAAAAATAATTTTGGAAATAATGGCTACCAAAGTTCCATAAATTATGCCCCCTACCCCCTCTTATCTTTTGAACCGTATGACCACTAAAATAGAACCGGCAAGAAGTCGTCGCAAAAAAATGGGAATCTTAATCATACGATGCCCTGACTGAAGCAGGCAAAGAAGAAAAGGCTATTGCCGAGGGAAGAGTAACAAAAGATGGCGTGCCCCTTATTGATGTGATTGTGGACGGTTGTTGGAGTAAACGTTCCTACAAAAAGAATTACTCTGCACTTTCTGCGATAATTGTCAGAAAAACAAAAAAAGTTTTACATCTTGGTGTAAAAAATAAATACTGCAGTATATGTGCGCAAACTCAAATAAAAAACATCGACGCCAAAGAACATCAATGAAAATATTGTCCGCTGCAAAATAAACAAATTATTTTTACGAGGCTTAACTTGCATATTAAGCATCTTGAAAAAGATACGTGTAATAAGTGTGACTTTTTTGAAAGTCAAATACTTTACATGTCGTCGGAACAAGATAGAGCCGACATTAAACAGAAGCAGGTAGCACATCAAGAAATCGCAAAATCGCTACAAAACCAATTGAGAACTGACATAAAGCTGGCTAAAGATGATCCCTCTGTTAAAACTGACTTTCGTCTCAACAAAAAAAAACGTTGCCTTTACCGCGTAAACCCACAAATATAGTCTTTTAAAAAAGACAACTCTGGGTATACAATTTAGGTTTAGGTACATACTGGGAGCAATGATGAAGCTCACTGCAATGCGTGGGTAGAAGGAGAAGCTTGCAGAGGTGCTCAGGAGGTGGGGTCTTTTCTCATCAAACATATCACAGAAAGGCTTGATGGCAACGTAAAAAATCTGATTTTATGGAGCGATTCGTGTGGTGGCCACACCATTAAACCGCAACATTAAATTAAAATTAATGTTGAAAGCCACGTTAAATGACTATCCAATTTTAGATAAAATCAATATATGTATATATAATTTTTTAAATCGAGGCTAACATAGCTTTCTCCTAAATTATTCAGATTTTAGAGACATAGAATATGCCTTGAAACGACAACAGAGGCTCTATACACCAGATGATTATATTCAGGTTATGAAAACTTTAAAAAAAAACAAAACCAATACATGTACCATTGACGTATAGACCTGAACCAGGCCATCCCTTTTAATTAAAAAGTAAATATAGACTGCAAAGCGTGAAAAAGAGAAACACTTGTGCGGTCTTTGACAGTTTGTAGTGATAATTCTTACCTCTTATGTATATATTCTTGTAGTGTTATTCCATTAGTTATATATTTCGCCATTTTAACATTATTGTCTCCATTATTATCTCAATTATTTAAAATCAAAGTTGTCATGTCGACAAATATTTTCATGGTTTCTAAGACAACAGATAAGCATGGAGTTCTTTGTATAGTATACAGGGTGTCCGGTAAACAATGGATAAACTGGCAGTGGCATATAGCAGCCCTTATGACCTTTCCAGAAAAAAAAAATATATATCCTAAGTAGTATCTAAAATATGACCTTTTTTAAAAAAAAAATTTGTTTCTTACTAACATTTAAACTTTCGCGATCGTTTTTTTTTTTTTTTTTTTTTTTTTTTTTTTTTGTGGGTAGTCGAGGTGTCTACACATAATAAAAGAGCTCTGCAGTATTTTAAATAATTAAATATATTAAAACATATATAAATGTTACTTGAACATTAAGTCTTAACTATCCTCTTTTGCACAACTATTTTTTTTTAACATTTCTCCTTCTTCTATCACAAAACTGCACAATCACTACACCATCTGTCATCATGGACCTCTACACAAAATTGTTCAAGCATATGGACGAACTATCATCAACATTCACAACAAGAATGACCCAATATGAGGAGGACCTAAAGAATGCCAGCAGTGAACCGGCTGTCCATAAGAGTATAGCAAGTTTATCCCGGGAGTTCACAGACTTTAAATGCCTCATTTGGAAGACTTTGAGTGCGCTGAGGTCTCAAATGGAGTTGCTGGTGGTAGGACTGGATCGGCATGAAATGGCATCCCGTGGCAAGGTTCTTCTGCTTCATGGTCTGTGACCTATGAAATCTAGTCCTATAAATGCATTGCAAAATGAATGTAATGAACCCCCACTCAATCTTAGACGCCAGATTCTACCAGATCGTCTGTTTTTCCGTGTTTTGCAATTAGCAAAAAACCCATTAGTCTCAAAACTACAAGCTCTTTCAGAGGTAATCAAATCTTCTAACTACTGGAATAACAAACAACTTCCCTGTTTCATGTTTCATGCACCAACTCATAGATCTTTATACCTTGAATTGTTTAATTGTAAATATTGTGCCCTAACACATGCCCACTGTAAGATATTTTGTAAATATTGACAAACAAAATGTCAATAATTATTTTGACTCCATTGTGCAGGAAAAATGGCCTGGGTTTCATCATATTTATACTGATGCATCAAAGCGGGACACCAATGACTTTGTAGGAGTAGGAGTTTATTATGTCCAATATAATATTGTTGAGAAGATAAAATGTCATAAACCTTGGTTTGCTGTTATAAAACTCGACAAAATTGTTACTTCAATTTTAATAAGAATGCGGCTTGGACATACCACCTGTCCGGCTCACCTTGCTAGGTTTCATATAATAGATAGCCCGCAGTGTGAATGTGGTGATGACTTTGGAGATCGGTCATTTTTCTTCTCCTGCTCGAAATATGACCGATCTTCCTTCATAAATGACCTAATATTCATCCGTATTCCTTTTCCAACTTCTGTCAAATGTCTTTTTTATTCCTCTAACTCTTCTGCATATAATATTATTTCTAATTATATTCATTGTAATAAATTAAGATTGTAAATGTGTAGTAAAAGTAGTGGGTATTTCTGTATGTTTATTGTTTGTACCTTTATCCTAATATTATTCTATTGTCATAATGTCTCGTCATACTCTCTTGATCCATTTCCCAAATTCCGATTATAAAATTCATTTATATGTGATTCATTTCCCTAACTTTTATAAACTCCTAGCTATAATACTCTATCCGATACTACAACGAAACAAGCTTTCATAGAGAAATTAATTAATACGGTCTACGTTTTACAAGCTTTCAAGCAAATCAAAACATTGAAATGTTACAACATTTTAAAGAAAATAAAACTTGAAATTGGCAGATGCACGGAACGTGCGAACTATGGTTCTCCTGGAGCAAATGAACGAATGGAGGACAGGAAAAAAAAAGTTTTCTTTGCCTGTGTTACAGTACAATATCTTTGTGCTGTATCTACAATCTCTACAATCTACATCACAATCTTATGTTCCTTATCGCACGTTCAGTATCTATTAAATGTTTTTACTATCTGTTATCAACACGAAGTCGTTAGTATATAAGATGCACCTTTAGATAATTATAACCAGACTATACTACATCTTTTGTCTCATTTATACCTAATCATATACTGCCAAGAAGTTTGGCAAATTGGTGACCCCGACGAACGAATACGCAGCAAGAAACATGGCACAATCACCGTGCAAGGCGAACATAAATCAGCAAGGAACACTTGAAGTAGCTGCTGGCACCTCGGTTTTATCCCGCATTCCGGAATTTTGGAAAGACCAACCAAGATTATGGTTCACGCAACTAGAAGCCATATTAGCACCACAGAAGCAAGGAGACGAATACAAATACTATACAGTAATAGCAAAATTATCCAAGGAAGAAATACTACAGGTTAGTGACCTAATCACTTCACCACCGACTACAGATAAATACAAAAACATCAAGGAACGTTTAATTGATTGTTACGAAGAAACAGAACAGCGACAGTTTCAAAAATTAATATCAGAGACAGAACTCGGTGATCAAAAACCTTCGCAGTTATTACGTCAAATGCGAGTCCTCGGGAGAGGAAAAATCAGTGACGAAACAATTAAACTACTATGGTTCAGGCTTTTACCAACATCAGTTACTACGGTTCTAGCAGTTACGGAAGACATGGAAATTGACAAACTGAGCCAAATTGCAGACAAAATAATAATGAATTCAAAAGTAACCGAAATATCAGCTGTTAGCAACGACACTTCAAACGACAACAATACAGCATGCATTTTAGCCCAGCTAGCAAAATTACAGATAGATATTGACGCAATTCAGCAAGGTCAATATGGCTATCGACCCAACACGCACAATCATTTCAAGAAACGTCAACAATTCCCGATTATGAGGCCGAGAACAAACTATAGAGGAGCAAATCAATTTTGTTACTACCACGAAAGATTCGGAAAATATGCAAAGAACTGCATTAAACCATGCGGTTGGAAACCAATGACTTACGTACGGAACCAGGGAAACGAATAAGAGCACAGACAACGGCGAAACTCTGTGCAATCCACCCATCCAATCGCCTCACCATTACCGACCGAAAAAGTGGTATGAAGTTTTTGATTGACACGGGCGCAAATATTTCAGTCATTAGCAAGCAACAGAGACATTCAATTTTACAAAATGAACAATACACACTATACGCTGCAAATGGGACTAAAATTAGGACTTACGGCGAGAAGACGCTTACCTTGAATTTAGGACTACAACGATGTTATAAATGGAATTTTGTAATCGCCGATGTTACACAACCAATAATTGGAGCAGATTTTCTAGAGCACTATAAACTATTAGTCGACATAGCAGGTCGCAAACTTATCGACAAAGTTACAGAGCTGACAACGCATGTAATTTCGGAAAAAGCGACACAACAAACAATTCGTACTATCGCAGTGGGAACGAATCCACGTATTACGCAACTTTTAAACAAATACGAAGACATCACGAAAGAGTCCTCTCTCCGCAATGCGCCCAAACATAAGATTGAACATCACATTATCACTACAGGACCACCCGTCGCAGCTCGGGCAAGACCATTACCTCCAGAAAAATACGACATAGCCAAAAAGGAATTTCAAAATATGATAGAACTCGGAATTTGCCGACCGTCAGATAGCCCATGGGCAAGCCCATTACATATGGTAAAAAAGAAAAATGGCGAGTGGAGGCCGTGCGGAGACTATCGAATGCTCAATAGCACGACAGTACCGGACAAATACCCACTACCAAGATTAACTGACTTTACATACATATTAGAAAATAAGAAGATACTAAGCAAGATAGATATACGTAAAGCATACCATTGTATTCCTGTTAAAGATATAGAAAAAACAGCCATCATCACACCTTTTGGACTTTTTGAGTACTTAAGAATGCCTTTCGGATTACGCAATGCGGCACAAACATTTCAACGATTCATGGATTCCTTATTTAGAGATTTAAACTACGTATTTATATTTGTAGACGACTGTCTCATTGCATCGGACAACGAAGATTTGCATTATCAGCATTTAGAAACGGTTTTCAAACGTTTACACGAGAATGGAATAACCATTAATCACGAAAAATGCGAATTTCTCAGAAGGGAAATAGATTTCTTAGGTTATCATATAACGAGCCAAGGAATACACCCTACCGAAGAAAATTACAAAGCAATCATGGAATTTCCCAAACCGAAAACAATTCAAGAATTAAGAAGATTTTTGGGCATGGTCAATTTCTACAGAAGTAATATTCCACGCGCAGCGGAAAATCAAAGAATTTTAAACGAATATCTACATGGTTCAAAAAAGAACGATAATTCACCTGTTCCTTGGACAACGGAAGCAGACAAAGCTTACGAAAAATGCAAGGAAAGCATGAAAAACGCAGTGTTAACAGCGCATCCTTCCCGCAACGCATCACTAGCGCTCATGACCGACGCTAGTGCTACTTGCGTTGGTGGAGTTTTACAACAAAAATCCGGACGCAATTGGGAACCATTAGGATTTTTTTCACAAAAATTGAGCGAAACTCAACAAAAATATTCTACGTTTGACAGAGAGCTGTTAGGAATATACATGGCCGTCAAACATTTTCACAGATTAATCGAGGGAAGAGAATTTACAATATTTACGGATCACCGACCTTTGACATACGCATTCTCCCAAAAACCATCATCAAACGATACACCGCGACGGGTCCGGCAGTTAGATTTCATTTCACAATACAGTACCAACATTCAACACATAAGCGGACGCGACAATATTACCGCCGATGCCTTATCTCGAATAGAGGAAATATACGTGCCATCACCTATCGATTACGCTGAATTGGAAAAATGTCAATCAACAGATAATGAACTAAGTAAATTACATGACAATAAAAGATTAAAATTCAAAAATATTACGCTTCCGGGTTCCACAATAAACATCACCTGCGACACATCTACTGGAAAAAGCCGCCCCTACTTACCAAAGCATTTTCGCAAACAAATTTTCGATACCATTCATGGTATGAGCCATCCAGGAAAAAGAACTACGAGAAAAATGATAACCCAAAGGTATTTATGGCCGTATATGAACAAAGATATCAATAATTGGTGTAGATCATGTATAGCCTGCCAAAAATCAAAAATACAACGACATACGATATCACCTCCTGGTACATTTATGACAGCGCAACGTTTTGAACATTTACATATTGACATCGTCGGACCACTTCCGATTTCACAAGGGAAGAGATATTTAATCACAATCATAGATCGTTGTACGTCATGGCCCGAAATATTTCCGGTAGAAGATATAACTGCAGAAACAGTAGCCAAGACACTTTTCGAAGGATGGATTACTCGTTTTGGATGTCCATTGCGCATTACTACGGATCAAGGCCGACAGTTTGAATCAAGAATATTTGAGTCACTCTCACAATTTTTGGGAATACATAAAATTAGGACAACACCTTATCATCCACAATCCAATGGAATGATAGAGAGATTTCATAGAACTTTAAAGGCGGCGTTAATGACAAGAGAATCCAACGAAAATTGGTTAAAAGAAATTCCAACAGTTTTACTCGGGTTGCGGAGTAGCTTGCGAGAAGACACAGGTTATAGTTCAGCAGAGATGACATATGGAACGCCAATACGACTCCCTGGAGGATTTTTTGAGTCATCAGCAGCACAGTTATCAACGTACGAAGAGTTTGTAAAACAAATTCAAAAGGACATCACACAAATGACATCAATTCCGAAAAGAAAAAAACACAATCAAGCTATATTTGTGCATCCCGAACTCAAAGAATGCTCACACGTATTTGTTCGGTGTGATAGAATTAAGAAAGCCCTGACACCGCCGTATGAAGGACCCTACCCAGTAATTAGTAAAACAGATAAAACATTTTGCATTAGAATTAGGGATAAAGAGACAGTGATATCAATTGATAGATTGAAACCAGCTTTCATGATCAATGACGAATCAAACTACGTGCCAGATTCAAAGGATTGCGACAGGCATTCACACACGTACACTACACGATCGGGACGTAAAGTAAAGCCAGTAGTACGTCTATAAAAAATCGCTGATATAAGCAAGCTATTCGTATATATATTAACATAGATCTTAACATATACCATTAATTTACAACTAAGCGAACCAACTCCGTAACCTGATCCAGGAGGACTTACGGTGGACAAGAAATGTTGCAATGGGACAGATTATTTTAACAATCGGCGTGATCCTAATTTACGGCATAATGAAAACACTGGACAGAAGAATGAAGAGTTTAACGAAAAAAAAAAAATAATAAACACTCGTGCAACAGCTGAGTCAAAATTACAGACGTCAGCAAATCACACCACAACAGGCGTCATCAAATTCCACCGCGTACAATAGCATTATTATTTATATACATCAGCAAATAACTAGTAAGGTCTAGGTCAAATTTATATTTTACAATATAAATTAATTATATGGTAATAGTGTTTACACACTATTACCATAAATTTTTTAAAGGGGGGTGTACTGTTACAGTACAATATCTTTGTGCTGTATCTACAATCTCTACAATCTACATCACAATCTTATGTTCCTTATCGCACGTTCAGTATCTATTAAATGTTTTTACTATCTGTTATCAACACGAAGTCGTTAGTATATAAGATGCACCTTTAGATAATTATAACCAGACTATACTACATCTTTTGTCTCATTTATACCTAATCATATACTGCCAAGAAGTTTGGCAAAGCCTGCTAACGCCGCATCTCTACATACCGGCGCCGCATCTCTGCCTGCCGACGCCGCATCTCTACATACCGGCGCCGCATCTCTGCCTGCCGACGCCGCATCTCTACCTGCCGGCACCGCATCTCTACATGCCGGCGCCGCATCTCTGCCGACTCCTCATATCTCTCTATACCTACCGACTCCGCATCTGACTCCTAGGTTAACACATTCAATGCCACCACTATTTTCCTGTAGATCACAGCGATGCCGCCATATAAAAAGTCGAGAACACGCAAGGCGTGCTCACGGCACTGCAAGATGAATTACATGGACACGCTAGGCGTGTTCACTGGCACTGTTTAATGGTAAAATCATTAAAAGCGATATTTCGGCTTCGGCGGTGCTTATTGATTAGACTTTCTTGCGTTACCGAAGATACATTCTGTTTTTAGTCGTGTTTGTGTTTGTGAAAATTGTATTAAGGCACGAAATAGATTTCAAGGTAAGTAATTATCGTAATTTGTTCAGTGAATGTCAACTTTTTGTTACATATTTATGATTTATTTTAGGAAAAGCAAAATATGTGCTAGAAACAGATCAATGTGATGATGATGGAACGCAAATGGATAGCCCCCCATCAAATAAACGCCCAACGGTCTTAACGAAGCCGGTAATGATATTGATTACCGATAAATTAGTCGTGAGAGCAATCACAAAAGTCCAATAACACTAGCCGGGGTCGTAGTGAGAGCAATCACAAATGTCCAATAACAGTAGCCTGGGTTGTCGTGAGAGCAATCACAAATGTCCAATAACAGTAGCCGGGTTCGTCGTGAGAGCAATCACAAATGTCCAATAACACAAGCCGAAGTCGCAGAGAGAACGATCAACGAAATCCAACGAAAGGAAGCAAGTAAATGAAACATGCGATGTCGAATACTTCGAACACTGCACTGATGGGTGTTAAGCAAATTTATGTGATCCAATCGAAATATGTCTCTATCTCTATTTAAGAACAAAATGAGTACCAATGAAATACCTCTAAAAACAATGCTTTTGTTTAGCAGTCATAAATAATAGCGAGAGAGCTTTAACCATTTGCACAAAGCAACGAATTAAATGGCAGGTGAAACCACCGGACACACTCAGATAATTTTATAATTTAATAATAATAATATGAAACAATTAAAAAACTTATAATCTAATAATTTATTGACTTGTTTAATATTTAATATAAAAGGTTGAGAACTCTTGTAGATGAACACGCCTGGCGTGTTCGCGGCATTACATAGTTACCTTTTTTTGATAATATAAAAAAAATGATTAATCATGAAACCACTTCAAAATTCTTTAGCTTACAGCATCAGGTTTATGCCCTGAGTGTTTCGAAGGAAAATATAGTCTAATCTTTGAAATATTGATGATTGATCGGAGAGCACGCCTGGCGTGTTCGTGGCATTGCGCTTGAGATTTGTGAGAACATGCTAGGCGTGTCAGTGGCATTGAATGTGTTAATTTTTAGTTTTAAGTAGTTTTAAGTTCTTGTAAATATAGTCATCTAATCAACCTACGCTTTCACTTCACTACAAGTTGTCCATAAAGTAGCATTGTCTCTTTCTAAAGAGTGGTCAATTTTATGAGGTTATGGCACAGTCCTGATCTCTACATCAGTGGCATGTACACAGAATAAAAAATAAAGACTTTTTGACGTCGTTATAGTTAGAAAATAATTAGAAAAAAAAAACAATAGATGGAGATAAATGTTCAAAATTTACATGAAATGTAATTTGAATGATGATTTTAAGGTAGCGGATATTTTAAAAAATGTTCGAGAAAGGCAATATTTGGTAACAAAAGAGGTAATGGAGCCGCTCTGGCCGACGGAGAAATCTGTTCGTGACGCTAAATTAAGGGATTTAAAAAGCATGATTTGAGGTCTGCATATACCTGATTCCACAAGACTCTCACAATTTTTAATTCTCCGAAATGCTGAAATCGAAAACGATCTTGGAAGGTTTTTTAGGTCAACCTGATTTTGAAGTAGTAAAAAAATAATAATTTAGTAACTTTTAAAATTATCATTGCCTACATAATAGTAATAAATTAACAAGGAACCCAACCTACACACATATAGTTTTGTTAAAGAAACCATTCAGATTATTTTTTTATTACTATTACAATGTTATATTTGTATTTATAGAACAAATTATTTTCTACAATATTGTTAACAAACTTTATTCAAAATACTAAACAATTTAATATATTTACAGCTTTTTATATAATCTTAATATATATAAATCTCCTGTCACGATGTTTGTCCGCGATGGACTCCTAAACCGCTTAACAGATTTCGTTCAAATTTGCACGCAATATGCAGTTTGGTCCAACTTGAGAGATAGGATAGCTTAGATCTTTAATTATAGTCGCAATTTTATTTTATTGCAAATTATTTGTCTATAATTAATTGACAGTCACTATTATCTGTTAACTCCAAAAGATTCTAACAGATGTCGATACTTTTCGACTGGATTGAGTAAGTAATCAATAGATGGCACTGCTATGGTAAACCGACAACCGTGTCATGAAAGCTACAATTCAATAGCATGATTACCATGTGTTATTGAGGTTAAAGTATAAATTAAATTTATTTTTTAGTAAACGAAATAGTGTGAAATTCAATTATTTCTACTTTTTTAATTTTTGGTGTTAGCATAGTCAACCACGTGTTACATAGACCGAAGTGTAAATCAAATTCAAATTATAGTGACGATAATACAGTGAAATTATTCCTGCTTTTTACTTATTTGTGCTTCATTATTCAAAATTCTATAATTATAAAATATATACATGTAAGTATTATCACATAATTATAATAATTAATTATTATATTAATGAAAAAATGGTACAAAACTCCCCACACTTTTTCAATAATTTAACAATTTTTTTTTTTCATTGTTCTTATTTAACCTCTAATAAAAATTATTTTGCACTTATTATTTCAATGTGCTATAATAACATGTTTTTCAGTTTTTTTTAATTATGGTACAAATCTCCCTACACTTTTTCAATAATTGTATAAAGATTTTTCTTTTATTGTTTTTATTTAACCTCTATTAAAAATTATTTTGCACTTATTACAATGTGCTATAATAGCATGTTTTTTGGTTTTTTTTTCAATATTTAAACGATTAAATTATTATTTTCAGTAAAATGCCACCGAAAAAATCTTATCTCAACAACGTGAGCAGCAGAGACGCAAACGTGTCGAAAGAGCTCATCAGTTGCCAGAACAAGTCGATACAATAAATACAGCTCAAAGAATTAGGACAGCAGAAGGTCGTGCACAAGAATCTCAAGAACAGCGTGGCGAACGTCTGCAACAGAATATTACGAGAACAAGAGCGGCACGAGATCGAAACATAGATACAGTACGAGCACAAGAACGACAAAGGCAACGGATCAGCCGCTCATTAGTACGTACATCATTCGTTCGTCTTGCTTTTGAAGATGCACCAGATATTAACTACCCTGCGCATTCAAAAATTGCTATCGGTGGAATGGATAAAGTATGTCAATATTGTCAGGCGTTGAAATTTCGAAATGAAGCTGCCGGTATGTGCTGCGCAGCAGGAAAAGTCGTGCTGCGACCTCTACCCGCTCCGCCAGAACCTTTATTATCCCTTCTTGCTGGGAATTCAGATGATTCAAAATTATTTTTGCGTAAAATACGCAAATTTAATTCTTGCTTCCAAATGACGTCATTTGGGGCAACTAAAATTTGTGATCTTGCATCCGATGGACGTAATTTTGAAACTACATTCAAAATACAAGGCCAGGTGTATCACAAAATTGGATCATTGATGCCAATGCCTGTTGATAATCCGAAATTTCTTCAAATTTATTTTATGGGCAATTGTGAAGAGCGCGTAACGACTCGGTGCCAGTATAATTTCATTGAACAAGCAGAGGAAAAAGCAATTGTGATATTACTGGAAATTTTTTTAGAATATCAGAATCAACTACTTCAATTAATCAAAAGAATTTCGCCACGATTGCAAAATGACAACTATCAAATCGTCATAAAAGCCGATAAAGTACCATTAGGTGAACATGCTGGGAGATTCAACGCTCCAACTGTTGATGAGGTTGCTGTTATCATGGTTGGTGATCCAGTTGACAAAAGATCTATAAAAATTACACGGCGAGACAACACTATCAGTACGATTTCGGATCTACATCGTTCATATGATGCACTACAATATCCATTGATATTTTGGCAAGGGCAGGATGAATACCACCTTAACATCAAACAGTGTGATCCTAATACCGGTAAATTATTTTCTTACTGTATGTATAAATGTTAATTTTGTATTGCATTTTATTTTTTTAGGTGATTATGGAAATAAATAAGTGAGCTCAATGAACTACTACGCACACCGAATAATGATTAGACTAAATCAGGACAACTATATCCTTCGATATCATCAGCATTCCATCAATACATTGTTGATATGTATGCTAAGGTTGAAAGCGAACGCTTGCGATTCATTCGATTCAACCAGGCTAAATTACGATCGGAAGAATATATTCACTTACGAGATGCTGTTGTTGGAAACATCGACGGAAATTTAAATCCTAATGACATCGGTAATGCTTTCATTTTACCTTCAAGCTACATCGGCAGTCCACGGAACATGCAGGAGTATTCCTGCATGTTCCGTGGACACACTTATACTCACATATACAAGACGCGATGACTTACGTACGTCATTACGGCCGACCGGATTTGTTTATTACATTTACATGTAATCCGAATTGGGTCTTCCCAATTCGGATTACATGTAAATGTAATAAACAAATCAAGAGATACAAACTTTATTATTATCGGGACAACAAGCAATTCATCGTCATGATATAACTGCACGGGTGTTTAAACAAAAAATGAAATCCTTAATTGATTTTATTGTTAAATATTCAATTTTCGGTATCACACGTTGTTGGCTGTATACGATTGAGTGGCAAAAGCGAGGTTTGCCTCATGCCCACATTTTGATTTGGCTTGAAGATAAAATCCGTCCAGAAGAAATTGATCAAATTATTTCAGCCATGGGCCATGCGGTGCTTTTAATATCACGTCACCATGCATGGAAAATGGAAAATGTAAGAAAAATTTCCCAAAGCCGCATACGAATGACACTATCACGGATATTGATGGTTATCCTATATATCGCCGCAGAAATACTGAGAATGGTGGCCACACATTTACAATGCGACTGCCGAATTATCCAAATCAAGCAGAATTTGATAATCAGTGGGTGGTACCATATTCACCATAACTTTCAAAAACTTATAAAGCTCATATCAACGTTGAGCTTTGCAGTTCTGTAAAATCAATTAAGTACATTTGTAAATATGTAAACAAAGGCAGTGATTTGGCCATATTTGAAGTACAAAATATAAATAAAAATTACGAAATAGCACGATACCAAATGGGTAGATACATTAGCAGCAACGAACCTATTTGACATATTCTCAGCTTTCCCATACACGAAAGAGATCCCTCTGTCCAGCATCTAGCAATACATCTTGAAAACGGTCAACGTGTATTATACTTCACTGAAGAAGATCTTCTACAAAGAGCGTTCGAGGCCCCAAAAACGACACTAACTGAATTTTTTACATTGTGTCAAAGATCTGATATTTTTGGCCGATTCGCAAAGACATTGCTATATGATGTTCCGTGTTATTTCACATGGAAAATCCAGTAAAAAATGGGAACCACGAAAACAAGGAAAACGACATGCCACATGACAGCGTGAGTGCTTCTATTTATGTTTGTTATTGGTGAATGTGCCTGGACCAACGTCTTTTGAATTTCTGCGAACAGTTAATGGTCGAGTATTCAATACATACCAAGATGCATGTCGTGAACTGCAATTGCTAGAAGACGATAACCATTGGGACTTAGCGCTTGCTGATGCTGCGTTGACATCAATGCCCAATAACATTCGTCAGCTGTTTGCAATTATTTTGACGACGTGTTATCCATCGCAAGCACAAACTTTGTGGGAAAAATATAAAAATTGCATGACAGAAGACATATTGCACCGAATTAGACAAGCAGATCAATGCCAAAACATAGATTATACGCCAGAGATGTATAATGAAGCATTGGTGTTGATCGAGGATTTATGTGTTCTAATTTCAAATTTACCACTTAATCATTATGGTATGCCATCACCTAATCGCCCAGCTACTGACTTAGTCAATACCGATTTACAACGAGAACAACAATATGACCATGGAAATTTAGCCACGATTATCACGAACAGTGGGCTCACTGTTCGTGATAATCGTGGCTTTTTTACTGACAGCAGAACAAAAAATTATTTATGATCGGATTATGCTGGCTGTTGCTGCTGAACAAGGCGTTTTTTTTTTCTTGGACGCACCAGGTGGAACCGGTAAGACATTTTTAATATCGTTGATTCTTGCCAAAATACGGTCGCAACGGAAAATCGCATTGGCAGTTGCATCGTCAGGTATTGCGGCTACTTTACTGGATGTGGGCGAACGGCACATTCAACATACAAGCTGCCATTGGATATTCATCATAAACCAGATGCAATGTGTAACATCAAAAAGAATAGTGGAATAGCTGCAGTGTTGCGGAAGAGTTCTATAATAATTTGGGATGAGTGCCCAATGGCGCACAAATATTCACTTGAAGCATTGCATAGAACTATGCAGGATTTAAACAGTAATAATAAACTTTTCGGTGGTACTATCTTACTTTTGTCGTTTTGGTGATTTCCGTCAGACCTTACCGGTTATACCTCGCTCAACTTTCGCGGATGAGATTAATGTATGTTTGGAACAATCATTCTTAGGGCGAAGTGTTGAAACACTTCGATTGACCATAAACATGCGGGTACAGTTGCAAAATGATCCATCAGCAAAAATATTTTCCGAGCAATTACTAGATATTGGGAACGGTAAAATAGAACTGCAACCAAATACGCAATGCATCAAACTGCCAGACAATTTTTGTACTGTTCTTCAAGATAAAAATGAATTGATTCAGAGTAATTTTCCGGATATACAGAAAATTACTTGAATCATAACTGGCTCAGTCATCGGGCGATTTTGGCAGCCAAAAATGTTGATGTTGACGAAATTAACTTCCAGATACAACAGTTGTTACCAGGCGATCTGATGTCTTTTAAATCATTCGATACTGTTGTTGACGAAAATGAAAGTGTAAATTTTCCAACTGAATTTTTGAATTCACTAGATATACCTGGAATGCCACCCCACAATCTTCAATTGAAGATTGGTTCCCCGATTATTCTCCTACGTAATTTGAATCCACCTCAATTATGCAACGGTACACGTTTGATCATCAAAAAGATCACCGGAAACATTCTTGAAGCAACCATTTTAACTGGGAAGTTTAAAGGAAAAGTGGTCCAGTTGCCACGTATTCCAATGATACCGTCAGATTCTACCATACCTTTCAAACGGCTACAGTTTCCAATTCGTTTAGCTTTTGCCATGACAATAAATAAGTCTCAGGGCCAAACAATGTCAATTTGTGGTTTAGATTTGGAAAATCCGTGTTTTTCTCATGGGCAACTATATGTTGCATGTTCACGTGTTGGGAAACCGTCGAATCTATTTGTGTTAGCTAAAGACAGGTTAACCAAAAAAATTGTGCACCGATTAGTGCTAAATTAAATTGAAATTGAAAGTATTTATAATTTAAAATAATAAATATTACTGTTAAAGATTTAAGACTATCTGCTGCCTTACCTACCTCATTCATAAGTTTGAATGTCATATGTTATTCACTAACAACTTTGTAATATATCTTATTCGTTACAAAGGAAATGGAAATAATAAATTTAAAAATTAATTCTTTTGTATTGATTCCTGCTTAATATAAACTGTGAGTGTGTGACTTCCCCTTCAAATCCCAATCCCGTGAATTTGTGTACCAACTTTAACATTTCCGTCTTGGTTCGTAAATAATTTCATTGTACTAAAGGGTTATATTCGTAAAAAATCTGTCATAGAGGTCACCATATTTTTTTATAAAATACCATCTATGTAACAAGCATGGTGGTCCCCGTGACTGATGACTTAAATTGTATACTACAATGTAATATAACAATAACTTCAGCCACAGCAACGCATGATATATATATATATATATATATATATATATATATATATATATAATATATAATATTTATATATATATATATAAATATTTTACAATTACAATTTAATTATACAATTAAATTGTAATTGTAAAATATTTACCTATATTAGTATACTAGATTTATATATAAAGCCATTTTTCTCAAAATTGTGTATACACACAATTTTGAGAAAAATGGCTTTATAAATGTGTGGGTTAGTTCCGTTTTGCGTAAGTAAATCCCGTTACAAGAAGCAGGACTGATGTCAAAACATAAACGGCGTAAACAAAGTTGCAAAGAAGATAAAAAAAGAAATAAACTAGGTTAGTAGCATAGGTTTGTTTTGAGGTCTGCATTTATTTATTTTTATTTATATTCGTATGCAATATTTTTTATTATTTTTTAGATTTGAATAGTTACAGACATGTCTTTGTTAGCAATGCAATATTTTTAAATAATTAAGTTTACATTTTAAATTGAAACTATACCGCGGCGTCAGTGAAATTAAGTGTGTCGCCAATGACTATCTACTATTTACATAGACAGCAATTATGAAATATCATAACCATTATAGCTAAAATTGTATTTTTGTGGTAGTGATGTCTAACCAGGAATTTAGCCCGTTGTAACCAAACGGCAATGAGGGTGGCTGCTCACGCCTACGCCAACTCGGCAAGGTCACTCTCGAGACGATAAGCAAACTCTGCCCACGGAAGTAGTACCTACATCGGAGATCCAGAGATGGATGGGGTCCATTGACACCCTTTTGAACGAAGTGTGTTCCATAGTCTCCGAGGGAAAAATGAACTCGGACCAGAAGCTCCGAGTCACTAATCTTTGTCGCAAAGTCACGAGTGGGACATCCCAGATGGCTGTTCTATATCAAGCGCTAAAACAAAAGACTATGCAAGCGCATGCGACCATTCAGTACCTAAAGGAACAGCTCGAAGTAGAAAACTCTCTTCAGCAGTTTAAAGAAGTCATTGAAAACAAGATAAATCCAGTACAAAACAATTATTTTGCTGACATGGTAAAAAAAAGGTGCCGATAGCATTGTTCGTCCTAATAACTGGAGCTCTGTGGCCATTTATCCCAACGATAAGACGAAAACGAGTGATGACACTAAATCTCTCGTGCAAAAAATTATTTCACCCGAGGAACTAAAACTACACGTTCGTGGCCTGAAGAAGATATTGAGAGTGTAAAGGAGATATTGAAAAGTTAAAGAAGTCAGATAAATTGGCTTGTTCCGGCCTGATAGTAGAAGAACCGACGAAACGCCGCCCTAGGATCGCTATCATAGGTGTCCCTGTAGCCCTCAGTGAAAAAGATGTTTATGATTGTTTATATGAACAAAACATTGCTGAGAAGTTTCCAACTGAAACACGCGAGTCTTTTCTGAAGACTCAGATTGAGTCACAAATCTGGTAAGAAAAACTTCTTGACCTGTAATTATATATTAGAAGTTCCTGCCAATATTCGAAAAGCGCTCATCAATCAAGGACGTATTTTTATAAATTGGACGTCATACCCTGTTAGAGACGTCACATTAGTCACCAGGTGTTTTAATTGCCAGCAGTTTGGACACGCAGCCAAGTTCTGCCGAGAATCCAGCCCGACTTGTAACCACTGTGGAAATTTGGGTCATTCCTCTAAGGAATGTAGTACATAATAGAGACTCTCCTCCGAATTGTGCGACGTGCAAACGTTTTAAACGAAAATGTGACCATCAAACTGGGGATGCAAACTGTCCAGCACGTAAACACGCAGAGGATAAATATAATAATTCAATTATGTATGAAACCGCATAACGCTTCATTAACATTTATTTTAAACATCTTTGTGTTTTGCTAATTTGTAAATTATGGTAGTATGTATTCATTAGTCTATATTATATTCATTAAAATTATCTATATCTGACATTAATTTTGTAAGCGCAGCAATATTAAAATAAAATGACTAACTTGTAAGTGACATACTTATTCGAAACGTGAATTTGTTTTCCTATTCAAACATATTTCTTATTTTATTTTATAAACGCTACATTATTCAATAAATATGATTATCACATATTAAGAGCAACTATATTGAGGATACACAGACGATAAACTGCTAATTTTAAAATTATATTGTATTTTTTTGTAATATAATAGATTAGGTATAGTATAGTACGTATACGTGTAAATAAGACATTTTATTTTGTTCATTCTCTTTTCTGTTTGTGAAAATAGATAGATGTTTATATATTTTTATCAAAAAATATTTGTATTAAGTGTTATAATAGAAACACAGGTTTATATTTAATCTAGTTCAGGATATGGCTAACTTGTAATTGATTAGGCTCACCTACTATTTGTAAAAAAAGTAAGTAACTAAGTTTAAAATATAGCACAATATATTTTCTAATTTTCTTTTAAGGCTTAATACTTTTATTATATAATCAGGTTGTGGGTTCGTTTCCCACTCAGGACAATAGTTTATTCTGTGTCTGGGTGTAATTTATCTATAGTAAATTTATATTTATAAATATATAATATACCTACATATTAAGTATGTTTATCAGTTGTCTGGTTGCCATAGTACAGGCTCTGCCTAGTTTGGGATCAGATGACCAAGTGTGGGTTGTCCTAAGATGTTATTAATTAAATGTTATTATATATTTACTGCCATTGTTTGTTTTTTTGTGTGTTAAAGTTTTTTCTTAATAAATATTATATTATTATATTAAAAATACACAATATCAATAACACTAGTTCTTCTGATATCAAAGCATGCAATTCTCCTAATAAATATGCAATTATTGCAACACCAATAAATGAACAAAACTTCAGGGAGTGCTTGAAAAATCTTATAACTAGCCAGGACAAAGTAAAAACAATATATGATCAAAACATAGACTTGGATATTGAAAACTTTGACATTAACAATCTACAAGTTTTAGAAGTTGTTAATCACTTCTTGATCTGCAACAGGAACCATCCGATTCGCTACGGTGGCTATCGAGTATCCTCAGCCTTCTGTATTGAATGTTGCCAATATTACGGTAAAAAGTAAGAACTTGTACAAGAATTAAGAAATATTGTCGCTAAAATAAATGCTATAAAATTAAATAATTACGAATCTTTCCCTACTTCAAACCTCGATACGATATCAACAAATTCTCAAGACCAAATTTCTGATATAGTCATTGATAATGAAAACAATACGCAATGTACAGATAAAAATAATATAATCCAGACCAAATTTCAGCAGTCCAGTGCCTCTGCTACTCCATCGTGTTCTTCAAAAGTGATCATACTCAGTAATGTTCCATATCACGGTGATTTGTTAGATCATAAAAAATGACAGAACGAGAGGCGACAAAAGATCCAAATAAATATAAACGCAATGTTAATAAAGAATTATGGATGAAAGGTGCAAATTATTTAGTATACAAAAGAGACAGAAAAGCAAAGCTTAATGAAAAATGTAAAGTGAAAGACGTATTTAAGCCTACAAGATCCATGAAACCACCATGCACATCTGCGTTTTGCAAGAAATCGAAACTCAGATCAAGTGACAACATAAACGAACAACAACGGCAAATTTGTTTGAAAATTTCTGGAAAACATCAACTGGGAGCAGCGAACATAATTTATTCATTAACTTCTCACGTTAATAAAATACCAAAGAAAATTACAAAAATACAGAATCATCCAAAAGAACTGATAGTCGAATTTAACTTTTGACGATTGATAAATAATGTACGTCTGTAAAAAAAATGTTCTTGGCCACTCTTGGCATTAAAGATTGATTTGTAAGATATTGGGTGACAAAAACAGACTGTGCCATGCCTCCCGATTTGTCTACTTCAACAAGTAATAGCAGAAAAAATGTAGAGAAAATTGAAGACCACAAACACCTATGTTGCAAAGTTTTTAGCAGGTCTTCCAAAGATGCCGTCGCATTACTGTCGTGCAAAAACATCACGAGAATATTTAGAACCTATTTTCTCGAACATGACACAGCTCTACTCCCTAGGGTAGAGAATGCCTTGGCCGTAAATTATTTGAAAAAATATTTTTGAAACTTAATCTAAGTTTCAGTAATTCGGTTCTGCTAATAATGCTTAGTACACCATCTGGAGAAGGTTTTGAGTCAGAAATTATTGCCTGTGTTGTGCATAGCAATGCTTTATTACGTTTTGCGTTTGAAAACAATATTGTGATTACTCAAAAGTACCTGGAAAAAGGCCACATCCACATTGAATGTGATTCCGTACACCGTGCAAATGTGTATATTAAAAGGTAAAGAAATTTACCTATCACAACAATACATGGCTATAACTAAAACAGCTAGGAGTGATCCTATGCCTTACGAAGCTCGACTCTTTTTACCGACTTTTCGAAACAATATGTACTAATATTTTAGAGCTGAAGAGTTTGTTTGTTTGTTTGTTTGAACGCGGTAATCTCAGGAACTACTGATCTGGTTTAAAAAAAAATCTTTCACTGTTGGATAGCCCAATTACCGAGAAAGGCTATACAACATCACGCTACGATCAATAGGGGGAAAAAATACGCAGACAAAGTTGCGCGCACCCAACAGAAAAAGGGTATATATTATGATGAATAAAACAAAACCAGATGTTTGCAAAACATTAAGACCTGTACAGCTAGTATTCGCAAAAAAATCGATTTAGACTTGATTCCGAATTTTTCTTCAAAAAAGGATACTTATCAGGACCGTAAAAAATATCTAAAATCAGAATAATTGTTTTTTAATACCACTGATGAGGACGTCATCCCCGCCGCATTATCACGGGGTTTTGTTGTCAGTGGCGATGATTCCAACAATGACATTATTATTTTTATGACCACATTATCACGAACGTTTACGAAATCCCAGCGATCAGGGACATATTTTGGCGACGCAACTTTTATGTGCGTCCCAAAGCCATACTACCAGTTGTACTCAATACATATAGATATAAACTCCAATAAAACATCTACTAATGTAGTTCCTATTATTTTTGCCTTGATGGCAAACAAGGAACAGCAGAGTTATGTACGTTTGTTTAATGCTATAAAAAGTATTGGAATGGATCTAGTGAATTTTGAGTGCGACTACGAAATTGCCCAAATAAACGCATATCAAAATGTGTTTCCACATGGCAAGTTAAGTGGATGCTATCACCACTACAACGCCGCCATATTCAAAAAAGCTAAAACACTTAAGGTAATGTTGGCACGAGAAGACCGGATGGTTGTTAGAAAAATGGCGATTCTGCCTTTGATTTCGGCAAATTTAATTCCGGAAGCTTGGAATACAATTATTGAGTCAGCTCCAGAAAAGACGTGGTACCCTCATCTAAACCCTGATGTTTTAAGCTGTTCCTATCAAAGGCACCGCACTACGAATGCCGTAGAAAGGTGGCATAGACGGCTACAAGTAAGAATTCCAAAGCGGATTAGTTTACTTTTTTTTCATTCACAAGCTCGGTCAAGAAGTCAAATTCAGTGATAGCAAAATAAGAAAAAGCTTCTTCGAGCCACCAAAAAGAAACCGCAAGAGACGTGATATACTTTTTGATAAAAAGTATAAAATATATTAAAAAATGTTACAAATAAAAAAATTTCAGTGGCAGCATTTTGCTTTGTACTTAATACAAATGATTTATGCCAGACTTGCATTTTAAGCAGACGTGGTGTTTTAGACCCCTTCGGCGCAGGACAGACAAGATAGGTGTTTTTAATTTTAACTTCAGAAAAGTATTTGAATTACCTACCTAAGTATTTCATTATTTTCCTTTTTTTATTTAATTTCTCTGAAAATTATTTTTATGTTATTTGTTTTCGTTATTTGCAACTTGTCTGAAGGGCAATTTAATATTTTTTTTTTTGTGTTATTCGTTATTAATTGCAATTGACCGAAGGCTACCCTTGGGCCAAGTTGCAATTAATATCGAATAACTTAAAAAATAAGGGCATAGCAATATAATAAATATATTTTTTTACTTTCACTCGTTTTCAATTAGTACCTACTTAGCCATCAGGCTGATAACGACATTTTCCTAAAATGACAACTTCCGAAAACGACAATTTCCTATAACGTCCATTCTAACTAAAATAGTCATAATTATTCCGAAAATGACAACTTCCTAAAATGACAACCATTTTAGGAAGCTGTCGTTCTCAGCGTGAGGGGTACTTAGTTGCTTTTTTTATATTGACAAGCCCTAAGGTGTACATTCTGCGTTGTGTACATTTTGCGATTTGTACATTCTGCTCCGAAGGGAAAAATTCCAACTATTTTTAAAAAGAGACAGTTTTTTTATCAACTGTAAAGTTGGTAAAAATGACGTAAGCAGTGTTGTTAGCGGGACTATTTGAATTTCAACAGTCCATACACAAATTTTATGTTAAATTAGTTAAAATATTGATACTACATGTTTAAGAAATATAGAATACTAGCTGTACCCCGCAGTGATACCCGCGGTTTATTAGCCTATCTGTTAATCCAGGGTGTCAGTTAACTCCATACCAAATTTTATTAAAATCGTTCTAGCCGTTTAGACGTGAAGAAGTAACAAACATACACACTCACATACTTTCGCCTTTATAATATGTGATTATTCACTTTACTTGATAATAATCAATGGCTTGTAACTTCCCTGCCTTAATTTGTTGCTACTCTGCCAATGGTATCACTACCCTGATAACAAATTTTCACCTGGTGGCTATAAAATTTAAAATAGAAGAAAATCCTTGTGGCCCTTATCATTACAAAAATAATGTCGGCTAGTCAAATTATTAATATTAAACTAAACGTGCAACTTTTCTTTTCCGCACACTAAAAAATCAAATACCATATTTTCACCCCTATATATATATAGCCTTGTCTTAAGAACCCCAACCATATTTTCTACATATTTTAATTTTGTATGAAAACAACTAAAAAACATAAAAAATATTTTATAAAACAAATTATTATTTTATAGAACAACAAGACAAAGATTAGCTCCACACAAAGTTGGTAAAATCAATTAACTGCTATGACTATGATATTGGAGTAAAAGAGGATTAAGAGTGCTCCCGGAATACTAATCCACCCACACAGACAAGAAACTACCTTGATAATTATTTTTTTGCTGCTATTACTACTTTATGCTGGGAATATAAAAGATATAACCCGATACAAAAGCACTGTTGGGCACCCAAACATAGCTCACACACATCATTCTGGATGATTATAGCGAATACTTACATTTAGACTTCTGTGTTGCATGTTTATAACTATTCATTATACGGGTATTATCGCGCATTATTTATCTTAATTCCTGGATACCTAGATAACAGCGTGAGCTGATAGATTGTTGTCACATTGTGTACACTGAAAGCCTACATACGCTATCACCGGCTGCACATGTTGGCCCCAACGTCAATCCCAATGCCATTCGTCTAACATGTGGATCTAGAATAACGCTGGTCTCAATGTTGGCAATTGCATAACATATCAGTATACTGCAATTAAACACCAAATTACTGGATTGAGTTTCATCGTCTACAAACCCTCTCAAAAGATAGCCATTTATATTCAAGAATTGTGTGTGAAAATTGAAAAACATGAAACTTTTAATAAGAAAGTAGGCTTTAAATTATCCATGACGTCGAATCCTGTGATTTGTAAAACACAACCTCACATTTGTTCGCAGTCGGTCAACATGGACACGATCAGTGTAGAGTGCAGTAAGCCTAACAATTCGAGAAACTAAAGAGGGTGGGTATCTGAAGATTCATCTGACTCACTGAGTCTCAACATTGCTGCAACAGTCTGCCTGTGAGAATGGCTGGTGCAACCTGGTCAAAACATCAACCAATTTTTATTTCCTGTATAATATATAGCTATAGATTATAGCGAAGAACAAAGGGAATTATTCCATTTTGGCCATTTGATCAGGACCTCAAGATTATAGAAAAAATATACCAAGGCTGTTGGGATAGCCTTAAGATAACAGAGCACACAGACCTCACTGGACCTTGCAAATACTGTCTGGATCAAAATCAAATATAAATAGTTTCTCCTAGCTGTTATTGACGCAATTTTATTTTTTATTATAAATTTTATTAATCTTTGCATTGTATATAGCATTTAGTTGGTTTGATTATAAACTTTAAACAATATAATCTCTCGGAAAATTCAATATTCTGCATAAATGCATTGGCTGTAGCTCAAAAACTAGAGCTACACAAAACTGCTATTATTATTATACTAAAAAAGTTTTTTTTTTTTAGTTTTTCTCTCTTTCTTTGATAACTGACAATCCTTAGAAAAAATTGTATATTCACACTGTATACACAAACTACATATACTAAACAACTAAACACACCATCCCATGCACTGGCCTGCGTACAATACAACCCAACTATGATAGTTAATATAAAAAAAACATTTGAGTGATCACTAAAAGATTCCCAAAATTGATTATACTGCAATATAACTACAATTAACAATAAACTTAAATAAGAGATAAATCTGCCAGTTTAGCATGGCTTAGCAATAATATTTAAGAGAGTAAGAAATTTGAAGAAACAACTATTCATCTGTATTCAGTACATGTCTTTATCATACACGTATAATCTAATTTTCAATTAATTATTGTTGTAAAAAGTGGTTGACACTATATTAAAAAATATAGATTACGTAATGGCAATAATGTAGAAGCAATAGAACTCAATAACCAAAATGATGATTACCCGGTCAAATCAATTTCACAACCACAACTGTGCTTGAAAATAGAGTAAGTAACTTTTAGACTTATTGGGAATTTGAGTTTTGTAAACCCTTGACATTTCTCTTGAATGAGGGGCTATTTTGTGATGGAACAATCTATTAGGTAACTTGAGAACTGCCTATTCTTCTCAGACCTACGCCAATGCAAAGCAGTACATCCAATGACTGAAAAAGGCAGCTACTTCCACAACTCTGTCTCGCTCACTTGTCTGAACCGAAGAAATCTTCTTGAAATATGTGTTCTCTTTTTTAAAGTCTTTTGGGAAAACGAATACAACGGATGTTTCATGATCTATTTACTATACTTCCAATGCAATTCACACACACATACGCCATATCTTCAAGTTGAAATACCCCTTAAGAAGTAGGATACCATTAAAAATATTTTTTTTTTCTCAGAGCGTTTCTGGTTTCTTGTTTTTATTTCTCTTGACGCATTCGTACATCCGTTCCGTCCAAAGCAAAGAACATAGCATAGTCCACAGAGAATGAGAGAAAGAAAGTAATCACTACCAAAGAGCACCAATGAGCATGATCACTACGTTTTACATCCGTCCATGGCTGATGGGTGATTGATACTGGGTTGATGCATGGTTGTTGGCATGGTATAGACTAATGGCAAATAATAAACCAAAGAAAGTACTCTCTACCGAAGTACGGAGAGTACAGAAAAAAGTAATAAATTAAGTAATTTTTTTAGGTGCCTCATATTTTTTTCAGTATTTTCATTTTTGTTTGCTCAAAATTTTATTTGGTAACACTGTATTGTAGAATGATAAAAAAACAAGCTAATAGATGTCGCTACTCGGTAATTTGTGCCTCAGAACACTATGTGATTTAATTAAAATGATCCTCTAAATTCAATGAGTTACCTCATTCAATTTGTTGACTTGTTGAGCAAATTGTTTATCTAGACTGCTGTTACACCTACTCTTTATGTGATGTTAATTTATTTAGGAAAACTAAAAACTGGCAACCCCGTTTTTCATCAGATACTCAATAGGGCTTCCAACCGTACGATATTCATATCGTATATGTTTCATGTACGATATTTAGTTGGCTTCCGACAGGTCTTAGGTAGGGGTAGCTTATTTAGGTCATGAGATTGCGTTGTCCCCTTTTCACTCAGAGAGTCGGCGTCCGCTGGTAATGTTTATGATAATCATAATAAACCTTGAGCAGAAACGTTATTAATCCGTTTATCTTCGAGAACATAACATCCACAACAGGATCGTGTTCTGGGGCAGCGAAGGGTGGGGGGGGGGGGCAATTTTATTCAACACCGGCCAAATGGGAGTAGTTCGCGCGACGAGGGGGAGGGTGCATGCGAAAGACGCCAAGTGTAAGTAGTTCGCGTTCATCAACGCCGAGATCGCAAGTGTGCGGCAATTGCCTGTCAACACAGACCAAGTGTAAGGTAAAAACTTAAAAAATAATGAGCCTAGGGGAAGCAATAGCCCCTATTGCCTTCCCCCCCTCCATTTCCTTTGTTTAAGTTTATGACAATTAGGGATGGCGATTCTTTCTGAAAAAGTCGCTTTTTAACGACTTCATTAAATCAAACATTTCATAGAAGTCAATATTTTCCACTTATTTTATTTCTGGTTGTAATATAATTATGTTTAAACAAAACCATACAACAGATGGGTACGAAAGATTCTCGAGTGGCAACCACCAGTTGGAAGACGCAGGATGACAAGTTTTAATTTGTCAAGTTTAAATAATTCACCGTTACACCAGCAGATTTATTTTTCGCAATTGATCAATGGATGGAATGGATATAAAATAGTTAGGATAGCATTAAATTTGTGTCAAATGTACTATCGTCCAAAAGTCTGGTTAACCTCCATTTGGACTACAATCGCTTACGCCCGATGTATGTGAGTGTGTGGGTAACTCCGCCTCATCAGTCAACACAACTATATTTAAAGATAGTATAGAACGCACTCCTATTTGTTTCAATAATTTCCATAGACTTAGGATAATTATGCTAGCTTATAATTTCTAAGCACTTAATAGTCGGTACATAGCTGACGATCATTTATGAATACATTAAATAAAGCAGCAGAAGTTATCATTCTCTGACTGAAACTATTTATATATATGTATTTATATATAGTTCTCTCTCCCATTCCGTTCCTTCCGTATGAGGACGGGGACAGCGGTTTGAATCTTAAGCAAATGTATTCATAGAAGTTTTTTTTTTGGCTACACAACGTAACACCGCGGATCATCGTGGACGTGGACATGCGAAACCTAAATTTGTGTATCATATGGTTATCATGTTGTTTGAGTTTTGCTGGAGTAACGATATGCTGATATCTAAAACTATGCAGTGGAATATAATATACTTGGTGGATGGACGCCGGAACATGAGAAGGTACCGTGCATGGCCATACACTTCGCACCGGGTACCCGGTTTCAATCCAGTGGGTGAATTAAAGGAGTAAACTCCAATCAATGGAGTGTGTAGATACGCTTTTTTGCTGGTGCACTTTATTGGGTCGTATTTTTTTATATGTAGTGCATTTATTTATAGTAACAGCAGCGGAACTCTACACTTAACACGGTCTTGCCCGGTTTTTTCATAAGCCTACTTTAAGCCATTTATAAGTTACTAGTTTACAACAAGGTGACACAGTGTCTAGGCACACAGTGTCACGGCCACCCGCCTGCTCGCTAATTTAATAATATTTTCGAACGTACCCGACGTGATTTGAAGCGTAATACACAAACAAAGTTACTATTACAATAATAATATTAGTTCGGTTTAGACAGTAAAAAAAAAAAAAAAAATTATAATCAATTTCAAATCGTCCAAACCAGTTTATTTAGTAATTCTAGTATTTTTATGAATAATTAATCATAAATACGTTAATTTTGGGCGAACATACATTTTCACAATATTTTTTTACTTATTTATTGCCTGATTAGTGTAAAAGTATTAATTGAAATATTACTAAGTTACTCAATAACGTTCCATTGTACGATAATTTTACGCTATTAGTACGATAGCTCCTTCCTTACTACAGATTATGAATCGCGAATCGCGATACTCAATTCTCAATTGTAACGACGACGAAGACCAGTGAACATCGGAGAGGTCGTGGAGGAATTTACCATCTAGCCACCATCGCCGTTCGCCAATTACACCATGGCTGATACCGAAAAAGCGCCGCAGCCGCAGCCCCAACAGCAGCAGCAGCAACCAGACCAACAACCCCCACAGCAACCGCAACAAGCTAAAGCGGCTAAACAAAAGCAGGTCATTGGTAAGTACCGCTACGCCATCTTAGTTTTTGCGTGTCCCGGCGTCAAATTTTCAAAAGCACATGGTCGTTTAATTACGGAATCTGATATATTTGGAGTCTTTATTTATGTAAAAGGACCAATTATTCTATTTATATGCTAAAATATTTTACTTTGAGTTTGATTATTCTAGGGCATCATAGTTTGCGCGGCGTTATTGATCGCATGTTGACCCCGCTATTTCTAGGTACCTACCTATGTACCTATCCACTTTGAGTCACGCGGGACAAATCAATATTAGAGCATTGTGGCGTTGGTTCCTGGAGCCATTTTGAATTATTTCATGCAGATAACATCTAAACTGATTCTGCTTATTGGAAAGTTAAAACCTAACCAAGCTATCGCGTGAATGACGCCAAACCTGTGTTGTTTGTCGATTAGCCATGCAATGTCTGCTTGCGAATTTATGCTCAATATCTATCACGAACTTTAAATCAATTTAATGTGGCGCGCGGGACATTTGTTTTTAAATTGTTTATTGGTGGCTACAATGAATTTATGTTGGATGGTTTTCTAATGGGAATTTATCCAGTTGGTATCATTATGCCATTTTAGGAAATAATTTTCCTTGTTTGATAAGTAATCAGATAATACAATATTATTTTTTATACATATGCATTGCGATTTAGTGTTTAACCAATTACTGTTTACATATTCAAAACTTTATTTATGCACAAAGTAACTTTTGTACAACTAGTTTCAAATTGTACAAGTACCTACATTCTGACTGCCTATGTAAGGTTGGTGTAAAGATAGTAGGTGCAGTTAACAGGTCTGTGAACTATACTATATAAATGATTGGCCTGTTGGTCTAGTAGTTAGTGACCCTGACTGCTAACCTGGAGTTTGTGGGTTTGATCCCCACCTAGGATAAAACTTTATGATGAGCATGATGGTTTATTCTGTATCTGGATGCTATTTATGTATAATATGTATGTATTTGGAAATACATAAGTATGCTTATCAGTGGTCTGGTATCCATAGTACAAGCTCTGCTTAGTTTGGGATCAGATAGCGTTGTGTGAGTTGTCCCAAGATATTTTAATTGTTCAGTGCTAACCTAAAAATTAACTGAACCTTTTATTTTCAGCGGAGAAAGTTTCGGGAACCGTCAAATGGTTTAATGTAAAGAGTGGATATGGTTTCATCAACAGGTATGCATTCTGAACATTTAACAGCAGTCTTTTTGTTTTGGCTAGTATTTAATTAGTACTGTTGTATCATTAGGAATGACACCAAGGAGGATGTGTTTGTGCATCAAACTGCTATCGCCCGGAACAACCCTCGCAAGGCTGTGCGCTCGGTCGGCGACGGGGAGGCGGTGGAGTTTGCCGTGGTTGCCGGGGAGAAAGGCTTTGAAGCAGCCGGAGTGACAGGACCCGGTGGTGAGCCGGTAAAGGGCTCGCCCTATGCAGCTGACAAACGCCGCGGCTTCCATCGCCAGTATGTATCACTGTTATAGCAAGTCATTTATTCTTTTTAGGGATATTATACCTCGAAAAGAAAAAACAATAATAAGGCTTTTATCATTTTCTCGCACACTGGTGACGGTACCAAGTTAAAATAAAACTAAGTACCCAGGGGAAGATAAAATCAAAACTGTTAGGGTACCATTGACCTATTTTATTGACTAAATATCTCATGCAAGCTACAAGCCATTTTATGTTGAACTAAAATCAGAAAATCGCAAATTTGTATTTACATCACAAAATTTTTCATAATGTTGAAGTATTGTGTATAATTATAATGTATTTTCAGGTATTACCCCCGTCAAGGAGGCGGACGTGGCGGCGAAGGCGCTCCACGTAGGGGAGGCATGGGACGTCGTGGACCCCCGCCCAACCAGGGGGGTGCACAGGGGGATGAAGGTCAAGAGGGAGGCGGAGCACCACCACAACAACGCAGCTACTTCCGCCGCAATTTCCGTGGTGGACGCCGCGGTGGTGGTCCTGGACCTATGAACCGCGGTGGATACCGTCGCGTGCGCCCACGCAACTATCAGCAGGGCCAGGGTCAGCAGCCGCAGGCTGGCCAGCCGAACCAGGCCCCGCGTACGAATGGACAGGAAGGAGAGGCCCCAGTCAGAGCTCCTTCACCACAGCAACAACAGGCAAAACCAAAAGCCAACAACAAGCCTGCTGGTACCTCTATTGAAACCACCACTAATGAGAGCCAGGCCTAAACACCCGGCAGCTGCACAGTGTGGCACACTTACGTAGTGTATGTTAATTCTAGCTGTGCCACATAAATCCATCACAACTTTGTCTTGTCTGTACAACTGAAGAGTGTTTCGTTTTATTGTTGTTGCAGCTATACATCTTAACAAACTGCAAACTTATCACCTTGATTGAGAAACTAGGGGGAGGTTTACATGGAACTGCAAAGTATCATAGATCAAAAATGTGATATTTTATTATTCTTGCTTTGTTTTTTTTGTTGTACCTACATGATGTGTATTGTGTTTAACTTTAACTTCTTAGAGAGTAATTATTAAAAAAGTTTTGGAAATCCAAGATTTCAGCTGTGCAATGAAATTGGATTATGATGATGCAGGTTCCAAAGCCCCAAGATTAAATGTATTTCTAAAAGGATGATTATTTTGTTATACATTTATATGGACTGTGTTGACTTAGGTAAACTTATTTGTATTTGAATCATTAGTACTATAAAACACTCTCAGAAATAAAAACTTCTTTTTACCTGTGTGAAAATTATTTTATTTTTATTTTGACATTTTCATAATTCCAGATAGTTTTATACCCGACTATGGCGACGCCAAAAAGGAAGGGTAGGTATGTTTTTATAGCAGTCTGTTTGTATTTTCCACTATAGCGCCTACGTTACTTAATGGATTTCGATGGCTTAGTAGACATTTCGCGAAGGACCAGGAGGCCTACTCTAATTCATTGAATACGAAGTTTCGATCAAAAATGAGGTGGTAATACACAGATCCAGGAATATCAATTTAATGCACTTGTTCCCGAAAATCGTCCATGGGTTCAAACTTCTTGAGCTTATTCAAAAATTAATTAGAATAGTCCCAGTAAACTTGAGAAATTTTAGTAAACGAAAATTCATGAATTTCGTTTTAAAGAAAGAGTACTCTCTTTCTTTAAAACGAAATTCTAATTCAGGCCTACTGTAGTCGTTTATGGACTTATTCGCGATGTTTCATTCTGAAAAGGCCCTATTCGTGAAATAACCTATTCTACTTTTGGCTCATTTGCAGAAAGACATTCTTAAAAAGACCTTTTCTCAATACCTATGCCCTATTTTTCTAAATGTAGGTACCTAGGTACCTACGTAAACTACTACCTAATGCATTTTGTTCATAAAATCAGTAATTCAGGCTATTACAGATGGATAAAAACTAATCATTCATATTTATATGAAGCTATAAATATAAACAATGAAAAAAAAATTACTTATAATTGTCATTTATTATTTTTTAATAAAAATAGAAAATGAAACTTACTAAATGCTACCCTATCTTGACATAGGTACAGCTTCATCATACTTTTGGCGTGTGCGTTACTCCAGCAAAATAATGTCGAAACGAGTAATTTAAATGTTATAGATAATTAGTTGTCTAGCTTCTGTAAATGTTGCGCACATTTTTAAATTTGTTGCGCTTATAGTTTTTTAGTTATTTAACAAAAATAGTTTCTGCTGGAGTAACGTTACCCCAGCCAGATTTTTTTTTAATTCATGGGAATATTGAAATAAATCTTAGCTGTATAATTAGTTGTCTATTCGAAATAAATGTTGCAACTATTTTTAAATTTGTTCTTCCTTCGGCTGCGAAGTTATATGAGTTTCTGCTGGAGTAACGTTTGAGGTTTCGCTGGATCTCTGAAACGGTTTAACGGATTCTCTTATCGTCTTTAGCAAATATGTTCTTTAGAATTAGTTGTAATTTGTTGCAAAAAAAAAAACAAAAATAATACGCCGTTCAAAAGTTACGTATCTAAATAAAAAACACCTTAATACATCCTGGCGCTTTGAATAAGGGCTCTAAAGACTCATTTTAAACGTTATTTTGTAGCTTTTAACTACCTTCAAATGTATGTGAAGTTTCATCAGTATCCTGTTAGTAATGAAAAAGATACGATAGAATTCAGTTCTCCATGGCGATGGTCACAATGCGCGCGGAGTTATTTGGTCACCGACAAGCCTGCATGTGCTTATGTAACCTGAACGATATGTCAATAATTACTTGGTTAATTCAGGTTTGTACCTGTAAAATTTCAGCATAGTACTCACAGTAAGTAACGAGATAATAAAAGAAAACTCATTAGGCAGTGCAAGGCCATGGTAACCCGGCCAAGTTCAGATGGTAGCAAAAAAGCGATCCCGTAGTACATTACGTTACCTTCTTAAATATTTAGTATAATGCACCTTATAAGTTTGGTACAGACGCGTACCACACTGTTAAATACAGGATTTCATAGCAGAAATATTATACTTAAGAACATTAAGTATGTATACCTACTTGACTATGAAATCATTACTATATTATCTTATTTTTTTATTACCAAAGTAGCCTTAATTTAGAATAACTATTTACCCATCTTTAATACTTACGACTTAATTTTTAAAGTTTGTAATTTAATTTTGTTAAAATTAAAACGTAATTTTATTATTTTTGATCTGTGATTTATAAATAATGTGTACCTATGTTCATTTTAGAATTTTAATGTTATCTGGTAACATTTTTATACAACAAAGAGAACTAGATAGTAGTCTGTGTATGAAAAATTAGGTTTCATAGAAAGTATTTAGATACCAGTCACTTTACAAATTGATCTGTGATTTTTTTATTAAAAAAGTACCTACCTAACCTTAATTTAGAATAATTTTGCAAGTACTTATCATTATAATTTCGTCGTGATGGTTTTTTTTATACCCATTACTATTGTTCTGTGATTTTTAAACAATGTGTAACTAGGCATTAGTAGGCGTAGGTATAAAGCGGACTGAAAAAAGTTTTAATATTACCTACTTATCGTTATGTGTGATTATTTTATATAGGTTGTATCATTAAGGAAGAAAGTTCTATTAAAATCATTATTTCAACCATAATTAATAAAAAATATTAAAGAAACCTGCAGTTTTTTTTAACATTTGCGTACGCATCTGTACTAAATTTGAATCACTATCCTACATATTTAAGAAGGTAGCATAATGTACTACGGGATCGCTTTTTTGCTACCATCTGAACTTGGCCGGGTTACCATGGCCTTGCACTGCCTAATGAGTTTTCTTTTATTATCTCGTTACTTACTGTGAGTACTATGCTGAAATTTTACAGGTACAAACCTGAATTAACCAAGTAATTATTGACATATCGTTCAGGTTACATAAGCACATGCAGGCTTGTCGGTGACCAAATAACTCCGCGCGCATTGTGACCATCGCCATGGAGAACTGAATTCTATCGTATCTTTTTCATTACTAACAGGATACTGATGAAACTTCACATACATTTGAAGGTAGTTAAAAGCTACAAAATAACGTTTAAAATGAGTCTTTAGAGCCCTTATTCAAAGCGCCAGGATGTATTAAGGTGTTTTTTATTTAGATACGTAACTTTTGAACGGCGTATTATTTTTGTTTTTTTTTTTGCAACAAATTACAACTAATTCTAAAGAACATATTTGCTAAAGACGATAAGAGAATCCGTTAAACCGTTTCAGAGATCCAGCGAAACCTCAAACGTTACTCCAGCAGAAACTCATATAACTTCGCAGCCGAAGGAAGAACAAATTTAAAAATAGTTGCAACATTTATTTCGAATAGACAACTAATTATACAGCTAAGATTTATTTCAATATTCCCATGAATTAAAAAAAAATCTGGCTGGGGTAACGTTACTCCAGCAGAAACTATTTTTGTTAAATAACTAAAAAACTATAAGCGCAACAAATTTAAAAATGTGCGCAACATTTACAGAAGCTAGACAACTAATTATCTATAACATTTAAATTACTCGTTTCGACATTATTTTGCTGGAGTAACGCACACCTTTTGGCTGCCTCTGGGGCGCGGTGGGAGTGTATCCGACTGCTACGCATGAGGTCGTGGGTTCGATCCCCACCCAGGATAAAACTTAGTGTGATGAGCACGGTGAGTTATTCTGTGTCTGGGTGTTATTTATCTATATATTTAGTATGTATTTAGAAATATTTAAGTATTTTTATCGGTTGTTTGGTGTCCATAGTATAAGCTCTGCTTAGTTTGGGATCAGATAGCTTTGTGTGAGTTCTCCCAAGATATTATTATTATACTTAATGACAACTTAACTTTTTCTCTTGTATCTATACTAATATTTTAAAGCGGAAGAGTTTTTGTTTGTTTGTTTAATCTCAGGAACTACTGTACCGATTTGAAAAAATATTTTTCTGTTGGATAGCCCATTTATCGAGGAAGGCTATATAACATCGCGCTACGACTAATAGGAGCGGAGCAGCAATGAGAAATGTTTCAAAAACGGGGAAAATTTACGCAGACGAAGTTGCGCGGGACAGCTAGTTATCATCTTAGAAGATTTCGGTTACGGCGACCAATCTTATTAGAGACTAGCCAACAACACGGGAGATATTATAATTACTAACGATTGTCTGGTGTTAACGTTATAGCTGGCAGGTATTTAAAAAATGAGTCCTTTTAAGAATAGGCCATTACAAGAATAGGTCTTTTTTTTCATCATGAACTAGGTATTTTACGAATAGGTCCTAAAACTACTAAACCATTTCGATGAACGAGGTGTCGGTTATCGGTTTGCGTGAGTGGCTTCACTCCCACTTCGTGAAAAAGGCGCGCGTTTCTGATAGGACACCAGGTTGCCCTCCCTGTCGCCCTCAGGCCAACATTTACGGGGGACGAAGGTCGTTTAACGCTCTTCGGCGCCCCGTTTCTCTGCTGAACGCGGACGGGAGTGAGCTGGAACTCTCCCGTTCTCTCTATCCATAGAAGGTATCCACATATTCTCTCGTTTTGTACCATTGATAGTACTGCTGTTTCAAGTGGCGGCGCTGTTCTACTCAAGCTGGGCATTCTGTTATGGTATGCAGCGACGTATCCTCGCAGTGGTGACAATTGGCCGTTGGTGAGCATAGCGACCTGACATTACATCTCATAGAAACGAAAATATAAATAAGTACAACTTAAATAATTACATAGTACAAGCTCTGCTTAGTTAGGGATCAGATAGCTTTGTGTGAGTTCTCCCAAGATATTATCGCTTCGGTTTCGTGCTCCTACTAATTACTCCTACTGATAGGAGCACCAGGACACCCATGTCCTGATGCTCCTACTACAAACGAAATTGCGAAGTGTCCAGTAGGAGCATCATGTATTATTATACTTAATGACAACTTAACTTTTTCTCTTGTATCTATACTAATATTATAAAGCGGAAGAGTTTGTTTGTTTGTTTAAAACGCGCTAATCTCAGGAACTACTGGTCCGATTTGAAAAATTATTTTTCTGTTGGATAGCCCATTTATCGAGAAAGGCTATAGGCTATATAACATCGCGTGTTCAAGTGGCGGCGCTGTACTACTCAAGCTGGGCATTCTGTTAAGGTATGCAGCGACGTATCCTCGCAGTGGTGACAATTGGCCGTTGGTGAGCAAGGCGACCTGACATTACATCTCATAGAAACGAATATATAAATATAACTTAAATAATTACCGTTACAAACAATTTAAATTATCTAGGTACCTACGCTGTGAATATACAATGTAAACAACATTTTAGTATAATACAAATACCTACATTAGTCGCATTTTTATATTTACGACCATGAATTTTACATCATTCAAGTAACCAGTTTATGCAGTTTTTATCGTTTAAATAATCATCTATACATATAAAATCTTTCTGAATAAGGTCGTTCTTAATTTTAGATTTGAATTAATTAAATGGTAAATTCAGAATATAAACAGGTTTATTGCCAAAATGGATACCAAGACCCATAAATCATCTTAGCCAAGCTCTCACATTTTTTGCTGAGTGGCTATAGATGAGTGCGGTCTGGCGTTGTCATGATGGAACACCACGCCCTTCCTGTTCACCGGCTCCGGCCAGTTTTTCTCAATGGCTTCTTTTAACCTTATCAGTTGCTGACAGTAGAGGTCAGAATCGTAAGTTTTACTCGGCGGCAAAATCTCATAGTGGACAATTCCTTTCCAATCCCACCATACACACAGCATCACTTTGCCACGGTCTGTGGGGCTTGTCCATGCTTCGACCACGATCTTTTTCGGTCATTCTTATCGTAAGTGGTATTTTTCATCACCCGTAATCAACCGTTTAAGAAATGGGTCGAAATTGTTACGTTATAACAAAAAAATCGCAAATGGAAACATGTTGCATTAAGTTTATCTCAGTGAGATCATGTGGTACCCAAATTTCAAGTTTTTGAGCTATTGCATAGCTTTTATCGTGGGCTTTGAGCGCGGCGACCGAATCGAGAAATTCCGTAACGAAAATAAAACCTAAGACCCCCCACTAGCGTACCTACGTAGTTCGGCCGAGCGTTCGCTTAACGTATATGTAGGTATATGGTAGGTACGACTGTACGAAGCTCGCACGGATCGAGACGAGCTGCTCCGAAATGTACCTAATGAAAAGAAAGAAAGAAAAAAAAATGCTATGCAATAGAAAGCTATTGCATAGCATTTTTTTTTCTTTCTTTCTTTTCATTTTTTTTTTCTTTCTTTCAAAAAAAATGTGTAGCACTCGGGAACTGCCGCGGTAAAGACCGCGGCAGTTCCCGAGTGCTACACATTTTTTTTTCTTATAACCACACTTTTGTAAATGACGTAAAACTGTTTTGTAATCAACTTCCAGTTCTTCAGCAATATTGTAACTATTAATGTCGATCTTGCTTCACTTTTTGATTTTTACCTTTTTTGTAAAAAATCTTTCAAATATACCGAATATCTTCGTCACAAAAAAAAAGAAAAACAATTGAAAAATGGCGAGAACTGTTTTTTTCATTTTATCAGTTGCATCTTCAGAATGTCTAATGGTATTAAAACCAGTCAGTTACATTCAGTACAACCAAAGAGGTTTGATTACTAACAATAGGTACATTCGAAATACAAAAATACTTTTGCCCCTACCTACTTATTATATACATATTTTTAAATTAAATAAAAAACAAACTTATTTAAAAAGTATTATTATATATTATACTAGCTGACCCGCGCAACTTCGTCTGCGTAAATTTTCCCTTTTTTTTTTACAACATTTTTCATTGCTGCTCCGCTCCTATTGGTCGTAGCGTGATGTTATAACCTATAGCCTTCCTCGATAAATGGGCTATCCAACAATCAAATATTTTTTCAATGCGGCCCAGTAGTTCCTGAGATTATCGCGTTCCAACAAACAAACAAACTCTAAGGGGGATGAAAAATAGATGTTGTCCGATTCTCAGACCTACCCAATATGCACACAAAATTTCATCAAAATCGGTCAAGCCGTTTCGGAGGAGTAGGTATGGCAACGAAAACTGTGACACGAGAATTTTATATATTAGACTATATCGCAAAAACCATTAAAAAACAGTTTGCTGAACACAACCGTTCCATAGCGAGCATGCCGCGCGGTTTGCTTCGCTGACCTACCGGCCGGACTTGGTACGGTGCCCACATAACCGCCCACCTCGCACATTATTCCGTAAAGGCTTATTTATTAACTTGACTCGCCTCCCGGCAGATTCGATTGATAACAATTTTGTCAATAGACTGATGCGTTTTGACAGGCATATTCCTCCCCCGCCCTCCCCTCGGCGGTGGTGGTTGATGTACCGGTGTTGAATCTAATGCCCCTCCCCCTACAGTGATGCGAACAACTCACACTTGGCCAGTTGAGCCAATAGTTCTGGATACGCACCTGATTTTGTTGTGTAATATTTTAAAACTATGATATCTCCTAAGATATTAATCAAATGAAGTAAGAGCAGTTTTGTTCAAAATTAAATATTTGTAATGAATAACGTATTTATTTCGAAAAGAGTTAATACCATGTTTATTAAAACACTTTCGCAAATAAATGCATTATTTTAGAACAAATTTGTTTACCTTCCATAAAATGGGTAATAATGGGTCAACCTTAAAAGATAGGCATTTGCTGTCGCGGACTCTTTTTAGAACTTTTTAAAGAGACACAAATCCATCATACCTACATTATTGTTGTGTAACTATAACTGTTTACGCAGAGCACGCAACGGAAGCTCTCAAAAGGAATATTTTTTCCCCATTTTTGCAACATTTTTCATTGCTGCTTCGCTCCTATTGATCATAGCGTGATGTTATATAGCTAGTAGTTCCTGAGATTATCGCATTCAAACAAACAAACTGAAAAATGCGCGTGAAAATACAATATTTAGTCCTATACTCCTAGCACGTACCTACACAAAGGTACAAAATGCCTGCACGCGCTTTTGTTTCGACATTCCACCCAGAAATCATATCACACCTTATCTCAACAATAAATGCATCAGCAGAAGAGCGTATGTATGTTCATGGCACTTACGCCCTTTTGTTGAGAAACTCAGTTTTTCAGCAATAACTCAATGACGGTAGTGTAGTGATTTTTATCATATTTATTGGTTCAACAGTTATAGGGGGGGGGGGCACAATTTATGCAACTTTCGGAGCGATTATTTCCAAAAATATTCACTCTATCAAAAAAGTGTATTAGAAACCTTAAAATGTTTTTAAATGACCTGTTCGTTTTTGCCATTATGGCTACGGAACCCTAAAAGCGACATTGATAATATTGTATGGGAACAAAATGTTCAAGATTTTGGTACCGATTGATGGTAGGACCTTAAATAATTTTTAGTCCACGGGAAAACCATAAAACTATTTAATTTTAGGTTATAAGTACGAAGTTTGCCGGGTCAGCTAATGTTTTATTTATGTAGGTCGTACAGTACTATTACTTATTCTGTGGTAGTACACGCCGCCAGTAGCCAATAAAAGGTTGTTGCTGCCACATATGTATGAAATAATAAAGTTGCATTACAATATTTTTATTAGTTTAAAAATGTAGACTACCAACCTGCCTATAATATTATTTAGATAAGAAAAAAAATTGGATGCCAGTACCTATACAATTATATTATGTTATACCTTAAATTAAATTATTAAAGACACCTTACCGATTTTATCACGGAACAACTATTGTATTTTTGCGGCTCGGTATTAGTCGCACAATTTATTTATTTTCATACTTACTAATTTTTTTAAATGTTTTTGTCGCCCATTTTAATACTACACGTTAAACATAAATATGATAAACTTATAGTTTTAAAATGGGCGACAAAAACGCTTAAAAAGTCATTGAAATCAATTTCCTTGGTTATTCGTTTTATATTTTTTATTTTCCGTAGTCCAGCCCCCCTTCCATACGAATAATGCGGCTGAAGAAGTGGGTTTTCTGTTGTTTTTGTTTCACACTAACAACTTTCCACCGAGGTACTTGATAATGACTTTCAAGACAATTTGTACGAAAATTTTGTTACTTCTCATTTGATCAACTGTTACCTACTCGTAAACTTGTAAAGTCTACATCTGGAATAGTGTTCCTTTTAATATCACTATACAGGGTGTATTTTTGAAACGGGTCAGTAAGGGCAAGTACCTTAACCGTTGCAGTTACAGCAAAACGTTCTTAGAAGACCTTCCCTAACTTTTTGACATACTTTGAACTGCATTCACAGATTTTGTAAAAAACTTACAGTTGGCAAAAAAAATGCAAAAAGTCCAAAAAATTTTTTTTTATGCCAATCGATTCTATTTTATGTGGGGATCAAAAAACTCTATGAAACCATTTTAGCTTTCAGTACTAGAAAAGACAGAAATCTCCAAAAACGTTTCCCATACATTTCCTACGGAAATATGATAAATCAACTCGAAACTCATAGGACAGGTAAAATTTTAAACTTTTTTAAATAAAAAAAATCATTTAAACATTTTAGAAATTGGTTTATGAAATAAATTGCTCAAAATGATTTCCATTTTCACGAATACCTAAGTCTATCCTTTTTTGCACTGAACGAATGGCGGCTAATAATGTTCTGGGATGAATATTACGTAAAATGGTCATTAATGCATCCTTGAGCTCTTGAACACTGGCGTACGTCGTCTTATACACCTCGTTTTTCACGAAGCCCCATAAAAAAAAATCAAGTGGTGTTAGATCGGGGCTACGAGGTGGCCACTGTGTTGGACCATGTGTACCTATCCACTGTGTACCGAATAGGCGGCTCAAATTGGAACGTGAAAGGTGACTGTTATGTGGCGGAGCACCATCTTGTTGAAAATGAACTTTTCGCAATTCCGACAGGGGCCATTCGTCCATCTCGTTTTCAAGATGGTGTAAAATGACTTCATTATACATGGCAGAATTCAGTTTCCCTTCATAAAATTCCACCATTATAACTCGATTGGACATTATACCACACCAACAGTTGAATGAGAAGCGAACCTGATTATGACTTGCCGTAACTCTTAGTGGATTTTCTTTGGACCAATAGTGGTGATTTTTTCTGTTGTACATACCGTTATTGGAAAAATTCGTTTCGTCTGACCACAGTATGTAATTTAAAAATTCATGATCTCTGCTTATTTTTCCTCTTAGCCACCTGCAAAAAGTAAGCCTTCGAACATCATCACCCGGATGTAACACTTGAACTATGCGCCCATATCGATAGCACTTGTAGCCGTATTTCTTCCATATCTTTATCACAAGGGAGTGGGATACACCTACTTCAAAGGCGACATGCCTGGACGATACCTCTGGATATGCTTCGACATAAGTCAGAACCGCAATCTCCGTGTCCATGTCCACACGAGGCTGCCGCTTTCTTTTGAAAGAACCCTGCAATTCCAGGTTTTTCAAAAGATTTCTAATAACCTTTCTTGTTGGCACATGTCGCAACGGATACTTATTGCGGTACCACACTAATGCAGCTCCCGCATTTCGATTATTGACAAAATACGCTTCTAATAAGTCAATTTTTTCACGATTAGAAGACATTTTAGCGAAAATCCTTAATTAATAATAACTCATACGAAGTTTCTCAGCTGACACACAGATTTTCGAATGAAATTCGAAATTTGAAGGTAAAAATTATTTTTATTTACTTTACAGTCAATTCTACCCACTTCCTGGCCATAACAAAAAGTTCGACCATCGTAGAAATTTGTTTCTGTTGCCGAAATGTATGGGAAACGTTTTTGGCGATTTCTGTCTTTTCTAGTACTGAAAGCTAAAATGGTTTCATAGAGTTTTTTGATCCCCACATGAAATAGAATCGATTGGCATAAAAAAAAATTTTTTGGACTTTTTGCATTTTTTTTGCCAACTGTAAGTTTTTTACAAAATCTGTGAATGCAGTTCAAAGTATGTCAAAAAGTTAGGGAAGGTCTTCTAAGAACGTTTTGCTGTAACTGCAACGGTTAAGGTACTTGCCCTTACTGACCCGTTTCAAAAATACACCCTGTATAGGTATTCTAATACCGTGATTTTTTTCACATACCCAACATCAACCATTTTGCTGGCAGGGGAGACACTTGACAGGTTCCGTTTTGCCATTTTGGCTATGGAACCCTAAAAAATGTTAAATACCTATATTTAAGTAATATGAAACTTATGAACCTATGCATAAAACTTTTGAAGCCCAAATATCGTCATAATTACTGTACACGGGGCCTTAAAGTTATTTAATTCTTTCGTAAATTAAGGTCAAATGAATAAAAGTTTGTTTTAACGTAGTCGGAAAGTATTTTAACTAAATAGAAAGAATTATTAACAATTTAAAAGCCTAGCAGAACTAGGTAGGTAAGTATGTATGTACAACTGCTATAGAGAGGTAGGTTACTAGCACCTTGACACGAGAGTGGTGGTAAACACTTCTGGCTTTGAGTTTTGATACAGACTCAGTCAGTGTAGTGTCATTACTGGTGAGCGGTGCAGTCGGACTTACTGCGTTCGTCGGATCACTCATTGTCCTCAGCGGAGCTCGTGTACGTTGTGCAAGTGAGTTATTATTTATATTACTCGTCTCTTAGATAATATTTAAGTACGACTGTAAAAAGTTTATGATAATGATTATCGGCATCTTATTTAGCTTTGCGCAATTGTGTAAAAAGCAATATCCTCATTCTGTAACAAATCCTAACGTAAATAAATATTACGTACCACCGCAATTATAGCTATACTACCTTTTCCCGGGGCTAGGCCCCTTGTTATGTTTGATCTTTATAGCTGAACTGCTATTCGGATGTATAAACTACATACTGTGAGGCTTCATCAAAATCTAAATAGTTATTCAATTACAAATCAATTTATCCAAATATTTTAGGGTGAAAGAGATAGATACATCACAAATTTCCGGATTTATATTAATAGGATTTGTTATTTATGTAGTTATAAACTTATAAGGATCAGGGATTACGAACCCTTTCCGATATACGTGCCATTTTATTAAATTTAAAAATAACAATGTGTTTGTGTGATCTTGGAAATTAATAGGTACCTACTGTCAAAAAATACACAACCTACCAATATAGAAATGGATTAGAGGAGACAGGAATTATTTTATAGCGTACCTACCAAATATTTACCTCTATTCTGATTCGTTAAATTACCATCTGTTGATCTTAGGTATGTCTTGGTACTATCGTAATTTATAACTAACTAGCTGTCCCGCGCAACTTCGTATGCGTAAATTTTCCCCGTTTTTGCAACATTTCTCGTCGCTGCTCCGCTCCTATTAGTTGTAGCGCGATGTTATATAGCCTATAGCCTTCCTCGATAAATGGGCTATCCAACAAAAATAATGTTTCAAATCGGACCAGTAGTTCCTGAGATTAGCGCGTTTAAACAAACAAACAAACTCTTCCGCTTTATAATATTAGTATAGATGTTGTTTGAACCTAAATATAGAAAAGAAACACATTCCCAACTTTCAAACGAATTGTTAGAGTAGCTAAGGTATACAAATATAATATATACTAGCTGTGCCCGCGACTTCGTTCGCGTGAAAGTCGGGTTTAAATTAAGGTAGTTTAGGTAACGAAATAACTTCCGTGTAAATATGTTTGAAACAGTCCTGTTGACTAAATACTTACTAAATAAAAATCGATCTGTTCTATTCTTTTAGATAGTTAGTTTGGTGTGCGGCTTAAGAAGTGGGTTTTCTGTTGTTTTTGTTTCATTCTTTCAACGTTATACCTACTTAATACATAATAATCTTTAATAGAATTTGTACGAAAATGTTGTTACTTCTCATGTGATCGTAAACTTGTAAAGCCTAAGTACCTAACTGTGATAGTTTTCCTTATAATTTTAGTATTTATACTACTACCCTGAATTTTTTCACATACCCAACATCAACCATTTAGCTGGCAGGGGGACACTTGACTTTAACAAAAATGTTCGCTATAAAGCCTAATATTATACACAAAGGAATCCTTAAATCTAAAAATAGTCTTCACAAACCCTAAACGCTTTTTAAAAGACCTATGTATTGATACCACACACGATGGGGTAGGTAGGTGAGAAAAAAATCACATCCCCACTTTACATATAAGAGAGGTACCCTTAAAAAAATTATGATTTTCAAGATTTTGTTCTTTCACTTTATCGGCGTTAGTAATTTATTCATGCAAAAGTTGCAACTTTCTAGCACTAACAGTCTCTGAGCTAAGCTGCGGACGGACGGACATAAGGGAACTATAAGGGTTCTGTTTTGCCATTTTGGCAAAAATGGGGTGTATTTCATATAGTGTTACAACGCAATACTAATAATAAAACTGCTGTAACACTTTAGTAAGCAAACACAGAGCGTGTCATGTGTGTCATGCCCGCGAAAATGTCAGATATCCCTAAAGGTACGGTTGACAAACAACGACCTCCCCTCCTCCCGTCACCCGAACTACTCACACTTCACCGATGTTGAGCCATTCATTATCGTTGAATTGATGAACACGTAATCTCCAACCATAACCCCAAAACATGATCCTCGATGCACCTGTGTGATGCGTGGTCAAACAAACGGACAGACAGACAAACATTTCTAAAAATCATAGCAATGTGTTTCTTTTACTAAGTATAGAACGTTATTGAATACAACGCCATCTACTTTCAAGAATGTTGCCACTCAGCATCTCAAGCACCTATACCCTAATAAATGTTTTCACAAATAAGGAATTATTTGATCACGGTGAACAATTTGATTTCATAGATGGCGCTACATGTTTTTTTTTTACGTGTGTAATGTCTTTTTTTAGACGAACACATAATTTCTGGAAAATGTCGAATACTTTTTAATTATATTGTAATATTGTTTTTCATTTCTACTACGATTAATTAATTACTCTCAGCAGTGCATGCAATACCTATAATTAACTAACCTACGTGCATAATTTACTTGATTTTTAATATAAAAAAATAATAACCAAAGTAAATAAGTTACTTATGGTCGAAAAAATAACTAAAACATTGAGAAAAATATTAAAAAAGGATAAAGACAATTTAAAAAAATACAAAAAGAACATAATCAGACATCGGATTCGAGCCCGGGACTTCGTTGTCAAAGACCGCTAGCATAGCTTCGAGGCTATACTGTTCGCTACTTGCCACGTCAAAATAACTGTTCTTATGAAACTTAACAATGTTGTGTTTACCTCTTTTTAGTTTTAGCGTGAAGTTATGTATTCCATGGGTTACAATTATAAATAATGTCTAATTCTGGAAAATTTTGTGATAAACCATTATGGTGCGACAAAAAATACGTTGCTACTCGTTCCCCATAGACGTTAGCGTAATGATTCATAGTGTAAATAATGTCCTATAGTATTTACTATAAAACTGTAAATTTTCATAAAGATCCGTCTAGTAGTTACTGATTTATAACGAAAAATAGCTACAGACATTATCCCTTACTGCTTAGCTCCTATGGGAAAAAACGTGATAATTTATAGCCTAAATGTTAATCTGCATCTATTAGATTGCACGTGCATAATTTCAACCGAATCTGTACGGTAGTTTTTGCGTGATGCGTGTTCAAACAAACAGACAGACAGACAGACAGACAGACAGACAGACATTTCTAAAAATGCAGCAAATGTTTAAATACTCTTTTCGAACATTTCCTAATTTTTTTTTTCACTAAGTTCGGCCATGTACAGACACGTGAAATTTACAGTTTTATTATATGTATAGATATATATAAAATTGTATGATATTTGCCATATCTATAAATGATACCGAGCACAAAGTTCGAAACTTAAGGAACTGTGATTCTAATTTCCGTACTTTTATTAGATGTGTGTGAAGGTACATCTGTCACCGTCTAGCTGGAACGTCTAGATAATTTCCCATTCCGGTTTGAATAAACTCAATATAACTGAATTAGGTCAAGATGATATAGATCTCTACACCATTGTTATTAATTCACGTAACTATAGGTAGTCGTAATAAAAGTTATGCTGCCGATATCTAAGTATTTTTAATTAAAAACTATCGCTGGCAGTCTGTTATAAAAACATGTATTTTCCGCCTGATGTAACTGCAGTTATTTGATAGCCCTCATACACACAAGGGATTTTTTTACGCGCGTTCAAACCCAGCGTTAGCGTTACGCTCTCGATATACGAACGCTTTTTAACGCGCGTTGCTAAAAGACAAACAAAAAAGTCTAGTGGTTAGTGACCCTGACTGCTAAGCCGGAGGTCGTGTGACTCGTGGGTTTGATCCCCAAACAGGAGAAAACTTTGTGTGATGAGTACGTATTTATTTATTATACCTTTGTATGTATTTAGAAGTATATGGGTATGTTTATCAGTTGTCTGGTTTCCATAGAACAAGCTTTGCTTAATTTAGGATTAGATAGCGTTGTGTGAGTGGTCCTAAGATATTATTATTCTTATGTTCTAGGTGTCCTTATAATTATTATTTTTCCTGTGTTTTAATATGTATGGTGAGAAATATACTTACCTACTGACTTAATAAATATAATAACTTTAGATAAATCGATATTTTTTTTGCCTTATTGGTGAGGGTATCTCAGTCCTCTGAGAGATTTTTTGTGATGTGCTCCCAGACATTATTTTAAAAAAAATATTTAAATATTCAGGCAAATATTTTGCATACAAAAGTGCACGAGAGTGCTTCTCTTCTGTAAGTAACACTTCGGAATCTACAACTCACGACATCGTCATTCTGATTACGTAAACAACACAAACGCCGGCGGTTTTTTTACGGTCGTGTGTGTATATATGTAATAGTAATAAGAAGTTTAATGAGCCCGCCATTGAAAATATAATTCTTACTGCGCGATAAAATGCATTTGCTATTTTAGCGTATTTTTATCGCGCGATAAAATTACGCTCGTGCGAATGAGACCTTATAATGTTCCCTTTTTGTGTCGTATGCTATGCAGCGTTACCGTGCTACCTTATAATGTGCTACCTTTTATACTCACTACCATAATAGGTACAAAATGTATCCTGCTGCTGATGGCTTTAGCAAAGCGGAAAGAATGTAGCGCCAGGGCCAAATTGACGTATGTACCTACCTATAACAGTACGTACCTACCTACTTTAATATAACTAGAAGATAATGGTTTCAGGTTTCACTACAATTTATAATGTAGGTTTATAGGCCTTGTGGTAACGGCTTAAGAATAATACCACCCCACCTGTTCCCGTGGGTGTCGTCAAGGCGACTAGGGATGTCACACCGGAGGACGGGCAGTAGCGTCCTCTGCGTACTTTAAAGCCTTACTGCGATCACCAATATGGCAAATACACCCAGGATCTATAAGTAGGTTCTACTGGGTACTGAGGAGACCCGTGCCCAGTAGTGGGGTCATCATGTGGGTTGATATAAAGTTTATTGGAAATTAAATTGCAAGTGATGTAGGTATTAAGGGCCTTTTCTCAATGGCTTCTTTTAACCTCATCAGTTGCTGACAGTTGAAGTCAGAATCGATAGTTTTACCCGGCGGCAAAAGCTCATAGTGGACGATTCCTTTCCAATCCCACCATACACACAGCATCACTTTGTTCCGAGTCAAGCCGGGCTTTGCCACAGTTTGTGGGGCTTATCCATGCTTCGACCACGATCTTTTTCGGACATTCTTATCGTAAGTGACCCATTTTTCATCATCCGTGATTACGGTTGATTAACCGTTTAAGAAATGGGTCAGAATTGTTACGTTTCAACAAATAATCGCATAAGGAAACATGTTGCATTAAGTTTCTCTAAGTGGGACCATGTGGTACCCAAATTTCAAGTTTTTTCTTGTACCCTTCATCCTTGTTTGCTGTTTTGTGATCAACATCCAGTTCTTCAGCAATATTGTAACTAGTAATATGTCGATCAGGCTCCACTTTTTCAAAGATGGCACTGATTTTATCTGTGACGGGGCGTCCAGAGCGAACCTCATCCTTCACACTAAAATTTACAGACTTGAAACATTTGAACCACATTTGTGCCACTCGTATTGATACCGCATTAGGTCCGTAAACTGCACAAATTTTATTTGCGGCGTAAGTCACACTTTTACCTTTTTTGTAATAACACTTTAAAATGTAGGTCTTCGTCACCTAAGTTCATTTTGCTTGCTTGAAAAACATTTGAAAAATGGCGCCAACTAGTGTTTTTTTATATTTATTGCATCTTCAGAATGTCAACATTTAATGGTACTTATTACAACCAGCTAGTTATATTCAGTAGGTACAACCAAAGAGGTTTGATTACTAACAATACATTCAAAATACTTTTGGCCCTACCTATTATACACTGACGGACTCATAAACTGCATCAAAGTTCAGGTTTACTCTAAAAGGATTTTTTATAATAAGTATGCAAACTTTTTAGATTAAATTATATAAATATGGAAAGACTGGCTCTTAATCTTAAAAAAAAATTAAATTTAAAAATAGAACTGCGGTAAAACAAATGAATATAGCCGGGAAAAGAAAATTTACTCGTAGTATCAGATTTGCGTGTTATTTATAGCAAAGTTTTAAATTAATTCTCATTGATTTTTTTTGTTTGGTCAATTGAATTATTGTTACCAGCATAATTGTTGGGTTAGTTTTTTAACACATCGAGAGTTTTTGAACCATAATATGGATACTTCGTCCGAACAAGCGGCACAAATTGTAGCATTGGTGCGGGAGGGCTTGGATCAACGAACGATTGGTAGAAATTTAAATTTAAACCAGTCTACGGTTTGTAGAATATACAGAAGGTTTGTAGAGACAGGTTCTTACAGGAGGAGACGTGGTACAGGCAGAACTCGAGCAACCACAGGTCGTGATGACCGATTTATTGTTACAACTTCCCTGCGAAATCGTTTCCTCACGTCACTTAACATCAAAACCGAGCTTAATGAAGTGCGTGGAAAAAACGTGTGTGCACGAACAATAAGAAGAAGGTTAAAGGAAGCGGCTATCACCCCTTTTAGACCAGCAAATGGTCCAAAGTTGTCTGCAGCTCACAGACAAGCTCGCTTAAGATTTGCGCGTCATCACCTGAATTGGACAGAAGAGCAGTGGGCCTCTGTATTGTTCACGGACGAGTGTAGGACATGTTTATATGGTGCAGATGGTCGCAGAAGAGTCTATCGTCGACGTGGGGAGCGATATGCTCAAAGTTGCATTGAGGAGCGTGTTCCTTTTGGAGGCGGTTCATGTATGGTCTGGGGTGGCATATCGATGAACGGGCGAACAGAACTTGTGTTCATAGACATGGTCCGTCAAAACGGTAATAGAGGGGGTTTGACAGCACATCGCTACATAACAGAGATATTAGAAGATCACGTGGTGCCTTACATGGGATTCATAGGCGAAAATTTTACTTTAATGCAGGATAATGCCCGGCCGCATGCAGCTGCACAAGTTCAACATTATTGCGAAGAGGTTGGGATACGTACAATGAATTGGCCAGCACGCAGCCCGGATCTTAATCCCATCGAGCATGTTTGGGACAATTTAAAAAGAGCTGTATATGCGAGAAACCCTTCGCCTACGACAGTGGCAGCACTAAGAACAGCACTTTCAGAAGAATGGGACAATATTCCGCAAGATCTTTTAAAAACCCTTATAAAATCTATGCGGAACCGATTAGAATCCGTAATAAGGGCATGTGGGGGTAATACACCTTATTAAAACACAAATAAACCCTTGCATAAAGTTTGTGTCTATTGTTAAAACCAATTTTTTAATTAAACAATTTTTCCTTAAACTTCTGTTTTTTCTTCAAAAAAGGTCTTAAGGTCCTTTCCAGTACATAAACTTAAACTTAAAGATATGATCCTACGCTGTTTTAAAGTTCACGAACCAATCTAGAGGTTTCAATTTAAATCTGTATAGAAAGTTTGCATACTTGGTTAAAATATTTATTTCAAAGTCGTCTATTACTTTGATGCAGTTTATAAGTCCGTCAGTGTATATCACACTAATCAAACTAATATTATAAAGGCGAAAGTTTGTGAGTATGTGAGTGTGTATGTTTGTTACTTCTTCACGTCTAAACGGCTAGAGCGATTTTAATAAAATTTGGTATGGAATTAGCTGACACCCTGGATTAACACATAGGCTAATAACCCGCGGGTAACACCGCGGGGCACAGTTATTTTAATATAAATACCGAGCTAAGCGCAGTCATCCAGGTACTTTTATTAAAGTAATCAATTCACAACCCTGGAATCATTTATTATTGAGACGTTCTAATTGTAATAAATGGTGCCATTAAACAAGTTTCCTCGATTCCTCAAGGTTCCCAGCATCATATGTAAATGACCTAATGGCAATGGACCAACTGGATAGTACCTACCACTTATATCAAATATATTTTCAAATAAAAAAAAAACAAATTGGTCCAGTCGACTTCAAGTAACGCCGGCTCTACACGTTGGCCACAACGTCGGTACTACGCCAATCGTCCAACGTGTGGACCTAGGACAGTGAATCGTAAAGTGTGTGCACACTAGAGTGCCGTGGTCATCACTTAGAGTGTTGTACGTCTTTCAAGAAGCTCTCATTGTTTTATCAAAATTGTCATTAGCCAGGTCCACGCCGACCGAGCACGGCTACCTACCGAGGCAGCCTTGCGAGCCAAATGCTCGGTCGGTGAGCATTTGGCTTGGGCTGCTTCGGGCGCACGTTGCCACGGCTGAGCGTGCCTTCAGGTCAAAGGTCAGTGAGCGCTGGTTTCTATACAATGCAACAAATATGTTTTTACCCGACTATGTGAATTATATTTGTAGCTTTGTATGTTTCAATTTACGTAAGTTCCACTGTAACGTAAATTTTAATTTTTTGCCGGGACATACTTGTAAAGTTATATACGGTTATCTATATCACAACTGTCAATTTTGAATGCTGTCAATTTCGAATGAACCACCTCTGTCGTTCCTGGCAAACAACCGAGGCTGCTCGGATTTATGAGCTAAAAAACAAAGGATGTCGGACCATACTCGATGTAAAGTTGTGCAGCTGTTTCTACAAAGAAATACTTACACATGTAAAATACGATCTGAAAAAGTGCACCAGCAAAAGAGCGTATCTTCATGGCGCTTACGTCTATTTGTTGAAAAGCGCAGGTTTTCGGCAATAACTCGATGTTGAAAATACTTTTAGTTGATGGTATTTATTAAGCTTTTAGCTTTGTAATTTTTTTCATACTTTTTATGCGGTTTAAAGGATAAACACAATTTTTGCAACTTTCGAAGTGATTATTTCCAAAAGTAATTACATAATCCAAAAAGTTTCTTAGACACCTTAAAATGTTTATAAAAAAACATGGATGATATGACACACATCACGTAGATGTTTCATGAAAAAAAAACAGCTACAGTTACATATAAGGAGTGCCACCCCGCCACCCCCAACCTAAAAATGTTTATTTTTATTATTTAACTATCGAACTAAGTAGCGGCTTATACAAGACACCTACAATCCATTTCATCTATACATAATATACATTGTGTACTTTTTGAGTAAAATTCCTGTGACATACGGACGGACAGACAGACAGACAGATGGACGTGACGAAACTACGTACATTTTGCCATTTTGGTTATGGAACCCTAAAAATGGGACGCAAATATTCTTAGATAGCCAGGGTTAAGATTTTGCTTCTTTTTGTTGTGTGGTGTCAAATATAATTTAACACGATGTTTATGAGGTGTTATGGATCAGCATCGCAATGATTTGGTAGTAGTAGAAAGGGGATCAGAAAGATGAGAAGTGGAGGGATGACAAACAATAGGAGTGGTGGGGATCATGGCATTTGGCACCCCTTGAAACTAAAAAGAAAAATGATTTTTGTTGTATGGTGTGTCGCCAATTTTTTTTTAAAGTTTGCGTAAAGAAATGAAATGAAATAAAATGAATTTTATTGCAGTAATTGTGGTATTACAAAATATGTGGTCTTAAAAGTAATGGTGTGCAACACAATTTACCTCATTAGGCATGCAATTTTATTTAAGATTAATTAATCTACAAAATTATAACATTAATATGACAAATTATATGAAAAACAGTAATTAATTCAACATATTTATAAAATACTCTGTAAGGTTAGAGAAACAACGATCTATCAACATTTTTTTAAGCGTTCTCAAACCGTGGCATATTTATTTATTTATTTATTTAAAACTTTATGCACAAAGTTGTACAAAGGTGGACTTAATGCTAAAAGCATTCTCTGCCAGTCTACCTTAGGGTGATGTAGAAATGGAATGTGTAGGTGCAGTAACCTAATTGTAAAATAAGAACTTCCTTATTATTCTTACATAATACACAAATAAAAATAGCTAGATAGAGAATATAAAATAAATACTAAAATCCAATATAACTATACAATAGTATACATATTTACAAAAATACACACATACATATATACCTACATACATAACTATACAATAGTATACATACTTACAGCAATACATACATACATACATAAATAAATACATAGATACAGACTAATATTTATGTTACTAATGTTGTGATGATTCAGCTGATCCATCAAGGAATAAAGTGCGTACCTTCCATTTAAAATTAAGGCGATTGGCAGGGCATTCCAGAGAGAAACAGATTGAACTATAAAAGAGCATCCGACGAATCCAGAAGAATGAGCAGGGCATAAAAGAAGTAGATTGTCGGAAGATCGAAGATCTCTACTGTGATTTGAGTGCAGGTACTGAAAGTAGGAAGTCAAGTAAGAAGGGGCAGTAGGAGAATTAAGAATAGAATAGAGTGTAGTGAGAGCGCGTAAACTATGTCGCTGGCGAATAGGGAGCCATTTAAGTTCGGAACGGTAGGAAGAAACATGGTCAAACTTACGAAGATTGAAAATGAATCGAATGCAGTTATTTAGAAGTCGGTCAAGTTTATTAATGAGCTCTGCATTCAGGTCAAGATAGCATACATCACCATAATCAATCAAGGGGAATATTAGCGTTTGGACGAGCATATCTAATTGCTTTAATATCATTTGGTAAGTGGTTGTAGATTTTTATACAAGAAAAGTATATATTCCTTTTAAAAATTTCCGTTCTAGCATGAGGCAATATTATATTGTTTCTATTTCGTAATCTTTTATTGTAATCTAAAGTGCTTTTTTTCGGAAAGTATGTGCTGTGTTTTTTACTAAGCTAGCTGCCTGTAGTATGTATATTCCTGTTAGAGTGAGATATTTATGTTCTTTAAATATTAGTCTGCATGATGTCTGACTGTCAATGCACAATGTTATGAATGATTCGGATACATTTTTTTTTGGAATATAATTATACTGTCAGAATCTACGGCGTTTCCCCAATAAATAATACCATAATTCAACAATGAATAAATTTTGGCATAATATGCCGACTGGGCTGTTTCGATATTTGTGGTGTTGATTATTACATGTAATGTATAACAGTATGACCTTATTTTATTATTAAGCTGTTCTATATGCATTTTCCAATTAAGATGGTTATCAAAATATAGACCTAGAAATTTAGATGTGTTTGGTTTCTATATATCTATGGATTGTCCTTTGTATTGTATTGCTAGTTTTTTATGTGTAGCCTGATGTGGTGGAAATTGTGGTTGGTTTTTTTAAGTTTATTGTTAAATTTAATTGTCTTAACCATTTAATTACCTTCGATACAGTATTGTTTATTTTATGTTCATATTCTGTTTGTGTTAAGCTATCACCAGTAATTAATATAGATATGTCATCGGCAAATAGTACGCTTTGATCTTGTATTATATTTGGTAATTCATTAATGTAAATTAAGAATAGCAAGGGATCTAATATACTCCCTTGCGGCACTCCAACTTTTATTACATTGTAGAAAGATCTGGTACTCATAACAGTACTAGTGTTAATATTATGGTATGCTATTTCAGTCGCTTGCTTTCTATTAGTCAAATAACTCTCAAAAAGTTTCAAAGCTATCCCTCTTACACCGATTAGGTTTAACTGTTTGAGTAAAATTCTATGATTGACACAGTCAAGGTCTTGAGACATATCCAGAAGTACAGATGTCGCAGGCATTCTCACATTCATTGCATCAAGTATACCTTTTAGAATTTTTAAAATAGCAAGCGATGTGGAGCGGTTATTTCGAAATCCACATTGAGCTTCATTTAGCAATTTATACTTCTCTAGATAATTGTTTAAACGTGCGTATATCACTTTTTCCAGCAACTTTGAAAATACGGGTAGTATCGCTACTGGTCTATAGTTTTGTGTATAAAGTTTATTTCCCTTTTTAAGCAATGGTTTAACAATAGCCTCTTTTAATTTATCAGGAAATATACCACTTACCATCATAGTATTCGCAATGTGGCTTAATGGTTTAACTATTGCTTGTAAACGTTTTTTAATTATACCTGTTGTGATGTCGTCATTGTCAGTACTTTGTTTGTTTTTTAAAGTTGATATATACCTTGAATTTTCTTTTTCATCTCTAGGTTCCATGAAGAGAGAATTTAGTGTACTCATCCCTTGGGCTTTGTAAATATATTCATCAAAGTTGGGATTGTAGTTTTGGTTGATATATTTATTATTAAAAATGTGTGCTATTTCGTGATGTGATGTAATGAGTGTGTTATTTCTTCTATAACATTTATATGAAATATAAATGTTATAGAAGAATATATCTAGAATAACGCTCGTCTCAGCGTAGGTGCGAATGCTATTTTCGACGAGTGATGTTAGGGCCAACGTGTGGAGCCAGCGTAATCTAGTAACATCTATCTATACAAATAAATAAAATTGTAGTGTCTGTTTGTAATGTTACAACAATAACAGTTTTTTACTAAATGCATATGAAAGAAAAGAAAACTTATAACAAAATCTATACAAATAAATAAAATTGAACTGTCTGTTTAAAATAACAGTTTATAACAAAAACACTTTTTTTTTGTCTGTCTGTCTGTTTCGGGTAAACTCCGAACTTTGATGGGACTTTCACTGTCAGACAGGTGAGAATGTAGGGAGTAACTGAGGCTACTTTTTACCCGACTGTAAAGAAGGGTTATGTTTTTCGCGCGTATCTTGTATGTATGTATGTAATATTCTTTATTACCTGATATCTCACAATCCACTGAACGGATTTATACAATTCGGACGTCGTTAGATTCGTCTTGATTGGCCAAGTGTTCTTAGATATGTGACGTTTGAAAAAAACAAACATGGCGGCTGTGAGATGTCAAAATAAAGAGGTGTGAAAAAAAAGTTGTTTTGAATAATGCAATATGGGTATCAAATTAAAGGGCTCATCTTAGGCATTTCAAAATGGTATAACATGATTATGACTGTAATACTGAAAAAGTTAGTTAGCAACCATTATTTTTTCAATGTTCAATATTTGACAATAGCTGTGATAAAATAAGTTGTTACATCGGTTACATCCTACAACTACTAAAAAGTATTAAATAAAATAATAAACTATAAAAATAAAAAACCCACCTGCACAAAAAAGATGGAAACAAGATCCCCTACAGAATTATAGAATTTCATGCAGTCGGAGGCACTTTATTAAGTTCATCGAGATTCATTAATGCCTCCGACTGCATGAAATTATATAATTCTGTAGGGGATCTTGTTTCCATCTTTTTTGTGCAGGCGGGTTTTTTTATTTTTATAATTTATTATTTTTTATCATCACGCTAACGTTTATAGGGAGAGAGCAGCACAAGACGAAGTTACGGGCACAGCTATTACATAAACACAGTTAAAAAGTAGACAATTTTAATTTTTGAACACCTTCCTACTATTAAATTATTATGTAATATTTCTCTAGAAGTCTAGATTCAGATTTTCAATGGGTTCACTCATTATTGAATTTTTACATAAGTACCTACCTATACCAATCCAGTTCTGACAGCGTAAGAAAGTTTAGTCTGCAATTCTGCATAAGAAGTCTTTAGTCAAAATTCATAATTCTTTATTCACTTAGGAATCAAAAGCGAGATCGCTTGTGATTAAGGCATGATTCTTTTTACATGTAGGTACAATATGTACATGTAATGCCAAGTTATGAAAATTCGTTATATAACCTATTCAATAGTAAATTGTAGATACCTAATTATGTATAATTATTACGTACATCATTTATCAGTATTAGTTCTTCAATGTGATTAATTGATAAAGTGATAACTGATAACCTATGCAATGTAAGATCGCATTTCCTACATTATGTACCTACCTACATACATTAAGCCAACTATGTACTATGTGGAAAGAAGATAACTATCAAAATAATCACTAAGTATTTAAAAATAATAAAATAAATGTCTCGCCCATATGAACAGGTCATACTATGACGAAAGTTTGGCTTTCAGGATTTTTATTGCGTCAACTTAGAAGCATGAAGGGACCATACTTATATAAGGTAAAAGCACCTATTACGGAGGTATTTCGCAACATTTGAAAGTAAGAAACAAAAATAAGCATTTGTAAGTATTTCTAATGGTGGAAAAAAATTCTATCGTGAAAAGTGGAACTTACATTTTGTATTGCTGTTGAGACCATGTTTCTTTTCATGATATTACTAATTTTAAAAAAATATTTAAATGGTCGTGTCGATTATCCCTGATACGGAGGTACAAATTTGGTCTGATCCTATTACTGCGGTAGACGGCTCCTAATACGGAGGGTCAGAAATTATATTCATTAAAGTTCCGTACAAATAATATTTATTAAATAATATTAATGTGTTAGTAACGTAATTCGTAAGTTTTTCATTTATTGACCATTGATTTTATTACCCTACTTAATCAAATTAATGGTAAATGAATGAATTATTTAGTAATTATTATTTAATAAATATTATTTGTACGGACCTTCAATAAAATTTTAAAACTACGTTGAGAAAACAAAAAGTAAAATAAAAATTATTTATAGATTGCATAAATTTAAATAAAATAATAACATAAATTTAAAAGTTTTTATCGCTTTTGGTTTTATCAAAGAAAAATGCATATTAAATAAGAATCCACAAAAAAAGATGCAAAACTTTTACGGAACCCTAAAATCTTGTAAATTTATGTGTATATGATGAATATAGTATGAATAGAGCCGGAAATACCTACCACCGTAATAGGAAAACTACTCGTGTTTTTAATAATCCTAATTCTGACCCATAAATGTTTCAATTAACAAAAGAGTATAAATGCCTAATCAAAGTCAACAGGTTTTTGGCTCAGATTTGTTAAACTCAAGTCAAAACTTATATAAAATAAATATTTTGTGATAAATTAAAATACACCTTCCCATTTTAACCTCTTATAAGAAACTAACATTTTGTACTCGACAGTTTTCATATTTAACTAGATTTCTAATTAAGAACGCATACCGCAGAATATGGTTTCTAAATTATGTGATTAATAATTATTTCAACTAAACTTAAAACTAATTTGACAAGTTACTAAATTGAAAGTTATAAACAATTAAACATGTCTAGTATTTTTTCTATTTCGGAGTTACACCACCGTATTAGGATCAATCTACAAAATTCGTATCGTATTACGGCGGTATTTTATTTCTTATTTTTTTGGTAAAAAATGACTTACAAATATAAAATAAGCTATTTAAATAGTAAGTGTAATAATAGGAAAATGGTATAAATAACAAATAAACAAACTAGAACGGCTTCTTAATACGAAAAACTTAGTTTATGAATATTTGTGTACTTACGTTTGTTGTTCCGCGTTTGTATGGAAACCCCTCTCACGTCGATGACGTTACACAGACTGATTGGTCTTGTTGTATTGTCTATGTGCTATACTTGCAAACGTCAGTTAAGTCATAAAGTAATAGATTAAGAATAAATAGTTTCGGTTTTGGTGTACCTACACTGAATAAATCGGGAATAAAACGCGAAAATAGAAATACCACCGTAATAGGAAGCAATTTTGACTACCACCGTAATAGGTGCTTTTACCTTAGATATTTTTGGCTATACCACTTTGTTCCCCTGTGTGATATCAGTTTGGCGTCCTATGATCCTTCTCCGATCACCTGGGTGTTCATAGGCGATTGCAATGTGATGATTATTTCCTTATCACCTTTGTATTTATTTTAAAAACCTTTTATTATTTACACTAAATACCTTTGTAATATCAGTTTTAAAAAATATTTAAGATTTAATCACTTTTTGAAATTATGACCTTGACCACTACTAGACTATTTCACAAGAGTAAAATCGTTTTTATTCTGCGGTTTAGGTCCTAAATCTGTCATAAAACAATTATTTTACTCCGGGGAAAGTAAGTGGTAGGTTGGTAGTAAAGTTATTTGGTGTAATGTAATGCAGCCACGAGCGGGAGGTTATTAGTTTATAACAAATCACCCCGTATATACCTATATTTAAGGTCGGGGCAAAAGTATTTTCGTATAATTCATACAAAGAAAAAAAACGGTATAATTTTTTATTTATTTATAATACGTATGTGCCGTTTTGATCGATGAGTTGTTGCCATCTTGAGGGTAGTTCCCCATTGCTGTAAAAATTTTGTGACTTTTGATCAAAAAAATCTGACAGGTAGTTTTGACAGTGTTCATTTGAGGTTAACTAACTTCATTGTTTAAAAAAACATTTGTGTTTATATTTAGTAAACTAAATTTAATACATTTGGTTTTTTAGAATTTAAAAGCAAGTTATTTGATGTAAACCAGTCAAGAACTAATGCGAGGGACCTGTTTACTTCGTCAGAGTAGTCATTAAATAGAAGTGTCATCAGCAAATAGAACAATATCGTTAGTATAAAAGTTACTAATAATTAAACATTTAAAGTTGGTGCCAAATAAAACATAAAAACTACTATTTCTACCAACTTCAAAATAGTTAATTATTTATTTTTTGCTTTAATGCTTTTCCCGATGCAGGGCCGTTCATTCTTGAGGAGTTAACATAATACACTTTTATAAGTGAGATATGTGGAAGTAGACGTTGGCTTGATCATTGTCTTGTGACTGAAGCAGCGTGGAAATCACTTGAGAAAGTCGAAGTTTGTCATAACGTTTACTGGTCTGATCATTTTCCGTTGTTAATTCATGTCAATATGGGAATGATTAGGACAAGTGACATATCATACAAGCCGATGGTTGAGATGAATAAAGGGATTCTATGGGGTAACAGGAGCATAGATCAAATAGAACAGTACAGTAGGTTATGTGGAGAGAGGCTAAAGGATATTGACTTCCCGTCAGAATTAAGTAAATGTTGTGATCATTTCTCAAACAGTCAACACAGAAAGACCATCGATGATCTATATGAAAACATTGTGACATCGCTTAGGGACGCTGCTGAGATTAGCTCAAAATCAAAACACAGTAGGCGGCAGAGGGTTTCAGTAGTAGGGTGGAATAAGCACGTCAAGGACGCGCACGGGAACGCCAGGCAGGCTTATCTAAATTGGATAGGGCATGGGAAACCCCATGCGGGTCGGCTCTTTGTGGCGATGAATGAAACTAGGAAAGTGTTTAAACAAAAATTAAAATTCTGTCAGAACCACGAAGAGCAAATCCGAATGGATGTGTTGTCCGATGCGCGTAAAAATAAACAGTTTCAAAGGTTTTGGAAGTCGACACAGAGGTTGAACCCTAGGGCTGCCGTTCCCGTGAGCGTCAATGGTGTGACAGAGCCAGGGGAAATTGCTAACCTGTTTAGGAAACATTTTCAAGTGCATGCAGTGCTTCAAAATGCTGGGCAGGGAACAAAAACAGAGGTATTGACAGGAGAGCCTATTACAATAGCAGTCAAAGAAATTCGTGACGTTATTAAATCGATGATAAGAGGTAAATCGCCGGGTTTTGATGGTCTTAGCATAGAACATCTTCAACATGCCGGTCTACATCTCCCAAGAGTTCTGGCTATGTTGTACAACATGTGTGTGAGACACTCGTATATGCCGGTTGACCTAATGAGAACGATAATCATTCCTATAGTCAAAAATAAGACGGGTGACAGTTCCGACATGGATAATTATAGGCCGATCTCTCTGGCGACCATTATGGCAAAAGTGCTTGACGGTGTGCTTGAGCGCCGTTTAGCTAGACAGATTAAAGTACATGATGCGCAATTTGGTTTCAGAGCTGGACTGTCTACGGAGGCTGCTATACTTGCGCTTAAGCACACTGTTAGGTACTACACAGACAGAGAGACGCCTGTTTATGCTGCCTTCTTAGACCTCTCCAAGGCGTTTGACCTGGTTGATTACGGTATCCTATGGGCAAAAATGCGCGAACAGGGCCTACCTGATGAGCTTGTACGGCTTTTTGAATTTTGGTACGATCACCAGATAAACCAGGTCAGATGGGACGGAGCCTTTTCTGAGGGCTACGGGTTGAGGTGTGGGGTGAGACAGGGCGGCCTGACCTCACCAGCACTCTTCAACTTATACGTAAATGGGTTGATCGAGGAGCTCAGTAGTACTGGGGTTGGATGCTCTATAGACTGCAAATGTATTAACAGTATAAGCTATGAGGATGACATGGTGCTGCTGGCCCCCTCGATCAATGCTCTCCGTCGACTCCTAGGCATATGCGAGAAATACGCGAAGACACATGGTCTCCGGTATAACGAAAAGAAAAGTGTGACAATGGTGTTTAAGGTAGGATCGAAAAAGCTAGATACTGTACCACCCGTTCACATTAATGGCGTTACCTTAAATAGGGTGTCAAATTTTAAATATCTAGGTCATATTGTACGGGAAGACCAGAAGGATGACGAGGATATGGAGAGAGAGCGGAGAGCGTTGGCAGTCCGATGTAATATGCTGGCTCGCAGGTTTGCACGATGTTCACAAGAAGTGAAAATCACACTGTTTACAGCGTATTGTCAAACACTTTATACTTGCAACCTGTGGGTCAGTTATACGCAGAGGACTTACAACATTCTCCGCATACAATATAACAATGCCTTCAGGTTGCTGATGGGGCTTCCACGTTTCTGTAGCGCGTCAGGGATGTTTGCAGAGGCGAGTGTTGACAGTTTTCAAACAATACTCCGTAAGAGAACTGCAACCCTGATGCGCCGGTTGAGGGGGAGCTCTAACAGCATCCTGAAAACTATTGTGGATAGGCCTGACTGTCCGTTCATGTGGCATTGGACATGTACGCATACATGTATACCTGGTAGGCAGAATGGCGGCAGGTATATGAATTGAAATAATTGATATAAAATAATGTTACTAACATAGTTTTTAAGTCTTATGTAATACTAACCATTATGGATGTAAAAATCTGAAATAAATGCAATTATTATAATAGTTCACGATCAGCTCTATTACATGGTGTAATAGTAGTATGACAAGTATAAAGTGCTACTCAATACCATATTAAAGTAATTGAATCGCAAACCGTGAAATATTCAATAGTTCCGCTCGTCATTTGTGGTTTTCATCATCAGTTCTACTTCACCAATTGGTGATTTTTGAGAGTAAATGCACTAATCACTATGAAATATACCTAAATAACTATATCTAGGTGTGCTTTTAATATTTGAAGAGTTCTCTCGATTTCTCCAGAATCCCATCATAAGGTCCTTCTGATGACAACGGGATCAACTTTAAACCTATAAAACCAAACCTATAAAATTTAAAAATTTATTTTTAAATTGGTCCAGCTGTCTTTGATTAATCAGTAAACAAATACACAAAAAAATACAGGCGAATTGAGAACCTCTTCCTTTTTTGAAGTCGGTTGAAATGATAATGTTTTAATGCTTTTGAAGGGGCAGAGAAAAAATTCTCAGAAGAATCTATACTATATAGGAGTGTTGTTACAAGGCCGTGACAATTTCAGGAGTAATACCCTCTTTCTTATAGGAGACCTATTGTTGGGCGAGCTGAAGCGGCGTAAAACTTCATATGACGCAGCAACCGAACATTTCGCATTTTCGACTAAGATGAATAAATTGTCTGAAGCGCATGTTCGACTTCACGCCAAATATCTTCAGCGATTGTATCCGTAAGATCTTGCGGAAGATTTACAAGAGTGATGTGTTCTCATAAAACATCAAGAAATCGAATGAAAGAAACAAAATATGAGCTTGAGACAACTAAATCTCTATTTAAAAAAAAACATCTTGAAGAAGCGTTTCCATACACGGAAATTGCGTTACCCATCTTTTTGTGCACTGCAATGGCAAATTTCAGTACAGAGAGATCATTTTCGGTTCTGAAAAGAGTTAAGAATTATCTTCGCTCACGAATTTGTCACCGTTTAGCGATTGAAGCCGATTTAACAAAACATAACACAAAAAAACGTAGCCGGTAAAATGTTGTATTTTTTTTTATTTTAAACGTGTTTTTCCTTGATTTCTGGGGCGGCGAAATTTGCCTGGGGCGCCAATTTTCAAAATTGAGTGAAATAGAACTGATGATGAAAACAACAGATGACCAGCGGAACTATATTTACAATAATAAGTATTGCGGATTGCGATCTGAGTACCGTGTTCGATACCTGTTTCTTCGCCTCCGTCAAATCAAACTCCTCAAAAATCAACGGCCTTATCGCAACATTTTGTAAAAAGAAATGAGCAGTTTGGATTATGCTATTGTAACATAAATCAACTACAAACCAATACACTTTAGAAGTCGGTTTTTTTTTTTTTGTAAAAAAGCTAAGAATAATACATAAAACATAAAACTACATTTCCAAAATGTTTAATTATTTTTTGTTGTTGTATACCTATATTATTTTTTGCTTTTTAGTTATGTTATATTTATTTTGGAAGTCGTTTTTTATTTTTTTGTGCCGAGTTTTTATAATATCCCATCTTCGATTCTTGTACCTACCCGTTTATAACCGCGACGTATTCTCTTTTATCTAAAGCTTATAAAAGATTAAACCAAACCAATGCACATTACATTTTTTTTTATGTTATGACTATCAACATTATCACCATTACCGATTCTCATTCAAGTGAATCGCTAGTGCTATTGAACGTAACTATAATTCTAAATGGCAAATGTACCTAACTGTAAAATCAAGGCCACAGCGCCCAACGCTAGGAATGTATGGCAAAATTAACAGACGTCAACGGTTTACGAGTATTTCTATAATATGTTCACACTCTGTAAAATCAGCTGTGTCCAGGACACTAGTTTTTTAAATGTTGATAAACTTTCGCGATTTGTACACATTATTAAAATATATATATTACGGGTCTTAATCGCGTGAATAATTTAAGGTAAAATACCTTGTTTATTGCCCGACGTTTCGACCGTATTGCAACGGCCGTGGTCACGGGAAGACTAGTTGAGCTCAGCGTCGCCTCCGTGAAGCGCGGGTTTCGGAAACTACCCTCGCTTGATTTTTATCACTCACTATTACGGAACCGTCGGTACTTCGACACACAACACTAAGGACATCTGCACACTGGCGTGTAATGTTTGTTCGGCGGTGTATACACTTGCCGATCACGGGATTCCACGATGTTGACAAACGGTATCCGTCTTCTCGGTTGAAATTGACATGTTTTTTGATTTCAACCGCTTCCCTCGCCATCCTGGAGTAATAGTGACGGTCAGTGGAGAGGACCTGTGGTTTGTGTAGTTCAATCCAGTGATTGGTTCCCGCATCCAGCAAGTGTTCCGCTATTGCTGACTTGTTTGTCTGTCGGTTTTTCACAGCCGCGATATGTTCCTTAACCCTTTCCGCTATTGTTCGCTTGGTTTGTCCGATGTAGGAACTGCCACAGCTGCAATCCACTTTGTAGACGCCAGGTGTCTGTAGAGGAATTACATCCTTAGGAGTACGTAGGTGCTTAGCTACCTTGGAGTGCGGACTATATACAGTCTTAATGGAGTATTTCTGCAGTACTGTTCCAACTTTGTCCGTCACTCCTTTCACATACGGTAGAAAAGCTGGAGCCCTGTCAACCCCCGGTCGGGAGTCTCTCCTCTTCGTACGTCGTGTGCTTCCTCTGTATCCGTTTCGCTTTAGTACTTCCTGAACATGTGTGAGCTCACTTTCTAAATGTTCAGGGTCACAAATTTCATATGCTCTATTTGTCAGCGATGATACCACGGATTGCAGATGTCTTGGATGGTGATGCGAGTCAGCATGTGAACGCAAAGTGAACCTGATCTTAGATACACCCTAAGATCAGGTTCACTTTTGAAATGGAGATAAACAGATCGCTAGCTTTTCTCGATGTTAAAATAATGGTTAGAGACAATGGTACCCTAGCACACACTGTGTACAGAAAACCGACCCACACAGACAGATACTTACATGCTGACTCGCATCACCATCCAAGACATCTGCAATCCGTGGTATCATCGCTGACAAATAGAGCATATGAAATTTGTGACCCTGAGCATTTAGAAAGTGAGCTCACACATGTTCAGGAAGTACTAAAGCGAAACGGATACAGAGGAAGCACACGACGTACGAAGAGGAGAGACTCCCGACCGGGGGTTGACAGGGCTCCAGCTTTTCTACCGTATGTGAAAGGAGTGACGGACAAAGTTGGAACAGTACTGCAGAAATACTCCATTAAGACTGTATATAGTCCGCACTCCAAGGTAGCTAAGCACCTACGTACTCCTAAGGATGTAATTCCTCTACAGACACCTGGCGTCTACAAAGTGGATTGCAGCTGTGGCAGTTCCTACATCGGACAAACCAAGCGAACAATAGCGGAAAGGGTTAAGGAACATATCGCGGCTGTGAAAAACCGACAGACAAACAAGTCAGCAATAGCGGAACACTTGCTGGATGCGGGAACCAATCACTGGATTGAACTACACAAACCACAGGTCCTCTCCACTGACCGTCACTATTACTCCAGGATGGCGAGGGAAGCGGTTGAAATCAAAAAACATGTCAATTTCAACCGAGAAGACGGATACCGTTTGTCAACATCGTGGAATCCCGTGATCGGCAAGTGTATACACCGCCGAACAAACATTACACGCCAGTGTGCAGATGTCCTTAGTGTTGTGTGTCGAAGTACCGACGGTTCCGTAATAGTGAGTGATAAAAATCAAGCGAGGGTAGTTTCCGAAACCCGCGCTTCACGGAGGCGACGCTGAGCTCAACTTTACTAGTCTTCCCGTGACCACGGCCGTTGCAATACGGTCGAAACGTCGGGCAATAAACAAGGTATTTTACCTTAAATTATTCACGCGATTAAGACCCGTAATATATATATTTTAACACTAGTTTTTTATTATAATTCGTACAAATAAAAATTAATTTACGCATCTCTTCAGAACAGTGACACCAATTCGGCTACCATATTATTTTTTTTATTGGGTTTGTAATTGTCAGGACAAGATTTGTAAAAGAAAGTGTTTGAAAAATCGTACAGAAAAATTAATAAAACCATTCTGTGTGGAAACTAATAAATTGTCATAAGTAGGTACGAGTATAATTAATTATAGCCAAACTTAAAAAATGATTACCGAACTTTAGTAGTAGATATAATTTTACACTTGATCCGTTCGAAGATCCAAAGCCGATGCTCGTACTATTTTCCCTCGTCCAGTCACATAACGAAGCTTTTGATGGATTCTAGCCGTCATCGATTTAACGAGAGGGCCACGTTTCTTTGGGGCACCAACGTCCTAAAAATAATAGATATTATGATTTCACAACAATAGGAACATAATTAATCGGACTTATTTTGAACTCCATATTCGTAGTCACACATTGGATTTACATATTTGACTAAATAGGTAGGTACTATTATTTTATCTACACTATAATTTTCAAATCATCAAGCCAATAGACTATCAAAATATTTAAAAAAAATGTGGTTGGCTCTTCGATCTACAATAACAACCAACAAGTTGTTATTGTAGATCGAAGAGCCAAATATAATATACCTATAGTTCAATATTCCTAACGTGGGTATTCCTATCAAAAAGAAGAAACTAAGTTTTACAGAACATAGCAAGTTATAACATTTGAGGTTCTTTAAATATAAAATGTCATTTTTTGCAAGTCCACGAGCCAGTAACAAGTAATAGTCATGACCATGTTGGGAAGAGCGGGGCTGAAAGTGTCGATTTTGACAAATCGCTGTATAAATCGGTTATGACGAATGCATCATGCACAGTATATGCCATCAGTTCTAGTCTATCTTACGTAAAATTTAATCAAGATTTTAAATTTATACCCAGTTTTTACGCTTTCTGAATGGTTTCATTCAAAGAACTATTTTTTTTAAACAGAGGTCATAAAACTGACCCATCACAGTTGTGCCGCAGCTGAGTTCTACCGAATCTACCGATTATAATGTGATGTTGGGATAAAAAATCATAATATCTATATCAATAAAATCTATATGTCATTATATCTATAAATACATATATATTAGCTAGCTGTCCCGCGCAACTTCGTATGCGTAAATTTTCCCCGTTTTTGCAACATTTCTCGTTGCTGCTCCGCTCCTATTGGTCGTAGCGTGATGTTATATAGTCTATAGCCTTCCTCGATAAATGGTCTATCCAACCGTCAAAGAATTTTTCAATCCGGATGAGTAGATCCTGAGATTACCGCGTTCAAACAACCAAACTCTTCAGCTTTATAATATTAGTATAGATAAATAAACTTAAATTCTAAATTATTTAATAAAATAATATTTTGTAAACTATTGTAATTTCTATATAAAACGTGCGTTGGAGGCTACCACTGCTTAACCCACCCACCGAATTGCATCTGACCTCCGCTCCGTGAGAGGTTCATGATGCAACTCTCTAACTTAGGTACTTAGTTGTGTAGTTACACAACTATGTACCTACCTACTGCTCACAAAGTGTGGGTAAGTATCTTAATAATGCTGTTTTTTGGATGATTTTTATTTCTTCAAGGTTTATTTATAGCTCATCTTAAATAGTTTACATTTTATTATTATTAAAAAAAAAGACGACTACTGCATTAGGGTACAAGCCCTGTGTTGCGGGGCACTTTACAAACATACAAGTCACGGACACAAAGTACACCCAGAATCGGAACAACAATTTGTGGATCACACAAAGTGGTGTCCCGTGTGGGAATCGAACCCACGACCTCTTACGTAGCAGTCGGACACACTCTCACCGCGCCACATTGCATTTGAATAGATTGATAACCAACATTAAATAACTAACTGCTTTTAGATACAAATAAAATGTTAACGTACCTAGTACCTACCTAGGTATCACAAAATAAGGAGAGTAGTAATCTGCGCATGTAATCTTGTATTGAGTCAAGCAAGCCTACCCTTGCTCGGCTCAATACTGTTTAATTACTACTCTCTCCTTATTTTGTGATACCTACAAGTATCGCCTAGCGCAAAACTTTAGCATCTAATATGTAGAACAAAATAGTAATTTGCGGTGATTATTTAGTTCCACATACCTACGTATCTATTTGAAAAAAATAATGCATTTTTAGCATTTTAAAGCATTGATGATTTGAAATATAACTTTTATTAAGCAACCTATGTAGCAAACTGTACCTAGGTACAACTAGTGCCTAGGTACTTAGTTGTCGGGTTAGTAATGTGAGTAATTTACGTACGTTAGAAATACTCGGAGACGGTACATAGGTAGAAGTCGAAACATAAACAGAATCATTTTCTGAAGTCATATCAGACGAAGAAGAAGAATGTACCTGTTAGCAAAGTTACAATTATTATAAAGATTTAATTAAAATATTTTTATATTTGTTTAAATAAACTCAAGCTTCACCGATTCAAAAAACAAAATAATGTTCTTTATTTTTACCATTAAGATGTCGAAAAACAAACACAATTCGCTGCCCGCTAGGCACCCCAGGGTCATCCAGTATTTAAATGGCACCTACCGGTATAAGTGAGATCCTCTTAGCTTTTTCTATGTTCGACGTCGCATTATCAGGTGGAAATAACAAAGGATCTATACAAAGTCTGTTGTCTTCATTTGCATTGAATATGAAAAAAGAACTGGCTAGCGGTGGAAGACATCGTACTAGGACGTGTCCGGCCGCTAGTAAGGCACATGCCAGTGCTGCCCCCACTGCAATCACAGGAGCATAACCGAGATATTCTACCGGTAAACTACATTCAGATTGGCGTTCATCGAACCTGAAGAAAGAAAAATATTATAGTTTTCAAAACTGTCGTGTTTCAAAATAGCGCACTAAAACAGGTTGTTTTTGCAAACGGCCAAAACGTCGCCGGCTAATATTTCAAACATGCGTACCTATCAGATATTCCGACAAGTCTGTGGTAGGATCGGCGTCACGAGATTTGATAGCTAACTTGTTTGTATACCTACTAAAACAATGCATAGTAGGACTTAAGTTTTTTAGACACTCCGCGAGGTCACCAGTATATAGTTCATTTGGATATTCCATTGGGAATATCCAAATGAACTATACATTTTTGTCACCTTGTCTTTGACAATGAGTATCTAAACTCGGAGTAGGTAAGCAAACGTTCAGAAATTTTAGTATTTTTTAATGAATTAATATGGAATAAACTCGAAGTCCCGGGCAAGAAATGTAATGCGAACAACATAAATAATTTTAAATCTGACCAAAAATAGGTATTCATACTGAAACAAGCCATTCAGTAGAACGTCATTATAATTTTGGAAAAATACAACAGTTACTATGACAACAAGTTTTAGATACGGTTTTCCGTAGTATTAGTTAACTCTTTGGATACGGTACAACTTAAAACTGGTGCTGAATCAAAGAAATCGATTAACATCAAATAATCGAAAAGTTTCAATCTTTGTGAAATACACGGGAAAAAGAGTTTGTTGAGCGTGTTTTAACTTTATGTCATTATATTGTAATTGTATACTCTATATATAATTGTATCTCTAAAAATAAATAGTTATATTTTGAAATTTAAATCGGAAGACTTAACAAACATACAATTCACAAAATAGGGGAAAGGTGTACAAGATGATCCCGTGAGGCGAGACGATCCCTCTCGATTGCAGCAGAACTATATTGCGCTCTAAAGCTTTTGTTATAGGTAAAATAAAATGTTGTACCCGATGTCCCCTGGCTTCTGTCAATCGTGATGGCGTCCTATGTGACATCCAATTTTTTTATTTAAATAAAAAAAAATCAAAAAAGTAAGTTCTTATTTCTTACTTTTTAGTGTATTGGTTTGTAGTTGATTTATGTTACAATAGCATAATCCAAATACTCTATTCAAAAGATTGTCATACCTATTTTAGGCTTTGTTTATTGCTCTGTTTTATTGTTTAACGACATGGTACCATTGCAGAGACCATTTGCGTTATGTCATAGAATTATAAAAAAGTTGTTGTTCATGTTGGGGCGAGATAATTACACTACTGTTGTACAAGATGATCCCCGGGATCAGTTTGTACAACAGGCTGGATCATTCAATATGAAGATTTGTATGTAATACATCTATAAATATGTTATCACTTGTCCCGACTGACTGACGCTAAGGTTACAAACCTAAAATGTTGGCCGTTGATGCCTTTTATGTTGTAGGCATCCCCTAAGAAAGGTTTTTTAGAAATTCGTCCCCTTTGGGGATAAAATAGGGTTTGCAGGTTTGTATGAAACTCGGTGAAATTAGTATTAAGCTTTTTCGTTTAAAATAAGGAAACGCTTATTTCAGCGTTTTAGGAAAATTATCCCCCAAAGGGGTAAACTAGGGGTTGCGAATGAAACTCCGTTAGTATTGAAGTTAGATCTACGAAATGTTGTATTTGGGAATTTGGTTTAAAATAAAGAAACACCTGTTTCAACGTTTTTAGAAACTGTGTGGGTACTAATTTGTTTGAAACTCCTTCAGATAAGAAGATAGATGTGTGAATATTTGTTTTTTACTTTGAAGCTTTAAATAAAGAAACACTGTTTCTTGTGTTAAAATCAACGCCTAAGTGGCATTTAAATTTAAATATTAAAGTCATCTACGCGGGCGACAGCTAGTTATTCTATAATTATGTTTGTTTTCTAACAAAAATAACTTAATTATATGACTTTAATATATAGGTATACAGAAAAATAGTGCACGGCACCTGTATGCGTTTAGTTTTTTGATTTCAATTAACAAAACATACTTTCCTTCTCTACTTATATTTGATTTATACTAATATTATAAAGCTGAAGTGTTTGTTTGTTAAGCGATAATCTCAGGTACTACTGGTTCGAATTTAAAGTTAATTTTGTGCTGGGTAGCTCATTTATCAAGGAAGGCTATATAACACTCTATGACCAATAGGATCGGAACAGCAATGAAAAATGTTGCAAAAACAGGGAAAAAATATTCCTTTTGAGAGCATCCGTTGCGTGCGGATTTGTTCCTCTTGAAAAGTTCTAAAAAAAGTCCGGGTCAGCAAATGCCTTTCTTTTGAGGTTAACTCATTATTACCTTTTTTATGGTACATAATCAAATTTGTTCTAAAATAATGCATTATTTGCGAAAGTGTTTAAATAAACATGCTATTACATAAGCCTTATCCAAATAATAATAATAATAATATCATGTGACAACTCACACAAAGCTATCTGATCCCAAACTAAGCAGAGCTTGTAATATAAAACCAACAATTCAGACAATCGATAAACATACTTATATATTTTTAAATACATATATATTATAGATAAATAACACCCAGACACAAAGTTTTACCTGGGTAAGGATCGAACCCACGACCTCTTGCGTAGCAGTCGGATACACTCCCACCGCGCCACAGAGGCAGTATAAAATTATTCCTCTATTTGTCACTAATATTGAATTTTGAACAAAACTGCGCTTACTTCATTTGATTTCAATGAATATTTTAGGAGATATCATAGTTTTAAAACATTACGCAACAAAATCAGGCCCGGGTTTAAAACTGTTAACAACTATTAGCTCAACTTGCCAAGTGTGAGTTGTTAGCATGACAGGAGAGGGGGGGGGGTGCATTAGATTCAACACCTGTATATCAACCACCACTATTGTTAGATTGTCTATAGTACCTTATACCTACCTAAAACCGTCGAGATTATAATTTTCAACATCTGTATTTTTTTTACAATCTGCAGTCATCGAAACTTTGAAAAAAATGTCTATTTCAGGGTCAGCTTTGATGGGTTAGAATTTTATGTATATTACACTAATTGTTATCATTATTGCTGTATTGTACAGATCAATTAATTAACTTTAAATAATTATTGTATTTTTTATAAAAGTCGTTAAAGCAGGACAATTAAACATTCTTAAATTATTTATTCAACAAAAAGTTATAGATATTTATCATACTAATTATTTCGCCAAACTGCTTAACAGTTTATTGGCAAATACTGAACACTCACTTAATCTTAAGTTCAACATGTACCTATACCCACTTATTAACTATGTACTAATCTATATGCAAGAAAAAAATGGCTTTTTGAACCCTTAGAGTTTCGTCATATCCGTCTGTCTGTCTGTCCGTCCGCATGTCACAATTATTTTGCTCAAAAACTACAGAATGCATATTTATAAAATTTGGTGAAAATGTGTCTTGGAGTAGCCGCTACTTAGTTTGATAGCTAAATAATAAAAATTAACATTTCTTGGTCGCTCCATACATGTAATAGAAGCTCAAAGTGTCTTTGTTTTATGCACAAACCACTTGAGAACAATTGAACAAAATTAGACAAAATTTGGTACCTAGTGCTAATTAAAAATCACGCTGACGTAACCAGGAGAAACATTGTTTGTATGTGTGTAATGGGTATTTTTTTTATTATTGTTAGATAACGTTAAAAGTATTATACACTGTGTTATGTATGTATCATAGCGTGGTGTACCACAATTATACTATATGGCAAAAAAACCATTGAACAAAATAATTTGCTGAAGACAACGTTCCAAAGGGATGATGCATGTACCCCCTGAACAAAATTTTGGATCCGCGCTTGATTTCGTTGCGTAGGTAATATTTTAAAACTATCATAACCTATCTCCCAAGATATTTATTGAAATCAAATTAAATAAGAGCAGTTTTCTTCAAAATCAATAATTTGTGATGAATAACGAATTTATTTGGGTAAGGCTTTATTATAACACTTTCGCAAATAGTGCATTATTTTAGAACAAATTTGATTCAACCAAACAAAGATAGGCATTTGCTGTGGCGGTATTTTTTTTAGAATTTTTCATCAAGACCAAATTTGTCATACATTGTTGTTGTATTATATAACTTTAACCATTTCCGCAGAGTACGCAACGGAAGCTCATAAAAGGAATAATATTTCCCAGTTTTTCATTCTATTGATCATAGCGTGATGTTATACCTATAGTCTTTCTCTACAAATGGGTTATCAAACACAAAAATATTTTTTTCAATTCGAACCAGTAGTTCCTGAAATTACCGCGTTCAAACAAACAAACAAACTCTTTAGCTTTACAGTATTAGTATAGATATGGAAAAAATTGTATGTTAAGCTAAGAACGTTATAGATTTTTTTTTAAACACTTTGCCCAGTTCTGTCTCATAGTGGGCCAGGGCGCTTGCTTGACTCAAACAATAAAACCGGTGTTAAGCCAGGGGTTGGAAGGTTAGTTAAACCTCCCCCTTTCTTCCGCCTTGGGTACATATACCTAAGTATAGGTAGGTACTTGCAATTAGTCCGATGAATGAGAAAAATTAATGCATACCAGTCTCGTACACCGCAGTTCTTAATGCCGTCACAGACGACTCCACTGGTAAAACAAAACTCCTTACGGTCAATAACACACAAAGTCTCATTTCTAAAGTGACACCTCTGAGTCGTTGGTTTTAACCGGGCGGTGGTTGCCGTCACTTGGTACATCTCTGCCTGCAACCAATCATATTTTCATGAGACATCAAAAAAATATGTTATGTATTCGATACGGGGACATGTAATATTATTGGAATTTAGTGATTTCCACATAATTATGATAATCAATTAGAGCTTCTAAAGCTATTGCTATAACCATGGGCGTACAGATTTTTTAAAACTGGGTCCCTATATTCAGTTTGTGAGCCAAGCGTCAAGTCTGGACTAGAGGTACCTACGATTTTTCGAACCCAAACCGAATGAGACCGGTCCGGAGGAGAAGAAGATTTTAAAAGTGACATTTACGCTCACCAGCTTGCTACGAGCTGGCGAGCGCAGCGCAATTTAAAAAGTTACTGCGCGAGTTGGGGGCCCAACGTACCCTTAAAAGTCAGTACGCAGACAGGAAGAAGCAGCGCAAAGATAAAAGCCCTTAAGCGATCAGGAACACAGGGTGAGTCATAAGAGCTGAACGCAGCTTTCAACTTAGAAACAAATGAGCGTGAGCAGGAGCCGCGCAGCCTTAAAATTCATTGCTTGAGAAGAAGGACACATCGTAATTTAAAAGCCACAATTCTGACTAAAAGAATAAGCCTTTGTGTGGACAACGAGTTCCAGCCCAAACCAAGGAAGTCACTGCGAGAGCAAAGGGCAGCAGCACAATCTTAAAATTCCCTACACAAACGAGGAGCCTGAAGAGGACCGCAACGTAAAAAGAAATCACTTAGAAATCACTGCGCGAGAAAACTTTGACGAATGTACACAAAGGGGAAATCCACAAAAGGTACAAAAAAAAACACAGAAACTAACTTTAAGAGCCCTGCTGCTACCGAGGCATCTAAGTACGCGGGGACATCCAAATCAATATTTCATAATTTAAAAAAATCGTCTTGCAGCGCGTTTGACGCCTCCAGTCATTGCCTTAAGAGTCGGTGTCCTGCCTGCATCGCGATTGCCGTAGATTCAGTTTTAGGGGGGGGGGGGCTAAAACTGAGACTTTCACTCACGCAGTGAATTTTTAAGAGGGGGAGTTACTTTTGGGCCAGTTAGAAAAAAATGGCGAATTTTACATAAAAACCGGGCAAGTGCATGTCGGGCCACGCACAATGCATGAGTTCCGTAGCCCCCCCCCCCCCCCTAATTCGAATAATGCGGTTTAAGAAGTGGGTTTTCTGTTGATTTCATTTCACACCAACAACGTTAAATAGGTATTTTTCAATGGAATAATTGTTTTTTCTGTTCACTGTTTACTTGGTCTGTTGTTTACTCATTAACTTGTAAAGCCTACTTAGCTGTGATAGTTTTCCTTTTAATTTTACTATATATAGATACTACTACTGTGAATTTTTTGTCCGAATTTAATTTTTATCGGGCCTTAAAAGTGCTGGGAAGTGCAGTACCGATAAATAAATTTTGATTCTTTTGTCGGTGTTATACGTGCATTGTCGTGCGTGTCTTTCGAGTAGATTTTAATTTCAATAAAATATTCTTAAGGCTTTGATTATATAATGTCTAGATAGGGCATTCTCTCAATAAGCTTAATTATAATATTATTATAATAAAAAAAATGAAGCATTCCCTCTTTAACATTTGACACTCGTTGATGAGAACAACTATGGCTAAGACATCGGATGGCGGCTTTTTACCTGTCAAAAAATACTTTTTGACAAGTAAAAAGCCGCCAGCCGTTAAAAAGTACTTTTTGACAGTTCTTTGCTTCAATTTTTTATTTTATAGCAATCTCAGCTAAATAAAAATAATTTATGAAACTTATTCTTATAATTATTTATCTCGTAGCTAACTATAAAACCGAGATATAAAACCAAATGTTGTTGACAGTTAAGGTTCATTTCCGTGCATCGCGGCTGATCGCGAGCGGCTTACGACCAGCGTCTGACGCGCGCGGCCGATGCGACAATATTTACAGTGCGCGCGCAGCTTACGACAGTCGTCGGCCGCGCGCGTCTGTCGCTTACCTCGGAAACGGCACCATACATTCTTATACTCTGACTACTGTGCATCGGCCGCGCGCGTCAGTCGTTCGTCGTAAGCCGCGCGCGGCTTGCGATCGGCCGCGATGCACGGAAATGAACCTTTAGTGTCTTGTAACTGTTTTATAAGCCAGCTTGTAGCAAACTGTAAAACTGAGATAACAAAAAACCGGGCAAGGGCATGTCGGACCATGCTCAGTGTAGGGTTCCACAGCCTTGAAAAATTGCATCAGCAGAAGAGCGTATGTTCATGGCAGTTACGCCCTTTTGTTGAGAAATGCAGTTTTTTACCAATAACTCAATGACGGTATATCCGATCTTATCCGAAATAATTTTAGTTTCAAGTATTTATTAAGCGCTATCTTTTTTATTTTTTCCATATTTATTGGTTACACGGTTCAAAAGTAAAGGGGGGACATGATTTATGCAACTTTCGGAGCGATTGTTTTCAAAAATATTTACTCAAACAAAAAAGTTTATTAGAAACCTGATAATGTTTTTGAAAGACTTTTGCTGAAAAAAAACAATCAGCTTCTGTTAAAAGTAGGTATAGAGTGCCCTAAACATATTTAAACCCTAAAAATATTTATTATTATTATTTAACTATCAAACTAAGTAGCGGCTACTATATGACACCTTTTTCATCACGATAAAATGCCTGTGACATAAGAACATATAGACAGACATGACGAAACTACGAGTTCCATTTTTGCCATTTTGGCTATGGAACCCTAAAAACGAATGCTCTTGACTATGTTATGAGTTGTCAAATGCTGTTGTTAAATAAATAAGTAAAAGGGTCTACTTTAATACATTTTTAAGAATGTTATTAGAACAAACATGCTTATAATTTTTACTTTGCCTGTTGGGTAGTTTATGATAAAACAAATAGATATTTATTTTAAGCTTTGACTTATAACCTTACATAAAGGAGTAATCACTTACGCGCGTTAGTATGTTAGAATCATCAACTAGGGTACCCTTAAGACTTTGATTATAAACCTATCATTTTAAATATATCCTAAAAAAAAAAACACAAGTAGATTGACTGGCCTGGTTTCAAATCTCTAGTGCGGAGACCGTCATACTTGTGCGTTAAAATTATCGTACAATGGACCGTAATTATCGTAGGGGCCCAAATCGCAGGAATCCCAGAGAACATGCAGTAAGAGCCACCGAGAGAGAGGGAGGAACGCGCCTTCTGAAAAATTGCACGAGCATTGGCAGAAGTGATGATTTGACTTGACAATAATCAAAAACGTTCTTGAGTATTTGGCCAACTAAAATACAGCAATAGTGACGACTTATCAATAAAGGTACATTATTTTACTACAGTACCTCAAATTTGCCGTACCTATATTACGCGTGTCCATTACGTGTACACTTTAACCCTGTATTAAATATAATTTGCATTTATATTACTTTTTGAAATATTTATATGATAGACTAACTAACGCCTTACAAGTAAGTTTTTAGTTTCTTGAAAATATATATTTTTAATGATCTAATGAAATTCTATCATAATTAACTAGAAAATAGTGATTCCATAGACGAGTACAAAAACGTACCCTTGAATATGTATATTTACTAATACTTTTAGAAAGTTGTGACAAAACTTAGATGACTTTTTTTTTCATTTTAGTAGTTGCTGTTTTTAACTACCTTAAAAATGTGTACCTAGTAGGTAGGTATGTTTACAATTTTCTCAAAAACTACTGATGCGACTCCATTTGAATAGGTTTTAATGGTTTCGGTATTCGATTGCTTATGTTTCTAGAAAGTAAATAGTGAATTAAACATTGTTCTAGAGTGTTAAAGAACCATAGCTATAGACTAAAATATGAGAGAAAGTCAGTGAAATTTCCATAAATCGGTAATGTCCTTGATTATTATTTTAGCATTTATTTCTTCATAACCCTGAATAAAAACAATAGTACACATAATACCCATTCTTGGAGTACCTAGACATTATTGACTCGACGGGTCATAAAGCCTACAAATAAATAAGACTTACCATTCTAGAAAAAACGTGTTAATTTCGTTACATATACATCCCACTGGTGGGCACGGGTCTCCCTAGTAGAACCTACTTAAGTTACTAGATCCTGGGTATATTTGTCATAATCGCCACGTTTGGCGAGCGAGTTGGTGATCGCAGTCAGGCTTTAAAGTACGCAGAATACGCTGCTATCCGTCCTGCGGTGTGAAATCCCTTAGTCGCTTTGACGACACCCGCGGGAAGAGATGGGGTGGTACTATTCTTATACCGCTTTTGCGTTATTCTTGCATAAATAGTCATTAAATATCATAACAAGTTAAATCCCTACTTCACAAATCAAATCAACAAGTTACTTTTGCCGTATGTGGGGAGCGAACGCTGCGGAAAGCCCTTATTGTTTTAAAATGGAGGTGGATTATCTGGTCTGAAACTGTTATAAGTTGTATTTGTAAACCTATATTTGTCCTATAATGTACTTAAATGGAGAGCATTTTTAAAATATGGCGAATGTTCATTAGAATTCAAGAAATATTTTTTTAGTAAATATAATAAATGCTTCTTTTTCGAAGGGCGTTGTGAAATCGACCCAATTATACTACCTAATTAGAATAGAAGACTTCCCATACGAGTTTACCTACTATATTAACTGTTTAACTATGTCACTAGTGGTTTGAACTACATTATACGAAACATATTAAATGCTATTTAAGTTTTTAAGTTTGTGTTTATTGCTTTAAAAAAACATTCATATCATTCGGTTCCAATCGACCACAATATGATGATATGACGTTGATAAAATACACTAATAACAAATTTATAAAAAATATATAACAATTTTGCTTTAACAAAACACTTATTTCAGCAATTAATAAGAGTAGTCTCAGGTCATTATGAGAGTATTATAGGGCTTAGTAAGTACCTACCTAGATTATAAGATAAAACGCTTCTATAACTGCGCTCAAAACCCAGGCTTAGAGCATACTTGAAGTTGCTTCTAACTTCTAACTGTAGTCTTAATACTGTTTTGAGAGCTTTATTTTGCTTGTTGGTAGCTTGTAGAAAGCGATAATTAAAAATATATTTATATTATTAAAGTTATAAACTTAAAACATTGGAATATCGCCAAAATTGTTGTTTAATATTCTTAAATGTTTTAAGGTTAACTTTTAAAGTATTAATTTATTATCAACTAGCTGACCCGCGCAACTTCGTCTGCGTAAATTTTCCCCGTTTCTGCAACATTTCTTATTGCTGCTCCGTTCCTTATTTCTCTACTATTTAATAGATGTTATTATACATATAAACCTTCCTCTTCAATCACTCTATCTATTAAAAAACCGCATCAAAATCCGTTACATAGGGTTTTTATTTTATAATCTTTTATTTTTTGGGGCTTTTATTCTAGGAACATGTCAGCCCATACATAGGGATATAGGGACAGAGAAAGCGACTTTGTTTTATACTATGTAGTGATTATCGCTGTCTACAAGCCTAGTTTATGATAAAACGAATTGATAAGCTATGACTTACAACCATAATCACCTATGGGCGTTTGTATGGTAGAACCCAATCACATAAGCGCGTTTGTATGGTAGAATCATCGACTAGGGCGCCCTTATTACAACAACTAGTAGATACCATAAAGTTTTATTAAATCTATGACTACCTATGCAGTTGAGTAAATATTTTGACTATGGTGAAATGCTAATGATACCCAACACCTGCGACTCTTATCCCAATACCAGGGGACTTTTTATAGTAAACGCACTATAAAAACAGCTGAATTATAAAGGGAATTTTCTTTACGTCGTGCATTCGGGTAAAAAGTTAAATCATTTGAATGTCTTGATGTTGTTCACACACGCAGGTAGGTATGTAGGTAGGTACTCTATGTTGGTACTTAAATCTAAATACCTAATTATAAAGCTAGGGTTTGTTTGTGTTCGAATTGAACAATTATTTTAAAGTTGAACAGTCCAGCAAGGTTATAGGCATACACAAAACATCTAGTATCACCAATTTAAGCTGAGTATCAATGAAAAAAGTTACAAAAAACTTACAATAATAACAAACACATTTTAAGTTAGGACGAAAACATGCATCTTTGTTATCTGCATTTGTATAATTTAGATTACGTGCGCTACCATGTAACATCATTTTTTCATGGTTGGTAGGAATACAAAAGGTGTTTTTCTGTTATATTTTTCATTACAATGAACCTCCGTAAGTACCTACTTACGTACGTTCGTTGTAATAAACCTAGTCATGTAATAAAGGTCACATTTATACACAAAATATATTAAAGGAATACTCGCTGCCTGCCCCGGCCTCGAGTTGCTGTCGTTTGTGACACAATATATTAGGACACAGTGTCCGAAAAGTCACCTTTTAATTTTAATATTTTTTTAGTGTCGTTTCGGACACTTTTAAATTATTGAAGCTATTTAGTACAGTCAGACAAAAATGTTTTCAAAAATATTATGTGGAAATAAAACATTACTAAATCTATCTTAGGGTGGTTTTAAGGCGACACCTTTCGGTAATGAACAGCTTTGTGGACATGTCTCGCTGTAAGTTTTACACGTCCCCAAAGCAATTACCACCATATTAACTATATATTTAAAAAAAAACAAAACTTTTTCAAAACATACGTAAGTTATTATTATTATTTAGTATAAAAATCAACATCTAGAATATAATCACATAAATATCCTAACAACTGTTAAATTGATTAATTTGGCGTTGTTTTTTATTAAAAAAAGCCATTACCCTTAGAATGCATGAAAATCACAGATAATAATCAGTTTAAACATAGACTAAGATATTACAACATTTTTATTGTATGTAGTAGTTATATTACTACATAACCCATACAACAATTAGAATATTTTCCCACAGCATTGGTACAATATTTTTAAAACCTATAATATTAATCAAATAAAATTAACAAATACATTCTAATCACAATTTTTTTAATTAAAAATCACTAAATAACGATCTTATTTAAATATATACAATAATAACAACTTTTACAACCATAAGATTTTTCCGTAAATTATTATAAAATAAGGCGTTCTATGCTTGTGCATAGAACGCCTTATTTTCTACATTAATTTCTCCTTGGTTCTTGGCTAAATTCGGTCATAGTATACTAAAAAATATACAAAAAAAAGAGATAGAGAGAGTGACTTTTGTATGCATCTATTAGCGCTTTTTCGCTCGGTACTGTTCTTGAGCAATTAACTGACTGCCAAGGCGCTTTGGTATATATATATATATATATGTGGGTTTGTAATAATATTTATTAAAAATCGCTTTATTTAAAGGACGGATTTCTATGATTACGATATCATTGGGAGTTTTTTATCTGACTGTTTAAATCAGCTTTTTAGCTGTCCGAAACGCCACTGAAAAAATATTAAAATATAAAGGTGTCTGTTCGGACACTGCGTTCTGAAATTTTGTATCTCAAACGACAGCAACTCCCGGCTTCGGACGGGTGTCTTATCGTAATTTTTTGACAATAGAGTATAGCTTAAGTTACTGTAGCCCCGTTATTGTAGCTTTTTAATGGTGAAAGATTTTTTGAAATTGGTCCAGTAGTTTTTAAGTTTATTCGTTATGTACAAAAATACAACTCTTTCCTCTTTATAATATTAGTACCTATAGATGTGTATAAATGTGACATTTATCATATGAGTAGGTACCTAACTAAGCAGGACAGGCGTAGATCCAATGGCGGACAATAAGGCAATCCCCCCTACCATCTGAAAAATATTAAACCGCGCCTGTTAGTTAGTAAGAACTAAAAGGGTATCGTTTATTAACGTGTAAGCGCGTCTTGGATATATACGAGGGATATTCAAATTGATTAGGTGCACCTTATTCGCTTTAGATTCAGATACCTAAGTAAGGAACACTAACGACCGCATACGCAAATGCCACTTGTTTTTAAGTCACCTTTAACCTTCATGCTGTATGTGTCACTCTGTAAGGTAAATAGTGGAGGTGGGTAAAGTAGATACCTACCCAAGTTAATGCTTAAACAAATGTATGATAGAACGAAGAAAAGCGGTGGAAAAGTCGTTTTATCTGAACAGGACTCTCCTGTCATTACGTAGGTAGATAAATTAGAAATACGCACGACCCACCTTATTCACCTCTCTCCATTAAGGGTACCTTGAATTGTAGAAAATACCTGTGGCATTATGTCCGCCTTTATAACAAATTTTACGTGCAATAAGTTTAATAAATAAATACGTTGAAAATGGCTTACATTGATGTCTGAATTTATGCTGCTGTTACTTAGAAATCGAAATCTCAGCCTCCCTCTGACAGTGATAACAAAATACGAAGAGTACACATTTCTATCTCCGAGTAATTCACAAAGGCGGAGACATTTGTTCTTCTTCATCACCATAAATGCATCTTCGTTTGCGATACAGTTCGTAAGCAGATTCGTAGGGAACTTTATTACAACAACCAGGTAAATGTCCTCGGATTGACCTGTAATTTCAATGTTGCATTCGTAGTCTATGCCGTTTAATGTTCGAAACATCTGCAAATAAAAAATATTTTGGGTGATTAAATAATTAAATAATACACAGCCGTCTGATCCCAAACTAGGCAGAACCTGTAGGTACTATGGCAACCAGATAACTGAATATACCTACATAATTATAATTTATAAGCTAGTTGTGCCGTGTGTGTGTGTTTCATAGCTGTTGCTCTTGGGGTTGATTTGCCTAAAACGCTGAAACACGTGCTTTTTCATTTAAAACCAGAAAGCTAAATACAAGTTTATACAGATCTAACTTCAAAAATGACGGAGTTGCATACAACATACATTCTTTCTTAGAGAATGCCTACAACATAAAAGGCGTTAAGTAGGTACTGCCAAAATTTTCAGTTTCTAGGACAGGTTTAGGCTCAGTGTTGACGAATCAGTCAGTCTGTCTGGACAAGTGATTCTTTAGGTATATATGTGTCACAAGGATTTAAAACTAATCTACATCAACATAAATACCAAAATATTACGAGAAATAATGGTTTGCAAGATTGCTCAAGATCACGTCAATCTATGAGGCTTAGTTCAATAGCGAGTGTCTCGGGCAATCTTAGGACGAAGCTTTCGCTTACTCATGATCGAGTATCTGAAGTCTACACTGTCACTTATACTACTTATACGTTACTACCACATTTTTTCCGTCATTCGAAAAGTCGGCAGATGCGATGACGGTCAAAGAGAGTTTAATGGTTTCCACCACAATCTATAGGTGGATGCAGAAATTACGAGACATGCACCTCGCAATGCCTGTATCTACCCTAGAACGAACGACGATTGATTGTGAATTAGGAAGCGCAAGTACTTGGTTACAATCTGGCATCCACGCGAGCGGAGCCGCGGGCATAAGCTAGTAACTTATATTATTGCTTTGAGTTATAATAACCGTAGATCAAAAAAATGTATTTTTCAAATCTATAGTCTAGGAAGAAAGCACATACTGCCATTATGGCAATATAGGGGAAACTGTATAGTTATTGGTTTTTTGTTTCCTAATGGGATTTCGACGAATTCTGGCTTTAACAGCATTTGTAGTTCTAACATCACGCGGCTGCCCCGATCTTTTATGGTCTTCGACAGTGGAAGTGTTGTTGTATCTGTTGATAGTACGATATACGAACATACGGCTGACACCAAGCTTTTAAAGTGTCTGGAATATGACCGACGGCTCCATACCCACTTTGTGCAAGGCGATCACCGCAATCCTATTTTCTTTATCACCCCAAACCATATTGTAATTTGATAATGGACACGAAAAAATATGTAAAATGACGCGAAATCGAAAGAAATTAATAAAAAATAATAAACGCGTCCCAAATTTAAAGTAATTATAAAGTTAAAAAAAGAAAAGTTTTAAGGGAAGGAGGGGAGGAGCTTCTAAAACCATTATAATCGAACTGGAACGTGTTCAACGAGCTGTCCTAAAAGTAATGTTATATCTACCATTTCGACATCCAACAGCCGATATAAAAAATGCTATCGACGTTCTCACTGTACGTAAATTATACTTTTACCAATACAAGTATTGCGTAGATATCATGGTGTTTCCGTCCCATATTTACCGGATACCAACAAAAGGAGGTTGTCCACCCGCTAAGTCCAGTTTTGCGCATCGTCAATATGAATGTATTGGTCCAAGAATTTATAACGATATTAATAATAACACAATAAATATACATAGGATGAGTAATTATACATTTAAAAAATTATGCTTAAATTGGCTTAATAAAATGAATTACAACGAGATAGAATCCATCGCCTTATATAAATTTATATAAATACGAAGCCTAACACAATAAGCACACACACAAACACACACACACACACACACACACAAATTGTTTTTATTATTATCGCTGTTTTTTTTTTAATTATTTTTTTAATTATTATTTATAAGCTATAACTAAATAAGACTCGTGAGGTGGGGGAAGGAATTGTCAAGAAAGTTTATAACTTAGTTCAGGAAGGCCAATTAAGAAAATGCTTTAAAGACAAAAAGGCAAAGGCGTAGGAAAAAAGTCAAAATTAGAAAACCAAAAAAGATGATAATGGAAAAGAAAATATTAACATCGACACTGAAACTACAAATGTAAAATTTTAAATTGTAAACTAAAAATGTTGTCAAATTTGGAAGTGTTTTTCAATACATATGATGATGAATCATCATGATGATATGTTATATATATTACAGAATTTTAAGTTTCCTTCAAATTTAATTTTATATTATATTTTTTTAATGTGTATGATCTCATGTAATTTTAGGTTTTGTATTTTTATGTTAATTTTATCCTAAAATGTTGTAACAAAAGCGTGTGTAAAGTGTCATACGCTGATATGAAACCATATGGCATATTTTTTATATAATTGTTCCCTTTAAGATATTTTTTAATTGAAATTTTGTTGCTGGTAAAAACAGTAAACAGCGCAGTGTTGGTTGTTATATTCGCGCTTTTTTTAATGTTGTATGCTCTAATGTTGTGACTTATTGTGCAGCAAATAAATTGTTTCTTCTAATTCTTTTTCTGTTGAACTGCAGCGGCTGTTTTGTCGAGTTCTTCGTGAGAGGCATGAGACTGTAGGCAAGTTGTAGCTACCTCTACCGCACATACTGCACATATTGTGCCACATTTCAAAAACTATTAGACATACTAAACTGTAAATGGGGTCAAATTAACAAAATAGAATAATTTAATATCAAAAACCACTATAGGTTATTATTGATATCAAATTATACTAAGTAGGTACTTTTGGAAATGCACTGCAAAAACCGAAGTAACGTCCTAAAAGTTGCAATTTTTCGCGTATTAAGCAGGTAGCACAACTTTTTTTGTTTGCAAAACGTATAAAGCCGAATTTTGGTACCTAAGTTATTAAGTAGTCCAAATAACTTAGGTACCGAAATTCGGCTTTACAACACGTGTTGTAAAGCCGTTTATTGTTAGGAATTTAAGTTTTACGATTTGACTGGACAGACTTTACTTACTTGAATAGCTCGAATAACATCGTTTCAAAATTTTAATTAAGTAAATATTTTTGACTAAGCTTTTTTGATAAGGCAAACCAAACTTTTGAGCGTAGGCCGGGGCCTTGTAGACCTGGGCAGAAATCACTGGAGGACAGGCAGCAGCATTCTCTTAATACTTTAAAGCCTGACTGCGATCACCAACCCACTCGCCAAGCGTAGCGATTATGACAATTACTGGGGGTAATTGTCATGATCGCTACGCTTGGCGAGATCTATAATAAGAACGTTCTACTGGGAAGGCGGGTGGCTAGCAGTGATGTTCTGTGTCGTGGTTGAAATGATGAGTATTAAGTTATGATAAAAATAAGAACAAGTAACGTTTTACAAACCATGGTTATAGTGTCGGACATTCCCATGCCAAATGACAGATCGTAACGCAAGCGACCAGAGAACGCGCACTCATTACTCACATCCAGCGGTCGGTAAAGCAAAAGCAATCCATTTTTCGCTGCGCCATGTGTTAACAAAGCTAGATAACCACTTAGTATGAAATATAATAAGTAAACATGTAACATTTTTATATTCTAGACTTAGCTAGGCATTGGTGTATATATTACCAATCATATTTTTAGATATCTATATGGCCATGCTAAAAACTGTAGAGCTAAAGAGGTACCTACGCAACATTGCACAATTTATTACCTATATTTTTGTGTACTTTCTTATTTTTATTGGTTTTACGAAATAGTAACGCACGTTTAGGTCACGGCGGCTCAACTTATCAGTAAATAGCATTCTACCCACAAGATGCATATTATAGTGCTGTAGCCTGTATTACTATCTTCTGCATAGTATTCCCTAACTCTCAAAGTCCGTGGGGATGGAAATCCGACACAATCGGAGAAATATTACATGCAGAACCGACAACTTAACATGTGTGACATTTTCGGAAAACGGTCACCCATCTAACAACTATCGTAAAGCTGCTTAACCTCGGTCTCTATATATAAGAGACTAGCTGTCCCGCGCAACTTAGTCTGCCTAAATTTTCGCCTGTTTTTGCAACATTTCTCATTGGGGCTCGGCTCCTATTGGCTGTAGCGTGATGTTATATAGCCTATAGCCTTCCTAGATAAATTGACTATCCAACAGTGAAAGTATTTTTCAATTCGGATATAGGTTCCCGAGATTGCCGCGTTCAAACAAACAAACTCTTCAGCTTTATAATATTAGTATAGATGAGAGAATATAATATGAAAACAAACACAGCTTTACCTACCTAGGTTAGGTAGGTAGGTAGGTACATACATTCGAATAATGTAGACCTACACTTAAAGGAAAAGAAAGAAGTTTGCCATTGATTATCTACACATTGCAAACAGCCAGTAATACCTACCTAATATTTATTTAGGGGTTCAAAAAACTTTAGGTAGTGTAATCGACGTAGCTTGAGCAAGTACCGGGGCTGTTCCTCAGGAACTGGTATCGGGCTTTTAAATAAAAGATATAGATTGTATTTCCCAATGTCAGATTAAAAAGTTTATTCCTGAAATCTGAACACTACAAATACATCACAATTTATTATCACTTCATTTTACATCAGATTTTAAGAAAAGGTCGGCCATAAAAAGTCGCAGTTTTTGACTGTCAATCATTTCCTTTTATCTCAAACGAGTTTCTTCATGTGAGGTTTTATGTGAAGTGGATCGTCTCCACGATCTATCTGCCCCAGTAGGTACACAGTACACATTTGGCCAGAGTTTAGTCAATTGTACCACCTAGAACAACCCCCGATTGCGATCCGAAAAATGATTCTGAGTAGTTACGGCCATGTTTCATTCTGAATGTTATGTATAAGGTCGATAGACAAAATTATTATTTCTGAAGACATGTAATCAGTCCATCATTTTTTGCTTCAGATATGATACAAGAAAAGGACATACCCTTTGCTGAAGCAGAGTATAATACCAGTAATGATTACAAGTACAAAAAAGATTTCAAAACGACTCTACCTCAATTTTTAGCTGTGGGCGCCAAGAATTTACTACTTTTAGGTAAGTATGTGTTTTTGCCGACTCTATTACGTCGAAATTTTCACAGAAATAAATAAAACGGGATGATAAATAGTGAAATGAAACTTTTGATGCCGTCCAGAAATATTTGACTGGATTCTATACTCTTAAAGTCTGGCTGAATATTTCAAAATTCATAGTAAAAACTAAAACAGGCAATCCAGCCTGTCTATATCTCACATTTGTATAAAATTTTTGATAAAAAATGTTCAACTATATGTACGTATAAGATGCCGACTTATTACGTAACTATTTTACTTTACATTCGCTGATTCGCAATATCTTAGAGAGATAGTTTGCTTAGTATGGAATACTGCTTGTTCATTGGAATAGCATGTGTGATTTATCAAGTAACTAACAAGAAACTTAACTGTAGAGAAAGCTGTCGAATGAAGGTACATACCTACCTATCCATTTAGCCAGGGCCGGATTTAGCGCGGGGCAGGGGGCTACTGCCCAGGGGCCTCTACAAGAGAGAAGTGGGAGTCCCTCTCACACGTTTTTATGTTTGCATAAACTTAACTACTACATTTAGTAATAAAATGGAATATTTATTTTTGTTATTTATCATCTAAATATTGACGAATAATTGGGTCTAAATTTATATTTACTTGCAAACTGCGATTTGCGAATCAAGTAGATTCGAATATTATGAGATTTCCTCAAATTGCTAATATCTTTATGCCTATCCCACAATGCGTTCAAAAAGCTGACCAATAGGCAAAGGCAAGTATTTGACTATTTAAGTACCAATAGGTAAATCTATCTCTTTTACTTCGCTACATGTGCAATGTCCCACACTTTTCATTTTACTATTATCTAATGCTGAGATAATTTTATAAGCAGCGGTAGCTTAATGACTAAGGCATTGGACTCGTTGCGGGTTCGAATCTTAAACATTATACTACTGACGTGAACCCACTCCTAACACAAGCCATTGAGCTTAGCTAAAGGGGTTAACATATTATATGTTTCTTCCATACATTTTTTATAAAATTAGCATATATAGATGCTTTAAAACAAAAACAAATTAAACATTTTGAAAGTATTTATTTTTGAAGTCGGTAATATTTTATTTCTCACTTTTTGGTGGTTTGGTTTGTAATTCATTTAGGTTACAATAGGTTTACATTAACTGCTCAATTCCTTTTACAAAATATTGCTTGCCCCGAGGCAGGGCCGTTAATTGTTGAGGAGTTTACTATCAGCTCTATTATATTGTGTAATAGAATAAAGTGCTACTCAAAAACATATTGAAGTAACTAAATCGGAAACTGTGAAATATTGAATTGAATAGGCTCGTCATTTGTGGTCTTCATCATCAGTTCCACTTCACCAACTGGTGCTTTTTAAGAGTAAATGCACAAATCACTATGAAATATACCTAAATCACTGTAGGTTTGCACTGTAGGTTTATATTTTAAGAGTTCCCTCGATTTCTCCAGGATCTGATGACAATGGGACCAACTTGGAAGTATACCCTTTCAAACACAAAAAAAAAAATTCAAATCGGTCCAGCCATCTTTGAGTAATCGGTGAACAAACATAAAAAAAAAACTATAGTCGAATTGAGAACCTCCTCCTTTTTGAAGTCGGTTGAAAATTACAAAAAGTAATGTTCAGGCCCAGCATCATCAAAAATCTGTGTTTAAATGGTTTCTGCAATGAAACTCACAAAACCCTACAAGTTCCTTAGGAACGCGGTGGATGACGTCACAATTGCCGTAAAATCGTTTCATATAGAGGCTAAATTAGACATTGACGGCCATGTCTCGGTGTCTGAGTTGGTACCCCTTGCGTCGCTGTCGCGGGTTCAAGTCCAGGATTAGGCGTTTTTTTTCCTCCATACACTTTTTATAAGCTTAACAATTTATAGGTTGTTGAAACTTAATAGGTGGTGATAGGTACTGTAGTCGCAACCGACTAAAACATATTGGGCAGCCATTACGTACCTAGTCTTTCTACGGAATAGATGCCCTTTATAACTAGTTAGTGCATTCGTTCAAAAACTGTTTTAAGGGTAGATTACGCGAAATAGGGTTCGGCTCTCTCAAAAATGTATAGGTATAGAAAACCTAAATATTAGGACACGAAAAAAAATTTGTCACTAGTCAAAGAGTTTTTCTAGTAGATGAAATAAAGAAATTTAAGGAAATGTCTTAATAAATCTTGAAGTTCCGGAAAAATGCAAAAACGAGCATTTTCGTATTGTTGTTCGTAATCTAACATAAATGTACGAACGAATAATATACTTTATTTTGACCTGCGCTCCTGCGCACTGTGAAGTAATGGTTGTGTGCGGAAGAGCGAGGCCGGCGATCGTGTCGCTGTGTACGTAGCGCTAAATAAATAATTCTCTCAGTGTAATTCCCCCGAAAAGTGTCGGTATTGTTTGGCTTTTTATAGTCTTCCGATTGCAATATTTTACTTTAACATCACAAATTTTAATTAATTAATTATTCTCAAGGTTTTCTAATCTAGGTATAACTCAGAATGTAACAAGTATCTACTTTCGTTTGCAAGAATATAAGGTAAAGGCACCTAATTCCGCGCTGTTTTTAACATAACACGAAAGAACATTATAAATTAAGTATTTATCGGACCTTTGTGTACAATTTTATATTTTTATCAGAAGTGTTAGCTATCAAATTTTTGAAAAATATTTGCAGTTTGTCAGTAGAAGGTTATTGAAACTGATAAAATAAATAAAAATATAAAAAAGTCCGAGGCACCTTATTCCGATTTAAAAATCGTAATTCCGATGCATTTGGTTCCTAATTCCGAGTATAAAAATAGAAAGGGAACTATGTAGGGAGAATTATACATGATGTTTAAAAGTCAAATCTGTTTATTTTTTATATTAAATCAATTCTGTTTTTGTTTATTCTAGTTTTATTCTAAACCCTGTTTTTTATTAATATTATTCCTTAATCTTATAAAAATATAAAAATGAATTAACAATATCAACATTAAAATCTAATTGTTGCATTACAAAAATAATTACATTATTTTTGTACTTACAAGTTAAAAGTATAACAATTGCTATAATCATAACAAAATTAGAGCCTATTACGAGATCCAAATTTGTTTATTTTTTATATGAAATCAGTTCTTTTTTTTGTTTATTCTAGTTTTATTTAGTTTTATTCTAATATTATTCCTTAATCTTATACAAATATAAAAATGAATTAACAACATCAACATTAAAATCTAATTGTTGCATTACAAAAATAATGTAAAACTTAAAAGTATAACAATTGCTATAATCATATCAAAATTAGAGCCTATTACGAGATCCAAATTTGTTTATTTTTTATATGAAATCAGTTCTTTTTTTTGTTTATTCTAGTTTTATTCTAAACCCTGTTTTTTATTAATATTATTCCTTAATCTTCTAAAAATGAATTAACAAAATCGACATTAAAATCTAATTGTATCATTACAAAAATAATGTAAAACTTAAAAGTATAACAATTGCTATAATCATTATCAAAATTAGATCGTATTACGAGATCAGAAACAATTCTTAGGAACTAAAGTTCAACAATGTAGTAAAATAACATAATTAATAATATCTAAAACAGGAATACATGGCACATCACATTGAACTATCTGATGTTGATTCACCGAACAACGTTGTGTAAGTTTTCTTAACCCTATTAGCCGTTTTATTTCTCATGGTCAACGTAAAGTCTTCATCGTTGCTGGATGATTCAGAGTTTAATGTAAATGGATTATTTCTTCGATGTCGTAAGTCTATATGTATATTGTCGTCTTCTATATTTCCCTCAGTTTCTTGTCTTTCATTTATTTTGTCCAGGTTGTTTGTCTTTCGTACTGTTTTCCTCTTCTGTATGGTTTTATTTTTTTTAGATTTCCTTTCTTCTTGTTTTTTTAATCTATCTGCTCGTCTCTTAAGAATGCCCTCCGCTTTTTCCTCCTTTTCTTTTGCTATTCTACGTTGATATTCTATAAAGTCGTCAGCAGTTGCCACCGTTGGTGTTTGTTTTTTAGTTTTTCTAGTCATTGTTTTCTTTGGAGATTGTGGAAAATAAAACGCTGTTTTGAACGGAGTAGGAAAATTTGGTTTCTTGTTAGGTGTACTTTTAACTGCTATTATATTATTTGTACTTTGGTTGGCGTTATTAGTGTTATCAGCAGGGTGAAAAATATCCAGCGTTGGATCACTGCTTGACTGCCGTGACATTGGTGGTGATGATTGAAAATTTTGAGTTCTTGAACAGCAAGGTTGCGGCACATCTTCAGTTATATGCCCAAGTGATTCTATTTGCAAAATAGAATCAGATGAATATCGTCTTGAATGATTATTTCCTGGTGTCAATGTCTGATCCATATCAAGTTGGGGAATATCATGGCTCATGATTGATCTAGGACTTAGACTCAAAGGAAGTATTTGAGTTCTTGAACAAGGTTGAGGCTCATCTTCAGTTATATTATGACCAAGTGAGGTTTCTATTTGCAAAATAGAATCAGAAGAATATCGCCTTGAATGGTTATTTCCTGGTGTCAATGTCTGATCCATATCAAGTTGAGGAATATCGTGGCTCATGATTGATCTAGGACTTAGGCTCAAAGGAAGTATGATACTACCGTTTGGACCTATTTCTATATTCGAAACAACATCTGATATATCACAATCACGTATGTTGTTCGCAATTGTAGTATCGTTGAAGATAGGAGGAGGTTCTTCTTGTTGTATTTTCTTCCAAAACCCAAATAAACATCTATACTTTTCCTCACCTTCCCACTCATTTCCAGATTTGACAAATAGTTGAAGAACTTCTGGGGCCAGTCGTTGCTCAAACTCCTCAAAAAAACTATTCTTTTCCTTTGTATATAACTGGTCCTGTGAATTAATAGCAGTGGCTTCCCGTGAGTCCCGTGGCATTACCTTTGAGAAGTCAATATTATTGGCGTCAAATGGAAAGATTCCAGCGCTTCTAAAGCTATTTTTTATTGTATCTACTTTAATACTTATATCGAAACATTTTTTTACTTCGATGGCGAAATCTGTACGTTTTAATTTGGCATAATTATTATTTACTCTGAAGTCGTGTACTACGTTTTTCCATGTACCCTTAACAGGTCGAAAAACTCCAACGTCAAGTGGTTGAAGAAGGTGTGTCGAATTTGGTAATAACGCAACTAGTATGATTCCCTTTTCTTTGCAGAAAAGACTTAATGGCAACGAAATGTGTGAGGTATGTCCATCCATGAACAGGGCAATTGGCAGTGTTATTTTATTTTCTAGTAACCACTTGTAAAATACATTTGCGACATATTCATAAAAAGCCTCCATATTCATCCACCCTGATTCCGTACATCCTATACCCCACGTTGGTGGCACCGTCAGAGGCAAGTTTTTAGGCAGGCGTTTGTATGGATACAATACCATAGGTGGAGCTATTTTACCTCCAGCAGACACATTGACTAAAACTGTTAGGCACTCTTTCTCATCATTAGCAACTCTATTGTACACACGCTTGCTGCCCTTTTTTACTAAGACATCTTTTTCTTTGGGGCAGAGAAAAAAGGCCGTTTCGTCACAGTTATACACTCTTGATTCATCCTCAAGCACACCTAATAAATTATTAGTTTCAAAATAACTTTTGACTCTATCAAACCAGTTGCGCACATCTTGTTCATTAATTTTGTTTCGATGAGTTGGTAAAGTTTGTGCTACTCTCTTTGCTACAGTTGGGTGTCTTGACAAAAAATTGGCAAGCCAGTGCTTACCAGGCATACCATCTTTGAAAGTATTTGGACGGTTTAAATTTTCAACTAGCTTTGCCACTCCTTGCTTCAACTGCTCTTTAGAAACTGGGAAACCATGTTTTCCTAGATAATGGATCCAGTCAACAATTTTTGTTTCCTCCGATTTTGAGAGTACCGTTTTGCGACCGGCTATATGGCCACTATATTTTTGGTCACGTTTGTCTCACAATGTCGTTTCTGGAATGTTGTATTCTCGGGAAGCCTTATAGACGCTACTGCCATTATTAATTGCAATAAGCGCACTTTCAAGATCCTCGACCGTATATTTCTTTTTTGCGTTCATTATCCTACAACAACACAAGTAAGTTAATGTAAGTAGTACCAGGTAATAATTATTTTTACCTGTGCTACGACCCGTAGTAGCACCGGTAAAAAGGGAAAATACCTAATATGAATATTCTTAAGAGTCTTCTAAAGTCATTTTCTTTAATATACTTAATAAAATAAATAAAATACATGCAATTAAAAAAAAACTAAACGTAAAAAAAATAATTTTATTATATTTTTTTACAAACACACACTCCAATTTTATGTATTTGTATAGATGATTAGTATTCTTTCAGTTACTAAACGCGTACTAAGCACATAAAATAATGAACACTCTGTATTTAAACAGGGTCAATACTCTCTATGTACGGGGTCAAAACTTCGGAATTAGGTTCTCATGTAATCTTATTCCGACGTAAATACATCGAAATTAGGTACTCATGTAACCTTATTCCGACGTAAATACATCGGAATAGCGTTTTATGATGCTAAATCAAAGTTTCTAATTCCGAGTACTAAAAAGTAAAAGATTTTTTAATATTATGCAAATAAAATAATGTATACTTAGTTACAATATGAAAGGAAAACAAAAAAGTACATACATATAATAACAGAACACTTATAAAACCTAATGTCTTCACTAAAATCTTCTATACAACGTATTAATAAAGTACCTGTACAAACAATTTTTGACCTGCTATAATTAGTAAATGCGACGACACGGTGTACCTCGGAAATAGATTATTAAATGTATGAGTTATTCATTAAGTCAGAACTAACACATTAAAGTTTATAATCATAAAACAGACACCGAAATTTAAAAAAAACTAAATGTCTTTAAATTTGTTTTTCCGTGGTATACATCGGCTTTTAGGAACACACTAAAATATTTTGCATCTAATGCCGCGGTATTTTAAACACTTATTTTCTTGCTAATTTGCAAATAAAATACTCAAATCTTAAGTGTTTTCGATAAAAAATATTATCCTTTCAATATTTCAACCTAAACGAAAACTCGCGTTGTATAAAATTATTACGTAAAACACTATTTGGCAAATCGTAATACTCACGTGCATAAGGTCCCAAATGTATGAAGTGTGCTTTCGACGCCGCTCCCCGCGGCAAAATGACCGATTATTTTACAGTGTGACCATACTAAACTCTCCTTTGTTTATATAAATATGAACAGATAATTATTAATTCATTATTTTATCATGCAGACCATAAATAACTAGTAAATTGCTTTAAAAAACTGTTTTTCTAAATACATCGGAATATGATGCCATTTTTAGAACCCCTCGGAATAAGGTGCCTTTACCTTAGTTGAAATAGGTACTGTGACGTGAACTTCCTGGCTTTGGGGTGCGCAGCCGGGATTATTACTCTCGGGGATGAGGAATTAAACACTTGAACGATATTATATATTATACAACTTGTAATATTATTCCTTTACATTTCAATCCTTTTCTTTGACCACCCGTCTTGACGCTTCTTTCAATTCTCACCATTGTTTTTTCGTTTTCTTCTTCGTCATTATTTCATAGTTTTGGAACGTCAAGACAAACAGTTCACAATTAATGAGGCTTTATGCGAGTGGCCGGTCGAGATTCCGACGCACATGCCACAGTACCTACATAGCGCTAATTGTAAATATTTTCGTTAGAATGTAGTTTGCAAGGAGTAATGGCTATATTAAAACTGAATTACGTAAGTCTTTGAAAATAAAAACTTCGGATCCATAGGATTTTTTTTAGCAATTGAAGTGATGCTATTTTCAACCGACTTTTTACTCGTAAACGGCTGGGCCGATTTGAAAAAATATTTTTGTGTTTGAAAGGATATACTTCCAGATATGTGCCATTTTCATTAAAGTTCGGATCTGATGATGAGATCTTGGAGAAATTGAGGGAACTCTTCAAAAATTAAAGGCACAACTATAGTAATATGGGTACTTATATTTTTTTATTTTATATTTTATCTAATCTTAAAAAACACCATTGAGTAAAATGGAACTGACGATGAAGACCACAGATGACTAGCGGAACTATTCAATAATAAATATTGCGGGTTGCGATCTGAGTACCGTGTTCGATTCGAATTTGCCTCCGTCAAATCATGTACCTAATGGAACTGATAGTCTAGTATCAGGTGAACTCCTCAAAAATCAACGGCCTTGTATCGCAAAACGCAACATTTTGTAAACAGAAATTAGCAGTTTGGATTATGCTATTGTAACATAAATCAACTACAAACCACACTATAAAGTGTGAAATAATAAACTTTTTCCAAAAAAATAAATATAAGGTAACAAAAAGTAAAAAATAATATAGGTTCAACAACAAAAAAAAAATTAACATTTTGAAGTTGGTGCCTAAAACATAAAACTACATTTCCTGGCGGTTTTTATTTTTTTGTAAAAAATCCTTTTTGTATTGAAAACTGACATTAGAATTCCAGAAACCAGTTTACGAGTAGATAAGGTACCTTACACTTTTTTTAACGCTCGATATATTTCAGGCTATGGAATGACACTTGGTTTTTCGACCATCCTCATACCAGCTGTACTAACACCTAAAAATGGTGAAGTATTACATTTGAACAAAGCGCAAGTATCATGGATAAGTAAGTAGATAATAGTACCTATGTATTTACGCACAGTTGTTACAGATCCGTTTTTTCCAAATACAAGAACTTTTGTCAGTGAAAAATATCCGAACACTAAAAAAAATACTACTGGCCCACCTATGATATACAATGAGATCGATTGATCATTTGATTGGTTGTGGCGAGCCGGGGTCCTTAAATTCATATATCTATACTAATATTATAAAGCTGAAGGGTTTGTTTGTTTGAACGCGATAACCTCAGGAACTACTGGACCAAATTGATATTGTTGGATAGCCTATTTATAGAGGAAGGCTATAGGCTATATAAAATCACACTACGACTAATAGCAGCGGAGGATCTTTTATGACCTTCGACAGAGGAAGTGTTGTTGTATCTGTAGATAGTACGATATACGAACATACGGCTGATACCAAGCTTTTGAAGTGTCTGGAATATGACCGACGGCTCCATACCCACTTTGTGCAAGGCGATCACTGCAATCCTATTTTCTTTAACACCCCAATCCATATTGTAATTTGATAATGAACACGAAAAAATATGTGAAATGGCGCGAAATTAAAAGAACATTTAAAAATAATAAACCCGTTCAAAGAATTAAAAGAAAAATTCAAAGTAATTAAAAAGTTGAAAAAAAGAAAAGTTTTTATGTAAGAGTATTTATGGCCGGTCTAGTTATATATTCTGCCAGTCATGCTTTACCTACAGCAATGAACGAGGAAGTTGCCTGGGTGTCCGCTTATTTAATGTTTCTATATGTATATTTCGCATGAGACTGATTGATTTACGATAAATGGTTTATTTCAGGTTCTATCAATTTAATTGTAGTACCAGTAGGATGTGCCTTCTCGAGTGTTGTGACAACGCCGCTGGGACGTAAAAGGGCGATGCAGTTGGTAAACATACCGTTTTGCATAGCGTGGTTATTATTTCACTTCTCTAGTGAAACATCACATCTTTACGGAGCACTCTTTTTAACTGGTTTGGCTGGAGGATTGCTCGAAGCACCCGTGAGTATTTTCATTTGTGCTGAATTATTTTGCTAAATTATAAATAGATAATCTCGGTGGCAACATTAACGTGTGGCACATCATTCGACATTTCTTTTTAAAAACATTTTAAGGTTTATAAATACAATAATGTATGTTGTGGTTCGGTTCAAAAGTTAAGTATTTTTGAACCGTGTGACCAAAAAATATGAAAAAAATCACAAAGGTAGGCAGCGGTGATTAAATACTTTAAACTAAAATTATTTCGGACATAATCGGATATACTGTCAAACCAGTTATAGCCGAAAAACTGCTTTTCTCAATAAAAGGGCGTAAGTTTCATGAACATACGCTCTTCTGTTGATGCAATTATTTAAGGCTGCGGAACCCTACACTGAGTATGGTCTGACATGCCCTTGCCCGGGTTTTGTAAGTAATTACAATTTATTAAATAAATTGTAATTACTTACAAAACCCGGGCAAGGGCATACCCTACACTGAGTACCTATGGTCCGACATGCCCTTGCCCGGGTTTTGTAATTACAATTAATTTCCGCAGCCTTAAATAATTGAATCAGCAGAAGAGCAGAATTATTTGATTTAAATCTAAAGTCCAAAATATGATTGTTTACGAAAACTTAGGTACATTGTATTTTTGACTTAAACACTCCTAATAAGATTACGTTGCTGTTTGCCTAGTATGGGTTTTTTTACCGGGTGTAAGTTTGTTATATTGTATTTTTATTTGGCTTTTGACACGGTTCACTTTGTTATTTATCTGCCCAAGTATACACAGTTAAAATGTAAGTATTATTTAATAAACACGTCCCTAAGTAGGTCACCTTGAAAAAAGAAAATATTTTATTTCTTATCACATGGCGACATCAGTGTTTACAAATAAAATTAAAAGATAAAAGAATTTGATTAATGGAGATGTTCTTCAATCTCTTGACCTTAGTACTCTCGATGATTGACAGATGAGGTCATGTCGTAGAGATATTTATGAGACACAACATAATACCGATCAGGAGCGTAGCTATCGCCATATCAGCATCCCATATATATATCGCCATATCATAGTTATTTAGGTGAACCAGGCTAAGGCTATAGGAGCCCCCGAACAGTCCGAACTGGCCAGGGACTCACACTGAATAGTCAATTGCAAAATCCCCCTCCCCCAAAACATCTCACGTAATTAATAGACGCACCCTAATTTACATGATGATACAGGGCCCGCTTATAGCACTCAGAAAGTTTTGAGAAAAAAAATTGTTATGTAATAAGGCACTGGCCACTTGTATTTATTTTGAAAAATTTGCTTAATTAAAAGTAAAAATACCATTTTTCGAATTTCGAAATTCCCTCCACAATTTTTCGAGAACGAAATTTAATTATCAACTTCGCGCGCGCGCGGTTGCCTTACTTTGGGGGATGACCAAGGGAGTGGTCGTCTTACGACGGCTGTCATAGAAGAAAGTGTGCTGGCCTCAGATTAAATACTACTTGATATGTACCATGCCCACCTATGTTTTTATCGCTTCCACATTTGGTGTTGCCAGAAAAAAGTCATTACCTGTTATTTAGGGTAATTTTATCATATGATCAATTGGGTCAAATATGAGATTTCAGCGTGCCGAAGGCAGCCCGGTGGAGCGAAGGATATACTTATTTCTTGTGTACCTAACCAATATTAATTAATTGCATAATGGGTCAAATACTACTCACTGTTATTAACTACGATTTTTTATTTTTCCAACTTAAGTGTAAAATACGCAGTTAAGATTTCAGAAATGTCATAAAAGGACTACGTAATTGTAATATAGTACTTATAGTGGACAGTGGTTTACACTACTTCGACAACCAACCAGAACACGTTCTGACGAACGGCTGGCAGCCAAAGTAATTCTGTCAGCTTTCGCAAAGTATCTCTTCGTTTTTTAACTTAGAATAAAATACAACACTTTTTTAAAAAACATTAAATTTTCCAAAATTACACTATTTTCAAGGTTTGTTTGTTTTATCAATTTCATAATAATTATGAAATTGATAAAATTCAGAACATTCAGAAAGAAAAAATAGTGTTACTATTAATTATTAATAGTAACACTATTTTTTCTTTCTGAATTAATTGTAAAAACAGGTTGATTAACATCACATAACATCACAGGTTGATGCATTTGTTTACTGTTTAATCTTAGATAAAAGTTCCCGTGATCGGTTCATTCATATATAAGCTCAAGAAATTGCAGTGAGTGAGACCTCCTAATATCCCATTACAGATACAAAAACAAGGAAAAAAATTTGACAATTATCTAACTACAATGTAATCATCAATATTATGTAGGTATCGTTTTTAGTAAAAAATCTTAGAAGGGAAGTCTTAAGCTCCACTAAAGCTTTTTAAATCATAACATATCCTTCTTCAATGAAATCAATTATAAAGATATTTAATCAAATCGAAATTAATGCTGACGCTCATTATACATAGACTAGGATTTAGAATTAAAACATTAGAGACTAGGATTGGGGAAAATTGAAAGTAGGGATCACTACAATGTTTTACTTACTGAGGTGCAGGCAGTAAAAAAAAACACATAATTAAAATGCATAGGTACTTAAAAGACGATTTCAATCACACTAATTATGTAACCTTTTGAACATGAAATAAAGATTATTATAATTATGATTCTACACATGCACCTTCGCGTGAGGAGGATAGTTTCGTGCTGGGTGCCGTTCAACCTCATCGAAGCTCAGAAGCAGGCCCGTGTGGAGTGGTGCCGTGAAATGATTCTAAAATTTGAAGCGGGTTCTCCTCAGCGCGTTGACGACATTGTGACAAGTGACGAACCCTGGATTTATCATAACGATCCAGAAACATAGCGTAAGTCGACAGTTTGGCTGTTTCAAAACGAAACAACGCCTACGAAAGTGAAGCAATCGAGAAGCGCGGGGAAAATTTTGATCGCTAGTTTCTTCACTTTGACTGGGTATCTGGTTTTAATTCCATAACTAGATCAAAGCAACATCAACGCCGAATGGTATACCACAAAATGCCTGCCAGAAGTTTTGTCTGCAATAAGCAAGCGACCGAACACCGGGCTCCGCGGGGTACTTCTTAACCATGACAACGCGCCCGTGCACTCAGCGTTTAAAATGAGGGACTTTCTGGACACCACACCTGTCAGAGTCTTGGGTCATCCTCCTTATAGTCCTGATCGGACACCAATTGACTTCTCTTTAATTCCTAAAATAAAAAAAATCAGCTGAAAGGAATACAGTTTTCATCGCCTATAGACGCGCTAGCAGCGTTCGAGAAGGCCGTGGAAGAGGTGTCTGCGGCGGACTAGAAAAAATGTTTCGAAAATTGGTTTAGACGCATGAAACTTTGTATTGAGGCTAGTGGAAAGTTCTTTGAAAAGATTTAATTAATATATTTTATCCATAGAAGTTATTTTTTTTAGTTTCTTAAAACTTTCTGAGTGTCCCACGTATGTCAAGTGTCAATGAGATGGGTTTTCTAGGATTCTCCCTTCTTGGAACAGGGCACACTGCTCGTTTTAATCCTTTTTAATCCCCCACAGAAACATACTATAAATGTAACTCATGTATCTGAATCTTAGTACTTATCTGTGTAACGTCTGTGTCACGGTGGCCCCTAAACGAAGGAAGGACCAATATTGATGTAGATTATTTTCTTAGAAGAAATAAATATTTTCCTATATTTATTAGATCCGCGATGCACGGGATGGTACTTGTGCATATCTATCGGTTCAGATGGGAACTACAACGACACACAGATATACAGTCACCAACACAGATCATATGTTAAACTTATGACCCTCTCTCTCTTCCCCTTTCTTGTTAGCGTTAAAAACCTAGTTTGCCGAATGTCTAATATAACAATATGTTCAGTCAATACACTCAGTCAAAATATGTATTTACCTAAAGTATCACATTGCCATTACTCTATGATATTTATTATTGTTGATGTTCACTATACTATTACTATTTCAGGTGCTGACGTATGTAGCAGAAATAACCCAGCCCCACATACGAGGTGCTCTTGCAGCTACCAGTTCCTTGTGCGTCATTATCGGCGTCTTTACACAGTTCCTTTTCGGTATTCTGCTATATTGGAGGATAGTGGCGCTTGTCAATATTGTATTTACGGTAAATACCTCCTAAAATGTAGGTACCTATTTATTGATTGAAAATCTGACCGGCTTGCCGGTGCAAGTTTCTCTGAATAAAATCTAATCCACAATATTAGGTAGGTACTACTAAGGTATTGGCTTCTTTCACAGCATTCCCAGGGTTAAGTTAAATTTTATAGCCTACGCGCAATTTTGTTATAAGTATAATATATACCTATAAATTTAGTGTTTTTAAATAGATTAACATCTCTCTCTGTTTTTCTCGTACAAGCATCGACTCTGGAATTTGACAGCTGTTATCTATGATTGTTCCAATTAGGGCCCAAATATTTCAAAATTGGGAAATAAAGAAAAGAAGAACGAGTTATTATTCAAAAAGTCGGTCTCGCAATCGTGAGGTCGCGGTTTCCAATCCTACCCATTATACTACCGACGTGAACCTTCTCCTAACACAAGCCTTGGCTTACCTGGCTGGGTTAACAAGATTGCTAGTAATGTGAGACTAAGGCCCCCATTGCTAGTTATTTAAAAAAAACCATAACAAGTGGTGTAGGTAAGTTACGCTGAGACTGAAGGCAAACAGCGCAGAATTTTTTATCAAAAAAGTGCACCCTAATTTAATTTTTTTGACTAGAGCCTTTTTTTGATTAAATAAATAAGTATTTCTGGACCGTAGTTCAGTACATAACACTCCTACTAAAGAACTGATTAGTTCTACGATAGAAATGATATAGACGACAGTAAGATTTCTGTTTTCCCTTGTATGTAGCAGAAAATGTATGGACAACATGTCCATAATTTTCTGCTCCATTACCTGTACATAGGCTTGCAATACTTGGTACTTTTTAGGTCCTGGCAATCATCGCCCTGTGCTTTGTACCTGAGTCACCACATTGGTTGGTGTCGAAAAATCGGTTCGATGATGCAAGAAAGGTAGGTATTCAGTATTTAGATACCATTTATTATAATTGTCTATCAACTAGGTATTTATTTTTTCGCTTTGCATGTAGGTAGGTAAGTAGGTACTTGCAAGGCAGGTAAGTATACAGCACAGAACATTGACACCACTTTTTTTTTTATATAACCTTAATTTTTAATACCATCGTGAGCAGGGTATATAGTTAATACCTCTATATTACTGCCGTGTGGTACCGGCTTATGAATAGTACCACCCCTTCTTTTCCTGTGGGTGTCGTCAATGCGACTAAGGGATGTCACTCCGGAGGACGGGCAGCAGCGTTCTCTGCGTACGTTAAAGCCTTACTGCGATCGACAATCCGCTCTATTTTCTGATTCTTAATTCTACTGGAGAGACTCGTGCCCAGCAATGGGTTGTTGATATATTACCGACCACCGGGAATGTTTTTAGTTTGACTATCAACGGTTGGTCCATCGAGCTTTAATGATGACGAATTCCAGCTTACAGACCACCTTCCCAGATCATCACTATTGACGACTAATAATTTCAGAGTTTACAATGGCTGCGAGGCTGGTCTACCGCTGATGCTATTGAACAAGAACTTCAAGATATACAAGCTTTATTCAAAAAACAGAAAGGTAGGTTGCTTAATCACACTGGTACCTACTTGTACAATTGAACTTTGTACTAATCCATACTAATATTGTAAAGAGAGCCGAATTTTGTTAGTTTTTTATATGTCTTGGGTAATCTTCGCCACGATAGGCGGATCCAGAGGAGAGGGCACGGGGACACGTGCCCCCCCCCCCCCGAATGGTTTATTTTATAATATATACTTCCCCTTCCTCCTTCCCCCCGTCGTAGGCATTCAAAATGAAATCCTGGATCCGCCCATGTTTACAACTACTGGATGTATTTGAAAAATTATTTTACAATTTCTAAGATACACTCTTTCCGTTGGTTATAGGCTACTAGCTTCGGCCCGCGGTAAGTTTAGACTGCCTTTCCACCCCTTTAAGGATTTGCTTTAGGCTATGTAGGATCCTACATCATAACAACTATCTGTACCTAAACCAAATTTCAACCAAATCCATTCAGAAGTGATACCTATTAAAAACACAGATAGGATGGATCCATATTCACTAACTTTTTTTTTCGTTTTCGCGTCAAGCCCGCGCTTTTAACTGTCAAAATCTTGACATAATAGTATATCTTTGCGCACGGACATCTTTGAGCGCACCGCCCATGCGCCAATTCGCGCGGGCTTGCCGCGAAATCGAAAAAATACTTAGTGAATAAGGACTCAGACCCTCGCAACTCGATCCAGTGAGTAGGTAGTTGGGCACAGTATACTCCTAAAGAAGCTGAAACTTTCTTTGTTTTATCCACGAACTACTGGAGAACAATTGAACAAAATTTGATAAAATTTTGGTACGCGGAAGAAACCAGGGGAAACATTGTTTGAGTCTGTAATGGGTAATTTTTTTTTTATTATTAACTTAAAAGTATAAAATAGGCTATTTTAGGGTACACCACGCTATGATCGGTAAGAGTGAAACAGGAATAATAGAGGAACGCTGGGTGGCTACGATACGATACTGTGACCTTTTAAAAATAAAATGTAGGCATATAATCTATACTTAATATTATAAAGCTAAAGAGTTTGTTTGTTTGTTTAAATGATCTTAGGAACTACTGGTCCGAATTGGAAAATTATTTGAGTTATACTGTTGGATAGCACATTTATCGATGAAGGCTATATAACATCACGCTATGACCAATAGGAGTGAGGCAGGAATTAAAAATGTTGCAAAAACGGAGAGAAAAACGGGTTTTTTATTATTTTTATTATTTTTTTGTTTTTACTTTAAATAATAATTATAATAAAAAACAAATACAAAAACAAAAAAATTAACTTTAAAATACATTGCTATAGATTTATGTATACCCTACTCTAAACAAATAATGTAACAGACATACGTCGGTTGAGAAGAAAATGAGCACCTGCAATGCTAACTTTTAACCGATTTCCAAAAAGGGGACCCTCTGTTTGACCCGTACGTATGTTCACAATATTCCTAAAAGCTGATTCAATTAGGATGGGGTTTTCTATTTACATTGTAAATGAAAAAAACGTTTTTGTTTCAGTTACTGGTAATACAGAAGAAATATGGATTGAAGAACTGTCCAATTACTTTAAGAAGACTTTCCTTTCACCATTTTTTCTTGTAAGCTTTAGTTTCTTCGTGGGTAACTTCAGTGGCATGACTACTTTACAGGTTAGTTACCTAGGTATTGTATAGGTATGTACCTATTTAACAAGGTAAAAAAAAACAAAATTGACAGAGAAAAAATGAAAAAAATTGAAACAAAATCGTGTTTTCGAGTTTTCAACACCATAAATAGGCTGGCCGGTGTCAGATCTCGTCATTAATATTGAGTTTATTGTCAGATTTTCTTAAAAGCTTAGCTTTGTACCTACTGAAATACTAGTATAATCCATGAAGTAGGTGTATTTCTTTTTTTGTTTCATAAATAATTATAATAATCATTATTGCGAGTGTCAAGTCACACTGCCATTCTCTTCCACCACTATAATTTCCTGCAGACTAAAGCAATAAGGAACATTTTCTTTTCAGACCTACGCAGTGTCAATATTTCAAATGCTAAAGACGCCAATAGACAAATACTACGCTACGTTAATACTAGGAGTACTTCAGTTCATAGGAGCTACTATATGCGTCCTACTCGTCCATTACACTGGAAAGCGACCCCTGACTTTTTTCTCCACGGGAGGGACCGGTGTCTGCTGTATGCTGGTCGCAGCTTTTGACATTTATCTCAAAAAGGTATCAAATTACCTATTAATAGATTTCAGTAACATTAAGAGCGGAGCGAAGGTAATTTTTTTATATTTTGCTGTTAAATATTTTTATTAAAATATTACCCTAGTTACGCTACTTAATTGTTTGTTCGTTTAAAATGAATTGTGCCAGCTGTGCTCACAATAAGAAGGTACCTACACAAAATTCTTTGAGTAAGGTGTTTGACTTAATTCAAAGGCGTCAACAGTGTCTCATACCTAATAATTTGTAATGTTAGAGTTAGACCATTTTTAGCGTTTATTTTTAGCGTTAAACAATAAAGTTATAGTTTCACTATATCCATCCGTCTGTCCGTCTGTTTGTCCTCAGATAAGCTCAGCAGCTCAAATTACAGCTTTGTTGTACTAAGGTACTAGAACGGTGTAATGTAGAGGAACGCTGGGTGGCTACGATACGATACTGTGACCTTTTAAAAATAAAATGTAGGCATATAATCTATACTTAATATTATAAAGCTAAAGAGTTTGTTTGTTTGTTTAAATGATCTTAGGAACTACTGGTCCGAATTGGAAAATTATTTGAGTTATACTGTTGGATAGCACATTTATCGATGAAGGCTATATAACATCACGCTATGACCAACGACTGCCTCTGTGGCGCGGTGGGAGTACATCCGACTGCTACGCAAGAGGTCGTGGGTTCGATCCCCACCCAGGATAAAACTTTGTGTGATGAACACGATGGTTTATTCTGTGTCTGGGTGTAATTTATCTATAATATGTATGTATTTAGAAATATATAAGTATGTTTATCAGTTGTCTGGTTTCCATAGTACAAGCTCTGCTTAGTTTGGGATCAGATGACGTTGTGTGAGTTGTCCCAAGATATTATTATTATTATTATTATTATTATTAATGTTCAAATGAACATTTGTTTTATATATTAGTTGATAATTTAAAAAGGAAGGCCATTAACTTTAGAATGCATGTTTATTTTTAGGTTATAATTACAACAAATAGAAGTAGGGTGACCCCCCAAGAAAGTCCATGGACTATTTTGGGATTTCAAAATATGATATTATGGAAACTGCAGTCTTTCATCAGTTCAGCAACGTTACCACTGCCGGTTCATAGATGGGTGACCGTTTTCGGAAATTGTCACCTCTCCGTGCCTATCACCACAACCACCACCTGCACCATTATCACCACTGTCACCATTGGCACCATCACCGCCACCACCTTCACCATTATCACCACTACCACCATCACCACCATAACCACCATCACCACAACCACCTCCACCACCACAACCACTATCACCACAACCACTACCATCACTACCAAAACCACCATCACCACATATAACCACCACCACCACCACTACCATCACCATCAACACCATCACCGTCACATCACATCTTCTACGCCACTTAGTTAATGCAGTGAACGTGGTATAATGACGAGCTCGAGCCGAAGCTCGAGTTCTGACTCGGGAGTTCGACGATATGCATAGATATAGCTCGATATGAGCTCCCGGGGCAGAACTCGAGCTTTGCGTAGAGAGCTAGAGTCGAGAAAGCTGATTGTTGTACTAACAAAAACAATAAAAATATTTTGCAAAAACGGAACCCTTATAGTTTCGTCATGTCCGTCTGTCTGTCCGTATGTCACAGGCATATTACTCAAAGACTACTAATGAATATTGATGAAATTTGGTGAAAAGGTGTTTTGTAGTAGCCGATACTAAGTTTGATAACTTAATAATAAAAATAAATATTTTTAGGGGCGGGGGGGCACTTCATACATGTAACAGTAGCAGATTTTTATTCCAGCTTACATTAACGTGTGGCACATCATTCTAAAGGTCTTTTAACAACATTTCAAGGTTTTTTCTAAACTTTTTTTATTGAGTTATTATTTTTGGAATTAATCGCTCCGAAAGGTGCATAAATCCCCCACTTAACTTTTGAACCGTGTGACCAAAAAATTAAAAAACTGCGTTTCTCAACAAGGGTGTAAGTGCCATGAGCATACCCTCTTTTGCTGATGCTATTATTCAAGGCTGCATGGTTCGACATGCTCTTGCCCGGTTTTTTCGATATTGAGTTTTTTTTATTATTCCTTTAATATTATGAACACTTTATGGCCAAACGTGGATGAACATATCATTAAACGTTGACGTTTATACAATATGGTCAGTTTTAAGCCAACCATATCATGAAATACCACACATCACGAAATGTTTAATTCTACGATGTGACATCTCTCATCCACGACAGAGAAACAGGTTAGTTACGCCGACAAGGTGGTAAATTAAAATCTTGAAAAAACCGAACCGTTTGTGTAATATTAAACTTTAAAATGCTAATTTATGTTACAGTCAAGTGTCCCGTCCCTCTGCTACTTAAATGGTTGTTGTTGGATAGGTATGTGTAAAAAAATGTGGTAGTAGTATTTATAAGGACATTAACATGAAAACTGTCACTGTTAAGTAGGCTTTACTAGTCTTCTTAGCGTTCTACAGCAAACATTATAAATAAAAAACAAATAAAATATATTATTTTGGGGAGGTCCAGAACGTGGCTACGTTAACTGCATTGTATGCGGAAGTCATCAAGTCCTCCTGTGTAAAGGTGGTCGGGCACCCAGGACACAATGTAAAGTGGGTCATTGTCTGTATAGCACCGCATAAACAGCTCAGATTGGCAACTGCTGTGAACCTCAGCATGTTTTCTTGCCTCCGGCCGACCTGAGCCCGAAATCTATTTAAATACTTCCATATCGTCCATAGTAATTTATGTTCAGGAGTGGGACCCTCAGCAGGTCGCACAAAAGCGGTTGGTAGGGCTAGGTACTCCGTCTTGTTACAAATTACATCACACCATTGCTGGTACTGTCAGAGGGTCAACGTAGTGGATCTACGGGTCTGTTTGTTGTATTGAAGTGTGACCATGTATGCGGTGCCGCGAGTCTCTATCCATCTTTGCTCGCTCCGCAGCACTTACCACGGCTCTGCTGACATCTGGAGGCCAAGCCGGCCAGTGGGTATAGCAGTCCTACTGGGGTTAGCTCAAGGCAGCATGTGAGGTTTCGTTCAGAGCTGTATCCATCAACTTTGTGTGAGCGGATCGACTCTAGACTGGGCAAGCAAACTCGCCACAGATGTCCGCATTACCTGCGGCGAGGCTCCCCATTTGGTAGTAGTGAGGCGCTGGAGCAAGTTGTTATGGACGTGCACCTTCTTAATATTTACACAGTTTTGCCTATAAGTGAGGAACCGGTCCAGAATGGTACCAAGGTATTTGGGGCTTGTGTTGGTCGTTGTGTACTATAGGCACACTTTGCCACGTGATGTCCTGTTTTCGACTTGTTTGTGGATTATACAAGACTCCGTTTTGGCCGTGTTAGGCTAAGTTGAGTTTCCGTATAGTTTAGACGAGAGACGAGTTTGAGAGCTGTAGTCGGATTAGTCTCTTCTTCCTCAAACTTAGTGGCTTGGGAGGTACGTGCAAGATTGTTAGTGTATAATTATAAATCTAGACGTTTTGGGACTGGATGGTTGGTCGTTGGTATATAGTATGTTAGGATAAACGTGATTAATTGAAAAGTATTAATAATTGTCTATCATTAATAATTACCGGAATTTGTGACAAACGTATGAAATAAATCCATTAAATAGGTTTATTGCGTAAACCGATTTATGTAATATTTTATGGTATTTTTGTTACGAATCAATGGCGATGATTCATTATTGAGAAATGATTGTTGATGATAATTGATAATGAAGATGATGATAAAACTGTGAAGATCCCATTAGTCAAAATTGTTATCGCCCAGATCTTAGAATCACATCTTGCACTCTCACAGCCTATACCGCTACGGCTCACATGGTGCAGGCGCTTTGTTGCAGTGGGTGGAAGCTGCACCCCCTCCGTGCCTCCAATTTTAAAAAACACCCTTGGGTTGTCATAAACAAGTACCACGTGAAGTCGGGTGGACTAACTTGGTTCTGTATTTTTTTTTACCCTGGTTTTAACTGTGGTATTATAAATAAATACCTACTAGATAAATAATTTCGAGTCTTATTTTAATTTATTACATTTACCGACGAGAGTAAGTAGATAGTTATTAATAACAATCGAAAAATGTCATGAATTTTAATGCCATTATCACATTTACCAAATCATAAATTAAATATTTAAAAAAATCAATTAATCACTCTTACCGTAACTTATATATATGTACACTGTGCCGCCGCAGACCGTTTTTAGCGATCTCCACCGACTGCAACTGGAAGGGGCGGTTATGGAGAAGCTTACGAGTAATAGTCAACCAAATGACAAGTAACCAACTAGGTGGAGCACGAGGAAGTACCCCAATTTTCGTATAAAATACAAATGATTACATATGACATTGTTAGCAGTATGAAATAAAAACAACAGAAAACCCACTTCCTAGACCGCATTATTGAGTATGATGAGTGACACAGTCAGGGTTCGGATACTGGGGTATATTTATCAAAACGTTTTCGTCTTAAATGCTAAGAATTTTTTTTCGTTCGAACGGAACGTTATGATAAACGTTATTGAAAAGGAACAAAATCTAATTAGTTTTTGGTTCATAAAAAGTTTTTAAGATAAATTATCTAATTGTACTCAATCCAAGTGATAGAATCAGATCAAAAGGTTCAAAACCAAGTGATAGAATTAAAAATCATAAGTTAATGAAATCCTGGCATTTGCATTCATGGATTAAATCTTTGGTTTTTTTATTCTTTGGCGAATTAAGTAAGCGATAGTCTTATAAATCATAACTTAAAGAAAACCTGTATTTTTTCAATCAAAATTAATGATAGTCTTGAAAATCATAACTTTATAAAATCCTGTATTTTAAGTTATGATTTTCAAGAATGTCATTTACTTTTGAATGTTAGTTACCATTCGCCAAAGAATGTGGAAATACAGGACCTCATAAAGTTATGATTTTCAAGACTATCATTTACTTTTGAATGGCAGTTGCAACTCGCCATAAAGAATGCACAAAATCAGGTTTTCATGAAGTTACGATTTATAAGACTATCATTTACTTTTGAAAGCCAGCTGCCATTTAACCGAGAATATTAAAAACACAATATTCATTAAGTTATGATTTTCAAAGAATGTCATTTACTTTTGAATGTTAGTTACGATTCGTCAAAGAATGTGGAAATACAGGATTTCATAAAGTAATGATTTTCAAGACTATTATTTACTTTTAAATGACAGTTGCAACTCGCCACATAGAATCCACAAAAACAGGTTTTCATAAAGTTACGATTTATAAGACTATAATTTACTTTTGTCATAGTCATTTTTTGGAGCCATACAGAGCACACTTTTGCTATATAAGGTTGTATTGTGTCTAAGCCTGTCCAGAGTCCTTAACAGAGTTGGTGAATAGTTTACGGGATATGACATCCCCGTCTTACACCTCGGCGGTGTCATACAGGCACCTCAGCACCTCGATATATCAACCAGTCAATACGGTATCATTACAGAGTTTCGATAGTAGTCCACAAAAGTTATACACAGTGGCTGATTGTACTCTTCGGTTTTTTAATCAATCTGCCGTATGGTATGCATGTGATCTACGGTGCTGAAACCTTCTCGAAACCACAGTAAAAAATGCTTTATCTACTGTGTCTAAACCCTTTATGTTGCATGGCCGGGAGCTGGAAATCGTCGAGTTTTTTAGTGAGGCGGTTGGTAATCACTCTCAAGAATATCTAATAGTTTTATCACCTTTTCCGTGTTGCCTACACGGAAATAAAAGTGCTCTTTGAAGACTGGGGTCTCACCTGGTCTTAAAAACTCTGGAGTAATTCCGTCATCACCCGGTGCACGGTTGTTCTTAAGCTGCTTTAAAGATAGCTCGGCCCTGGTCAACATCTGAAATGTCTTCTATAGGTTTATTGGTGCGTGACTGGTAATCTGTGGTCATCAACGCTGAATTCCTTGAGTTTAGCCATCCGTATACAGGTGTAAAGCTTTCGATTTTCTACACTACATCGAACTGTTTTGACTGGAGCAGTGCCGCAGCTGATGCGCAAAAACTTGTTATCTCAAAATATTGTGTTCAGAGAATTTAATAAAAGACAATCTACATTTAAAAACTAAAATATGAAAGAATATCAATAATTTTTTGCATTTCAAAACCAGAAAAACACTATTTTTAAAACTAATAACCGAACTAATAAAATATGGTTTTCTAAAACTAACCCAATCAATGCGCATCAGAATTAAAGATAAAATGAAATGAGTAAATGTGTCAGGTATTTTAAACGAGTTCATAGTTGTAGCCGCACGCAGAGCGCGGTCGCGTCTTGCGGATTAAACTGGTTTTTGAAAATGTTCTCGTTTCGTTTTCGTTCCGAACGAAATGTTGAACACATTGTCAAAGAACTGTTCGAAACATTTTAAAAACGGTACCTATTTTAAATAACACATACAATGACATATACGGAATCCTACATTGTGCGTGTCCCGACCATGCACTTGTCCGGTTTTAAATTCACGATTCACGCTACATTTTATTTTTCAATGAGGAGTTAAATTGTACTCTAATTAAATTTCAGAGACATATGGACCTAAGTAGGCACTTTTGGTAAGTTAACTCTAGTGCCTAGATCCGTACACAGACTGCCGCTGACGAATTGCGATAATCCTCACTTTTATCGGGGCCATGTCTTTTAGATTTCACGCGCGATGAAGAAGGAAAAGGTGATAGTAGCAGTGCCAGATCTAGGAAGAGGCAATTCGGGGCCCGGGCCCCGGGTGTCACCTTCAAAGGGCGCCAAATGTTACGTTTAAGGGGACGTCTGTTAGGAGCACTACAAGCTACACACTTAGCCCGCGTTCAGCCATTGTGTTGAATCCACAGTGAACTAAGTGTGTGCGTCGCGATACTCTGTCCTTGTCTTGTAGTCTAATCGTGTAATCGAAGATAAAGAAAAGACGTTTTATAGACGTGACGTCCGAAATGGTTTTATTGTTTTGTTGCTATCTACATTTTTCAATAATAAGTAGTTTCACTAAAAATACACGGAATTAGCCTATTTTAATCGGTGCCGGCCCTGATATGAAATGTTATGAATATTTTTTTTAGTCGATTTAATAACTAACTTCCTTACCCTATTTATGGGCTTTTTCTAATTTTTAACTTCCTATTATACCCGTTTGGTCCAAAAATTGTGCAGTAGGTACCAGGGATAAGAAAAGTCTTATCTCTAGTGCTAGCCCAGACCCTTGGGCTAGCACTAGGGATAAGACAACAATCCATACTAATATTATAAATGTGAAAGTAACTCTGTCTGTCTGTCTGTCTGTCTGTCTGTCTGTCTGTCTGTTACGCTTTCACGCTCAAACTACTGAACCGATTTAGATGAAATTTGGTATGGAGATAGTTTGAGTCCCGGGGAAGGATATAGGATAGTTTTTATCGCGATAACCGACATCTACGCGGGCGGAGCCGCGGGCGAAAGCTAGTAAGTAATATATAAGTGAACAAATTCGACGGTCCTATGTAAATCACCGACTCAGATTTTTTGAAGTGCGAGCTTGTTTGCGGAGCGTGTGTTTTTGTGGTTTCCAACCGTGTAGACGAGAACACAATCGGTGGCCCACACAAAGTTCCCGTCAAGGTCACCTTTGTGGGGTCGCCTGTTTACCACCGTCTAGAACATGCTTAAACAAACTTTAAACAGTAAGTATCGATGTTCTGTGCTTCAAGCCGCTCCGCGCTCTCCAAATAAGTGTTAAAATCATTTTCGATGATTTACGTCTATCTGTAAGTTAGGTAGTTTCGTAAGTATTCGCTAGTCAACAAGTCTTCTTCAATTTATTTTTGTTTAAGATGAAAGTACCGACATTTTACGTTTTGTTGCAGTATGGTCAGGGGACTTCAATGGAGACAAATTCGATTTCTTCTATTCCTAATGGTACATCACTGGTCCTACAAAACGAAGAGGTAAGCATTAATACAGTACACGCTACCATAAAACTGTACCATCAAACTGTACAGATAAATCGTACATCCATACACCCCATACACGTTCAAGTAAGGTTTATTCTACCTTATACACCTGGGTGAACAAATTTATGGGTGAATATATATAAATATCACACTAATATTATAAAGGCGAAAGTTTGTGAGTATGTGAGTGAGTATGTGTTGTTACTTTTTCATGTCTAAACGGCTGGAGCGATTTTAATAAAATTTGGTATGGAGTTAGCTGACACCCTGGATTAACACATAGGCTAATAAACCGCGGGTAATACTGCGGGGAACAGCCAGTATGTATATATATACATATATATATATATAAATGTTTATAATCTCTAGAACTGTTTGTTTCGAATTAATAATACATATTTGAATGCTGGATAGCCCTTTTATCAAGGAAGGCTATAGATAGGTATAACTATATACATAACATCACGCTACGACCAATAGGAGCTGAGATTCAATGAAAAATGTAGCAAAATTGGGCTAAAATGACGCATGCAGAGTTTGAGTTTTAGCATATAAATATTGAATAACAAAATTCATGATTTAGGTTTTACATTTTTGAGTCTTATTACGTGGATATCGCAACATCACCACTATAACCTAACCCTAATAATTATTAATAATGGAACAATGGTTTATTAGGTAGCTAAAATTGGTACTTACTAATTAATAAATTTATTTTTCTATTTTCAGCGCAATCCTTACTCTTGGATGCCTATGACTCTGCTTATGCTTTTGGCACTAATCTCACATACTTGTCTGAGACTACTCCCCTGGATATTAATAGGAGAGGTAAATATTACACTGAGCAACGGTAACATTTAAAGTTTCTCAAAGTTCACTTAAAATGTAAGTTTTGAAATGAAATTTAAATTTTTAAATTTGAAACCAGTCGCCAAATTGGTAGGGGAGATTCAATACCTACCCGTAATACGTTCGCTTTATATCTATATATTGCCAATTATTTAACCAATTATATTTATAACTAGCGGTGCCCGTGACTTCGTTCACGTGATGACGTAGTGCTGCTCACTCCCTATAGATGTTAGCGTGATGATAAAAGTAGCCTAAGTTACGCCTTATAACATCAGGTGCCTGCCATTGATAGTCCCATCAAAATCGGTTCTTTCGGAGATTAGCCGGAACAAACCGACAAACTTTTTTGTTATAAGTTGGTACCTAAGGTTTATACTTTCTTAATCTACCTATACAAATAAACAAAAAGGGAGTGAGCAGCACTGCAACTTAACGCGGGCAAAGCCAGGAGCTTTGCCCGCGTGAAGTTGCAGTGCTGCAAAGCTAGTCTACCATAAAAATAAATACCTAGGTATTCTTCTACAATCGCCATAGGGCTGCTCAGTTCTTAAAACAAATAACAATCATGTTGTATTTTGTTACCAATGTTTGGACTTAGTGTACCCACGTAAAAATGTCGAAAGAACCCTCGCCGAGCAATAATACAAACGCCACAGAATTGGCGTTCTTAGGTATTATTTTTCTTCTTTTTATTACACACGTTTTGTTACGTATTATCGGCACCGTTTCGTCCGATTACATTTATTATATTTAAATTTTTTAATTACCTAATGGTACCCATTAGGTATATCTATCTATCAGACCGACCAAATTTCAATCAGTGAGCCAAACGCGGTAAACGTGTCGATCGCGTTAACGTAAAAATAACTGGCATTCTAGGCACAGAGAGTCAAACGCGGTAAACGTGTCGCGTTAACGTAAAAAAACTCTCAATTGGCCGAACCGAACCGAACAAAATGCATGTTGTCTTCGATTCATGTCCGTGATCGCGGTCTATGTGATGTGTGCGTTGCTCGAGCGATACGTGTGAAAGGTACCTTCTGTACTGTCGGTATTTTGTACAGACACCGACGCAAAAGATAAATCCAGACTAATGAGATAATATGTAGGTACTTATTTACTTTAGATAGACAATATTTAGCTAAGACTTATTAGGTGAGTATTATGTTACACAAATCATTAGTGAAATGTTTATAGATGTCCCCGTTCCGCGGACCGTCCCGTTCTTTTTACGTTATAATGTACAATTGTACATCTATACTAGTATTATCTAAACCTACTAATATTATAAAGCTGAAAGTTTGTTTGTGTCTTTGATTGTTTGAACGCGATAATCTCAGGTAGGTACTACTTTGGTTCGAATTAAAAAGTTACTTTTGTGTTGGATATCCCATTTATGGTGAAAGGCTATAGGCTATAATATAGCCTATAGCCTTTCACCATAAATGGGATATCCAATACAAAAGTATAACAACACGCTATGATCAAAAGGAGCGGAGCAGCGGGAGCAGCAATGAAAAAGAGCTAATAACCCTTCTGGCTGAGGCTCAAGACAAGGGGCAAATGAGAAAATAAATTTAATACAATACAAAACCTAAAAAAGTTCGAAATTTAGATTTTTTTCCCGTGATTGTTACGCAGGCAGCAATTTGATTTCACGTGATCCCACACTCGCCAAAGAGGTTCAAACGACGTAGGTACTAAAAATCGGCTTTCCTTAGGGTCTAAATAAAGCCGTAGTGGTAAATACCTGAGGGAACAATAAAATCATACTTAATGCGGACGAAACCCCGGGCATAAAATCCATGTACCTAGTATTAGGTTTGTCTTCTTACGATATAACACCTGTGCCAGGCCAGGGCGAGCAGCTAGTAAATAATATAGATACCGCCTACTGCGATGATATTTGATTACCTACTTACCTACTTTACCTCATAAACTAAGTAAATTCAAACACACCTTAAATATACTATAATAAACTATAACTACAGTTAATGTACTATAGCTACTCAGAATAAGGTATTTTTTAAATATTTTCCTTCTACACCCGCGGTTGGTGACGTAGAGGGTAGCGGTCCTTTCAGTTGAGAGGCTTCAATTTAATTTTATCTTTAAAGCAACCATGAAAGCTTTTATAAGCTTTCTAAAAGTACTATGCGTTTCAAATGAGAAGTTAATCGCGATCGCGACAACTTCACTCTGTACTTGTCAAAATTGTACCGCTAGCAACAAAAACTCCCGAGTCGGGTAAAGTACGTATGAGTATGGTAATGGAACGGACGTTGTATTTATTTTTTTTGAATTATGTACCTAACATTTTTCTTTATTATAATATTATTAGTATTCTTTATCATTTAATAAACACCAAACAGAAATAAGTAAATAGGCAAAATATACGAATATTCTACACTTCAGTGATCTTTCAATCAGAAACATATCTGTTATAATAAATAGTAAAATACAGTGCATAAGCATAGTTCATTAGTGTAGGTTGGTACTTCGGTGTAATAATAATGACACCTTTTTTTAGGAAATTGGTAGATAGATTATAAGGTATTAGTAAATCTTTATTTTCTATTTAGATTAATACTATTTAATGTTGTAATATAGGTACTTTGAATTTGTTTTTGATTTGCAGGTGTTTAGTGCAAAAACAAGATCTGCGGGCGCAGGATTTGCCAGCGCCTTAGGATATATTTTTGCTTTCCTGTCGAATAAAATGTACATTAGCATGGTAGATACCCTGTCAATATGGGGAACGTACGGCTTGTATGGCATTGTAAGGTAAGTAATAATGAATTCTATAATCTATACATATACCTAATAAAATTCCAAGTTTCATGTGTCACATTTCCAAATTCAGTCACAAAAATATTATAGTTATAAACGGCATTTAAATACACTGTCATCTTTTTAGAAATTTCTGTCCTTACCTTAACTGTTGTTTGAATACGCATCACGTAAAAAAAACTCAGTACTTACCAGATTTGGTTGCACGCAATGAGGTTTTACATGTAGAAGCGTTATAGGCTAACAAAACTGCATGAAAAGATGGTTACGTAAAATAACATAACTATATTTATGTCAAAAGGTCTTGCGGAAGATTTAAAAGAGGAATGTGTTCTCTTAAAATATTTTTTGAAATCGAATGAACAAAATATGAGCTTGAGACAGCTAAATCTCTGTAAATAAAAAAAAAACTTGAGCAGTGTCAAGGCACATCCGGGTGTCCCTTGACACTGCTCAAGTTTTTTTTAGTTGAACGAAGTTCTTATCTTATTTTTTTTTTTTATATTATCTTCGCAACACCACACTGTTCAATGCGAAATAGAAAGACGAAACGAAAATAACTTACAAAAAGACGATTGTATACCGAAGGCTCGAACCCACAACTACACAATTGTCACCAATACTGTGTACCGAATTTATGCCTCTAGACCAAATCAACAGGTGACTTCTTTGTCAAATTAGATGGTCTAATCGTACGCGCACGCCGCACGGCTTGTGTGTGTCAAAAAGTGTCGTTACAACTTTTCGTAAGATTTAGCCCCCTTTCACAACGCGCGATAAGGAACATCGTTCCAAAACTAAAAAAACACGACTTCCACTTCCTTATTTTTTGCTTTTTAGTTACCTTTATATTTATTTTGGAAGTCGGTTTTTATTTTTTTGTAAAACAGTTTTTATTTCTCACTTTTTGGTGTACCTACCTATTGGTTTGTAGTTGATTTATGTTACAATAGCATAATCCAAACTGCTCCTTTCTTTTTACAAAATGTTGCGTTTTGCGATACAAGACCGTTGAATTTTAGGAGTTCACCTGATAATAGACCATCAGTTCCATTACGTGATTTGACGGAGGCGAAGAATCAGGTATCGAACACGGTACTCAGATCGCAACCCGCAATATTTATTATTGAATAGTTCCGCTGGTCATCTGTGGTTTTCATCATCAGTTCCATTTCACTCAATGGTGTTTTTTAAGAGTAAATATAGGTACTACTATTTTAAATAACCATTTTTTTTTCAAGTAAATACAAGTGGCCAGTACCCATATACATAAAAACTTTGTTACACAAAGCTTTCTGAGTGGCCTAGTATTTATACCTTACTACACCATCTGAAGATAAAACCTAAGCTTAAAATGTATAAAAGAGTTTCTCTTTTTCAGTTTTGTTGGGTGCATCGTTTTTTACTTCATTTTACCTGAAACAGAAGGCAAAAAGTTGAACGACATAGAAAATCATTTTGCTGGCAGAAAGAAACTTAATAATCAAGTATACCGCTCACAGGTTAGTTTATTGTACTTTTTTTATTAGGTAGTTGCTTATTTTAATACTGAGTTTATATTTTTTTTAAATCTGTACTGTCCGATAAATCAATGGTCTACACTCTACAAGATTATACGGTGCTGTGATTCTTCATCTCTTAACCATTCCTGCCCTTGTTTTGAACTTACACTAAATCTGTAATGCTAACACTAAATTGCATTTCTTTCACAGAAAAGGCCACACACTGATGACTCAAAAATGCGAGAGCTGAAAGGCACCACGAATCCAACATTTGAAGGAGATACTCGTAGCTCAAAGTTATAGGGATTTTTTTTATTGTTTGAATAACGAAGTCGTTCTTGTTATTCTACCTACTACTAGTAGAACTTGTGAAACTATGTTTACCAGCCATCTTGGGTTAATATACCTAGGTAGGTACCTAACTAGGTAGAGTGGGCCATAGAATACCCAGTAATATTGTTCAGGGGGAGGTTCAGTCCTGGTGTAAAAGACAAGATTGATTCAAACAATAAAACCGGCAGTACCCAGTTTCGGGGCTTTTAACTTCTAAATCGCTCCCCCTCTGTATACGCCTATGCAGTCGGCCATAAATAGGCTGCGATGCCTCTATAGTCTATTACCTTACGGTTATAGTTCGTTTGCACATTACAAAACATGCAGCTTGATTTTTCCTGCCATTAATATTCAGTTAGGTACCTGCTAGGCCTAACCTTAATGCTATTTTAATTATACACGGGAAGCTTACTAGTAGATCACTTTTTTAGCCGACGGAGCGTAGGCTGAGTTCTTTCTGTGCAGGACTGACAGTTTCTTCGTCAAATTCTATCTATAAATATAGTATTTAGCGAGATTAAAATGATTAGGTACGAAAACACCGGAGTTACAAACAAAGTTACGTAAGCGTCAAGAGCCGAACCGTCCGAAACGGAAGATATATTATGTATTATGTCGTTCATAATTATTATTATACCGAAAGCTATTGATTCTTTCGCAAATTTCTCAGCGTATCCCTTGGTGACCCCAGTCTCAACAAGCAAAGTACTCCTGTAAGCAACAATTATAAGCATATTTGTACTAATAACATTCATTTAATTGCATTATAGTAGACTATTTTACTTATAATAGCATTTGAATACTTTTCGTTTTTGTTATCTTAGTCTTATAGTTTGCTACAAGACTGACTTATAAAACGGTTACAAGTCACTGACTGTCAAGAACATTTGGTTTTATAACTCGGTTTTATAGTTAGCTACAAGATTACCGAGTAAAATACATAAAAGAATAAGTTTCTTAAATAATACTTAGCTGAGATTGCTGTACATTGAAATTATCGTACAATGGACCGTGGACGTTGCAAGCGGGAGGGCCCAAGTGTCAGGAATCCCAGGAGGAACGCGCCTTCTGAACAATTGCACGAGCATATGGCAGAAGTGATGATTTACCTTGACAATGATCGAAAACGTTCTTCAGTGTTTTATCATTATTTTACTACAGTGCCTCAAACTTGTCGTATGTTACGCGTGTCCATTACCTGTACACTTTGAGCCTGTATTAATTATAATTTACATTATAATTACTTTTTGAATTATTTATTTGTTAAATTCCTTAAAAGTAAGTTTTTAGTTTTTTGCAGATATATTTTTTTAAATAATTTAAATAAATTTTATCTTAATTAACTAGAAAATAGTGATTCCATAGACGAGAACAAAAAGTACCCCTGAGTACCCTCATTTACTTATTATAATATCATTATGCAACACTTTTAGAAAGTAGTAATAACATTTACTGTCCCTTTTTATCATTTTAGAACTAATTGCGGGTTTTAACCCAGCTTTAAAAAATGTGTATTAAATATTGTTCTAGAGTGTAAGACGCCATACCTCTAACTATACAAAATTATGAGAGAAACTCAGTGAATTTTCCATAAATCGGTAATGCCCTTGATTATTTTCTTAATCCTTCATTTATTAATAACGTTAAATAAGAAAAAGAGTACCTAGACATATTGACTCGACGGGTCATAAAGCCTATAAATAAATAAAACTTTCCATTCTAGAAAAAACGTGTTAATTTCGTTACATATATCATATTTCCCACAACTGGGCACGAGTCTCTTCACGGGTACTTAAGAGTGTACTAGTTCCTGGGTATATTTGCCATAATCGCCACGTTTGGCGAGCGGGTTAGCGAACGCAGTAAGGTTTTAAAGTACGCTGAATACGCTGCTGCCCGTCCTGTGATGTGAAATCTTAACGACACCCATGGGAAAGATGGGTTTTTCATTAATTAACATAACAAGTTAAATCCCTTCTTCACAAATCAACTAGTTTATTATTTTTGTTCATCTAACTAAATCATTACGGAGCAAGAGGACTGCTCAGATGACTTACATCCCCTAACATTTATCATACATGAGCCTAATTTATCGTACATCTACGATCATAGTACGGTTTGGAACGTCCACAGCGTTACAGACCGGCCTAATTTTTTTAAAATGGAGGTGAAATGTCTGATCTGAAACAGTTATGAGTACTAATGTACTTTAACTTGTCTTGTAATGGAAAGCATTTTTACAACATCATTATATTCATAAGAATTGTAGAAATATTTTTTTACAGTGAATATCTTTTTCGAGAGGCGTTGTGAAATCGACTCAATTATACTACACATTTACAATAAAAATGTTTACCCACACGAGTTTACCCACTATATTAACTATTTACACATGTCACTAGTTGTTTGAACTACATAAATACGAAACATAATAAAGCATAATTAAGTTTGATTAAGTTTGACTGATCCAACCAATCACGGTATGACGTTTATAAAATATACTTATAACTAATTTGTAAGTATATTAGTGGTGCATTATAAAACACATAAGTCAGAAATTAATAAGAGCATTTGTGCTTGTAAATGAGTAGTTTACAAGCACAAATATTCTTATTAATTTCTGACTTATGTGTTTTAGGTCATTATAAGAGTAATAGAAGGCTTAGTAAGAAAATTATGTAATTTACAGAAATAAACGCAATTAGCAAACCGAGAAGCCTAGATATTTTAATGTTCCAGGCCCATTGCCGAAGTCAGTTTTTGATCAAACAGTAGGTATATATTCTTAATTCTTATTATTTAATTAGGAGGAGGTTCTCAACTTTATGGTATGTTTTTTTTTAATATTTATTACCTACCCGGTTACTCGAAGACAGCGGGACTGATTTAAAAAAATATATATAAAAATATTTTTATGTTTTGAAAGAATATACATTCAGATTGACCCTATTGTAATGAAAGTTAGGATCTGATGTGTCTGGGTCAGACCTTTGAACTCCTATACCTTACGAACTATGGGGCGCAGACCTACCTTGTTCGTACTCAAACTTATTGTTTTGATGAGATGGAGGATGGTGAGCCAGGATATACGCTTGCGAAGTTTAATCCCCTTATTACATTTGGTAATCATATCAAAACAAAAAGTTTGAGTACAAAGGAAGTGGGTCTGCGCCCCATACTTCGTGTGATATAGGCGTTCAAAGTGTTGACCCCATAATCACATAGATCTTGTCAAAACAAGAAGTTTGAGTACTAACAAGGTGAGTCTACACCCTATAAATGAATGAATTATTGAATGAATGTAGCCTTTATTGCAAACAATTAGTTTAAACATTAGGTACTTACTAACTATCCTAACTTAAATGTTTTAAATAAATATTTTAACTATTATTTCCACCTTCTTTCTCTGTGTTTGCTTGTCTTTTGACATAGGCCTCCTCCAGATTTTTCCATTTTGATCTATTGTATGTTGTCCTTCTCCACAAAGGACCAGCAACTTTTTTGATGTCATCTTCCCACCGTATCACTTGCCTTCCTCGATTTCTTTTGCCTTGTCTGGGGTACCACTCTATAATATCTTTTGTCCATTTATCTTTATCACTTCTTAATGTATGTCCTGTCCATCGCCATTTTAACTGTTTAATACTATGTTCTATACTTTCTAGTTTTGTCCTTTTCCTCAAACTTGTTATTCGTACTTTGTCTCTCCTTTTGATTTTTAACATGCTTCGTTCTATTCCGTGCTGACATACTTTTAATTTGTGTAGATTTTTTTGAGTTAGTGACCACGTTTGGCATCCATATGTCAAGCATGGCCGGACACACATATTAAAAACTTTGCTTTTGAGTGCTTGGGAGATGTCATTATTTTTCATTATATGTTTTAAAGACCAATATTTTCTCCATGTACTTGCCACTCTTTGCTCTATTTCTTTATTCATAAGATGCTCAGGGGATATAATTTGGCCAAGGTAAGTGTATTCTGTTACATATTCTACAACTTTGTCATTAACTACTATCTTTTCATGTGGCATATTACTCATTATTTTTGTTTTTTCCGTGTTCATATTCAAACCCACTTTTACGCTTTCTTTAGCTAGATCTTGTAGCATTTTTTGTAATATTGTGGAGTTTTCGGCTAATATGATCAAGTCATCCGCAAATCTTAAATGATGTAATCGTCGTCCATTGATGTTTATACCTAGTGCATCCCATTCTAATTTTTGAAAGATTAGTTCTAAAACAGCAGAAAACAGTTTTGGTGATAAGGGGTCGCCTTGCCTTACGCCTTTACTTATCGGAAATTCATTTCCAACTCTTTCTAATCTTACTTTTGCTGTGCTATTTTTGTAAATTTCTTTTATCAGATTTATGTATTTTTGATTTATTCCTTGTTGATGTAGTGCACTCCAGATATATTCATGTTTGATGGAGTCGAAGGTTTTACTATAATCGACAAAACCTATATAATATGACTGGTTATATTCGTTACATTTCTCTATAAGCTGTTTAATAACATGGATGTGATCTATTGTTGAAAAATTATTCCGAAATCCAGCTTGTTCTCTGGGCTGTTCCTCATCTAACTTTCGTGTGATTCTATTTAAAATTATTTTGGAAAAAATCTTATACAAGTTGGACATTAGACTAATCGGCCTATAGTTTTCAATTAATTTTGTGTCTCCTTTCTTATATAACAATGTAATAGTACTTTGTGTCCATTGTTTAGGTATTTCTTCTGTCTCGATTATTTCATTATAGAGCTTAGTTATTATTGAAATTGTTTTAGTTAAACTTCCTTTTATTACTTCGTTGCTTATACCATCATCTCCTGGTGCTTTATCATCTTTTTGCGTTAGGATTGCTTTTTTAACTTCACTTTCTAAAATGAGTGGAATTAGTTCATCGTCTATAATAACTTCATTGTGATCAATTTCTAATTTTGGGTGGGTATCTTCTTCATATAGGGATCTGAAGAAATCAGTTGCCGTATCTATTATGTTTTTTCTTGATGTCATACAAGTCTGGTTTTTTTAATGTTTTATCTTAGGTATCCACTTTTTATTGCAGTCTAGAAACTTCTGTGCTTTTTTTACGCCTCCTGTACACTCTATGTATTTTATCATATTATCTGTAGAGATTTTATTTCTATGTTTTTTAATACTTAAGTTTATTTTTTTGACTTATCTCTTGTATTTCTTTTCTGTGAACTTTACGATCTATTAGCAAATTTTTCCTCCGGTTTAATAATTTTTTTGTTTCGTCGTTTAAATTATTATTTTGTTTGTTTGTTTTTAAGTTATCTTTTAGTTCGATAAGATTTTTTTCCAAAATATTATATTTGTTTTGTATAGGTTCACCTTTATATTTTTTTAACTCTTGTTTAAGTTTTCCTTCAAAGTTTTCAAGTATATTATCTGGGATCGGTATTAATATTTTTGCGATTATTGTTTTTTTTTTAAATCTTGTATGTTTCTCTGTTGCTTTCATGGTACCTCTTAGCATTCTGTGGTCCGAGTTAAAGTTTAACGTGTTTATTATATCTACATTTTCAAATACTCGAGGTTTATTTGTGAGTATGAAATCAATTTCATTGCAAGTCTTGGCATCAGGAGATATCCAAGTCCACTTTCTATTTTTAGGTTTTTTGAATAGAGTGTTTGTAATTGTAAGATTTAATTCGAATGCAAAATGTATTAATCTGTTGCCGTTATTATTTCTTTTGCCATAGCTGTGGGGACCCATGATTCCTTTTTCTTTTCCTGTATATATTCCAAGTTGACTATTAAAGTCTCCCATTATAATAAGGTTGTCGTATGACACATTTTTCAAGGCGGAAGTAAGTGTTTGGTAAAACAAATCTTTGTCTTCGTCTCTTGATAATTCATGTGGAGCGTATATTTGGGCAACTGTCCATTCTTTTTTATATCCAGGTAGTTTTATAACTAATATAGCAATTCTGTCAGATATACCTATAAATTGTTTAATGTTATTTTTTAATGAAATATTGACAAAAAATCCAACTCCGTTTCTTCCTTTATCTAAACCTTTATTAAAATAAATATATTTGTTTTCAATTTCCTGTATAAACTCTTCACTTCTTCTTGTTTCACAAATGCCAATTATATCCCATTTAATTTTTTCAGCCGCTTCTTCTAGTTCTAATTGCCTCTCTTTACCTTTTAGACTTCTGACGTTGAATGTAGCAATATTATATTTAAATTTATTTTTTAATTTTATTTTTGTTTGATCTGGAGGGTAGTTGTCGTGATCCCCACGGTGACTAGCCGGATTGGGGATTTTTTTGTTTTGTTTGTTTTCTTTTGTTGTTCTTTCTATCCGGCACACTCTATTCTACACCCTATAGTTCGTGTGAAATAGGAGTTCAAAGTTTTGACCCCGCGATCACGTAGATCTCATCAAACCAAAAAGTTTGAGTACAAACAAGGTGGGTTTGCGCCCTATAGTTCATAAGATATAGGAGTTCAAAGTTTTGACCTCGTTCAGATAACATTGATCTCGTAAAAACAAGAAATTTGAGTCCAAAAAGGTTGGTCTGCTCATACCTACATACGCGTCACACGCTATATATCTTAAACGATTATTTTATGTGAAAAATGATTTAAGAAACCTCATCATGATTTTAAAATACCTACACGGTGATACCCCACATGATACAGTTTGCTGGCTTAATGTTTTTTTTCTATCACAATATGGCGTCCGGTTGTCGCCATTTTGAATTTCTTTTGCTGCCATGTCATGAATCATCAAAATTGGTTCACGCGTTTGGTCTGTAGAGTGCCACAAAGGAACAACATACATACATACACGTCAAACACATTACCCTACGCAGTCGGGTAAAGAGGCATATTGGCGGGTCCTGAGGCGATGAGGGGAAGTGAGGGATATGATACTCATATAAACCCCCTCCCCTCCCTACGTCGCCGGAACTAATGCGCTTATTACACTACACTAAATTAGGGACCCTAAATCCTTAAAAAGAGCGGTGTAATAAGAGTTAGGGCCCTAATTCTCTAACAAATTTCCAAGGCTACCTCGATTTAAGGCCCTGATCAGGGCCCTAATAATAATAATAGCTGTTTCACTCACACTAACTCACACTTAGCCGGTGTTGCCCCCTGAACATGATCCTGAATCCGCGCCTGCCTCGAGTCGTCGTTGTGGATTCGTAAAAGGTTTAAGGTTCAGAATTTTAGGACCCAATTCACTTGAGAACCGTCATAAATGAGTCTAGTTCTTCTTTTATAGGGTTTAAAAGCCTCAAGTTCTTTTATCTCTAGTTGTAATTTACTACAATTTCATGTAACTTTTCTTTTCTCGTCGAAAAATAAGTAAAATATACCAATAAAATGTAGGTATGGTCAGAATTCTCAAATAGTGCCCTCTAGCGTTAGATTGAACCAGTTTAATAAGTAAATTGTGCTTAACTTAACGTAGTACAACTAATTGCCTATGTATGTTGATATCTTCAACTTTGTAAAGTTATGAAAATTTGATTTAGGAACTTATTATTTTACAACCAATTGTATAGCTTATTAAAAAAAATGATTCGGTCGCTAAAAAATAATAAACATTAAAAAAAAAAAACTACAATATCAAATCGATACATAAAACGCAATCTGTTGATATTTATTTGACCTACGTTTCCATAGACCTATGATATACTATTATTAGACGAACAAAGAGCTTATTGACGTGTGACGATTTTTGATTTAACAGTGTATGCGTGAGCTAGTAACGAGATGTCTAAAAGTCGACCAATATCGATAGGTACTATTACAATTAAGTTTATACAGATATGCCCGATTTAGCTAACTATCATTGTGTTGTTGTATTATAGTTAAATAATTCACAAAAATACTATTAGTTCAAAAATATTTTATTGAGTACAAAATGCAAATAATGTTTTGTTACAAGTTAGGTCTTTCGACTCCAAAAAAATCTATGTTTGGCAGTCGGGGTCCCGTCTTGGTCAGGTTATCATTCTTAGCCATTTTTTTCTAAGCCTATGATCTACTGGAAATCTGTAGGTACAATAAAAAATATTATTGTAACCGATTGAAATAGGTACTGTTATCCTCAATATAATATGTCGTGTCATAAAATTAATTTCATCGATAAAATCATCGATAAGGATTAGTCAAACACCAATGTAAACGTAACAAAACAAACGACATATTGACTATTTTATTAAAAATATAGTGAAGTTTACAATTTCATTAAATATATTTCGTATTTACTATGACGCTTTTCATATAAATTTCTTCGAAATAAACGTAAATAAAATCTACTAAGCCAATGGCAACTTACCTGTGAAATGAATAATTCCCTGGGTTATTTAGTTAGTAACGTCACAATTACTTACAAAACATGAAATCAGTGTTTGAGATGAAATATTTTTTTAAATAATCGCGAATAATATGAATAATCATAATTTATGTTAGGGTTCATTAACACGCAAGGCGACTTGGGAGTTCCTGTCATTGAAAATGGGTTACAATGCTATTAATTTGTTTTCTCTCTCTTACTTGTAGCACTGTCACAAAGAAGTATCCTCTTGCTTGCACACTACGTTCGTCTATACGTTAGTTTATCCTAAGTTTATGTACGTTTCTGTTTCTTCGTGATGAGACCCCGTGCCTGTAGGCCTACTCTATTTCTTTAAAACGAAATTCATGAATTTTCGTTTACTTAAATTTCTTAAGTTTACGGGGATTATTATAATTTATTTTTGGACTAGCTGTGCCCGCGACTTCGTTCGCGTGGAAGTCGGGTTTATATTAAGGTAGTTTATGTTACATCATAACTTCTGTATAAAACATATTGGAAAGATGCTCCACAATGCTCTGTGGTATCTATGGATATTAAGGCCTAGCTTTAATCAGGGCCCGACCTATGGCAGGGCAAGCCAAAAAATGCCTAGTGCAGCAAAATGAAGGGCGATAAAGTTTATTTCGCCAGACGGTTAGAAGACAAATTATAAAAATTAGCATGCTTAGCACCTCGACAAAAAAGTATTTTACCAAAATGATTTCACATCAAATATTTTAATATTGAAAAATTCCCCCCGTCCCCCGTCACGCGAGTACTTAGGCAGTTTCGGGTTAAATGAAGCCCGAAACCGCCCAAGTACTCGCGCGAAATTTTGTGTTATGGAGCTTCGATTCTGACTCCGAAAGGTCGAAAATTCCGATTGATTTTAAACCTACGACTCCAACTTCGGCTCCGTCACTTTTAAATCGGACGTTTTAATCAGAGGTACCTAGCCGCTCCTTCAAGTTAATTTAAACATAGGTAATAAAGGTATGATGGAAAAAAACTCTCACAGATTCCCTATGATCGCAGGTTCGAGTCCTGCCCGAGCGATCTTTTCCGAGTCTAAAGTACACCCACTTTGTGTCCGTGTTGGTAAAGTCCCCCGCGTAATAGGGCTAGTGTGAGTTATGTTTTTAAAAAATATCCTGTTTTTATAACATTGCATTCCGGCGGTACTGTGATGCGTGTTCAAACAAACAGACAACATTGAAACGTTTCTAAAAGATATACTCAGATATCTTTTTTTGTGTTTATATACTATTTCTAAACTTATTTCAATATTTTTTTTCACTCACTTTAGACGATTTAAATATTATTATAAGAATTTCAGTATTTTTTTTTTTAAATCAATTTTCCTGATTCTTTTTAATTTTTATTTAAACGCCATCTATTTTCAAAACTGGATAAGTTTATTTTAATACTTGATGATTTTATATTAAATTATACTTAAACTATCATGCATTATTAAACGTAGGTACGCAAGGTATTTAACCTTAAATTATTCACGCGATTAAGACCCTTAATATCTATATTTTCATAATGAGTACAAATCGCGAAACCTACAAAATAATGTTGTATTTGTAGGTAAGCAGTTTTGACACTCAGAAGAAATCGAATCACAGATGGCGCCATGTGTTTTATTTTGATATATCACGGACTTAATCTTTCATTTTTTTTGAGCAACAATCATACATAAATTCAGAAAATATCAAGTAGTACCTATTTGTGTTTATTTGTAATGTGATATTATTTTTCATTTCTACATTCATAACATAATCACGATTCATGCAAAACAATATTAAAGGTGCCTATTGAAAGTGATTGATTAATATGAAAATTTGTTAACCAAAGTAAACATGTTAAAGTCGAAAATAAAAGCTTGTATAATAAGTATAGATTTAGAAAAATATTTAAAAAAGAATAAAAAGAATTTTAAAACAACACAAAAAGAGCCTCACTCACTTGAGACTCGATCCTCCGACTTTGCTCGTTCAATACCGCTACTTGTGCCAATAGACCACCTCAACCGACACAAAATTGGTTAAAATAGCTGATCTTAAGAAAATTTAAAATGTTGTGTTTAGCTCCTTATAGTTTTAGCGTGAAGTTATTGTTTCCATGGGTTTGTAAATAATGTCTTATTGTGGAAAAAATTGTCAAAAACCATAATGGTTCGACCAAACATACGTTGCTGCTCGCTCCCCATAGACGATAGCGTAATGATTCATAGTGTAAGTAATGACCTATAGTATTTACAATAAAACTGCAAATTTTCATGAAGATCCGTCAAGTAGTTATTGTTTTATAACGATAAATAGCTACAGACATTATCCGTTATTGCTTAGCTCCTATGGGAAATAGCGTGATAAATTATAGCCTATATGTTAATCCAGACTTATTACAATATACATACAAAATTTCAACCGAATCTGTCTGGTAGTTTTTGCGTGATGCGTGTTCAAACAAACAGACAGACAGACAGACAGACATTTCTAAAAATGTAGGAATGTGTTTAAATACTCTTTTCGAACATTTCCCAATATTTTTTTTCACTATGTTCGGCCATGTACAGACACGTGAAATTTACAATTTTATTATATGTATAGATGTATAGATATAGATAAGCACAAGAAGTTCGAACCCATGAACGATTTTCTGGAACAAGTGGATTGATTAGGTGTTCCTGGCTCTGTATATCACCACCTCATTTTTAATCGAATCTTCGTTTTCATTGAATTAGAGTAGGCCTCCTGGAGGATTCAGCAGAGTAATAATTTGGTCTTGTTATGTATTACGTAGATATATGTAGGTATGTATAAGTAATTATATATTTATAAGTATAATTTAGTTCGTATTCTATATTTGTTTATTACACATATGTATTTATTTGCTATTTTTATACAAGTATGTAGGGAAAGGAGGGAGTTTCGTCTACCTAAATATAGTATGTAATTGCAATTGCAATGTAATTGCAGGAAGGTTTAAATATATAAATAAACAAAAAGATTAGGTAAGTAAGTAAGTAGGTATCTATCTAAAACTTAAATTGTTTTAATATACAAACATGAAAATATTTTATTGTAAATTCCGCAACAATATATGGTCACCCTACTCACCTGGCGCTTAAAGCAACAAATAAAGACAACACGATATAAAACTGAATAACAGCAAAAAAAACGGGGTGCACTCCGGGGAGAAGAAGTGAAAACAAAATAGCGGGGGAGGAGGCACAATTTTTGCAACTCTCGTAATGATTATATCCAAAACTATTCACTTAATCAAAAAAATACTTGAAACCTTAACCCTTTCGGGAGCATTGGCAAAATATTTGCCAAACCACTTTTTAAGACTTGCTACAAAATGTTTAAAGTATATTGCCATTGTGCAACTATGCTATGCTAAGGCCATCTCCTAGGGTATTGTTACAACAATTTGACTTCCCATCAAACAAATTGGCAGAGAAAATGTTTGACAGATCTGTGACACTGCACAAAATGTGACATTGATTTTCGATGCTCAAGCCTAAATCTATAATGTAAATAAGAAAATTACCGTGTAAAATGTAAGTAACTATGGAGGAATTCTTCGACGTCTAAACCGGTTGTGCCTTCCTTTTTTATCTAAGCTTTTTTGTATAGTGCAGTGGTTTAGATATGTTAGTTGTAAATAGTTCGTTAGTTTTAGTTTTTTCAAATTGTTTCTTTTATTTAAAATTAACTAAGTAACTATATGTTTTTCTTTAGCTATTGATCTAATTTATTAAATAAATGTAATATTTCGTTATTTTATTTACTTATAACACCTTTTACGTTAAAGAAAACGTGACATTGCCTCTGCCATAAATAAATAGCAAAATAGTTGCCAATGAATGATTTTGTTTTTTTTTCGTTTTGATACCGCCACAAAAAAAAACTGATAAAATTGTCTAAGTTTATACTACTACTACGAAAATCAAAGTGCATATAAAATGAAGAAGAGTCGGTACTCTCTAACAAAAAAACTCGTTTTTATCAAATGTATGGCCGGTGTGCGAATCGGTAATACCAACCTTTGAACGCCGACATATAGAGACGGCAGCAATTGTGCCAACTTAACAATATTAACATTAGGGATGTACCAAACCATTATTATTATAATGAAAAATGGAGGAATATCGTGAGAAGCCTAAAAAATTACATAATTAATACACAAAGTTAAATAAAACATCGTATTGTGTTTTTAAGCTATTGCATAGCTTTTATCGCGGGCTTTGAGCGCAGCGACCTAATCAAGAAATTCCGTAACGAAAATTAAACTTAACACCCCCCCCACTCCGCCTACCATGTAACTCGCCCGAGCGTTCGCTTAACGTATATGTATATGGTACGACTGTACGAAGCTCGCGCGGATCGAGACGAGCTGCTCCAAAATGTAATGAAAACAAAAAAAAATACTGCTTAAATAAATAATTATATTTGCATAAGTTGATAAAAAATGCTATGCAGTAGCTTTACCGTGGTAGTCCCCGAGTGCCACACATTTTTTTTATTTATAGTTGTTTTCACAAGTTCAAGCAAATTTTTGAGGCACCTTTGAAAAGAGGGGCAAAGAACTGCTGTGCAAAAAACTATTCTCCTTTTTTATTGTGTCAGCCATTTTATTTTCACAAATTGAAAATGATTGTTGAAGGTTTTACACCCATTTGAAATAATTAATCTACAATGCTTGCCTCATGCATGTGGTGCTTGATATCTCCAAAAAAATCGCAAGACAACAGTGCATTGTTTCGTTATCACACTATCACATCACACTAATATTATAAAGGCGAAAGTTTGTGAGTATGTGAGTGTGTATGTTTGTTACTTCTTCACGTCTAAACGGCTGGAGCGATTTTAATAAAATTTAGGTATGGAGTTAGCTGACACCCTGGATTAGCACATAGGCTAATAACCGCGGGTATTACACACAGCTAGTATGTACATCAATCTTTTCTGTATTAACATGAAATGACGTCACGTTTAAAATCAGAATTAGCCAAAACGACTATTTGACGTAGTATGTAAGTGTATGTGTAAGTAGCATATTAAGTGACTGTTTATGTTGCCACCATTCTACTAAACATTATGTAGTTATAAATATAATCATGTTCGGGTCTGGAAACAGGGAATGCAGATATTCTTGCAACTGGCTGTAATTTATCTATAATATGTATGTATTTAGAAATATATAAGTATGTTTATCAGTTGTCTGGTTTCCATAGTACAAGCTCTGCTTAGTTTGGGATCAGATAGCGTTGTGTGAGTTGTCCCAAGATATTATTATTATTATTATTATTATTAATGATGAGTGCCAAGTAACCGCTCACGTACGTAGTTGGTTGTTTTAGATTTTAGCTCACTTTTATTATTATAGTTTTTTTTTTTTAGTTATTGTTTCTACATTTTTTGTGATGTATGTACATACATAGATGGTTCTATAAAAAAAATATCCATGAATTAAAACTCAAGAAAATCGTAATTTTAAGTGTTTCTTTCAGTTCTAGTCAATCAGAGGAAAGCCATGCTACTTTTTTCAAATGAGTTTTCCTTAATAATAATCACTCACTCAGTATAGCATTCACAAATATGTTCCTATTTGATACCAACAATTAATTTTCTATTTAAAAAAATGGAGGTTCTGTTTTCGGCCTATATGTATTACTAGCTGTGCCCGCGACTTCGTTCGCGTGAAAGTCGGGTTTAAATTAAGATAGTTTATGTTACGAAATAACTTCTGTGTAAATATGTTGGAAACAGTCCTGTCGGGTGAACCGCGATATGACTCAGTAGCGGAGAATCGTCATATACCTACTCATCTATTGATAGCTTCAACACCCAAAAGCTTTGTGAAAATAAATAAGTACCAAATACAGACTCTATGTATTCGTTAATTGTGTTTTTTGTTATTAATTTGTGTTTGTTTTCTTTTTGTCTATTGTTATTTTTATTATTTTACTGTTTTATTTATTGTTTATTTTTAAACATCAACCATTTAGCTGGCAGGGGGACACTTGACTCTAACAAAAATGTTCACTATAAAGCCTAATATTATACACAAAGGAATCCTTAAATCTAAAAATAGTCTTCACAAACCCTAAACGCTTTTTATAAGACCTATCTTATGATACCCCACACGATGGGGTAGGTGAGAAAAAAATCACATCCCCACTTTACATATAAGACAGGTAGGTACCCTTAAAAAAATAATGATTTTCAAGATTTTATTCTTTCACTTTATCGGCGTTAGTAATTTATTCATGCAAAGTTGCAACCTTCTAGCACTAATAGTCTCTGAGCTAAGCTGCGGACGGACGGACATAAGGGCACTATAAGGGCTCTGTTTTGCCATTTTGGCTAAAAATGGGGTGTATTTCATTTAGTGTTACAACGCAATACTAATAAAATGTTTTTTTTCAGGATTTTCCTTTGTCTGTAAAGATATACAACTGAAATGCATATAAAACTGCTGTAACACTTTAGTAAACAAACACAGAGCGTGTCATGTGTGTCATGCCCGTGAAAATGTCAGATATCTCTAAAGGTACGGAGTGTTTTTATATGTTTTCTTACGTTACAATGATGCAAGTAAGAAAAAAAAGACATGCACCCCCAGGCTCATGAATTTTCAAGACTTCAGTACCAAATGTTTGGCACATTTGCTCCGCGTTGACAGACAACGACCCCCCCCCCCCTCCTCCCGTCACCCGAACTACTCACACTTGACCGATGTTGAGTCATTCATTATCGTTGAATTGATGAACACGTGATCTCCAATCATAACCCCAAAACATGATCCTCGATGCACCTGTCTGATGTGTGGTCAAACAAACGGACAGACAGACAAACATTTCTATAAATCATAGCAATGTGTTTCTTTTTAAAACTTATTTTACTAAGTATAGAAGATTATTGAATACAACGCCATCTACTTTCAAAACCAGTGAAGTTTCTTTAACCGTACCTAGTTCTAATACTTAATGTTTTTTATTAATTTATGCAATTTAATTAAAAAATAGGAGAATGTTGCCACTCAGCAAGAAACAAATCCTTCATCTCAAGCACCTATACCCTAATAAATGTTTTCACAAATGAGGAATTATTTGATCACGGTGAACAATTTGATTTCATAGATAGCGCTACATGTTTTTTTACGTGTGTAATGTCTTTTATTTTAGACGAACACATCAATTCTAGAAAATGTCGAATACTTTTTAATTATATTGTAATATTGTTTTTCATTTCTACTATGATTAATTCATTACTCTCAGCAGTGCATGCAATACCTATAATTAACTTACCTAGGTGCATATTTCACTTGATTTTTAATATAAAAAAATAATAACCAAAGTAAATAAGTTACCTACGGTCGAAAAAATAACTAAAACATTGAGAAAAATATTAAAAAAGGATAAAGACAATTTTAAAAAGTACAAAAAGAACATAATCACACACCAGATTCGAGCCTGGGACTTCGTCGTTAAAGACCGCTAGCATAGCTTCGAGGCTATACTGTTCTCTTATTACCAAGTCAAAATAACTGTTCTTATGAAACTTCAAAATGTTATGTTTAGCTCCTTATAGTTTAGCGTGAAGTTATGTATTCCATGGGCTACAATTATAGATAATGTCTAATTGTGAAAAATTTTGTGATAAACCATTATGGTGCGACAAAAAATACGTTGCTACTCGTTCCCCATAGACGTTTGCGTAATGATTCATAGTGTAAATAATGTCCTATAGTATTTACTATAAAACTGCAAATTTTCTTATAGATCCGTCAAGTAGTTACTGTTTTATAACGAAAAATAGCTACAGACATTATCCCTTACTGCTTAGCTCCTATGGGAAAAGCGTGATAATTTATAGCCTAAATGTTAATCTTCATCTATTAGATTGCACGTGCAAAATTTCAACCGAATCTGTCTGGTAGTTTTTGCGTGATGCGTGTTCAAACAAACAGACAGACAGACAGACAGACAGACAAACAGACAGACAGACATTTCTAAAAATGCAGCAAATTGGTTAAATACTCTTTTCGAACATTTCCTAATATGTTTTTTCACTAAGTTCGGCCATGTACAGACACGTGAAATTTACAGTTTTATTATATGTATAGAAGAAGATATAGATTGTTAGTTGGTCCACGATTTTATAAAAATATCTATATTAATCATATTACTATAGGGAAAGAGTAACATATAAGTTTAAGCATAATATCCATTGAAGTATTTATACATTTTATTTATTACTTATCAAGTTAAACGTTTAAATATACAGGGTCTGTCGTTAATAATGGATAACCCGTTAGCTGGGGGTTAGCCTGTTGTTAAAAAAAAGGTTTTTTTAAGTCAGGGTTGGCAACGGTGTGAAAATCGTGAACATTTTTGTGTTTTTCTTTAAATTTCACTTCTTTACCCTTTCAATTGGCTGCCATTTCAACAAAATTTGTTCCTTTAGTGTAATTTTTTTGGCATCGTACTTGTGTATTATTTAATTTAACTACCTTTTAGGCCACATTAAAGTAAAACATTAACAAACTTAACAGTAAATATTATATTATTATTATATTTTTTTTCTGTACGTCTAGTTTTAAACACTGATTGGGAAAAAAAGTATGGTACTATGGCTGTCCATTATCTTAATAACATGTCTAGTGTCTGTGGATTATAAAAAGGTAAATAATGTATTACTTTAAACAAGCAATACTAGTTACAAAAGCAAAAGAACTAAGTAATAGCAGGATTTCGATTTTACAGAAAAAAGTTAAAATTTTCGATTTTATTCAATTAAGATTCTAATTTTAAACTTAACAGTTTTATTTGTGTTCGTAAATAATTCATGTGACTATCTGCAACTCAGGTAAAAAAACTAACAAAGGTCGCAATACAAAAGCTTTCCGTGCACGTGAAAGGGACTATCGATGTTATTGTTATAGTAGGTGAAGCATAGCTTGCTACACAAACTATGGGGGCTATATTAGAAAGAAAACAATGTTATTTACAGTTAACAATTATTCACTACAAGTCAAATTGATCGATAACCTTATGAAGGAATAAAATTGACATATTAATAACCCAGTGTAAACTTTTGATACTATATATAGATTTGTTATAACTTATAACACAGTAATACATTGAATAGTTTGCTTAACTTTCCGTATCCGAAGGAAACTTAGCCAGAAGTAACAGTCTCATGCTATTTAGTCTTTGTCCTTAAATATCACACATATCATTTGTTTGCGATGTTTGGTTCATACATTTGTTTATTACGCACCCGTTCTCACTTTCTAATGGTTGGATTAGTCAACATTTGCATAAATAGATCGGAAATGAACAGTTACAAATTCACTGAAAAAATCCGTTATGACACTATAGACAGATGTCTGCTGTAATCTGCACATTCCCCATACATTTCCGTCGACCAGTTTTTTGTTCTAAGTTGTGAAAACCACAGAGAAAGTAATCACTACGTTTTGAAAACCATGACGTCCTGTCAGTCCTCGATATGAGAAAAGTAATTAGTAATACATAATATAACATCCTGAAATAAGTTGTCTATTTATAGTAGTAAGTATTTTAAAATCAGATGATGATATACCGTCTTATAATTAAAAAAAATATATATCAAAATACCCGCCAGCTCAAATAAGTGTTCTATAAGTAAGTATATACGTAGGAGATCTTGTTTCCATATTTTTTGAGCAGGCTGCTTTGTTGAATTATAATTTTAGCAGTTGTAGTATGAACTTAACAATTAACTTTTAACGCAGCAATTGCCAACTAACTTTTTTAGTATTACAGTCATAAATAAGTTATATCTTTTTGAAATGCTTACGATGAACTCTTTAATTTGATACCCATATATTATCAATGCCATATCTCAATGCCCTTAGTTATCCAAAACAACTTGTTTTTACACACCTCATTATTTTGACGTCTCACAGCCGCCTTATTTGTTTTTTCCAAACGTCACATAACTAAGAACACTTGGTCTGCTAATTGTATACCTAATATCCGTTGAGTGGTTTGAAAGTTAAGAGGTATTGAAGAATATTACATACATACATACAAAACACGCGCGAAAATCATAACCCTTCCTTGCAGTCGGGTCTTGCCGTGTGCCTATTATTGCACACGGCAAATATTTCCAAGTTTTGTATGGTAAAATAAATTTTTGGTTCAAATGTACAAAAATTTCATAACGAGTCGATATGGTTACAACATTTAGTAAATATTTATTTTATTTTATTAGATTTTTAAAATCAGGTCATGTTGACCTTTCTCCGTGTACGGTCGTTATACATAAGCAAATATACATAAATTATTTCTTCGTATACGTATTTCTATGAGGGTGGAATATTTCTTGATTCCTAATCTGGCATCTAAAATTGAAGCAAAAAACTGTCAAAAAGTACGGTCAAATGGACGTACTTTTTGAGAGGGAATAAGCCTCCGTCGGATAATCTAGCCATAGCGCGCCATTTTGCTCAGTGGTGCCATTACAATAAAATTAATTATGCTACTATTAAGAGAACTAAATCTGCTAGTAAAGCTGGGATATTACATTTTCTACAGGTTTAAGTTGGTACTCCGCCACATTATTAAGTTGCATTAACATATTAAGGTCAAATATCTTTCTTAACTTAAATCGTAAATAGCTGTATCTTAGTTTAAATTATTTTTTATATTTTATTTAGTCATGTGTTTCATTATAATAATATTAGGAAAAAATCATAGGCATGGTATATGGCATATTACCTAAGATATTTATTTTTTCGAAATGTATCCATAGACAATCTGGAGGGTTTCCTCGAGATTGTCACATCCACTTTTTGATAACGATTTTAAAAGCAATCTAAATCTAAATCTAATCTAAATAGTTAAGACAAGCGTTTATGCAAATAATTAGCAACTTGGTAATCATAGGAATAAAAAAAGTACTTGATTGAATTCCTACTTTATTAATTACCTACAGTACTTTTACCTATATTCGTATGATTTTCCCCACATAAACGGGGAAAAATAGAACTAGGCAACACAACTAGTCTTAAAAAAAATTTTCAAACGCGTATTCAACGAGTGTCAAACTTCAAAAATAGAAACTTTATTTTTTTTATAGGCTTACTGAGGGAAAGCTCCATCTATTCTGTGCTAATAATAGGGTATTTGACCGAAGTCAAATCAGCCCCTTTTTAAGAAATGTCAAAAACGACTCGCCCCGTGCAAATTTGTATGAAATGTTAGCATAAGACGTCATGTTTTCTATGGTCAAATCATTTACTTTTTATGTTTCTTTTTATGATTATAAATGAATAAAAACGTTAAATTAATAAATGACCATGATTTTTCAGAACACTTTTGGACATATTTTTACATGGTCAGTATAAAATATTTTATTTTGATAGTAGTCAAACACCCAATTAAAAACATCTCAATGTCCTCCAATTTCTAATGGAAAAAAAAAACAATTTTCAATTTACTTACCTACTCTCTAATGTAATATTGGCTAATGCTTCACCAAAATCACCAATGTCACACGAATATACATAACTGAAAATCATATAAGGAGCCGTTATCTCACATTATTTATTCCTATTTTTACTATCAGTTAGCTTTCAGCAGCAAAATTTAAAATTTTAAAACGTAAAACGTAACAAAATGAAATAAAAAATACGACAGAAGTTACGCTCTTTAACAGTTCAGTTTATAATTTACGTGGTCCTATAGTTGTTATATTATTGTTGCTATTGTTTACAAAGTTATTCACAGTTATTTAGAAAAAAATCTAAAGTGTTAACGTGACTTGTTAATCTGTTTATTATTCGACAAATACTTGTATTCTACAATATTATTTTGAAATAGATTCATCTTACCTTACTTACCTAAGCACTATAATGTAACTGTAATAGATATGTAGGTACCTACTTCCTGTGATGATTTTCCGTCTATGTTGATCGGAACCAAGACAAGAATCAAAATTTTGAAGCGTGTAAAAAATACTAAAAAAAGTATTTGTACAAAATGTTTTAGTTTCATAATTTGTTGGTAGGTATAATCTAGGTTTTTTTTTTATTGAATGCTTTAAATAAAATACATTTTTGTAAGTCCAACAAATACCGAAATTAATGTTATATTAAATAAAATGAGGGTATCCGTCATTTCATAATACCTGCCTTGTTCCCTACAAGTGTATAGCGTGTGCTGCAATCAAAATGGTAGATTATAACGTGATCATCTCCGTGTCGTGTTAATATTAATCGATTTAAATATTATTTCGCGATGGAAAGATACACATATTTTGTTAATGATACATTTCGTGAAAATAGAACTGATGACTATGATATAGGTTCTTTATCTAGTTCAATATTAAATCGGTATTGGCAAAATAATTTGGAGCTCGACTACAGAACTCCTAGCCCAAATGTAGGTGATGGTGATAAAGTGCTAATCTCATCGGTGGAATACGTAGCGGCTCCTAGTGATTCGGGTGAATCTTGCGATATAGAATATGACGAATGTGCCATGTGCTGCCCCGTTTGTGTTGTCGACATGATGTTCGGTTATGACTACACCCATGGTAAGTACCTACCTACCTATTTAGTTAATAACGAACTAGTTACCTATACCGCAAGTGCTTTTAATACAAATTTTAATGTTTTTATGTTCTTTGGTTTTAAACTTTTATTAAGTATTAAAAAAGATTAAAACGAGGCGCGGGAGAAAATGGCCGAAATGGCGGCAACTAAGCGCCATCACTTAACTTGTGAAAGTACCTGACCATGCAAAGCACTAACCAGATATATTTGCAAGATATATTAGACAGTCTTTTTATAGGTACAGTTAAATTGTAGGTACAATAAATACTTGACACTGAAGAAATTGGCTGTAAAATCGGCTAGATAGCCATCAACTCAAAATTAACAAAAAGAGAACATGGCGCCTGAGGTAGTAGATAATAATTGGTAATGGGTATGCGCATTAAATAAAAGCTTGATATAGGTAGGTACTCAGTTCAAAATAGGTGCATGCACCTTTAATACATGCTATAAAACAAAATCTTGACGCGTAAAGTAACGAAGGAACGAAAAGAACATTTTAGAAGTAGAAACTCCAAACAAAATCGTTTTTTTAAGTGTTGTTGCGCCCCCTTTACTACAGTAGTAGTAAAAAGTGCTTTTTTTGGCTATATTTTTTTTATATTCCGCCCCCGCTGGTGCGTACAACTCACACAAACTTGACCGATGTCGGATAAAACAAAGTGCACTCCCCCCTCCCTCATAAGCATGCTAGATCCGACGATCCGGCACTGCCAATTGCCTATCGTGCCCCCCTCCCCCCCAGAATAAAATCCTAGATCCGCCATTTTGTCATCGATCAAAACTCTATTATTTACATAAATAAATAGGCAGATTTAAAACCGGACTTAATGCTAAAAGCATTTCCCTGCCACCTGCCAGTCTTTAAATGGAATGTGTAGGTGCAGTAACCTAATTGGAAATTAATAACTGCTTAATATTCTTACATAAACACAAATATTGCTAGATAGAGAATTTTAAATAGATACTGAAATACAATCTAATATATAAAATTCTCGTGTCACAGTTTTCGTTGCCATACTCCTCCGAAACGGCTTGACCGATTTTGATGGAATTTTTTGTGCTTATCCGGTATCTATGAGAATCGGCCAACATCTATTTTTCATCCCCCTAAGAGTTTGTTTGTTTGTTTGAACGCGATAATCTCAGGAACTACTGGGCCGCATTGAAAAAATATTTTATTGTTGGATAGTCCATTTATCGAGGAAGGCTATGGGTTAAAACATCACGCTACAACCAATAGGAGCGGAGCAGCAATGAAAAATGTTGTCAAAAAAAGGAAGAAAAAAGAAAAAAGGGAAAATTTACGCAGATGAAGTTGCGCGGGTCAGCTAGTCTAATATATAAAATTCTCGTGTCACAGTTTTCGTTGCCATACTCCTCCGAAACGGCTTGACCGATTTTGATGAAATTTTGTGTGCATATTGGGTAGGTCTGAGAATCGGACAACATCTATTTTTCATCCCCCTAAGAGTTTGTTTGTTTGTTTGAACGCGATAATCTCAGGAACTACTGGGCCGCATTGAAAAAATATTTTATTGTTGGATAGCCCATTTATCGAGGAAGGCTATAGGTTATAACATCACGCTACGACCAATAGGAGCGGAGCAGCAATGAAAAATGTTGTAAAAAAAAAAAGGGAAAATTTACGCAGACGAAGTTGCGCGGGTCAGCTATCTATGAGAATCGGCCAACATCTATTTTTCATACCCCTAAGAGTTTGTTTGTTTGTTTGAACGCGATAATCTCAGGAACTACTGGGCGGCATTGAAAAAATATTTTATTGTTGGATAGCTCATTTATCGAGGAAGGCTATAGGTTATAACATCACGCTACGACTAATAGGAGCGGAGCAGCAATGAAAAATGTTGTAAAAAAAAAGGAAGAAAAAAGAAAAAAGGGAAAATTTACGCCGACGAAGTTGCGCGGGTCAGCTAGTAAAACTATAAATAATACACATAGTTACAAAAATACCTACATTTTTTTTTATATCTATACATACATAAACAAATACACAGATACAGACAAATATTTAAGTTACTACATAAATATAAATATTGTAATGTTGTGATGATACAGCTGATCCATCAAGGAACTAAGTTAGTACCTTCCATTTAATATTAAGGCAATTGAGTGCCATCCTAATTTCGGGGGGCAGGGCATTCCAGAGAGAAACAGATTGAACTAGAAAAGAGCATCCGATGAATGCAGAAGAATGAGCAGGACATTTATGAAGCAGATTGGAGTGGAGGTAATGAAAGTTGGAAGTCAAGTATGAAGGGGCAGTAGGAGCATTATTAGAATAGAGTGTAGTGAGAGCGCGAAAACAATGTCGCTGGCGAATAGGGAGCCATTTAAGTTCGCAACGGTAAGAAGAAACATGGTCAACCTTTCGAAGATTGAAAATTAATCAGATGTAGTTATTTAGAAATCGGTCAAGTTTAATAAGCAACTGCATTCAGGTCAAAATAGCATACAGCACTATAATCAATCAAGGGGAATATCAGCGTTTGGACGAGCATTAGTTTAGTTTTATACGAAAGAAAGTTCTTGAGACAATATAAAGCCCACAAAGTACCCGTAGCCCTTTACTTACATTCGTTATTTGAGTATGCCGGTTGAGGGGGGCATCAAAATCCCGAGATTCTTAACCGAAGAATGTAATGGAATAATGGAGCCGTTGAATGGGACCGGTGGTAATGTGTCGGTGTAAGAAAAAGAAACTTGTGTTAAATAGGTTGTTTGTACCTATTATTGTAAAAGGCTATAATGTTTGTTACCCTTGTTCGCTACCCTTATCAAACCTGCTGGTTTTTTCTGGCTTTGTTTAATTTTTTCACACTTAGGTAGATCAATATGTGTGAAAAAAAAAAATGAAATTGAACAATTTTTAAAGCGTTATGTTCGTTCAGTTTTTTTAATGCTATTACATGGTTACTACAAACATTCAAAAAAAAAAAAAACCTGCCTGCAAAAAAAAAATGTAAACAAGATCCCCTACATAATTGTATAATTTCATGCAGTCAGAGCCATTAATGAATCTCGGTAAACTTAGTAAAGTGCCTCCTACTCCTAGAAATACTTTTTAGTGGTTGTAAGATGTAACCGATGTAACAACTAACTTTAATCCCAGCTATTGTCAAGTATAGAAGATTGAAAAAATAATGGTTGTTAACTAACTTTTACACTATTACAGTCATAATCATGTTATACCTTTTTGAAATGCTTAAGATGAGCCCTTTAATTTGATACCCTTAATGCAGTGTATTCGAAACAACTTTTTTTTCACACCTCTTTATTTTGACATCTCACAGCCGCAATGTTTTTTTTATTTCAAACGTCACCTATTTAGATTAGTCTTGAACACTTGGGCGGTCAAGACCAATCTAACGACGTCTTAATTGTATAAATCCGTTCAGTGGTTTGTGAGATATGAGGTAATAAAGAATATTTTATTTATTATACATTCATACATACAAGATACGCACAAAAAACATAACCCTTCCTTACAGTCGGGTAAAAAAACCGGGCAAGTGCTTGTCGGGCCACGCACAATGTAGGGTTCCGTAGGCCCCCCTCCGTCCGAATAATGCGGCTTAAGAAGTGGGTTTTCTTTTGGTTTTGTTTCATACTAACAACGTTATATCTAGGCACATAATAATAATTTTCAATGGAATTTATACGAAAATTTTGTTACTCGTAAACTTCTAAAGCTTACTCAGCTGTGATAGTTTTCCTTTTAATTTCACTATATATACCACGACCGTTACTTGACAATAGCACTTTAAAACTGATTAATTCACAAACGGATCCCTAAATCTAAAAATGATCTTACCAACCCCTAAACGTTTTTAAAAGACCTATCTAATGATACCCCACACGACGGGGTAGGTGAAAAAAAAATCCCATTCCCACTTTACATATCTACCCATAAAAAATGATTTTTAATATTTTATACTTTCACATTGTCGGCGTAAGTAATCAATACTTTCGGTTTCCCTTTGAATTGTAGTTACTTTGTATTATAGGTAAATTTATAACTATGCCCAGAATGATATATTTTTGTATCGGGTTACCTCAGAAAATGTTAAACCCTTCGCCTCTGATGTGTATCCATGATATTATAATGTATGATATTATAATACATATCATTTTTATCTATACTAATATTATAAAGCTGAAGAGTTTGTTTGTTTGAACGCGGTAATCCCAGGAACTACTGATCCGAATTTAAAAATTATTTCACTGTTAGATAGCCCATTTATCGAGGATATAACATCACGCTACGACCAATAGAAGCAGAGCAGCAATGAGAAACGTTGCAAAAACTGGGAAAATTTACGCATACGTTGCGCGGGACAGCTAGTGTATTATATATAGTATTTATCACTATGTATGATATTACAATACATAGTGATTTATTTATAACCGATAAATCGCGGGGTAGCCGCGGATGAAGGCCATAATACAGAAGTATTAAAATAATTGGCTGATGATGATGACGCTGGGATGTATGGACTGGAACTCCCTGATGATAAATGGTAGGACAATAGTATACTTTCAGTAGTGAACAATAAATTATGAAATTCGATAAAAAACAAAATTTATGCAGAAATAAAATTAATATTTTGAGACATAAATGTACATAAATGTTTTACCATAATGTGATGTAGTATTGGTACCTATTATTTATACTTAGGATTAGGATAAGATATAATTACATTAGACACTGTTGTAGCCGGTGTCCCGTTTAGTTATATCAGTTTTGTTTATTTACATTCGAAAAGTGGGCCAAGACGTCTAGTAATCGTATAAAGATTATGAAAAACACACGCATGCCATTTTCGACCTAATTGACATTGCATAGTTTTCTATATTTTTCCTAAATTCTTGATTCAGCGACAACTATAATTATAACCCGAAAACAGAGTTTTTATTGAGATGTTAAGAAAGCCGAAAGTCGCTTGCACCTGATTTTCTTAATGGTAATTGTATACAAACAATAAATAAAAACCGGGCAAGAGCATGTCGGACCATGCTCAGTGTAGGGTTCCGCAACCCCGAACAATTGCATCAGCAGAAGAGCATATGTTCATGGCACTTACGCCCTTTTGTAGAGAAATGCAGTTTTTTGGTGACAACTCAATAACGGTGTATCTGATCTTATCCGAAATAATTTTAGTTTAAAGTATTTACTACGCTACCTTTGTGATTTTTTCCATATTTTGGTCACACGGTTCAAAAGTTTAGCGGTAAAGTTTGTTAGAAACCTTAAAATGTTTTTGAAAGACCTGTCGAATGATGAGATTTGCTGAAAAAAAAAATTAAGTTTCTGTTACATGTATGGAGTACCCCCCCCCCCCCCCCCAAATATATTTATTATTATTATTTAGCTACTAAGTAGCGGCTACTACAAGATATCTTTTCACCAAATTTCATCAAGATTCATTGAATAGTCTTTGAGTAAAATGCCTGTGACATACGTACGGGCAGACAGACAGACAAACAGACTTTACGAAACTATAAGGATTTTTGTCATTTTGGCTACGGAGAAGTATGCATGCAATTAACGACGAGGAAAACATTCTCACTAGAAAACCAACAACATGTATTAGATATACCTAGTTCTAAGTAGAACCAACATCTCTATATTTGGTTCTCTCAATCATATCTAATTTTAATGGTTATACAGGGAAACTTAATATACATATAAACTATGGTTTTACAGGGAATGATCGATGGTAAGGTTAGAGGAGTGGAGGGGAATGGTGTGTCATAAATTGGTTAAATAAAACATCACATGGTTCATGGACGACCCCTTATATAAAGGCAAGTCTTGTGATTTTCGTCCGCCAGGTTTGCGGACGTCAAACGCAGCCGTGGCGCACGAAAATCTGCCTCGTGAGTTTTAAAATAAAACCGCTTTTTCGCTTCTGCGGCGGACGTGGAAACATTCGTCGATATGCAGATTATTGATACCGGCCGTAAGATATTGATAATCCCAGTTAGAGTGTCCACACAATGGATTTTATACAGGACAGTTGTGAAAACTCATTAAGCTATGACGACAATGCAGAATTTGACTCTAGCGTGACATTGTTGCTACACACCAAACAAAATACCAGACTCTGGGTATAAAATCAAAGTTCAGAGGACAATGCGGCAAGCTGATAGAGTTTCCATCTCTAAAAACTAACAACCAAGACAAGAAGTGTAAAAAAAATTGCGGTTTATTAGCCTATGTGCTAATTCAAGGTGTCAGCTAACTCCATACCAAATTTTCGTAATTCGCGCTAGCCGTTTAGACGTGAAGAAGTAACAAAATATTAGTGTGATTTACATATATTTATTACTAGCTGTGCCCCGCGATATTACCCGCGATTTATAGCCTATGTGTTAATCCAGGGTGTCAGCTAACTCAATACCAAATTTTATTAAAATCGCTCCAGCCGTTTAGACGTGAAGAAGTAACAAACATACACACTCACATACTTTCGCCTTTATAATATTAGTGTGATTGTTATTATACACTATTCCATTTACAATCATATGTCCTCTGACCTAAAAGTTAAATATTGATTGATTGGTAGTATTGGATACGATTTCACTAATTGTTCAATTAACATTCATCATAGTATGCAACCATAAAATTTAACCAAATGCGTAGTTTTATAAATTGTTTTCGCTACTCTTTATGGTATAAAAATCGCGCACGATAAAACATTTACAATTACACGAGGAAACGAATAATTCTGTTTAATCGATTAAAAATACTAACAAAATTAAATACAACAATATCAAAATGCTATATACACTGACGGACTTATAAACTGCATCAAAGTAATAGACGACTTTGAAATAAATATTTTAACCAAGTATGCAAACTTTCTATACAGATTTAAATTGAAACCTCTAGATTGGTTCGTGAACTTTAAAACAGCGTAGGATCATATCTTTAAGTTTAAGTTTATGTACTGGAAAGGACCTTAAGACCTTTTTTGAAGAAAAAACAGAAGTTTAAGGAAAAATTGTTTAATTAAAAAATTGGTTTTAACAATAGACACAAACTTTATGCAAGGGTTTATTTGTGTTTTAATAAGGTGTATTACCCCCACGTGCCCTTATTACGGATTCTAATCGGTTCCGCATAGATTTTATAAGGGTTTTTAAAAGATCTTGCGGAATATTGTCCCATTCTTCTGAAAGTGCTGTTCTTAGTGCTGCCACTGTCGTAGGCGAAGGGTTTCTCGCATATACAGCTCTTTTTAAATTGTCCCAAACATGCTCGATGGGATTAAGATCCGGGCTGCGTGCTGGCCAATTCATTGTACGTATCCCAACCTCTTCGCAATAATGTTGAACTTGTGCAGCTGCATGCGGCCGGGCATTATCCTGCATTAAAGTAAAATTTTCGCCTATGAATCCCATGTAAGGCACCACGTGATCTTCTAATATCTCTGTTATGTAGCGATGTGCTGTCAAACCCCCTCTATTACCGTTTTGACGGACCATGTCTATGAACACAAGTTCTGTTCGCCCGTTCATCGATATGCCACCCCAGACCATACATGAACCGCCTCCAAAAGGAACACGCTCCTCAATGCAACTTTGAGCATATCGCTCCCCACGTCGACGATAGACTCTTCTGCGACCATCTGCACCATATAAACATGTCCTACACTCGTCCGTGAACAATACAGAGGCCCACTGCTCTTCTGTCCAATTCAGGTGATGACGCGCAAATCTTAAGCGAGCTTGTCTGTGAGCTGCAGACAACTTTGGACCATTTGCTGGTCTAAAAGGGGTGATAGCCGCTTCCTTTAACCTTCTTCTTATTGTTCGTGCACACACGTTTTTTCCACGCACTTCATTAAGCTCGGTTTTGATGTTAACTGACGTGAGGAAACGATTTCGCAGGGAAGTTGTAACAATAAATCGGTCATCACGACCTGTGGTTGCTCGAGTTCTGCCTGTACCACGTCTCCTCCTGTAAGAACCTGTCTCTACAAACCTTCTGTATATTCTACAAACCGTAGACTGGTTTAAATTTAAATTTCTACCAATCGTTCGTTGATCCAAGCCCTCCCGCACCAATGCTACAATTTGTGCCGCTTGTTCGGACGAAGTATCCATATTATGGTTCAAAAACTCTCGATGTGTTAAAAAACTAACCCAACAATTATGCTGGTAACAATAATTCAATTGACCAAACAAAAAAAATCAATGAGAATTAATTTAAAACTTTGCTATAAATAACACGCAAATCCGATACTACGAGTAAATTTTCTTTTCCCGGCTATATTTATTTGTTTTACCGCAGTTCTATTTTTAAATTTAATTTTTTTTTAAGATTAAGAGCCAGTCTTTCCATATTTATATAATTTAATCTAAAAAGTTTGCATACTTATTATAAAAAAATCCTTTTAGAGTAAACCTGAACTTTGATGCAGTTTATGAGTCCGTCAGTGTATTATATATGACTTCATAAAAGTTTAAATTTAGAACAGTTACAGTAAATACTAAAGAAAGTTTAAACAACAATTTATTTACAAAAATAATCACAAAAAACATGAGTTAGTAATACTAATTATGACAATGCAATGCGTAATCGCATCTCTAAATCTCTTGGTTTAATTACCGCCCCCGCCCCCCGCTTCCTATTACGATTTACTTTCGAAAAATGCATCTGCTCAACCACTTGTCGGCAACTTCAGTCCGGCCTAGTTACGTTGATTCAACTGCACGCTACTATGTCGAGTGTCAGTGGAGAAGGGAGATGAGACATAGACGTACCCGGGATCAATTTTCAAGGTGTATGTACCTATCATTCAAGAATTTCAGGGTGGTTCATCTCTATGGGGATTTGGATCCCTCTATGAGTTAAGCCACCAATAGGCGCTGCCGCTCTTGTATCTACTCATATAGCTACTATAGGCCGACCGCTTAAGCGGCCTATAGCAGATGCCACAATATAAACGTCATTATAGAATTTGACAGTTAAAGTCTATACATACGACATACATAGTACATAAAAGACTATACGACAAAAGTTAAGTAAAAGATGATCCCCGGGATCATCTTGTACAACAAGATCTTGGATCAACCGATTTGACCATTTGGATGTTCATTTTGGGACTTAATCGCGTGTATTATTTATTGATACGAGACCTTTTATTTACTCGACGTTTCTATGATTAATAATTATGATGTATAATTATGTTTGGTTTCTAACAAAAACAAATATGGCTTAAATATGTAGGTATACAGAAAAATGGTGACGGGTACTTGTATTTGTTAACTTTTCTATTTCAATTAAAAAAAATATTTTTCTCGTTTTATACTATTATCATCTATACTATTGTTAGAAAGCTCAAGAGTTTGTTTGTTTGTTTGTTTGATTGAACGCGATAATCTCTTGAACCACTGGTCCGAATTTAAAAAAAAACCTTTTTGGATAGCTAATTTATCGAGGAAGGCTATAGGCTATATAACATCACGCTACGACTAATAGGAGCAGAGCAGCAATGAAAAATGTTGCAACAACGGAGAAAATTTACTCAAACGAAGTTGCGCGGGTCAGCTAGTGCAATTATAAAAGAAAAACAGTCGTGGGAATGTGTCGAAAGACTCTGAATAAATTGCTTCGAACAAATCGAACATCGGACTGTATCGTACGCATTCGATTCGATAGTCAACATTAATCTTTTTGTCTTACATCAACCAAGATTCATTCATTACTAAAGGTACTAGATGGAAAAAGTCACTTAAAAGAAAACGAGTGGATCCTAACTAACACGATCTATTATAAAATATTCAGAACTTTCGTAGGTGCAGTAAAACATCGGCTTTTTCTTTAGATGTTTTTACCCACGTGTTATAATATTTTTTATTAGGGGTGTTACGATCGGCGATCGGTTGTAAGCTTTTGTGAACTTCCAAAGAGAGTGGTTTGTTGGGTGGGTAGCAGACAGTGAATCCAGTTCTGATTGCAGTGTCTCATTGTGGCGTTGGCGTTGTATTTTTCCAACAAGCTTCTGGTATAAGAGTCCTAAGATGTTTCGTTATATTTTTTATCTTCTAGAGTCTTTACTCTAATTTTTAGATCAATGTTTTCTTCAATCTGCTCTTTGAAGGAGACCCAGTTATTATATCTGTTAGAGTTTCCGTATTTTCTTTGTCTATTAACTTATGATTTATGGTTAGGATGATTGGGGTATGATCAGAACAAGTATCCAAACAAGATTCAGGATTTATGTAAAGTTTGGAGAATCCCTTAGTTATGAAGAAGTCAAGCATATCTGGAATTTTAGATGGGTCAAAACAAAAGGCCAGTGTGTTGGTTCAAATGTAGACATGACAATGAGGTTACCCGCTTCAATAATCGATATAAACTGCCTTCCTCTTGTAGTAGTGAGTCTCAATTCCCTAAAGATATTTGACGCGTTCCAGTCACCCCTGGAAATAAAGCGGTGTCCAAGAGATTGAAATTATTCATTAAACATAATTTCATCAATTTTGTATTTTGGTAACGGCTGCTTTAACGTCTCGGCCATATACTGCCCATATGACCGAGACGTTAAAGCAGCCGTTCCTATCTTCAACTGCAACAGTGGTAGCTTGCAAATAGTTCTTTTTGAATTCTGGCATAAGGTTTCACTTAAGGATTAAAGGACCGACGGATAATATCAGCAGTTCCTGCATGACTAGTTCCATCGGTGTGTTTTTGACATAAGTGTGATATCCTGTGAATTTGATATTAGAATTTGTTTTAGTGCATTGAGCTTTGGAAATGAGAATAATACCAAGTTTGTGTTCTTTTATAATCAATTCTACCTCTTGTTTGTTTGGCACTAAGCCATTTGTGTTCAGAGCGGCGATTCTAAAATTTCCTATTTTAACAGTATTTTGATGAGGATTGTTATGGGTCTCATAAGCGTGCTCATTTGTTGTAAGAGAGAATCGAATTTATCTAACTGTTTGATCAACAGACTTATTATGGTTGTATTATTGTGTTCTTCTACATTAGGTTCATCTAGTGCTGCTTCTTTAGCGTTGTTTTTTATGGTGTTGGCGTATGTTTTATTTGTTCTTTCTTGTCTTTCTACCCTATCTTGTCGGTTTGCTGATGAGGCAGTTCCCCCCATACTCGTGGGATCAGTATAGATAACAATAACTAATATTATAGCGTAATACTACTGAAGAAGGAGCGAGAAGGAGAGGACGTACGGCGAAGGAGTGCGGGCAGTTTGCCCCTAGATGTGGCCGATTCGTATTTATCTGTAATGAATCTTAACCCACTTTATCTTTTCTAACCAAAAGAAAATAAAATCAAACATAAGTTAACAAAATTTCATTGTTACCGACTGCACTGTAATTTATAGAAACTCGATTTTCGTACTTTTAAAAAAGGTACAGTTCAGTTAAAATTAAATAAATAGATAAAATCCGTATTAGTAAGTAACTCGATATTTAGCATTTTTCTGTAAAGTAATCGGCTCCGTTGCTCTAAATTTTTGGAACGAAGTTCCTTATCGCGCGTTGTGAAAGGGGGGAAAAAAATCTCACGAAAAGTTGTAACGATACTTTGTGACAAAAACAAAAGCCGTGCGGCGTGCGCGTAAGATATGAACATCTAATTTGATGAAGAAGTCACCTGTCGATTTGGTCTAGAGGCATAAATTCGGTACACAGTATTGTTGACAATTGTGTAGTTGTGGGTTCGGTATACAATCGTCTTTTTGTAAGTTATTTTCGTTTCGTCTTTCTATTTCGCATTGAACAGTGTGATGTTGCGAAAATTATAAAAAAAAAATTAAGATAATAACTTCGTTCCATCCGGGTGTCCCTTGACACCTCTCAAGTTTTTTTTTATTTAGGAATGTTCAGAAGTACAAATAACATGGCCACCCTATTTAAGAAAGAGAACCCCTATTTAGATAGAGATGAAGAGGACAACAATATTTTCAAGGTCTTATCGTTTCGTGTGGGACAGTGGTGTGTTTCGAGGTAGTTTTCTCAGTGCTCTTTTGAGGTTAACTTTATGCTTCCTAAAGAGATCTGAAGAGACCGAAACAGGTGGAAATCTAATGGAGCCAGATCAGGGCTATACGGAGGATACAACAACACGTCTCAGCCAAGCTCTCAATTTTTTTAATTTTTGTGAACACGCCCTATCTGTTCACCAGTTCCGGCCGGTTTTTCTCAATGGCTTCTTTTAACCTCACAGTTGCTGTCAGTAGAGGTAGAATCGATAGTTTTACCCGGCGGCAAAAGCTCATAGTGGACGATTCCTTTCCAATCCCGCCATACACACAGCATCACTTTGTTCCGAGTCAGGCCGGGCTTAGCCACGGTATGTGCGGATTGTCCATGCTTCGACTACGATTTTTCTCGGACATTCTTAATATAAGCACAGATAATATAATACTATACTAGTACAGATACCTCATCCCATACAAAGAAATGCGATCGTCCTAACTCGGGCTCGTTTTCGGGCTCGTTTACGGAGACGTTAGATGGCATTAGCAGTGGTGCATAGCAAGCGACATCTAGTGATTCAGGCTACAGCTGATTGATTTTAATGGCCCTCCTTACTAAAGTCGCCAAAAGATGGCGGTAAAAACATCGAGGGATGAAAATTGAGGCCTCCGCTTGGTTTGTTCTAGGTCGTGCGTTTACTTGGAAATAAAGTTGGTTGCTATTTGCTACTACGCGGTCATCGGCCGTGCTTAGGTCCGTATTAATAGATGAAGCTCAGATTCGTTCTAAAGAACGATATCATCTGAGTTCCCTTCTAAGTGCGGTTAGCGTCTTACTAAACGGCACTAATTAATAAACATGTATTGATAGCTTATATCGCGCCCGTACAAATAATGCAGAAAATCGCTTTAAATGACGTCATTCAAGTGCAGACCTCAAAAATATTGTAATTTGACCCTAATAGGCGACGACACTACATAATTACATTAAACGAATTTGTTATTGCTAAAGTAACTCGTCGGTGTACACCTCAAAGTTGAACCTACTTCTATTATGATAGAATGTTTGCGTAAGTTAAGTAACTTTACCACAGTCGGTGCATAGATGGGTGACCCTTGTCTAAAATGTTATACTTACATCAATCATCTTTTTGGTCTTGGTTTATTGTCAGAGAACATTTTTTTATACTTATTTAAATGTAATCGTGAAAAGATTATGCATAATTTCACAAAATCCACAATTTAGGATTAAAATTGACATAATCAACGACGATTTTATAGTAATAAATTATCTGTGACGATATCAATGGCAAAAAAAGTATTTTTTTGCCTTAATTTTTCTGTATTAAGACTTATCTTTTGAATAGAACAGAGTCTCGAACTCGTGTTCAAGGTCGATCTTACGTTTGAGATCGTTTTAATAATACGGGCCTTGAGAGTGTAACTGTCAGAGTCCTTAAATCATTTTATTATAAATTTTCATTAACGACCACATCGGGAGTAGGTATTTAACTCTTTTTTTAACCCTCGACAATAATGACGAGTGTTATAAATTTAACGCGTATCTGCTTAATGATGTATCTGTGTGCCTGTCTGTAGCAACGTAGCTTCCAAACGGATGAACCGATTTTGATTTAGTTTTTTTGATTGAAAGTTGACTTGATCGAGTGTTCCTAGCTAAAATTTATGAAAATCGGGATTTTCTTCTTCATTTCAATTACTTACTTACCTAAGGACGAGGAACCCTTCTTAAGATTTCCTCGTCGTTCCGGTTTGTGTCAAAACTTTACCGCCTATATATTACGAACTATAAGGCGCAGACCCATCTTGTTTCTACTTAAACTTCTTGTTTTGACGAGATCTACGTGATGGCGGGGTCAAAACTTTGAACGCCTATAACTCACGAACTATAAGTCGTAGACCCACCATGTTTGTACTCAAACTTGATGTTTTGATGAGATCTATGTGATCACGGGGTCAAAACTTTAAATGCTTATATCTTACGAACTATGGGGCGCAGACCCATCTTGTTTGTACTGAAACTTCTTGTTTTGACGAGATCTACGTGATGGCGGGGTCAAAACTTTGAACGCCTATAACTCACGAACTATAAGTCGTAGACCCACCATGTTTGTACTCAAACTTGATGTTTTGATGAGATCTATGTGATCACGGGGTTAAAACTTTAAACGCTTATATCTTACGAACTATGGGGCGCAGACCCATCTTGTGTCTACTTAAACTTCTTGTTTTGACGTGATCTACGTGATGGCGGGGTCAAAACTTTGAACGCCTATATCCCACGAACTATAGGTCGTAGACCCACCATGTTTGTACTCAAACTTGATGTTTTGATGAGATTTATGTGATCACGGGGTCAAAACTTTAAACGCTTATATCTTACGAACTATGGGGCGCAGGCAGACCCATCTTGTGTCTACTTAAACTTCTTGTTTTGACAAGATCTACGTGATCGCTGGGTCAAAACTTTGAACGCCTATACCTCACGAACTATAAGTCGTAGACCCACCATGTTTGTACTCAAACTTGATGTTTTGATGAGATCTATGTGATCACGGGGTCAAAACTTTAAACGCTTATATCTTACGAACTATGGGGCGCAGACCCATCTTGTTTCTACTTAAACTTCTTGTTTTGACGAGATCTACGTGATCGCGGGGTCAAAACTTTGAGCTCCTTTATCATACGAACTATAGGGCGTAAACCCACCATGTTTGTACTCAAACTTGATGTTTTGATGAGATCTATGTGATCACGGGGTCAAAACTTTAAACGGCTATATTTACGAACTATGGGGCCCAGACCCATCTTGTTTCTTTTTAAACCTCTTGTTTTGACGAGATCTACGTGATCGCTGGGTCAAAACTTTGAACGCCTATACCTCACGAACTATAAGTCGTAGACCCACCATGTTTGTACTCAAACTTGATGTTTTGATGAGATCTATGTGATCACGGGGTCAAAACTTTAAACGCGTATATCACACGAACTATAAGTCGTAATCCCATCTTGTTTGTACTCAAACTTCTTATTTTGATGAGATCTATGTGATCACGGTGTCAAAACTTTAAACGCCTACATCTTACTAACTATGGGGCGCAGACCCACCTTGTTTGTGTTTAAACTTCTTGTTTTGACGAGATCTACGTGATTGCAGGGCCAAAACTTTGAACGCCTATTTCTTGTATTGTACCAACCAACCAAACCAAACTTATTTGTAATCAAACTCGTTTGAACGAGTAACAAAGTGTGAGAGAGAATCAAAGTAGATCTGCGCCCCATAGTTCGTGTGATATAGGCGTTCAAAGTTTTAACCCCATAGTCACAAAGATCTCATCAATCAAAACAAGAAGTTTGAGTACAAACATGGTGAGTCTATGCCCTATAGTTTGTGTGATATAGGAGTTCAAAGTTTTGACCCTGTGATCACATTGATCTTGTAGAAATCAGAAATTTGAGAACAAAAAGGTAGGTAGGTCTGCGCCCCATACTTCATAAGATATACACGTTTAATAAATAAAAAAATTAAGTCGGAGGCACTTTACTAAGTTTGTCGAGATTCATTAATGCCTCCGACTGCATGAAATTGTATAATTATGTAGGGGATCTTGTTTCCATCTTTTTTGTGCAGGCAGGTTTTTTTATTTTTATAATTTATTTTTTTATTTAATACTTTTTAGTTGTTGTAGGATGTAACTGATGTAACAACTTACTTTTATCACAGCTATTGTCAAGTATTGAAAATTGAAAAATCAATGGTTGCTAACTAACTTTTTTAGTATTACAGTCATAATCATGTTATACCTTTTTGAAATGCTTAAGATGAGCTCTTTAATTTGATATGCATATTACAGTATTCCAAACAATTTTTTTCACACCTCTTTATTTTGACATCTCATAGCCGCCATGTTTGTTTTTTAAAAACGTCATCTATCTAAGAACACTTGGGCAATTATTACGAATCTAACGACGTGTGAATTGTATAAATCCGTTCAGTGGATTGTGAGATATCAGGTAATAAAGAATATTACATACATACATACAAGATACGCGCGAAAAACATAACCCTTCTTTACAGTCGGGTAAAAATGACACAACTCAACATTATTTTGTCCCCGTGATCCCGTGTCGAAGCACCGTACTGCACGTCTCGCGGGGCCTCTTTGATGCATTGATTTGTAAATATCGAATATTATCTTGGCGCAAGACCGACTGGTCGATCGAGTTCTTTTCGGTCATTTCGATTTTGATGGATTTTAGTCCTGAGCTCTGCAGGACTGTGATTAGGCGCAGGACCAATTGGGGCGATCCTGCGCCTATTCCCTCTTCGGACATGTCGATTGTAATGCATTTTCGTAGGTATTGTAGGACTGTGATTAGGCGCATGTCCGATTGGTCGATCATGCGCCTATTCCCTCTTCGGTCATGTCGATTGTAATGCATTTTCGTACTGCAGGACTGTGACTAGGCGCAGGACATGTCGATTGTAATGCATTTTCGTTTTGTAGGATTGTGACTAGGCGCAGGACCGATTCGTCGATCCTGCGCCTAGTCCCTCTTCGGTCATGTCGATTTTGATGGATTTTCGTCTCGAGCTGAGTAGGACTGTGGTACTAGGCGCAGTCTGTCTGTCTTTTAGATGCACATACTTGCACTTGCACCAATACTAGATAATGTATGGGACAAAGTATAAAATCGCTGTTTGAGCGAATTTATAAAAAAGGGACATTGTATTTTTATGAATTTGCTCATATCTTGAAAACAGTGCTTTCAATCAAAAAAATAATAAAAGTTAATACATTGTTCAGCTTTGATGCAAGAATTTTTCGATTTTTCGCATTATGTCCTTTTTTTATAAATTTGCGCATAACTCGGAAACGAACCACACTGTTGGACCGAAAATGGCATAAACTCGTAGGTTGGGTAGATTGCTATCAACTCAAATATAAAAAACAATGTAGTCTAGTCCCATTTTATTTACTATATTTACGTATTTACTATTTGTAAGACAACCTTGACCGATCCGAAAGTTAGTTCCTCGGGTAAACAATACGAAAAATAATAAAAAAATAGTGTCTATTAAAACAACATTATTACTTAACAATCACGTTTTTAGTAGGCTCATTCAAAAAGAAACAAATTTTAAGTTATGTCGTATAACCGTTAGGGTAGTGTAGCAATGCGTCGGCATTACTGGTTTAAGCGCCCGACCGCCCGACCGCCCGACTGGCCCTACCGACATAAAATAACGACACTACAGAAGGCATGCTTCATACAATGCATGCTTTACGTACTTTAGACTGCATAGACATCGTTCACGGGCATTGCTTTTTTTTGGAATATTATTATATAATTGGCTAACCGTGTATTCGTTATTTTCGGTTACTTTGTAATATAGGTATGGCATTCAATATAAATTAATTCATTATTAGCTTTAGCAACCATATCTAAAACAAACTACAAAAAGGTGTGTTTTACTTAAGTATTGTATAACCCAAAGTTTATTGACTTAGCGCGGGCGGTCGCGCTAACTGTGCGCGTCTACCGTAGGTATAAATAATGAAATACATTATTATGAGCTAACTTTCTCTATTCTCGACATTTTGTGATATCGGTCGGAACATTTGATCGGAAGCCGGCGTCTTTGAAAACACCGCTGGTACGTACCTATTTATAACCTGACCTTGATTATTATTTTTAAAATGCATTTTTATTTCAAATATTTTTTTTCCTTCGCAAAAACATGGACTTCGGTTGTCCGGTTGGTCTTGGTAATTAGAAGAAGAATTTGACGCAGGATCAATGAGTCATAAATGTGTCAATAAATCATAAAATTTGAGTGAGACAAGGCGCAGGATCGACGAGTAGTCTTGTCCCTAGTTATAGCCCAATAGAAGTTAATGGAGTCATAGGGCAGAAACCCATCAAAACCGACACCACCGACGAGCGACTAGGCGCAAGACCAACGAGTCAGTCTTGAGTCTCTGTTTAGTAGTTGGTTGACTTTATTTTTTTTCTTTATCACAATATGGCGTCTGACTGTCGCCATTTTGAATTTCGATTGCTGTCATGTCTTTACAAGATTATTACGAATCGATCGACGTATGAATCATCAAAATTGATCAAAATCACATACATACATAGGTACATACACGTCAAACACATTACCCTCCGTAGTCGGGTAAAAATACACATTCAATAGCGGGTCCTGCCTAAGGCGTTGAGGGGAAGTGTATGATTATGTACTTATTAAACCCCTCCCTCCCCCCTCGCCACATCGCGTGATATAACTCACTCTTGGCCGGTGTTACCCCCTCCCCCCAGAACATGATGGGCAATGGAACAGGAGTCTAGTTCTTTTATGGGGTTTAAAAGCCTCCAATTCTTTTATCTCTAGTTGTAATTTACTACAACTTCATGTCACTCTTACTTCTCGTCGAAAAATAAGTAAAATATATCAACAAAATGTAGGTATAGTCAGAATCGGAATTCCTAAATAGTGCCATCTATTGTTAGATTGAACCAGTTTAATGTTTAAGTTGTGCCTATTATAACGTAGTACAAATAAATTGCCGCTAGAGTTATGACTTTTGTAAAGTTATGGAAATTTGATTTAGGAACCTATTATTTTACAACCCCTTGTATAGCTTAATAATAAAAAAAATAGTAATACACATTTTTAGTACCTATCTTCTGATATTCCAAGTTTTAAAAAACTTCAATATCAAATCGATACTTATAACGCCATCTCTTGATATTTATTTGACCTACATTTCTGTTTCTTCGTGATGAGACCCCGTGATATAAGTGACCCATTTTTCATCACACGTAATCGACGTAAAACTGTTTTGTAATCAACATCCAGTTCTTCAGCTATATCGTAACTACTAATATGTCGATCTTGCTCCACTTTTTCAAAGATGGCACTGATTTTATCCGTGACAGGGCGTCCAGAGCGAGCCACACTAACATTTACAGACTTGAAACGCTTGATGCACATTTGTGCCGCGCATTAGCACAGAATAAGTAATAGTACTACGTACAGAAGGTTCACTCCCTGACAAAAGTCAGGTTTAGGTATAAAAATATACCTAGACTCGCCAGAGCTACCCGCCTGCAAGCTAAATTGAAATTTATAACCGCGCGCATGCGAAATTTCTTTGCTCGCCACAGTTTTATGACCGAGCTGCGAAGTCTGCACGGGGTTGACACTTGAGAAGTTTTTGTACCTACCTAGTTAACTTATTCGTTTTAAGATAAATACGTATTATAAACGTACATTTAGCTTTATAGACATAAAAATTCCCATTTTCGTGTGTTCGATTCCCACGGATATGTAGATATTCCTTTTGTAAACATTATCCTATACTGTTCCTAATATTATTTCTGGGCAACTAGTCAAGGATTTATAATTTAACTATTACCACAGATAATATAATACTACTATTACTAAGTACTTCAGGATCTAAGGAAATAAAAAAGAACAACCAACTGCCGGCGCTGCTTTTACACGTACTTCGATGACGCAGTGGAATTGTAAAATATGTTAATTCTGATTCACTATTCGTTTTAACACAGCAATATCTTTTAAACTGATAAATTGACGTTTAGGCTTAGAAGACATTGCGGGTGTCTAAAAGAAAAAAATATTTTTAAGTATGCGCGAGCGCGACGCACGTGACCGCGACTGTCGTGCGAGCCGAAGGACAGCCCACTACCCTACGCCCCTTCGAGGGGCGCGCTGCCCGAATATACCTAAACTATGGAGTGACACCCCCCTGGCATAAGGTCCGTTAACCGCACAAATTTCAAGAATAAAATAAAAACCTAATCATCATTTGAGACCTAATTTTCGTGATACAGGAAGCGAGAGTTATTACTAAGTTTTTCTTAAAAAATGGAAATATAGTACCTATATTGTATCTTATGATGTTCCTGGACTCATGAAATTCGAATATGACTCATCTGATTGGCACATATTGTTATTGTCATAGTTAATCTCGTATTTATGCAAAATTATAGTAATTCTCTACTGGATAATTTGTTTCAACGTTACTAACTCCAACGCCAAGGATTTCCGACAAAGACGAATTTAGCCTCCATGTGAACCGATTATACACAAAAATGCTTTAAAAGAAATATAAAAAGTAATGTTCAGGCCTAACGTGATCAAAAACCTGTGTATATGATTTGTGCACTGTAACTCACAGAGCCATACAAGTTCCTTGGGAACGCGGTGGATGACGTCACGATTGTCATAAAATCATATCTTAAGGAGATTCAATTCGACTTTGGCGGACATGTTTCGGTGCCAGGAGTTGGTAACGGCTTAGGGCCGATATCCTTAAATGATAACGTCGCACGGGAGCACGCAGTCGTGTCTGTTTTCAAAAATAGTATGAGCGCGGAATGGCTGAAAGGCGCGAACTGCTGCGCGAACGCGCATTCTGTTTAGTTCTCGCTAGTTGTTTCAGCGCCGCTGTTTTCACACAGGTCGCACGCGTCGAAAAATACTAATATACAAAAAACTACATCAAGAACTAGCCCAGCGGAATAATGTGGGCGCACGAAGTGGCCAAAAAAGCATTTTCCAAATCGGTCTCCAGGAGTCTTCGAGTAATCGAGCAACATAAATATAAAAAATACAAATACTGTGGTTGGTATGTGCTCATGATATTGAGTGCACAACCCAAATTTTATAAAATCTGAGTACCATAAAAATATTGATTATTTTTTCATTCCTTTAATTATTAAAAAAGGTATGACTTAAAAAGTTTTATGCCATAATAATCCAATCGAATTTTGTACCAGGGGAGGTATAATTAAACGCATTTTGACAAAAAGATTATGCTACTATGTATAAATTTAATAATGCAATCAGCTATGGCACCATGGTAGGTGCAATACTGATAACATACCAGTAGCGAAGGGTTAAAAAAAATCTAGGGTAACCCGAAACCATATATCTGTCTTGGTGGACAAGGTTCTTTATACCTAAAATAATCAGTAACTAGAATTTAAAGGGAAACCGAAAAGAATGGTGTTCTAAGGACCTTCCGCCACTGTAACATACCCTATCCGCTGCTAAAATTTGGCTTTCTGTTACACTCTGTATAGTGATGAGTTGAGAACTTCGTCTTCTTATTTAAGTTGATTGATAAATTTATTTAGTTCAATGTAAAAAATGAGATTTGCAGATATAAAAGCGAGGAAGGAGAGATTTAAATTGTAAGATATTGTTTTATCTTATTTTTTATTTGTTTTTTGTTCAATACTTTATAAATTTAATAGGTATTGTATGACCCCACCTCGTGGGGGAGTCCCCGTGGCTTTTATGATTGACCTGTGGCACCAACTTGTGCAGTTACTTTCAAATTCGCGTTAAGCTCCCTGCTCGAGGTGACTTCTAAGTTTGTCGCTGAGCTCCCCTGCTCGTGCTGCGAAGTACATGCTGCGCCATAGGTGGAACCAGGATCCAGCGGTTGATTTGCGTACCGAATTCATTGTTTTGTATTCAATCTCTTTACCAATTTGCCTCTTGTACCCCTACTTCCCAGACAGAACGCATTATTTGGCCACCTATCCCCCGTTGTGCATTCAACTGGGCCGGTATTGGACGAAAATACACCCAACTCCCCCCCCCCCTTCGCAAGCGTTTCCGCTACCAAGGCAGCCTTCGTCGCGCCCTATGCCCCTGGAACTTCAAGGAGCCGGGCCCCGGTCTGCGAGCGGCGGAAGCTCGCTTCCCCGCCCCCAGAAGCTAAGAGTCTACCCACTGAAGAAGCTGGCGTATGTAACGCCTCTATTCTCCGCCTCCGGCGACACCGTTATAAGGACAGCGGCCGTTTTCGGCGGAACAACCTCCTGCACAGAGGAGGCCGCAGTAGCCCTATGCTTCTTCCGGCGCCGCGAATTCTTGCTCCCTGCCGTTTTCCATTCCTCACCAGGGGGTAGAAGCGGGAGCGGGCGCAGGCGCCGGAGAACGGGCCTTAGCCGTTTGGGGGCTTAAGGCGTCCGCTGCTCTAAGAGACCTGGCGCGTTTCCTTCTACGGTTTGGTGGTGCCGGGGGTGCCATCAGTGGCCCATCAGGGGCCTTGGGCACCGCAAGCGGTGGCCGTCAGCTCGGCGCCAGCGGCAGACGCGCCTTGACGCCCTCAACGCTAGCGTCGATGAGGCCCCGAAAAAGAGTGAGAACTGCCTCATCTGCGCCTCCGTAAAGGAGGGAGTCGTCAGATTATGGCCGCTCACCTCTATGGGCCGGGGTAGAACTGTATTTAGCCGATCTAAAATCGGCACGCAACTGCGCTACTTCGGCACGGAGCGCCTTTAGCTCTTCCTCCAGGCGGGTATTGTCCGCCCGCAACCTCTGAGTCTCCGCCTCGTTGGTGGTGGACCGCTCAAATAATGCCTCCCCGCCGCCACTTTCAAACGCGAGGCGGACTCTTTCACATAGGGGAGAAGTGATTTACTGTGTGACTAGCGCGAGTTTGTTTTACGATATCGCGATCGACACGTATAAGACGTGTGGTACTCCGTTTGGCCCGATACAATAAGATAACCAAACGCGGTAAATGTTTCAATCGTGTTAACGTAATACAAACTCGCACTTGGCCTACGGCTGTCGTCATAACGTAAAATTTATCACAAAAAAAGCCGTCCGTGTGCATAACGACTTACACAGTTGCATATAGTCATAGTGTTGCCAGGCGTCCGGATAAAGCCGGACATAGTTAGGCTTTTCGATTACGTGTCCAGGCAAAATAAACGGTGTCCGGCTTATCTGGCTTTTGTTAGGCTTTTGTGTCTCGGTATTAAAAAGTAGGTACGGCGCGCACTCGTTTACCAAATGTTGGTAAACGAGTGCGCGCCGAGCGGTGGCTAAGAGCGGTTTTGTCGTACCAACTTTTTAATACCGAGACACCAAATCCTCAATAATGTAGGGCTTTGTTACCCTAATGTCCGGCCAAACTGGCTGGTCTGTCCGGCTATTAGGTTTGGCAACCCTAGTTGCAGGTCTCGCAACAAAGCACACAAATTGAAAGCGTAGACGACACTTTTTTTAAATTATCTAAATTGTGATTAAGTTTTAAATAATTCTATGGACCGAAGTATTTTATATAAAAATAAAGTTAAAGCCAAATAAAATGTACCCCAAAAATTTAAAGTATGGATTTATACTAATTTAGTAAGTCGTTCTATGAACGACTTACTAAATTAGTAATTAGTACAAAGATTTTGATTTATATATCTAAAAATGTATTTAGCTTTTAGATATATATTAAAGTTGGTTTTAATTTATTTTTTAATTTATTTAAATAATGAATTTTAATCTACTAAAAATATGTCTAAACGAAACAATTTGAACCACTCTACTCCACTATCACTAGATAAAAAAATGACATGCTAGCGAAGCATTACATGCGTGACGTGAGTAGACGTGAACGATCGAATGACAGTTTTAAGATTTCAAAAAATACGTGATAATATTCCCATTGCAAAAGAAATATTCTTACATTTTTTTATCTTTATTTAAACGATTTATTACTTCGACAGCAGTATAAAAATTAAGTGGTTAATATTAATTTTCAACTACCTATATCAGTGACAGTCACGTTTGTTTATTGGTTAACATCCGCCATTTTGTACTGTCGTTTGTTTAGTGACTGGGTCTCTATCCTAGTGATGCTATTAACATTATCCAGGAAATATATATTGTGAATTCACAAGTGGTGTACAATGTTTTTGTTAGAAACGTTAGTTTCAAGGGGTATAAATTAAAACGTGTGACTTGTCAACTGACGTCGGTATATCTCTACCTATGTGCCGGATGTGTCCTACAATCGGTTAGGGCGATTTTACGTGCCACCTTGAGTGGTGTACGTGTCCCGATACCTATGCTGCCAAGAATATGAGTAGCAACGGGAATCAGGTGCCGTTGGCACCGAGTCAGCGAGGGCCCGGATCGTATCCTTTTTTTAAATATTGTGTTTAGTAAAGTTTGTATCTATAAATTTACGTAATATATGCCACTTCAGCAGTTAGTTGTGCCGCAATTGCGAATAATATAAATGTTATTAACTGTTTTCAATACCTGCGAGAACCATGTGAGTATATCATTCATTAAATCAACAGATTCTGGTGTCTTTATAGTGCTAAACTTTATGTAGTTTAGCTAAGTAAAAGCATTATTTGTTTTCCTACAACATGACTTGTGGTAACCATTGTTTATGACATCTGTACTTCATTACAGATGTTTTTGCCAGTATAAATACTCATAATACTAAGAATTTAAAGTAAGAGAATGTAATTCCTTACCAAATACAAAGCATCTTATTGTTTTTACTCTACTTGCCTAATTATATGAATTAATAAAATCATAGGCATGTGGTGGCATCTGAGAAATGGATGCAATATTTAGTATAATTTTTAACATTATTTGTAGAGCAAAGCGAATGTAATAAACTGGTTTTTTATTGTGCGAAGTGAGCATTTGTATAAATTTGTGTATGTGTAGTCACTTTGCTCTACATTGTCCTGATAAGTTTATATAAAAAAAATGGTGCTGTTATTTGGGAAGTAATGTTGTTAAGACTATGCTTAAAAAAGAATTCTATATTCATGGACTGGTTGTGGACACTGATCCAGACACTATGATAAAGGTGGTGGTCAAGTTTTATAACAAAACAGTTTTTATGGATTTATACTGTTTTGTATATTTTATTGTAAATATGTTACTAATTTTATATAATTTCAGTTTTGACACAAATAGGAGATAAGAGACGGTATGATCCATTCTTTACATAATTTTCATGTGTATATGTCAATCTTTACATAATTTTTATTGTATAAGTCTAGGATAATCAATCATTCTTGTTTGTTATCTCAAATTGGTTTTAGTTAATCTAAATCACTCATATGTTGTTTTTTAATGTAAAATTTTTAATTGCATATTGGATGAAAAACTAGTTGGATCATCACTTCTACCTTAGATTTAATCTCTGTATTTTGCAGCTGTGTAGCATCAAATTTAATCCAAGGGAACTCAACATGATCTACAGTTAAACAATTCTAATTATTCACTAGGTTCTTAGTTTCTTACCTCTACCAAAGAATAATTATTATAACACAATAATATTATTAAATATGTAAGTATTACCTACATACATAATTATACAACTTGTGGTAACTAAACCACATTTCAAATTTAAATCAAGCAACACCATCTATTAGCCTAAGTAGAATACTATGCACGCAATCCATACATCATTCAACCAACTGCGAAACAAAAATACGAAATCTACAAAATATATTGTACCTGCAGTATGATGTTTGCAGAGTAGGCTGTTGATAACTGTTTTGATCGGTATAAATAAGGTGCTAAGTAAATTTGCACAATTTTTATAATAAGAAAAGCTGTTAGGTAGAACTTTCAGTGTTATCATTAAAATATATTTTTACATTGTTAATCCTGATTAGTTTTAAAAATTATCATTAATTTGCTGGGTATTAAAAATAACTTAAAAACTTTCCCAAATGTTCACAAAACTTAACAAAGATTTTAAAATATATTTTTATATAGTCAATCCTGGATTGGTTTAATTTTTTTTTTTTAATTTGCTGGGTATTAAAATAACTTAAAAACTTTCCCGAAGCTTAACAAAGGTTGCTGATCAAAACTGTATAGAATGTACTCCAGTGAGCCACAGCAGTAAGGTACAATCTAAAGCGCTCAAAACAAAATCATAAGTGCATAGAATGACATGCTGAGGCCATGCAGGTACCATCCAACATAGATAGAATTCTGTAGTTGTATACTCACTTAGCACTCACTAAATACTTAATTGAACATGATTTGCGGTGGAATTTTGAATGTTATTGTAATGGTGTTATTTGTATTTTGTAATAATTTTGATTTATTTATTTAGGTAGGTAGGGATATGTCTTCCAATAACTAAGATTCAAAGAAAAGCTAAAAATAATAGTGTTAAAAGGACCATGCACCCCCTGGTATATTGCCATTTGATGTTGAAAATTATACAGCTACATTCAGTGCAATTTCAATTGCCTGTTTAACCTGATTACCCTTCTTTGTTTTTTGATTCTTTATTTTGGTTAACAGTGGAAATTGTTAAAGGAAGCCTTTGCCAAGAGGCACAATGAACTCTGTGACTTATGAACTATTGCGTACAGTAATAATATTTAAAACGAAATAAATCAATAAGCCAGATTATTCAGATTTCATCTATGCCCAGGTACTTACAAATTTATTTTGCAAACATTATGATGTATATATAATATATATATATATAATATATATATATATAATATATATATATATAATATATATATATATAAATTTTATTATATATGCCTCAAATATCTACCCAAAAATGTTCTAAAAGGTAAACAAACTCTTTGTATTAATAAGAGTGTTATTGTTTACAAATCATTCACTGTTAATAGGAATTCATCTTATTTTTAAGATGCTAGTAACTTATGTAGTTATTATATAACCTAGAAATGCATTTGGAAAAAATTGAAACAATTAAGTTACAAATATTTACAAACTCTTTGTATTAATAAGAGTGTCATTGTTTACAAATCGTTCACTGTTAATAGATGCCATTAGCTTATGTAGTTATTATTTGCTGATTTTTGTTTAAAAAGCTATTAGCCTAATGAATGTTTTCACAAACAGGACTATAGGGTATACACTCAAATATTGCAATTGTTTGGTTAAAAAAAAAGTTATAAAGGAAAATGGGCATATTTAATCATAAATCTCAGGGCCTATTTTGTTCCATTACTGGACACAGGCCTCTTTCAATTTCCGCCACCTAGTCCTCTACCTTACGCATATAATCAATATCAGAGACCTTTTAGTTATCATAAATTGTAACTAAGTTTATTTACAACATTAACAACGAGAACTTGCTCACTCGCAGCGATGAAATCTAATATAGATAGATCGCTAAGCAACACTCGCTCAGCAACGCGTGCGGAACACTGGCAACACTCGCCGAGAGATTAGAGATGGGTCATGTTGATGCGACATGTTTTTTACGTTAACGAAATGATTTGTTTACTAAACAACACGCTTTTGTAATTGCTGAACTAAAAACTAGACAATATTTTTTTATTAGTTCAAAAAATCTAGTTTAAGAAAAATAAATTTATATCTTTACTAATATTATAAAGAGGTAAAGTTTGTTAGGTTTTAGGGGCTAATATCTGCATCTATTGAACCGATTTTGACGTTATTTGTGAATATCTTAGACCCAACGAAATGGGCACGGGTCAGCTAGTATAATAATAAATAGTCGAAAGTATAAAATAATTTTATCCTTAAAATGCGTGGGGTGCTAAGTAGATTTCAATTAGTATAAATATTTTATTGACAGATATTGGTAAAAGTAAAGTCCTTATATCTTAACCAGCACCCCACGCTTGTCTAACTTATTGAAAATAGTTTTCTACTTTTTAGTTCAGCTGATTATACTGAATCCTGAAGATCCTGATCAGGATATTCGACAATAGGCTATTTGACAACATTAAAAATACACTACCAATTGTGAAAAAAAGCCATATTTCACTATAATATATACAAAATTAAGTTTATTTTTTGCAAATTACTTGAAATATAATGTCGTAGTTAAATTCTCCAGCCAACTAACGCGAGACAACTTTGTTGCTGCTGCACGCCTAAAAAAAGGGATCACTACCGAGGACTTACACATGCAGGGCACTTTACAGAAGATTTATGTTAACGAGCATCTCACTCTTCAAAATAAAAAATTATTTCGGCAGACTCGAGTCATTGCGAATCAGTTTGGCTTTCGATTTGTGTGGATTAAGCATGGTGTTATTCTTACGCGAGCCGATGTCTCCACTCCGGTACTTGCCATTAAATCAGAGAAGGACCTGTCTAAAATTCAAAAAGGTCCAACACCACCACCTAATCGTCGGTAATTATTATTATTATTACTCCGCAACAGCAAAATTACATAATATCCTTGTAATTCTTCACGCATGTTTAGTTAATAAATATTATTTTTCAATTATCTGTATGCCATCTCTATACGTTACCTCGTTCTATGCATGTTCGGCTGTCTTAACACTCTGTATCATAAAATATTTTTTAAATACCTACATCTTACTTTTATATTATATTGAACCAATATTTTACTCGCTATTTTTGCTTTACTTGTCCTGTAGAACATTTATATTTTGTTATTTGATGTCCGAATCTAAAGTACTACTAAAAACTCATCTAAGATATTCTTATTATGAACGATTTTTCCTAAAAAATTACTTAAAATGTGCTGTGTATTTTGTTACTTCACTGGGATTGTACAGTTTAATTGTAAGTAGCCCACCCATATTTTTTCGCTACAATAGACTTAATTATAGTTTTTATTCAACCATATTTGTCACAAATAATCATTATTCGTACATAAACGTACCAAATACGCTGTTCACAGCGAGCTCCAAGTTCAATAATTATAATAAGTACCCATTTTTTTTACTATTTTTTTGTTAATAATGGATACACATAGTCTGACATTTTATTACCAAAATTGTGGAGGGATACGAACGAAACTACATTTATTGTATATGGATATCTTGTCGCATTCCTATGACGTGATCATATTAACGGAGACTTGGCTTGTTTCTGAAATAATGGATAACGAATTTATTGATGACCGTTACTTAGTGTTTAGACACGATCGCGATCGTTCCCTGTCTGGCAAGAACGATGGTGGGGGCGTGCTGGTTGCAGTACTCAGATACTTACGACCTGTTATATTGTGTTTACGTTCGACCCCTAATCTTTACATTGAGCATGTCTTGGTTCAACTCCCAGCTGCACTTAACAACAGGCGTCATGTAATCTGTGCTACCTATATTCCGCCAGGCACCCAAGATAACATATACAGTGCTCACTTCGACATGTTAACAGATATAATAAACGACCCTGCGACGATGTCGTTCTACATTGCAGGCGATTATAATTTACCTAACATTGACTGGGTGCCCCGCGGTAATCACGTCATACCCCAAACAACTAACCTTGTAGATCGACATCTAACAGATTTTTTGTGTATATCCGACGCCTTACAATATAATACCTTTAAAAATCAACTGGGTCGTATTCTTGACCTATTTATGTCCAATGTTAAATGTACAACTACTACTTGTGCCCCATTATTGCGACCGGTTCCTCATCACCTTCCTTTTTGTGTTACATCGTCAATAATAACCACAGATAATTATATGAAATCTGTACGTACTTCTAAGCTCAATTTCCACAAAGTTAATTATGAAGATGTTAACAATGTCTTTAGTAACATAGACTGGGGAGCATGTCTTTCACACCTTACAGTGGATGTAGCTGTACCTAGGTTTTACGAAATTATATACAGCGTGATAAAATCCCACGTACCCATGGCTCGGCTCAGGAGTTCCCGATTCCCAATTTGGTTCTCACCGGCTCTAATCCGCATTTTTAAAGCCAAAGACCGTGCATGGACAAAATGGAAAAAGTATGGTAATGTTCGTGATTACGAAATCTTTTCTATACAACGTAAACGGTTTAAGTTAGAATCTGACAAGTGCTTCCAGCTGTATATGACAACTGTAGAGGAGAGTATATCGTCGAACATTAATTATTTTTGGAAATATATAGCGAACCGTAAAGGAAGGTCAAGCTTTCCTGCTACTATGTATTTAAATCAAGTATCTTCTAACAGCCCTCCTGTAATAAGCAATTTGTTTTCCGAGTTCTTCACTTCAGTTTACGAACCTTCAAGGTTTGATTCATCGCGGTGGCTTCCCCCTGATAATTGTTCCGAATACTCATCTTCTATTTGTAATGTAACCTTTACCTACGACGCTATACACACCACATTACGTGGGCTAGACGTAACTAAAGGGCCGGGCCCTGACGGTTTACCACCTATATTTATTAAAAGTACGGCTGATACTCTTAGTACTCCGTTGTTAATTCTTTTCAATAAGTGTCTCCGCGAAGGTAGCTTTCCTGATATTTGGAAACACGCTTTTGTTACTCCAGTTCACAAAACGGGTGATGCGAGTAATATAGAGAACTACAGACCTATTTCTATCTTGTCCACTCTGTCGAAAGTTTTCGAACGTCTTATGCATAATGTCATATATACTCATATACATAGCCTCATTTTACCAGAACAGCATGGATTCGTTAAACGGCGCTCCACCTCGACTAACTTGATGATATTTACTAATTATTTATTTAATGAAATGGACCGGGGGGTCCAGGTGGATGCCGTTTACACGGATCTCCAAAAAGCGTTTGACAGGGTGGACCATAAACTCTTATTGGATAAATTGGCGTATAACGGTGTCAGGGGTGACCTATTGCGATGGTTCATATCGTATATTTTTAAAAGAACGCAGAAAGTTGTGATGAATGGGGTTGAGTCTGACACAATTACAGTATCATCCGGTGTTCCACAAGGATCCATATTAGGTCCCCTTTTATTCACCATCTTCATCAATGACATTGGCAGCTGTTTTCATCATTCAAATTTTTTAATGTACGCTGATGACCTTAAAATTTATAGATCTTGTAGTGATATTTCCGACTGCATGCTACTACAGGAGGACCTTAGCAGACTTGCACAATACTGTTCTGATAACAGGCTCAACCTTAGTATACCTAAATGTCACTATATAACATTCACTAAAAACCGAAATATCCAGCGCTTTAATTATTCTATTAATAACACATTTTTGAATAAAGTTAACAGCGTCCGAGACCTCGGTGTCACTCTTGACTCAAAACTGCACTTTGATGACCATATAGAAAATATCGTTTGTAAGGCTTTTAAAATGTACGGTTTTCTTATAAGATCTTCTAGAGACTTCAAACGTTCATCCACTCTTTTGGTCTTATATAAGACCTTAGTCCGCTCGCAATTAGAGTTTGCAGTACCAATTTGGAGTCCTTTTTATCATAAGTATATTTATAGGCTTGAAATGGTTCAAAAAAAGTTTTTGCGATATATGTGCTATAAATGTTCACATTCCCGTATCCCTTACCATCAATTATTAAAACGATATAAATTATTGAGCTTGGAATCAAGACGTAAGTTGCTTAAGAATATGATGCTCTATGGCATATGCAATAACAAGTTTGACTGTAATGATCTTACAAATGGATTATGCTACATTGTACCTAGAATAACTATGGTGCGTGGGGTTCGCGCACCCCGTTTGTTCCACACACGAAAGTGTGGAACAAACGCTGGTGTGCGGGCCCCACTGCGTCAACTTTTGGACTTGTATAACACACACTTTTCTAATATTGACTTATTTGGTATTTCTGAATCCCGATTTAGAAGACTGTGCATAAATAACCTCTGCTTGTCTGAATTTAGCGATTCGTAAGAGTTACATACTTTCGTTCATTTTGATTGTGGCTGACCAGCGCGTATGTACCTACTGTAAATTTAATGTTAAGGTTTATTCCGTGGACAATGATGTGGGTTGCATGTTTACTTAATTTACTTTAGCATAAGTACTACTGTAACACATAACATGTAACTGTTTTTTGTCCCAATAAAGAAAAAATAAAATAAAATAAAAAAATAAAAAAATAAAAATAAGATGTAAATAATTAATGATATTTTATCTGTGACGAAAACGCTCTGTAATTAGTTGCAAGTCTAATGACGCCATTTACAAGTAAACAATAACTTCTTTGAGTGATTGTCTTTCGCGGTTTCAGCGTTTCGAGTTTTTGGTGTGATATTTTCAATCTTTGAATTATTTTCAAGCAGTTTTCTGTTATTTTATTTATCCTTCTATATAGTTCTGTTGTTGTGAATCAACTTGTTTACTTGTAGATGACGCCACATCTATCAATGGCCGACGCCATTACGAAACTGCGTTTTTGGCGCGGTTGTGAAAATTTAAACTTTAAAATAGTTTTAAAATATTAAATACTGCAGATACCCCAGAAATATTAATGTAATGTGCTTAATATGCACTAAGGATTATTATAAAATGATTTTCTAAAATGGTTTTCTAAAATTAGTCAAATACCCTATTAAATTATTATATTGTCATCGGTCCTTGATAAGTGTGCGAAGTTTAAATTCATTCCAATGTTTTAAAGTGGGTGAAAATCGCGTTCAAAGATTCCGTTAAATACATACATTTTAATTCGTTTCATTTTTATTAACAAACTAGACGAAAGAAACGTCAAGAAATGTTAAGAAAAGATTCATTCGTTGCGAGGCGATATACCAGCGACCGTGGCAGGTCTACATGTCGATTTTAGAATTAAAAAAGAAGTATAAGCGTTTTTTTTGTTTATTAAGTATTGCGCAGACCTACCGTGGTTGTTTTTACACGGTGGATTTGCGCCGTTCAGTGCTTTGCTCCTGTAATCACCAGGGGTTGTTTATGAATAAACTAACCATCTAAAACCTTTATTAAATTAATAAAGATTTAGTTTTTCAACGAATAATCGCTCAAAAACGATGCGTTTATTTTTCAATGCGTTGAAGAAAGTAACTAGTTATCAGAGACGATTAAGGCCCGTTCGTTTGAGTTATTTTGAAAATCAAAATTTAGTCTTCTTTCAGCAAAATGTTCGATTTACATTATTTAAGGTATTTTACCTTCGTGTTACATAGTATACACATAACAACACAAACATTTTTTTTTATATTTCCACATCATCATGCAGAGTTGATAGCCCTAGCGCGAATGCCGAGTGTGCCGGGCATAAAAGTCTTAAAGTTTTTCAAGTGTTTTTCGTTTAATTTCTTATCACTGGTCTCCGCAACCCAGAGCGAGTGGGGCGATTTAACGTTCGTCACACTCGCTCACTCGCTTATAGCCCGGCGACAAAACTATTAGAACTACACACTCGCCTCTCGCTGCTCACCAACTCGTTTGTACCTTAAGTTTACTCGCTTCACGCTCATCGCCGTTGGTGGGACAGGTGCCTTTCACTGACCAACAAATGTATGTAATAATCTCAGTACTCACTTTTGGTCGTAAATATTGACTAAGCTATATTACACAAACAGTAATTAACATTAATATGATAAATAGTTTAGTTATTGCCACGCTATTAGTGATATTTTATTGACAATGTAATTATTTTACATTTACAAGTAAAAGTTATTGTCTTTAAGCAAATACAATATTCCATTCCATTATTAATTAGACATGGGCCTTCCAAGATTATATGTTGGGCAGCTTATGCAATGATAGTTTTTCTCCTTAAGGTTGACACTTGTTTTTATTAATCATAGCTACAAAAATTAAACTGTAATAAAAGACCAATAATGATTTACCAAACTTATCTATAGAGCATTATTTCTGTGATACTATTTCAAATAATACCAATTTTATCTCCAGAATATGGTTTGTCTTTGGACTGATAAAAACTTATCTAAGCCTATCTATGACTTTATTTACCAATCTCATAGTGCCTCAAGACAATGATAGAAAATGACAGCAGCATAGTGCTGCTGTCCTTTTCTCCATTCTAACCAAATGGTGTTCAAATTCCTGTTAATGATAATAGATGTCGAATATTTGGAGGTATGGGGAGTGTAATCTTAGAACTATAGCACCTATTCGAGGAATTCTTTCACGGTTATACAAATCTATAGTTGGACCAAAATAACATATGTGTGCATTCCACTCAAAAATATATTTTCTATCTTATGGACTCACAATTATCCTTTTTGTTTTCTTAAATTTTCTAGCAGTGATATAGTTGACCAGACAAGTTTAAAACAGCGAACCCTTAGTGCAGTTCAAAGTACTACTTAGAAACAGAAGTAGAGATAGGAGGTCATTTAGCTTTATATAAAGATAAAAGGTGGACTCCCCAAACAAAATGGCGTCGCCCAGTAGGAAAAGAACTGGCGGAAATCAAAGAAAAAGATCTGCTGATGACATATTTTTTTTCTTATATAAATATTGCATTCAAATGTTGCTACAAATAGAGATATATAGAAAGGCCATCCCTTTCCATATCTCTGGTGGTTGTGCAGGTGGCTGATACCCTTAGGAACCTAACAGAGAATAAACTATAATAATAATAAACCCTTGTTGTCCAGTCAACTGCACTACGACTAGAAAACATCATCGCCTTTTTGTTTAACATGTCATGTTTGGAATACCTGTAAAATTTTAATGTAAAAATTTAATACCTGTTCTACAACTTTTTTACCGCAAGAAATTTCACAGTCAACAGGACTAACCCAACTGTGCTACTATTCTAATGCTAATTTTTCAATTGGGATAGAGCAATATTTTTAATGATAATGCTGTGCCCATACTTTCCAATTTTTATTTTGTAAATTAATATGTACATAAAATCTGCACATATTACTTCTAATTCAACTTGCGTTCAGTATCTTGGTTTTTTTTTAATTCTAGGCTTTAGGCACAACTGTTACCACATTTTATTTATACTAGTACGAGTTTCAAAGATAGTATCTATGTTTTTGGTTTTTTAATTAAATGAGTTTTATTATTTGTAAACACAGGTAATTAATTATCTACAAGGGTTTGTGAAATGTTGCAATTTTGTTGTGAATGTCTTTTTATTGTTTGGTAACATTCACAAAGCAGGACGGGCAAAAATGTATGGATCCTAGCCTAATAGGCAATAAGAGCAAGAGATAATTATGTAATTGGAAAGGTATTTTTATTCACTGCAACTTCTTTAAAGGAATTCTTAAAACATTGTGAGAAATAAGTTATGACTGAATAAAATGAGATTTCATGAACAAGAATGGTGGTAGGTATACTAAATGCTATGGTGACTTTTGTAATTATGATATTATAACAAATTGTGATATACAAGGTGTAAATTAATCCCTGTCCGACCCGAAAGGGGTGTGTTGGTATTCTGTTAACTAAAAAACAACAATGCTAAAAAATAGAAAACAAATTATATCGGTCAAAATGATTTTTTTATTGAATATTAAAATTCACGATTTAAGTACCCAATGTCGTCGAAATCTGTAATTTTCAAGATTTTTTAATGACAGCAATATTTTCCGCCTCCTCATGTTTTCCCAAGACTTGTCCAAATTGTTTTTTTTTTCGTCATTAAATTCGTCAAAAATGACATATATCGAATGGGAACACGACACCTAACAACAGATTAACGGGTCGGTCAGGGATTAAATATACGTAATGTATACCTAACACCAAAATCTAGAACTAGAAGCTAGACCTGACGTAACCACAAACTGACTTTGAACTGACCATCATAGTGATAGTTGTAGAGGATCAAAAAAGCTTTCTAAGGACATAAATATCGCTTTTCGTTATTGCTCGTAAGACACGCCTTACCTAATTTAACTTAGCAACTCGCGTTGCTGTTAGTAGCGATAACTTTTCCCCACAGCGACTTTTCGATATAGAAAAAGCTCTTCTTTTTGTTTCTCTCCAATTACTGAAGGACATCAGCCTTGAAAAACCCTTGTCCCTGGCGAAGTGAAACAGCTCCGCGGCGCTCTAGACTCTGGTCCACTCACGAATATTTGGAAGCCACGACTATTAACGACGGCCTATTACACGCATGTCCGCAATTTTGGCCATCAAAATCAGTTGCAGTAATTCGTATCTCTCGTGTCTGTCTAGTTTCAACTTTTCTAGTTTTGATGGTCTGCATCAACTTGCGATCTTCCGATACGTCTTAAAACGTCAGCGTTCGTGATCCTTTGAGTCTAGCTAATTCAAAGCATGCGCCGATAACACCACATTTGAAAGCCTCTATACGTTCCCGAAGGTCTTCTTTTATAGTCCAGGCTTCGCAAACGTAGAGGACTATAGACTAAGCATAGGAGTGCGCAGGAGAATACTAATGTTGCGGTTGGAGAGTATTGATCTCATTTTACTAAACGCACTCTGTGAGATTTCTATTCGTATTTTTATTTCTAAATCGCTTTCCAAGCTTTTATTTTTTTTTATATTTGCGCACGACGTCAAGCTTTACCCCAGACACGTCAAAATTCGGACCCAAATTGACTCATGACTTTTGCCTTTTGTGCGTTCATTTTTATTAAACTGTTACAGGTCATGAAAAAAATAAATTATTGGGCAATAGGCTAAAATGCACATGTTCCTTTTACATGAAAGTCATTAGCCCAATGCCTGTTTTATATTATTAATATTATAACCTACGTTATATCTCTACAAGATTAAGGTAAGATTAGAGAAGAGAAATAGTCATTTCTATTTATTTTTAGGAAAGTCTTGGTGGTAGGTATTATTCATTAATTTGCATGCGAGTGTTTTGGCATGTTTCGAAAAGCGTTTTGCGTAGGTTTTCTTTGGCCTTTCCGTAATTTCTTGTTTTACGGTTGGTATATTCAAGTCGTTATTAAATTAATAGTTGGTGATCTACCACGGCGCGAATGTTATAAAACACATCTTTGAAATCATTGTAGGAGTCGGCGTGAATTGCATTGTAATCGCCGCCCGCTATGAATTTGGGGCTCGGTGTTAAAAAAAGGGATATAACATTTTCATTTTTTAAGTTGCGCTTATAAAGAAAGTATAGAGTCTATATTTATTAAAGGTCCATTGGAACATTCCATTTCGTTTCTACAGTAATCAGTAGCGTAGTGTTTTATGCTTTCCTTGATTAGTAAAGCTGCAGCAGCGTGGGCAGTGCCATCCGGATGTTTTTTTGCGATAGGTTTTGTAATTCTTTAGTTTATAAATGCTTTTGCTGTTAAACAAGTCTCGGATATTAGCGTTATAATTAGTTACGTTGTGTATGTACAAAACAAGTTTACTTCGTGAATATGGTTTGATGTGCATTGGCATTCCATATTGCGATTTTTAATGCCTGAATGTGTATGATATATATACCTACACATAGGAAATAACGTTCATTCACGTATGTGGAGGCAAAATACTTGTTAGCAGGTCCATTAAAGTTAGCGCAAGGTGATCTTCAGCCAGGATTATTTATTTACTCTCCATGCAAACGATGAAGCTAAAGCCACTGGACTCCCAAGAATTAATTATTGTTTAATAACCTAAAGAGAAATACCTACTGAAAATAAATAGTTAGGTCATAGAAAATTGTGACGTCACATACTTGTACAAAGCGTACGTTTTGAGGTTTCATAAAAGATTGATTTGACTTGATAGTCAATATTTTGTGCATACAGCTTTCGCTTGCCATTTGGTCATTAATTCAGATATAGTCCATTGAAATGTTAAATTTTTTAGGCCTTACCTTGCGTTTTTCAGAGGACGCAATTTTATTTTTTTGATGTGTAGGGGGGTCAGTGTAAAACTAAAACCAAGTTTGTGGGGTCGCCACCCTTGTCCCACGCCCGCCATCTTGAAAATAGGGGTTTGAAATGGTTTTTACAAAAAATGTTATCAATATTTTTTTATCAAATAAATAGTTTAAGAGATATATCATCTCTTAAACTATTTATTTGATAATAAAATATTGATAACATTTTTTGTTGCAAATTAAATTCTCTACAACTTTAGTCTAGTAACTTTTTGTCGTAGAACTATAAATAAAATAGTTATAAGCGAAAATGTTCCGAAATATTATCAGCTTCTTACAATAAGAGAGGTTAGCAATAATAATAATAGCAGGCAGATGTTCTTTTGTTCCCTAATGGTCACTTGGGTATTTTCTACCTGGACAGTATTCTCGGTGACGGCCATCAGATTTAAAATTTTAAAAATCAATTATTGTAAAAGTAGCTGTCCCGCGCAACTTCGTATGCGTAATGGGGTATTTTGTACCTGGACAGTATTCTCGGTAACGGCCATCAGTTTTAAAAATTTAAAAATCAATTATTGTAAAACTAGCTGTCCCGCGCAACTTCGTATGCGTAAATGTTTCCCGTTTTTGCAACATTTCTCATTGCTGCTTCGCTCCTATTGGTCGTAGCGTGATGTTATATAGCCTTCCTCGATAAATGGGCTATCCAACAGCGAAATAATATTTTTAAATTCGGATTAGTAGTTTCTGATATTACCGCGTTTAAACAAACAAACGAACTCTTCAGCTTAATAATATTAGTATAGATTCTTAGTATAGAAAGAGTCAATAATTAATTATTAATAATATTGCAAAATTAATAATAAAAAAAAATATAATAACAAAATAAAAAAAAACAATAACTGATGTGATTAACTGACACATTATTAGTAGGTACACACGTATAATATATGTATAGTTAAGAGTAGGTACTGAAAAATAATACTCACTTCGGAGCGCTGTAAAACCTTAGCTATTGACTTAATGAAAAACGACAACATGTTAACCATTTTTTTTATCAGATAAATAGTTTAAGAGATATATCGTAAAAACCATTTCAACCCCTATTATCAAGATAGCGGCTGTGGGACAAGGGTGGCGACCCCACAAACTTGGTTTTAGCTTTACACTGACGCCCCCCTACACATCAAAAAAATAAAATTGCGTCCTCTAAAAAGCGCAACCCCAAATGTAACTTTTCAATGGACTAATAGGTCTAGGAACTTTTCAGAGTTAGGAGGACCATTTTTTGATTTAGGGATCCGTTTGTGAAATATTAAGATTTAAAGTGCAAATTTTTGTTAGAGTCAAGTGTCCCTCCCCCCCTGCCAGCTAAATGGTTTATGTTGGGTATGTGACAAAAATCACGGTAGTAATATATATATATATAGTAAAATTAAAAAGTAAACTATCACAGCTAAGAAGACTTTACAAGTTTACGAGTAAAAGCTGATCAAATGAGAAGTAACAAAATTTCGTACAAATTACATTGAAAATTATTATTAAGTAGGTATAACGTTGTAAGTATGAAACAAAAACCACAGAAAACCCATTTCATAAGCCGCATTATTCGGATGGAGAAGGGGGGGGGGGGAGGTGATTGACTACGGAACCCTAAATTGTGCGTGGCCCGACATGCACTTGTCCGGTTTTATGTTTTATGTGGCACCAACTTCAAAATATGTATTTAAGTTTCGTTCTTCGTTATTATTTTTACTTTTTTATTACCTTAATTTTTTTTAAAGTTTTTTTTGTATTGTCGTAGCACAAAGCGAATTGCGTCACTGAATACTTATATAAACATTATCTTTATTAAGAACCTCGAAATAATCTTAAAGCGTAAAATCAAAACCTTCAACTTAATTTTTATTTATCATAAATCATAATTCATCTTAAATTTCGTTAATGATGAACCATGAAAAAAATGTTTGCTACTCCAAGTTTACTCATTGTTCAAGAGAATTTGCCAAAAAGGTATAGTTCGTTTGTGAGAATCATAGTAAAGGAAAAATCCAAAAAAGTTATATCACAAATTCTTTACGCTATTTCTAGTCAATCGTATAATGCAGGTTTCAAACTAAAACAAAAATATATAGTGTAAACTATAACTTAAGTAGCTACAACATAAATAATAAATCTACCTAAAAATAAACAACCGTCTCTTTTCCGTCCGATTCCCACTTGACCGATATTTATAGTCAAACCTTTTTAGGATTTCGTAGACAAAATGGCAAAACGGTGGCGGCCTTTATAGTTTCGCTCTGTCCGTCCGTCTGTCTGTCTGTCCCCACTTTAGCTCGGAGAACCTTGGGTACTGGAAAGCTAGTATATACATAATTAGTTACGCCGACAAAATGGAAGAATAAAAGCTTAAAAAAAACGGGTACCTCATCCACACGTAAAGTGGTGGTGTGGTAATATTATTTTTGTTAGTCAAGTGCCTCTCCCCCCATGCCAGCTAAATGGTGGTTTTTGGGGATATGAAAAAAATAAAAGTAGTAGTTTAACTAAATAATGAAATTAAAAGAAACACTCACAGCTAAGTAGGCTTTACAAGTTTACGAGTAACAGCAGACCAAGTGAGAAGTAACAAAAATTTAGTAGAAGTATGAAACTAAAACAACAGAAAACTCATTTCTTTTACTACAAATTGTACTCGGCAGCTACCCTTGCCCTGTTTTTTTAATGTCTAGTTATTTCTCTGATTGAAGCAACTTAGATACGGAAGTGAACTTCTTGTAATATCGGTAGGTACCTTGTTCTTTTTTCTCGGAACCATTGGAATAGACTCGCGGACCTCAGGTTGGGAAACCCCGATATAAAGAACAAAGTAAGGGGAACCCCCCTAAAATATAGTCGAGTTGGACTGTAACCAGATATGCGACGGACGATAACGACACATACAGTAAAATAAAATCAATTACACTATAATATGTTAGATACATTTATTTTATGTTTACAGTTGAGTTATATTACTAAGGTAATCAAGGGCCGGAAGACAAAATGAATTACTTGTCCGAAATTATTTTAATCGTCAAAGCTTAAATGGAATTGTTGCAATTAAAGCATAATTTTGTGAATTTTTTTTCTATCTATTTGTTTTTTAAAATGTCTAATCTATACTAATATTAAAGAGGAATGATTTGATAGTTTGTCCGCATTGAACAGGCTCCGAAACTACTGCACCGATTTTGAAAATCCTTCACCATTAGAAAGCTACATTATCGGAGAGTAACATAAGCTATATTTTATTGTCAAAAAAAGATTCCTACGAAAATTACAATAATGTAACTCAAAGATGTAAAAAACTGCGATATGACACCCGTGCGAAGCCGGGACAGGCAGCTAGTTAACTATATAGACTAATGATTATGATTAAATCAGTCTTATCATTGGTTTGTATATTCATACCTAAATAAGATCATCAATACGCTATCAGCAACACCTATTCATGACAGTGCTACCACCCTCATTCTAAAATCTACTAAACCAAGAATCGATTCATATCGGGAGCACTCTGTTGCAATCTATTTTAAAATAGCAACCCTAACAATCCCCAGAAAACAACTACCACCCCCCTGCTGCTTTTACAACAGGACACCGTACAACTCGCTTTTGGTAGAAAAAATGACTGTTCGACGTCCATCGCTGCTTGTTCTTGCAAAGTATCAATGTGTAAATAGAATATGTCCCGCAATGGACGTTGTGCATTGCGGCTCGTTGCTAACTTTACTTCGAACTCATTACAGGGGTAACTAGGGGCGTCTGGGAACGCCCCAAAACTGTAGCAATGGATGTACCCTTGTCTCTTTCTTTCATTCTGTCACGTTATACATATAAAAAAGTTCAGCGGTGCGATACCCCGTCAGACGATTTTCCGACATTGATCACTACTGTTATTAATAAAAACGTTATTATTAGTAAATTCCAAGTAAAATTTCTACGAACTTGCGTAAATCGTTGACATTAAGTTGTATGTGTCACGTTGGCACATAATATTTGAGTGCGAGTGTTGAGCGATGTAGCATGTAGCGCGCCGTTTCCTTATCGATTTTCTCTATGCTGCATTAAATTACTATTTAAATTGTGAATGCGGACTGCATTGAGTAATAGTTTAACGACATGAGTTGTGCCAATATTTTTAATTATCGAACCTACAACTTAGTGCTGTGATTGATATTGCCCCCTGTACAGCTGACGTTAGTTGTCGTACACAACTACACAAACGATACTCTCAAATACAGTTACAATAGTTTTATAAGACCACATCTCGAGCTCTTCTATTATGAGATGATATTTATAATTGCCCTATGCCGATGATCGTGTCTCCATTGTTTTGGGAATGGTTCAATATTTGGCTTATTCAATTTCTAAAAGATTTGTATCATGAAATTAAAATGGTGGCATTAAGAGGAACAAACAGTTCAATAAATACATTGTCACACGCCTGTGTCAACCATGGCAATCAGTCACAACATAGTGCTATTGATGTGGCGCAAAGCTTACAAACATCATTGAATATGCCACAATCGCCAGTGGCACAGCATATCAATGCGAATCAAATCAATTTGCAATCACTGAATAATGTTTCACTGCAGTTTATACCGCAGCAAAGTAATTCTAGCACTATCAAACATGAACAATCTTCTTCTCGGTATTCAAATTCTAATTGTATGCTACCTTCGCATCATTATCGACTATTAACTCAAACTAGTAAGTGATCAAGTTTCTGACCACTATTACCTAGACGTAATGTGTTTTTCTAAAAATATATTTATCTGCACTATTAAAATAATATAGGTATATTATGATTTTATTCCAAGTTTCATGTGCTATTATTGCTAATTAATGAAAATAGTGTTCGCATGTTAATATTTTAATATCGCTGTACTAAGTTATTTCTTTATTTGTCGTAAGTTAGCAAAAATCTTATTATGTATATTTTAATCTTAAGGTTTACAGTTAGTTCAAATTAATATACTACGATATTTCCTTAGCGCCATTCAGTTATCCACGGGCGTCAACACCACACAGTGAGTTGCGAGTAGAAGAAAAGCTACAATATATATAATATTTACTTATGTAAATAATAATTTGTTATTGCGTTTCCAGGACCGGTGGAATGTTACCACCCTTCAGGCGCCGCCGGGGCTGCATACATGCCAAGCACAGCCGGTGGCGCACAACCCTCGGCTCAAGCTTCTCTAAGAGTCCAGCCGACACCACAACCGTCGGCTCCGCCGGCACCACAACAGGACTTATCCAAGACTACCATGGTACGTTTTGAGTACATTACAATATTTTGGTAGCTCTGTCGCCCCGATTTGCGACGACTAATGAAAAATTCCAAGACATGTGACATTCATCAATCCGCCTACAATCTAATCCACAACACCATATACTTGAACATAAAGTAATCAACCCCTAATAACGTTGCTACTGCAGGGAAATGAACCCCTTATCTCAAATAAGGTATAGGTCCACGAGGTGAGCTCAGTCAAGGATTATCTAGGACACGTCGGTTTTCTCACGATAAGTGATTCCTTCACCGATTTTGAGCTATGTGGATAGAACAAGTCACAAAATGTTCGCGCTCGCTAGCCTGTGTTTTTGACCAACGACCTGCGGCTCCTAAGTCGTCCATTAATCACGTGAGGCTCCAATGGGGAGGGGGGCGTTCGGAAATTTTACGAAAGTACACCATGGGGATGGGGGTTTATTGTGATTCGATTGTTATACGTGATTCTTCTGACTTGACCGGCGTTGAATCGCTTTATACGGTTTTGTACTAAGATTCTAAGAATCTGAGAATGAGGTCATCATTCCATTGTTAAGAAGACGCATATGTCGGTCCCAACTCGGTCTTATATATCGTAAAGCGCATAAGCGGTCTTATTTATTCGTAAATAAATTTAATAATGAACGATGGTTAAAAATTCTATCATATTTTGTTTTTCAGGCTGGCCATAGTTATGTATCGCAAAACCAGACGCCGCAGCCTCGACCTCAGTTCAACTATCAGTACAGAGGGACACAACACGGATCGAGGCCCAATACACATCCAAGGTAACATTTACCAAAGTCGTACAACATAACGATTATTATAAAGTATAATGGTCTTCGCCTAGAACATCGTAATTTACAATGGCCATAACTGTCTGGTCACCACGTCTGCTATACCTTCCGTCATCCGCCACCTGATGGTTCTACATAGACATATCACAGTACACGACATATTAAGTCACGGTGTCTGACCAGTGACTAGTTTACAAAAAAAATAATGTGAAGCGTTGATGGTACGGGTATCGTCGGTGCAAGACACTGTAACACGTAGGAATCTAGGGGCACATACCGGCAATTATGTTGCCTATGATACGGTCTACTGGGCAGAGACCACGAGGCAACACCCAAAGAAAGAAATTCTTCGGCCGTTGGCTCGTACCCTTATTATTATTATTATTTTTAAAGTTAAGTATAAGAAATAGTTAACTTAAAAACTTGACTTATACTATGTTTACAACACCACTTTTTAAGTGTAGGTACCACTTTTACGTTTAAACAAAAAATTATAAGAAAATAAAATAAATACTTTAAAAATTAAAAGTATATAGTAAAAAAAAAATACATAGCCGAGGAACTACTGAACTTGCACCAAGTACAGTTCTACAAAGTGGAGGGTGAAGGGGAGTAATACGAGTACGGGGGTATCTAGCAAGCACTTGAATTAAACATTCCTCTGCATTTCTGTAATCATTTTAAAATGGGACAACCTTACTTCATAGGATCTCTTTTCTTTAGCAATTTCAGAGGTGTAAACCATATGCCAAAGAAATCGCTTTTGAAGGCATTCAAGTCTTAGTTTGTGGACAGCATAGTGTGGTTGCCAGACTGTACTGCAGTATTCTAGTATACTACGCACGATGCAGTTATATAATAATATTTTGATTATTTTGGTACTAGTGCGTTTGAATCCCGATATGTTTCGAATAAGAGAACCTAACATTTTTTAAAATTATGTTTGCTATATGAGAAACGAATGACAAATGGGAACCTTGGGATACCCCTGAAGTAGTCATATAAGTCTTAGACTGGTAATCGTTAACGGCAACAGAGAAGAGACGATTTTCAAGATAAGATCTTAGCCAGTCTAGTACCTAGCCTGCCGGTGACTCCATAGACAGATAACTTATATAAGAGGATGTTATGTGGGACACGGTCCAAGTCCTTACTGAAATCAGTTTATATTACGTCGATTTGCTTACCATGGTCAATAGCTTTCGCTAATGTCACTAACTTAGCGAAAGTTAGTGCAAGTTAATTCACGAAACCATGTTGCGAGTCGGTCAGATAAAGTTGTCTTTATTTTGTTGTTATTATATGCTATGTTGTTGGATGACAATAATTGTCCTTGGGCGGTTATATTTTGGGTTTTGTTTGGCAACCCGGGTGATTGCACCCGGGTGATTGCACCCGGGTTGCTAAACTAACCAAGCAAGACAAAGTACATCCAACAACTTTGGATAGTTCAGACACAATGAATGGTAAGTAAATTTTCCTGCTTTGTCTCAGGCTAGCAAATGACAGTTGATTTGATGAAAGTTTTCTCCTGTCGATATGGTTTCAGATCGTGGTGCTTGAGGCGGGCACCCAAGGGCTTGGTTTTTGCTACCGCGTGTGGTGATCGTATTGTCAGTTTTGTTAGTAGGAACTGCCATGTAAATTTCTACTCAAAAGATTTAAAAACACCCGTTGTAAAGAATCTGATAGGGACTCGGAAATTCTTCGGTTGTGTCCCCACTTGTCAAGATGAAATGAAAGTTGTCAGTTGAAATTGATCGAAATAAAATTTGACACGCGGGGGTAGATTTGAATGACAATAAATTATGAATGAGAAGAGGGTGTATTATTGTTACATACTTATTTTCGTATTATTAAAGTAAATCTAGGCGGTAATTTTCCTGGATAACAACAGTGTTGCTTCTTTTCGAGGCGGGTTTCACTTGGAACGCACTTTTACCGCAAACTGTTTCGGTTTAATAACGAAATTGTAAATTTAATGACAGAGTGAAATGTAAATTGTGGCAGGGTTGCCAGGTGTGACAATAGTATGAAATGTAATGGTACAATGTTTAACATCTTGTCTGTTACCCATAGAAATACTCAACGATAAAGCACAGCATCGTACTACGTTAGTAATATAAAAATTAAATGAACTGTCGTGGTATTTCGATAGTAGCGTATTAATTGAGTTGGCGGAACTTTAAAGTAGCGTATTAATTGAGTTGGCGGAACTTTATATAGAGATTGTCAACTATGATAATGTCAAGGGTATATTATTAATGTTGTATTATTTTTGTGTTTACTTTAGACAGCAGCAATCGTTCATGCCCAGTGCTGCTGCTACCGCTACTGGACCCGTCATATATCCAACGTTAGTGTTTCAACCTACGCCCATGGGTATGCAAACTTATCAACACCCTCGGTCCAGTACACAAGGGTAAGTGCATTATAATGAATTCAATCTTTACTGTATTTGTGCTTTGTGTGTTTGTATTCTTAATTTCATTTGCATTAGTTTTGTGATTTGCATATAGGTATGTATCTTATTTATCATAATGCAAACTAATAATATAAATGTGAAAGTAACTTTGTTGGTTGTGATATGGGGTTTTGATATGGAAATTGAGTTCCGCGAAGGGAACTAGTATAGTTTTTTGACATCCACTCGGGCAGAGCCTAAAGCGAAAGCTAGTATTTTCATAAATCCCTTATTTATAATTCTTTAGTATAGACTGAGCAGGAAAATAAAAAAAATTCCACCATGTTGCGAAAAACTAATGGAACTATATTAGTCCTGCTGAAAGTTTTCATTTTTGGCGATAATTCCTCATCAACATTGCTAAGGATGTGATTAAATTATTCATTAACCAAAAGAATCCAATTTTCCGACACATCGATTATAAATTGTGATAATTTGTAATTGTTTAAAATATTACATTCTGGGAAAAGTGCATAAAGAAGATAAGGTTGATAAGAAAAACAGCAAACAGTTTTAAAAAAATAATAAACAATATATTATTAAGTTATTACAAATTTGTACGAAACCTTGTCTGGTTTTTTTTAAGTATTATAGAAAAAGACAAAACTATATTTTAATAAAATGCTGTTACTAAAGTATTATGAATATTTATCGAATAGGGGTTTTATAAATTAGAGGCGAGAGTTAACAGAAATCTATAAATCAGAATTATAAAAGCAAACCGTTAAAGATAGAGATAGGTCCATTGTCGACAAATTCAAACCATCGATAAAATCAAAATTATTTATAACATTACATGAGGGTTTAGCATTTTTTTTTGCCATCTACAGAGGGGCCGATTTAGTCAGTCGAATCCTTGCAGGGGGTGATCACACCGTGACACTAAACCGATATTTTTTTTAAATGCCTAACTTTTGCATAAAAATTGTATATAATCCAAAAATTCGCGCTTCAACCGGTTACAACGGTAACAATTGTGATTTTGTTCTTTAGCGAGCGAAAAGAGTTCTTATTTATCAACATAATACAATTTGGTACCCCGCCACCGAACTAGGTATACTCAGCAAACAAAGTAGTGTCCACGAAAAAATAAAAATTAAGGTATTTTCTTTTAAAATGTACGGTTTTTTGAATTTAGATGGAGAGAGTTTCTCGTCTCCAAGATACGATTATCGAAAGAATATAAAAAAGTTTATTCTTGTAAACATTCACAATCGTCGCTCCTCAACAACTGTCCTGCAAGCAGAACTTAATCACTGAACTCCAAGGGCAAGTTTCGCACTCAAAGCAGTTGAAACCAAGAACTTTAAAACATGTCATAGAAAATGTTTATACAAATCGAGAATTAGTAAGCAAGAATCTTCTTACTATATATTTCGCTGTGTAAACAGTCGCAGTAGGCGATAAGTTACTTACGAATCTATGACATAACGCGTATAACATGATCGCAAGCGAAAATTTAGTTCTTGCCTCTGTAAACATTATGATACAATAATCTATTATGGCTACATATATTGTGCAAACGAGGCATATGACCGTTTGACCAAAAACTTGGTACGCGGGCCACACCCCCTTGCATCTTCTACTCTAGTAGGTATTAATGTTCTGTGGTCAAGACCGCCCCCCTCCCCCTTGTAAGAAAAAAATAACACATGATCGACCCGGTCACGGAAACGGTCGAATTTAAAAATTATAAAAAATTGGTATGCACTTCTGTTTTTAGTTCATAATTAGCAAAGTAAGTTAAATACAGTCCTTTAATATGGTGTAAAATATAATAGTGGCAGCACCTTACCTGCATGTATGGTTATAAACAGAGAAACATTGTAAACATTGGCAATTTGAAAAGAGTGGCCACGAGTTTTTATTGCATGTTCTTTTACCTATTGTTTGCGAACAGGCATTACAAGTAAATGTAGAATCGACTTTTCACAATTGTAGTATTTTGCTTCCTAAGTGAATAAATCGTTTTTATTATTATTTATTTGATTACAAAGTCACTTAATTTTGCCGCTATGAAAGCTATTTTCAGATATTTAACGATTCGACAAATACTTGTATTCTACAATATTAATTTAAAGTAGATTTCTCTTACCTGCCTTTTCCTACATTTTACAGTTAATAAATAACGATAACGTATCGGTCTAAAAGAAAGCAAATATTGCGTAAGCGTAAAATAGGGAGCAACTGCAAAGTTTGAGTAACGATTGCAATGTCACTAGTACAATAAAGTGACTAAGACGTTCAAAAATTTGTAATCAACAATGTTTTAAGACGAGAATATCCTTATTTAAAAAAAATGTATAAATAGCGTTTTTTTAATCTTTTGCCCATTGCACGCCGTGATCCTACTCCTAACACAGTTTGTTTTTTTTTTATTTAGCTTAGCTGAAAGGGAAAATTGATAGTAACGTACCACCAATAATGCCAGTTATCTATCATCTTTAAAAACAAATGAGGATAATATGACTTACGTATCTGCATAGAGCAGATAAAAAAAACTTCAAAACGTAAAGTTAACATTTTTAAAAGCAAAAAAAAATATATTTTTATTTATAAACATTTTGAAGTTGGTGCCATTAAATAGTAGTTTTTATTTGTTATCGGGCTAGAACCCTTTGTACGACTAATGACCAATTATGAAAAATGACCAGCACTCTAAAAATGTCCATTTATAAAATTGTCCAATCATAAAATTGTCCAATAATAAAATTGTCCAATCATAAAATTGTCCAATCATAAAATTGTCCAAACATAAAATTGTCCAAACATAAAAATGTCTGAATTTTAATCCTAACCATAGCTAACAGTAAAGTTTCTGTACACTGCCACCGCGCCATCGAGGCTGTCAATGATAATAAATAGGTATGTACCTATTTCCAATACTTATAAAACCTATTTGATAAGGCCACAACCCCCAAATAAACAAACAGACACAAAAGGGGTTCGTAACCCGAAACGAAATATAGTTGTAACGTTAACGATATTTTTTAACCTTAAAAACAATAACAAAATTAAATTTAATTAACAAAAAAATGTTTTTTTTTTGTTTCTCAGGTACATTCCGTTCATACAGGGACATTACATAGGTTACAACACTCCTCCGAGCCACAGTTCACCGTGTATGTAAAACATTAAAATATTATACTAAATTAGTAATTATTGTACACAACTTGTCGTTTATTCATTTGCTATGTACTTAATAGTTTTAGAATTTTACTTGTGTCAATTGCGTAGAGTTGTTTCTAAATGTTGTATGCTGACATATATTGTGTTGCTGCTACGTAATATCTATTCCAAATTAAGTGTCGCTGTATTATGTCCAAGATTCCGTCGCTCCATTTCTAAGTCTGTTTTTTATATACTTACTTTAAATGTTAATTTTGATATCCTATTAGTATGCTTTTGATTTAGATAATTTGTCTAAATATTTCCTTTAATTTTAATCAAAAAACAGATGTAGAATATAGAAACCAAGCCATGGGGCCAGATATTTGTTATTGCGTTCATAATTTTCCTTGTTGCTAAAAATATTACAAATCGCTCACACATGTTACGATTGTGCTATCTCGTAAGATCCTGTCGGGGAGCTATTTTTTTACACAGGGCAATGAAAAACCCTAGTGGGCAATCATAAAATCGTTATTTAAATAGTAATTTTTGCATAAATTATCTAGTTAAAACGTATTAAATTCCATTTCAAATGTAACCATTATCCTATTTTTAAAATCATTAATAATAAGTTATCGATTCATACTCGATAAGCATCTGTGTGGAGAATGGACACTATTATTTGATTGTTTCCCTCATTGATTTTTTCGTAGAACAATCAAAGACCGCAGGCGGCTGTTATGCCAACAACTCTGCAGTCACATAATCGTGAATAAAGAAGTCGAGGATGTTTAAAACTTATTATTTTACATCGGCTATATCTACGCATGTCGATTTATGACGTTGTTTTTATATTTTCATCCCACAGATTACTACCCTTCGAATAGTCCTCAGCTGCCTACGCCAAACTTACCAACGAACCCCCCTGGCGGTAGGAGTAATCCCACTACATTGGTGGGACCACAGGGTACACCTGCCACCCCCACTGCGCCCACTGCCACGCTTCCTCACCAACAAGCTTCTACACTCATGCACCCACCTATGTCTGGTAATCATTGACCACTACTATTATAAAAACTTCTATTACTACTAGTATTAATCAAAGTAATATGCCGAAGGATATTCATCCAGCTTGTGTTACACAACTGTTTGTCACTTCAACCTAGTTGCACCAAATTAACTTAAACGTAACTTATACTTTAATTGTACCTATGATGAACACAATGTTTTAAAAAAACTGAAAAACCAGGTTACTGTCATCTAAGATGATCTAGCCGTCTTATAGCGTTTACACTTTCGAAACTTCTAAAAATAACAAAAGGTTACTCCATAAATGGAAACCTACTTATGCTAAACTGCAACTCATGAAATTAGAATAGGCCAGCGTTATCAGCAAATTTGAATTTCAATTCTTTTGAAGCTGCTCTGAGTTGTAGTAGATTACAATATTCAAAAATATTGTATTAAAGTTTAGAAAATAATAAATATTTTGTAAATTCTTTTTTACCCGACTGTAAGGAAGGGTTATGTTTTCGCGCGTATCTTGTATGTATGTAAAATCCTTATTACCTCATATGCCACAAACCACAACGGATTTATACAATTAAGACGTTGTTAGATTCGTCTTGACCGCCCAAGTGTTCTTAGATATTTGACGTTATTAGTTAAATAGCAAATATTACGCCTGTGAGATGTCAAAATATAGAGGTGTAAAAAAAAGTTGCTTCGAATACTGCAATATGGGTCTCAAATTAAAGTCATCATCTTATGGATCTTAAAAAGGTATAACATGATTATAATTGTAATACTAAAAAGTTAGTTAACAACCATTATTTTTTCAATCTTCAATACTTGACAATAGCTAAGATAAAAGTTAGTTGTTACATCCTACATCTACTCAAAAATATTAAATAAAAAAATTAAAAAAAAAAACCTGCCTGCACAAAAAAGATGAAGCAAGATCCCCTACATAAATTATACAATTTCCTGCAGTCGGAGGGCACGAAGGCACTTTACTAAGTTCATCGAGATTCATTGCCTCTGACTGCATAAAATTATATAATTATGTCGGGCATCTTGTTTCCATCTTTTTTATGCAAGCGGGTTTTTGTATGTTGTATGGACGAGTACAGTAACTCCTTCACATAGTAATGATAATTTCCTTAAATCTATTAATACTACTATTATTGACGAAGGACAATTAGAAACTGAAGCGTATCACTAGTGACAACTGCCGAATAATACGTGTCTGCTTATAGTAAGAGAAAACCCACATGTTTGTAGTGTATTAAAACTTGCGCAACTGGATGATTGTCATTGGCAAGAATCTTAGGTGACAGTACTTAGACGTAAAAGGACGTACTTTACCCTCGTACCTCCCTCGTTTCAACACACGGCATTAACCACGATTCAGCAACAGAGGCCTGGTCATTATCATCACTGTCTTATTCTAACCAAAATGCTACTTGTTCACTTGTCACTTGGTGCAACTGTGTCTTAACACTTAGAAGACCATAACATTCGGATTCTTTCATGCATAATGTGATGTTGATAATGTTCAAAAGCAACTTAGATCGTTTTGGAAAGAAAAGGTTATGTTATTTATGATAGGAGATAAAGTGCATTTTTTTAATACGTCGAGAAATAGCAATTTTCCGACAAATAATTTCATGCAAACGTAAAACATCAGGTTTTCATTGTTCTCATGTAGACAATTGATACCTTAAATGAAAAATACTGAAACTGATCACTTACACTCCTTTAGTTCGTAGGTTAATTACTATCGACCTAACATTAGAATTAACCCTAAAAAATCTAAGTTCAAAAGCTAAAATAAATGAATAAAAATAACTAATAACTGACATTATTAAACACAAAATAGGAGAAAAATAAAAAATTAATATACATATTACCTATAGAATATATGTCAAGGGTTTAATAGCTTATTTAACGATTTTGAGGGTTATGGAATAACATAAGAACACATTGACGCCACCTCTGCATATTCTACCTCTAGAGATTGTGATTCTTCAGCGATTGTTGCAATTTTACTCACAGATAACTTACGAAGTGGCAATATATTATTATAAAAAGGGATATTGCTTACTTTCATAAGGCCTTAGTCATTGTAGATATAATTAGGCAATAGTGTTATGAGGTTATACGGGGAACTCCTAGACGGTACGCGTCCTAAACCCGTGCAGCGCCCCTGTCATCTAATGACCGCCAGCCGAACTCAATAACTTGTCTACCATTAACTGTCTGTTAAAATAGCTGACTCTAGTGGCAAAACTGACATTTGTGTGTGTAAAGGAAACCTTTTGAGTTTTTCATCTATTGATTCTAAATTCGAAAACTGCCATTTCATGCCAGCTAATAACTCTGTATTTTTGTTAGGGTTCCGAAGCCAAAATGGCAAAAACGGAACCGGTACAATACCCTCGCCCAGATCTTGACTTTTAACGGTTTGTCAAAAGCAAGTAAGTAAGTACAAAGATTTCAATTCCGAAATATTTAGAAATAAATTAAAGGATATGTTATTTTATATGATACTAGCGGACGCCTCGCGGTTTTACCCGCGTAGTTCCCATTTCCGTGGGAATAAAGGGATAAAAAATAGCCTATGTCACCCGGGGTTAGTGTAGCTTCACAACGTTGAAAGAAATTTTCAAATCCGTCCAGTAGTTTCTGAGCCTATTCAATACAAACAAACAATAAAACAATCAATCAAATCTTTCCTCTTTATAATATTAGTATAGATGTTAGTTAAGAAATAATATAAATGAGACATTAATAATTAAAAGCTATTGTTTCTTTAGATTATTTTGACATTATGTTTAAAATTCTGACATTCTAAATTTATAAAATCTTCTCAGTTATGTAAAATAATGGCATTTCATCTCTTTTCAATAAATAAATATATCTGTACGCCTCTCTATGAGGCAGAGTGTTTAAATGTAAGACCACTTTGTACCGTATTCTAACAAATAAATATATTGATTGATTGACACTCCTAAATAGTGGCTAGTGGATAAAAAGTAAAATAACAGCAGAAAAATCAAGATTACAAATCGAAATCAATACAATTCGATTATCCGAAAAATAAAAAACGGTTTTCCGAACACCCATGTCCCCCTAATTAGTTGGGATAATCGACTCTCTACTGTATGACATTTTATTATTAATGCGTTTATTTAAAGCATACATTTAACAAAACTTTTCTTATATTTTGATCTGGGGATAAAAGTGTGCATAATCCACTTTTTAATAATTTGAGGGTCTTAAAAAATATAGTAATAAAGAACATGTTCTCCATTAAACCATTTATTATTATTTATATATGTTTATTTTAATGATGCCTTAAAAAAACGCTTATAATATTACTTATCCATTACTTAGCCATTTATTTTTTCGAACCTGGAAGCCTGTATTTAGGTTTACATAATATTTTGATTTAATTTTAAATGTATTTATTGTGTACTGTTAGAATATGTTATTATGTATAGTTTACTTTCTCAGGTATACGCCCACCACCCCAAAAAAGAAGCCACCGAGTACCTATTATTGATCCCAAAACTCGTGAGTACAAAAAGCTTTGTTTAACTGGAAAATATTAATGTGTAATAATAATGTACTTACAGGTATTACTTTGTTTCAGAACAAGATATCTTCTCAGATTTTTATACCAATGAGAACAGTTTTTTAAACAGCGAAGCAAGCGATAGACAAACACCGCAACCTGTGAGTACAACTCATTTTGTTTACATACTCATTTATTTTACACAGGTATGGCGTTATTGACGTGAAAACAATTTTGATGCTTTTATGTTATGATGGAGTGATGTGCACACTCTTACTATAATGATGGCCTTTCATTTTAAAAACCAAATGTTGAGGATATTGAAGTATTTTGATCGGTCATATTCGGTGGTAGATTGTACATGACAGCCCCAAAAACCTGAACCCTGATAACATTACACCCCCTGTATTGTTTTCAGTGTTCCTTTGTGTATGTTTGTGAGTTTATTTATTCTTCTTTGACTTATAACCTCCTAAATAGTTTTAGATGAATATAGAATTGTAAATCATGTTTGGGTAACATAGGTTCTTATTTAAATGGCTTGCGTCACTAGCTGTTAAAGTTGCAGTCGATTTATTTTTCTTTTGATCGGATCAAAATGATTATCATAATATAGATATAGCGGGCTTGTGTTATTTACTAGGGCATTCGTGTTTTTTAATGTTCTTATAAAATAGTTCTGGCTTTCCGGTCTTATCTCACGTTAGTTGTTTTTTAATAATTATATATCTACCAGGCATAAGCCCAGCAATAAGAAGGAAATAGATATTATTAGCTACATTTATTACAATTGAACCTATTACTTAGCCAATCATCATAAAATAAAAATATGTGCTTGCCGTACACTGAGGAGAAGAAAATCGTCAGTCAAATGTTAATTTACATTTTCTCATGTTAAGATCCGATGATACTATTGTAAACATTGTGTATTAAGAATATTTTATTCCAACAGGAGCCAACGCACAGTATCGCAGAACAATTTAACAGAATGGTCAACGAAGCCGCCAATCAACCGTCATGTGATAACTCTATTAAATCGAATTATGTTTCAAAGAACGTGGACGTGCCTGTAACATCCACTACAAGCTCTGTCCAAACTCAACCAAATGCAATAAGCTCTATTAATAATAATGTAGTAAAGTCTGAAATATTAACTGTTAACGAAAGTAAAAATTTGGGACCTGATATTGCAGTTGAATCTAGCGAAACGCCTATAGTGTCAGCAATATCAGACAGTCCTGTTATAGTGCCTAAAATGCCTATGAATATTAAGCAATTCCAAAAGAGTAGTGAGCAGACAGTTCAGTCTTTAGTCCTAGATACAAATAAGAATATACCACCTAATAAGCAATTCAAACAAAGCAAAAACGTGCCTCAAGTGGAAGAAGTAGAAAAACCGTCAGATAATATAAATGTTGCACCAGTAGCAATAGCGCCAGTTACCACATCGGCAACAGTGGCTACCTCTTCAGTGCCTATCCCCGCTCAAGCAACTGCACCAGTTGTAATACCAGCACCCGTCCCTATCATCACGCAAGCCCCTCAGCCTCAGAGGATAAGAGAGCCCAGAGAAAGGGTGAAGTCAGAGGACAAAGAAAAAGTTAAAGAAATTGAAACTAAAGAAAAAGAAACTCGCGCTGCCTCAAATAAAACTAACGGTCCGACATCACCTGTAGGTAAGTGAAATTTTAATTTTGCCATTTTTAATGAGTTTCGATAAGTAAATTACTAATAATATAATGAGGGTGAGTAATTACCTTCATTATATTATACTTATAAATTATAACGATGTTGTTTTTGAGACAACATTTGCTAATAACTTAACAACATTTGCTAGACACAAATAATAATTACCAACAATTAATAACAATATAGTTACATAGCTACTTATTTACCTTATTACTTTTCCAAACGTATATTTTTAAATAATGTTACGTGATTGAATTAAATCACACTTTGATGAAGTTTTTTTTTTCTATTTAAATGCCACGTGTAGTCATGATTTATTTCTGAACTGGGACAAAAGCTTCAACTAGCCTCTTCTAGTAAACTTCATTACCTATGATGGTTTAAAAAGACGTTAGCTCCGTAGAGACCTATCTGTCCTGCTAACTCAACTAATGCCATTGAATGTCCATTATGCATCACTTTAAAGACACCTTTTCGTCACTTGACGCCGTTCCCTTGATTGAAGTTTTCATAGAAATAAAAGAATCTATACAGAGCGTAAATATTACACAAAATTGTTTGTTTGTACGCAAATTATGATCAGTAGGTACAACAACCGTCATTATAGTAATTAGAATGTGTAACAGGTAGGTGTGGTCAAATTCTAGCACTAGACACATTACGAGACAGTAAAAGGTATAAGCATTGCATAGTTGTACCATATCCAATCGCAATATTATGGTATAACTTGATAGAATTTTCCTTTTGTGAAATTTCAGCGGCGGACAGTGTATGGCATAGACATTTCACCCCCGTGATGCAAAATTTAAAGAACGTTTTAATAATCATGTTTAGTAAAAGTGATATCTTATATACAAGTAGGTACACTACGTGTCTCTACATGCAAAATACTCGAAATCAAAACATCAAAAACAAAAATAAGAAATTTATCAAATAAGTACCTACCTAGCATAATATCACGAAAATGTAGGTCTTGTTGTTCGTTCGAATCACTCACTTCAGCGGCCTCTGACGCAAAGATCTATATTTGTAAGCGGTTGTCTTATCTAAAGCTACCTCTATTTGGTATTCAAATTACTTTTCATCAGAATACAGTCTGGTTACGGGTTATTGCATAAAGAGGCATAAGTACTTGCTATGTTCCATGAGGATTATTCACTTATTCAGTGTAGGAATGATAACGGTATGTTGGTAGAAATACCGAGTATCTATACCGATTTATTTGTCATCGATACTCAAATTACTATAAATAGGTGTCTAAATCCAGTATTTCGTTTAGTGTTCCGTAGTAAACAAGGAACCCGTAGGAAGTTTCGCCATATTCGTCCGTCAGTTCGCAGCTTAGCAGCAGAAAACCCATTTGTTAGATTGGCCCGACATGCACTTGTTTTTTTATGTTATATTTTTTGTTCCCACTTTTTCAAAGGTGAATATTAGTGTGACAAAAACTTGCCAAATAGTGCGAGAGGAGAGCGACCAAAATCGCAAGCATTTTCTAAACACAGATTTATTTATATTACGTCACATTAGCAAAGTAGGTAATGAATTAGCCTGCCGTCAGCAGGATTCCTGCACCTAGATTCCTTAGCAGTATTTACATACAGCTTTAATTTTTGAAGGGATTGTATATCTCGTAAAATTACTTTTCGGGAGGAGAAATCGAGGGAACTCTTCAAATATTAAAGGCACACCTCCAGTGATTATAGAGCTGATAGTGAACTATCATTTGAACTCCTCAACAGTTAGCGGCCCTGCATTGGGGCAAGCCATATTTTGTAAAAAGACTTAAGTAGTTGACATGAGCCTATTGTAACTAAAGTGAATTACAAACCAACCCACTAAAAAGTGAGAAATAAGACTTTTTTACAAAAAAATATCATTTTCAAAAATAATGACAAGGCAACTAAAAAGCAAAAAATAATATACCTAGAATAGCAAAAACAAATTAAACATTTTGAAGTTGGTGCCGAATAAAACATAAAAACTACTATTTCATGGCACCAACTTCAAAAAAAGGTTTTGAAACGCGAAAATTATTTGATTTAGAGTTTCATCATCATCATCAGCCGATCGCAGTCCACTGCTGGACATAGGCCTCTCCAATTGCACGCCACTTTGTTCGAAAATTAGTTTACGAGCAGTATATTAATCAATAATAAGTTTTATATTCCTTATTATAACCTCGTAACGGGGCGCGTCAGTAACGCGTTTAAGTGGCATACTTTCTAAAATCAGAAATGTATTATAACCGGTAATTAATATTATTGAAATCACTAAAGAATTAACCACTCATTATAACTCTAACAGATGCCGTCTGTAGCCGATAAAAGACCCGTGTACCGTGTACGTACCAGAAGACTGACGCACAGTGTTTTATAAACCCCTTTTTATTGTAAAATCCGATGGATCTCATAATTTACAAGCACGATTGTTTTAATCTTATTTATCTATCATTTGTAGTTTTCGAAAAAAAAATGGTCTGTAAAGTCGGTTAACGGACGATAATTTTGCGTGATAATGTCAAAAAACATTGATGAATTATCGCATTTTGCGTTGCTTAGCAACTAGCTAATAACGTTAGTCCAAGTTTTTCGCATGTCGCTGCAAATAATCTGACCGTGGCTACGTGACACTTTTTCGTAAGTGCACCCGGTCACCGAGTTATCACGTCACGTTCACAATGTTAAAAATCAACTACACTGGATCGCAAAAAAAGGGCCGGTTAGAAAATGTTCAATATCTTCAAAAGTACGCTGATCTAGCTTTATGAAATACAGAATAAACTAAAGAATATTAAATTTAATACCACATAAAATAATTTTTAAATCTTTTTATTTATTTTTGATAATTGTTTAAAAAACTGAAAATGTAAAATAATTATCGTTTTTGAATTTAGTACCAAAAAATTCAAATCAGTTGTTTCGCGTTTGTTTTAGTTTTGCAATAACAAAGTAATAAATATGATGTCTGCCTTATAAATGGTATTATTCTGAAGTTATACTGTATCCGTACTCAGGTTAAAAATATGAGAATGTTTGTCGTTGTCCATTTTTAGTGGCCATGGGCGAGAATGTCGTTTTTATCTAAGACAATGCCCGCCCGCATACAGGAGCAGATAGTGTTTGCCTATTTTCTAGAAGTCATCAAGATTATTACACACATGGAGTGGACAGCACGCAGTCCAAATTAAACCCGGTTAAACATGCATGGGACGAACTGGGTGAACGACGTGTACGTCATCGGAATCCGTCGCCAAACACGCTACGTAAAATGAAAGAAGCTCTAATAGAGGAATGGCAGAACATTCCGCAGCATCGCCTCAAAAACCTAGTAGAAAGTATGATAAATCGCATAGCTGCAGTATTGCGAGCTCGCGGAGTCTGTCCCTAACCTGGAACCTATCTACATTTACCTTTTTTTTTTATTTATTATAAAAAAAGCTTAAATATATTTTTTTATTTAAGCACATTAAAATATTCTTTAATTTATTTTTTATTTTATGAAGCTGGTACTTTTGAAGATATTGAAGATTTCCTATCTGACCCTTTTTCTTTTGCGGTACAGAGTATTTTTTGTTTTAAATGTCAGAAATATAACTTTTCCCAATACGGTGAAATTTTCGAGAAAAAAATAAAAATGTTCGTGCGAGGTTGATCCCTAATTTGATTGGACTATATTGGTAAAATGAAACATTCTGGACTAAAATAGTAAAGAACGCGTAAGCTATCGAGGCTGATTTAAACGGTTATTACACTACTCTAAATCAGGGTCCTAAATCGAGGTTGCCTTGAAAATTTGTTAGAGAATTAGTGCCCTAACTCTTATTACACCTCTCTTTTTAAGGGTTTAGGGTCCCTGATTTAGTGTAGTGTACTAAGCGCATTAGATAAAATTAGTTATAGTTTCTTGAAGATAGAAGAAGGTTGTAGAGGCTGCTTTTATCGTGACCCGATCCACAGACAAAAGCCTGTTTGTTTTGTAACCGTTATATAATCTATCTGTTCTTTTTTTCCGGCTAATCTCCGTTACGGCTGGACGGGCAGATAGCTGATGTTATAAGGGCTCAATGGGTTGATGTTAATGTAACTGTCGGTCTCATTAACTTATCGACCGTTAACTGTTTGTTAAAATAGCTAACTGACATTTGTCCCGGCGAGTTTTCTATCTTTGACGGTTATCGAAGCTTCGCTCCTAGAGTTGGCTACTTGAACAGAGAGCTAATGGTTGTTGAGACCGATCGTTAGTCAACTTTTAAAATATATATTTAAACCCACGCTAACAAAGCCACGGTTAGGAGCTAGTATAAATAATTTTAAAAGATCCTAAAAGAAACGCGTCTGGATAAGATAAAAGCCGTACCTAAGTTTGTTCCGTTTAGATGAAATAAGATCTAATCAGCAAATAAAATATTGTGTAATATCTGTTACTGGTCGGTAATAATTCACCAATTCTGGTAAATAAACCTAATGTAAATGTGTTTCTTTCATGGTACACTAAAATTATTTAAAATGTAATACAAAAATGTCTGCCTCGCATTTTATTACGAATTCATTCACGTTCAAAGGTCACATCAAAAAAGAACGTAACGTTACGCTAGAGGTGGTGCACGCTTGAATCGAACATTTGCACTAGTGTCATCGACTCGACGACTCAAATCGACTAGTTATTATGATTGATTTATGAGGTGGCAATTAAAATATTTTTTAACTTTTAATATTTTTGCATTCAACAAATTTTGTGATTAATTTTATTTGTTATTCATACATTTGTAGGTTACTTTACATTAATAAATAACCCCCAATAAATATTTTATTCTACTCTATTGACCGAATATGTTCTTCCGAAGACTTCCTGGACCAGCCAGGCGGAGATTAAACGTTGGCTGGTCCGGCGAATATGCGTAGCCAAAGATGTTACAAGGGCTCAGCAAGCGGCACGTTAAAATCTAGACAATTTACCAAATTTTTGTCACTCGCGTTAATTAAGTCATCCTTTACTACTTTTAGGACTTTTTTAAATAGTGTGTCATTGCATTAAATTAAAGGTTATCTACGTGTGCATTCGTTTTTTTAAAGATCTTAAAATATAATTGCGCGTAGCAGTAAAAATGACATTTTAGGCGATACGATTTTTTAAAAACAGATTATAATTAAATGTTGTATTTTATAAACAACGATTGTAATAAGATATAAAGGAAGGCTTTCTCAAATTTTAATCAAAATATATTTAAAAATAAACTTGTAATAATGCTGCGTGGTCATTTTGTATAATATTACAATCACGTGTTCTAAAAATCAATCGATTCTGTACTTGCGCACAACACTAGCGGGCCGGGCCTCTTGTCCGCATGGAACGATCCAAGATGGCGGCTTTTACCTTTCAGTCACTTTGAGCATGGCTGCGTTTTAAAATATTTGTACATTTTTTTATCATTTTAACATCTGAATTCAGTAATTTAGCATCTTTAGTGTAAAATATTTATTTAAGTTTTAAAAATAAGTAAAGTGTTTAATGTGGAAATAAGTGTTACAAGTTATACAGTATTCTAGATCCTTGAGTGACCTTTTGAATAGACTTTCTTTTACCATATTGTTACATCGTATCTTATTTTAGGTGTGTGAAGATTTAATATAAAGTTTTACGGATTCGTTAACTGTGATATAATTTATGTATCAGTGCCACATAAAGTCTGATATTCAGGTACTGTGCAAGAACTCCCACGTGGAAATATCTCACGTCTCTATTTATAGATTTACGAACTTGGTTCATAAAAAGTGTTAGGCTAGTTAAAAAATCAATTGTAAGACATTTTATATAATTGTAGTTGTCTTTTCATGATTTGCTTGCCACATGGTATAAAAATAGTACCTTGAATTTTAATGAAACCGACATTTTATAGTGTCCGGTTAGATTGTACTGTCACTCCATATTTTAGCGACCTGCGTTTGATACATCTATCTATATATCTTAGTTCGTTTTTCAATAATGGCCTTGATAATAATGAGTTGTGCACAACAATTTTTGGTATGGATCATATGTTGGGAAAAATGTTGTGCTGCGCCTGACTTTTAGGATTTCGTTGTACATTCGCGTATGGTACGAAGTCTAGGTTATATGAACATGGTGTTTAATTTAATAAAGATGACTGTTTTTTACCAATCTGTTCTATATTAGTGCAGTACTATACATATTTCTTAAATATTTATTGTTTTTTACAGCGATTAGTTCAGTTGATAGCTTACCAGAAGCTATCAATGCTTCAACTAGTCAAAATAATCAAATAATAGGTGTGGAGCCAGCAAAGAAACCCATAACATTAAAGCAAGCCTCCCCTGCTCCAGAAAGTAAACCTCTTGCTGCTCTGGAACCAAATGTTGAGATTGCTGTCAAGAGTGAAATCATTGAAAGTCCTCCTACTGCCACACAACTGTTATCTGCTAGTATTGAAAAGGTTGCCAAAGAGCAACATCCTGTGAATCAAAAACCAGCAGAAATAAAAGAAGCGTCAAGTGCAACTGAAGCTCAGGCTAAACTAACACAAAGTATATCCAGTGTGTTGCGCACTATTCAACCTGACTCTAAAATGAAAGATATTAATCTTAATAATAAGACTACAGGTTAGTTGAAATTCTTAATTATTAATATAATTTTACTTGTCATCTTCAATCATATTATCACCATGTAATCATCATTCATGTCAAGATGTTCAATGCTCTGATCTGTATTTATTATAAATTTATGCTTACATTAGATGTGTGCAATGTAAAAACATTTTATTGAACATAATAGGCATATTATTTCTTGATCTATGTTTTGTCAGATCAGTATTTTGCTATCTGTACATTACACTTCTAAGTTCACATGTGGCAGAATTTAATACCATGTGGACTTAATTGTAATGACATGTTATTTTTATAAAATGCATTATTAGCATAACAGTTCTCGTGGCATGTGCGTCAGCATAGTTATATGCTATGCTGATGTGTACATGAAGAGCACTGTGCCTATGTATGTCTTGTATGTTACATCGATGTTAATTTCTAAATGAACATTAACAAATTAACAGCAAAAAAATATAATGAGATAGCAAACTGAACAATGATGCATAAATATTTACAAATGTCCTTCATAAATGATAGTTCTATATTTTTTGAAATATTTCCATGATTAACCTTAGTATAATGTATCAGACTACCTGGATTAAGTAGTATTACATTATAAAGCGGAAGACATTGCTTTTTTGTACCCAATGATCTTAAAACTACCTTTATGATCTGAAATATATTATTAAGAAGGGTAGGTATACAGTTTTTTTTACTTGATAGCTCCCTCATCTCAAGGGGTTTAAATATATCTATTCAGGCAGATTGTAGTCTATAGAACATAGTCTTACAATAAATCTGCCAAAATTACATAATTAATAATATATAATTATACTTACATAAATATTTTACAAATTCATTATCAATTATTTAAAAAGGTAATTGAATATGAATAAATTTGACACAGATGAATTTACAGGGCACTTTTGTAACACCTTATATTATAGGACTGACTGACTAAAGACTATGTTTGGAATACTGAGTAGTTTAAAATAGTCTTCAATATAAAATTGTCATTTATCCCAAATAATCAAGTTATACATCTAAGACCTATGTCTATGACATGAGCATGTGAGTGTTCAGATAAAGATGTTAAATCTCCTCCGGTCCATTACATCTAATTCCTTGAACATCTACTTGGGTCTTATTTCCTTGAATGTTTCTTTCCCCAAAGTCTTTTCCTGGAACATCTACTCCTAGGATGACCTACATAGAATTGTTCTATTTTTAAAATATATACATTTTTCAAAAATTAAAAAAGTTAATAGTCAAATAAAATATTAAAAAAGTTAATAGCCAAAATGTTTTTTGGTTGTTTAGTTGAGTTTATTTTATTTACGCAATATAAAGTATATACTACACATCTCAGCATTCAGGAAAAGAGACATTCAGTGAAGTAAACATTTGGGGAAATAAACATTGGGGGATATTGACAGACAGACTGAGTTGCCATTCAGGGAATAAAACCTAACAGACCTGAGGAGTTAAATCATTTAACAGTATCACAACATAAAATATGACTTGACCTTTCACTTTTAATATCTGTAAAGATATAATACTGCTAATCATTATTTATTACACAACATTAAATGGTTATATTTCTTTTAACCATTTCTAAAATAATATTATTATTACTTGATAAATACTTAGTAATATTTCATCCCCTATTACTAATATTATAAAGGCATCTGTTACTTTTTCACGGTTTAACCGCTAAACCAAGTTAGTTGAAATTTGGTATGGAAATAGTTGGAGTCCAAGGGAAAGACTTAAGGAGTTTTTATCGTTTTTCTTTGAAATATATTTTGTTAAATTTAAATACAATAAAATAGTACAGGTGACAAAATAATATTGTTATTAGTCACGCCTCAACAAAATATGTCAGAAGGGTAGATAATTGTCTGGAATAGCATATACCTAGGGGTTTTATCCTGGAAAAATGTTCCCATGAGATAAATTTGTTCTTCAACATTTTCATGCGAACGAAGTCACATGCAACATAATATACTATTCTAAATTGGCAAAAAATTAAAAACTTTTTTTTGGGTTCATCAAATGTCAAATAGACTTAGTAACTGTTGCGTTAAAATATAATTCTGACACCTAATTATTATTATTATTATTTGAGCTTTATTTCTCGCGCCATAATAACATTTTTATATGTTCTCTAAGTATGTATGCTTAGGGTAAAAGCTTACTGCTTATCTTTCTGTTTCTGTTTGTGTTCATCTAATTTTTTCCTACAATCTCTATGATGTTGGTGCAACAATTTCTTTGTCTTACGTTATTTTTTACTGGTGGTCTCAGCTACTTCATTTTTGAGAGTTCACCTCTTAGCGGTGTATCTCCGAGAGGCTTCTTTTCATAGCAAGCTGGCATGACATGATTTTTTTAACCCTTAGTTTTAACCGTAAGTGAGATGGACGTACAAATCTATAACTATCTTTTAGTAGCTTAGTAACTGCAATATGGTTTTATTTTAGGATTTTTTTATTAGATCAATATATTTCCATGTTGTGTATTTTTTGGTTACTACATTTATCATGTTTTTCGTAGTTTAGACGTTACAGTAAATATGATTGATTCGAGATTATGCATATTATCTAGTCATTATAAATAATGACAAGTCGCGTAGTAAATATGACAAAATATATTTTCACTAGATAACTATACTAATATTATAAAGCTCAAGAGTTTGTTTTCAAACAACCTCTTTTAGATTATTGCGTTCACGCAATAATCTCGAACTACTGGTTCGAATTGAAAAATTATTTTACTGTGAGATAGCCCATTTGTAGAAGAAAACTATAATAATATAACGAAATATGTCAAAAGAAAATAAAGAAATATAACCAATAGGAGCAAAGCATCAATGAAAAATGTTGCAAAAACGGGGAAAATTGACATAGACGAAGTTGTGTCGCCCTTGCGTAACAAAGCGCTGGCACCTATGCTCGCCTCCGCAGCATCAACCTGCTAGTCCACCTCCACCAGCCTCGGCCGCTACGGCTCGCATGGTACTAGCACTTTATTACAGCGGACGGAGCCTGCACTCTCTCCGCGCCTCCGGTTCTAAATAACACCCTCCACCAAAAAACAGGTACCACGTAAAGTCGGGGTGGGCTAAGTCTATTTTGTCGTAGTTTTCAACTTGATTTTCTACATACCTACTACTCGCTTCGAATGAAATATACCCATTTTATTACTTTACCTAAGACTTGCTAAATATCATACATAATTACTAGTCAAAATGATTAATTCGGACTTTATAATCACAATTCCTAAAATGCGTTTTTATTATGCATAGATCCTAGTGACTATATATAATCACAAAATTAATCAAATTTACTGTAAAATATATTTGAATTATCCACATATTAAATATTATTAATATAAATAAAACTTTTTAGATGCATACATATCAAATAGATAAAGAACTTTTTTGGAAGAGTATAAGGTGCATTTCAGAACATTAAATGACTTTACCTAAGTTAACTTTCATGAATTATGTTAGTTATTAGATAACTTGGTGAATTTCATTGGTTGAAGTGAAAACCATTTGGGATTACTAAACCAAAATCAACAAATTGATGTACCATTTAATAATAGTTTCATCACATATTAAATTGATATAATAAATATAATACACCGAAATTATTTCGTCACCTTGACAGTGGGGAGGTGCCGCATTTTGTTTCGACCGATTTATCTATCTACTACGAATTTGATTATTTTTTGTCACTTTTCAATGCAATCTGTGAATAGTACCTTAGTATTTTATTGAAAAGGAATAGGAAATGTGTGTGATTGTAGGTAAATATTGAGTTTAATAATTTTGTACTAGATCCTGATACTGCCAATGGAAACTCAACTGAGGTGACTAAAACTGAGACTGTTAAGGAAGATATCAACAAAAATGAAAAAGTTTTAAAGAGTTCTAAGAATAAGAAATCTGCAAATAAAATGCCCAACAATGATCTAATTGTGGAGAAAATTGACTCATGTGAAAATGGTAAAAATGAGACTGATAAAGTAGTTAATCTAGAAAAAGATAAAACTCAGCCTACAGAAGAAATGGCTTCACCTAATATGACTAAACCTGAAGAAGAAAAAGAAAAAATCCAACCTGCAGTGGAAATGACTTCACCTGCACCTGCAGTAGAAGAAGAAAAACCTGCAAAGGAAACACCAGCTATATTTGTGCCTAAATACAAATATGGTGAAGGTATGCTAATATTTTGAAAGTGAAGTAATTATTTACTACAAATTAATTAGTTTTTGCTATTTATTATATGGTTTATCTCATTATTGTTGACCTGTAGAACTGATGGCATGAGTAAATTATTGTTTGTGGGATTAAGTGGTGTGGTGAATATTATTGATGGAGTGACTGGGTGTGCATTTATTATTATTTACTAATAGGCTGGCAGTTCAAACAACTGATATAAACCTAAATACTGTTATATTCTCCTAAAATATATGCATGAAAGCAATTGATTAGGTATTCATTCATAAATTATTGATGTTCATTTGAATAATTATTTTTTGTTTAGTTCCCTCATTACTGGGGTGGTTTAAAAAAACCAAAAGGAACAAAAATAATCAAAAAACATGAATAATTTTGTATTGGGCTTTGGATTCAAAACTTCACTGAGTCAACTAGTTTACATATATTATTGTTTCAGATCAATGGTCGCCGGTCAATACTGCGGGCAAGAAATGCTATGATATTGATTTGCTAAAGCAAATTAGAGATGATCCTCTTTCTAAAAATAAGCCCAATGTTCCATTGTTAGAGCAATGCAATGTCATTAGGGTAAGTGCATTGGTATAATTATATTATGCTTTGAGCACATACTTAGTTAAATTGTGCACAAAATTGAAGATCTGCCTTTTATTATTTCAGACTACGCCAATGCAAGAACCAGCAACATTCACGCCTAATTTAAGGCCTATGAATGATTCACTGTTTCCACCATTTGCCAAAGGCGCTGGTATGGGTTCAAGAAATAACATCCCAAGAGAAGCTAAGAAAGACTCTAGGAATATGCCATCAAGTAATATTTGCTTTTGTTTTGTTTGATTTTATGAATAGCTAAAAGCAATATCTATTGTTACTATAACAATGGTCAATTTTTGCAGATAAAGGCAGTGTCAAGCTGATTCCTAGCTCTAGTAATAGCCCACATAAACCAGTTATCCATGTGTCATTGTCTTTGAGAGAGGAAGTAAAATTAAATGAAGTTGATTCAGCATGGAAGCCAACAAGATACCGTAGGGATACTGTGAATGAAGAAGAACACAGGACACAGGTACAAGTTACTAAATATGTACTTATAATTTTGCTGTTTTATTTTGTATCAGAAATTAAAAATATTTTTTTTTTCAGGAGCTGTATAAGAAATTCAGGGGTATTTTGAATAAGTTGACTCCACAGAAGTTTGATACTTTGTTGGATAGAGTTAAAACATTGGAGATCAACAACCAGAAACGTCTTGAAGGTGTCATTGACCTGGTGTTTGAAAAGGCTATTGATGAGCCTAACTTTTCTGAAGCTTATGCTGCTATGTGCAACAAATTGTCTGTCCTCAAGGTACAATCATTTGCTAATTACGAATATTATTTCCAGGTTTTTTTAAAATTTAGACTAACCATATTTTCTGTACTAACTTATTGTTCTTTCTTCAGGTTCCTGCTGATAACCCAACAACACCTGATCAATGTGTGAACTTTAGAGCACTCATTATCAACAAATGTCAAAATCAATTTGAGACCCATAAAACAGATGAACAAGTACTAAAATTAGAAAAGGACTTAGCTGAGTGCACTGATCCTGTAAGCTTCTGTTATTTATAAGTTATGTTCAGTTATTATTCATACGATATCTAACAAATTAACCTATTTTTTTTTTCAAGATGAGAAAGAAAGAGTTATCTCTGATGATTGTTGAAGAAAATCGAAGAGCAAGGATGAGATCTGTTGGAAATGTTAGATTTATTGGTAAGTTTACTGCTTTAATCAAATAAATTTATAATACCTAATTTATTGTTCATATCAACATTATTATTTAAATAATTTTAATAATATACTATGATTTAACTTTCTAATATTAATAAAAACGTAAAAATATTATATTTTTACTGCAACTATTTTCTTACAGTAACGAAAATTATGTGTTTCTATGATTTTGCTTATAATGCTAATATTATTTTGTAGTATAATGATTATTCTTAAACTGTGAGGCAAAAGCATAAGCAAATTGACATTCGCGAAATATAAAATGTTTGTTTCCTCATTGTAGCGAATATTTGTACCATTGTATAGTATCTTCTTGCGCTAATTGTTAATTTTAATATCTGCACAATCATTCTCTTGCTATATTTACTCTATTGGCTGTTGTATTAAATAAGTTCATGTATGTAAAGACTTTTAAATTGCTAACAGATTATAAGACTTGTTTAAGTAAATCAATTATATACAGATTAAGGTCATTCCATATTAATATAGTTTATACTATTTAATTTTATTATTTATGTTACACTAACTGCCAAAATAAAAAATACATAGCGAATGTGATTATTTTCTCAGTATTGTAAGTATATCTTATGCGAATGTTAATGTCTGTGTATAGTACTAAAACTTATATCCAAGCTGTAAAAGCTTTCAATATTTCAATAGAAAACATCTAAAACTTTTATATATTATGTAGTTGACATTGATTGCTATTAAAAAATTGTTGTTATACGTTTTTTTTTTTTGTTTCAGGTGAGCTGTATAAGTTGAGAATGCTAACATCCAAAATCATGGATTATTGTATGAAACAACTGATTGAGAGGTTAGAAGAAGAAAAACTTGAATGCTTGTGCAAATTGCTCACTACTATTGGTGAGCAAGTAGAAGCTGAGAACACTGGTCCATTAGACAACATTTTCAAGAAAATGCAAGATATAGTGGAACGCAAATCGAATAAAATTAGCAGCCGTGTGAGGTATAGTAATTCTAAATATTTATTACAATATTTAGGATAGTTAAGGATATAATATAATATTATATATTATTTTTGTCAGGTTCATGCTTCAGGATGTGATTGAGCTAAGGAATCGAAAATGGGTTGCTAAGACTGTTATTGATTCACAACCAAAGATGATGGATCAAATTCAGAAAGAAGCTGAACAGCAGCAACGTCACATTGAGGTAAGGGGAATGCCCAAAAAAATCTAAAAATATGTTATGTACATTTTGGATGCGGCGAACAGTTTATATTCATTGTCCATGAATTTGTGATTTTACATTTATTTGTTAAAAATTTTAACATTTTTTTTTTCTAGCTAATGAATGCGAATCCAGGAGGAGGTTTCCGCGGTGGCCGTGAAGAGGGCGGCCGTGGTAAACGCGGCGGTGACAATCGTAGACAAAACCAGAACAACCCATTTTCTGATAATACCTGGAAAACACCCAGGGCTCCAGTAGATACATTAAAACTTAAAGCTGTGACGCAAAAGGTAAGTATTAATAATTGTTACAACTGCATTTACTTTCTGAATCCCACCATTACACAGAGAGTTTGTAAAACAGCATTTAATACCATGATTTTGTAATCCTATTAATTACCTTGTACATACATAATAAAAAATAAAAAGCATTTGAAAAAGGGCGACTCACCGACCGCGGTTACACAAAGGATTTTGGGCCACGGTAATGTGCGACAAACATTGCTAGTAGTTAAAAAAACTTATTTGCCAATTTACTTTATTAAGTAATTAATTCATGTAGTGAAATATAAGGGTTCCGTTTTTTTCTCTTTTGACGTACGGATTCCTTAAACGCAGTCAGGTTATTCAATCGTAAAGAAGCAACTTGAATACTGTGTACTTTATGTTCGATCTACTTTAGGGGTATCTGTTTAGTATGCCCCAAGAGCTAACGCATCATCGATTGAGTGTGTAAGGTTGAACACTTCATTACTCACTTTTCTGCTCTGGCATTACGAAACTGACGATACGCGACATATTATCATCTGTTAGATGTGCTAGAACCCTTAGGCTGCCTGTCAATGTAAGCTAAGCTGAGAAACAGACATATTAACCAAAAAAATCTAAAAAATGAAATATAAAATCTCCACACCGCTCCAGTGATGCAATCCTATTGGTTTCTCCGCTCCGCAGTCTCGCTCTGCTTTAATGGACAGCACAACCTTGTGCATTTAGCATAAATTAATTAAACGACGCACTTATATGTTGTGTGAATGTTCAAAATTAGTGAATCTTAAGGGGCTTCTAAACAAACAATATTTTTCTGCCTTAAGTGGCTGCAATACAGTGGCCGGCAACATTGCAAGCAATACCGTTCAGATTTAGCTAGATTGCAGTAATGCATTCCGGTCATATCGCTAAAATGTTTGGTATGGAGCCTTTCGGTAAATCTTAGTTGCACCGATTTACAATATGTGTTAATGTTAACGAACACCTGTGATTACTTCAGCCTGTAAGTGTTGTTTTGAATCGCATGTTCGCCAGCGCTGCCCGAAGTGCAGCCTCTTCGCTCCCTTTCGCCGCGTAACAAACTTCTCCTCGCCTCCGGTTCTAAAAAACAGTTTCGGGGTGTCATAAACGATTATTATTTTAAACACTCACCATGTCGTAGTAGTGTATGTTAACTAACAGTCACCTGTAAATCACAAAAATAATAAATTTCAGACATTCACTAAAAATCTCGATAATTCTTAACGTAAGATACGTAACACGCTGGTTATTCACGGTAACATACACGTGGCTGGTATACACGTTGTACACATTGCCACTCTTGGCACTCATACTTTAGCTTTTCGTGCTGACTATCTTTTAAACTATTGAACATTCTTTCATATTGAAATTTCTGCATGTAGAGGTTAGTGACAAACAACTGCACATCACATTGGTTTGAAAGTAAATTATGTATGTAATCGATACAAGACACAAAAACATGGAGTTAAATATTTTTCTTTTTGGATTTCCATTTTGTGAATTTAGAAAAGATGAAAAAAACTAATAAACAAATTTTTGTTTCAGAATCTAACTAATATCAAACTAGCCCCTCATAACTCGGCATGGAACCATGGTTCAGGTACTAAGAACACAGCTCAAGCAAGTAGTAATTCAATGATCAGTCTCTCCAAAAATATGTATAGTGTTCTTGAGAATGTTCCAGCTGATCCCACGTCACTTAGAGGTAAAAATCTTGTACAATCATCATATAATATTCATAGTTCATGTTATATTTCATTATTCTTATGCCATATACTCGTATTCTTTTAGGTAATAGGGATATGGCACCTAGCTATCACTCCAAGGGAGCATCTATAGAAAGATCTACATTTAACTCTAGACCTGACTTCTGTAAGTACTGTGCATTAAAAACCCTAAAGCTAAGTTTAGATTATGACAGAAATGCGACGTAAATATTTAACATTAATTTCTGTACTGTCCATACTTTTACTAAATTGTGTGTGAGCTTCATTTCTTCATTGCAAAATGCTAGTCAGTGGTGCTCATTTCAGTTTAATTTTACACACACTTGTCACAATTATTTTACTGTTGCAAACACATGCATGTACTCAGAAACACTTTGTGTATATTGTACCGTTTATAATAGCTTAGCCTATGTTTTAATAAAATCCTCACGCAAAATATAATTTGTAGCAAGCGGTGGCAGCAGTCGTTCTGGGTCTGTAGGTGTGGCACGTTCTAATTCGGGAACAAGAAGTACTAGTGCTGCGCCTCCTACGCCTCCAGTCGCAAATGAGACCCCAGCGTCTACGCCTGTTCCCGCCCCTGTTCCTCAGGAACCTTTGCCTGAGGCAAAGAAGAAGAAGATCAAATCTATGATAGACCTCAGTCTTATCAATCCTGATGATGAAGAAATGGTTGCTGAAGTGAAGCTGTTGTACCCAACTCAGTACCATGCTGATGTAGTTACTGAAATTTTGGAGGTTGCTATTGAAAAGTAAGACAAATACTAACATTCATGGTAATGGTCCAAGCTTAAATCATTAATATTATTAATAACATTTTTATTTGTCCTTAGGGGTGCAAAGGAGTTTGGAATGATTACCAAATCACTACTACACTTAGTGTCAACTAATACAATCTCTGTTGAAAACTTTGTAGCAGGCATGAAACCTACATTGGAATGTGCGCCTGATCTTTACATTGATATTCCCATGTTATATGATAATTTAGGAAAGCTTATATCACCTCACATAGAGAAGAAGGTAATTAACTATCACATAGTAACTAAATCGATTTTACCAATATAAAATGTTTTGCAATTATTTATTTAAACTATTATTTTCAGCATATCACATTACTACAGTTACATAGGCTTTGTGATACAATTATCTCTGCTAATCAAGGACATACGTTCCTAAAAGCTGTAATTAAAGAATTAAAAGAAATTATGGGACCTTCTTTTGTGAAAAGCAAATGGCATGAGTCCGGACTTCAGTTTAGCCAATGGATGGATGAAAAACAGGTACATATTACTTCCATTTGTGTTAAAACATAAGTATTATCTATTTTAGACAATGCCTTAATTGAGCTATATAAAAGCTTGACATCTGTGCTGAAAAATGTGTTATTATCATGTTAAACATGAGTTACAAAAGGTATTAATATTTTACACTGAGTGATTTGTAATATACTAATAACCTCCTGCTGGCGGCTTCTTTACATTACACACAATAACTTTATAACACAAAAATACAATTGCCCTTAAACCTTCCACCTGTATATGGCGTTTAGACCTACAGACTATTTTACTGGAGTAAAATAGTTGTTTATTGTGAGGTTTAAGTGCTAAACCTGACAAAAAGTAACTGTTTCACTCTGGTGTCTCACAGCCTTGTGGTAGTGTGACACAGAAAAAGGTTGTAGGATTGTAGGAGTTAATAGAGTATTTTTTTTTTCAAAACTTATGTTACAAACTTATTTGGTGTAATGTAAAGAATCCATGAAAGGGAGGATATCAGTATATTACAAATCACCCTGTATAATTAGTATTCAAAATTTAGCGAAGAATATATTTTTGTGTAAAATATAATAATATTCGTTAGGGCAGACTTGTTTGCTCTTCTGAACAAGCAAACATTTCTGTTTGGTTTATTTCCTACTAGCTGTCCCACGCAACTTCGTCTGCGTAAATTTTCCCCTTTTTTTATAATCCTATGTTACTTCTAATACCTCCAAGAATATGTGTACAAAGTTTCATGATGATCGGTTAAGTAGTTTTCGCGTGAAAGCGTAACAAACAAACTTACATTCACATTTATATATTACTAGCTGTGCCCCGCGGTTTATTAGCCTATGTGTTAATCCAGGGTGTCAGCTAACTCCATACCAAATTTCATTAAAATCGCTCTAGCCAGCCAGACTCACATACTCACAAACTTTCGCCTTTATAATATTAGTGTGATATTTCCTATGTTTATGATTTACTTCTAAAATAGATAGATATGTTTGAAAAGTATAGTATAATAGTTACTAAGGGGTGTATTGTTGATTTATTAGGTGGCGAAATGGATAGAGGATAATAAGTTTGAATTCTTGGAAGGAGATTCTAAGGCTTGTGAAGAAACGAAAAATGCATTGACGCCTGCTCAAGCTCGAAGCAAGTTGATTCAACTTATGAATGCTGATGAGAGCTGTGATTGTATTAAGGGATGGGTAAAGGTAACATAACTTGAAACCATATTATAACACTAACTGGAATTCGATCACTTGCCTTGCCTGTCTGCATTTCATTAAAGAGCATGTATCGAAATACTACTAGTAAAATTTAGACTATAAATGACCACTTGTCATTACAAGTGGTCATTTATAGTCTAAATTATTCCTCTGCCTACCTTTGACTTAAAACACGAAAGATAGAATAAAAAATGAAGAAAACATTTTGAAACAATGGAGAAATGTGTATGTTAAACTGATAATTGTATTTTTAATGTTTGTATTATTCAGGATAAATTTGGAAAATCTGCGAATGAGGATTGGTTTATGCGATCACTGATCCAAGCTATATGTGAACAAGCACTGTTTGGTCCTGAAGGACGCGATATGCCAAACTTTAATCAAGACCGCATGAATAAGTATGCAAGTCTTATAAACGACTTTGGTGAGACGAAACAGTCTAGGGAAGCAAGCTGTTTATTTGGTATACAGCAACTAATACATAGGCTAGAACACCCACAAGGTAAGTGTATCTACAAAAAAATATTATGGTACTGAAGTCATTGGAAAAATTAAGTTCTTATATTTGTTACAGGCTTAACATTAGACATATTCCAATATCTGCATGAACAATATATAATTTCTTTGGATGGTTTCCTTGCATGGGAGGTTTCTGATAAGGAACCAGAAGGAAAAGGTAATTATGAAGTGGTATGTTCATATTGTAAATTGATTGTATAAATAGAGTAGCAGTGATTTGATTGGGAACTATGTTTGTAGGTGTGATGATGAAGGCGTTGACCTCGTTCTTCACGAACATTAAGGAGGCCGACAACGAGGATTCGTGCAGTGAGGACTGACGAGGGCCCATCGCCGCGGTCGCGTCGCCTTCGCCGCTCGCGTCGGGGATCGTGCCCGGGCCATCAACACCGCCCGAGACACCTTCATTCAATGTCTTATATATTTTTATATATTAGAATCATCCTAAATGGAACTCATAGATTATATTATTATTATTATATGATAATGCTTAACCTAACAGAAGCTAGAAAAAAGTTGTATAATATTTTTTAATGCGATAGTTATTTATCAAGGTTTTAAATTAAATTTTCTTCAAAATTTTCATGCGTAAATTGGTATCATACCTAAAAATGATTTTGGAAATGCATCAAATTCATTTCGTATCGGTGTCATTTCCAAGTTACAGTATAATCCTTATTTTACGGTTAAAATAGGTTTATTGATTATGAAATCACAGAATTAAGATGTCTGGTTTTTAATGATTTTTGTTCATCTTCTAGTAATATGATTATTGAAAAAGTTAGTATGTAAAAGCAGTTGCTATATTCTCTGTTTTCAAGATTGTTTATTTTAATATGTACGTATTTATTTATTGTTTTTACTGTGTTTATTATTAATTCTAGAGATATACATTATTTCAAATTAGATTTTTAATTGAAGACAAACCACTTTGTATTTATGCAATGATTATTATTTTTTTATACGAGTTACATTAAGGCGAGTTTTTGTCTACGTCACTAATCTTAACAAAGAAGTGATTCTAGGTACTGACTGGCCTTTGATATGAAGTATTAGTCAATCTTGTCAACAGAGAATTTAGTACGAGTGATCCATAGGCACAGATAACATCCATAGATTCGTAGAGAATTTTGTTCGTCACTCTTGAGCTTTTGATATACGGAAATAAAATTGTAACCATCTGTAATTCTTTTAACCTTTTTGGCGCCATTATTTTTTATGTTGTATTGGACCTTTTACAGAATGATAAACTTACATACTTCAATTAAAAATACCTACCTTGTTATATTACTATTATATACTATTGACTATTTACATTGGCGTTCAGAAAGGTTAAACCCATATTTTAAACACGAGACTGTTTTAATGCAATTACACTTTATCATGCCGAGAAATATGATTGTAATAAACATCTACCATTAGGGCCAGATTTTACAGATATATTAACATGTATTCCTAAAATATTTTATTGGCATGTTACAATCATTTGAACTGATGATTTAATACAAATGAAAGTCATTAATTAATGACACATATATTTATGTATATACATAAATTATTTTATTGGCATATTACAATCATTTTAACTGAAGATTTAGTCCAATTGGACGTCATAAAAAAATATTAGATTTTAAAAGTTTAATTACATGATTTTTCTTCACCATCATCATTCTTATTTAGTTTCCTTTTTTATATCAATAAGTTTTAATATTTCTTTCGTTATAATTTATCAAAAGCTCCAAGTTATACTATATTTCTTTTACAATGTGACTTTTGATTTAATAGATATTTTTTATTTAGTTTTAATTTAATTAGCAGTGACTCAGTTAGCAGTGATATTTGTCTCAAATCCTTGGTGAATTCTGTTTGGACGGGCATGAGGCGTGCAATCCGCAGCAATAGCAATGCCGGACTCCAGGCGATCCGCTTGGCTGACCCCACCCTTCATACGCCGCCCTTTGCATATTACGTTTCATTTAAACTTTACTGTCTCCGCTACTGAGTTTCTATTACTTATAGCTACTCTTGTCAGTTACTATGTATGTTATGTAAATAAACTTTTTAAAAAAGCGAATCTTTACTGAGTATTTCTATTTAATGAACACCAATCATTGTAATCTGCCCGATGATAAACGTAGAGAATTGAAAGCCGGCGTTATAATAAATATACAAGAATATAACTTATATTACTATATTACATTCAATTGTAAATTCAACATGAAGTTTAGTTACAACACGTTATTTATTATTAAATTTTATATATATATATATATTTAAAAAATAAATCTCTATTTGAGATTTTTTGTACATAATCGTTGTTTTAATTTTTAGATAACATAGGTACAAGGACGTATTCCATTAGCTATAGAATTTAGTTTTTACAATAAAGCAATATTCCAAACCGTAAGTGCAAGCAAGCTAACTTTTCAGCAATACATTAATAAGATTGAATTACTTATAGGTAGATATTATTATACATAAAAGAAATAGTTGATAGGTTATAAGCTATTTGCTAATTATAATTAGATTTGTTGCAAACATCTAAACAAAACACCAATATATATCTCATTCACAGGGACATTTATCGCCTACACAATATAAACGAATATTTTCATAATGTTTCGTATTAGTTGTAAATCGTATAGTATTTTATAATAATATACACGTTATTATACAAATATTAATTTGTTAACATTGCAGCTCTTATAGCAGAGTAGATTATATTAGAAGTTTTATCCAAAACATTGGTTCATTAAGGACTAGAATTACTCTACATTATCTACCAATGTTGTTAAATAAGTCTGGTATGTCCTTTTTCTTTTCTTTACAATTATTTGAAAAATAAAACAACGATATTATGTCTATACATTGATTTGAAATGTTTAATTGTAAAAAGAAATATACAATATAACCAAACTAAATTCAGTTCGATGTAAAAAAAGAACTGCGTTTTATTGTCACGGCTTAGCTATCTATCTACTATAGTATTAGCTATACCTAGTAATTTTGTTAAGAAAATGATTGATTATCTGAAGATTCCCATGGAAATGTAAAGTTGTACAAGATTTGATAAGCCCCATCACAATATCAAATGGTTATAGGTTTTGTAGTAAAACTATTGTTGCATGGAATTGCTGTTACAGTATACTATAGTGATGTCTATAGTAACGTAGGTAGTAATTTATATTTCTAGGAACTGGGAGAAATCTGGTAATAATTTAATTTATTGTTGCTGTCCTTTAGTCAAAGGGATATTTCTTGCGGGGTTGGAGTACTAAGCACTAAAAGCATGAATCACTAACATTGTATAAAAACCCGGGACAGCTAGTTTATCGTTTTATTACAGTTAATATATCTATCTGTACATAAGATAATCGAATCGTTTTCATTTTCTAGAAAATTGACCGTTTACTATGTAAAAGTTATACTTATTTAGATTACCGAATAAACTGGTCACTTGAAACATTATTTTTGAGTGATCATTATTTCTATTTTTGGTATTCTTGTTTCGTTCAACTCCAAACCGAAATACTGACTATTCATTTCCTTATACAGCACAGCTGCTACAAGTTTGCAAAATGAGAATCATTGAGAAAGTTTGCAAATTTAAGAAGATAAACGTTTGCAAATTTTATAACCGGGTTTATCCAACTATTTCTATTTCCATTGATGGAAATAGTGATATTGTTTGTCCCACTATTTCTTTAGCGGTTTCGCGAGACTTGTAAGTTGACGTCCACACAAACTATCTACCTATCTCTGTATTAGTTCATCTTTAGATAAAATCAAAGTGATTATTACGTTGTTATTAAAAATAGCTGACCCGTGCCCACTTCGTTGCGCCTATGACACTCACAAACAACGTAGCTTTATATTTGGTAAAACAATTTACAAAATCAGTTTAGTAGATCCAGAGATTACCCCCCTACAAACTTTACCTCTCTAAAGTATTAATATAAGTAGATTAAATGCCCTCCCGACCCTCTGCTCCCCTGAGCTGCTCCCCCAGGGGAGACGATGCGATTTTTTTGTAACAACGTCTCCCCCGCGCTCTCGGTGGGATTTTTTTGTAACGACTTCTCCCCCTCCTCTCATATGGGACCAGTTGCGTTTTAGACGACATGAATTTTAGACTAATTCTGTTTTAGACCAGATGCTACTTCTACCAGTTGCGTTTAAAAAAATATACCTCTAACTCTATAACTATACCTACTACTTTTTAAAGGCACTCGTATAAAGAGGCAGTTGTAAATAGCAGATTTGGTAAGTTAAAAATTATAAATAGCACGTTTAATAACTAGTTTCGCAGTTAAAACTAAGCAGTAAAGTAAACAAAAAAGAGTATTAAAAAATAATGAAATTGAGCAGTGAATATATAATTCAGCAGGAAAATAAATAATAATTAAATAAATCCTTTGACAAGAAACAAGACTATTAATATTCAAGTGTCCAGTAAGTACTTCCTTATTTTATGAAAGGAGTATCCTCCTTTTATGTACCTACTACTTACTCGTGTTATTGATAAAATATGCTTAAACACTAAAGCACAGATAATATAATACTATACTAGACTAAAGTAACAGTATAGGTACTAAAAAATCATGTCGTCTAAAACGCAACGGGTCCCATAAGAGAGTGAGGGGGAGAAGAGAAGAGAAATCGTTACAAAAAAATCCCATCGAAAGCGCGGGGGAGACGTTACAAAAAAATCCTATCGTCTCCCCTGGGGGCAAGAGGGTCGGAAAGGATTAAATCACCTTTATGGTCCTTTTCACACACTTTTTCAATTCGGCGGCGGATTGAAGCCGGGTATCTGGCTCGAAAGTAAGGCGAAGCACGGTAGCTATAACACGTTACGGCGTCCCTCCGGTCCCGTCGCTATACATTCGCCGCCGGGTAGCCGGCGCCGGATTGAAACCGGAACGTGTGAAAAGGACTTTACGCACCAAATCATTTGTGTAAACGCCTTTAATATTTGTAATTCTTCGTCATGGGAATAATGGGGTATAGTTAGGATAAAACGTCAAACCTGCCCAGGTCGCATGTATCACACAATTTTCATGGAAGTAGTGGGATACATCCGACCCGGGCAGGTATGACGGCCGTTTCCTCGTGGTCATACTAGTTTGTCACACCAGTATGACCACGAGGATATAAATGTCCTCGTAGTCATACTAAAACCTAATCTATTAGAAAAATGGGTTTACTTCCTCCTGTATAAGTATACCTGTACATTGGTATAGAAACTTTTCCGCGTATGACCGCATATTTCACTCATTAAGAATAAAACAGAATAGGCAATAGAGCAAATAATTAAACTGTCAGTATAATTAAACTGTCACCATCGAAATTGTGTTGTTCTACAATGGAAGAATTAGTATTTTTAAAAAGAAAACGGGGACAAGTATTGTTAAATAACGGCCGCCAACATTACAAACAGCGTTCTTATAAAAATGGAAGTTCGATTTGGAACTGTAGTCAAGTGAGGAAAGATAATTGCCGGGGTTCAGTTACTATTAAAGTAAGTCTATCTACACTAATATTATAAAGAGGAAAGATTTGTTTGTTTGTTTGCATTGAATAGGCCCCGAAAGTACTTGACCGATATCAAAATTTTTTTCGCCATATTCACTGAATAACATAGGCTTATATTTTCAAAAAAAATTAACCATAAGGGCCCAGGGTCAGCCAGGAGCCCGGGATTTGAAGACCTGAGACGGTGTGCCGGTTCAGTGTTTTCGAGTGCTACATAATCGCTTCCGAAGGCCAGCAGGGCTGGCATCCGAGAGGAATTACCTACGCACGAAAAAAAGTTTACGCAATAAAATTCCACGCGGGCGAAATTATATCTTCCTTTATTTAGCTTAAATAAATTATCATCTTCCTTGTGCATTTACAACACTGAAAAATGCATCAATTATTTTAAATTTTTAGGGTAACCATGCGTTGAAATCGACAGTTCATACCTGCATGCCTGACTTCACTAAAAATGATATAGATGTTTCAGTGGATAACATGAAAGAGCAAGCCCGACTTACCGATACTCCGATTCCCCAAATTTATAATTTAGGCATAAAAACTTTAAAAAATAAAGGTGCACATTTCATTAAGCCATTACCTACGCTACAAAGTGTAAAAACATCTTTATACGCACAAAGGAATAGATCATGTTTTAAATATACTGATGATGTATTTATTCCTGAAAAGTTCGAAAGTTATATTCTGGCAGACTATCATGAGTTAAATTGTCGAATCATAGCATTCGCTTCCCAAGAAGCCCGAAGACTGATTCTTAATGTAGATGATTTTTTTATGGATGGAACATTCAAAAGTTGCCCTAGGCCTTTTGAACAATTTTATTCCATACATGGAGATATCAGTAAATCATCAATGGAAACCAATGTCGTACCTCTAATTTACGTGTTAATGTCGAACAAAAGACAAGAGACATATAGGGCTTTATTTGAGATGATAAAATCACAAATTACGGGATGGTCACCCAAAAAAGTGCACCTAGATTTTGAAATGGCTGTTTCTAATGCATTATTGCAAGTATTTCCTAAAGTACAAATAAAAAAATGTTATTATCACTTTACAAAATGTTTGTGGAAAAGGGCAAAAGATCTAAAATTTAATTCCAAAGTTGAAAAACGAATTGTGGGACTATGTACCGCGTTGCCTTTGTTGCCGGAAACACAAATAGAAGATGGAATAGCGTACATAAAAAGCAACTGTCCTCGGACTGAGAAATTAACAAAGTTCCTGAAATACATGAATACCACCTGGTTTAACACATGTTCTAAGAGACAATGGTCCGTATATGGTGAACGCCACAGAACTAATAATGTGGTGGAAAGTTGGCACTCCCAACTAAATAAAGAAATGAAAAAGCGAACTCCGGTATCAATACTGCGTTTGCTTAACGTTTTAAGTGAAAGAGAAAATGATATAAGGGAAGAAGCAAAAAAAAGACGCCAGGAATATATTGATCGTGATGATTTCATTACAAATTGTCAAATGGAACTCATACATGGAGAAATTTGTATAGTTTTTTTCGGCTATTCCCAGTAGTACTACCATGTAGTCCTACCAGTAGTACTACTGGGAATATTCATCCCATTAGTCTTACTTTAAAAACGCAGTAGTGCTACTGGGACTATTCATCCCATTAGACTTACTTTAAAAATGCAGTAGTACTACTGGGAATATTCATCCCATTAGACTTACCGAACTGTAGACCTAATATTAAACTAGACTAACCTTCTTATTGAACTTGAATCTATGATAAAACATTAGCGTGATTGACAGCTCATTACATAGTTTGAAATTGTATCAGAGAGTAAAATATTGCATTATAATATAAAGTCACGATTAAAAATTATTAACATAAATATGTGTGATATTACAAATATAATAAAAAGATGAAGAGGTGAAATATTACTTCTGAATGGTTCCAGTATTACAAATTAAAAACTTATAGTGACGGAGGAATAATTTGGCGATGTGCTCTGTACCGTAAGAGTAAATGTATTGGATCGGTAACTATTAATCATAATAACGTAATAAAGTCAAAACCACATTTAATTACTTGCGCTCCAGATCATGGGAAAAATGAAATAGATCTGAAGATACACGAGTGTAAAAAAAGAGTCAGTGAATCAGACACTATATCAGTGCCCAGTGTCTATAAGAAAACAGTGGTTTCATTAGAAAATACAGGTATTGACCTTATTAACAAGTTGCCCAAATTTTCGGCTATGAAGTCAACTTTATACCGAAATCGCAATAAAACCCTAGAAGCTGAAAAGCTGTACTACAAAAGCTTTTCAGACATTAAGATACCATCTAAATTTGATTCTTTTATCTTAGCTGACTACTATCGAGATGATGGTGCACGAATTTTGGTGTTTGCTTCCAGTGACGCTAGAATAATAATGACCGAAAGTAATGACTTTTTCGGTGATGGCACATTTGGAGCTTGCCCAGTACCCTTTCTTCAGCTGTATAGTATACACTGTGATCTAGGTAGCTCTCAAGAAACTACTAATATAATACCAGTTATCTATTCCTTTCTCCCAGACAAGACTACACAAACATACGTTACATTATTGCAATTAATTTATTAATTGCAATAATGTAACGTATGTTTGTGTAAGTCAAATACCGCAATGGAACCCTACGCAATTTAAAACGGACTATGAAGATGCTATGATGATGGCTATAAAGTTAGTTTTTCCACAAATAGTATCAAGCGGTTGTTATTATCATTATTGTGAAAGTTTGAAGAGAAAATCGAAAAGTTTAAAATTAAAGGAGTACAGAATAGTATCCCTTTGCAAAATGTTGCCACTTTTACCCAAGGAAATGATTCTAGAGGATTGGGATTATGTACGTGACGAACTGGAATGCACCGGTATAGAAGAAAATATGAACACATTTAAGAGTTACATGATCAGGAATTGGCAAAAACCTAATAGTATTGAGAGAATGTGTGTATTTGGCCAACGACACCGCACCACTAACTATTTAGAGTCGTGGCATTTTACATTAAACCGTGAAGTTGGTAAGAAAAAAGCTAATTTACACCAGCTGCTGAATATTTTACAAAGAGATGCATCATATCAAAAAATGTGTAAAATCCAAATACAAAATAATGTAAAAATTAAAAGAGATAAAGCTGAAACTAAAAGAGATCGACTTATTCAGGATGCTCAAATGCAATTGATTAATGGAACAATAACTATTGGTCATTTTCTGGAAAAGATACGTAGGTGAATAGGTGATACCTACTAGTTCTGCTAAAATTATTTTTTTTTTAAATTGATTTATCTATGACACTACTAGGTCTATATTTTATAACAGTAGGACTATTGGGAAAATAATATAATAGGCAAGTCTTACTATCGGTAAGTCTAATGGGATAAATATTCCCAGTAGTACTACCGGTAGGACTACATGGTAGTACTACTGGGAATAGCCGGGTTTTTTTCTAGAAAAATTACGATAAAAGTATTTTTATTCTTAGTTCTGATTTTACTTTCCTTATTTTTTCTACAGGGGGTGTCAAAATGATAGTATGACTACGAGGACATTTATATCCTCGTGGTCATACTGGTGTGACAAATTAGTATGACCACGAGGAAACAGCCGGTATGACTAGCTAGGCCAGCCCAGCTTGACCCACACTGACGTGACTGTGCCGCTGTTATCATCATTATCACCGCACTCTACCACGCTCCAGTGCAGCAACGTCGCAGCGGGACGGGACGCGGGAGCTTAAACCGCACGATTAACGACTAATGAACTGTAGCTGTTAGTCGGAGCGCACTGCAGCACTATGTATACGTATGCGGTACTGCAGTACGCAGGCGCGAATCGTAGATCCTGAGATTAGCGCGTTTAAACAAACAAACAAACAAACTCTTCCGCTTTATAATATTAGTATAGATATGGTAGAATACATCTAATATATAAAATTCTCGTGTCACAGTTTTCGTTGCCATACTCCTCCGCTTGACCGATTTTGATGAAATTTTGTGTGCATATTGGGTAGGTCTGAGAATCGGACATCTATTTTTCATCCCCCTAAAAGTTTGTTTCTTTGTTTGAACGCGATAATCTCAGGAACTACTGGGCCGCATTGAAAAAATATTTTATTGTTGGATAGCCCATTTATCGAGGAAGGCTATTATAACATCACGCTACGACTAATAGGAGCGGAGCAGCAATGAAATTTTTTTTAAAAACGGGGAAAATTTATGCAGACGAAGTTGCGCGGGTCAGCTAGTGTGTTATATAATTTGCTTTTTATTGCCATGGGAATTGTTTCATTTTTAACTTTTTCTTTTAGAGACCAGTACCTACCATTTCCAAGTGTTGCATATTCTTCTATCTATTTCTTTAGAATACTGGTCTTTTATTGAAATAAGTTGTCCTAAATATAAAGAAGCATGCTTAACATAAGACTATGTGACCGATGGTCAACTTCAAAACTAAGGAAAAGAACAAAGGTCAGTGACGTGTTACAAAAAATAAGAAAACTTAAATGGAACTGGACTGGACATATAATGAGGATAATAAAGAAAAATGGACTAAGGATGTAATAGAGTGGTATCCAAGGAACGGGAAAAGACAACGAGGAGGTCAAATCAAAAGAAGGGATGACGATCTACCAAAAGGATGGAGAAGGTCTGCCAAGGATAGAGAGACATGGAAACAATTGGGGGAGGCCTATGTCGACAGACAACCTGACCAAAGTGGTTGCTAAAAACATTTTTTTATTTTTTTTTGCAATGTAAATTAGATTTAAGAATACTGTTTTCTAAGAATAGCATGTATGTTAAAAAGGTCAGAGAATAAAGGCTTTTATTATTATGAATAAAAGGCGTGATAGTTCTAGATGGCTAGTGACGCAAGCAAAAGCCCAATTCGCGTGCAAGAAGGATAGAACAATTTGGTTCGTGGGGCTGGACACTGGACTTAATTTTTTTCTAAAAACTAAATAGTAAAAATGATTTAATCACTTAGGAAGCAAAATACTACACTTGGGAAAAGTCGATTCTACATTTACTTGTAATGCCTGTTCGCAAACAATAGGTAAAGCCCGAGAAAAGAACAGGCAATACAAACACGTGGCCACTCTTTTCTAATTGCCAATGTTTACAATGTTTCTCTGTTTATAAACTGTATATGCAGGTAAGGTGCTGCCACCATTACCTATATCCCTCTTACAAAAATACAATTATTAGGTATTTGTTATTTAATAAAATTCACTGCCAGCAGAGGACTTTTTAACTTAAAAGTAACTGCAGAAGTTTGTGGCGCAGGTCAATCTTAAAAGCCACTCCACAAGCAAAGAAATTAAATGCGAATTTACAAGCACTGCGCTGCGCTAGCTAGCTCTCGCAGCTTGAACTTATACAACATCGAACGAGCTGTGAGCCGTAGCGCGATCTTAATAGTCACTTTGCAAGCAGCGAGGCATAGCATAAAGGTGGAATTCACTGAACGAGTTGACGAGCACAGCGTGAACTTTTAAGCAAGCGAACGAGTTGTATGCCGCAAGGCGATCTTAAGTCACTGCGAGCGGATAGAAGCGCAGCGTGTATTTAGAATCGACAACGTAAGTTAGTGGCCAAAGCAACGTTTTAGTAGTCACTGCGCGCACTGGCGAGCGCAGCGCAAACTTTTGAACCATTGAGCAAGCAGAGGCTGCAGAGCGGCTTTATGTGTCACTGCATGAGGAAAGCGATCTTAAGTCATTGCGAGCGAATAGAAGCGCAGCTTGTTTTTAGAATCCACTACGTAAGTTGATGGATATAGATCTACCTAGAATAAAAAGTCATTGCGCAAACGGGGCGCAACCCGAACTTTAACGTCATTGTGCGCGCTGTCTGCTAAGTTTCGAACTGTTGAGCAAGCTGCCCCCCCCCCCAGCTTGCTCAACAGTAGCAGTGCAGCGCAGAAATTTCAAAAGCTACTGCGCGATGGTGGACTCCCAGGGTCTCGAGGTCTCGGGGTCGGGGTTTTAAAAGTCCCTGTGCAAGCAGAGAGATGCAGTGTGAACTTGAAAGTCACTGCAAGCGCTGGCGAGCGAAACTTAAACTTTTGCACCATCGAACAAGCTTGGGCCGCAGATCAGCGTTAAGTGTCGCTGCATGAGCAGAGCTGAAAACGAACAAAGAAGCCATTGAGTGAGATGGAATCACAGCGCTGTTTGAAAAGTCAGTACGCGACGAAAAGGAAACAATGTTGACGGGCATAGTGTAAGCTTAGTAGCCATTACGCCCCTACCTCAAAAGTCACTGCTCAGACAGAAAGATGCGGTACAAAAGTAAAAGCCCCTGAGCGACTTAAGCTTAGTTAAATTTTCCAAAGCGTTCGACTAGGTGAAATAGCCACCAAAGTGGAAAACATAACTGGACATAGGCACACCACAAAACCTCGTGCACCTGCTCAGGTAGCTCTACAAAGGGGAAACGGGGCTTAAGTGTAGACAGATGACCTCCTCACAAACAGTTTCCACCCCAGTGCAGGCGTACGACGGGGATGCATAATATCACCTCTTCTGTTTAACGTCTACATCGAGCTTGTAATAATAATAATAATAATAAAAGAATCACTCTCGAAGACTATACAGATTTGATTGCGGTTGGTGGATACAAATTGCGAACTTGTGATATGCAGATGACACCACCTTATTTGCAAGTAATGTGTACCTTATGGGGGAATTACTTATCAAAATGGGGCGCGTAAGCCTTAATCTGAGTTCATGAGTATAATCTTTAACCCAAGTTAAAGATAAATCGATCTAAGACCAAAATTATGATCATGGACTCAGACTGCGAACTGCTACGTGGTCCAGACCTACGTGCACCTTGGGGCCTTTATATCAAACAACTCAACAACGGCTACATAGATAAAGTAAACGAAGTATGGCCATAACTAGAACTACCATGGAGAAGTTAAAAAGAGTATGGAGTAATCGCAACCAAAGTCATCAAAGTCAGGTTGTTCCGAACACTGGTTTTCCCCATTTATCGTTACGCAAAGCAAAGAGGGAAGATGGACGCTCAAGAGATGTGGTACTGAAGGAAGATGCTCGGTATATCGTGGACAGATTCATCAACGTGTTCATATTTCAGGACCTCAGAATGACGCAACATTTATCAGCCGTGGTACAATTGCGTATATTAAAATTCTTTGGACATGTCTCTAGGCGGGGTAACGACTCTATAGAGCGGCCAGTCGTCAGGAAAAAGTGGAGGAAATCTGATCATGCGGCAGGGCACCTATATGCTGAACTGACTAAGTCAAATTCGCAATAGGAAGCCACGTATCTGACTGCACCAGACAGTCTGCCAACTGGGAGAGATGGCAAGAAACCGTGCAGAGAGCTCTGCTTCTTTTCCCACACGGGACACCACTTTGTGTGATCCATAAATTGTTGTTCGGAGTCTTGGTGTACCTACTTTATGTCCGTGACTTATATGTCCGTGACTTATATGTTTGTAAAGGCCCCGTAATGCAGGGCTTGTAACCTACTGCGGGAGTCGTTTTAAAAAAAAGAAACGAAAAAGTCACAGCATGAAGAACGGCGCGATATTGAAACTCTTCTTCTCGATATATATCGATATAAAGTAACTCTCTCTGTCTGTCTGTTAAGTTTTCACCCTCAAACTGCTGAACTGATTTAGACAAAATTTTGTTTGGAGATTATTTAAGTTCCGGGAAAGGACATAGAATAGTTTTTATCGCGATAACCGATATTCACGCGGGTGGAGCCACCATAAATTAGAATAATATAATATTTGTGCTCCTGAGAATGCACCTAAATAGATAATAAACCAAAAGAAATCGACGCTTACAAGAAAACGATTCAAAGTTATAAAAAAAATGTTATCGTATTTAGTTTTATTTTTTAAAAATGTATTAGATTAGAAACAAGATCTTATAAATAATAAAAACAAATTCCCGTATAAACCAAGATCGATACCATGGTGATAAACCCTTCTAGCGCACGAATTGGGGATTCGGCAATCGTTCCTTCCGAGGGCAAAAACCTTTGTTTATTGGACATAAAGATCGTGCAACTATGCAATTATATAACAATAGTAAATTTTTGAATGTCAGAATAGTTTCAAATCATTCTGTACCTACTAAAGAGAATGCAACATTTTGTTTATTAGGTACCTATTTATTTACAGAGACAAACCAGAAACCAAAACAGGTTGCTATAACGTGTTAAAGTTGTAGTAATAGTTGTAGTATTGTTTTGGACAGCCACATTCTTTTTATTTCGAGAGGTTTAAGCAACTTTTTTTATTAGGCCATATTAATTACCAGGGTTTTATCATTCAAAACTATCCTGAATTTCCGATGACTTGTTTAAATAATGTCATATAGATTTAATCCATCAAAATAAACGTCAAAATTATTTTGACGTCTCTACTATGTCATTCTATTTGACGAAAAGATACGGAGATATTACACAATTATTTAATTAACGTAAACTATGCTAGCAATGTGCTAGGTATCAAATGAATGTGCTAATTAAGCCCTTTCATTTGATACCAAACACAGAACACGTAAATACTTTAAAAAATAAAACCCTGCTTACATGCTTACCACACTTTTTGTGACCATCATAATGGAAAAAAATGTAGCCTATGTCACCCGCGCTGTTATAACGAATCAATTGACACCTCGTTCATTAAAATCGGTTAAGTAGATTAGGCGCTACAGTGGAACATACAAACAGACTGCTAAAAACATTACCCTTCCTTTTTGGCATCACCATAGTCGGGTAAAAAGAATGGTAACTTACTGCTACAAAGTAGAAATCGCTCCTTTCAACAAAATTGTATTCATATTTATTTTTCGTATACAACGTTATTCTTGGTATAGTGCAAACCTGAAAGTAGTTTGCTCAGAATCAGTAACGCAATCCATTGGGATAGTTTATGGACCATGTTAAATTTTTCATTAATTAATTAATCAATAATTAATTAATCATTAATCATTCTAACAATCCACAATGTGATGTGAAATGTCATCATCACTTATTTTTCATTAATAGATAACCATGAATTACGTACCTACTACGGGACGCAATGAGCACGATACACAGTAGGTTTTATTTTAGGCTCGAAAAACGGACATGCTCTTTTTATTCGCTTATTTGATGGAACAATCGTTTATAAACGCTAGAGTAGAACACCCGTCTGAATATAATTATTTTATGTATTTCGAGTTTTCATGAATTTTCTATGGTTTCCAGAAAAAACAGAAAAACAAAATTATCATATCAAATATACAATTTCATTAACATTTTTCAATTTAGCCAGGTACATGTACTAAGGAGGTATGTAATAAAAAAATATTTTCGGTTTTATTGCTATTTTTGACCGTGGTAAGTTAAAAAAAATGGTATTTTCGTTTTTTTTATTCTGAGCTTATGTGAGGCTATAGGTTTTAGTAATAAATTTACTTTTGCTATAATGATAAGGACTACATGTTTTAATTTTCTATTACGCAGCTTGTTGGTCATCGGAGATAATATAAGTAATTTATAAATTTGACCTTATGGTTGCCACCATTTTTTTTTAAAACTATTTTTTTAAATATTTATTTATGTACAAGCAAAGATAACTGCATACAATATATAACTACAATAAGTAAGATAATACCCACATTAGGAATTTACAAGCAACTATGGGGTCATAAATCTCCACTATTTTAGACGCTCGAACCATGGTCGTAGACGCCACATTTTCCTAACGCTCCGTTATTAAAAATCGAATAAGTAGTATTTTTAACATATAAATGGCGTATACTAAAAACTCACCCAAGGTTACTATTGTGTGAGCCACAAAATAAAAAATTCAAGAAGAAGTGCGGTCCAAATGAGGCTTCTCGTAGACATAGTCCGGCCTAACTCGGGAACCACAAATAGGTAATGGTAACACGCTGCATACGGCTATGTCCAATGAAAATAGAAGCACATTTCCATAAATCTTGGGTGTTCCAGATTGGCTACCAGATGATTTGCACACAGTTTTAATTGTATTGTCTTGCGGGTTACCGGTTAACGCCGGCAAATTTGGTGAATTTTGCTGGTCGCTAGTTCAAAGTTCAGTCTTTATTTGGATAAAATACGTTGGTACAGGATGTTAGGTGCTACTTTTACAGTGAGCTCTATTTTGCTAACATACAATAAACATGCAAATTTTGTGTTAAAAATTCATTAATATACAATATTAATGAATTTTTAACACAAAATTTGCATGCTTTTTTGCATAAGCTACTCGCGTATTTTTTTAATTACAAGTTTCAGTGGACCTTCCATAAATATATTTGGAATTCTGTTAAACACCTTTATATCCATACCATATCAACTTTTTTGTAGTAATGAAGCCTTCGGACAACACCGTACAACTAGAGGACCTTGTAATACGTGGATACCTATATTTCAGTGGCGGTTTTAAAAGTCAAAAAATACTTTATTCATATAGGTTACAAATGCAACGCTTATGAACGTCGAGATAAAATTTGGAATAGAATGATTCTACATTTAATGCCAAGTTCGCAAGAGTAAAGCCGTGAGAAAAGAACTTGGCAATAAAAACTCATGGCCACTTTTTTAAATGCCATTTTTTACAATATATTTGTACCTATATATACAGTAAAGCCAGTAGGGTGCTTCAACCATTACACCATAAAACTCACGCAAGCAATAACCATAGTACGTAAAATGGTATAATCAAGTTTTTAATGAATCCTACGGTGTGGATGGGAGCATCAACTTACAAAAATACAGAAGAGGGTAAAGGCTTTTAAGCGGCCGTAGCCTAATGGCTAAGGCATCGGTCTTGGAATCGTGAGGTCGTGGTTTCGAATCCTGGCCATTATACTACCGACGTGAACCCATTCCTAACACAAGAAATAGAGTTTAGCTGGAGGGGTTAACAGGATTGCTAGTAATGTGGGACCACAATCCCACATTGCTTTATTAAAAAAAAGGCAGCATGCGATTTGATTATTATAAGAAAAAACTTATTTATGAACCACTAATTAAAAAAATAGCACCCGTTCACGAGTCACCCAAGTACCACCCGTTCACGAGTTTGACGCATGGGTCAGTCATCATCCCCTTCGCCATATTGGAGGGAAGGAAGACGACCCGACCCACACCGCCACCACAAGCAATGACATTTTAGTGAGCATGACGATCCCTGACATTAGGTACATCTCATAGAAACGAAAATAACCTTAAATAATATAATGAAGTATAATCGCTAGTTACCCTTACTAACAATTTCAACTTTTTTAGTATATGGTAAATAAATGAGGATGTGTTTTTACAAACTTAAATATTTCAAGAATATTCATTCCAGTTATAGTCAGGGGGGCGATTCGCTTACTGTTCAACATCCTTATATCCAAGAGTTCAACGATGAAACATCCCATGTAAAGCGTTTCGTAGTCTGTTATAATAATAATAATAATAAAATTTATTCATAAAAGTATAGGTGGCTGCCTCTGTGGCGCGGTGGGAGTGAGTCCGACTGCTACGCAAGAGGTCGTGGGTTCGATTCCCACCCAGGATAAAACTTTTTTCTGAGTCTGGGTGTTATTTATCTATAATATGTATGTATTTAGGAATATATAAGTATGTTTATCAGTTGTCTGGTTTCCATAAGCATAGCTTGTAGCTATGCTTAGTTTGGGATCAGATAGCGTTGTGTGTGTATTATTATAGGTACAATAGCATATCTTAAGTACACTTATAAATAATGAAATTACAGCGAAACGATCATAGTGCTATCTCGTCCGCGCGACAGAATTTAGTAATAAGGCCTATATAAATGTATGGATTAGGTATGTACGAAGCCAAAACATCCTTGTCTTCGCCGACATCCTCGCCCTCGCGCTCGATTTTGGCTGTCAAATGGTAAAGCTTTAAAATAGTAGCTTTCTCTCGGATGTGCTGTAAGATGCAGACCAAATGTGGTCTTTAATTCACATAATTATTATAATTATATCGTCGTTTAATTTGTGGCTTGTTAATTAATAAAGTATTATTTTGAGACTAGCTGTCTCGCGCAACTTCGTCTGCGTAAATGTTCCCTGTTTTTGGAACATTTTTCATTGCTGCTCCGCTCCTATTGGTCGTAGTGTGATGGTATATATAAATAGCCTTTCTCGATAAATGGGCTATCCATCAGTAAAAATTTTTTCAACAATTCGGAAATTAGTTTTTTAACAATTCGGACTTGTATTTCTTGAGATTATCGCGTTCAAACAAACAAATAAACAAACAAACTCTTCACCTTTATAATATAACTATGTATGTGACATTATATAAAGACTTGCAATCCCTATTATACCCCCTTAGGGGTTGATTTTTCAAAAACGCTGAAACTGGTATTTTTTAATTTTTAATGAAAAAGCTAAATAGCAAATTTTACCGATCTAACTTTAAAACGGACGGAGTTTCATATAATCTTGCAACCCCTATTAAGGGGGTAACCCTTAGGGATTGATTTTCCAACAACGTTGAAACACGTTTCACTTTATTTTAAATAAAGAGATATACGAAATTTAATTGATCTTACTTCAATCCTGACGGAGTTTTATTAAAACTTGCAACCCCTATTTTATCCTCTTAAGGGTTGATTTTTCAAAAACACTGAAATACGTATTTCTTTATTTTAAACCAAAAATCCAAGTGCGAAACTTCACAAAACTCACTTTAAAACTGACGGAGTTTCACACATACTTGCAACCCCTAGTTTACTTCCTTAGGGGTTGATTTTCCAAAAACGCTTATCATTATTTTAAACGGAAAAGCTAAATACGAAATTTCACTTAAAGGTTTTACACAAACTTGTAATATATATTATTACCCTATCTTACTAATATACCCACAATTATTATAATATTCTAAAAATTCGTCCCCTAAGGGGACAGAGCCAACAACATAAAAGGCTGCCAAAGTTTCACGTTTGTAACTCTAGCGGTTTAGGCTCTGCGTTGATGAAATCAGTCAGTCAGGACAAGTGAAATGAATTATATCCATAATAATATTATAAATGTGAAAGTAACTCTAGCTTTATTAATAGTGGTTTACACGTATCCTATGGCCCCATATAGCATATAGCTCTTATACATATTTTTTGAGCTATAAAAGCTCTATCAATTTCACAACTATTGCCCCAGAGTAAAAGTCCATAATTGAGAGTTGAGGCAATGCGGGCTAGCTCACAGGTATGTGCAGAATCTTGAATGTCATCCTATGATGGTAACAGTACATAACATTTTAGTAGGTATATGGTAAAGAAGAAGTTCAAAATTCAGCTGTGCCTGTTGGCTTATTATCAGAGCAAGTAGCAGAAACACAGAACAAATATTGGCATTCCGACTGGGATCTCTGGGATCTCGTCTTGTTGTTTCTGCTAGATTTTCTTGCAAAATGCAAGAAAATCTAGCAGAAACAACAACATACCCGATAATAATTTAACATAAGCGCTCCGAAAGTTGCATAAATTATGTCCCCTCCCCTCACTTTTGAACCGTGTGACCAAAAATAATAAAAACATCACAAAGGTAGCGCTTAACAAGTACTTTAAACTAAAATTATTTCGGACATGATATACCGCAAAGATAATAATGTGTGTTCTGAGATATTATACCGTCATTGAGTTATTGCTGAAAAACTGCGTTTCTCAACAAAAGGGCCTAAGTGCCATGAACATACGTTCTTTTGCTGATGCAATTATTCAAGGCTGCGGAACCCTACACTGATCATGGTCCGACATGCTCTTGCCCGGTTTTTTTTTGTAAATTGCCAACGAGATTTTAGAACAGCTATTCATGATCTTTACTGTTCCAACAGAATATCAAAAAAACAATATAGAATATCAAAAAAATCAATTTACGAACGTCAATTAAGAGCTTCCGATTAATATATTTACTTCTGAATTGAAAACTCAGTGAATAGTCCAGTGCAATTATGGAAATTAATGGAAAAAAACCATAAAATTATGTAGTTTATCTGAAACTTTTTTTTATCAATATTTTTCAATTTATTGCTTCCGAAAGGCAAGTGCAAAGTGCTGTACCAATATATTATACACAATATTAGAGGTGATTAAATAATAAGCTCATGAAATAATAAGATAAAATTGCGTAAGACACGCTCTTCTACCTACTTACATATATTTCTATAACTAACTTATTATAATTTTTAAAGAAAGAAGTGTATCGAGTTTTTTGCACATAATAAAATCTTAAAACAACTTACACGTCATCTGATCCCAAACTAAGAAGACTTTGACATACTACGGCAACCAGACAACTGATAAACATATTTATATTTTTCTAAGTAATACCTATTATAGATAAACTAGGTACACCCAGACTGAGAATAAACCATACACACACAACACAAAGTTTTATCCTGGGTAGGGATTGAACCTACGACCTTGGTAGTCAGGGTCACCAACCACTAGACCAGCAGCCCAGTAATTAATATAGTACCTAGTATAATATCATGGTTAAATAGCTACATGGCGGAATCTGTAACAAACTTACAACAATAGAAATAAAACAACACGAAATAAGTTCAATATTTGTTTATTTGCAAATTAAAGATATAAAGTTATATTTCATAGAAATATATAGGTAATGAATGACCATAACAACATTCCCTTTTTTATTTTCCAAGCAAACGATGTGACTGGGTAGGTCTGACTGAACCACCAGTTGTTGCCCTCATCATGCCGGCTCCTCGAGGCTGTGGAGTTACAAATAAAAGAAGTTAAGATTTTTATGGTCATTTCGGAGGAAATTTTCTCTCACCCTGACAAACTTTCAGTTTTATGGTATTAGGAAGATTAGTATATTTGAAATAGTGTTATTTTATTAATAGTTTTTTATATCATTTTCTCACACAGTTATACTGGTCTATACCTACCTATCGAACCTATACGGTATAGGTTCGATAGGTAGGTATGTAGGTATAGACCGGTAAACACGCCTCTGGAATCTGGACAGGTATAGGCCTTTCCGACCGTAGGCTATACCTATCTAGATTTCAGAGGCGTGTTTACACTAGGGCTATATTATCAGAATTAATATTTTATATTTAATCATTCGGTACAAGTACTTTGGCTAATATATATGCAAAATATAGTTTTTACCTTTGTTGCAATTGTAAGTGGATACTACTTATGTTGTGCCTACCCATTAAGTCTGATTTTAGTTTATCTCACGTACCAACTTTTTAATAATATGTAATTTGTATTAGTCCTATAGCATGGTCTATAGTATGTCGGAGCGCTAGGGTGGCCATATGAGCTATTAGCGGCTCAGTTTTCGAATTAACATTGTTTTTTTAATGTGGTGTTCATTATAATGTGGTGAGGATACCTCGAGCAAGGCAAAGTCCGACTAAATGCCACTGCCACATTATAACCACGCCAAACTTTGCACACACGATTATTAAAAAAGCGAACACGTCCCCCGGTCCACGTGTGACCAGTTCGACTGACCGACGAAGACCGCCGCATTAGACTCACAGCCCACAAGATGGTCGCCCCGCCATCACGTCGATATGACGTTCCGCAAGAATGATCAACTACCCTCGTTCTTTTCCGACGTAAATGACAGTGAACTGCAGGTGTTGCAGTGTGAATTTTGATTTTTTAAATCTTTATTTTCAAGACTCTCCGACATGTTGTAGACACAAGTGTACATCGACGTACCTATCTCGCTCTTTGCCAGTCCATTACACAAAACTGTATTGTGTCTTGGGGTGGTACAGACAAAACACATCTTATTAAACTTGAACGTGCTCAACGTGGATTCCTTAAGGCAGGCTGGATGTTACCGTACCAATTCCCCACCACAAATCTCTACAAAGTCTGCAATGCCCTCTCTATCCGCTAGCTGTTCATCCTTAATACTGTACTTACCACTCATTCTCAACTCACTTACGACCCTACTAAATTTGACACTGTGCGTCGCAAGCACTCAGTGTGCCCCCCGATTACAGTTCGAACATCTCGAGCCCAACGATGTTTTTACTTTCTTGGCAATTTTATATACAACAAATAAAATAAAATTTTAAACTTGTATCCGATGCCTAAAATGGAATGCAAAAAAGTTACCACCTGGTTATACAAGTTAGACTATGAGGAGACTGAAATAATTATCCAGACTTTAAAATAACATTGTAATAATAAAGGTAGCTAACCAACATAGACACTGTCACATTCATCCTCATACATTGTCTTTAAGACACACATATCCACTCACACAAACACGCACACGCACGCACAAACATACACAAACGCGCTCTTTTACCCACTTTTAGTCTCATACTTACTGTGTAATTTAATTTTTAAATACAGGCACATGTCTTCTCTGATTCCTATATTAATTATTTTTATTTATTTATTTATTTCTCACACAATCAAATGTACACAAGGATTTAACAAACATCGTTATACACAAATATGTGAGACTGGTCTCCAAGCTAGGTTAAAAACCTGTGTTATCCCTGTTAATCCCTAATGAGAAAGCCTGGAGATTCTGTCACACAGGTTTCGTACCTGGTACAAACTCCAGCTCTCACTAAGGTTTATGCACGACCCCCCCCCCCCCTTATATACGCCCACGGCGTCGATAAACTAGAAAAAAGAAAGAAAAAAAAGAAAAAGTGTTTATTCACAGAAAATAAAGTTTAACAAGCACAACTGCAACACAGTTTGTTGGCAGACGTAGCTCCCTATATTATACTACTAATTCTTATTCATGCATAACAAATAATATTTTTACACGGTACCTACCCGTTAGATATACAATACACCATGATACACTTTCCGTAGGTTTACCTACTAGATTTACCTTTAAATTTACCATACTAGCAGGTTACAGATGTGGCCAAACCGATGACAGGTTTCGTTATTGGTCTTTATCCTCGCGAGCACTTGTTTCAGTTTGTTGGAAACTCCGCAGTTGAGATTGGGATCTTCTTGATCGTTGTACTAATTGCTTACATTTCCACGCAGTTGCAGTTGCAAGATGAATTGTCGGTCAAAAGGTACTATTCTAACCGTACACGTCGCCCCGTTGGTCGATCTTATGCCAGCTAACTACTGTCTGGACAGAATTTCGAGATCAATTCAGAGTTCAAGGTGTAGCACGACGGCGTTCATTTAAACAACGAAACGATCATTCGAAAAATAAATAGTATCTTTGTCTCGTTCGGCCTCGTTGTCTCCATATTTTCGTCTTCGCTTGATGAAGATGATTCAGCTTCTCCTTTGGCTTAAACGTCGATATAAGGGCTTGAGAACCCACTTCTGAAATATAACAAACAAATAATACTCAATGTCTGTCGAGATGTATTCCAACAGAGTTTCGTTCTAGCGATGTTTTCACAAAGAGAATTCGAGCTGTTAATGTTATGAGCAATACACCAATACACCAACACCAGTCGACCCGTGACCACGATCAGTGCAATACACCAATATTTATAGAGTTTTTAAGTGACAAGTGAAACCAAAGAGTGAAACTATCGAAACAACTTATTTCATATCTATCTGATACATACATTATCTAATATTCTGTTACAATTAAGTAATATTTATTATATTCCAATATAATCAGTCATTAATAGTTAAAACTTTGTTATGTAACGTAATAACGATTGATAACACAGTAAAAACAAAGTCGCTGGCCGGTGTCTGTACGTTTAGATTTCCTACAATACGCAAGGGATTTTGATGCGATTTTCACTATCAGTTAGATAATTTCTTCCGGAGGGTTATATGTGTAATGTATGCATATTATGTGTATAGTTAAATAATAAGGAGACAACGCCGTGCCAAGTTGGAGCTGGCTGCTAATATTTTTATGTAATTATAATCGTTATGGTGTCTTTAACTTTTTATCGATATCAAAAATAATTTGTTGTTACATAACATTTTTTTTGTTTCTTTACAATGTTCCGTCCGTAATATCAAAATGTAATGCATGTATTTTGCTGTCGGCGATAGCCTGTACTTGTAGTATAGAGGTCAACCTAAACTGAAGCTGTATTAAAAGTTGCTGAAATGTATTTATTGATTAGCTTTTATAAACGTTAATGCATAAATTAATATCAAACAGTAGCATTATATCAGAATATTCTTGGTTCAAAAAATCAACGACATCTTTCCAGTAAGATCTTTTGCTTTCATCATCTTGTATTTGAATCCTCAATTGTTTTAACTCTGGAACAAATAACAGGCAGTTAGTTTGTTCGTCAGGTGCAATTACCGTTTAGTCTAGCATTGTTCGGAACTTTCCCATAATTAGATACTTTCTAGTGTTACTGGATAAGGCAAAACATCATGCACGTCACGTCACATTGATGATGATGAGCCCTGTCGCCGTACCCACGGGGGGCGGGGTTTGAATTCCCCCCCTCCCCCCGAAATACTAAAGCACACATTGGTACAGTCTTCGAACAACGTTTTCATTATTAATCGAAGTACCAACACAACGTAATCTTACCAAAAGTGTGCTTGAATCTTCGATCAACAAGTTCGAATGTCTCTGTTATAAAAAAGCTAACTTAATAAAACTTATTAAAAGAATTATAGGTGGAAAACCTTTCGGGTTTCTATCTATCGACGGAAATCAAAACGCATTAAATGACACACACACGCGAGACAGTTAGACGGTAGGTTGATACATAAGTTATAGAGACCAACCGTTAGTATACTAAACGTTACAGAAATATAAACTTCTCATCAAAAAAATCTAAACACCTCGTGAGTTAAGTTTTTGTAAAGATTATCAAAAAATGTGTATATTTTGGAATACATTTTAAATGTCATTTAATAGTGGGTAATATAAGGTTTTCAATTCCTAATGTTAATGTTCCAAATTTAAATATTTTTTTCATAAATTTCGTATTTTGTTTTACGGAGACATTTTTATCTGACATTTTCTTAGAAACGGTTAATTTAATAACTGGTATTTCTTCCCCGGGCTCTTATTACTGCTTCCATACGGTCCCTCATCGTTGTAAAATGTTCTCCTATTCTTCTTGGATTGCGTGTTGTAGCTGGATAAGAGTCTCTGGGCCAGGATCTCTTGTGAGATCTAGATGTTGTCTAGATCTGTGTGTCTAGATGTTCTATGGGATTCATGACAGGGCTTCTTGCTGGCCATTCCATAACAGAGATACCAACTTCTGTATGATAATCTCGGACTATGGCCGCAGTGTGAGCCCTAGCATTATCGTGCATGAATACGAATTCGTCGCCAATAAAATATAAATAGAGCGTCACATGAGGCTCGAGACATTATTCGACTTAACGATGAGAGTTTAATGTAGGCAGACGAGGTCCAGATATGAAGACAAGGTCTGCTTTACCGTTGGTGCTAATGCCTTCCCATACTGTCCACGAACTCCCGCCAGACCTCACTTTTTCCTGAACGCAGCAATGTATATAGCGTTCTCCTTTTCGTTTGTACACCTTGTTCCTTCCGTCATTACCATGCAGCATAATTTTACACTCATCCGAAAAGAGAACGTTGCTCCACTGTAGATGTCATACCTTAATTTTGCACGTGAGTACATAAATTATTGATGGTCTGCTGTGAATTTCGGCCCATTTGCTGGCCCGTGTGGTACCAGTCCACTTTTCTGCAACCTTCTTCCAATCTTAGAGTCATTTACAGCTACACTTCATACAATACGAAGCTGTTGCTGCAGTTGAAAAGTATTAAGACGTCGATTTCGAAGAAACTGTATAACTGAAAGTAACTGTCGCGATGTATCGATCATCATGCTCAGAAGTAACCCGGTTCCAACCAGATCCTGAACGGCGCATGAATAACCCAGTCTCCCGATAGCGTTTGATTTCTCGTTGAACAAATGATAAGCTTAAATGTAATCTTGCAGTCACTACAAGCTGACTATGCCTAGACTCCAGCAACGCTACCACTTGGGCGGCTTTTGCGAGCGAAGTATCCATGTGCTTTAGTCAAAAAACTTTTAATCAAATGTAATAAAAGCACAGTGAAAAATAAAAAGTTTAAGTTTAGCGCAAATTTTATGTTTTTGCACGAAAAATATCCTCTAGATCTGAACACACTTTTACGACGATAAAAAAATATTTAAAAGATAAAAAACCCGCCTGCACAAAAAAGTTGGAAACAAGATCCCCTACAGAATTATTTAATTTCTTTCAGTCCATTAATGAATCTCGATGAACTTAGTAAAGTGCCTCCGACTGCATGAAATTATTTATTTCTGTGTTGTTTCTTGTTTCCAAGTTTTTTTGTGAAGGCGGGTATTTTTATTTATTTTTTTATTTATTATAATTGAGTGGTTGTAGGATGTAACAACTAACTTTTATCACAGCTATTGTTAAGTATTGACAATTAAAAAAAAAGTATGGTTGCTAACTAACTTTTTAGTACTACAGTCATTATCATGTTATACCTTTTTGAAATGCTTAATGAGCCCTTTAATTTGATACCCATATTGCAGTATTCGAAATAACTTTCTTTTTTAACACCTCTTTATTTTGACATTTCACAGTCGCCATGTTTGTTTTTTTCAAACGTCACCTATCTAAGAACACTTGGGCCATAGTCCTCCTGGAGCAAATGAACGAATGGAGGACAAGAAAAAAAAAATTAAATAAGAGCACTTGGGCGGATAAGCCAAATCTAACGACGTCTTAATTGTATAAATCCGTTTAGTGGTTTGTGAGATATGAGGTAATAAAGAATATTACATACATACATACATACAAGATACGCGCGAAAAACATAACCCTTCCCTACAGTCGGGTAAAAAAGAAGTCTTACGATTTTTTTGATGACAAGTATTCTGAAATTGAAGTAATTTTTATAGGCATTTCTTGCCAAAGACTTTACAAATACAATAATTGCAAATTGGTTTGGCTACGGAAGTCTCGGGTTCGATTCCTGAGTCTGGATTCAAATTTTTCTATCTTTCAAAAATGCAATTATTGTATTTGTAAAGTATTCTGAAAATTGTATTTTATAGGCTGATTACGAAATTACGAAATGGTAATACTAGGCGTTCTCTTAGCAACGCTACCACTTGGGCGGCTTATTGCGGGCGAAGTATCCATGTGTTTTAGTAAACTTCCCGATGACTCTAAATCTAAAAATGGTCTTAACATACTCACAATATTTTTATATTTTATATAATAAATAATCTATTTAGCACAATATTTTTTATAGGTATGTGAAACCTATAACGTACCAAAAGGTATGTAGGTATGTTGGTATGGTAGGGCAGACTAGGTAGGGTTATCCAGTCTACCCTACCATACCAACCAGCAATGTTAAATTAGCAGGTATTTACTACCGACACAGCGAGGCTTTTTCATTAAAACAATATAAAGATACTAACTGTCACATACTCCACAAGCTACTTTCTCTAATAATCTTTTTAAATCAACGTCGTCCTGAACGCGGCCAACGTAGAAGAATCTTGCCAGGTGTGGCATCAGTTCAAACACGCGACGTAATGGAAATACTGCGAATCGCCACTGATGGATGCTTAAAGTTGCTGTAAAATAAAAGAAAGAAAAGAGTACAGTTGAGCAATAGATAGATCGGTAGAGATCGTCTTATCTTGTCTGTAATAACATCAGTCCATTAGGGTTATTCATGGGCATACCCAGGGGGAGGGGTGTTTGGAGTTAGAAATCCAGCCACCCCGTTCCTGTCCGAAATTACTACGGTTCGGTTGATTGCAAATCAGTACTTAATTTTTTTTTCTTGTACACAGATATTCATATAGGTAGGTACATTAAGGTCCTTTTCACACGTTCCGGTTTCTGGACCTCAATTCGACGCCGGGTAGCCGGTGACGAGGTATTCGGCGCGAAATGTATGGCGATGTACGGTAGCATTCATACGGTCTGGGGTCCGTCCCGTCCATACGTACAGTTGGCTTCTCAATTTTGGCACCACTGCGCGTAAGCAGGATGGATATAAAATGTTACCAGCTTCAGACATTATGCCTATAATATGGGTAAATCACATGTTTCAGTATACGGTCTAAATTGCGTTACATTTTAAAATTGCATCCTTTTATTAATACGCGCGTATTTTCTAAACTAATATTAAATTTGTTAAAATACTACAATCGGGATTGTTCAATAATAATAATAATAATTATTATTATTATTTTTAGGAAGCAAAATATTACACTTGTTAAAAGTCGATTCTACATTTACATGTAATGCCTGTTCGCAAACAATAGTCGGAGAAAAGAACGGGCAATAATAAACATCACGCCTATGTATCATCTTTATTTCGTTACGGTATCATTGATTGGGGCAATTCGGTGTATTTTACCAGGTTATTACCAAATATCGCCCTAATACATCTCTTAGCCCAAAAGAGATGTATTAGGGCGATATTTGGCTGTGTTTATAAAGACAGCTGTAAACCCATTTTTAAAACACATAAAATCCTTCCTCTACCATGCATCTACATACTTGAAATATGTATCTTTGTTAAATCCAGCCCTACGCTGGCTGTTTCAAAAGCTAGGAGACACGGAAGGTAGTCAAACTAGACACAAAAATCGCCTAAAAGTACCACAAATAAAATTGGAATTACATAAAAGGAACTCTTATTGTATGTACATAAAACATTGTATAATCATCTTTCCAACGGCCTTATAATTTTACCATTTATACAGTTTCGTAGAAAGCTAAACAAGCTACTACTAGAAAAGGTCTATTATGATGTCAATGAATATCTTAACTATAAATTAATTCACTTTCGCAGGATGCAATATTACACTATTATTATTCGTAAATTAATGATATTATTGACATTGGTACTATTGGTGACATTTAATTTAAGTTTATTGTTTTATTTACTGACATTCATTTTAATTTTATATTGTTTTCATTTCTGACATTTAATTCTTTTAATTGCTGACTTTCAATTTAATTTTATATTACTTTTTTGTGTCATTTTTAATGGTTGGATTTAATATTTGTTTATTGGTGATTATGTATTTATGCTGTATTATTATTTTTTTATGTTCAAACGTTAAATATTTGCTCGCCACATGTTGCAGAATATGCTGAAACGCACGCTTGTCAACATCTGTAAACCACCATATTCTGGGAACCAAATGTTTCTGATTTCTGAGTTCTGTTTAAAAAAATAAATTATAAATAAGTATAAAAAATCCGCCTGCACAAAAAAAGATGGAAACCAGATCCCCTACAAAATTATATAATTTCATGCAGTCGTAGGCATTAATGAATCTCGGTGAACTTAGTGAAATGCCTTAGTTTATTTAATACTTTTTATGGTTTTGATGTAGGTAACAACTAACTTTTATCACACCTATTGTCAAGTAGGTATTGAAAATTGAAAAAGTAATGGTTGCTAACTAACTTTTTAGTATTACAGTCATAATCATATACCATTTTGAAATGCTTAAGATGAGCCCTTTAATTTGATATCCTTATTGCAATATTTAAAACAACTTGTTTTCTTCACCTCTTTATTTTATCATTTCACAGCCGCCATGTTTTTTTTAAACGTCACATATCTAAGAACACTTGGGCGATCAAGACGAATCTAACGACGTCTTAATTGTATATAATTTGTTTAGGGGATTGTGAGATATCAGGTAATAAAGAATGTTACATACATACATTTAAACAAGATACGCGCAAAAATCATAAATAAATAAAAAAAAAATAAAAAGCGTTTATTGTCGATAAGTTACAATTTCAATTGTTTTATCCTAATCTTACTTATAAATGTAGGGAAAACAAGAGATACAGATTCTGTTTCCCAAACTAAGCAAAAGCTTGTATCTTGGGAAACAGTGGTTTGGTCGTGTTAGTATTACATTTATAATGTTTTTAACGTATAATCGATATGTGGAGTGAACAGTGCCACTGATATTATGTAACTATTTTAAATTATATATGTGTGTGTGTAGCTGGGTGTTATTAAAATTATAATAATTAAAATTAAAATTAATAGTACACAGGCTTGAATTAGTTAATGTATATGAGTAGGTCCTCAGTTTTTTGGTAGTCCATTAGTTGGAGCGACTCAGCAACTCGACTTTTCGCAGTTTTGCTAGAGAGTCCTACTATATTTATGTCTTTGTTTAGACGATTATATAGTTTGCAACTTAAACGGTGGAATTGTCTGTTGGCAAAAGCGGTACTACAGGGGACACTATGGCAGACAATTGCTTTCCTGCGCTTTTTAGGGTCTGGTGGGGGGACGTAACGGTGCCTTCTTAGTATAGATTTTTGCACAAAGAGCGCTGAGTGTGGGGTATTAACTGTTCGACACAGTTAATACCCCACACTCAGCGTATAATCTGATTGTGGGGTATCTATTTAATAGGCTTTTTAGACATCACTTTTAACACTGCTCTTTGTGCTCTTTCTAGACCAAGTAACAATGTTTTAGCTGCTCCTCCCCACACCGGAATGCAGTACTGGATAATGGACTGAGCCAGGGATAAGTAGATAAGTTTTAATTTGTCGAGTGGAGTGCAATCTCTCAGTTTTTTGAAGATATGAATTAGTCTTCTCACTCTGGAAGTAACTATTTCTATATGCTTACCCCAGTTCAGTCCACTATCCATATGTACACCCAAGTATTTAACGCAATCCGTGCGCGTGATAGACTGGCACGCACAAGTGGTCAGAGAATTACAATTATTATGCGCGATAATAGTGTAATCTGGTGGAGGAGCAGTAGTTTTATTAATTGAGAAAGCTATGTACTGGGTTTTTAACAGATTGACTGTCAATAGGTTACGTGCGAGCCACTCCTTTATTATGCGAAGGGAGTACTCTGCTCTCTCCTTAACCACCATCCAGTCAGAACCAGAGACAAGAATAGCCGTATCATCAGCGTACGTGAAAATTGATGTATATGGCAGCGAGATTTGGCAGAGGTCGTTTATGTAAACCTGGAAGAGGGTAGGGCCCAGTACGCTCCCTTGCGGGACACCGTAGGAGATTGTCTCTTCTTCACTAAGATAATCACCAATTTTGACGCGTTGTGTTCGGTCAGTTAGGTAGTCTTTAAAAATTGCGTGAACAGAACCACGTACACCCTGTTTTTCTAATTTATTAAGAAGAGTTGAAACAGAGACTGTGTCAAATGCTTTGGAGAGGTCCAAGAATAACCCACACATTATTTATAAAAACATAATATACAACACATTATAGTCGGGTAAAAACTCGCGACCATTCTTTTCAACTTGCCAATGTTTACAATGTTTCTTTGTTTATAAACTGTATATGCAGGTAAGGTGCTGCCATCATCATGTTTTATACCAAATTATAGAGCTGATGGAAAAACAAGAGATCAAAAATATTAAAAGAAAGAATACTTACATGAGTTGGGATACATCAACATCAATGGGTACAACATAGTTTGAGGAGTCACTTACAATGTATAAACTATATGTGCTCAAATATTGGCCAAATTACTGATAATTAAAATGATAAATGTTTCGCAAAAGAAAGAAAGTAATGACCTTAATTTGTTACGCAGAATCTTTACTTACAAAAGTAACTCGTTTTCTTAACTAATACCTAAGTAAAGTTATGAAACGACGATAACAATATTTTTCTAAGTAAAATACAATGAACTGTACAATAAAGTACATTAATTAGGAGCAAAGAACTACACCTTTATGTAAACTTTATCAAATAAATAATGATCGATTGAGTAGTAAGCTCTTTGTATAAGATGTCTCTTGACTACATTCTATAGGTAGACTCGAAATGCTGGCAGGGATTTAATTGAAAAATCTAACACCTAGTCCATGAGTGAGTTATGAGTTTTAGGAAGCCTATGATACTGACCTACTAATTTGAGATCATTTCTTGTATTCACAGAGTGTACTCGTATATCACTATTTTTGTTATATAAACGTAAGTTTTGTTTTATAAATATAACGTTTGCATATATTTAATGTGATGCAACTGTCATAATGCCTCTATGAGAAACTCGTGCTCCTTGTTGATAAAAATAGAAAAAATATAGTTTGTATATCAGCCGCCTTGCCCCAAAGCAATATGCCGTAGGACATGACGCTGTGAAAATAACTAAAAATACTAACCAAGTTTTTACATTCGTAGAGTTAGTTACTAGCTCTATTTATTTCGTCCAAATTTTTATTTTGAAAATAAGAGATGTGTCATCAATATTTATTATTATCTCCAAGTTGTGACTGCCTCACCGCCTCGTTCGTCTCACGAGTTTAATTTGAGAAAATGAGGAAGTGAGAACAAATGAGGTGGCTCAGTGTAGAGATTCGAGTAACTCTTTCTCTTCCCGCTCGCCTCAAATGAGTGAGGAACACATCACTAATACCAAAGCCCGGTGGTTACCAAATGAAGCAATATCATACAGACCGATATCTCTCCTGCCAATAATATCAAACTTTTTGAAAAACTACTACTGAGGCGACTGAAGCCTGTCATAGAATAAAGAAATCAAATCCCTAACTACCGATTTGGTTTTAGAGAGAACAACATTCAACTATATAGAATTACCAACATAATAAAAAATCACTTGAAGAAAAGAAAGTCTATTCCACCGTTTTCCTAGATTAGGTGTGGCATAAAGGCCTTGTCCATAAACTACAAAAAATGCTACCAAAACAATTTGCGGATATTTTAATTTTATATAACAGAAAGAGTGTTTAAAGTGAGACAAGAAGATGCATACTCAGAAATAAAATTGAAAATAAAATCTGGTGTACCACAAGTTAGTGTTTTAGGTTCCATTTTATATCTTTTATACACCTGTGATATCCCAGAACTAGCAGGAAACACCATTGCAATATTTGCAGATGACACGGCAATTATTGGCTACAGGAATGTCTCACGAAGATGCCGTGGAAAAAGTTGAAATAGCAGTAAACACCATCGTTAACTGGACAAAAAAGGGGCGTATAAAGCGTAATGAATCCAAGTCGACTTCTAATGACTTCAGGAACAGGAACCAAATTATCAGCCGGTGCTTATAAATATCGTACCGTATGAAAATACAGCTAAATACTTGGGTATGACTCTAGTACTCTAGATGCTAAGTTTTGCTGGAAGGCACACGTCAAGAAAAAACGCGTTGAGTTAGAGCTCCGCTATATTAAGATGAATTGGTTACTTGGCAAGCATTCGGCACTGTCATTTTCAAACGAAATTACTCTATACAAACAAGTCTATAAGCCAGTATGGACATACGGCATTCAGCTTTGGGGCTGTACCAAAAAAAATTGTATTAAATTGTTTTGTTTTTTTCAAGCAAATATGTAGCGGATAACTATAAATGTATAGAACTGACCCGCGCAACTTCGTCTGCGTAAATTTTCCCCATTTTTGCAAAAATTTTTACTTGCTGCTCCGCTCCCATTAGTTGTAGCGCGATGTTTTATAGCCTATAGCATTCCTCGATAAATGGGCTATCTAAAAGTAAAATATTTTTTTCAATTTGGACCCGTAGTTTCTGAGATTATCGCGTTCAAACAAACAAACAAACTCTTCTCTCTCTTCTAATATTATAGTATAGTTATAAATGTTAGGGGTGGATAACCCTTATCACTTAGGGGCATGAATAATAGATTGTAATTTTCCCTTTTTTCTTCCTTTTTTTTATAACATTTTTCATTGCTGCTCCGCTCCTATTGGTCGTAGGGTGATGTTATAACCTTCCTCGATAAATGGGCTATCCAACAATAAAATATTTTTTTCAGTGCAGCCCAGTAGTTCCTGAGATTATCGCATTCAAACAAACAAACAAACTCTTAGGGGTATGAAAAATAGATGTTGGCCGATTCTCATAGATACCGGATAAGCACAAAAAATTTCATCAAAATCGCTTTAGCCGTTTCGGAGGAGTATGGCAACGAAAACTGTGACACGAGAATTTTATATATTAGACTAGCTGACCCGCGCAACTTCGTCTGCGTAAATTTTCCCTTTTTTCTTTTTATTTTTTTTATTTTTTTACAATATTTTTCATTGCTGCTCCGCTCCTATTGGTCGTAGCGTGATATTATAACCTATAGCCTTCCTCGATAAATGGGCTATCCAACAATAAAATATTTTTTCAGTGCAGCCCAGTAGTTCCTGAGATTATCGCATTCAAACAAACAAACAAACTCTTAGGGGTATGAAAAATAGATGTTGGCCGATTCTCATAGATACCGGATAAGCTGACCCGCGCAACTTCGTCTGCGTAAATTTTCCCTTTTTTTTTTACAACATTTTTCATTGCTGCTCCGCTCCTATTGGTCGTAGCGTGATGTTATAACCTATAGCCTTCCTCGATAAATGGGCTATCCAACAATAAAATATTTTTTCAATGCGGCCCAGTAGTTCCTGAGATTATCGCGTTCAAACAAACAAACAAACTCTTAGGGGGATGAAAAATAGATGTTGTCCGATTCTCAGACCTACCCAATATGCACACAAAATTTCATCAAAATCGGTCAAGCCGTTTCGGAGGAGTATGGGAACGAAAACTGTGACACGAGAATTTTATATATTAGATAGAGGTCAGTGTATAAAACGTGTGCGTAGTTTGAATTGAAATTTAAGTTGATGTCAAAATATTTATAGTAGGGTAGTTAGAATTGTGTGCGTCAGAATGACGTAAGTACTAATGACAGACAGTAGCACCAACGAAGCAGCAAGAGACACATTATTATACTATAAACCATTATAATCTAGATTCAGAATGCCTACGTATGTACCAAATTGTACTACAGTGTTGTACGCTGCGCCTCTCTGCGAGTGAGGTTTCTCTACAATTAAGAGTGAGCAGCTTGAGGTGTCGCGCGGTGTAGCGCCGGTTTCATCATCGCTAGAAGGCACTACTACGGGTTTCTTCATGGTTATGTCCTTGGAAATGAAATAACCACCCTGCACCATACAAGCTCTGATCAGCCCGATAGGGCAGGACAGATAGGAGTGTCTTGCGGGCGATTTTGGTTTTCCAATCACGACGGCCAGTAAAGGCAAGAGAGAGATGCGGTTTTGACCGACGCTCTAAGACATCGGGACAAAGGTGTGCCTTGTGGTTTGTTGATGTTGACAATTCTTATTGATGACATAAAGATTTCAAGAGCTGCTGCTATGCCCTCAGTATTAGTCTCATATTGGGAGATAGCGATTAGTAAACAGGGGTTTAGGTTTTATTAAACAATCCCGATTGTAATATTTTAACAAATTTAATAATAATTTAGGAAAGACGCGCGTATTATTAAAAAGACGCAATAAACATGTTAATTCTCTAAAATGCAGGCATACTGTCTGAAGCTGGTAAAATTTTATATCCGTCCTGCTTACGCGCAGTGGTGTCAAAATTGAGAAGTCTAAGGACTCATCTTGATGAACGCACAATAGTTAGTTTATGAGGACTATAATATTTAACATGGTTAGGTATTTAAATGCGGTGAACTAAGTCTACCAAAGATTATGTTATTTCGTGGTAGACTTAATTCACCTAGGGTGGGGGTGAATTAAATCTACTAAATGGTATACTTAAAACAGGGTGAAGAAAAAAAAGAAAATCGGTCCGGTGCACTTAGCACCGGACCGATTTTCTTTAGGTTATGAATTCCATTCATTAACCAGTGTGTTTGTAAGTTGAATTGGGATTGCGAGACACAATGTTGCTGATTCAATGACCGCTGGTCCTTTTCTAAGCGCATGATTTTGTGACACAGGTAAACTAATGTAAGCGGCCTCACTGCGGTTTTCTCCCGCGACTCATTACAAGTTACTCGTAATGTTTTTGTTTTTGCGGTTTTGCGGTAAACCACGCGCGGGGAAAAACGTAGTGGGCCTAAGAAGTACAAAACCGGGTAGGTACTTTATATAAAATATAGTATATAACTTCTATTATAGGTACCTACCTAATCACCTCAGTAGCTACCTGCTAATTTAAAAAATGCTTAACTTACTGAGAGTATCACCGTATCGATAAGCAATGTGTCGAACGAAACAACTGATATCAGAGTCCTGCCGCTGCCGCATCTTCAGGTCGATCCCTAGTTGTAAATGCACTTCGCGTAGACACATACTTGGTGTCAGGAATCGTCTTATATTGTCGTAGTCGCGTATTTTAACTGTCTTAACAAAAAATCAAGTTAAAACCATAAATTAACCTTCTTACCTATACAGTGAATATCTAAGTGCAAAACTCTCGAAGACTGATAAATAGGACATGGTTCCATTGCATAATACCTACGTTTAATTTTGGTAGGATTTTTAGGACATTTAGTAGACATTTTATTGGCAGGTAGGTAACAGTTAGATACTTAATTAAAATCCATATTATATTACAGTGCAAAAAAATGCCATATTTTTAATAACTTACAGTTGCCTAAGTCTAAGAAGAAGATTATTTTTGAAATGTTACTTATAGCAATACGTACAGAATGCCATAAGCAAATAGAGATCGGGACACGCGTACAAGACTTGTCTCCATGCTGTGTCACTTATGCCATAGCCTCCCGCGCCTAGCGCCGCGTCTGTTTTACCCGGGATGTGAGTCTCTCGGCATACCAACTAAAATACACCAGAAGATATACAGTTACTTACATACTTTATAATAACATATGGTGTCCCAAAACTATGCCACAGTGAGGGAAACCTTTTTTAAATATCATTTTGATTTTAAAAATAATTAGAACTGCACTTAAATAGCCGCTTGTTAAATCACTCAAAAATATTAAAATATTAGTCACGTAGTGCAATGGTCTTACATATTTTGTCGGCAACATTTTCGACATGCAATAGTATAGTATATATCTCGAATTGTTAGTGAATTAAAGGGATATCTTCATGGGCGTACCCAGCTTTTGACCTGGGGGGGGGGGGGGCAACCATTTTTTTTGAGCTGGCTCCCTATCTTTAGTTTACGCGCTAAGGGCCGGGACAGGAGTGTTTTTTACACAAATTAGACTGACCAAAGCTCGACCGGAGGGAAGGGGGAAAAGACTCCTTCCGGATGAGCTGAGTCCAGAACTTCCTTTCTTTTGAAGACACTAGAGAGGCTTGTAGATAAACACCTGAGAGATGGAGCGCTAAAATAGGAAAACTTCTTTATCCCCAACAACACGCATAAGAGAAAGGCAGATCTACAGAACTGCTCTGCAAACAAAGCATCAACACTAGCAGCCTTCATTGACTTCGAAGGAGCTTTTGATAAGACTATGCACAACAGCATAAGCCACGCCCTACAGAAATTTGATGTATAATATGTCGATGAACTCATTATTTTTGAGAAGCTAATACTCCGTTTTATTTGTGCAAGATTAATGGTCTGAATAGTTAAGACTACTTTGGTCGGTTGAATATTAGTGACCAATTTGTATGTGTACCTATTTGGTAATGTTACAATATTTAGACACATACAACTGTTGCTTTGTAAATTCAGGATGACTTTGAAATCAGTCGACAAATTGATAGGTGAGTATCAGCACCGTTAGTACTTACATTATGCATTGACAAATTGCGAATTTAAATTGTAAAAAAAACATCTGTTTTTATTGTTTAAAATGATGGTGACAGTTCTATTAAGGTTTAGTAAACTAAAAGAATCAGTACATTTTCATTATTTCCATATGTCTAAAACTTAAACAAATAAATAAAATGATTAAAGTTTAAAAATCGTACGACGCGCTATAAAAATCATGTGATCATAATTTCGTAAAGACGTAGTTCGTTCAAAGGGTCATTAGTCATAACCACCAAATAAAGAAAGTACGGAAAGTAACCTTCAAACAACGCGCTCAATAACAACGGACATATAAACACCGTTCACGGACAAGAAATCTCGCGTCGCCTTCCGAACAACGTGGTCTAAAGTGATCTTTATACCCTGTTCCATGTGAACGATGTGTATGTGTGCGTGGCTACGTATGAAGGTTACCTTCTGTACTCTCGGTGTTTTGTGTAATACACTCCAGACGACAAACCGTGTAGCGCGGGTGGTGCCGTAATTATGTAATGAACATTATATATGGAAATATCGATAAATTTCATTTGCTCCCATAGTATCATCCCTAGCCGGCGGGGGTGCATGCCAATCGTTGTTAATATAAATAAACAACTTCACCAGTCGGACAAAAGCTTAATGGTCTGTGCTGGTCATGTACGCTTAAAAAAGTAATCGATGGTGTAGCTATCGAAGATGTGTACTGTTAAGTGATAAGTTTTCGAAGATGCCTGGTGGGATGAGAAGAAACAGCGAACTTTTTGATAACAAACAAATTTTAAATGTAGGGATTTGGTATAGCCAAACTAACAATTTAAGGGAATCGCAGCGAAGATGGCGGGAATGAAAAAAGTCCTAAGGCGGTAAAAGTATGAAGGAAAAATTGGCTTTACATTGTTTATATTTTGCGGCATGATAGGTAGGTTAGGTACAGATAGTTTGCAACGTTGCACTGTCTGTATTCATTCATGCTCACGGAAACAAAAAACGGCGACGCATGGAATGTATTTTAAAGTATCATAGAACATTAATGTTTTTTTCTAATAATATGTCCTAAAAATTCTTGGATACACGCAGGTTTACTCATTCAAGTTTGTCGACTCAATTCAAAGTCACCCTGTATAACGCTGAAGCTCTTAGTAAAAATTACCTGTAATCGAAAGTGCGGTTTTTTTAACACCGGTAACAAAGCCAGCAGTGCAGCTCCAGTCCCATCAGCCAAATACGAATATTCTAAAGCTAGAACTCTAAGGTTCCTTAGCTCAGCCAGGCTTCGTATAAAACATTGCTTCGTTTTGGGTCTTGGAATATAAAGTCCAGTACCTAAAAAACAGAAATTTTGCAGTTCCAAAACAGATGTCAGCTTATTATAACCAGTCATTTTATCCTAACTTCCTACCTCTTATTATTTAATCAGGTTTTGTAGGCAACTACGACGACAATTAATTCGCATTTTAATAATTACAAAAATGTTCTATTGTTTCCGTGTCGCGGTTCGCCGCGAGCAGCAGTCTCCGAAAACTAAGAATGAGATGTCAATCGATTCGATATAGAATTTAGATTCTATATCTACGAGTATTTCGAATTGATTGACACCTCATTATATTCTATTTCGAATCGAGTGATACCTCGTTCACAGTTTTCGGAGACTGCGAAAAGTTACTGTTGCTCTAGGTTGCTCTATTATCTGCCTTTTGTTTAATCTCTGAGCAACTAACATATCATTTTCAATACCGTAGGTATCTTTTTTTCCTAGTGCAGTTAAATTGACACAATAGTAAAAGTTGACGATGATCGGAAAGCGCTTTTTTATCGACAAAATCTTTACTATCTTTCATTTCTTTTCTATGTATTTTCTGTAGATGTCCAAAATAAATAAATAGTAGGTACCTATAGAGTTCCATAAAAATGTTTATGTATGGTAATTTAAGTTTTATTATATACACCACCCTTTTCTTCACACCCTGCATACACACATACTTGATTAAGGAGTTAAAATTTAATGTCAATACAGGTACAGTACATCTGACTTGTAAACCAGTTCCAGAATCCCGGTTTTTTTTTAATATTCTCAGAAACCTTATGAAAATTGAGAATGATGGATGTCATCTCTGGACAACAGACCGTTTTTGTTTTGAGATCTTTTATGGGTCATATCTTTTTTTCCCGGCGCAGATTTTTTGGCGTCTTCATAGTAAAACTTACTACTGACGATGACGACCTCGTTCACAGTTTTCGGAGACTGCGAAAAGTATGGTTTTCGAGGGTGCTAACGCCGAAAGAGAGATCAAAATGTAAATCCAAGATGACGGTTGCGAAAATCTTATTTTTTTGTCATGGGTGTAGTTTTTATGGATTTCGAGGATACTAACGCCGAAAGAGAGGTCAAAATGTAAATCCAAGATGGCGGTTGCGAAAATTTTATATTTTTGTCATGGGTGTAATTTTTATGGATTTCGAGGGTGCTAACGTCGAAAGAGAGGCCAAAATGTAAATCCAAGGTGGAGGTTGCGAAAATTTTATTTTTTCTGTTATGGATGTTGTTTTTATGGTATTAGAGGGCGCTCACGTCTAAAGAGAGGTCAAAATGTGAATTGAAGATGGCGACTGCAATAAAAATGTTTTTTGTCATGGGTATCGTTTTCATGGTTTTCAAGGATGTTGAAACCGATGGTGACGTTTAAATGTAAATACGAGATGGTGTCTTCGAAAAAAATTTAAAATTTTCGAATTGTATTTTGTAATCCTCGCTGCGTTTATGTTTTCAGGTTTGGGCTATATTCTCAATTTTTGGGAAAGTATTCGAAAAATATGTAACTATACATACAACCCCTGGCACGCAAAACTTGCCTCGCAGAGTACCGTGCATACATAAACGCCCACCTCGGACATCATTCCGTAAAAGCTTATTCAAACCTAAGCGGTAATCACTACCGCCTGCGGTAGAAAAATCCGAGTGGGTACGCGGTGATACTTCTAACCTACTTACTTACTATTCCGCTCTAGCCGCGAAAGTTCGTACTAAATACCAGAGCGAAACCCGCGTGGTATAACTTCTACCCGCAGCGCACACCTCTCCTCGGCGGTGGTGGTTGATGTACTGGTGTTGAATCTAATGCCCCTCCCCCCTCCAGTCATGCGAACAACTCACACTTGGCCAGTTGAGCCGATAGTCAATGAAAAAAAATGTTGTCCCCCTGAACAAAGTCCGTGCCTGATTTTGATGCGTAATATTTTAAAACTATAATAATATCTCCTAAGATATTCATTGAAATCAAATAAAGTAAGAGCAGTTTTGTTCAAAATTAAATACGTGTGATGAATAACGTATTTATTTGGATTGGGTTAATACCATGTTTATTAAAACATTATCGCAAATAAATGCATTATTTTAGAAAAAAAAGATTTCCATAAGCAATGCAATAGTAGGTCGATTTAAAAAAAAAGTCCGCGTCAGACGTTTTATTTTTAAATTTTTTAAGAGGAACAAATCCGTCTTACATTAAGGTTGTGTAACTTTAAAACCTCTCTCTCTCTCTCACTAAAACTCTCAAAAGGAATAATTTAAACATTTTAACATCATGCTATGATCAATAGGAGCGAAGCAGCAATGAAAAATGTTTCAAAAACGAAAAAAAATTACGCAGACGCAGATGCGCGGGTCAGCTAGTCGTTATATAAGTAATATGATTTGATTTCCCCGTAACTTCGGTAAAAAAGCTTTCTGGAAACCAATTTTTGACCAACATTTCACTGAACTCAAAAGAAACATTGCAGATATTGTGCAATTTGACATTATGTCAAAGGCGAAATTTTCGCAAAGGCGAAAGCCGAGAGATAAAGATCGATTACAATAATATACACAGTATTATATATTGTGTTATTAGAAAAGAAATAGTTAACATAGATGATAAAGGAGGGTACTGTGTAGCAATACACATCTTTGATCTCTTATTCGGTTTGTCTAAAACTATTTATTGATATTTATATTCCCTTATATAAGACGCGTAGCACCCGTGATAATTTGATGTTGCACCCGCGATTGCTTTCAAAAGTTAATAATTCGCTATTTTATTTTTGTTTGCAACATTTATTTTTATTTGTTTAATGAATTGATTCATAATCTTTCAAATTATGAAAGTATCTAAATCTTTCACAATAAACAGATTTTTTATGTGCTACAATCTAGAAAGGTGGGCCACTTTGTTGCACCCGCGATGGCCTTTTGAACCTTTTTTCCTGACAATTTATATATTTAATTTAAATCATTTAAACAAATCTAAAGAGAACAGTTCAAAATGTACCCCTTCAAGGAATAACTTCTATGAAATTAGCCTTTTATTTAGTTATAAAAACACTTTAAATGCATCTAAATGTTGCACCTGCGATAATGGAATCGCCCTTTGGGAGGTTTTCGAAATAATAAATGGACGATTTTCAAAAACATTTCTCGAACAAATGATATGTAACTAGGGCTAAAATAAACTTGCTTGTAAATGATGAGATCTATCGAAATTTACAATAAAAGGGAAGTCCGAAAAATGGGGTTTATAAAACAATGTGCGCGCCTCAAATAGGTAGGTAGGTACCGACCTCAAAAATGTGCACCCGCTCTCGGAATAATACCTACTTGTGTACGTTATACAGTGGGACGTTACGAAGTAACAGTCGCATAGCAACTGATATATTGACAGCGTTACTATAGTAACAATAATTTGCGGCGTCTTTGCATTTTTCATTAAAATGACAACAGATGAAGAGAAATCTAAAATAAATAAATTGTTGCAAGCCGTAGAGGTTCCGGAAGTAAAGCTAACGGAGCGGTGTTCCGATCTGGTAAATGAATTTCACAAACGATTTGATAAAGAAGTGGATGAGGAAATTGAGCAAGACGGCGTTCAAAATGAAGTAATAGAAAACCCTTACAGGCCGGATCCACGATTGCTTGAAGAAAATGAAAGAAAATTGAAAGAATTATTAGCTGGGAGCAAGCGGTTTGCAATATTTCATAATAATGTATCTGTAGTTAAATATAACGTACCTACCTACATACATAAGCGCTTATTACACTGCACTGAATAACTCTACTAATTCGATACACATTGCTGGTGGGAGTAAGGGTATTGGACGGAAGTAACAGCAAGTCTGTAATGTATAATGATTTAGCCTGTCTAAATTCAGTGTAGTGTAATAAACGCTTTGACAATTGTAAGGTCCTTTTCACACGTTCGGGTTTCAATCCGGGCGCCGTCGGGTAGCCCGCGACCGGGTACCCGGAACAAACTGCTTTGTAGCTTCCACATATTCCGGCGACCGAGTACCCGGCCGCGGATTGAGACCGGAACGTGTGAAAAGTACTTAAGGTAGCCAGCTAGCAAATCCACAGATAACCTTTCCCCAATGTTTACACATACTTTATATCTGCATTTTTTTACAGACTCAAAAAGACAGTTTCGGAGAATTTAGCATCAGTGACTAATCAAGATCCTAAGCGGCCTTGGAGAACTAATACTAGTAAAGAAAAGCTTCTGCGTATAGACGGCGAGCTAAAGCGACATGTAGAAAAGGACTCACAGTTGATTACACCATTACCTGAAGATGATATGCAAAATCTTGTAAAAGAATGTCGAGAGGAGACGCATGCAGTACCGCACGTAGGATTGAATCGTTTGAGAGATACGGTGGCCGCTGCTAAGAAAAACTTACCTAATTTTCAATATAAAAACATCAATAACTCTACAGCAACTGCTATTATGTCTGAAGCTCATGGTTTCGAACCTAAAAGTAGACAACCTTTAGAATGTTCGAAATAAACATATTAAATTAAAAAAAAATGTTTTATTTTATAAGAGACTAATATAGTTAAAATGTCTATTTGTAATTTTCATAATATCAGCTGGGATTGATAAAATTAGATATCCCTAGCTAGAAATAGTGGAATATTATGACGTAAAATTATTGATAGACGTGGCATTTGAACTATAACCCTTAATTGAGCTATTTTGTATTAAATCAAAATTTGAAAATAGTTTCGGAGAGAGTTAGATACAAATAGAGGATCCAAGTGGGCGGAAGGATCATTTGAATAAACCAGGGATCGGTGTGGACAAAAAATCCAAAAATTTAAGCGGGGGGACTCGATAGAAATAGGTATAAGTAGGTACCTACTCACCGATGCATGTACTTACCTGAACTTATTCAATTGTGGTACCTAGAGAAATAAAAATACATAGGTCTACATAGGTACATAGAAAATCTACATAGGTACATAAAATCCTACAAACCTGTGATGTAGCTGTAGTTGATAAGTAAAGGACTCTCGTTAGGTAGAAAAAAATTCCAGAGAAATAAATATTTCAGTGATTGTGAGTTAAAGCAGGCCAGCTGTTGGATAAGACGAACACCTTCCAATCTTTTGCAGCGCATGTTCTCAAACGAAACCAACTGAAGATGCTCCTGTAAACTATATTAGAACTTAATCCGTCTATTCCGTTTAGTTAGACTATCAGTTCGATTAATCGAACAGTGCGAAAAAATATTCCGTTTTGTTGGATTAATTGATTGTTAGACGGTGAGTTCTAATTGGTATGTTAAGCAAAATTATTTTACTGTTTAGCCGTAAGTTCAAATCGGTCTAACAATCCGGAATAAAAGTTTTAATGAATTAAATATTATATATATAAATGAATCCCGATTTCATTCATTCATTTTTGTTTTCATATTTTTCAATAATCTGTCTATTTTCTTTATTTTACATAAAAGCTAGAAGGTTTTTATGTAAAATAAATAAATAACGAAAATTATAATAATTGTGCGGTACAAAGTTCGCCGGGACAGCTAATCTTATATATAAAAATCTCGTGTGTTTGCACGAAACGGCTCGACCGATTTTAATGTTTTTTTTTTGTATATTTGTACAGCAAGTGGAGAAGTCGTTTCTTCGAAGCCGACAGTCCTCTCCGAAGTAGAAGGCTTCTATGGCCGGATATACGCTTCGCATGCACCTCGACCTGATCCTGAAAATGAGGGTCGTAGAGCCACTCTAACACGCCACTACACCGAAGACCTGCCAGAAGTCAACATTGAGTCAACAAAATCGTGCTGGCTCTTAGACAGCTAAAAAATGGAAAAGCCCCTGGAGAGGATGGCGTTACAACAGAGCTGCTAAAGGCTGGAGGTAAACCCGTACCGAGGGAGCTCCAAAAGCTCTTTAATGCTGTCCTGTTTGAAGGGAGAACTCTGGAGGCGTGGAATAGAAGTGTAGTCGTCTTGTTCTTCAAAAAAGGAGATAAGAGCCGGCTGAAGAACTACCGACCTATTTCTCTTCTAAGCCACGTCTATAAGCTGTTTTTAAGAGTCATTACGAACCGCCTTGCGCGAAGACTTGACGAATTCCAACCACCGGAACAGGCTGGATTTCGGAGCGGATATGGCACCATAGACCACATCCACACAGTGCGGCAGATTATACAAAAGACCCAGGAGTATAATCAGCCCCTGTGTCTAGCATTCGTGGACTAGGAGAAGGCCTTTGAATCGATTGAAATTTGGTCCGTTCTGGAGTCTCTGCAGCGATGTCAAGTAGATTGGCGATATATCCAAGTGATGGGATGTCTCTACGAAGCCGCCACCATGTCCGTCCAAGTACAGAATCAGCAAACAAAACCTATACCATTGCATTGAGGAGTGAGGCAAGGAGACGTTATTTCCACGAAACTGTTCACAAATGCGGTGGAGGATATATGTTCAAGACGCTGCACTGGAAAGGGCGGGGCATCAACATCAATGGTGAATACATCTCTCACTTGCGATTTGCAGATGACATTGTCATCATGGCGGAAACGCTGCAGGACCTGCAACGGTTGCTGAATGATCTGGCTGACTCCTCTGTACGCATCGGCCTACGGATGAACTTAGATAAAACCAAGGTCATGTTCAATGAACATGTACTACCGGCACAGCGGTGCACGGCGCCGTTCTCGAAATTGTTCAAAAATGTGTGTACCTCGGGCAGTCATTGCAGTTAGGTAGAAACAACTTCGAGGACAAGGTGAACAGGAGAATTCGGTTGGGTTGGGCAGCGTTTGGTAAGCTACGTCAAGTCTTCTCATCGTCGATCCCACAATGCCTAAAGACTAAAGTCTTTAATCAGTGCGTCCTACCCATCATGACATACGGAGCCGAAACGTGGACACTGACGGTACGGCTGGTCCACAAGTTCAAAGTCGCTCAGCGGGCTATGAAAAGGGCTATGCTCGGAGTTTCTCTTAGGGACAAAATCAGAAATGAGGTGTTCCGGCAGAGAACCAAAGTTATCGACATAGCCCACCGGATTAGCAAGCAGAAGTGGCAGTGGGCTGGCCATATTAGCCGAAGAACCGACAACCGTTGGGGTAAACGAGTTCTTGAGTGGAGACTGCGGCTCGGCAAACGTAGTGTAGGACGCCCTCAAGCCAGGTGGAGTGATGATTTACGCAAAACGGAGGAGCTGGATGCGAGAAGCCGAAGATAGAACAAAGTGGCGTGCAATTGGAGAGGCCTATATCCAGGAGTGGACTGCGATGGGCTGATGATGATGATGATGATTGTATAAATATACTCATTTCTCATTCCTTCCAAATGGAAGGAATGAGAATAGGTATACAGTTTTTAATTCTATTTTTGTATAAATTGCATAAAGGGGAGAATTGACGCAGACAAAGTTGCGAGGGTCAGCAAGTAAATAATTATAATAATAAGAGTCGCGTCGCAAAGAGAGTCGGTCAGGGCCTCGTCTCCCTCTTGCCGTCTCTCGCCGGCGGGAGTGGAATACCAAGAGCGCCCGCAGGACTCTGAACTCTGTCTTGCCTTAACCGGCCGGCCAGAGGGAGGTTGCTAGAGCTTGTATGCCCTTGAAAATGACACTTCCACCCCCGAGGGTGGAAGTGTCATTTTCAAGGGCATAACCACGGGAAAACCCACTCACGGGCCTTATTCGTGATGGTGAAACCGGCGCCCGTTTCGCTGTATGCCTGAGGCGGCCAGAAGGGGCCCATCTAGTGAGTGGCGAGTCACCGCCTGTCCATTTGTCCGTGTGTTACGGGGCAGGCGCCATAGTCCTTCAATAGTACCAGTTAACCATTCCATTAACACATCACCTCCATAACCCAGTTTCTTGATTGCCACTTTTTGACAATACAATACAACAACAATAACAATATCTTGGGACAACTCACACAACGCTATCTGATCCCAAACTAAACAGAGCTTGTACTATGGAAACCAGACAACTGATAAACATACTTATATATTTCTAAATACATACATATTATAGATAAATAACACCCAGACACAGAACAAACTATCGTGCTCATCACACAAAGTTTTATCCTGAGTGTGGATCGAACTCACGACCTCTTGCGTAGCAGTCGGATACACTCCCACCGCGCCACAGAGGCAGTCAATAACAATAGTGTTTACACTAACCGGGGATTGTCGTTGGGTACATTTCTATAGTGTATACAGCGATAATCGCCGGTTTGTGTCACAGAGCCTTTAGATTAAAGTGTCTAACGGGCTTCTACTTGTTGGCTTCGGCTCCATGCACGACTCTTTAAATGGCTCGTGGCTTTTAAAATGCTAAAACCCTTCACAACCGCGAGATATGCAACCTAAGGGAATATTTCCTTCAAGTGGACGCGGGTATGCACCGTAATGTGGTGGCCGTGGACCCCGCTCGGTCTGGGAAAAGAGAACTGGCACAAACCTGCAATACTCAGTACTGATGACCGCAAGGATATATGGATAAGTAAGGGACTGCATGGACGTTTTCATCGTCCATGCAGCTGCATGTCGGGCTTTGTATGGGTCCGATGTAGACACTACATCATCCGTGTCCTGGTTACGTTTAGGGGAAACCGAGGGTTTTGTCTTTGCGATTATATGTAGATGAAGTTATTAAGACGAATAACTACCAGAAATATATAATGAGGGATGGAACGGTTGACATCTGTCGGGCATGCCATCGTCCCGGAGATTCCCTCAGACATATTATTTCCAGTTGTTCTCGTCTTGCGAGTACATATAGACACATCCAAGTAGCCAGAATTGTCCAATAGCAACTTGCTTTAAAGTTCAACAACTTTTTAGGTCTTCTAGTTTGGAAACTAGAAGCTAATTTTCTTTTTAAAAATGTCGCTCATAACTAGTAAACGGTGTAACTAAAAAGAAACAAGTCCTATAACGAATAAAGAGCACAAATTGCCACCTATTCATGTTAAAAAAAATATAATATTTTACTAAGTAGCTTGCGAGATCTAGTAATCAGCAAAACGTTACTCCAGCAAAAACTCAAATAACATGAAAACAATACGATACGACAATACATTTCGCATAAATGAAAACAGATCTTCCTACCTAATTCATATCCCGAAAGGACTACGGCGAAAAAAAAAATCTGCTGGAGTAACGATGCTCCAGCGGAATCTATTTTCTTGAATAACTCAAAACGACAAATTTAAAAAGTTGCACACATTTCAACAGCAAAATGTTGTCCCCTTTCAGGAGAAAGGAGACAACATTTTGCTGAGGTAACGCACACGACAGTTCTATGAATGTAAAATATTAATGTGCCACAGAGAGGCTAAGAAGGCTATACAAATGTGACTATATTATGTGACATGGAGGTAGGAGAGATTTGTATTTTATTTGAAATAGATAGGTACTCAGGTAAGGAAGGAATCTACGTACCTACTTGCTCATAGTTGCTGACTCACCTTAGAACATGCAATAAATTTTCAAAAAATTTCCGCCGTCCAAAATAGTCAAAGCGGTCCAAGTGTACCAATTGATCAGGAACTATCAAGCGGCTAACTTTTGCTTCCCCTCCCTTGATTTTCTGTTGATAGTTATAAAGATATTTACGAGTTATACGCAGCAAGTATTTCATACCCTATCTATCTAGTCCGGCCATAAGTTGTGTTGTTGTGTTACAAATGTACAAATGAAAATGCATTTTTTTTTTAATGAAGTAATGTAATATTGCTAAAACTTATATATATAAATTTATTAAAGTCTCAGCAAAAAATTAAAACAATATTCTATTCAAAATGGCCACCTTCGACTTTTATACAGGCCTTTAATCTGTCTGGCCACGAATTTATGGCTTTACGCTCTGTTTCCATGGGAAATTTCGCCACTGCTTGCTCCAGAGATTTTTAAGAGACTCATTGTCATCGTGTCGTTTAGAGCAAGCCATGTCTTTTAAAACTGACCATAATTTCTAGTCTAAAGGGTTGAAGGTCTGGGCTAGGTAAGGGGCAGGTTTCAGCTCTTATAAAGTACGGAACGTTGGTTTCAAGCCAGGAGTGGGTAGTTCGTGCCTTGTGACCACGTGCAGAGTCCTACTGGAAAGTCCACGGTACACTTTTAAAAAGTGTATTGCTGAGAGGTTTCACAACAAGATCCAAGACTGTATCTTGATACACTTTGGCTGAAGTTTCCACTCCTTTTTCACAAAAATGTAGCTTTGTGACGCCTTGATAAGACACGCCCCATCAAACCATCACTGACGCAGGATGATGACATGCTGTACCTTTCCGACCACTTGAGCAGTTTCTTTAGAACTGTGAGCGTACACTTTATCATTTTGCTTATTGTAGTGCTCTTCAATCGTGATTTTTTTTTATCGGTATAGAGGATATTTCTGTGCCCTTCACCTGCGTATCGCGACAGAAGGCGTTTTGATCAATCCACCTCTTTAATTGTAAAGATTGATTTAGGGCAAGTCCTGTATATCGACGATAAGCACCGACCTTCAGGTCTTGTTTTATAATACGTGACAGAGTCCTAGCGGGAATCTTCATTTCTCGCGATAAGATTTTTTGCTTCCTAATGAGATTTCGACGAATTTTGGCTTTAACAGAATTCACAGCCTTTGTAGTTCTAACAGTACGCGGCCGCTCCGATCTTTTATGGTCTTCGATAGAGGAAGTGTTGTTGTATCCGTTGATAGTACGATATAAAAACATACGGCTAATACCAAGCTTTTGAAGTGTCTGGAATATGACCGACGGCTCCATACTTTGTGCAAGGCGATCACCGCAATCCTATTTTCTTTAACACCCTAATCCATATTGTAATTTGATAATGAACACGAAAAAATATGTAAAATGGCGCGAAATCGAAAGAACTTTTAAAAATAATGAAAGCGTTCCAAATTCAAAGTAATAAAAAAGAAAAGTTTTTAAGTAACAATATTTATGGCCGGACTAGTTAGAATTATCCTTAGATGTTTCATCATCGTGACTTAACAGATCGATCATTATCCAATGAACCAAATATGTACCTATTTGTTCCAATTCAAAATTATGAGAGTTTGTAATAGGTTATTAGTTTTAAATAGAACGTATTTTTAATATATGTGGTCTGCGGGTCAATTCACGTAGGTATTTAAAGCAGTGCTGTTGCAGTTCAGTTGCAGTTAAGTTAGATACCAAAGTTATGAGAATCCAAAAATGGGCGTTTTAATCGAAACTTAACTGCAACTGCACTGCTTTAAATACGTAAATTGACCCCCTGGTCTCTCCTAACCGATGTCGGTATGGCGGTCAATCTTATCAAAGAGCAGCCAACTACGCAGGTTGTATTATATTGCACAAGCGTACGTGCAGACACAAGTGCACTCTCTATTTCCTCACTCTAATACGACCGGAGAGAGATTGAGCGCAGAACCGACGGCTTAACGTGCTCAACTAGCATAATGGCTTGAGTAGGTACCTGCCTATATAAATGCTAGAATATAGCATGAGCAGATTAGTACCCTACCTATGTATCCAACAAATCGAGATAGCGCACGAGATTGCGGAGATGACAGATCTAGGTTTGGAGATCACTGTGCTCAACACCTAGAGACACATACACTATACTATCTAAAACCCCTCAAATTAAGGAAAACCTTCCCGAAAATGATCCTGGGTACCTACGCCTACCTAAGGTAGAGGAGTAGAGAGGTAGGTAAGTATGCATGCTCGTCAAATAAATAGTTATACGTAATAGTACCGTAACAGTTGAAATGATGTCCTGGTTTAATGTTTTCACAAACATATTCGTTGGCAGCTTCGTAGCGGTGTTAGATCTCCAAAGATAATCACCATAGGGAGTGGGCATCCGCAAATTGGGGTACTGGTATGTATACAGTACTTCAGTGCAGTGTCGTTGGGCAGAAAAATAACGTTGTACATCGTGAATATTCCAATAACGTGTGTCAGTGCTTCTGCAAATGTAAAGATAGATTACAATCATACTATTACATTGTACCTGCCTAACTACTTACAGTGTTATTGTAAATACAGCCTATATAACAGGTAGGGGCAAAAGTATTTTTGTATTTTGAATGTATTGTTAGTAATCAAACCTCTTTGGCTGTACTGAATGTATCTGGCTGGTTTTAATACCATTAAACGCTGACATTATGAAGATGCAATAAATAAAAAAAAACTAGTTCAAGCAAGCAAAATGAACGTATGTGTGTACGTTTTAAAGTTTTATTATAAAAAAGGTAAAAATGCGGCGAATTAAATTTGTGCGAAATAATACAAGTAGCACAACTGTGGTTCAAGCGTTTCAAGTCTGGAAATTTTAGTGTGAAGGATAAGACTCTGGACGCCCTGTCACGGATAAAATCAGTGTCATCTTTGAAAAAGTGGAGCGAGATCGACTTATTAGTAATTAAGTAATTGGGTGTTGATCACAAAATAGTTTTACGTCATTTACAAAAGTCTGGGTACAAGAAAAAGCTTGATAATTATGTACCACATGATTCTTTGTTGAAACGTAAAAATTCCGACCCATTTGTTAAATGGTTGATGACGGGTAATGAAAAATGGGTCACTTACGAAAAGAATGTTCGAAAAAGATTGTGGTCGAAGCATGGAAAAACTCCACAGACCGCGGGAAGCCCGGCCTGACTCGGAACAAAGTAACGCTGTGTGTATGGTGGGATCGGAAAGGAATCGTTCACTATGAGCTCTTGCCGCCGGGTAAATGTCAGCAACTGATGAGGTTAAAAGAAGCCATTGAGATAAACTGGCTGGAGCTGGTGAACAGGAAGGGCGTAGTGTTCCACTGTGACAACGCCAGACCGCACTAATCTATAGCTTGGCTGGGATGTGTTGATGCATCCTCCGTATAGCCCTGATATTGCTCTATCAGATTACCACATGTTTTGGTTACTTCAGAACTCTTTAGGAAGCATAAAGTTAACCTCAAGAGAACACTGTGAAAACTACCTGTCAGATCTTTTTTGATCAAAAATAGCAAGTTTTTTACTGCAACGGGATTATGGCACAATATGTCAACAAGTTATAGATCAAAACAATATATAATATAAATAAATAAAAAATTATACTTAAAAATATTTTTCTCTTTGTATGAAAAATACGAAAATACTTTTGTCCCGACTTTATTGAATTATATGTTAATAGCTGACCCTCACAACTTCGTCTGCGTCAAATTAATCCGTTTTTGCAAAATAGGGGTAAATAAAAAAAATAGGGGTTGATCGAAGAAGGGTGAAAATTCAGGGTTGTATGTATTTTTGAATCCGGTATCATAAAAAAAAAATACGTAAAAATTAAAAAAGAAAAATTAGGGTTGGACTACCTTTAACATTTAGGGGGATGAAAAATTTCATGAGAATCGGTCAAGCCGTTTCGGAGGAGTTAAATTATAAACACCGTGACACGATAATTTTATATAATAGACTAGCTGACCCGCGCAACTTCGTCTGCGTAAATTTTCCCTTTTTTCTTTTTCTTCCTTTTTTTTATAACATTTTTCATTGCTGCTCCGCTCCTATTGGTCGTAGCGTGATGTTATAACCTATAGCCTTCCTCGATAAATGGGCTATCCAACAATAAAATATTTTTTTCAGTGCAGCCCAGTAGTTCCTGAGATTATCGCATTCAAACAAACAAACAAACTCTTGGCCGATTCTCATAGATTCCGGATAAGCACAAAAAATTTCATCAAAATCGGTCAAGCCGTTTCGGAGGAGTATGGCAACGAAAACTGTGACACGAGAATTTTATATATTAGATTGACTTCGATTCCGACGTAGGCCTACATAGTACTTAGTCAATAATGGGTCGTTCGTCATTCGGGACCGGGACCGGGACCACGGTCCCAAAAAGTGAATTAAATTGAATTATTAATTTTCATTCGTCATATGGGATCACAAATAAAAACAAAAAAGTTCTTGGCTCGAGAAAGTACAGTCGACACAAATAAAAAAATAATTATAAAAATAAAAAAACCCGCCTGCACAAAAAAGATGGAAACAAGATCAGTCAGATCATGCAGTCGGAGGCATTAATGAATATCGATGAACTGTGTAAAGTGCCTCCGACTGCATGATCTGACTGATCTTGTTTTCATCTTTTTTGTGCAGGCGGGTTTTTTTATTTTTATAATTATTTTTTTATTTAATACTTTTTAGTAGTGGTAGGATGTAACCAATGTAACAACTTACTTTTATCACAGCTATTGTCAAGTACTGTTAATTGAAAAAAATAATGGTTGCTAACTAACTTTTTTAGTATAGTAGTCATAATCATATTATACCTTTTTGAAATGCTTAAGATGAGCTCTTTAATTTGATACCCATATTGCAGTATTCAAAACAACTTTTTTTTTCACACCTCTTTATTTTGACATCTCACAGCCGCCATGTTTGTTTTTTTCAAACGTCACATATCTAAGAACACTTGGGCGATCAAGACGAATCTAACGACGTTAGAATTGTATAAATCCGTTCAGTGGATTGTGAGATATCAGGTAATAAAGAATATTACATACATACATACAAGATACGCGCGAAAAACATAACCCTTCTTTACAGTCGGGTAAAAAGAAAGGGTCAACAAATCAACAAGTCTTACTTTTTCATGTGATAAGTGCTGTGATAATAATTTCTTTGAAATAAATATTTATTACAGCACTTATCACATAAAAAGTCTTTTATAAAAATATTATCATAAAAATCATCACAGCTTTAATTAAATGTTTTTGGTTATTACTTACTTAATTACCTACTTAAATCACCTATATGCATATTATACAAAAGTATTGTTAACATTATACTATAATCATGTAAAATATAATTCATAAGTAGCGGTAGCCTAATGGCTAAGGCATCGGTCTTACAATCGTTAGGTCGTGGGTTCAAATCCTGGCCATTATACTACCGCCGTGAACCCATACGTAACACAAGCCATAGAGCTTAGCTGAATCCCACATTGCTAGTTATCTTCTCTATCTACTACTAAATATTTATATGTATATATAAATATTTAGTAGTAGATAGACTTATACAGGTAAATTAGCTTGAAGAAATTTTTGCGTTTGTAGTAGTGTATGGTCAGCAAATAAAAAAAACAACATTTTATTTTTAGTTTTTATTGTTTTAAAGGTAATATACGTTTGTGGCTGGAGCACACCAAATGCGTGCACGTCTACGCATACGCACTACGTACTAATACGGTCGTGAAAATGTGTATCCACCGCATTGTAATCTATGGAACTGTATGAGGCAGACAAGCCAGTTCCAAACATTACAAGCATTGAATGCCGGTTTTCACTTCAGTGAAGACGTGTATGAATTAGGTGTTCTCCGGCCATAAATGTTTTATTCTAATAATTCATCAACCCCAGGCATATCACAATCATCCCCATCCTCGCTTTCATCAGATGAATTATTTAAATTAATTATGATTCGTTCTGATATTGTGTCTAAAGCTGCGTCTCTACCCTGATATTTGCTTTCCTCCTCAATAGCATGCAAACAAACTTTTCTCCATTCCTCTACAGTTATGGCGTTCATTTTTTCTTCAGCTAATGACATTATAACCTTCATATTCATTGCGACATTCTTTTTTGCGACATATGTTTTCACTATCCCCCATATATTTTCTATAGGATTAAACTCCGGATGGTATGGTGGTAAACGCAGCACAGTATGACCGTGCTGTCGTAATATTTCGTCTATCTTGTACTCTATAAATCTCGCCTTGTTTTGCAGAATCAGTTCATATAATTGAGGCTTAAGCAACGTGGATGAATGCTCAATGTTTCGAAATGTCAGCCAGTCTATCATTTGCTGTTTTCTAGAATTACTATTCGGTGCAGGATTTTGTATTGAGTTATGATATGGTGCGTTGTCAACAACAACAACACTATTTGGTTGTAAGTTGGGTATTAATTGAGTTTGAATCCACCTTGAATAGTTGTCATAGTTCATATTGTTGTGGTAATCTCCACTTTTTTGGTCGGCTTTAAACATAAGCAATGCATTTGGTATAAAGCCATCGATACCACCGGCATGAACAATGATTAAGCGGTTGCCTTTCGATATATGTTGCTTCAAACCTGAAGTGCTTCCATCTGACCAAGATTTCGAGAGGGTATGTGATGTATGTATATATGTTTCGTCGGTGTAAACAATTGGTCGGCGTTGTTCACGATATTCAGCAATTTTCATCAAATAATTAATTCGCAAGTATCTAATTTCGTGTTTTTCCATAAGAAGTTTCCGGTTATCTTCTGTTTGCTTCCAATTAAAACCTAATGACATGACGTGTTTTCGTAACGTGCTGACACAACCTTTATAATCGATATCTTCTTTCAATTTTGAGTGCAAAGTTTTTAAAGTGGGAACTTCTTTATTTGTGATGTGGAAGTCATGAATTGTTCTTCTGATAACTTGCTGATCAAAGTTATCGATTACTATTGTAGGTTTACGATTCGGTTTCTTTTTAGGAGATTTAAATGTTACTTCCTGATCTGAAGGACGACATTTGCTTTCTGATACTACCTTTCTGACGGATGCTATTGAAATTCCTGTTGATTTAGCAACTAATTGAGTGGGGGTCATAATACTGCTCGGGTTGTTATTACACTCATTTTCGAAATATTTGTACAAACAGTACAAAACTTCCTTAGTTTGAGAAGTCAAAGGCTTGCCTCGACCATGTTTTAACACTGGAGCCATTTTGAATTATCAATATAAAGTTACAACACTTACACACTTGAAATTAAACACTTCAACAAATATTTTAACAATAATAACAAACAATAACAACAATCAACAAATACAAAATTTCACAATGAAACTACTACGTATCTAATAATTATAATTTTTTAATGAAATGCGTGCTTTATGTTCTAACGGTATCAAGCGACTGACGTCAGACTGCACGTGGCACCTGCGGACAGAGTAAACTGGTTTATTCTGGTTTTGTGCGTGTTTCCACTTTCCACTATCAAGTGACGATTTATTTATTTGTTTTGTTTCGTAATTATTATGGTCAAAACTTTTTACCTATAGCTAAACTACTATCATCTAAAGAACGACACGATATTTTATTGTTTCACGGTAGTCGCCTTGTCGTTTGCTCAAGGACGTGAAATTGAATGACATATTTTTTTTAATAAAGTCAAAACCTTTTTCTTTAAAATAAAAACTTGTTTTTATTGAAAACAAAAATCAGAGTGTTGCTAGGGATAAGTATTAAATTAAATAGTAATGTTAGGATATTGAAACATTTTTGTAAGGGCCAGAACGATATAGTGGAAACGCGCTCTAATATCTAAGTAACATACACACCACTACATATGCAAAAATTTCTCGAGACTAATTTCACTGTAGTAGTAACTGTTGTATCAGGATTTATTTCAATATTTTTTTAAACATTTCTTTATTTCAGATTCTATTAGGTTCTCTGATGATGCAGTTTTTAGTAGAATGGATATGATTAGCACATAGGTGAATAATTGTTCCATTCCTTTTTGCAGATAGTCTTTTGTTTCTACAATCTGATCTATCTTTGTTAAAATCTGATCCTCTTGTGTAAATATTCATAATTGTCAGTAGGTACAAAAGACACCATCCGTGATTTCGAATGATGAAATATTTCTGTTGTGGTTCTTTTTGATGTCGGTGGTTGATTTCCGTCCATAAAATAAATAAAACTAGTAAATTAACGACAGTAAATAAATCAAATATCAGGTATCAAAAGCAAAAAAACGGGTAATAGCATGTCGGACCATGCTCAGTGTAGAATTCCGCAGCCTTGAATAATAACTTCAGCAGAAGAGCATATTTTCATGGCACTTACGCCCTTTTGCTGAGAAACGCAGTTTTTCGGCTTACTCAATGACGGTATGTCCGATTATGTCCAAAATAATTTTCTATTATGTCCAAAATATTTTATAAATATTAACTAATTTAAATTATTATTGTAATTTGTACCTTTTTTATGTAAAAATATTTGCACGCCACCATTGGCAGAATATGCTGTAACTCTTAAAACTTTATAAAACCTGCAAACTACCTTGGAAATTCAGTTTTATTATTATTATTATTAGTTTAAAGTATTTATTAGGCGCAAAAAATCGCAACCTTTGCGATTTTTTCATACTTTTTGGTCATACGATTCAAATGTTAAAGAGGGGACATCATTTATGCAACTTTCGGAGTGACTATTTCCAAAATATTTACTCAATCTAAAAAAATATAGAAACCTTAAAATGTTTTTGAAATACCTCTCGAATGATGTACCACACATTAATGTTTGCTGAAAAAAAAACAGCTTCTGTTACAAGTATAAAGTGCCCCCCCTCCCCCCTAAAAATATTTATTTTTATTATTTAGCTATCAATCTAAGTAGCGGCTACTAGAACACACCTTTTCAACAAATTTCATCAATATTTATTAAGTAGTCTTTAAAAAAAATGCTTGTGACATACGGACGGACTGACAAACAGACAGACATACAGACATTACGAAACTGTAAGGATTCCGTTTTTGCCATTTTGGCTACGGAACCCTAAAAATTATACAAAAACATATTTTATTTATGTAGCTCTACTTAATTGTCTTAAAGCAGCTATACTCTAAGTGTGTTCCGCGGAACCCTAGGGTTCCGTGATACCTCTGTCGGGGTTCCGCAAGAATTTAGAAATAAAAAAATCAAAACACCTCTCTCTGGTCGCTCCGCGGCTGTGCGGACTCCGCGGCCGCGCGGAGACAAAACGCTATGAATGTTATTTTTTATTTATTTGTATTTGTATAAGCTTGTGTTACATTAGCTGGTACAATATCTTATAAGTTTGGTCTCAACAATTTTATACTTGTACAACGCGTTCGCTCTAAGTTTGCCGGTCTGTGGAATGCGCGTACCCTCCCCCACGTGACAACAAAACTTATAATGTGTCATAGTTTTACCCAAATATCTACCGTACACAATTTTTATTGTTACAATTAAATAAAAAATTTCGAACGTCATACACTCATACCTATCGCCAGCGGCAAACTTAAAACGAGCGGGTAGTATACTTGTAAGCGCTCAGTCTCTTTGATAAAAGCCGCCTCTGAATTAGACGCTATAGTTGTCAACAAGCGACTTTCGTCTCTAACTTCAAAGGATAAAGTCGATATTGTTTACAACGCTATTTTTAAATTTCTGTTTTTATTTTTGCTTTTTGTTTATCAAAGGTGCCGACTCGAGTATTTTCGAGAATATTTGAGATCGAGTCTAGGACTAAGTATAAAAGCGGCGATCGCGCGTTGGCGTCGTCAGTTGATGATTAGCGTTCGGAGCGATAAGTTACTACCTACTTACAAGCTCGCTAGCGAGAAACTAGTGTTCATTGTTTTACTGCCTGCTGTATTCTGTTGTCTCAGTTTTATACATTTCTTCCCTGTAGGTTCTAAATTTAGTCTCTTATACGCAGTAACGATTGTACATTATTTAAACCCCACTATCCTGACTTGTAACATTATAAATAAAGAAGAATGGAACGTTGGCTTAAAGGTGTTAAACGTGTTCCAACAACATCTTCTAATGACGCTGAATGTTCAAAAGCAATGCGCGCGGAGAATTTAGCAATCACCGATCCAGAAGATGATGCCACGAGTGCCACGACGTCAAGCTCGACGGTTTCAAAGACGAAAAAAAGGAAGTATGATGAATCTTATATCAGTTTCGGATTTGTTGATTCCAACGGCTCACCTCTCTGCATGCTCTGTAGTAAACTGCTTCCTAATAGTTCCATGGCACCTGCCAAATTGCGTCGACATTTAGAAACCGTACACCCCGAGACTAAAGACAAGAATAAAGAATTTTATGTTCGCAAAAAAGATCAGTTATTAGAAAGTCAAAAAAATATGATGCATGTAACACAAACTACCAACGAAAAGGCCACGGAGGCATCATATTTAGTTAGCTATCGCATTGCACAAGCAGGTGAAGCGCACACTATCGCTGAGAAATTAATAAAACCATGTGTATTAGACATAACAAAATGTATGCTTGATGAAAAATCTGCAAAGCATCTTTCTACTGTTCCGCTATCAAACGATACTGTTTCACGACGAATCCATGATCTGGCAAGCTACGTCAAACAAGAACTAGTTACACGTCTACAAAATACACGATTCGCTTTGCAAATGGACGAGTCGACTGATGTCGCTGGTTTGGCTATCCTGCTGGTTATTGTGAGATATCCATATAAAAGTTCTTTTGAAGAAGACATGCTTATGTGTTCATCGCTGCTTACAAACACTACCGGGGAAGAAATTTTTAATAAAATAAATATATTTTTTGAAGAACATAATCTCAGTTGGAACAATTGCATTGACATTTGTACAGATGGGGCCAAGGCGATGACAGGTAAAACAGCAGGAGCAGTGTCACGAATGAAAAATAAAGCGCCTAATTGTAGTTCCAGTCATTGTATTCTGCATAGACAAGCACTTGCGATGAAGCAAATGCCGTCTAATCTAAAATTAGTTATGGATGAAGCGGTAAAAATAATTAATTTTATCAAATCACGACCACTACAATCCCGATTGTTCTCATTATTGTGTGAAGATTATGGCAGCAAACATAAAACACTGCTGCTCCATACAGAAGTGCGATGGCTGTCTCGGGGAAAAACTTTAACAAGGCTATTTGAACTTAGAGCCGAGTTACAAATGTTTCTTTCAGCAGATACTTCTTTTAATTTGAAGGACCGTTTGTATGATAAAACTTGGTTGTTCCGATTGTCTTTTATGGCGGATATCTTTCAAAAACTTAACGAATTAAATTTATCGTTGCAAGGTAAACAGACAACAGTGTTTCAGGCCTATAATAAAATAACTGCTTTTAAAAGAAAATTAGATTTTTGGATCATTTGCATTGGTAAGAAAGAAATAGAAAGTTTTACGTTACTCAGTGAGTTTGTTAGCGAAAACGACTCAGAAATGTTTGAAGATAATGTGTTTGAAGAATTGGTCCAATATCTCAGTTCGATGCGCGCATCTTTTGAAAAGTATTTTCCCGAAGAACACAATACAAAAATTAAAGTGAACTCCTGGATTCATAATCCTTTTTTACCCAACTTGGAAAAGCCTGAAAACATGTCAAATGAGATATATGAATCTCTTTTAGAAATGTCATCAGACACAAGTATGGAGTCATTGTTCAAAACGACGCCTCTTAATGATTTTTGGTGCAGAATCCAAGATGAATATGCAATGCTTGGCCAAATGGCTCTGGATATTCTTCTCCCGTTCCCAACTACATATTTGTGCGAAACAGGATTCTCTACCTACGCAGCCACGAAAACAAAATATCGCAATAGACTGGACGCCGAAGCTGATATGAGACTCCAACTTTCTTCCATCAAACCTGATATCAAGCAATTGATGAAAAATAAAAAACAGTTTCATACCTCCCACTAGTTAGATTTTTTCTTTTTTAATGTTTTCTATTATTGTCCTTACCAAGTGGTGAAGTAAATAATATTAGTAACTGATACATTGTACTTTTATTATGCTGATTAATAAAGAATACACTTATAAAAATAATTGTTTTATTGTAGGGTTCCATCAAGTATTTTGCTTCCCAAAAGGGTTCCGTCATTTAAAAAGTTTGAGAACCACTGTCTTAAAGCGTTGCTTCAAAATATTATAAATCAAATCAATGAGAAACATTTTTTACTTCGTACGGGAAAACTTTTTTGATAATAAATATGTTGAATATGTAATGCAATTACCTAATCTCACTTTTTTTTAAATAAACCACTATCGGTCACCTATGTTATCTCTTAATGTTATTTTAAACACACACAATTTGACACACTATTTGAATATATTTCATGCTATCTTTTTTGACAACTGTACTTTTATAAGAAAAGGTTTTTTTTATTTGTGTAACAATTCGCGTTTTGGGACCTCGGTTACTGGACCCAATATTGGAGAAATTACAATGAAATCATAGTAGAAATAATAAGATTTATGTATGTTATTTAGAATAAAATAAAATAAATGTTTTACATCTATTAACATATATTGAAAGTCGAAGTGGATACATAGTATCCACTTCTTTATATCACGTCACACACCAGAGCGCGGGTAGCGCGTGCGCCGCGCTGGCGGGCGGGTCGTCGGGTGCGAGCGAGGCAGGCGCGGGTAAACATATTTTAGATAGTTGTATGTACAGGTATTTATAAGTATGACGTATGTAGTCAATATAAAATAATATATTGTAGAAAATAAAAAATTAAAATGGTAAAGAAAAAACCGCTAAATTAAATGTCATGTTTTGTAAATATATTAATTTTAGTTTTTATTTTAAGTTTACTGTTTTTTGATTGTTGTTGTTTTTTGTTATTCTTTGGATTGCTGCATGTGACAACGGAAGCTTAAACAAAAATAGGGCCTACGAGAATATCAGCGTTGACGTTTCCGGACTAGCAACAATAGCTGACGTAGTCCTATTTGTCCGGCGCCAAAACACAAAGTGTAATTGGTAAGTGACTTTCTTTTTTACCCGACTATAAGGAAGGGTTATGTTTTTCGCACTATCTTGTATGTATGTAATATCCTTTATTACCTGATATCTCAGAATCCACTAAACGGATTTATACAATTAAGACGTCGTTAGAATCGTCTTGATCGTCCCGAGTGTTCTTAGTTAGGTGACGTTTTGAAGCGATGGTAGCCTATTGGCTAAGGCATCGGTATCGCAATCGTGAGATCGCGGGTTCGAATCCTACCCATTATACTACCGACGTGAACCCACTCCTAACACAAGCCATTGAGCTTAGCTGGAGGGGTTAACAGGATTGCTAGTAATGTGGGACGTAAATCACACATTGCTAGTTATCTTTTAAAAAAAAAAAACGTTTTAAAAAAAATAAACATGGCGGCTGTGAGATGTCCTAATAAAGACGTGTAAATACAACGTTGTTTAGAATACTGCAATATGGGTATCAAATTAAAGGGCTCATTTTAAGCATTTCAAACATGTAAGTATAACATCATTATGACTGTAATACTAAAAAAGTTAGATAACTTCTTTTTTCAATTTTCAATTCTTGACAGTAGCTGTAATAAAAAATAGTTGATACATCGGTTACATCCCATCACTACATAAAAGAATTAAATAATAAAAAATATATATAAAAAATAAAAAATATATTTATAATAAAAATATAATAATTCCTAAGTAGTAAATTCAAAATAGCTTTTGTGTTATGATAGGTTAAATACCTACCAACATAATGTCGCTGAAGACTTGAAAAAATAAATCAAAGTACCTAACTAGTAGGTGGGTGGTACTTACAAAAGAACATCGTCATCGTGTAATGTGCCGTCAGTGCTTGCCACATAGTGCAACCAAATGAAAGGGTTCTGGCACCAGGCGTTAAGTCCCAGATGACCCGGTTGGACATGGTAGATACGAGGATCAATATTCAGAAGGTTCTCATAACCCACAATTTTCATACAATTGCAATCAATTTCATCCAGGTCGGAATCTTTGCTTGTTCTTCTGTTCGCTACAATGAAAAGATTTTGCTACTTATTTATCTAGTAGGTACCTACTTACCTATTTCATAAATCTAAGCCAAGACCAAGAGTCAAGTAACAACGGCCAACGGCCCTATGTGGTACAAACACAAACCCCAAACGACAATCCCGGATACGCCACTGTTGGGTTTTAATAAGTTGTCACATTTGTTTTATTATATCTAAAAAATAGAATCATCATAAAAAAATAAAAACGGGGCAAGTACATGTCGGGCCACGTACAATGTAGGGTTCCGTAGTCCCCCATCGGAATAAAGCGGCTTATGAAGTGTGCGAACAACGTTATAAAATTTTGCTTCTCAATTAGTCTGCTGTTACTCGTTAAGTAGTAAGTAGGCCTTACAACTTAACGAGTAACAGCAGAGTTAGCTGTGATAGTTTTCGTTTTAATTACATAAAGGATTGTCGCGAGACGAGTTCCGCTAAAAAAATACAAAAGAGTCATCAACATTAAAAAATTGAAGGTCCTCATAGAAACGTGCAATCGGTGCATTATTTCGATTGTCACACCCGCCCCATACGCTAACACGTCGCGTCACTCAACAACACTATAGTTTGTTCCCGCCATAAGTAATAAGTGTATAATTGCAATATTTACAACCTTATAGCACTAACAGTCTCTGAGCTAAGATGCAGACGGACGGACGGACATGGCGAAACTATAAAGGGTTCCGTTTTACAATTTTGGCTACGGAACCCTAAAAAACGTGTGTTCTTGCGGTCCGGTGATTGTTATGGCTTTATTTAAAAATGCGTATAAACGGGTAAGAAGGAGACACCGATAGGGCCACACGGCTATACGCACTCAACAACATAGCGTGACTATTAATATTGATGCTTGCATCGTTGTTGTTCTCGCCATCAGCACCGCTTTGATTGAACGATGCGACCACTCGACTTGTCCGTTTGCTTGAGGATAAAAAGCCGTAGTATTCGGATGACGCCGAGTTTATTCTTTGAGTAAGGAAAACAACGACGACTAAAACTGCCTCCCTTGGTCCGTAGTTCACACACACAGCGGACAGCCGAATTGAGCTATCCACCAGTCGCCACTTCTTTGGAGTCCTCTTGTACTTCTGCAAGTCTATTCTCGGCTCTACTAGTAGACATAAGTTCTTAACAGCTGTATACATTGCTAATAGTTCGCGATCGTATATGTTGTACTTACGTTGCGTCTCGTTCATCGTCTTGAAGTAAAAAGCTAATGGTTTCTACGCGTTGTCGTTGTCGAGAATGCTTTGCACGGCACAGCAGTGCTCATAGGCTTGTTCGGCTTGGGGTGTCTATACTATTGAGTATTTGTCGTTTTTCTTTCTATTATAGGTACTTGTATAATAGATGTAATAGATGTTGATGTTCGGCTTGATGGGGTAGGCAGCTTCTTAATTCTTGAACTGTGGTTGGTTTTAGAAAGTATGGCTTGTATGGCATATACCAATGAAACTTCGTAACCGAGGAATTGAATCTTGCCGAACTCGCACTTGTTGACGTATAATGTGACATCGTAGTTGTTTGTCGTTCGAATACTTGATGTAAGTAGACCAGCATGTCGTCAACGAAACAGAATACATTGTCGTCGAGTCCTCGCAGTACTTCATGCATTAAACTCGAAGAAGCCAAACAGTGTTGTGTGGCCAAACAGTGGCCGTTTTCGCAGCATCTTCTTTCTGAATTGGAATCCAAAACCGGTACCGGTCGGGGATCGTCACGGCATTGAGACGGGGACAGTCGCCGCATACACCTATCCAATTATCCTTCTTCTTAACGACGACGTATAGTGGGCTGGCCCACTAAGCATGGTCCGACATGCTCTTGCCCGGTTTTTTTAAACCTTCTCTGAATGAAGTCGAACAAAACAAAAAAAGAATTATTCAAGTCGGTAAAGTCGTTCAAAATTCAAAATTATTTATTCACTTAGGATGCAAAACAACTCTTGTGATACGTCGTTCTTTAGTTATGCCGCCCGCCGTGACCAAGGGAAATAGAGCTTCATCTATATATCTATATAAAAAAATAAATCCCTATTTCCCTTGGTCACGAGATAACTAGAAAACGACTTTACCGATTTCATTCATTTTTTTTAAATAGAAAATAACTTAAGGTAAAATGACAGGGCGGTACGAAGTTCGCCGGGACAGCTAGTATTTTATAGTAATGCGTGTATTTACTCTCAAAAAGCAGTAAATGTTTAGTGAAGTGGAATTGAAGGAGACCACATACTTATGTAAAACGTCATTGTCATTGTCACATAAAAATCGAAACTACTTATTAATAAATATATCGTGGGTTACAACTCGACCATAAACACCCCGAAATAGAGCTGATGATGACGTACACGTGACCTATTCCTTAAATAATGTAGGCATCCGATAAGAAGGGATTTTTGGAAATTCATCCCCTAAGGGAGTAAAATACTTAGTGGTTGTAAGTTTGTATGAAACTTCGTCAGTTTTTAAGTTAGATTTTTGAAATTTTGCATTTGGATTTTTGGTTTAAAATAATGAAGTACGGGATTTAGCGAATTTAGAAAATCAACCCCTAAGAGGGTAAAATAAGGGTTGCAAGTTTTTATCAAACTTCGTCAGTTTTAAAGTTAAAAGTTTGAAATTTTGTATTTGAAAAACGTGTTTCAGCGTTTTTTGAAAACCAATCCCTAAGGGTGTAAAATAGGGGTAGCAATTTGTATGAGACTTCGTCAGTCATAAAGTTTAACGTTAGATCTGTGAAATATCTTAGTTTGCTTTTTAGTTTAAAATAGAGAAATATGCGTTTCAGCGTTTTTGAAAAATCAACTTCTAGAGGATTAATTAGGGGTTGCAATGTAACTTCGTCAGTTTTTAGAGTTCCGTTGCCAAAATGGCAAAACGGAACCCTTATAGTTTCACCATGTCCATCTCTCCGTACGCAGCTTAGCTCAGAGACTGTTGGTGCTAGAGCCTAGAAGACTGTAATTTTGCATGAATACACATTATTACCTACGCCGACAAAGTGAAAAATAAAATCTTGAAAAACATTTTTTCTCACCTACCCCATCGTGTGGGGTATCATTAGATAGGTCTGTTAAAAAGGTTTTGAAGTTGAAAAGATCATTTTTAGATTTAGGGATCCGTTAGTGAAATATTAAGCTTTAAAGTGCATTTTTTTGTTAGAGTCAAGTGGTTGATGTTGGGTATGTGAAAAAAAACACGGTAGTAGTATATGCAGTGAAATTGAAAGGAAAACTATCACAGCAAAGTAGGCTTTACAAGTTTACGAGTAACAGCTGATCAAACGAGAAGTAACAACACATTAAGAGCGCAAAGTTTGCTTACAAAACGCAAGCAACTTAACTTTTTAACTGTTACGTTATAGTATACTTATTTAACTAATAATCAAGTATATTTACAGTAATTTTAGAAACTTTGATTCTGATAATTAATTCGCGATAGAATCGATTTGTTAAACCAGTGCACCGCGCCGCCGCACCGCTCGGCGACACGACAACCTTCACGAAACTCCCAAACACGAGCGCGGGATCCTTGCGGCGAGCAATGACGTTCGCGTACCTTAAGCCAACACACGAGCAAGTGTTTTTAAGGCTCGCGCGTTACAATATTCTTCTCATTCATACGTATGTACAAAAAACTTACTTGCTCATACATAAGTATATACTTAGAATAATAACGCGTTATTATTCTTACATACATACGTAGGTATAAAATAAAGTCGCTTCTGCATTCTGTACGCTTAGATATATCTACGCAACGGATTTTAATGCAATGGTGATTCAAGATGAAGGTACCTATGTATAATATATCATCCCACGGGAACGGGATCCACGGGTACCGCGGTAGTCGCGGGTTTCCGCTAGTTTTAAATAAATAAACAAATTCAAGATTTCAAATCTGAAATATTAATTAGGTAGGTACTTATTTTGTACATATTTTTGTGCCTTTCAAAATAGCGGCGGTAGCTTAATGGCTAAGGCATCGGTCTCGCAATCGTGAGGTCTCGGTTTTGAATCCTACCCATTATACTACCGACGTGAACCCACTCCTAAGCCTTTGAGCTTAGCTGGAGGGGTTAACAAGATTGCTAGTGATGTGGGACTCAATCCCACATTGCTAGATATCTTTAAAAAAAAAAAAACAAAAGGTAAAAAGAATGTACGAAAGTGATTTATGAAGATTATTGTTATACAATGAGATGCAGTGCAGTTCCGGTCCGCCATAATGATCCTTTAGAATATTTAAGTAGGTATTTAGGCGAGGCCCTATCTAGGTTGGAGCGAGATCAAATTTTGGCGCACCCGATACCGACTATACATAGCGCAACGTGGGAGGGGTGCTAAGTACCTTACGGCGCGCGACGGGGGGGGACATAGCAATTTAGCGCCTTGATAGCGTAACTAGTAAAGGCGCGTGGTCGTCGGCGGTCCCAGGCGCCTAACGCCGCCACTGCTGCCCGTGCGGTACCTACCTAGGTACATCCCCGGGGGAGAAATCGGATGTTGAGCTCCATAAAATTTGGTCGGTATTTAGTCAATTGTAGCTGGTTAATCCTACCGCGCCCACAACAGTTTCCCTTGAAGCAAGAACTTCGGGAATTAGGTAGTACCTACCTTTTTTGTGTGTGCTAGAACGTTATCCTGTGCACCAAGATATAAGGGCAAAGCAAAAATAACTCAATGCCCCAGTCTGCAACTTCTATACAAGAGAAAATGCCTGCAACGTGTGTTTTTGTTCGTGATAGGTACCTACTTACTTTAAGTAAAGCTAAAAGGTAAAGTAAGTACTTACTTATGGAATTTTATAGCAACTTAACAAAAGCCATGTTTTTATTTCGTACCTACCTTTGTTATCCATTTTGTATTTTAAAACTAACAAATAAATTATATCGAAATTAATGTAAATCTAACAAGTACAATGTATGTATGTGCCAAACTAATGTCAATTATATCTGTCAACGACTCATAATAATATAAATACGAGAGTAGGCCCATAGAGATAGTAGACCCAAATACCATGCAGATGTATCACGAAGTCTTATATGTAGGTACCTACATATATTTCAATATGGTCGATCCATCTTCATGAATAGGTACCTATCCGCCTATGATTAGTAAAAGTTAAAAGATTTTTCGAACTAAGTAATATGTACCTACCTACCTACTCGAAGTTATTATTTTGTAAATGAAACACATCTCTTTATGCAAAGATGACCCAGATTTAAAACATTTAAAATGGAGGGTGACAGAAGCTTTATGACATGGACGTACTTAAAACCAACCCCACCCGAAACCCCCCCTCCCTTTTCAGATCCTGAGAACGCCCATGCTTTATGACAATAACTCGTTATAAATATGACAAAATATTGGTTATGAAGTAAGTATATCGTTTTTTCGTAGGTAGGTGTAATGTAGGCACATCTCTAGCGAGATGGGCCCTTCTCTAGGTACATTTGTCGATGGCTGCATGCTTGTCTTTTGTCTACGGCTCAACTTGGTTCCGATATGTTGACTCTGTAATTCTCCTAATAAACCTTTATATATTACATATATTTCAGTGGCGACGAGGATTAAAAGAAAGTGCGTATGCTTATAGTTTGTAAATTTTTCCAAAAAAGTACAAAATGGCTATTGGAAAAATAGCACCTTTTGACCTTACGAATGACAGTTGGGAATGGTATGTCGACCGATTAGAACAATATTTTTTAGTTAATGCGGTAAAAGCGGAATTGCAAGTACCCACCTTGATAACGGTAATTGGGAGTGAGGCATATGAATTGATGGTGAACTTGTGTACGCCGGAGAAACCATCGGCAAAAACATATGACGACCTCACGCGACATAAGTCAAAAGACTCGGTTTGGGATTAAGATGGTTTCTCATAAGAGAAACCATCTTAATCCCAAACCGAGTCAGTTGGCGGAGAGGTTTAAATTCCAGCGGATACAAAATAAGAACGAAAAAGTGTCGGCATACGTAGCCGAGTTAAAAAAAATGATTAAGAATTGTGGGTTTAAGGATTCGTTGGTAGAGAACTTAAGGGACCAGTTTATATGTGGGTTGAGGAATGATGATATCCGTCAAAAATTATTCACGTAGGACGACTCCATCACATTCGATAGAGCGTATACAATTGCGGTATCCATGGAGGCGGCGGAGACGAACGCGGCATTGGTAGAAGGCTGTACCAGAGGCAGGAGCGTTGGTGACAGTATACCAAGTGCAGATGCGGCTGCAGTGAACTTCGTGGGGGGTTACAAAAAAGGAAGAGAAGGTGCTCAAACCGAGAAAGCTGACGGCAGCCGCGGCTTTCGGGCGGTGCGTGTTGTATGGACCACTAGCACGTCGAGGGGCAACGGGAAGCTTCGTAGAGTCACTGATCACGGAAATGAAAAGTGTAATGTGTGCGGTGGTAACCACGAGGAAAATGGTTGCAAATTTAGGTTGTTTGTCTGCAAGGTATGCAACCGTGAAGGTCATTTAAAAAGGATGTGTCCTAAGTTGCGGAGAAAGGTATCACTACACAACATAGAAGACGAGTATAGTACGAGTATGGACAGCCTGGGCAGTGATAGTGATGAGGTAGATTATGTAGTTGATAATTATTCCTTAGATTGTAGTGCTAAGTTGGTTGGACCATATAAAGTTGAGGTGAAGATTGAGAACAAACCTATATGCATGGAAATAGACACTGGCAGTGCTATATCCTGTATGACTTACAAATGTTATAAAGACTTGTTCAGTCATTGTGGATTGAGGTCATGTAATTTACAATTAAGGTACTACACGGGGGAATTAGTGAGGCCCGTGGGAAAAATTAAGGTAAACGTGCAGTATAAGAATAGGGAAAAAGCGTTGGATTTGTATGTAATACGAAATGGAAAAGATAATCTGTTATGTAGGTGTTGGCTTAGTGAGTTATGTATATCTTTACCTACAACTAACTTGCATAATGTTACCAATGTTAATAATTATTTTGACATAAAGGAATTTAGTTCCAGATACTCTGAAGTTTTCAAGCATGGTTTGGGTCGGTTCACTGGTGGTCAAGTCGGTTTCCGTTTGCGAGAAGGGGCAAAACCGATATTCATGCGCGTACGACCACTTGCATATGCGCTGCGTGAGCCGGTGGCGCATGCGCTGGATCAAATGGTGAAGGACGGCATACTTACACCAGTTTCTACATCGGACTGGGCTACACCCGTTGTACCCGTTATGAAAAAAAATGGCACCATACGGGTATGTGCGGATTTTAAGATGACTTCGAATAAATGTTTAGAGGTAGATCATTATCCGTTACCCAAAGTGGAGGATTTACTCACAAAGCTACATGGGGGTGACAAATTTACAAAATTAGATTTATCGCAAGCCTATGCTCAATTTGAGCTTAATGAATCTAAAATTTATACTGTCATAAATACTCATAAAGGTTTGTTTAGGTACAATAGCTATTTATTTATTTATTTAAAGTCGGTTCACTTAATTATGTTATTGATAGGGATGGTGGTTCCGTCTTTAAAAGGCATATAGACCATATTAAGAAAAGGAGAAGTAGTTATGGGGTGTCAGCGATAGCTGACGACCAAGTTAATTTGGTACCTGCGATATCTGATAGCCAAGTTAATTTGTCACTTCCCACTGTAGCAGGGTTGCTTCCCGGACGGGAAACGACTGGTGAATCGAATATGGGCACTGGGGTGGGGTGTAGTTCGAATGTGTCAAGCGATACAGAACATGCTATTCGCAAATAATTCAATGTACAGTCAACGACACATTTTTTTCTTGAAATGAAAATCATATTTAATTAATAACAGAAGAACTTATTTAATTAATTACCTACATAGCAAACAAAACACAATTACGCTTAGGATACATAAATGAAATTATTATTCTCTAAGTAAATCGAAAGAAAATATGAAAAATTTAATCGTATCTCACTGCATTTAATCGCTTAAGGCACTCCTGAACTAAAAAATTGTTCCTCACATAATCATTGACTATGCCTGATATTTTCTTATTCTTTTCTACTATTTTTTTCCTCCTTTTTATGTCAGTGAAATGTAAATTGTTTCGTTTCAGTTTAATATGTTGGAATTTGCTTTCTTTTTTTAAAAGTGATATAAATTGATACATGGTTGGCTTTGTTGGAATTTTCGTATTTATGCGGCGATGCCATCCTTCAACTCCATTTGTTGTTCGGTTTTTCTGGTAATAACAACTTAGAATATCACTGCAGATTTTTTTGATCCATTGACGGTTGAAATAATCAAGAAATTTTCTGATTTTTGGCGAATTTGATGTCATTTCTATTATGGAAAAAAATGCATTTGGTATCATTTTGGATGGCAAAAGAGGCAAGAGTGTACAATATTGTACGATATTTCGGTTTATATCTGGGGCCTTACCCGCTTTCTTTGAAACGAACATTCTATAACGAACAAAATTTAAACGAAGGTTCGAATGGTAAGCTACTCTAATTCATTTTCCAATACACACACAAATTTCGTATTTCATGGTCAATTTTCGTGAACGAATGGATTGGATTATTGTTGCTAGCTCTAGATTTTTGTTTCTTTTAATTTATTCTTCAAATGGCAACACTAGTATTTTAAGAGCTAAAAGTGCCTTGTCGATTTGTCGATTGATTGATATCTTAAAAAATAGGTCTTTTTTTCCCTATTAAACTATGTAAACACGATCAAGATTGTTAGTCCAGAAAAAAAGTAATCAGTACTCAAAAATATTAACATTTTACGTTCCGTCTTACTTATGAAATACCGTTTCTCTAAATTCGTATCAAAAATGTAAAAAAAATGTTCTCTATTGTTTTTTTGTGTTCATTATTTGAATATTAATTAGATTTTAGTTTTATTTGGCCTTCATACAACATCAGTAATTAAAAATAATATATTTTTATATACGATCAATTTCATAGGAGAAACGGAACGTCCTCTAACGTTGTGACATTGTCAAAAAAAATCTTCAAACCAATTTCATCAAACCATTAGAACTTGTTCTGTTTCTTTTTGTTTCTTTGTATTCTAGCAAAGAGTATAATAATTTCCAATCGATGAAAGTTGAGCCATTGCCATGGGTACATGGGGTTGTTTCAGTGGAAAATACATAAACATTATCTGAGATAAATCGATATCACGATCTAGTACAAAATATGTACAAGAGTTTGATCTACAAATCTTTGATCAGCAATTAGATATCTCCATTCACAGTAAGTATTGTGATTTTCCTTGACTGCATTGTTTAGTCGATTGTATATTTGTGCATTCAGATGATAGAACTTTCTTACCAAAAGCTATAATTACGTGAGGCGTACGTTTAAATTTACATAATTCATTTTCAGATGACTGATGAATACTACATTTGTGAGGTATTCGTTATCTTAGCCATGCAAGCTGTGAATTGTGATCGGAGTGGAGACTATGTTAGGAGTGTTGCGGTGTGCAAGTCCCTGTCCGTTGTGGTCATAAGTATAGAAGTCTGTGTGCTATGTGGACTGTTGTGCTGAAGTGTTACTTAATTGGTTAATTCTAATCCAGTCACCTTGGCAGGATCAGCAGGTATGTTTACATGAAAATAGATTTTTTATTTATTCTTAGGGTTTTTAAAAATAAACTAGATAAGTTTAGTAATCCATTTTTAATATTGTGGTTTTACAGATATCACTGACTGATTGTTCATGTCAAGCTTGTTTTATGCATCTTAGAAGACATGTTATTTATAACCGGACACTTGATAAAGATCAAAGAAATATTGTTGCCGATGTTGAATCACAAGAACCGAATGCTGATATTGAGTTACAAATCGTTGCTAGTCAACTTGGCAATGCCAGATAAGGAACCATTGTTGAGCTAAATATTGAAATCAATTAAACTGCAATAAAAATAATCTGCTATTTTATTTGACTGTAAAATAAAATTGTTACCTCTCTTTTCCTATCCTGTGTATTCTCACTTTATTTATATGAGCTAGGCACTTTAGATAGTACCTACTTAGTTATGTTTTACATAACTAAGTAGGTGCCTAGCTCAAAATTCAACACTGAACCTGCTGTAAATACTAACATCACAATCATTATATTATATAGTTGATTGTTCCCAATCGTCAGTGTCAGATTTATCTAGTCTACTCTTAGGGTTAGCTACCATCTTCCGTAGGGGTAATGCTTAAATGACTAATAGATATCTACTTAATATCGCTTTTAATCTACCAATTTACAGGTAAGTAGCAAGTACCTACTCATTGCGTATAAGCAGATACAGAATTAGGTCGGTTGTTAATTGTAGTGACAGTTAACTTCAAAATGTTATCATTTTAGGATCAAAATGACTCTATAAATGGGATTCGCAACTTCCGAGCTCATCGAGGCACTTCTCAATTTATTTGATGAGCACAAAAATCTAGCTCGCAGGAATTGATTATTAATATTTATTTGATTTCTTCACTTTTGACTGAGTGTCTTCAAAAGAGAAGAAATCAAAGAATTATTATTTCTTTTCTCACTCTTTTCTTGACTGAGTCTTACAAAGTCAAAGTCGGAAATTAGTCTGTAATTTCCTACAAAATCTAGGCAGGAAATTATGTCAATATATAATTAATTGCCGAAGCGATGGCGGTTTCTTCTACGCAATGAGCGTTCTTTAGGCTGAGCAGCTTCAATTAAAAATAATCTTCAGCCATAATAATTGCTTTTAACATAATTCTTAATAAAAATGTACCACGACGAAAATCAAACGGTAGCACTTTTGGTTTCGTCAATTTTAGGTTATAATTCCGAATAATTCACCTGTCAAATTCTAAATTTCGTTCGGTGCATAAGGAATTAGAGTAGGCTTAGAGAATTTATATGTCAAACAATTTTCGTTTCAATGAAATTCGTGAACCAATAGAATTGGGGTAGGAAAGCTACGAATATTCTATAGAAACTTTGTTTTTCGTTGAAATAGAGTAGGCCTCCTGAATCTTCGACATTTATTTCCCTGCTCTTCTTAAATACAGCGTTACAGAAATGATAGTAACAGCCTGTAACATTCACAGACGAAAAAACTTGTTTGATAGCTTGAACCACGGCCATTTCATAGTCGCACTTGTATTTGCTCAGGTTCAATCCAAATTGGTCTTTCAGTATCATGAAAAACCTTTCGTACGTTCTTTGTTCCTTATTTGGTAGAAGAGCAAATATGATTGGTATAAAATTTACCGTATCTTCGTTTCGTGCTACGTCCACATGCAAACTGTACAGCTGATAGAAAGGTGTAGGCACAATTTTGAAAGTACCGTCTCCGTAGAGACATGTAGTAGACTTTAAATACTCACGCAACTCTTCTCGTTTTAAATATGAAAATAATATAATCCTGTTATAGGAGTCGCAGTCATCGTATAGGAAAAATTCTTCCACTAATTTGTGTGGAAGTATAACATCAACTGAGTTTTTTGCCGTTGCGGAATTCATGCTTAAAAATCTCTTTCGTGATCTGTATAGAGAATCCTTTACAGACGAAAATGCAGGTATTTCATGTTCCGGACCCTTAAATTCGTGATTTAAAATGTTCCTCTCATAAATCTTTTGAGCTGATTCAAAATTTTCACACATCTCTATTTTACACTTATCAACAATTGCATCAATTTCATTACGCGTAAAATCAGGAGGATCACACACGTGCTTAGCAGGTCTTAAAATCTCATTGTTGCTTTTTAATGTTATCGAGGTGCGGCAATCCTTTTGTTTTGAACATCTCCAATTTGTCGTTCCAGATATATTTTTCATGTAAAGGTTGTATCTGTAGCCACCATGTAATAGTACCGGTTTATTTTTTTGACCAGTTATGAATTTTACTTCACTATTAGGTACTTTGTTTATTCATTTTCAATTCTCCTCTATTCACAAGACAAATGCACTTTATAATTGAAAAGGATAAATGTCACTATCACCATTATTATTATGTCATTCATATAAATAAGAAGAATAATGTAGCTGGCCAGTCAACAAAGGAGGTAAAAATCACCTACCTAACTTACCTACAAAATAGGACTACCATTTGTACTGGCATTATTTATGGATCCCAGTGTACTGTTTCAAATATGATGTTTTTAACTAGTACCTAGTGTTTTGCGAATATGGTCTTTTACAATAATGATATTTTACGATTATCATGTGATGAGAATATGATGTTTTGCGAATATGCTTGTGAGCGAGTATAATGTACTGCTCCGGAGGGGTATGTTTTGGCGATTTTGTACATGTGGCATTTGGGAACTATAATTAATTTGGACAAAAAAGGTCCAACAAGTTACATTGAAGTAACTTCAATGTAACTAGGTGGAACAGACCAAAATAGGTCATCGACTTGGCCCCCGGGCCATCGGCTTTGTTAGGCACCGAGTAGCAAAATAGGTAAAGCAAAAAAGGTAAAGAGAAGGCAATGATACTACATTTTAGATATTATTAGAACATTTATTTCTGTTAGGACAGCCGACGTTTCATAGTATATAATAAATATATAAATAATATAGATAGATACACATTATTGCGCACGTATATCGTAAAACAGTATCAATTACCGTGTATATAAAATATTTTACAAAACATAAAATATCTAAGATAGTTGAATACTATTATATTTATATAAGAATGTATAATAAAATCGATCTATGAAGATATTTTTTTATTAAAATACAGTCATCAAATTATCCAAAAGTAGATGTATTTGATTTTTGTAAAGAATTTCTAAATATTAAACTACTTATCAAGGATGACAACATCAGTTGTCAAGAATTCAAATTGTTTATCAGCTTCATTGCCTCAACTTACTCAATGGAGTATCTACAATAACGTGAAGCGAACTATTGTAATGAAATGGCTATAAAATGTTTTTGTAAGATGATGCCATTATATATGGCTAAATGCTATGCTGTAAGATGTAAATAAAATAAAATATAACTGTGATGATTCCTTGTTACGAGCTCAGTAGTCATCATTCTATGTCTACTTACTTAAAAATAATGAACACAGAGGTCAAAACTTAGGTCAGACATAGTAAAAAATCTTCATCGAATACAAAATACTGAACAGAAGCGATTCAATATTCTAAAAATATAAAATTACGATTCTGTCGACCACCTTGTTTGTTTGTGGAAATTAGCTTCAGGTATTCTAAACTATTCACTTCTTGCAAAAGTCAGCCACGCTATATCGGTCCGGTAAATCTGCCACTTTCACTCGCAGTTCAAACAACTAAAAGTTGTCGAGTTCGACAATAGACTGTTAATTAATTATATAGATAATATTGAATACCTACATACATTTAAAAATAATGCGTAGCTATGAGCCACGTACTGTGAAACAATCATACGTGTCTTATGAAAAATTAATTATTATAAGCTTTAATAGTGTGCTAACAACAAATTTCCTAACACACAGTTACTTACATCAAAGTTTCTTATAATTATTATTTTGATTAAACGTGTAGAACATACTATGTACAATGTACATGTGACATATTTAGGTACCTATAATACAATTCACTTACGAAGAGGTTGCCGCGCATAAAAGACAAGTAAAAAACAAATATCACTCAAAAACTAAAGGCCGATTAGATTAGATTATTCGGTCTGTCCGTTTGTACCCGTAGGTTAACTATCCGATCCGATATTAATAGAAAATGAAGTAAAATCCGTGAGATAGCAAAGACTGTGATTATTTAGACGAGCGGGTTTAGTGAAACATCTAAACTAGTCGCGTAGGTATTCCGACTAGCTCCGCATAAACCTGTACACAAAGCGTTTACAAACAAGTAAGTGGTAAGCGGTACTTCTTCGAAAGTGAAAAGGGCAAACGTGAACGTAAAATATTATAATAAAATAAATAAATTATAATTGGAGTGTAAAAAATAAAAATATAAAACAAAGGTCAGTCAAACTAACCAGTAACAGCATAAAAGGACAGATCATTTGTTAATAATACTGGGAATTAAGATAGTTTTAATCGAATAGCTACACTTATGTACTAAGCATTGTAAATATTGACTGGTGTCTAGTCTACAACAACAATACATTCATATTTATATCAAATTGTGATGTACGTAGTGTAGTTTTTTCCTTTGAAAAGCTTATTTTATATGAATGCAAAATAGGGTATATCTCTATGATAGACGGGCATCTTATGTTTTGTATAAATTATGTATGATATGTTGCCAGTGTCAAATTATGGCGTAAAAATATTTGGCACAAAATAAAAAATATTATGGCATTCTTCTTAACTTATTATATATAAAATTACTTCAACATATTACATTTTTGCTTATAGTACTAAACTAATAAATTATTATCGTTAACCAAGTTAACAACATAAGATCATGCATCCATACGCAAACAAAATTATAATTAATCAGTAAGAACTGAGAACTGTGTAACAATTGAAATAAAATCAATAACGAACATTTTCTATGAATTTATTGGTGTAAATATTAAATAAAGTTTAATAATCCTGCCCATGCTTTTCAAAATCGTATTCGTGAAGTGATTGGGCTTAAAACAGAGTTAACTTTAGTCTCTGTTGAGAGGTGGTCGGGGATCTTTCTACAAAAATACTTAAATACTTGCAATCCAATCAATGGGGACAAAAAAAAATTATCGCTCTACAAAAGGTGGTGTAGAAAATGTTTTTGTGTTCTTTTTAGCTTTTAATTATTATTTATCTTATACATATGCAATACAAATATTGCATAAGTATAAGATAAATAATAATTAAAAGCTAAGCTTTTAAGTATAAGATAAATAATAATGAAAAGCTAAAAAGACAGTAAATATACTTAGCATTAAACTAATTTTGTTAAACTTAATATTGTACCTCCCAACTGCATGATATTTTTTTGTCTAAAAAGTAAATGACTATAATGAAACTCTTTAAAATATTACAATCTAACATTGAAGCTATTATGTAATATATTAAATATGAAGGGTAACTTGTTTCTATCTTTTAGCAGGCGGGTTTTTTTAAATATGTTATCTTGCAACTGTAAAAAAGGTTCTAGAAAAGCTGGATTATAGTGTTCTGTTGTGTGTGGATTCTGTAGTGGTTGCGTTTTGTAGCGCAGGCATGCGAAAATGCATCAGAAAATAGAGACCGGGGATAATAATGACGAATTTCACAATGCAAGGAGACGGAAAAAAGTTTATCACAAAGGCAACTGTTGAAGCAGTAAAAGAACAAATATTGGCCTCTTAAATTCAAGATGGTGGCTAACACTTTGACTCCTCGAGGCCGAAAACATGATTTTTTCCTGACTAGTCTATACTTAAGCAATACAAATTTAAACATTTTCTACAGTACCTTTTGTAGGGCAAAATACCTGCTTACTGTGCTATGCTGTATTCAAACCCGCTTAAATCAGAAATAATATAACGTTTTGCATAAGTACCTACCGACATACCTGAATTATACCAAGTGCAATATGGAATAGCTAACACAAGCTGCTGTAAATCATAGACAAGACAATCTAAAATCAATGGACCCAGGAATATTGCACAAGAGACTGCAGCTTTTAATTAATTCCTTAAATAGGTTAATTATGCTATAAGAAAGCAAGAAACAATTTTCAAGAAGACATGGATTTTTGGTTGCGCATGGAAATATTGCAGATAAATAAAAATATTTTGTAAAAAGCTTAAAAATTAGCAAAGTTAGTATATTTCCATTGCAGATCTTCGTAAGTTCCATATTTCATTAGGTATCGATCGTGCGACGCTTATCGTCGGTAGCGTCCGAGGTAAGCTGCGCAGTTCGGGCATTTGTGGTGAACATCCATGCAGCTGTCTATGCAACAGGGGATGAGGCAACATCCTAACACGCATCTGCAACAAATATTAATAACTGAATTCAGTAAACAATGATATATCATTGGACACTCACACTTGCGGTTGCATTTTTGCGCGCTAATCTCAGGAACTACTGGTCCGATTTGAAAAATTCTTTTTTTGTTGGATAGCCCATTTATCGAGGAAGGCTATGGGCTATATAACATCGCGCTACGACTAATAGGAGCGGAGTAGCGACGTGAAATGTTGCAAAAACGGGGAAAATTTACGCATACGAAGTTGCGCGGGACAGCTAGTTAGAATATACTCCTATACAAATCTACGTAATAAATTCAGTACTTACCCTACAATAAATATAATAGCTCCCGATACGTAAGCAATTATTCCTGGCTTAGTTTTTGTGGCCGTATCTATCTCTGCGTGGCAGCTTGGGCATATCATATGGGTTGGGTGCGGACCTACCGGCACTACCGTGGTCACTATCTGGGGTCCAGAAGCTGCAACAAATCGTATTGTATGGTTACAGGAACATGGATCGTTCGCTTTCTTCAATAAGAACACATAGCGTCTGTTAGTCACTTGGGTTCAACTAATAGGACAGGTAACATATTCCTATCGCCAATAACAAATATCTGTTTCTCACTGAGGTTCAACTAAAAAGACAGGTAACATATTCCTATAGCCAATAACAAATAGCCTCTGTTACTCACTAAGGTTCAACTAATAAGATAGGTAACATATTCCTATCGCAAATTTAATGGTGGATCACTATAATTATAATTGTGTTTTAAATCACATTTAAAAAACCCAATTTGTGAGACAAAGACAAATTTTTATCAAACAATGATCAAATTTACTTGTATGGAACTAGTTCCGACCGAGGCTTAAACATAAGTGACCGGATTTTATTACATTGGTGTGCATTGATTTTTTTTTTAACATATTTCACTTTTTAATTATATTTCTTTCTAGTTTTGATAAATTTTATAGTTCTTACCTATAAAATTTGCATGCCATTATTGGCAAGGGTGCTGATTTAATAATATGTATTTGACAAATGAATAAATAAATAAAATATTATTTTTAAATAAAGATTTATGTTTACTTTATATTTGTATCATTTATTTCTGATATACAATGTGGTTAAGTAAATAGGTATTAGTTTTATTGAGACACGCGGCAGCGTATCAAGCGGCGGTGGATAGCCTAATTGCTAAGCCATTGGACTTGACATGAGGTCGCGTGTTCGAATTCTACCCATTATATTACCGATGTGAACCCACTTCTAACACAAGCTATTTAGCTTAGCTGGAGGAAGCTATTTAGCTTAACGGCAATGCTATTAATGTGGGACCCAATCCCACATCTTAATACTTATTGTAAAAAAAAAGTTTAAGTTCAACCCATGTGTGTATAATACTACAAGAATTATTTTAGCTTAACAGCCAATAGATAGCTTCCAGTACGCACTTTACCAAACCTGGAATTTTGCATAGAGAATCCCTACTCAATAACCGGGTTTTTCCGTTTAAATTTCAAGCCAAAACCGGCTTACCCGGTTTTTCCGTTCTTCAGACTGATTCTTAAGACAACTCAGTTAAAAATACAACCTTATTGATGTTCCTTGTATTTGTACGCTTGTTTTAAAATAATTAAAAGTTCTAAAAGTTATTTAAATTTTGTAAGTTCTTATAGCTGTTTTATACTCAATTTATTGATCGATTCAAATAACTAAATTATCAACTAATAATAACTAGAACTTGAATCTTCTTCTTCTTTGTGTAGCAGCTCATACTGGGGGTTGGCGATCATTATGGCGATCTAAATTTTATCCCCCACCATTCTAAAAAGGGACTTGGTGCTCATTCCAAATTTTATGTACTTTTACGGGTCCGGTTGTCAATACCCACATTGCAAAAAACCTATGTAGTAAATAATCCATATATCATGTTTCCTACTTCGCATTACAACTAAATCGCATAATGACATAGTAGCAAAATGCCTACTTTTTCAAAATAGGTACAGTTACATTCGAAACTATTTACACGAAATACATAAGGAAAATCTATCTGGCTGGTTATTAATATGTCATACAGGTACACACTGTCATGTTGATGTATGTATAATATTTCATTTTGTTGTTATATTGGCACATTATAGTTATTATATTATAGTTAAAATGGTTAATAATTTAAAGTTTATTACAAATCAAAAGGGAAAACCGGCTCTTCTTTATGATGGTCATCGTTATAATTTTGCAAAAAATAATAAAAACGGGAGCCTGTGGAGGTGTATCAACAAGCATGAATGTTCGGCGACTGTGACTTTAGATAAAAATAAAGAGAAGATTATCAGACAAAGTTCTCACATTTGTGCACCACATCAAGAGGATAATGATATAGCTCTGATGATGGATTCTTGTCAGCAAGAGGTATGCAGCAATATGGAACCGGTAAAAAAAATATTTGAAAAGTATGTTTTAAAGCATCAAACAAATAATTTGCTAGTGCCATCGTATGACGAAAAAAAGGATAGCTTGTATAGAGCTCGACGTAAAACATTGGGCCTTAAAAATACAGAATTTAATAAATTAGCAGATGTTCGAATACCAAAAATGTTGGCATCTGATTTTTTGGTGGCACATGATGGCGAAGAGGAAAAAATACTGTTATTTAGTTCCATAACTGCAAGGAAATCAGCAAATTTTTGGGGAAATAAATGTTTTTTTGGTGATGGAACCTTTAAAAGGTGCCCAAAACCATTTTATAAATTTTTTTCTATTCACGTGGATTTAAATAGTACTCCAAAGCACACAAATATCGTGCCCGTCATTTACGCCTTACTACCAAATAAATCGGAAGCTACCTACCACAGACAATTTTTTTTGATTAAAGACAAACTAAATATCACTATTAGTAAATTTAAATGTGACTTTGAACCAGCTCTAATGAATGCATTTAGAACAGTATTCCCACAGGCAGTCGTAACTGGATGTTATTATCATTATAACAGGGCCGTATGGAAGAAGGGCCGTGATCTGAATGTGAAAAATGAAATTATCAGATTAACTTCGAATTTGCCTTTATTGCCTATTAATTTCATAGAAAGTGGTTGGAAATCTATAATAGAACAAAGTCCTAAAGATAAGGCCTCAAAAAAGTTTATAAATTATTTTGAACGACAGTGGGCGAAGTCTTTTTCACTAATCTGTTGTGCCTCAGAAAGACACCGTACCAACAACGGTATGGAGAGCTGGCACAGACGCCTTAACTGTCGAATTCCTCACAAAGCTACATTAATTTTATTTTTATATATATTGCGAAAAGAAGCACGGTTTAAAGATATTGCCATTAAAAATTATTATTTCAACCAGTCACGCAGACTGCGACGTCATATACAGTTCGACAAAATGTATAACAATGAAGTCATATCCCTCAACCAACAAAATATTACAGTTCTACAATTTTTAAAAAATATCATAAGGATACGTAAGCAAATTCTTCACCAATCGTGATTATTTACTTCATTTTTAAGCGTGTAATTTGTTTTGTTTAAGGGTCTAATTTGTTTTGTTTGATACATGTTATGTAGATTTTAAGTTCTAGTATATAAAAAATGTCACCTGTCCTAGTGGTTTTTTTTCTCGGCTGTACCTTTGAAAAAGTAGGCATTTTGCTACTATGTCATTATGCGATTTAGTTATAATGCGAAGTAGGAAATATGATATATGGATTATTTACTACATAGGTTTTTTGCAATGTGGGTATTGACAACCGGACCCACTTTTACCACGTCATTGTAAGGTTACAGAGACGCTAAATAAGGGGTTTGCATCAGAAGTTAAAAATGTATCATAAATCTTTATTAAAGAAAAAACCACTAAACATATTATGTGTGTGTGACACATCACGTTTAACCTCTCTTTTGTGTATGGCATTGATTATTCTGGGTCAAGGTTGGTCTCAAAATATATATTACACAACGATCACACTTACTGTTGTGTATAGTACTAACATATAATAGGTATATATGGGAGCGTAACAATTATCATATAAATTAACCAAAACCGGAACCACTTATTTTCTATTATTAGTAGCCTTTTTCCATGGCTTCGCTCGAGTTATGTTTCATTATTTTACTGCTAATATGCTATTCTGGTGAATAAACTACATTACCTACTGTAAAGTTTTATTAAAACCCGTTCAGTAGTTTTTGTTTGAAAAAGTAACAACAAAGTTTCTGAGGATGAATGGATGGTATGAACCATCAATCCTCAGAAATGTTGGGAATCATAATATTAATTGGGTTATATTCACAATTAAGTACCCACTCTATTCCGTCATTTTTCAGCAATTACTTTGATAATAATAATAATAATGGTTTGATTGCCAAGAGCCTCGACCAACACCTTGAGAGGCTTGTGTTAGACAGTTGGATCAAGTGCTTGATGCAGAAGGCAGTACTTCTGGACACGGCTCGCATTGTGAGGAGGTTCCTTTCTCTGGGGCCGTAACCACCGGTAGCTTGGTCCCTGTACCCGATGCCGGTGGGACACTATTTTTTATATTTTTAAATATATTTAATTTTTGTTACCTATATTTAAAAATGTAATTTATATGTATTGTGTTTTAATAAAGAGAATAATAATAATATATTTATTGTCATTAAAGTTACAAGTTTTTCTTGACTAGTGAATGGAGCCTCCTTTTAAGCAAATAGATGCCTGACCACTAAAATATAACTTCACACAATCATTAAATCAGCAGTAAGGTTTCTATAATTATATTAACAGCTTTAATTTAATTATTACCGACAAGCCATTTACAGAATTCTCAATAGCATGATAATCAATATGAGCAGCAAAGCACCTTCTTGTGTTTTAGTCAACTATGGTTAAATAGGCAGTTGGCTCTCTGATCACTAAAATAAATTCATAAATTCTAACCCTTTGAAACAGAAAGAGTATTAATATTATTTCTTAAGATGAGATATGTAAGTTTTGAGAAACTAAAAAAACTACCTTCTATGGATAAAATATCTTAATTAAATCTTTTTATAGGAGTCTCCATCGTCCTCTATAAAAGGTTTCATGCATCTGAACCAATTTTCGAAACGAACGCTGCTGGAACGTCTTTCGGCGATGAATCAATGATGGCCTCATTTACAAGTCTGGATACAAGAAAAAACTTGATATATGGGTACCACATGATTGCACTGAGAGAAACTTAATGCAACATGTTTCCATTTACGTTTCTTTGTTGAAACGTAACAATTCCAACCTACTTCTTAAACGGTTGATTACAGATGATGAAAAATGGGTCACTTGCAATAAAAGAATGTCCGAAAAGGATCGTGGTTGAAGCATGGACAGCCGTAGTCGTGCTCGTTTTACAGAATTTCCATTAGTTGCATATCTCTAATTCATAATCTCTATTTCCTCATCAATGTTAGCTTTCAAAACGGCTTAAAAGATGTGTTTATTGTGATAAATGTGAGATTACATCTCCAAAGGTCTCATAGTCTGACGCTAATGTCATAATTCGTGAATGGCTAGTCCAAATCTCCAAAATGGGAGATCATTAGACTGTTGTCTCAAAATGTCCATCGTTACCTGAGCTATGTGACGGGTTAATGTAATCATTTCATAAAAATAGAACTCAATTTTATGTTATATTTAAAAAAAAAAAATGGAGTATCTATCTAATCACACTAATATTATAAAGGCGAAAGTTTGTGAGTGTGTGTTTGTTAAACCAACGGATATTACTTTTGCAATTCCAAAAACGACCCCATTTAGAGGGCAGTGGGAGGGGACAATATACTAATATAAAGCTTAATACATGTATGATCCCTAAATCGACAATGGTATTCACTCATGACCACTAAATGGTATAGATGTAGACTTTATGTGCACGGAAGGATAACTAATAATACTATTAGTTACCCATCCCTACACATAACCAGATGTTCATCCATGCCAAATTGCAGCTTTCTAGTATTAAGGGTCTCTGAACTACTACTCTGAACAGCAACGATATGAAGTTGTGTGGGTCAGCTAGGGTATGATCTACTTGTCATTTTCTATGTAAGTAATACATCAATAAATCAAAAGAAAAAATAATAATAATAATAATGAAATAATACCCAACAACCTGCAGATTGTTAAAAAAGTAGGATGCAACTTGGGTTGCATGCCATGCATGACTTTCACCAACCTAACTAAAGCCACTATCAGATATCTCAAACAGAGTATAAGAGAGCAAACCCTATCTAGAGCAGAGCTTTCTGGGGTTCATGAATGTTGGCTACCACCGCTTTAATCACACTAATATTATAAAAGCAAAAGTTTGTGAGTATGTGAGTGTGTATGTTTGTTACTTCTTCACATCTAAATGGCTGGAGCGATTTTAATAAAATTTGGTATAGAGTTAGCTGACACCCTGGATTAACACATAGGCTTATAAACCGCGTGTAACACCGCGGGATACAGCTAGTATTATAAAAGTGACAGTTTGTGAGTGTGTATGTTTGTTACTTCTTCACGTCTAAATGGCTAAAGCGATTTTAATAAAATTTGGTGTGGACTTAGCTGACATCCTGGATTAACACATAGGCTAATAAACTGCGGGTAACACCGCAGAGCACAGCTAGTAATACATATGCTTAAAGAAGTTCTAAGTTATAGGACCATGTTTTATTATAAGTGCAAAACATAACAACCATGTAAGCATTCAAATGTCGCAGAAGGCATAAAATTTTCCTGAGATAAATCAGTACAACAAAAAATATCTTGCTGCACACTACTGTTTTTTGTACCTATAATATTAGGTCACTAGAATGTAAGGCAAGCTGAAAATATTGGTGTTTTAAGGACCCTCCACTATTAAAATCTTTAATGACAAACAAACAACCAATATGTGTGTTGAACAAATATCAAACAAAATATTTTACTTGAAACAATAAAGCAAGAATACTTACTTGGTGGATACTGGGGTGTGTAAGGACTGGAAGGCCCTACCCCACCAACAGCCTGGGAGTAGCTCGGCGGCGCAGCTGGCGGTGGCTGCGTAGTATGGGAATTGCTCCAGCCATACGGAGGAGGGTTCCAACTCTTCTCCATCACGATATCTGTGAAAAGCTATATTTTTGAAAATATGGATAGTAACGCCAAATTTGTATGCGTTCCACAAAATCAGTATACTGTGATGCAATACAATCTTGAAGCTATTTTTAGGCATGACTCTACCAACCTTTTCTCCTCACAATTCGCGTGCGTTTCAGTCGATTAAATGTACTTCAACGTTTTAATCAAATCACCAATGAAAGCACTAACACTTGTGAAAAATCAATACATCCAATCCAATAGTGAATGAAAATGGACGAACTTGTTTTTTTTTAAATTGCTATTAATCTAAATCAACAACTCAATGTATTGTATTGCCTTCATCCAATCAATGACACAATATTTCCAGTGCTGCCCAATAAAAAATTAAACAGGATACGCTTATTTTTTATACGCTTCATAGACAATCTGATTTGGTTCTGAACATAATAATAAATAACATAAGGAGTTGTAAAAACTGATGAGATGATCGAGATGACGATCTCGTTGAGTATCTCTGGTGTTTCCACGACTGTTTCACTATCTTGGCCTAATGGGGCGTCTAAATGGGCCATTTTTTACGGAAATTTGTGGCACTATTGGCAACTAATTGCTCGGCCAATAATGGCAATATGTCTGCAATTGAATGGCGCATGATCCAGTCTCCTAAACGGGCTACACAACCCGGCATTACTAAAATAAAGAGCGACCGAAACAACAACAAAATTGGCAACAATGCGGAAAATCGATCGCTCAGCGATCCGGTAACCATCAAATCAATATTGGAGAGTACTGCCACAACTTGCATTAAAAATGACCCGTTGAGATGCCCCTTTATGGTGCTAAATTACGGTTTGAGACAGTTGATTCACGACCATCTGCTTGTTATTATAATAATGCGGTTACATTTTCGCAGATCTGCTGGTATGCGTAAACGTGCGTAGCTGTGCACAGTAACGATCGTATCGAATGTAATGCTTGAGAGAGAACTTGTTCCCAATTTTCTATAGCTAGTTTGCGTGAATATTGTAGGTTTAGATTCTTTATATGTTTTGGTATTTTAATAAATATTGAGGGAGCTAAACATAGAACACTTTTATGCTTTAGTGTTGTATTGGCTCTAACCAGTCTGTTTTTATGTCTATGACTGCGACTGACTGTATCGGAAACACGATGGAATATATAAGTGAGGATTTGTTTTGAGAAAGACAGCTATCTCTTATATTAAAAGTGACGGAAGAGTTATTGAAGATAATAAAGTATTCTCTACAGCTATCGGTGTTTTTCAGTCCAAACATTGCCATATTACATCTTTTTTGGGATTTAAATAAAATGTCTAATTGTCGATTTTCCCCGAAACATAATTTCAAAACGTAAGAGAGAGCTAAATACAATTGTTTTAGTAGTGCAGAAGAACATAATCTATGTGTATCAGTGTTCTTCAAATCCTGAAACGACACCTTGCCCGTTTATGTAAATGAGAAATGGGACAAAATGTTGTTATTAGGGGACTATTATTAATTCTAATATTTATTTAAAATTATCTTAAAAATTGATATTTTTTCATTACATGTTTATTCGTAATCCTAAGTTAGAAAGGCAAGGACTTTAATACTACTCTATTGATTCATGAAAACAACCATTTTGACAGTTCTGAAGTTTATGACCATAGACATTGAACTATGAAGGATTTCTTGTTCTTGGATTTCTTGTTTTCATTTTGAATGATTGGTCATAGAATGTACTGAGTAGTCAGTCAGAGTTATAAATAAAAAAAGAGGTACTAACGCACAGCAGAACTAATTTCTTTAAAATTGCTTTATAACATTATTTTAATCGTATTTTCAATAGCTACTAATAGTAAACAGTTTACCTATTCTTTTCATAGTTATTTGTGGAATAAAGTGTGACCTTATTTTCATCAGTACACTGGCGAAATGTCGTCACCACGCCCGAAATCTCCTCGAACTCCTGTATTACCTAAAAAAGAAGATAAAGAAGAATCCTTCTGGGATAAGATTGGTACTATTGGTCGCAAAAAACGCATAAAAGAAGGTATGTCGGATTTATCTCAATAGTTGTAAACATTTGTTTCTAAATTGAGTGGGTTGAACAAGGAATATTTGTATAGGAAGGCATGTAGGCCACGGATGTAGACACAGCATATGGCTTTTAAAATATACGTACATACACGCTTTTTGTAAAATATTGGGCTAATTTGATACATGATTTATCATACAGTGCAAGATGTACAAGCTGAAGGCAAATATGCCATTGACTCACCTGGAAGCCCTACAGCACCCGAGATACCTCCAGAGGAATACAGTTTACGTAAGTGTTTTCAATATACCATAATTTTTTTTAACATAACTTGATGCAAAAAATACAATTGTTTTAGTAGTGCATCTAAATATGGGCATTTGTCACATTGGCTGCACCCATGGCAATATGACAAATGCTCATAAACTAATCAATTTTTAGTACAGTTTGGAGTTTTATGTTTAGCACTGTTATTTCTCTTTATCCTGTTGTGGGTATTACATTCCATAATGTATGACTCATAGAAGAACAGCTAGGGCTTATTTATCCTGTCTGATATTATTTAGTGTAAAAATAGTTTTAACACACATAGGTTACTACTTGCTAGGGGGTGCTAAATTATGGATCACTTAGAATCCAATAAAATAATTTCAGGTAAGGTGATAGTTTTTTTTTAAAAGATGTATCAGTTAGTATATAGATGATAGTACCCACACATTAATTAATAACTTTGTGGTGGCTCAACACATGTAAAAATACCTTGTTTAATATGTTTAGGTAAAAAGAGCAGCCATTTATTTGAAAGACAACCACTAAGGAAACATTATTAATATTCTGAATGTTGTGGTGAAAATTAGGAGAGGCTTATGTCCAGCAGTGGACCAATATGGGCTGATGATAATGGCTAAATCTTATATCTAGTGTTAAATGCTACTTAACTCAAGTGTTGTTATAAGTGGAATTAATTTGTTTTGAGCATTATTTTTTTATTTGCATTTTTAAATTTGCTGCAAAGTAATGTTAAATCAAAATAAGATTATCTATCTGTTAAGTCCTAATGTACTTTACAATTAACTATCCAGATAAAATATACATTGGTAAAATAATATAATTGCTGTTATTTTGTTGTTCAGCAGAAGAAAACTGACAACAACTTTGTCTTTATAATTCCCTAACAATATGTTACTGTGCAACTCTTAAAAAAGTGTTAATTTAAGGAAATTGTAATGTAGATTGTTCAGTAAGCAAAACCAATTCCTATGTAATATTTTGTAAGTCGAAATTTTGTATTACAAAATGTTGTAATAATAATGTACACTTTGATTTATATGTAATTTTTTTATTGATTATGAAAATGTGAAAGTCTTTAAGTTGTTCATTTTCATGTATTTAATGTTATGAATAACATTTATTTTTTAATTAACATCAAAAAAAGCGAGATCCTTATGTAATGAATGAATGACCCCCTAACTTTTGGTTCAGGGTCTATGAATACAGGACCTCAGTATAATTTAGTTATTCAAATAGAGCTATTTAAAATTAGAACAGCCTTAGACACAACATTTATGTTCTTTTCACACACCTCTGTTGCCAGGTAGCTGGTGCTAATGGTACAGTTGCATAGTGATGCATTATTATATGTCATTAATTTTCTTTGTTCTCTAAAAATGGAATATAAATAATGACAAAAATTAGTAAATGATGACTTTACTACATTATCTGTTGACCAGCAGTTCCTGTTTTTTTATTGTCTCGTTACCCTTTTAGCTTGTACAGGGAAATTGTTCTAACAGCCCACGTTTTAAACTCAGGGTTTAAAACAAAGTGCTTGTCCCCCTCCCTTTTTTGTTCTGACAAAATATGTTTGGAATTCAGACTATAGCCACTACCATTCAAGTCAGGGGGATTTTACTGTGTGAATTTCAATGAAACTTGTATCTTTAGTCAGTCTAGTCATGGGAAATTGACAAAAGTCATATAGTTAATTTTTTGAATGTGTTGTAGATGATAATGAAGAACGAGCTATTATTGAACCCAGATCACTGGAAGACCCTAGACTAAAAGATCTTATTCAGGTCCTTATTGAGTGGATTAATGACGAGCTTGCAACCCAGAGAATTATAGTGAAGGATATCAGTGAGGATTTGTATGATGGACAAGTTCTACAAAAACTACTTGAAATGCTGACAAAAACTAAGCTGGACGTGCCTGAGGTGACTCAGTCGGAAGAGGGACAGCGTCAAAAATTGGCCATTGTACTCAGAGCTGTTAATAGGGTATGTAATGAATATGTGTGATGGTAATTATTGAAATGTGGTACTCTAATGCGGTGTTGTAATTATTTTTATAGTATATCTACTTCAGTTGTTTACACACAAGTTTTCTTTCAGGTCCTATACGGAACTACAAAACCTGTGCCTAAATGGAGTGTAGATTCTGTACACTCTAAGAATGTTGTTTCCATATTGCATTTGCTTGTTGCATTGGCTCGCCATTTCCGGGCTCCTGTTCGTTTGCCTGAAAATGTCAGCGTCAATGTTGTTGTAGTGAAGAAAGACACTCCAAATCAGCTGTCTCATAGGTAATGTAAGCTCAATAATATTCTTTTGTATGCTATATTAGTTCTATGTGTTGATTCAAATAAAAATGTCTTTTCAGGACCTTTGTTGAAACTATCACAACAACATATGACGATCTTGGTATGAAATGTGAAAGAGATGCTTTTGATGCCCTCTTTGATCACGCCCCAGATAAGTTACAAGTGGTGAAGAAATCTCTCATTACATTTGTCAACAAACATTTGAGCAAAGTTAATCTGGAAGTGACAGACTTGGACAAACAATTCCATGATGGAGTATTTTTGTGCCTTTTGATGGGACTGTTAGAAGGATTTTTTGTGCCTTTGTATGATTTTCATTTAATGCCTGATGATTTTGATCAGAAAGTTCACAATGTCTCATTTGCTTTTGAATTGATGCAAGACGTTGGACTTGCAAAGCCAAAAGCGAGACCTGAAGGTGTGTGCCTATACATAAATCTTTTATGGGCCAGTTATGTCTGAATTGTCTCCCTAAATAAAATAATTTTATTTTTCAGATATTGTGAATCACGATCTGAAATCTACACTTCGTGTGCTATATAACCTGTTTACCAAGTACAAGAGTCTCGCCTGATAACCATTTTAATATTTATGTTATACAACTAACAAAATCGTGTTTGTGCCTCACTTAATAAATATTTTTATTAATTAATGTATTGATAACAAATTCTTATATTAATTTATATAAGGACGTAGATAAAAAAAAAGTAGTTAACTATAAATTAATTATGTATGACGGTGCTTTACCATATCTAGGTGTAGAAAACAAATTAAAATAATTTTACTAACTATACTGTGTTTTATTTAAAACTACTGAACTCGACCACGCTTCGCTGTGGCTTTTAAAGCCAGTAACACTCGCCGGCCTTCCCAGACTGCTAAAGTTTCATCACAATCTGATCAATGGTTTCGGAACGCATAGAGGACATACAGACAAACATTGATTTTTATATATATATATAATAATAATTCACCCGCGTTCATCTGTGATAAGATTGTATATCCCATGGAAGTGTGGGGGCCGGAGTATGTTGAACCTCAAGACCCTTCATAACCGCGAGATATACAATCTCAGAAAATATTTTCTCCATATGGACGTGGGTGTGCATTCGGGATGTTGTCGCGATGGACACCGGGCCTTACCCCGCTCTCCTTGGCTTAAGAGAACTACCGGAGGCCTGTAGCACGTGGTGTCAACGAACGCACGGAGGTATGCCAGAGCAAGGAGCTTAACGGTAGGTTCTTTCGGGCTCTTCATGGGCACAGAGAAAGTAATCACTTCGTTCGATGTGGAGCTACTAGTATCCGTGGCCTGGCTATGGTTCGGTGACCTCTTCGGGAAAACCGAGGGCTTTGTCTGTGCAATTGCTGATGCTGCAGAGCTTGTAATATGGTATGTAAATCAGACAACTGATAAACATACTTATTCTAAATACAAACATATATGTACAGATTTAATATGTAAATAGAAACAATTTTCCGTCACTTCATCCAAATTAATATTATAAATGCGAAAGTACCTAAGTACTCTGGCTGTCTGATACTTTTACACGCATAAACCGCAAAACCGATTCAGCTAGATGAAATTTGGTATGTAGGTAGTTAGCCAATATATACGGAAACTGAGGAGTTTGCTCAGAGCTTGGTCAGTGTTTCTAATTTGTTAGTTTAGTTACCGAATTTTGGTGTGGTACTTAGGTAGGTATAGGTGTTGACCTGTTAAGTCAGTATAAAAACTTATAATTAGCATAGCTTATTTGTCAACATGGGCGTAACCAGAGGGAGCACATGCTTTTTTAGGTGGCCTAAAAATTTCCTATTGCAAATTTGAATTAGTCAGTCCAGCCCATAGGTGCGCTGCCACGTCATCTGGTTTCCTCCACTTTTCCCTGTATGACTAGCCACTCCATGGAGTCGTTATCCCGCCTAGAGAATGTCCAAAGAATTTTAATATACCTACGCGATTGTACCTACCACGGCCGATAAACGCTGCATGATTCTGAGCTCCTGGAGTAGGTATAGACACGTTGGTGCGGAAATCAGACCACATCTCTAAAACGTCTATCTTTCCTCTTTCTGGTTGTGAGGAGGTCATCTGTTCGCATCAATGTCCGGTTCCCTCTTCGTAGAGCCCTGAGCAAGTGCACGAGGTGTTGTGGTGTGCCCATGTCCAGTAATGTTTTTCACAACGTTGGCCATTTCACCTAGTCGAACGTAGAAATCGACAAAGAATATTATGTAAGACAGCTTATCCTGATCGCTCAGGGGTTTTTACTTTTGCGCCGTGTCTTTCTGTCTGAGCACTCACTTTTAAGGGTGGCGCACTGGCTTCTAAGCTCACACTGTGCCCGTCAATACTGTGTCTTTTTCATCGCGCACTGACTTTTAAGACAGCGTTGTGGTTCCAGCTCGCTAAATGACTTCTTTGTTTATTTTAGGGACACAGTGATTACACTGTGCCCCTCTCCTCATGCAATGTGACACTTAAATTCTTGCTCAATGGTTCGAAAGCTTTTAAGTTGCATCTCTCCGTTTTTGCAAGCCGCGGAGCGGCTTTAAGAGTCACTACGCAGTGATTTTTAAAGCCGCTCGGCGGCTCCTGGTTGCTCGATGGTTCGAAAGTTTGCGCTGCACTCGCCAGCGCGCGCAGTGAATTTTAAAAGATTGATTCGGCCACCAACTTACAACTATTACGTCGTAGATTTTAAACACAAGCTAAGATATCGCTACCGCTACAGCATCCAGGAGGCCTACTCTATTTCAACGAAAAACAAAGTTTCTATAGAATATTCGTAGCTTTCCTACCCCAATTCTATTGGTTCACGAATTTCATTGAAACGAAAATTGTTTGACATATAAATTCTCTAAGCCTACTCTAATTCCTTATGCACCGAACGAAATTTAGAATTTGACAGGTGAATTATTCGGAATTATAACCTAAAATTGACGAAACCAAAAGTGCTACCGTTTGATTTTCGTCGTGGTACATTTTTATTAAGAATTATGTTAAAAGCAATTATTATGGCTGAAGATTATTTTTAATTGAAGCTGCTCAGCCTAAAGAACGCTCATTGCGTAGAAGAAACCGCCATCGCTTCGGCAATTAATTATATATTGACATAATTTCCTGCCTAGATTTTGTAGGAAATTACAGACTAATTTCCGACTTTGACTTTGTAAGACTCAGTCAAGAAAAGAGTGAGAAAAGAAATAATAATTCTTTGATTTCTTCTCTTTTGAAGACACTCAGTCAAAAGTGAAGAAATCAAATAAATATTAATAATCAATTCCTGCGAGCTAGATTTTTGTGCTCATCAAATAAATTGAGAAGTGCCTCGATGAGCTCGGAAGTTGCGAATCCCATTTATAGAGTCATTTTGATCCTAAAATGATAACATTTTGAAGTTAACTGTCACTACAATTAACAACCGACCTAATTCTGTATCTGCTTATACGCAATGAGTAGGTACTTGCTACTTACCTGTAAATTGGTAGATTAAAAGCGATATTAAGTAGATATCTATTAGTCATTTAAGCATTACCCCTACGGAAGATGGTAGCTAACCCTAAGAGTAGACTAGATAAATCTGACACTGACGATTGGGAACAATCAACTATATAATATAATGATTGTGATGTTAGTATTTACAGCAGGTTCAGTGTTGAATTTTGAGCTAGGCACCTACTTAGTTATGTAAAACATAACTAAGTAGGTACTATCTAAAGTGCCTAGCTCATATAAATAAAGTGAGAATACACAGGATAGGAAAAGAGAGGTAACAATTTTATTTTACAGTCAAATAAAATAGCAGATTATTTTTATTGCAGTTTAATTGATTTCAATATTTAGCTCAACAATGGTTCCTTATCTGGCATTGCCAAGTTGACTAGCAACGATTTGTAACTCAATATCAGCATTCGGTTCTTGTGATTCAACATCGGCAACAATATTTCTTTGATCTTTATCAAGTGTCCGGTTATAAATAACATGTCTTCTAAGATGCATAAAACAAGCTTGACATGAACAATCAGTCAGTGATATCTGTAAAACCACAATATTAAAAATGGATTACTAAACTTATCTAGTTTATTTTTAAAAACCCTAAGAATAAATAAAAAATCTATTTTCATGTAAACATACCTGCTGATCCTGCCAAGGTGACTGGATTAGAATTAACCAATTAAGTAACACTTCAGCACAACAGTCCACATAGCACACAGACTTCTATACTTATGACCACAACGGACAGGGACTTGCACACCGCAACACTCCTAACATAGTCTCCACTCCGATCACAATTCACAGCTTGCATGGCTAAGATAACGAATACCTCACAAATGTAGTATTCATCAGTCATCTGAAAATGAATTATGTAAATTTAAACGTACGCCTCACGTAATTATAGCTTTTGGTAAGAAAGTTCTATCATCTGAATGCACAAATATACAATCGACTAAACAATGCAGTCAAGGAAAATCACAATACTTACTGTGAATGGAGATATCTAATTGCTGATCAAAGATTTGTAGATCAAACTCTTGTACATATTTTGTACTAGATCGTGATATCGATTTATCTCAGATAATGTTTATGTATTTTCCACTGAAACAACCCCATGTACCCATGGCAATGGCTCAACTTTCATCGATTGGAAATTATTATACTCTTTGCTAGAATACAAAGAAACAAAAAGAAACAGAACAAGTTCTAATGGTTTGATGAAATTGGTTTGAAGATTTTTTTTGACAATGTCACAACGTTAGAGGACGTTCCGTTTCTCCTATGAAATTGATCGTATATAAAAATATATTATTTTTAATTACTGATGTTGTATGAAGGCCAAATAAAACTAAAATCTAATTAATATTCAAATAATGAACACAAAAAAACAATAGAGAACATTTTTTTTACATTTTTGATACGAATTTAGAGAAACGGTATTTCATAAGTAAGACGGAACGTAAAATGTTAATATTTTTGAGTACTGATTACTTTTTTTCTGGACTAACAATCTTGATCGTGTTTACATAGTTTAATAGGGAAAAAAAGACCTATTTTTTAAGATATCAATCAATCGACAAATCGACAAGGCACTTTTAGCTCTTAAAATACTAGTGTTGCCATTTGAAGAATAAATTAAAAGAAACAGAAAAATCTAGAGCTAGCAACAATAATCCAATCCATTCGTTCACGAAAATTGACCATGAAATACGAAATTTGTGTGTGTATTGGAAAATGAATTAGAGTAGCTTACCATTCGAACCTTCGTTTAAATTTTGTTCGTTATAGAATGTTCGTTTCAAAGAAAGCGGGTAAGGCCCCAGGTCGTTCGGTTGCTTATAAGTACACGCTGTGCTCGTCAACTCATTTAATGTAATAAAATCCCATGTTCACGCTGCGCGAGCTAGCTAGCGCAACGCAGTGCTTCTAAATTAGCATCACTTTGCTTATAGAGTGGCTTTTAAGATTGACTTGGGCCATTAACTTGTGCAGTTACTTTTAAATTCACGATAAGCCCTCTGCTCACAGGGAATTTTTAAGTTTATACCAATAATTTCATCTTTGAAAGTAGGAAAAAATTTAAATCCAGACCCATGAACCAAATTCTTCTATCCTTCCTGCGCGCGAGTTGGGCTCTTGCTTGCGTCATCAAGCCATTGTTTACTAGAACTATCACAGCTTTGGCTAGATGGCACAAGCGAGGGCCCAACTCGCATGCAGGAAGGATAGAATAATTTAAGGTGTTACGAGACATAGTCCCGATAGATTGTTTGATTTCGGCGCTGGGATGACATACGGAAGTCTCGGGTTCGAATCCTGGGTCTGCAAATTTTAAGTTTCCCGCTGAACTCCCCTGTTCGTGCTGTGACTTATGTGAGCGGGCTGCGGCTCCAACTTTTAAACTGAACGCCCCGCTTGTTGGCTCATGCCCCTTCCCCTACGCGCTGCTTGTCGTAGTGACATGGCCAAGGGTGTTAACGCATGCAAGAACGTAGATAAAGAAAAAACGTTAAAATGAGTTATAAGTCTTTATTTGTAATAAAAAATGGAATACAAGATTATCAATTCATTTTCCAATACACAATATGAATATACACCAGTCACGAGTAAAATGTAAAAAAAATCTGGTTCATAACGCTTGGTGCGTACTGATTGGGTATTTACATCACGACAGCTGGTAAACTATTGTAGTAAATCATATTAAATCAAGAATCATTTTTTCATTTGACCAAATTACAAGCATAGATCTCGTAACCATTATTAATAATTACAAAATGAAACAGTAGGTAATTTTAAGTCAGCAAAATGTCAATTTTCCTTATTTTGATGTAAGAAGTATTTATGGAAAATATACCCAACAATGAATTTACCTACCAAACAAGCAGGAAATACACTGGTCAAAAACCATCCGGTCATCATTAGAACTGGATGACAAAGTAACCAGGGCGATAGATAGGTAGGTATATTTTATTATGTATATCCAAAGTAGTATATGTGTTGATCAAACCCTATTCATAATCTCTATTCACATTAATTGAAAGTTTAAATGATGATAGCTAGTTTATAGCTTTTATGATTACTAGACATATAGGTACATTACCGTGTTATAAAAGTAAAAAACATTAAATCCTATTACTTTACTTAGTAGTTCTGTTAATTGCTGACTTGTTTTGGCGGTATGTTTCCATAGTTGCATTTAAATCTTATTCTATGTGGATATAAAACAACACTTACTGTTACTGCATTTATTATAAATTCAATTCAATTATACCAATATAATGAATATATATAGACATAAAGTGCTATCTTAATAAAACAGAAATAATGTGTTTATGCACTAAAAATATTTATTGTATACTTATTTTATTATAATTCGTGTTTTAATAAAAATTGTGTGTAAATAAATTGTCTGGTGTTGGTACAATTACATTATACAATATAGCTGCCAATGTGGAAATAAAGTGGTACATAACTCATAAAATGTATTAAATATAACGATAACTAAAATATAACTATTGATTAGGTAGGAATTATTTGGAACTATACGCGTATTATTGTTAAACTTGACAATACAACAAAATACTTAAATCTGTTAAAATCAACAAGAATAATAGATAGATGCCTATATGATGCCCGAGTCAACTGGTCGAATAAGATTTGAATAGCTTTGGATCAATTATTTCTCTTTTTTTTTTAAATAATGATGAGCCAATAAACATATTCTCAGATTCACCAGTACTATTAGATGCTTTTGCTAATAATATCTAATCTAGTGATAATATAGTTTTCTTCTTAATCTAACTTATTGAGTGAATCATGAAATAATAGTGAATCATTCAAGTGCATTATTATCATTCCTCATTACCTATTCAATTGACAAGCAATACAAAACCATGTTTAAGTGAGTCAGTAGACACAGAGTTCTCAATAAGTGTATTTTATTTTTAATAAATATAATTGAACTTTTGTCTTCCAGTCAATACCTACTATCATAATATTATACCTGCATAATAATATATTTTAGGCTGATTTTTTAATCAAGATGATATCAAATATTACAATTAAATTGTTATAGGTTGATGAATGATCTGTTACTCCGTACCATAACGACTACGAAATAAAAAAATCGTAAAGTGGTGCATATTTTATATGTAGGTATTACGGTCAACGGCACATATTTTACAATAGTCAATTAATAATCACATCTATCACACTTATAATATTGTTTTTTGTATCTTTAAAACTACCGAATGGATTTCAATATTTCTTTTACAACTTACTTCCTTTCTTTTTTAGATACATTTCTTATGTACCTAATACATAGACAGAGTCAATTTCTTAATAAACAAAGTCCCTTTTGGCATAAGATTACAACTTCTCTTTGACAATGTGTAAGCAAGCTATTGAAAATTTGAGTTTTGTTTAAATGAATTAATATTGACTAATTTCTAAACCATAACAAATTAGTGTAATTTCAATAACATTAATAAATTATTTAAAAACTGTATAAAAAAGTAATTTATATTCAAATAAACAGTACAGTAGGGCGTTACTATAATTTTGCAAAACTATGAGAGTTGCTATTACAACGAGTAATAAATATGGGATGACTTGAAATCGATCGATTGTTGAATTAAAGTAATCGAGTAACATTACATGCTCGGAAAAAGGATTTAATTAACAAATTATTTCACATTTTTTAGTCCATTTTCTTTTTTACAATTGACGCAAGTTAAAGAGATGTGATTTCGTTTAGACATCTGTCAAAAAGAACATCGTATTTGAAATAGAGTATAGTACGATTTCAGTTTAAAATAATAGTATTTACAAAGCAAGTCAAAAGAAAAAGCGCTAACTTCGTGCGCTGATTAAATGCTCCAGCATACATAGATACTATGTACAATAAAAATATTGGTTTTGATATTTTTACTAATATTGCTAGTAATTTGTCATAATAACTCACTTTATGTCGAAAATAATACAAACATTTAAAAAGTGATTTTTACAAACTGTTGTCCCGACACAACAATGTAGTGCGAAAGTAGAAAAAAACAATGTTGTACCAGAATGAAAAATAATGAAATTTTGTTTATCATTTTGAAAAATTGAATTTGCCGTGAGTATCTAGCTAAGGTTTGGCCTTCTATATAGGATTTGATTTGGCTAAAGTTATGGTACGGAAAGATTAAATCAACACTATGATAAAAACAATGCATTATTAAATTAACATTATCTTGAGTATTTTACAAAAATAAATTAATACATACAAAATACTTCTTCTTATAACCTAATAAAATTAAAAGCATTAATTAAATAAGTACGCGTAATATTGCCATCAATACTAGATTGTCTTCCCTGTCTCATCATAAAATAATATTACTCTTTATTTAATAGAAATCACCAAGTTAACATAATTAAGAATATAATTTCACAGGCACGACAGTGCCCACAATAAAATTAAAATAATACATTTTTAATAAATTAGTATTATACAAGTTGGAATGTTTGTTTAGAAAGTTTTAGTCTTGTTCATAATTAAACTAATGAAAGACAACTTAACAGGCTAGTAGTGCCATTATCTAGCTAATGATTTATTGGTTTTAATCTAGACGTCGACAACCTCGGCCTATGACAAGTCCAGCTATTGACGGAGGTCAAAGTCAAAAATGTACATCATTTCATTTTGTGTCAAACCTGCCAAAAGCGTTCAATAACTTAATTTTCAGTAATGCGTCAGCGTAACATTTTGATTCAAAATAGGAACTCCAAATGATTCGAACGGATGTCTTAGACATTTTTATTTCATACCGGTTAAAGATTTGTCTTATGTTGTGAAACAAATTAAATCGTTCTTTCATGAGATCAAATCTATATATCAATTCATTGAAGAACATGATCACAACGTGTTCTGTTGAATTGTTTAAAATTTTAACTGCTATTTACCACATGTTCCTATAAAAAATAATTTTCTAACCCAATATAATCAATAGACTATAAAGAACTACATTACATTAAAACTACCTACCTGTATGTCTCAACTACAACCATATAAAATATTCTTACTATTCCTAATGTGCAACGATGTAGAGTGGACGCAACGATGATGAATGTTACTTTAGCTTATTTATTAATAAGTTAAATATTCCAAACATGCATTATCTTCATGTCCACACTGCTGTATGAAGTTGGCATCAAGAGACTGGATTTATGGGTTCTATGGGATCTAAGCAGGCCTAGACTATTGATCGTAATTTGATCTAGAGCTACTTTCTACCTATATATTTTAAATCTATACCGATCGTCCAAACGACAAATCTAGCAGAACTACTGTAAAATATTTTAACATAATACATTGAGAACTTTATAGGCTGTTATAGATAAGTTTGGAAGTAGAGGGATACGACTATGCGTAAAACAACTTAAGACTGGTAACAGAAAACTACTATATAGGTGTCCCAAAAGTATACCACATGGAGGGAAAGTACTTTAAAGATAGAACATTTCACTAAAAGAAAACTTCATTTTGATAATTCGAAATGCATTAAAATATTTTTAAATAATCGCCAATTACCCTGTTATAAAATACTTTTTAAAATATCGACTGCATGTTAAAAATGGACTAATCTTTAATATTGACAGTTAATGTACCACATTTACAAATACTGTTTTGTTTCTTTCGTAGTGATCAATTTCCCACACCCCGTTTTAAGGAAAGTACGTGCATAGCTATTTTCAAATGGCAAATTCTTTCATTAAACCTCTATAAATAGATTGTAAAAGTTCCCAAAACACCACATTATTAAAAATTAAATTGTAAAAAATGATCCATTACAAATTGTATTTTATTAAATATAAAATTTCATAGCCTTGCCTTCATTTAAGATACTATGTTATTTAAAAATAATTCCTACGAGTGATTGGGTGACTTTGGATTGATGTCATAAAAATGTATGGTGCTTTTTCACATTATGCAGGTTCGATTTCCGGTTCAGACAGGCGAATATTTAAAAAACTTTGAATGCAGTTCGAATTATTTTTAAAATCAAAATTTTGATTTTAACTTCTTTTAATAAAATGTTCTATCTACAATATTTAAGGTACTTTCCCTCCGTGTGGCATACTTTTGGGATACACCTTGTATACATTTTTTTAATGTTTTGTTTTATGAAGCAGTGAATTATATTACTCAAAACAATAAAAAATAGTAGGATCACAGATAGTAACAGTGTGCCACCAGTGACACAAAGTGAGCAACCCGTCGCACTGGGCGTAAATAAAAAGAACAAGTGTAAAATTTAAAATATTAGAACATAAATGTGACAGAACAAATAGAATTTAAGTAAGTTTGTCGATTGTTTTAAATATTTGTCCTCATTTTGAGTGAAATAAAGAATACTTATAATAGAGTCAAAGAATAGCATACTGAAAGCGAAGGGTAACAATAACAACGAATGGTAAGTGTGCAGCATTTGTTACGTAGGTTTCCGTGACATGGCTGAAAGGTCGAGGGAAGTAGAAGATTCGCGGCGAAGGATAAGTTTCAGTTTCTCATCTTCCTCCAGGTCGTCTTCAAATGATACGGCTCGGCTGATCTCAGTGTGGCCCAGAGCGCGCGCTTTCCAAGCCTCTAGCCTCATGACCTATGTACACATTATACACAATTATTAAATATAATATTTACTTTCCATCAGTTCCACCCATGCTGAATACGATATTCGTTATTGAGCTGCACCTACATAACTATAAGCTAATTTACACCGTTCCTATTTATATTTATCTACATTTTACCACATGTTTTTTTAAGTACTGCACAGTCAATAAGAAACCTTCAAACTGACAACAAACTCTTTCTACACATTATCTGATCAAGTTGATATCATGCTCTAATAATATCAAATAAAGAACTATGTGCTATTAGCTGGCAAATCTATAAGATTAAAAGTTAGTACCTAATAGTTTTTAAAAGCTGAAGTCGAGGCTTATCTAAAGCAGAGACGAGATAGGAGAAGAGAAAAGGTATTGTAAACCGCTCCTTTTGGAATCAATTTTTCTTACTTAAACTTTTCCTATCCACAGTGGCTAAAGGGGCTTAAACTTTCACCCCTCAAAAATATCTAAGTCCCCTGTGTATGTGTTTACCTTGAAAACTACCCTTAGCGGGGTGAACAGCCTTCCATATAGTCACAATCCTGAACTGGTCAGACAAGCAAGATTCTCTTAAACCAAGATCCTGGATCTACGCTGCCTGCTTAGTTTTAATATATGTCAATTTATCGATGGTTCTAATACTTCTCTTCTCTCGTTATGTCCGCTTTGAAGGAAGCCGGGCCTGAATATCTTGCGAAGCGGCGGTAGCCTAATGGCATTGGACTCGCAACCAAGAGGTCGTGGGTACAAATCCTACCCACTATACTACCGACGTGAACCCACTCCTAACACAGGTATAGCTTAGCAGGAGGGGTTAACAAGACCCACATTGCTAATTATCTTTAAACGAGAGAAAAATAAAAGTTTATCTGTTTTACACTGTACGACACAAATAGCATACTAAGGCGCGCTAATAGTAGTAGGGTAAAAGCTCTAAACCGAAATAAAATGACCATCGTTCTTTAAACTCTTCAATAATTTTCCAACAAATAATAAGGGTGCCTCCAGATATTAATGACGAATCTATTAATTTCAAAATTTAATACTTTAAAAATAAATATAATAAGTATTACTCTGTGTCATACATAATACTCCTTCACCTTTAATATAAATGGATAAAAAAAAATTAAAAAAAAAATGCAATATCAGCTAGACAACGACACAAAGCAACATGCAAGCAATAGCGGCGAAACAATGCATGCTAGTTGATCATGCTATGAGCAGGCAAATGTTTAAAATATTATTTATACAACGATAAATATGTATAAAGAATAAGGTAGACATCGAGAAAGGACATTTTATGGTTGTCTTTTGTACATACACTAATAAAAACAAACAATTTTATGTATGGGTCTAGTGTGTTTACTTGCCACATCCATTTAGATATGATGTATTAGAATAACTTATCCTGTAGATTGATGTCACTAAGCTATTTTTTTCTGTCACAAATGCAATGCAACAGTAAGAAATCATTCAGAATAATTGTGTCCAGTGTAAAGGACATGGTATAATTCTGAATTATCTTTTCTCATGAATTCCGTTTCAATTTCTCTATACATAACTTTGTCATCGTATGATTGTAAACATGGTTAGTTTATAACCTTTTATGCCATAATATAACCTGTCAAAAAAGGCGGTAGCATTAAAGTGTCAACAAACTAATAACAGTTATTGCCCGCTATAACTTCTTGGGAAATACATACATTAGTTTATCACCGTGTTTTAAATTTATTTTAGTTACTTTGAATTTGTAAGCAATTGAAGGCAAGAATATTATAATTGCGGCAGTTTACAATTTTTTGACCGATTATAATATCGCGAGAAAGATTGTAAACTTTTGATCACAATCGTACAAGGACATGTACACTACTGCTGTATTTAAAATGACTTCTACGTTGGCTAAATAATTTATTCATTTATAAAATAATTATGAATTAATTTGGATTTAGTTGAAATGGATTCGTTCACATATCTTGTGCCTAATAATATGCTAAAATGTTAATATCTTTGTTCAAAGTTTCAATTTCAGTATAAGTATTACTAGATGTTTTACATATATTTGATACTTATCTAATTTTAAACAATAATGTAATGGTTATTACAATGGAGTAAGCGTGTTAACACACTAGCCGACAATATGTTTTGATTGTAATGAACTTACTCGAGCCATTTCCAGGGCTCAGTGTCCGGAGTGGTGATTGGCGTGGGAAACTGTGCAGTGCCAAACAAAATGTATCAGACATTTTGAAAAAAGCGCATCATTATTATACAATCACTAAAATATGTATAGTTTACCTTCATTTCGACCGACGGCGGTATGCTTTAAATATGATTTATTTATTGCTTTTGCCGTAAAGATTTATATCTACAAGAATAATATTATTTTAAATTATGACTTATTCATATACAATTAGTAGAGGCTGATAATTAGGAATCAAGGAAGAATATAACTACTATTACATTTATAAAAGACTTGGCTTGTGCTTTTGAAAACCGTGAAATCGGATCAGTAGTTATAAAATATAGGTAAAAGTAGACTATTACAAGATTTTAAACTGAGTTTGAACATTAAGAAGAGACGATCGTGTACTAGATGTTCATAAGTTGTATTCGTAACAATTATATACAAAAGTGAGTGACCAAATCGACCCAACAGACAAAGCGGCGATGCCGTAACAATGATTGAAGCGTTGCGAGTATCGACCACACTGTGCGCTCCTCCACGACATGAACGGACATTAATATTATGATCATCGTTAGTATTGTGCCATTGTTGATGAATTATATTTATTAACCATTTTAGTGAGTAAGCGTGTGAAATCAAACGTTCAATCGTTCACAATGTAATGCACTTTAAAAATGTATTAGAAAAGCAAAGCTTCAACACGCGATGTTACTCTGATGTGTCTCGAGAATTATTATGGAGACCAATTGGTCATTAAATTGTGAGTTTTATATTTGTGGCCACTCTGTGTTTATATATTACAGTTGTGAAAGAATAAGTATATTGTTGAATGGTTACCTCAGCCTTGAGTTCAGCAACTTGTTCCTGCAATTCTCGAACCCTATCCGAATCATCCATATTGTTGCGGAGTTCACCTTCGGTAGCCATCACTTCATTCTGAAATAGTGTTCGTAAAAATGTTTACCAAGCAGTCTACTAGTGACCACGGCCAATGCAGCCTGGTTGGAACGTCAAGCAATCAGCGGGTCAATTCACGTATTTAAAGCAGTGCAGTTGCAGTTCAGCTCCGATTAAAACGTCGTTTTTAAGATTGATCCCAAAGTTACAATACGAAAATGGCCGTTTTAATCGAAACTTAACTGCAACTGCACTGCTTTAAATACGTGAATTGACTCGCTGAAGGCGTTGCTAAGCATGACGATATAATTAACAACGGGTCTCACTAACACTTACATAGCATAAAGGGCTACATTGAATACAGCCTACCTTTAATTTATATTCAGAAACTTCTGTTTCCAACTCCGCTATTCTCTGGGCGTCTTCCATGTTCCTGATGTTAGCTTGCATCGAGTCATATTTGGCCTGTTAGGACAATAACAGTATTAAGTACTTTTTGCTGACCATTTGGAATAATCCACTCATTAGCATAGATATGTATTGTGGGTTAACCCAAAATTCATCCAATTTAAGCCGATGGCACTCAGAAAGTTTTACGAATAAAGTTTTTGATTATAAGGCAATGGTCACATGTATTTATTTTGAAAAAAAAATAGTTATTTAAAAGTTAAAGAACCATTGTTCAAATTTCGAACTTCCCTCCACATTTTATCAAGAGACAAATTAAATAATCGTGTCTCATTTAAAAATGGATCTGCATGGAGAACATTTTCGTGAGATTTTAAATGTGGCCTAATGAGGAGTTAGTTAAAACTTACCGAGCAAGGCTCGGTCATCCAGGTACAGTCCCATGCAAACTTTACGAGGCTCGAAATAACACGCTAGTCGATGCACAGTAACACAATATTATGTATTAGCGAGAGGCAGTGGGACGCGGGGACAGGCGCTGTGTCACCCGCACTCGCCCTTTACGTCGTAGTATCAGTGTGCGTTACATCCGTACTCGGCATTCACGCGTGCGTCGTTGTGCACGTACACCTTTTAATATATATTTTGTTTTATTATTGTTTTTGTTGTTAACTTGCTGCTGTTCTATTTTAATTGTTATTGACTCTTGTTATTTACTTTTATTTTTGCCTCGCGGGGCGATAAGCTAGAAAATAAAACATTACACCTTTAGTTGGTGCAGAAGTTTATATGGGATGAAGGTATAATGAAATCCTCAAATCAAATAATCATAAATTTGATCCAACTATTAATCGAATTTTCTAAAATTTAACTCTTAAGTAATACCTACCCTACTAAGCGGCAGTAGCCTAATGGCTAAGGCATCGGGCTTGCAATCGCGAGGTCGCCGGTTCGAATCTTACCCATTACACTACCGACGTGAACCCACTCCTAACACAAGTTTTTGAGCATAGCTGGAGGGGTTAACAAGATTGCTAGTAATGTGGGACCCAATCCCACATTGCTAGTTATCATTTAGAAGAAAAAAAAAACTTTATAAGACATATGTATAAGATATTTTATGATCTCTATCGAAAATAAAATGTAAGCTGAAATTACGACATGACTGTACCTGCGCGCACCTGCACTCGCAACTAACATCCGAGCCGCCATTCAGTTTGCATCGGACAGTACTTTTCATGTTAAACGCGGGGTTGTGAAAATAATGACATGTCGGTTTTCACAATTACCACAAATGAACCACAAACGAACTTGTTTTTATGTATAAAACGAATAGTTGTAAGTTACCTTGCTCTCGAGATCAGAGTACTTGTGTTGGAACTCCCTCTGTCGCGTCTGCAGCGCCCTCTCGCGTTGCAGCGCGGCGTCGAGGTTCTCCCGCAGCAGACGCGCTTCCTCGTCTTGACGCCGCAGCTGGTTCGTAGACACTTGCACTTGAGTCTCCAGTTCCATTACCTACAGTCAACATTAACAGTAGAATACAGCAGCGGCCTGTATCTATACTAATATTATAAAGCTAAAGAGTACGTTTGTTTGAACGCGGTGATCACAGGAACTACTGATCCGAATTGAAAAATTATTTCACTGTTGGATAGCCCATTTATCGAGGAAGGCTCTAGGCATATGCCTATATGACATCACGCTACGACCAATAGGAGTGGAGCAGCAATGATAAATGTTGCAAAAACAGGGAAATTTTACGCAGACGAAGTTATTCACGAAAAATTCAAAAAATAATTTTATTAAAAATTACATTTATCAACCCAGAAATTAAAAACCCCTAAAGACCCTACGTCTTTGTGTAAACTTACATAGAAGCTCAATAAAAGGAACTGTTTTGACTTGGCGGTCTGATACTCGTAACGAGGTTTTTAATTTCTCTAACCATTTATTTAGGAACATTTATATATTACGACGTCATAATATTTATATTACCTTCAGTCTTAATTCCTTAAGTTCAGTTAAAGCCTCGACTTCTTTTATTCTAGTAGTCATGAGTTCTTCCTCCAGTTTCTGTGTATCGGCCGAGCGACCTTCCCAAGCTCGCAGTAGCTTCTTTGGCGTCGCCATAATATCGGAAACCACATTCGATTGTACTGGAGCAGCTGGCGCCTCTTGTCTATGTTCCTACGAAGAAGATTCATACGAAACTTATGAGTGCACGATAATCTTAACTATTAAAAATAAACCAGGAGTAATTTAAATAACATATCTTTAAAAAAAAAACAAAGATTTTTACCTGCAAATGTCGCTGCCATGCCTCCGAAATCTCGGTCACTCGTTGACGAAGATCTTTCAATGATAAATTCGCTTCAGCCTCACGTAGTTTCACCGCAATCAATTCGTCCTATTATTTAAACAAATGGTGTTATAATCGTAACAATAACCAACTGAGAACATCCAAAATTAAAGCCACACACTTACTTGTAAATGTGCGACGTTATTATCAACTCGCTGGCGCCTCAGACTCTTGTTCTCATTCTCTAGTTCTGCGATGCGTGCAGTGAGCTCTCTCTCGGCCGCCTCTTGTTCAGCCGCGTGGAGCCGAGCCCGAACCAACTCTCTTTGTAAACACCGAGCTAACTCTTCACCCTTAGCGGTTCCACCACCCTCTGTACCCTCTAACGACGACTGCCTAGAGTTATTCTGTTAACAAACTCAGTATAAATAAACAAAATACGTTTCTGTCATAGCCTCTCCATGAATTCAACAAAGAACAATAAAATGATTACATTCACGATAAATGACATTATGATTGCCCATACATAAATAAGCAGCACAAAATAAATACCTCAGCAATAGTCATTTCCAGTTGTCTTATTTCGTCCTGAGCGACCGCAAGCCGCTGTTGAGAATCGACGTTGGCCCGTCGGAGTGCCTGCACTTCTCGTGCGAGCGCGAACGTCTCTTCTTCACCCTCGGCCAAGTCCACTTGACCTCTCACAAGTCTTTCCGCTAACCCAGAACTTTCCTTCTCCAGTAGTTCTACCCGTTGTTTCAACAGACGGTTTTCCTGACGTAGGCACTACAATAAATACCACGATTCCAAACATGCCCTTTTCACATAGCCAAACACCATTACTACATGACCCTTATAATGAGGCAAATGAAATGTCAAATGGCCCTGTCTCCCGCAAATGTTCACACAATACGATCACAAGACACGCAATAGGATGAATCTTTTTACTTCCGGGTCATTATAAGTAACCTAAATAATGTTTAAATAAAAATAAATGTTTTCATTCAAATTACATGCTTTTCGAAGTTAGAAATGACACGGAAGGATAAAGTATGAAAAAAGACTAGTATGGCCCATAGTCCAGCCCACTGCCACCCTCGAACTGTACAAAGACATAAAACATCGACGGGCAACAGGGCGTGCCATATATTTACACATTGACAATGGTCACGTAGTACAGAAATTATGTAGAATATTTCCTTACCCTCAATACCGCTATATCACTTTGCTCCTTTGTTTTGATAACCGTGTATTCTTTTTCTAGCCGTTTCATCTTTTTTGGATTCACTTTGATTGAATACGCAAGGTTCATGAAAGCATCCTGATCGCCTTCTGCCTTTGCAGGCAATTCTTTTTGTATGTACTGTGAAACGAAAAACTGTTACAACACAACAACAAACTTTCAGGAAGAAACATACTAAAATAGATTCTTACCTTTAATATACTTTCCATATCGAGGGAGAGTAAATCATTCTTGCCCACGGTTAGCAAAGCGAGTGCTACTTTAAAAACTATTTCAATTCCTTCGGACAGGAACACGTCCATTATTCGGCAAGCGAGCGGCAAAGTTAAAGTTGTTGTGAACAAGGTAAGGAACCAGCTGCTGGCGTATAATGATGTATTGAAGCTCTACAACAAAATAATGCATATAATGGTATTCATTTTAACCTTTTGTGAGAATAAAGTGTATTGACTTTAGCCTCTCAAAAGGTTACCAAATATATTTCAAACAGTTAAAGTTGGAACCTTGGGTTTTATTTGGAAAATAGGTTTACTCACTTGTGATTGGAAATGTACGTGTAGATCGGGTAGCAGCTCTTGAACTAAATTCTCTAATTGAAACATGCAGAGACCCAGCTCCGCCATGCTTGGCTTAAACATATCACGCATACGATGCTGTTGCATTATCTTAACAAGTACCGCAAAAGCTTCTTCCTCTGGCATCTGTGTGCAAATATATCTATACATATCACTTGTCCTGACTGACTGACTGACTGATTCATCAACGCAGAGCCTAAACCGCTAGGGTTACAAACCTGAAATTTTGGCAGTTGATACCTTTTATGTTGAAGGCATCCATTAAGAAAGGATGTTTAAAAAATTGTCCCCTAAGGGGGTAAGGGGTTGTATGTATTTTGTATGAAACTCCGTCAGTTTAGAAATTAAAGCGTTGAAAAAATTTCGAATTTAGCTAAGTATTTCGTTTAAAACAAAGAAAACGATTATTAGCGTTTTGGAAAATCAACTCATAAGGGGCTGTAATCCGACAGTTTTGAGGTTATAATCTGTGGAATTTTTTTTTAATCTTTGCGGCTGTAAATGAGGAAACACGTGTTTCAAATGTTTTGATCGAAAACGATAAATCAGCCCTTCAGGGGAGAAATCAACTAAGCGGGCGAAACCTCGGGCAACAGCTAGTCACACTAATATTATAAAAGCAAAACTTTGTGAGTTTGGGAGTGTGTATGTTTGTTAATTCTTCGCGTCTGTACGGCTGGAGCGATTTTAATAAAATTTGGTATGGAGTTAGCTGACACCCTGGATTAACACATAGGCTAATAAACCGCGGGTAGCACCGCAGGGCACAGCTAGTTATTCATATTTTCTAAAAATGTCGTATTATATATATTCATAAGTTTTAAACTAATTTAACATGGTTTAAAACAGTATTGGGTTCATCTATTTTTACGCCCAGAAACAGTATCGAAGTAATGGAAGATCTAATTATAAAGCGTCAAATGTTACTGACCTGCATGAGTAACAAACCGACGATAAAACCTGAGCCTTGGCAGTACCCCACCTCGCGGTCGTGCAACGAGTAGGCCTTCATTACATTGAATAGTGACTCCTGACCGAGTCCATCTTTCTCTTTGAAAAAATCATGCTCGGGATATGTGCGTGCAATGTCACGTCGGATCACCTTTTCACATGCTGACTTCGCCTGAAACATTTTAACATCTAAATTCATGACTTTATAGCTCTCTATTTTACGCTTATACACAATTTAGAATAAAATGTATTTTGTATTTCCGTATTAGTTTGTTTAGGATTGTAAGGTACAAAAATAGACATTAATGTTGTAGGCGATGTTAAAAAAATACGATTGTTTATTACCAATCGAGGAAAAAAATATGTTAACTAGATAAAGTGTGCTAAGAATAGAACATAGATAGGTACATTATTGACGCTAGCAGTGTAACTAGCTACAAGGGAGTGAAGTGGGCAGAAGGGGAGCGGATTTCATATTGTGTACGGAAATCTTACTGCGGCCTCAATTCTTCTGTCAAGTGTCGATTATACGCTCGGAATGGGTACCTACTGTCGTTTTATGGATATGATCGTACTTTCTCTAATTTTGATATTAGGTATAGTGTTAGTTAAAAGTATAAAGTTTATTAATGTTACATTTAACTATAATAAATAATTATCAAAAAAAAAACACTACTTTCAATGCGCTATTTTGCAGCATAAAAATTCACCCTAAGCATAACTAGGTATAGGCTGTTTTGTCTGTGTTTTTTATTCGTTTTCAAAATAGAATAGATAAAGAAATCAATAGTAAGGGAATGTTATGAATAGTGGGGTTACAGTTTACAATATTTTACCTTAATATATGAAGCGTAAAGTTTCTTTTCAGGTGATGTATCGACCCCAGCTAGTAGTTGCCATACGATGCCTCTGAAATGGTGAGGCACGCCCTGTCGTACGAGGTCGCGTACATATTGGTTGCGGCGTTTCCACTCAGTCTCCCAATTGCTGACGATCCTTCCCCACATTCCCCACAAGTCTTCTTCGCCGTTACTACTCGTGCTGACTCTGGGTTCCACTTCATGGCTTGAGCTTGTGGCTAGAGGGAAAACGGTTATTTATGTAGGTACGTATACCAACTATCAGAATAATCAATGTATGTACCGACAGTCCATCATGTGTTCAGAAACGCCCACTTGGCAAGTCACAGATGTGATCGTATCGAGTATGTTATGTATTGACGCATGTACACGAACAATGTACTGAGCTATCACACTTATGCACAGATATCAGATCTGTGCATAAGTGTGATAGCTCAGTACATTGTTCGTTTACATGCGTCTATGACGAGTGATATATGAAATACTATTTATTTCCTTTGGTTGTAAATGACATAAGATTGTGCATAGGGAATTTATTCGAATTAGGTTTCAAATGTCGACCCCACGAAGAAGATCATACAAACCAATATCCTACTCATTAATTACTATATTGTGGACAGATGTTGGCAATATATCACATAACATTGACACTAGAAAGATAACTTGTTTATTTGGTGTGTGGACATATTAAGAGTAGGTATTGTAAATGACATCACCTTATTAGGCAGTACTTTTTATTCATATTCAAAATAATAACTTTTACATATATGACGTACTTACAAAGCCGTAGGTTTTCAAGAACACAAGATATATAAAATTCTATCACGCTTTTAGCTTCAGTATCAAACAATTCATTTCCATCGTTCATTTTTCCAAAGTGTGCGACACGGTGCTCTGGATATATGCACTATCACTACTAGCTAGTTACTGATAAGAGATAAAATCTGACATTTGTGGCCGTTTTAGGGTCGTCACACACAACAGTATTGTGAATAATTAGGTACATTATTACAATACATTAGTTAACAGTGTTTATAAAAAAGTTGTGTTTATAAACAACGAACATCAATTTACAACATTTCTTAAAAACTATTGCTGATTGATTGATGATTTTCACTAACTTTATTTAGTTTTCCTTCGAATCGTCTTCTGACCAAACATCCAGCTCATCTTATTTTTGTAATCTAATCATATTAAAAATTCGATCTGTCTAAAATTTACAGTTCAAACGTGCGTCAGCGAATCAATTCACCGGTAGAATAAAAGCAAAATACAATGCGACGACTATATTTTATAAAAATACTGTGTCTGTTGTGCCTTTAGCAATTTTTTAACATAGTTAGTTAAGGCGCTGACAACAGCCAAATAGGCTTATCCTAAACAATTTTTTAGCCAAATCTACGTAGTTTGTGACGGCAGAAAAAATATATGTTAATCTTGAACATATTTCTAAGAACCCTGTTGTATTCAAAACACGAATTTGAATTTTTTTCTCGATAAAAAAAAAATACAAACTAACCTCTTAAAATGATCTTCTAACAAAAATATCTGTATTACTTAACAACGTACGTTGGTAAAATAATTAACAATAACGTATCATGTTATAATGCAGAATCTGGTTGTTTTTTATTTTCGACTACTCGACTTATTTTCAAGTAATTAATTGTTTTATGGTTTATAATTAGTTACGAGCGCTGCGTGATCGCGCTTCTCTTTCTTTTATAAGCAATCTGACAGTGATCGCAGAGACGCGCAGCTAGACGGACGTATGTCGCTTTGCCTCGCCATCCATTCACTTCATATTTTGTTTGTTGTTTGAAAAATTATAGACATTGGTAAAGAATATAAGTTTAATAAATATACTATTAATTTATACTATCTAAGTTGTTAATTTAAATATATTTAGTTCTAAGTTTAAAAATATTTGTTACTATAATTGGGAAACAAACAAAAATGTCGGAGGCCAGCAAAAAGCGCTTCCATACCAACAAACAAAAACATCTCATGGAAGTAGTAAAGTAAGTATTATATTTTTCATATTGACAAAATATTGCACGAACAGAAGTGAAATCGTAACCAAACCAAAAAGCTACACTAAGCTGTTTTGTACAACGTATAGCGAAAATTCATCTGCAACTGTGAAGCTCGTTTGGTCTAGCGGTATCTGCGTTGGTTCAGAATATCAAGTTTCGAGTTCGAAACCTAGGTTCGCCTGTTCAATTTTTGTATTTATTTTTAATATTTTCTTTTACCTTTTCAGTAAAAAGAGACGTTTGGCGAATAGTTCAGAAGCAGGTGAAACTTCGGAAAGTTTTTCACCAATAAGTTTGTAATAAGTACCTACATACAGTACTCCCAAATTAATAATGCACATGCAGATCTTCGCTAATTGTCGTATTCCCGGAAACACTCGAATCATGGAATCGTAAGAGCCCTAAACAAGGCATTTGCATTTTGCACCTTGTTTAAAAGAGATAGGAGTCAATATCATGTGTGCACAATCGAAAACAAATCGGGCGTTCGGCAGCTGTCGCCGGTCAGCGAAATGTCTGTCAGTCGTCTTTATATATTGGTAGTGACTGCACGTGTTCTCTATTTGTGGAAATATATAGAGCTGCTATTACACACCCTTCTTGGTAAATATAATTTCAACATTAATTAGCTTATTCAGATTTAAATAGTATATTTTGAAAAAAGGAAAATAAATAACATATTTCACGTTTTTTTAATATTAAAAAAATAAAATACCTACATTAAATACATATTAAGTACTAGAAAAACATTTAAAAAATGAGATTTATTTAAATTAAATAAATAGATAAACATGCATAAAAAATATATACCTAACTCTGCCCATGCCATTTTCTTTCAGACGAATTCTTCCAAAATGGATAAATTTAAACGTGGAAAACCGCTTAATTCACAAGCACGGCAAATGGTATTTAATGTGTACCTTTATTTCTTAAATGAAGCCAATGTTTTCAACAGAGACCATGATGGTTATTTTAAAAAAATTCAAGACCGTGTTACAAAAGCTACAGGAATTTCGCGACGAACTTTGAGTAATATCTTAAACGAAAAAAAACATAATCAATCAAAGAAATTTTCTACACCGAAAAAAGGAAGACCTAAAAGTAGATTTCGGCTGGTACTTGATGATTTCGACTACTGTGTTATTCGTAATATGATATACAATTTTCAATTGACGCTGAAAGAACTCCCAACTGTAAATAATTTAAGAATAAAGTTGATCGAAGCTATTAATTTCAAAGGCTGTGCCGAGACTTTAAGGTTGATCTTGAAAGACATGGGGTTTAGGTTTCTGAAAACTGATAATAACAGACAATTACTTATGGAAAAACATGATATACGCCTAAAAAGGATCAAATATCTCAGAGAAATACAACAGCTGAGGAGTTCTGGTAGAAACATAGTATTTATGGACGAGTCGTATGTGCACACATCACATACTAAGGGTAAAACTTGGCAAGATAGCAACAAAAAAGGTATCAAACAACCCATTTCCAAAGGAGAGCGAATAATTATTGTACACGCAGGCAATGAAAAAGGCTTCGTCCCAGGGGCTCTAATGTTACATAAATGTGTCGACTCAGAAGGTGACTATCATAAAGAAATAAACGCGGAACGTTATCAAACTTGGCTACGCAATCAATTGATTCCCAACTTGCCTCCTAATAGTGTGTTGGTAATAGACAACGCCCCATATCATAATAAGCTGTCTGTGAAACCACCAAACTCAAACACATCTAAACCACAAATGACAGCTTGGTTACAACAACACAACATTCCGCATGACCCAAAGAAACTGAAACCCGATTTGTATAAAATTATACAAAGATACAAAGAAAATTACACAGAATTTGCCATTGACCGTATAATGGAGGAACATGGGCATAAAATTATACGATTGCCACCATATCATCCCGATTTTAACCCTATTGAAAATATTTGGTCCCAAATAAAGCAACACGTGGCCAAGAGAAATATTGCAATGACTGTGACGTCAGTTAAAGATGCTATATTAGAAAAAATCAATAAAATAGGACCAGAAGAATGGAAAAAAGTTTCTGATCATGCGGTTCAATGCGAAGATGAATATAGAAAATTTGAGCCAAGAATCGATAGTTATTCCGATAAACTGATTATTTACACAGGTGATAGCAGTGAGGAAAGTGTAAATGAACAAGAGCATAATGAAACTTCTGATGAATCTGCGATGTCGGGAATAGAGGTCTTCCTCGATTCTGATTAATTTTTTTATAATTGTATTATTTTTCTGGAATGATTAGTGCTGTAAACAAATTTGAACTGAGATTTTGATTATATTTTATGTAAACCTCTATTTGAAAACGTTTTTTTCTCCTTCTAATAAAACCTTATGTTATTTAAACCTTTTCCTCCATAATTACACCAACTTCGGTAAGACACTTGAAAACTAATCACTCCAACAATGATTGTAGCGTTTTCGCTATTTACTTACATGGAATTATCGAATCAAATTTCGTTACAGGTAAATCAAATCTGTTTTAGCACAAAACACATAATATATAAAATTAGGCATAGAGAAATTGCTCTTAACCACTCTATATAAATATCGTCTTTCGACGCTCGGGTAATACGACCGTTGCCGAACAATGACGAAGATTTCCGAAGATTTCTATGCGCATTATTACTTTTGGAGTACTGTACTAATATAGATAATAATTTTATTATTTATATTACATTAACACATTACACAAAAAGAATCGCCACATGGACAAAGAGGATCCCCTTTACATTTTAGAAAGATAGTTACAAACAAGTATAATGATAAACAATCACATTTGCATAGACCTACGACTATCTTAGAACTGGCCTAATAGGAAAATACTCCTAAAATACTTGTAGCTTTATCCATTGTTTCTTGCCCTTTCCATACAAATAGTTGTGTAGGTTTTAGTATTTTTTACCTATATATGGCGATCTATACATACTGAAGTGTCTGTTCCTAATGTCAAAATAGCAGTTTTTTATACTAAATGCTATGAAAGTACGCATAGTACTTAAAACAAAAATACAGTTTTTTTTTATCTGGCTGTCTGTCTGTGTGTTTGTTTCGACAAATCTCCAAAACGGCTGTACGGAGATTGACAGGACTCACTGTCAGACAGCTAATGATGTAAGGAGTAACTTAGGCTACGTCCACAGCTAGTTAGACATAATAGGTAAGATTAGTGCTGAAGAAAGTTTTTCTAAGTTTAAATGTAATAAATATTTTGTACAGATTAGGAAATGTGGCTGTTGCAGTTACATTAGAAAGTGATGTTATAATTCCTCTAGAAAATGTTACCAGGTAAAGATGATGCCCAAGTGATATGAAACTTCCTCATGATCGTTCTTATACTTCTTATGTTATTGTGAGTCATAGTTTTTTTCCATCACTGGTTTGAAGTATCGGCAAAGGTATCTGAGACAGTTGAATCCACCGATAATATTCCTAAACTTGAGGTAAATATTATTATTTTGAACAGGTTGTCGAAGATAAAATCTGGCAGTTAGTATTTAGTTACTAACGCATAGGTAAGCTTTAAGTATTATTTTTTTTAGACTGCTACAAGTCACCCTGCACAACAAAAAATCCTTATAAATATTATTATTATTACATCGGACGACGAATAAACTTATCGCATTTATTTTTAAATCTTCAGAATATTTCTCGCCCTTACCCCTAAACCCTTGGGTTGTAATTTAAAACACATTAATTTGGTAGGAGAAAACATAAATGGATTCTTGTCGAAGTTCACTCTTTTGTGTAAGAAAGAAAAGAAAGAAAGAAATAAATTTATTTTGTCCTCAAAAGAAAAAAAAAATACAGTAAGTAGTACAAATTCAATTAATAGTAGTATCGAGAGACAAAAATGGTCCTAGCTCAGCTAGATTGCAACTCCGGTTAATGAGGAGTTGCGCTGGTATTCTGCTAAGACCAAAGTGACGACACGAACATTAACCGTCAATATATAATAGGAAAGTATAAAATAAATATAAACAGAAAAAATAAAGTTTATATAAGTAAGACTATATTTAAAAATAGTAAAAAAAATAAAAATAATAATAATAATAAAAAAACATATTTTATGGGTAATTTAATTTTGTAATATTATTTTGTTAAGGTTAGTTATTATTTTGTAAAGTGTAATTAGTATTGAACGCAGCCAAATCGCGCGGGAAACGTTTGACATTGACAGATTTGACCATAGATTTTAAACTTGGATTTGACGTTAGAACTTAGAGTTTTTCGGTTTCGACTGAATTTAAAGTTTTTACCTAGTACCCATTAAAATGCCTAAACTGTATTAAATAGTGCGTACCTATGAAAACTGCAGATGAGCAATAAAATTTATAAAATTTACATTTACATTTATCATTGGAATGATAGCGAGGAGCGCTCATTGAATAAACGGCACAATTTCAAGAATTATTAGGTCTGTTGTATCTGTAAGTCTAGCAATTGTTGTTTATACTTTTTGCTAAAAGTATGAACAGATTTGCTAGACGGAGTGTAGGATGTGCAATTTAAAATTTATCATTAAAAGTGATTCCAGTGACGAAAATTATTTACCAGTCAATTATTGTGCTGTAGCAGGTATGTATCAATTTTCGGAGGACTTCAAACTTGGAAGAATTTTCTTCAGCTCTAAATTTACCTTATGTCAAATAAATAATAATATTATTAATAAAAAATAATATATATTATTAACTATCTGTGCAAATAAATAAAATTGAAGAGTCTGTTTGTAATATCAAAATAACAGTTTTATGCATATATATTAATTATTATGGATAACATACCTATATCCATAATAATTACTGATAACAAAAATACAGTTTTTTTTTGTCTGTCTGTCTGTCTGTTTGTTCCGGCAAATATCCGAGAGCAAATAAATTATAATTATGCGAAAATATTTAAAATGTTGCTAATATATTTTCGAGTTTTATTTTTCTTTCTTTTATATTGTTTTGAAGTTCATAGCAAATAAAGTCTCCTGAAATAATTAACAATACAAATGTATAAAAAATATTTATTGTTTTTTTTAATCGCCCTGTCTAATTTCTTTCTAGTTCTTCATATAGAACAAAAAATAAAGCGCCATCTATTGGTTTATTGTTTATTATTGACCGCGTCCTTGTGTTGGTAGTTCGCTGTTTTTACCGTCCTTTATCAATGGCACTAGGACATCGGAGAAATAGTGGGCGTGGCTAAAATAGTGAAACATCGAAGTTCAGTAGCTGTTGTCAGCGTCTTAATAATAAAATGTGATTTTTAAAGTACATACATGACACTGTGCATGCATGCTATCATATTGGTCTCAAGAGTGACAATATTTCGCACACTAGTTCCATTGATATATCCACAGGAATTTCTAGCTACATATATCGTGATATTCTTTAAGACTTGGCTCGAAGGGCGTTTAATGCAACTATTTTTTTATAAGAAAGAATGGTGCTAGACAATAGCTGTATTGGTACTCTATGATTTTATTTTAAAACTGCCTAGCTGTCCCGCTAACTTCGTACCGAACCGTTATTTTTTTTTCGTTATTTTCTTATTTTTTTTCACATACACATAAAAACTAAATAAAAAGAATAAATGAATCGAATCAAGTTATCTCGTGCCCGAGCGAAATAGCGATTCATTTTTATATAAATATAATAGGCAGGGGCAAAAGTATTTTCGTATTTTGAATTAGGGATGTTACGGATATCACATTTCGAATTTGGATACGGATATAAAAATAATATTATATCGGTTTCGGAATTATTTCGGATTATCCGTTAGTTTCGAATAATTTTGGTTATGGATTTATTGGATTTTTGAGGATACTAAGTATAGTAAAATACTAATAAGTAATAAATAAAAAAAACAGGGCAAGAGCATGTCGGACCATGCTCAGTGTAGAGTTCCGCAGCTTCGAATAATCACATCAGCAGAAGAGCGTATGTTCATGGCACTTACGCCCTTTTGTTGAGAAACGCAGTTTTTCAGCAATAACTCAATAACGGTATATCTGACCATGTCCGAAATAATTTTAGTTTGAAATATCTATTAATTAAGCGCTACCTCTAAGACACCAATTCCAAACTTGAAACGCTTGAACCATATTTGTGCTACTCATATTGATACCGAATTAGGTCCGTAAACCGCACAAATTTTATTCGCGGCGTACGTCGCATTTTTACCTTTTTTGTAATAAAACTTTAAAATGTACCAAATTTCTTCGTCACATTATGTTCATTTTGCTTGCTTGAAAAACCATTGAAAAATGGCGAGAACTAGTTTTTTTTATTTATTCCATCTTCAGAATTTCAACATTTAATGGTATTAAAACTAGTCAATTACATTCAGTGCAACCAGGTTTGATTACTAACAATACATTCAAAATAAGATAATACTTTTGCCCCTACCTATTAGATTAATTAGATATATCTAAGACTAAAGCTGGATGCCAAAATAAACACGTATTTCTGATTAAATATTTTGCAAGAACTACATAATATGGCTGAGAAAAGTACCTATACAATAAGCAGTGAGAAATCAATTTTAGATTATTTGTCACACGTTAAGCCTAATCATATTGAGTAGAGACAATACATTGCACCTATTAGGTACGTTATAAGTTTTACAGGCAGTTCAATAATTATGATTAAAGTACATACCTAATAGTAAAATTGTTTAACTCACCGGAGGCTAAAGACACTTGTGACGTATCGGAACTCTTGCGACTGTGAACGTGGGTGAGCGAGGCGCTTTTGGCGTCCGCCTCGATCCGCCTGTTCTCCTCCTCCAGTTTGGCTAACAGCGCCCGGTCGGGCCTCGTTATAGGGTCACTATCTCCCAACCGGTAATCTGCATACATTTAGAACAATCAAATAATATCGTTTTCAAAATTTAACAGTCAATGATTTAGTTAGGTTATGCCTTTATTTTTCTTTGCGTGATATGTTGCATGTATAATCGTGTAAACACTATATTCACGTCATATTTGCGTATATATACAAGTAAATATCGTCATTCACGCAACGCTGCGTGCTCTAGGGAATGTAGTTCGCAAAATATTACGCTCTGCGCTTGTTAGGCTGTAGTTCTGTTCCTCGTTTATTTCGTACTAGCTGACCCGTGCCCACTTCGTTGGGCCTATAACACTCACAAATAACGTGGATTTCTAATGGTAAAAGAATTTTCAAAATCGATTCAGTAGATCCAGCGATTACAACCTCCCAAACTTTACCTCTTGATTATCTAAGTATAGATATACATTGTGAATATATTTTGATGTCGTGATTTATTGTATAGATAGCAGCGAGCGCTGCAGACGTAACATTGTCACAAGTAAATACTAGCTTGCCCCTTCATAAATAAATATATAAATAAGATAATGTGATTACAATTTGGTAAAAGAGGAGTTATTGTCATGTAGAGGTATCTGTATTTAAAATAATATGGATTGTTTGGACAAGTTAAGTATAATATTGACCACGTCTAATTACTATCGATAATTTGTTTATTTTTTAATGAATCATTACTGTCACAAACGAAATGTAAAAATAATTAACCGCATATCAATAAATTATGACAGCACGAGTAGTGTAAAATATTCGTGCTAAGTAAATTACCCAGGGTTCCGCAGTCCAATATTAAAAATGGGAAATATAATTTTAATTTATTTAAAGAGGCGATGTGTTATTTACGTATTTATGCCCTAGAATCATACTCATTAATTTAACTTATTATTATAATAATTATAATTAGTCAAGACTAACGTATTATATTTACGTAACGAAAAATATGTTTTGCAATGGTTAAGAACGTTCCTACTTATAATTTATTCTGTATCAATTTCATGATTATGTTAATATTATAACGTTTATGTAACGGTTCTGAAAATGAAAATTATTATTACGATTTAATTATTTACCTATTAATCTTTTTGATTTCGAAAGTAAACACGATATTTTATTGACATTATGTTCAATTTATTAACAAGGAGAGTTCAACTTGTATATTACTACGGAACCCTATTGCATCATATCAATTATAAATATTATTAATATAATATAGTTAGAAATATTATAAATATATTAAAGATATGTTATAATTTTTAAATAGGTATCAAATATTGTTTCAATATAAATATAGTAGGTATCTATTAAGTCGTTTACCTTGACAATGTATTTAATTTACTTATTGGTTTTTTTTAACGCCGTATGTTAGAAATTAATAATACCTATGAGTTTTATTTCCGCCACCAATTGTATTAAGGTTAAAGCTATCTACGAGTCTAAAGTATTTATTTCAATGGCGTAAGTAATAAAAAATGCTTGTATAGGAAATTAAAAATGTCTGTAACATTTTTTGTCTTTAGTGGAATAAAATAGCTACTAGTAAAATTCCGAGTTCCATGTTACGTAGGTACGTGGTCCCATATTATGCAGTCTATAATTGATACGCAGTAATGTCTGAACCAATGTTGTTAATGTATGAAACTATCATGCTATCGTTATGTGCTACTTCTATATTGTTAAAAAACAAGCAGTGGCCGTTATTAATAACTCGAAGCAGCATTAGCCAAATTAGTATTGCTAGAATCGGGAATGATGTTCTATGATGATTTTGTGAAATAATGCAAGCTCAATATTTACAGTGCATTTAGTGAATGTTAGTGTTAAACCAACAAACCGTCCAGAGATGATACAGGTGATTCTGTATTACTAGCGATGGGAGTTCCGGGTGCAGCGGCCGGCGCGGCGGGCGCTTCTCTCGCGTCGGCATCCACCTTCATGGTGACTCTTTGCCATATAGAGCCCTCCCCTCGCCCTTCGCCCCCGCCTCACTGCACGCTCCTCTCTGCACCAGACACGCGCGGTCACGCCATCAGCTCCACATACAATCGTAGGACGAGGACGTCCCGAATATATACCAAAATCACGCACAACGTTTCTGTCCAGATGCTATTAGTACAACCTACTTCTAGTATTTTTTATCAAAATGAAGGTTAGGTAAAAACAAAGGGTTTTGTCAAATAAAAAATCCTAAAAAGCCTACTTTGGAATACAAGAATCAAGAGATTTTAACTGAACATATCTATGGAGAAAAATCCCATAATTCATTATAGTCTAAAGGATAAGAAATTTCATAATAAAATGTATATAAGACAAAAAGGAGCTTAGTAATACTTTAAGCAACCCTTTTATGTTTGTACAAAGCCAGCCTCAGCTCCACCACACATGCACAAACTGTTAATGGATGAAATATGATAAAAATTATAAAATATCGGCGCACACAACACGGCATCACAATGCACTAGTCAGTACTAAAAATCTAGTTATGATTACAATGGTGGACATATAACAAGTTAAATAATTACGCATGAATGACCGACGAAGTTATAATTTATAAAGTATTGTTTTGATGAAACGGCACTAGCAGGTGAAAGTCGGCGGTATGATCCGCACGCTCCGCGGTCATCCGCCCACTAAGCATGAAGGCCGCTCGTGTTCTTCACATCATAATAGAATAACATATCGCGAGCTAGATGCGCGCTAAACGGATTCACGCTCATACGACTCACATCGTATCTTATTTGAAAGTATTAAAAACAACACGAGTGTTCCTGGTATCTATAACGACATAAACTAATTTAATCTGCCCCGTCATTCATATCCACGTAGTTGAACAAAAGCATTGCTGCAATCCGTGACTGACTCACCGATCGGTGACGTATCTGCAATTGGATAACACAATCGTGCAAATATAAAGACGTAGCCTACACCTATATAATGACACTAGATAATATTTTTATTGTAGTTAAAAAATAACCCAAACCAAGACCATAACTCTAGTGCTGGATGGAATTAGACCGAATACGTAAATAATCCACAGGTTTATTGCAGCTCTAGTTTAGAAGATTTATTAAAATCGTTGATCATGGTCAAAGTATTAATTAACGGTTATAATTTTATTATATGTACCTATAGATTATTCAGTTCTGTCAGTCCACAATTGGAAAAACCTTTGCGAAGTAACAAAACGAATATGAATAATTATTGTCTATCTCTACATCATAGGCGTAAACAGTTAATTATGCTTAGATACAAACCTTACTGCAAACAAAAAATTCTATGCTTAAATAATTAATATACGTATATCTTAACATCTATATAAATAAAATGAATCGCCGAAATGTATGTATGGGAATAATTTTAATATGACTGCACCAAATTGGATTGTGTTCGTTATTATCAGGACAGAGGTTGTATAAGACATTTTTAAAAAACCTTACGTAGAAATTGCACCCGTGCGTAGCCGGGGCGGCCTGGTCTGGTCGGGGAGTAGCGTCCCGATGTCTGTCCCAAAGTACGCGATCTTCTAAACTACTCAACGGATGTTGATGCGGTTTTTCCTATAATTTGGATAATTTCTTAAGTGTAGTTTATAGGTGTAGAACAGAAACCGGAGCGGTCCGCTAGTAAAATATCATAAAAAGAAGAATATCAAAGAGTGTTAGAAAGAGAGAACGGCTTGACGGACTTGGTTGATTTCTTTTTTTTGTTGACCAGGTTTTCTTAATCGTCAAGGCCAGGTTTGTATGAAAGATTTATTCTAAATATCCACGGAATAGGTCGGCTATTTGGATAATATTTTCTATGAAAATCCGATATATAATTTGATAGCGTATCTTTAGCAAATTCGTTTGCGACACCGAATACTCGACATATAATAAGGCAACTTCTATTGATGATGTAGTTTAACAAGTACATGCCGGTACTGGGCTTTAATATTCAATTGTTATATATCTAATATTAGAAAATTAAAAATACGACTGCCCTTGTAACTAGATAATGCAAACCCACTAAGCGTCTAATGAGGTAATCTAAATGAGACCTGTGTATTGATACACATAAGTGGTGGACACACAATTAGAAACATCTAGTATGGATTTTATTTTTAGTACAAATTAAATATGGAATTATAAAATAACATGTCGTAATGCATTTTTAAGAGATTAATTAGAGTCAGTGTAAGAGTGACCTGAAATGGGATTTAAATCCAATAGAGAATTTGTAGCATACTGTAAAGTAAAAGATTATCAGAGTTAAAATATCACTAACATACACGAAGTTTTTGACGCATTTGTAGAAGGCGAGATATTCCTGTAGAAATGAGCGTCACTGCTACGTTCGCTGTAAAGTTGTAATCGACAACAGAGGCTTCCCAACCAAATATTATATGTTATTTTATTATTAAAGTTGTACAGTTTTACTAAATTAAACTACTTGATTATTATGGACGATTATATCATATATTTTATTTTTTGAAATATACCTATTTAAAAGAAAACTGTTTGTTGTATGATTTTTTTTATAATTAACTTAATGTGTTTCAAATAGTACATTATAGACAAAAAGGTATTAACTAACTACGACATGTTATATCATAATTCTATAGTTAATTTGTACTAAAAATAATAATAATCCATACTAGGCGTTTCTAATAGTGTGGCCACCACTGTATATATTTTATATAGAATAAATAAACTTACAGATATACACAATGTAATGTAATTAAATCTGTAATTTATGTAATGAAGAAAAAAATATATATAGAGCAAGTAAACATTATTTTTGTAGTACCGCGGTTTGCTAGCTGAATAAACATGACTTAGTTGCATCGTTCTTGTCGTTCTTCTCTTGCTGCAGCTTAAAATATTCACGAGCACGACCGATTTGTGTAGCGATGTTATGGCTGCTAAAGCTAGAACCGCTATAATGATAACTTATGTCTTTATTTTCAGATAAGGTTCATTAAAAATATGGACATGAATAGAAGGATATTAAATCCATCCATGCAAATAGGCGGAACAAAAAAAATAATTAAAATGACTAAAAAATATATAGGTATTACAGGTTTGGCATTGGTTAGGTAGGGGCAGCTTTTTATGTATGTTGGAAAATTATATTCTTAAACAATTCTAAATTAGAAATACCATCTCGTAGAATAGAAAAAAAGTACATATTAAACTTGAAAAAATAAACCTGAATTTCGCTAACTGAATACTTAGGATGTACCTAGCAGTGAAAAGCACTCAGAAAGGTTGTATAATGGATCGCGTAATGTCTACAACTTTGTTTGTGTTGCTCCATAAACAGATCAGGTTACAGTTATCGCATATCCAGACTACGCTCTTATGAATAAAAGCTAACAACACTTTATTCTGCTGTTGAAAATTCAGAGTCTGTACCTACCTAATTTGAAATGTAAGTAGGAATGTGCTAATCAATATGTGTCATTTGTAAGACCCGTAGTAATTACATTTTTGAATTAGTCTTTAATTATACTTTATCTGAAAACGTTTACCTGGATTACATTGATATTTTTGACGTCTTCATTGTATTAACGTGTGATGATTATAATATTTTGCCTGTGATTATATGTATCTTCTATATATCTATATTTATAAAATGAATTCCTATTTTCCTTTGTTACGAGATAATTGCCAATTTCATTTATTCTTTTTGTTTTAGTTTTTTAATACTTTGTAGAAGGTTCTTACATGAAATAAATTAAGAAAATAACGAAAACAATAACGGGGCTGTACAAATTTCATCGGGACAGCTAGTCTGTCTATGTATAAAAATAATTCGTATTTCCCTTGGTCACGAGATAACTACAGAACGACTTTATCGATTTCATTCATATTTTTTGTTTTAGTTTTCTAATACTCCGTAAAAGGATATTAGTAAAAAAAAAATACCAAAAATGAAATAACGGGGCAGTACGAAGTTCGCCGGGACAGCTAGTATCTGATACATCCTGAACCATATTTAACAATGACAATAATGAAAATACAGTACAACCACGAGTTAACGTGAAACGACAACCACATAACAGCCGAAAAGCGGTCGTAGTCTACTTGCCCAGGACCAATCAAAAACAAAAAATGAACACACATATTTTTTTCCCTAAGCTTACCAGGGATGATAGACAGTTTAGGATTTACCGTGACCGTCTAAGATTTTTAGCATCAGAAAGCATTAGGTACAGAAGAGCAGTAAGTTTTTGACTTCACATATTTTGGCAGTTAGTTTACGTGTGTAGGTACTTCTGAAACTAAATCAATGCTCTAAATAGAGTGCACATGCTATTTTGAAGTTTTAGAATAACTAATATACAAATTTAAAAACTCTTTCTTAGCCTATTTTAATGGGGATCTGATAAAACTAATAAACTAGGTTAACACTGAGATTTGCTTTCATTTCGACTTTTTATAACTGTATCTGTCAAATACATTTTTTGATTTTTTTCATGATTTTTTTTAACTTCTGGGCAATACAATATTTGTCGTTAAATATCTCTATGTGAGGTGGGCTTGTAGTCTTCTCTTAAAATACAGAACGTTGCTAGAAAACATATTTACATATCTAATTTATATCACCTGTACGAAACTACACAACAATTGCAATTACTTTTTCTGCTTAGTCTTCGTAGTCTGTTGGAGCGGTACTAATTACGTCAATTTAGTAGAATGATAAGGACAACATTGGCTTTATCCACGCAGGTATGTGTATAACAATCAAAACTATAATTGTGGTCTAAATTAGACCATAGTTCATTATTTTTAAATTACAACCATTATGGCGGTATAGATACTTTTTGTATATATTTTTCTTTCTATTTTAAACGAAGCTCAATCGGTTAATTTGATAAGTCGATTCTGTTTTACATTGACAGTGTGACATAATATAGGCTCGCGGTAGTGTGTGCAATGTTTACTTTAATTTACTTGTTGTACTTCTAGTGCTATAATTAAAAAATATTTGCTTCCTTCCTTCCTTCTCCATTTTATTATAAACTTTTAATCTCACGTTCCTCCGTGGCGCAATATTCCTAAAAACGTATTGTAGAGATAACTACTATCAACAATTTTAGAAAAATCGCATTTTTATCGCACTCTTAAAATAACTACTTATTTAACCTATGTAGTTGCTTTACAAATACATATAATTAATAAAAAAAAAATGATTTAAGTGATTTTTGTTGTTGTTATTTATCTAATCACGCGATCGAACGAGGTGCGATTTAAACGTAACTATACATTATTATTTTCAACTATTTTTTAGGTAAACTTATATGTATAATACTGTATTCTGAACCGATTCGACATGAGAAACATCCTTTTTTTTAATTCTGTTGAAATATGCATACACGGGGTGCTTATATTTTTCATTTACTGTATGTAAGTATATCGCGGTGAAGTAGCATAATTACAATCGTCACAGGTCCACCCGACCTGCGTAAAGCTTGAGGGTCCTAATCGTGAATCCGAAAAGTAATGTTATTTAGATTTAGAAGAAATTGTAATAAAAAATAGCAATTTAAATGAGGTCTCCCAATCCTAACTCCAAAGTACCTACTTCTTGGTGAACCGATACAAGTAGAAGCTAAATCTAATACCCACATTTTAGAAAATTTACAGATAAACACTTTTACCAATGTTTTAAATATATCCCTCAATCCTTACTGTATGGATTGAGGGTACAGGGTGTTTTGAAAAACTGGCTATGTGTATGAAATTTATTTTTGCATCAAGATTTAGTAAAAGTTGTCTAATAATTTGTAATATATACAACAATGTCTGAAATACATCACGGTTTAAAAATTATACCTCTAGAAACGATGTCCCTCAATCCTTATGTTTACAAAGAAATACTTGCTCTTAGCTCAGTGGGTGGGTACTGTAAATATATAATTACTATGAATATATATTTTAGAAAATGTGTTATTTATGAAAATATTAACCTATAAGTATTTCTAAAACTAAATACCTATAGGGTGTACCATAAATTAAACAATGATGTGGCATTGATTGATTTATTTGGATGGCTTTTTAATATTTACAAGACCGTAGCTAAGTGAATGCAAGTAGATTGGTAGCGCGGTATTGCTTTGACATAATTTATTTTTATTGTCATCATAGCAGTATATTTTGTTCATTTATGAAAATATGACACTTGTATTGACCGAGACCATGAGGTCACTAGGTAACACTGATGGAAAAATTCAGTGGCTTTCATGATTTTATAAGGTTTTTTTTGTATAGAGTTAACAGTATTTCTCTCAGTATATTTTCTTCAGTTTCATTCAATTCATCGTCAGATATTATTTATGACAACTCATAGATTATATTATATGACAAACAATCTTTGTTTTCTTCGGTAATACATAAGGCATCTTCTAAATAAAAAATAAGTAAATTAGTCCAAGTGTACCTCGTACATCGTTGGAGTTGTTGTCGCAGTAGATGTAACAACAACTACTGCGGCAACAACTCCAACGATGACAACTTTTTAGATTTTTTTATTTAAAAGACTTATTCTCTATTCAGAAAGGACAAAATATATTTGGATACACCGCACACTAGTATAGGTCGATGTGGGTGTGAAGTGCAGGATTCCCAACACCACCCTAACAATATGTAAAGCTACGAGTATGTAAAGCTATGGTTGCCGTCGTCCAAAATGATTGTTTTAAGGTTGTTGTCGAACTTAATAATGTAATCTTATTTTTTTTTTAATTACAAATTGAATTTTATCAAAGTGGGTACCTAATATGGTTTTAAAATAATTATAATCGGTGCGATCTATAAGCAGCAATGTAATCTAATAGGACTGCAATACATAAGTATAAAAAAATCATTATCTTACTATAAAGTTAAATATAACATTAAAGAACCTGCTTAATAAACAAGTGCAGTGGTTGATTCAAATCGGCAACTAAAGTATTATCACAAATAACAGCACAGAAAGTAACCTTCGTAGAAAGCGCGCTTGACGCTAGATACCGGTCGTGGACACAGAAACTCGGGACGCTTTCCAAACAAAGTAAACCGAGATTTTTATCCGTGAACGGTGTTTATACGAGCGTTGCATAAGCGAAGTACGTATGAAGGGTACCTTCTGTACTGTCGGTATATTGTGGTAATATTAAGCCATTTTGTTCTTTAAATCAACAATTATTTCAATTAATTTTGTTGACAATAAATAAATTGTGAGATCGCAATAGATCGAATAAAAAATATAATATTTTAAAGAACACAATGTTCATTCGGCTAATTATGTATGCTTGAGAAATATTTGGAAATACTACATAGTTAATAAAAAAAATTATAAATACCTGTAACGTTTCTAAATAATTGTGTTGCTGACGTCCCGGCTTGTACTGGTTCAAACATTAACTGAAAGAGAATTAAAACTATATTTAAATCTACTCTTCATAAAACAGTACAATAGGAATATATTGCTGTGACTTATTATCTAGTATTCCTTTGTTAATAATCTGATGGTATGGATAATCAATGTTATTAATTTCTATTTCAAGTTATGTATATAACAAGTTATTATTGGATTTCTATTGAAAAAATCTATTATGTGTAAAATAAAGTAACTGTAAATCACAACAGTCACTTTTGAAAGAGTCATTAAAATAAAATTGGTCACTTGGAGATAGACATAAAGAAAAAAATGAAATCTAAACTAATATTACTATGCTAAAGAGTTTGTTTGTTTGAACGTGATAATCTCAGGCACAGGAGTCCAAATTGAAAAATTATTTATCTTAATGTTGAATAGCCCGTTTATCGAGGAATATTATAAGCTATATAACATCACGCGACCAATAGGAGCAGAGCAGCAATTAAAAAAAAAACGCAGACGAAGTTGCGCGGGTCGAAGATATAAAGAAAATGAAATGCAAATAAAATAAAGAAATAAAAAAACGCATACAAAAATTGAAAACACAATTATTTTATCAAACCATATTCAAATAAAACAATTCGCTATGAAAAAAAAATCAAGACAATGCAAATAGCAAAACAGAAACAGTAACAAATAATGCCGTAGATGCGCAAAAGCGACAGATAGAAAACACATTCGCGGTATTGTGGCGGAAAACAATGTTAGGTATAAAATATACAACAATTCGGAAATCGTTAATAAATATGAACAAACTTACTATGTTATCAAAGAGAGCTTTATTCTATCTATCAACGAATAGGCAGTCTACGTATAGAGTATTCATCTATTGAGCTACCAATATTATGGAGTAATTCTTTAGTAGGTGTGCCCCGACATTTTATCTCTCGTAGTGTGATTTTGTTATACCATATGTTTACTGAAATTTCGTCTAACATAATAGTGCTAAGGAAACCAGCATTGAACAACGTTAAATAAAATAGTTTTACTATGTTGTATACTTATAAGCTGTTAGCCAAGTTAAATCGATCTCTTTTTATTTGGCTACAACTTAAATGCTCACCAAAATAATTTATACACAGTAGGTACTAAGTAAAATATATTAACGGCATATAAATGAAACCCAAACCATACCGAGGTGAGCAAATTACAACGTTTTGAATTCCAAAATAATTATGCACTCATCAGAATTATTGTACGTTAATACTTAAATTATTTTTCTTACCAAAACGGATATTAATGATCACCAAATATCGTTTTATTCAACAAGTATAAAACAAAAAATAATTTATTATTAAAACAAAAAATAGAGTTCTAAATAGACTTAATGTTCTCAAATTATCCAACCTAAATCCAAAATATATTGTCAAATTAATATTGTCGTTTCCCTTTATTTATTCACCCCGCAGCCCGCACGGCCGCCACTAGCACATGATGCACAGGCGACCGATTCAATTTCAGTGAATGGGAAATATCAACAGTGATGATTGGCTAACCGGTAGATGTACCTAATTGTCCTACATTGTTGAAATGGTATATCTGTAAACATTTCGGGGATTTGAAATTAGCCTGTAGTACGTGGAATCACCTCCTGAAGTCAGGAATCAGGCCAACTAAATCTAAAAAAGCTCTGTTGATTAAATCAACAGAGCTTTTTTAGATTTAGTTGGCCTGATCTGATGAGTCAAAAAATATTAAATATTTTTTGACTGATTATATCTATTGTGTTCCTTAAAGTGCGATAAATTTTAAGTACATATTACTGCAACATAGGACGTGTTGCAGTAATATTGAGGATAAAATATTTATTTGGCTATGTTATCATATCTTAATCAAATTCATTAACATGCGTGAGAAACATGTGTTTGGGATACACAATATTATATTTGTTATAAAAAAAACTTGTACGATCAACCGTTGGCTTTTTTGTTCAGCAAAAATGACTATATTGAAAGTCGTGAAATATATATATTGTTAACATCTATTTAACGATAATATATATGTTTAGATTGTATTTTTGCTTTATTTTTCTTTTAAACAGTTAACCGCTTTGGCGAGTGTTATTAGAACTAAGAAAACGTAGTAATTGTCGAAATTTAGTTTAGGTTTCTGAGATTCCATGATGCCACACTATCGGGACATTTGCTTATTCATTCGTAGAATTCTTGCCAACCCAATATAGTAGTTTTATTAAAGTATGACGAAATTTATAGCTGTTACAACATGCGGTCTAATTGAAGGGCTTGGCTTTTATATTTACCATTATTTCAACAATGATAGTGCTAAGTTTCAATCAAGTTTTGTATGTACGATCAAAGTAAAGATATACATTTATTGAACGGCCAACGCATTGTATACATTTCCTAGTTTTTCGACACAAAAAACAGCGAGGGCAACCACGCCACGTGGGTAGGCAACCGTGACTCATGGCATAGCTGCGGCACGCTTGTCAATTTTAAGAGACGCCAGTCGCTAATGGCAATACACCGGTTATGGCTTACTGCACACTTTTATACCTGTATGTGTAGCAAATTTTAATGCACATGTTAGATTGCCTAACAAAATGGAAGGCTGGCATTTCAAATTGCTAAAAATAATTTGTTTTGTAAATTCTGTATTTTTTTTTATTTATCAAATAGTAGCGTGTTAGCCGCCCATTATCGATCGATTGTAATTATTTTAATTATAGGATAGGATAACGTTTACGGCACATTGGTTAGTGATACTAGAATAAGCTAGATTTCTAAAGTGTATATAAACTACGCTCGTCCCATTTCGCAAGCGGTCATCAACTCACGGTAGCACACGACTAATTTATTTTTTATGTAACTACCTAGCCTAGACGGTTTTTTCTCTGACGCCACGAATTGCTACTGTTATATGCGCGCACGCAACATCTTACTGTACAGCGCAAGAGTCAACGAGAAAACGTCGACGTCGCAATACATGAATGTTGTAACTTTACAGCGCGAAGCAAGAACTATAAAGGAATTATTAATTTTTATTAGCAAACAAAAAGTATGCAGTAATAAATATAATACAATGCATTTATGCTATCATATCTCGTTTTTATCATTGGTTAAGATTTTATATTTAAGATTGTAGATATTAACGCGACGAACGACGCTTTACTACAAACCTTAATAATAAGATAACAAAATCCTCTAAGGACCAGCTCACAGTTCCGTTTCACCTTAAGGGGAGGGAGCGGGTCAATAAAGTATGAACTCGTGTGACAAAAGGGCAGAGGGTCATAAATTTTGTTACGTCACACGTCGAAAACTTTTAAACCAAATCTTAAATTACGAAATATGTGACAGTGCCAGTATATTTTGTAGTAAAAAATATTACCTATAATTAATATGGAAATCAAAAGACTGCTACTGAGATAAGTCAAATGTATGATATTTATTAATCACAAAAAAATGGGTTCGTTCTCCACCCATTTATGGTGCAGCAGGGCCTATTATTTTATACACAAATATTTTAAATTATATATTGCTATATCGCTCAGCTTTTTTTCCTGGACTGCAAATATAGTTCAAACACTTAAATAAAGCCACACTGCTTTATAAGGTATATAATTTTTATACCTATTTCTTTAACTAGTCAATTCCGACGCAAGACAATGATGAGTGAAAAATTTACCCGTATATCAGCTTAAGCATTACTTATTCATTTAGTTACAAAATAGACCATAAGTATAAAAGTATAGCAGAGTGGCTCAATTTAGGAGTCCGAAAGTATTGGGTCCGATTTAGAGAGAGATTTAGGCATCCGATAGTAAGGGGAATTATATAAATTAAATTAGGCAACAAAGACAGACACAATTAACATTAAATAAAAACAAGGAACATTTATTTTTAATTCATAACAAATTTGGTAAACAATCTATTTTTTGAACTCAAGTTAGCAAAAGACTTTTTTTTATCAGCAACTGCATTGTTTAGTGATAAAATAATACAAGCTGTACTGATGAGAGTCTATTTTTGAATCCTATATGTAAATATGCACCATTTGGTAGAAATAGTAAAAATTGCTCAATATTAGGTACTATTACCATAACTTACAACAATTAAAATAGAAGATTCTGTTTTCTAAGTTTCCTATGTACATAAAATCCTGTTGGATTGTATGTTTTTAGCAGTTACAATCATAACTATTAACAATACTCTCATATACTCTTAATGACTTGATCTTTATACACCCAGAAACATCTTTACCACAGCCGTGTTTAAAGTGAAATTTGATGCGATAATCTGTAGTTAAATTTAAGATTGTTACTATACAGAGATTGTAAGAATGACTATAATAATTTGTAAAGAAACACATGGCATACTTAATGGCACATATGAATTGACGGCTGGCATGTGAAACTTTAAGTTAAAATAATGATATATCACAAAAATCATTTGCAATTTTCACCTTACTTTTTCATTATATACATACATTTCAAAAGTCTACAAATTTACTGTATATGTCAACAATGAATTATAGAATAATTGATTTACCAATAATGGTGGTTCAACTATTTTAGCTCATGGGTTTTAAACTTTTAAATAGATCTAATAAGTAAGTGCTGTTCTTGACCAAGCCTAAGCATTGCAAATATTCAATTAAATATGAATAGAACATCATAAAAATTCAAGGAAATAACAAATAAGAAGGAATTGTATAACTATAATAAATTTATAAATCTGCATATAGTTCAGAAATAAAATAAAACATAATATTATAGGATTTGTTTGAGTAGGGAAACATACAATATGCAGTGATCAATTTTACTAACAAAATCATGCACACAATATTAATTAGGTTCATTACTCTTTCATACGTTTTAATCCGTTTTGTTACATACATTACAATGTTATATTTCCACAATTGCACTGTTTTATCAACTTTTCCAGCAACGAGAATAGCCTATTTGAAAGGTTATTGCACTAATTTCATTTTGTTACTTTCGCAAGAATTTGAGGAGCGTAAGTACAATGGTATTGATTTCAATCGACAAGTAGCAAATTAAAATGAATAAAATGGTTTTAAGCACTTACATGTAACAGCTAAAGCTTCAAGTAGTAAAAACTTCGAGTTTCAGTAATTAAGTGTATATTGGAAATATTTTGAAATATTAAAATTATGAAAATAAATATCGGAACCGCCCAGCTGGCAAAATTTAAATCACAGATTATAAAAATACTAAAAAAAATATTGGATGCGTTCACGAATTCACAAACAAACCTAGAAAATGGCAAAAATAACAAACCATTTCATAATAACTTATGGTATTTACTGATGAATTAATTTTATTAATATTATCTTTGTTTTTGAAATAAGTCTTCTCTTCTGTTTATTTTTCCAATGTTTATTTGCACATTATTAGTATTTTAGTAAGTTTATGCTCTATGATTGGAACAAATTAAGTCAGTAAGTCTAACGCGAATGCGTTCCACTTTAGTCGATTTTGACTACATACATTTGTCTTTGGTTTACTCTTTGGTCTGTGGACAAAATTGGCGGTAAGTTCAATCTATTGCTCAAGAAGAAGGATGGAAAAGAAGACTTTGTTAACTGTCCAAGTCATATTGGTCTGAACCACTGACCTTTGTAGTGGTCTGAACTATTACCCGTAGTTTTTACATAATATAATGAGCTGACAAATTTTCAACTTTTATAAAATTAAAATCTGGCAGTAACGGGCGAGAGCAGATGAGGGTCAGTGGAAGGCAGAGTAAGAAGGTAAGAACTGTAAGAGGTATCTATTGCAATAAAATAAAATATAAGTAATGGATATTTTATGTAGGTATGTAGACAAGCCAAGGACAAAAACTACCTCTATTATTTACGTTAGTACAATTAAGGGACATTAATTGTATGAGTCTACCTAATTTATCGGTAATATAACAGGATAAGACAATAACATAAAATTCGGACCATGCTCAGTGTAGGGTTTCGGAGCCGTTGCCGTATAAAAAATCCGATTTGTATAATTGCACCAACAGAAGAGCGTGTGTTCATGGCACTTAAGCTCTTTGGTTGAGAAACGTAGTTTTTCGGCAATAACTCAATGACGGTATATCGATCGTTTTTGAAATAATTTTAATTCAATGTATTTGTTAAGCGCTACCTTTTTGATATTTTTAATATATTAAAAATATCAGAACACGGTTTGGTAACACGGTTCAAAAGATAAGGTGTGGGACCAGTGACCTCTATACTACACTTGTAGTTTATAGGTCAGTTTATGCTACTTTCGGAGCGATTACTCCCAAAAATATTCATTTAATAAAAAAAAAAAAATTAGAAACCTTAAAACGTTTTTTAAAGACCTGTCAAATGATGTGTCACAAGTTGATGTATGATCAAAAAATAATATAGTGCTTTTTTTAGCTGTCAAACTAAGTAGCGGCAAAACCACCAAATTTAATCAATATTCATTGGGTAGTCTTTTTATTTTTGCAATAATATACAATAATTCAATTAGACTAAGTTAGGCTAGATTATCCTAAGAACTAATTATATTAAATATTAATTAATATAAATCTAAAATTAACCAATTATTTACATCTTACTTAATAAACTAAAAAATAAAGGATGAGATAAAAAGGGGAGTCACAACCAGATATGGCATCGAAAACTTCCTCCCCACCGATGTCAACCGGTATAGTGCCCAGAAGGCTGGCAGCATTGCCATGTTGTATGGCAATGCTTATTCTTTGTGCAAAGAAAAGGCCAGGCTTCTAGTCACGAGATGCACTGACGCTGGGAAATATCTATATTATAAAGGTGATTTTTTTTGTTTGTTTGAACGCGGTAATCTCAGGAAAACTGGTCTGAATTGAAAAAAAAAATCTGTTATGTAGCCCATTTATCGAGGAAGGCTATAGGCTACATAACATCACGCTACGACCAATAAGAGCAGAGCAGCAAAGAAAAATGTTGCAAAAACAGGAAAAATTGACGCACACGAAGTTGTGCGGGACAGCTAGTCTTTAAATAAAATGCGAGCACTTGGACCCCATGGCCCTAGCGTCTCAACCCCAAACGGCTCAAATATGTAATCTCCGATTAGATTACTATGTTTGCGCCGTTTGAGTCTCCGCAGATGCAGCAGCAGCGCAGGCACAGCTGTAGTAGTAGTCTTAGTAGTCTAGTCTTTGAGTAAAATGCCTGTGACATACGGACGGACAGACAGACGAATATGAGGAAACTATAATGGGAATCGAAATGAAAAAATGGGATCCGAAGGCAACATTTTGCCTTCGGATCCCTAAAAAGATTTCTTAAGCGTAATATTTGAATCGTAATTTATAATGCCATTCCAGTTCCTTCTTCCTTAACCTACCCTATTTTTATAGTTTTAGCAGCAGTAAAAGGCTCAATAATTTTATTGTTTTAGTGTTCGGAGTAAGTATATTTAGATAATTGGCAGTATACAAGCATTTAATCCTCTCAAAGGGTTCGGTACAGTGTAAAGTATTTTACGTCTATATGTACCAATAATGACGGTTTTTGCGCCTTGTTGTGAAAGGAGTCGGTCCTTTATATTTCATAAAAATTTTATATATAAGGTTGGGTCAAAAAGTATTTTGGTATTTTTCCCTCAAAAAAAAAATATTCTTATTATAAAAAAATCTGACAGGTAGTTTTTACAGTGTTCTTTTAAAGTTAACTTTATGCTTCCTAAAGAGTTCTGAAGTGACCGAAACAGGTGGAAATCTGATGGATCAGCTATACTGAGTCTATACGTAGGATGCATCAATACATCCCAGCCAAGCTCTCTCATTTTTTGCTGAGTAGCATAAGTGCGGTCTGGCGTTATCATGATAGGACACCACGCCTTTCCTGTTCACTAGCTGCGGCTCTTTTAACCTCATCAGTTGCTGACAGTAGAGGTCAGAATCTATAGTTGTACCCGGTGGCAAAAGCTCATAGTGGCGATTCTTTTCAAATCCCACCATACACACAGCATCATTTTGTTCCGAGTCAGGCAGGGCTTTGCCACAGTCTGTGGGGCTTGTCCATGCTTCGACCACAATCTTTTTCGGACATTCTTATCGTAAGTGACCCATTTTTCATCACCTGTAATCAACCGTTTAAGAAATAGGTCGAAATTGTTAGGTACGTTTTAACAAAGAATCGCAAATGGAATATCAATATCGTAACTACTAATATGTCGATCTTGCTCCACTTTTTTAAAGATAGCACTGATTTTATCCGTGGCTGGGCATCCAGAATGAGTCTCATCCTTCACACTAAAATTTCCAGACTTGAAACGCTTGAACCACATTTGTGCTACTCGTATTGATATCGCATTAGGTCCGTAAACCGCACAATTTTTTATAACCGAATTCCTTCGTCACATACGTTCAATTCAATTCAATTTTTTATAAATGGCAAGCAGTGCCGATATCGACAATTCTGCCAAAGTCAAAAGTGCTAGGAAGTCCCATGTGTTAAAAAAAAGGTAGGTACTTAACGAAGAGAAATTTCTGATTTTACAGTAGACGTCAGATACCTACGTTCATTTTGCTTGCTTGAAAAACAATTGAGAAATGGCGGGAACTAGTTTATTTTCATCGGAAATCAGAATGTCAATATTTTCACCCGGTATTTAACACTAGCTGACCAGCGCAACTTCGTCTGCAGCAGCAATGAAAAATGTTGCAAAAACGGGGAAAATTAACTCCCCGTTTTGGCAACATTTTTCATTGCTGCTCCGCTCCTATTGGTCGTAGCGTGATGTTATAGAGCCTATAGCCTTCCTCTATAAATGGGCTATCCAACAGTAACATATTTTTTCAATTCGGAGCCTTAGTTCTTAAGATTTTTGCGTTCAAACAAACAAACGAACTCTTCGGCTTTATAATATTAATATAGATTTAACGCCCCTAGAGTCTTTACCCGGAGGTCGCTTTCGGCGCCCCATGACCTATGGCACGGCAGCTCCGTTCTCCCGCAGGACGGGCCGGCGCTGTCACTGGGTATCACTCTCGCCGCATGTGCTATTGTTGCAAAAGTCTTTTTTATCGATTTAACGTATCGGCTGCATTTGGATCGATGTCTACTATATAATAATAATAAAGTTTATAAAGAAAAAACTTTTACAAAAAAAATATATACAAAAATAAAGCAGTAAATATATGTATTATAGCATCTTAGGACAACTCGGGAATCTGATCCTAAGCTAGGCAGAACCTATACTATGGCAACCAGACAATTGATGAACATACTTAAGTATTATATTACACAACACATGTCTATTTATTATAGATAAATTACAGGTACAGAATAAACAATCGTGCTTATCACACAAAGGTTTATCCTGAGTGGGAATCGAACCGACGACCTCTACCTTAGTAGTAGGTAAGGATCATTAACTACTAGTACAGCAGAGCAGGCCAGCCGTTTATTAAAAGTCTCAAGCAAGTTTCAAGCCTTATGATAAAATTACAATAGATATTGTGCCATATTTTAAAATACAAATACGTGTGTACAATTCTTAGGTGAGTGTAATTAATTACAAGTTACCTACCTAATTCAAGTTAAACATAAACCATTGTTTCATGTGTTGCCAAACATTTTTGACGTGATAAAGTCTTATAAATTGATGACCGGGATGCACGTACGAAAAAGTGTGTAAAATAAAAGTCACGTTATTGATAGGTTGCTAAGCAACAGCGAATGGCGATTGTGACGACATGACATGGAACAAAAGTTATTGATTGGTTGCTAAACAATGCGAATGGCGATATGTCATTAATGTTTTCTTATGACGTTATCACATAAAATTATCGTCCGTCTACCGACTTTACAGACAACCCTTTTTTTATAAATATATATAAACATGTGTCTATTTTCATAAACAGCAAAGTAATTGAACGAAGTAAAATGTCATATTTAATCCAATAATCCATTATATAACAAAAAGAACAATAATTTAACCATTTACCAGTAGGTAAGGTAAGTATATTGTCCATTGAGTTAAATACTCAATGATATTGTCTGTGTCTCAATATGTGAAAATAATGTGAGCAATTTTATTGCATATTGTAGCAGGTATAAAATAACATAAATAAATATTTCACGTCGTTTCTGTAGGCTAAATATTACATAATATTGCTGCGCTTACAATTAATTCCAGAGATAGATAATTTTAAGGTAAGTATGTGACACAGAAAAATACAATAATTTACAAACTAGCAAAGATAAAGATGTTTATAAACAAAGGGCAGGTAATATATTTATCCTCTGCGTGTTTACGTACTAGAAAGTTGCATGCCCATTTAGATGATGACATTTTTTTTAAATCGTTTGCTTGTCGCCCAATTTGGAGTCTCTATTTCAACATTCCTTAGAGAAATGATCCTGATCCAGTACTCTGGATTCTTGGCAGAACTTGACTGCGTGTCCAATTTGCTGGCAATTATAACACCTGGTGTTAAATCTCTAACAGGGCATGACGTCCAATTTAAAATACGTTCTTGATTAATGAGCGTTTTTCAAATATTAGCAGGAACATCTAATATATAATTACAGTCAGGAAGTTTTTCTTACCAGAGAGTCTTTAGAAAGGACCCACATGTTTCAGTCGGAAACTTTTCAGCAAAGTTTTGTTCGTATAAACAATCATAAACATCTTTGTCACTGAGGGCTACAGAGAAACCTAGCATAGCCATAGCGATCCTAGGGCGGCGTTCGTTGGTTCTTCTACAGTCAGGCCGGAAGAAGCCAATTTCTCTGACTTCTTCAACTTTTCAATATCTCCTTTACTGATAAGAACGCATCCATTCCTTACTTTCTGCAGGCTACGAACGCGTAGTTTTAGTTCCTCGGGTGAAATAATTTATAGCACGAGAGATTTTGTGTCATCTCTCGTTTTCGTTTTATCGTTGGGTTAGATTGCCACAGCGCTCCAACTATTACTCTGAATAAAGTAACCTTTTTAAGAATGTGAGCAAAATAATGATTTTGTACTGGTACTAATATTTACTTACTTATTCTAGACGACTTCTTTGAACTGCAGAAGTGAACTTTCTACGTCGAACTGCTCCTCTAGGTGCTGAATGGTCACATGCGCTTGTATAGTTAGTTTCGTTTTAGCGCTTGATATAGAACATCAATCATCAATCTGGGATGTCCCACTCGTGGTCCGATTTCATTTTTCCCTCGGAGACTATTGAACACACTTCGTTTAAAAGGGTGGCAATGGTCCCCATCCATCTCTGAATCTCCGAGGTTCTTCCTTCTCCGTGTCTCTTCTCAATTCCGTGGACAAATTTTGCTTATCGTCTCGAGAGTGTCCTGGCCGAGTTGGCGTCGGCGGGTGGCTGCCCATTGCCAGGGCCGGATTTAGAGGTGAGGAGGCCCTGAGGCCACGCAGAAGCGGAGGCTAATTATTTTTGCGAATATTTAAAAAAAAAATGATATAATACCAACTGGTTCATCATATCAAACCAAATGATATGCCACTGCTGGGCACGGGTCTCTCCAGTAGAACCTACTTATTATAGATCCGGGGGTATTTGCCATAATCGCCACGCTTGGCGAACAGGTTGGCGAACGCAGTAAGGCTTTAAAATACGCAGAGGACGCTGCTGCCCGTCCTACGGTGTGACATCCCTTAGTCGCCTTGACGACACCCACGGTAAGAGATGGGGTGCTACTATTCTTAACATCGAGATATTATGTACAAACGTATTCTTAAGCCGGTACATGGCCACACGGCGCCGGATTGAAACCGTAACGTGTGAAATTGACCTAACGATAGATACATTTTTAGAAATCAATCTTATGACTATTTTAATTTATTACGAAAAATTGAAACTAATTAAAAATAACCTTTTTAAATACATTTGAGTTAATTTTCATATACGTGATACAAAGACGGCAGACAAACTTCGATTTCCTCACTGCGATGCACTATATTATGTCAATCATTAGACATTTAAACATAAAAAATCGAATTATCTTATTTATAATAAACCGTCCCATACATTCGCGATAATGTCTGTTGTTCAAAAAAAGATATTCTTAAATTCTTACCCATAACTATACTAATATTGTAAAGCTAAAGAGTTTGTTTGTTTCTTGGAACGCGATAATCTCAAGAACTACTGGTCCGACTTAAAAAGTTCTTTTACTATTGGATAGCCCATTTATTGAGGAAGGCTATAAGCTAGTCAGCTAGTTAATATATTTTTCATGCAGGAGGTTCGCGAATACTCCAGAAAATTGCGTCAAAAAATATTTATCGCTTAACTACTTACTAAATAAAATAATAAAATAAAAATAAACCCCTCGGGGCTATAGCTCTTGAAATCCTTAGAACACCAATGAAAAAATGTATCATGAAGGTGAAAGAAGAGTATGTAAAACCGCAGGGCAGCTTTGTGGCGAGCTGAATGTGCGTGGCGACACTGCGATGTTGATGCCTCAGAGAGTCGGTCAGGGCTTCGTCTGCCGCTTGCCTTCAGTGGCGGGCGGGAGTGGAGCACTAAGAACCTTTAGGACTCTCAACTCTGTCTTGCCTTAACCAGCCAGGCAGAGGGAGGTTGCCAGAGCTTGTATGCTCGGGGGTGGAAGTGTCATTTTCAAGAGTATAACTCCGCACCGCTCGTCAACCCAAGCTGCTCACACCATTTTTGCTTCCCGTCGCATGTTTTGCTTGTATGCCTGTGGCGGCTAGGAGAGTGAAGGATAAGTCTGCTGCCCATTAGTCCGTGTATTTAACATATGTTGCAAGGGCATGCGCCATAGTTTTTCCATAGAACCAGTCAACCAATCCACTGACACCTCACTCTATAACCCAGTATATTAGTTTTACGTGCGTACATTTCTATAGTGTTTAAAGCGATAATCCCCGGTTGGTGTCACATAGTCATAAATTAAAGTGTTTAACGGGTCTTTGCGATGTTGGCTTCAGCCCCACGCACGCCTCCCAAATGGCCGAGTCCCGTGTAATGGAAAGACATACATAATAATAATAATAAATTTATTTCTCTTAAAAGAGTGCATTTTCCGTTACAGTAAATAAACTTATGATACTTCAATAACATAAAACTTTTATGAAAGCTGGAGTCTGTAGTAGGTTCGAAATCTGTATGACAGATCGTGAAAAGTAAGTTAAGGTAGTCTTAAATGTAGGTACATATTCGAGAGATAGTAAGACTAAAAGTGAGTGTTATGCAGGTTTGCGTGTGTGTGTGGATATGTGATTGTGACCTGTGTATAAGTGTATGTACCTAAGTGTATGCATGTGTGAATGTATGAGGGTGTATGGTCTGTCCGAGATATTTATTCTAGGGATGTTACGGAGGGGATTTTATCGGAACTGAAGTCGGAGTCGGAGGTTTTGAAATTGGTTTGCCAGAATCGGAGTCCGAGTCGGAGGTGGTGGGAGAAGGCGAATATGTTGATAGAAGGCTTAAGAACATGAGAGCCCCTCTCTTGTCAGGGTCATTGGGCAGTGTACCCGCCCGCCCTGCCCAAAATCCGGCCCTGCCTATTGCTGTCTGGTTACGTTCAAACAGGCTAAATTTCTGGTTAGAGATGTGACAGTTAAATTAAGTGTGTAGTGATGACTAACACACTTATGGCGCTTCCCCGTACAAAACCCAGCGCTAGCCGCTTTTTGTGCACTTTTGTGAAGCTATCTGCTCTTTATCCAAAAAGAAATATCAATTAATAAAAATACTTTAAATTTCTTCATAATTTTGAATCTAATCCAATTTTGTTTTTGCTAAAGGAGTTTAATGTTTATTTAATCTCCACAAAACCACAGAAATAAGAAATAATTATTGATAAAATGCATCTCCTCGTAAAGCACCATTTTCTTTTATTATTGATTTGCTACTTACACTAATGGATAGGCAATTTAATAAAAAACATTATTCTAGAAACATTTTTTTCAAACGACCAACATTTTATTTTATAAAGATTTTATATACGGTGCGGCGAAGAGGGAACGAATGCTCAAGGTTATTTGGTCAGGGTACGGCCTTAATTTAACTGACGCCATGGTATAGTGTCAATCAAAAATATATTTTAGAGAGGTATTTCTGTTGTACCTACCCACCGATAATTTACACTGATATGATACGGGATCGAATCAATAATATCGTATAATGCAACAAGCACATACAGAGCAACATATAAGTACCTATGTTAAGTTTATACTATTTTTCGACACAAATAAATTTATTCGTAACTTTATTTTAACAAATAATATTTGACTACTATATTTAAGCAACAGGTTGTTAAATTACTAGCATTCAATATATACGCTGACCTTGGTACAATTTGTATATCACAGCAATCAGTTAGTTCTACCAATTCTTCTTGAATCATTAATGTAACTCCTAGTTTAAACTAGTTAGTTAGATCATAAGCAAACATATGATCTAACCATAGTACATCAAAATATTCAGGGCTTATCTGGCAAGATTCAGGAAATAGAATTCTTTTTAAAGACCCACCATGTTGATATTTTTTGTGTCACAGAACACTGGTTAAAAAATCGTGAACTGATTTTTAATAATGAACATTATAGTATGGTAAGCATGTTCTTAAGGAAGAAGGCTATACATGGTGGCTCTATGATTTTTGTTTCTAATAGTGTGAATAGTAAAGAAGGTAAAGATATTGTAGCTCGTTCTAAAACGTAGTGATTACTTTCTCTATGGCTCGTTCTGTCGAGCGTACTGTAGAACTCTCTTGTGTAGAATTAAAGGAGCATATTATTGTTGTTTGTGTCTACCGTCCACCACAGTGTGACTTTAATTTATTCGAGACTATAATGGAAGATGTACTAAAAGTTCTTAGCTGTGGTAAAAAGCATGTAGTAGTATGTGGCGATTTCAACGTTAATATACTTGAACAGTCACCTATGTGTTTAAGATTATGTACTTTATTTAACTCATTTAATTTGAAAAATTTGTTTAGCGCACCAACAAGGATCACATCACATTCTGTCACATGCTTAGATAATATTTTTTGCAACTGTAGCTATTATAATGAGGTCATATTGAGTGATTTAACTTCCTATCAATGTGAACGGACAGTCACTTTTCCTATTCATACAGTGGCTAAAGTAAACAAGATCAGATTTAGGCCAATGAGTACAGTCCGCCTAAACAAATTTAATACAAATGTTTCTGTCCGTATTGCTAATATAGATTTTATTTATGAAGATCCGAACTACCTTTACGCGTCTTTATTTAACATTATCAAATATGAATTAAATAATATTTTCGCAACTAAGACTTTTTATAAAAACCGAAAAATTAGCTTTTGTGATTAGGCAACAACTGGCATACAAATAAGTAGAGCTAAGTTGTATGAATTGTATGGTATGAAGCAATATAATTTTGACCCTAAGTTTGTTCAATATGTTAAAAATTATTTCAAAATATTTAAAAAGACTTGTGCTGCTGCCAAGTCTTTACATTTAAGTAGAAATATTAAACAATAAGAGAATACAATTAAAGCTACTTGAAACATATTCAATGCTGAAGCTGGGCGGGCCAAGCCACGTGAATATAATTTTGAATGATGTGTTGGTAATAACATTTTAACTAACAATTTAGCTAGCAATATAGCTAGATCTAAATTGTTAAATTTAGATCTAGCGCAAACATTTTATAATTTCTTTGCTGAAATACCTACAAATACAACCAGCTCCTTAAATTCATGCCCGGGTAAAGCCCAATCACTTGTAAGAAGCAGTGTGAAAGAGTGTACTGTACCATTTAGTTTTAATTAATTAAATAAAATAAATAAGCGGCCTTAGTAATTTTAGACCTATTTCTATCTTACCAGCTATTAATAAAATCTTTGAAAAGGCCATACTAATGCAGTTAGAAACACATTTTAAATCTATTAATCTATTGCATACATATACTGAATAATATGGATTCCCAAAGGGTTGTTCGACAGAACTACTAACTACTAAAACACATTTATAGTGCCTGGGAAAACTCGCAGGATGCCATTGGTGTTTTTTGCGACCTCTCAAAAGCATTTGATTGTGTGGTGCAATGTACACTTCTGCTGAAACTTAGGCATTACGGGTACAGCGCTTAATCTTGTTGATTCTTATCTTAATGAGCGAATGCAGTATGTTGACATTAACGGAATAAGGTCATCCGGTTCAACAGTGAGTATGGTCGTGCCACAAGGATCAATTCTGGGTCCTTTTCTATTTTTGGCGTATATAAACGATCTGCCATTTTTTACCAGTAACTTATGCGATATTGTTCTATTTGCTGATGACACTTCTCTTATATTCAAAACCAATCGTAAAAATGATTACTCTGACGAAGTAAACAGTTCCCTCGCATTAGTTCTTGACTGGTTTACATCAAATAACTTGCTTTATAATTTAAAAAAAACGAAATGTATTAAATTTATTTTACCAAATGTAAAAAATATCAGTACAAAGTGTTTTAAACAATGAAGTTATTATAGTGTGGCCATTAGTGCTGTGCACTCCCTGAGGTATGCACGGCGAGGTGGGGGGCGAAGAAAAAAGTGCATGAGTTCACATGAGGTCGATACATGTCGGACAGATCTTACGATATCAGTTTGCATTTCTAAGGCAAGACTTGTGGCGGGACGTTGCGTTGGTCGGAGGCTATCTATCTGTAATATATACTTACTTTGTTGATTAAAATGTAACCCAAATATACTCATATTTTATTAAAAATATGCAGGTGATAAATAAGAATTGAAAGTTATAATTCACAACAGGACTTGTTTTATTAAACATTTTTTATATTTACAAACAATTATATATTCTAACGAAAGTTATTCTGACATAGATTCTGTTTCAACTTCATCTTCCATTTCGTCATCATCTTCATCTTCCTCTTCGCCACCGGAACTTGAATCAGAGTCTTGCAAATTTATTATGAATGAATCGATAACATTATCGAACCTACTATCGCGACTCCAGTAATCATTTTCATTTTTCTGGACATGATCGTCGCATTTCTGCCATTTTTCCGCCGTGAATTCCGAAAACAATTTATCCAATAAGATTATCTTTTCGTCTAGAGAAGAATTAATATAGTTTTGGGCTATGTTGTTTTTAATATCAGCCCAGACCAACTCGATTGGATTTAAATCTGGATGGTACGGAGGTAAACGCAGAACAGTGTGTCCACTGGCTTTCAGGAGTTCGTCAATTCTATACACGGGTTCTTTTTGTGTATTTTTGATAAGAAGTAGCAGTTAAGCCTTTGACATGGTTCCTGAAAATTCTACATTATGGCGTAGCAACCAGTTCTGCATTTCACTTTTGAGGCTTGATATAGTTGGTTTCTTCTCAATCTGAACGCTGTGGTAAGACGCGTTGTCCATTACAACCACAGAATTCGGCAGCAACTTATCTTTTAACTTTTCATCTACCCACTTATAAAAAGTAGGTCCGCTCATATCTCCATGATAGTCACCGGTTCTAGCATCGGATTTGAATATAGTCAATGTATCATCCACTAAGCCATTTCGACACCCAGCGTGGAGTATTACTAGTCGCCGTCCTTTCCCAATATCAGCATGAATACCGGGTTCTGACGATGATTGCCAACATTTGCTGGCATGGTGACTGGCGTTGATGTATGTTTCATCAAGAAAATATATGTTTCGGTTTTCCGTTCTGTAATTTCTGATTTGTGTAAGATATTTTTTCCGCCACACTGTAATATTAGGCTGCTCTATAAGGAGATGTCTCTTTGATTTGCATTTTTTGTAACGGTAGCCCATTTTGTGTAAAAGCTGTCTTAAATATTCCCGTCCACAATTCAATATGCCATCCTGTCTCAAACTTGATAGTAACTTACGGACACTTGGTATTTTTTTTTCAACTTCGTAAAACTGATGAATTTTTCTTCTGATAACTCCAAGGTCAAAATCATCCACAACGTGTTTTTTCTTTAGAACTTTTGGTTTTTTTGGCGATTGAAATTTTAATTGGCTTGAATTTTCAATTGATAAATAGCCCGCAGAAATCACATTATGTACGGTTCTTTTGCTGTATCCCGTAGCCTCCGCAACGATTTTAGCAATATTCACGTCATTTTTAAATTCAAAGCTTTCTTTGTCTGCTTTTCTTTTCTTAAAATATTCAGCCACCTTAAAAATGACAGTCTTCATATCACGAGATAACGCACGACCCATCTTTGAATATTTATCTCGTGTGCGTCTGACATAGACAGTCCGATACAAATAACACTACCTGCCGTCACAAGCGTTGACGGCGCACTGACAGCGCAGCAGCCGATTCTAACCCCCCCGTCTCACCGCGCGCATACCTCAGGGAGTGCACAGCACTAATGGTCATACTATAATTTAGTTGATTCAACGGTTTTTTTGGGAATTACTTTAGATAGTAAGTTACAGCGGGGCGCCCAAATATCATGTCTCGCAGTTCTGCAGCATATGCTGTCAGCAGAGTCAGACAGCTTACCGACGTGGAAACAGCGAGGCTAGTTTATTTCGGTTATTTCCACAGCCTCATGTCTTATGGCATACTGCTTTGGGGCAAGGCGGCTGATATTCAAAAAAAAATTATTCTTCAAAAACGTGCAGTGCGTGCGATTTACAAACTAGGTGCACGAGTTTCCCTTAAAGAAAAGTTTAAGTCGAGTCGGGCATCAATCATAACCGCCAAATACCGAAGAGACGGCTGGGATGTGATTTCGTGTGCTCCGACTTGCAGTGTGATGGTTTCCAACCGCTTCCTGCTAGTAATGAGTACTGCCTCAGTCTTGTGCTCGGCCAGCTGCAGTCTAACTGTGTTCATCCAGTGGCTAATCTTTTCGATGGTACCGTCAAAGGCGAAGGTAATTTCTTCCAGATGCTTTGCAACAATCACTACGGCTACATCGTCTGCATATGCCATCAGTTTGACTTCTTTTAGAAGTTTTAGTTTTAATAATCCGTCATACATGATATTCCACAAAAGTGGGCCAGTACTCCTCCAGTGACTTTGTATGTTTTCGGACCAGTCTTTGTGTCATATTTTAGGGATCCTAAAATATGACGCAAAGACGGTAAAAAAGCTTGCAACCATCCTTCGTAAGTATGCTGGTATTTTAAGTTTAAGATTGTTAATATGATACGATTATATATTTTTGTGATATCAATACGATATCACATAAATATTGAATCATTCATAATGGGCTTTCTTACGTGGCCTTATTGAAATCGTTTCGAAAAATTGATGTTACTCAGTTGCGATCAAACAAAAAAGTCACTGGAGGAGTACTGGCCCACTTTTGTGGAATATCATGTATGACGGATTATTAAAACTAAAACTTCTAAAAGAAGTCAAACTTGTGGCATATGCAGACGATGTAGCCGTAGTGATTGTTGCAAAGCATCTGGAAGAAATTACCTTCGCCTTTGACGGTACCATCGAAAAGATTAGCCACTGGATGAACACAGTTAGACTGCAGCTGGCCGAGCACAAGACTGAGGCAGTACTCATTACTAGCAGGAAGCGGTTGGAAACCATCACACTGCAAGTCGGAGCACACGAAATCACATTCCAGCCGTCTCTTCGGTATTTGGCGGTTATGATTGATGCCCGACTCGACTTAAACTTTTCGTTAAGGGAAACTCGTGCACCTAGTTTGTAAATCGCACGCACTGCACGTTTTTGAAGAATAAATTTTATTTTGAATATCAGCCGCCTTGCCCCAAAGCAGTATGCCATAAGACATGACGCTGTGGAAATAACCGAAATAAACTAGCCTCGCTGTTTCTACATCGGTAAGCTGTCTGACTCTGCTGACAGCATATGCTGCAGAACTGCGAGACATGATATTTGGGCGCCCCGCTGTAACTTACTATCTAAAGTAATTCCCAAAAAAACCGTTGAATCAACTAAATTAATAACTTCATTGTTTAAAACACTTTGTACTGATATTTTTTTACATTTGGTAAAATAAATTTAATACATTTCGTTTTTTTTAAATTATAAAGCAAGTTATTTGATGTAAACCAGTCATGAACTAATGCGAGGGAACTGTTTACTTCGTCAGAGTAATCATTTTTACGATTGGTTTTGAATATAAGAGAAGTGTCATCAGCAAATAGAACAATATCGCATAAGTTACTGGTAAAAAATGGCAGATCGTTTATATACACCAAAAATAGAAAAGGACCCAGAATTGATCCTTGTGGCACGACCATACTCACTGTTGAAACGGATGACCTTATTCCGTTAATGTCAACATACTGCATTCGCTCATTAAGATAAGAATCAACAAGATTAAGCGCTGTACCCGTAATGCCTAAGTTTCAGCAGAAGTGTACTATGCACCACACAATCAAATGCTTTTGAGAGGTCGCAGAAAACACCAATGGCATCCTGCGAGTTTTCCCAGGCACTATAAATGTGTTTTAGTAGTTAGTAGTTCTGTCGAACAACCCTTTGGGAATCCATATTATTCAGTATATGTATGCAATAGATTATTAGATTTAAAATGTGTTTCTAACTGCATTAGTATGGCCTTTTCAAAGATTTTATTAATGATTTTTTTAACATTACTATATTTTTGGACAGCTGTGAAAAACAATAATGGTTTATTGTGAATAAGGGGTCATAATAAACATATAAATTAGCAGACGTTTTAAGAGCATTTTAACTATCAATATTCTATTCAGTTTTGAAAATGGAATTAAAAAATATGCTCTTAAACTTTGAATAAGGGGGGTAGACTCTACCAAAAACGGTGTGCTAAACACAGACACGGAACGGCGCAGCCCTTTCTCCTTATTAAGGTCAATCAACACTGCCAGCAATTGTTGAAGATTCCATTTACTCACTAGAAGCACCGACCTATATTCAATAGAGCATCACTTGGCCCTTGAAAGGTACTAGAAAAGCTTAAGACGTACGTACTAAGTATATAGATAGTTTAAGAAACCAAAAAAATGCAGGTTTCCGGCTCTGGGTTAAGTTTGAAATCAAGAAAATTGATTCCTAAAATATGCCTGGACCTCGACGCTATAGTTGCCACAAAACCGGAATAAAAAAGGACTGGTAGTTTAGTAGGTGATTGTTTGACTTCAGTCTCGAAAGTATTCCGGGACTTTAGGGTAGCAGTCTCGAATCTCAAAAATAAGAAAAAATCGTCGACTCTCGATATTTTCGAGACCGAGACGCCCAGGATGAAAGCCCTAATGACAATTCACTGGTTATAGCTGGTCACAATGCAATGGACTTACATTCCTTTAAACATACTAATACATAAATCGGCCAAGCTGTTTAGTTTATAGCTGGTCACAATGCAATTGACTTACATTCCTAGAAACATACATATCTACGCTCTACTACATACGCGCGAAGGAACTCTTCTTCAGGCTCACTCGGGTAAAAATCTCATTTCAATGAGGGCGAAATGATTCAAATAATTTATCGATAGGTCTGTGTAAGTAGGTACCTACCTACCTACCTACTTAGGTTAGGTACCTACATTCCAAACTGTCACTAGTGAGTTTATCAGCATTTTGCAGGCCATATAGGTGCCCAAGTTGTAACATTGGTTGGGAAAGTCGGCGTACGTATATTGCCGAAGTTGTGTTCATTAAGTAAACTTGGTTCTCAATTTATATAGCTACGTGTCGTCCGCACATGGTAGGTGCGTTACTGCGTTAGTAGTACGAGTATTAATGCAGATTCATCTTGTAAAGGAATATTTATCTATTTGAACAATAAACCTAGGTAATAAGTATGTGATTATGGTTTAAGATTAGAGTTCGAAATACTACTTAACAGAAAGGTGTGGTAAGAGCACACTGGCGAAAGGGGATTATATATAAAGTTGGCGTAATTTTGAACTTGGGCGGCCAATAATGAAACTTAGATATTAAGAAAGAACAGATCAAACCGATCAAAAGTTATTAAAGACACATTTCTCTAAACTATATCGGAACCGAGATATTTGGGTTTGTATTGCTCATGGAAATCGAAGAAGTTATTATTTTCTATTGCACCCTTTTAGGTTTCAGTTATATTTTTTATGAATACCCAAAAGTTGATATTATGTATGAAAATGAACGCCACATCACTCCCGTCGCCGTCTCGTCGGTTATTGGTAAGTTAGCTGCCATTGCTTCTTGAGTAGTGTGCCAGTGGAGAGTATTTCCAGTGAATTGCAACTGATATCCACCTTACCCAGTGAGGGTAAGGTGGATATGGTGTTGCGGCACTGCAGTGCTTCGTAGTGGCTGGTTGCTGCGTAGATGGGAGAGATGTGCTCTGCTAACACTTGACAGTAGGTGCCCAGACGCTGTTGAGGCCGTAGGGACGACCAGGCAGGAACATTCGCTGCAGGTGATAGATAAGGGGTATATTGATGGCTATTTATATAGATAAATAGCCATCGTAATAAATAAATTCAGGTAGATATTATGCCTGTGTACTAAGGGATGAATATGTTTGATGAATATGTTTAGCCTGTCAATAAATCGTAAACATAATGACCACTTTAGTAAGGAATCCTAAATACCACTGTTATGTTGTTAACTGTAGAATATGTGACAGTATTTGTACATTAGAATAACAGAATACGTTATGGCAGAGTAAATTGACATAATAGAAGTAGGTACGGCTTGTTTATATTATAACAATAGCCATGGATATGCAAGTAGCCATGTCTATATGTTAATTGTGTTTTTAGTAACGTGAATAATATTTTTTATCACGGAATAGGTTATGACAAAGTACAAGTACTTTTAACATGTAAATTACTTAAGATGATTATAAGACATTATAAAAGCACCACATAGTATTTTAAATGAATTAAAACAACAAATAAGTATCCACTGGTCACAAATGTAGGTACTGCTTGAAACGTCAAATATTGTTGTTGTGATATCTTTTATAGAAAATTAAAAGGTAGTGTGTTTTATCAGAGTAATAGTTTTATTTATTTAAATAACATAATTCGGTGTATTAAATTATTTTATGGGTTAAAGTATAATAATTAACAATATTTGCGAAGTACCCACAAGTTCTTTAATATTCAGTGTATTTGTTCTATATAAGGACTGACAGATTGTGACCGAGGCTCAGTCTGATTACAACATCTATGGATCAGGTGCGATCCGATTCAGACTATACTTATTGCTGGTTCTTTTGTGCTGATATCCTATTATTGTGTATTATGTATAGATATTGACTAATTACAATATATTGCAATGTGGTATGATTTAATGAATATTGTCCGGTGGGATACTTATCAGCTGTTCTACAGCGATATGGTCGTACATTGCAATAATATTGTGAATTGGTTATGTTAGAAAGTATCTGTGGTATATTGTATTTAGGATGTATGAAATGTAGTACGGCAAATGTTTATTAGGAGACTGGCTAGTTTTCTTGTTTCTCCTCCTAGCCAGGAGGTCCTCTTGGAACCAAAATTAGTATACCTACTTATTATGAAACCTTTGATACAACTAGACCAAACAAGGTTGAAAATATACGATACTTGCCATTTATTCCTTTGTATGATTTACCTCCCTGATTTATTCTATTCCCTATCGATACTATACTGATTGATAAGGTTAGATTGCAACTGATTGGGTATATGATCCAAATATCCTGACACAGTAGTAAGTGTAGTTCTACGATGAGTCGTAGGACTCCTATAAGAAGGAGTCCAGGACTTCTACGTAGTTCTACAATAAAAGCTTTAGTATTTTATTACAACTCGCTACGACCTCTATGTAAAATCTAACACAGGCATGTGATATCCGTGTAAAGGCCGATGTTGTTACTGCTGCTGATGATGATTATCTGGGTCCTTATTCAATATCTTCAGTTCGTTGTCATGACAAGCCCGTGCGTACTTTTTTGTCACTGTTGTTTTGTTGTACTGTTTTTAAATTTATGAACGCTGAGTTTCCTAGGCTGGCTGGCTTCCCTATTTTGAGTGTCGATGATTTAATATTTTACGCGCTTGGAAGTTGCTAGGTTCCAAATACGTATAATATTAAATAATACGACGAGCTCATAGCTACTACGGAGAGCATATAAAAATTATGGTTTATATGTGATGGAAGTTACAAAGAGCCCAATATTGAAGATATTACGTCGGTAAACTGTTTGGCAGATTGTTCAGAAAACCTAGGAGTACATCCAGCCTAAGAGGTAAACCTATTTCCAAATACGAATAATATTAAATCATACGACGAGCTCATAGCTACTACGGAGAGCATATAAAAAATGATGATTTATATGTGATCAAAGTTTACAAAGAGCCCAATATTGAAGATATTACGGCGGCTTGTTCAGAAAACCTAGGAGTGCAATCAGCCGCCGTGTATGGCTTTTGTGGACTACGAGAAAGCCTTCAATTCAATCGAAATTTGGGCTGTTCTGGATGCTCTGTAATAATGCCGTATTGACAAGCGACATTTAGCGCGAATATTACAGTCCAAATATTTTTCTTCAATTGATGCCCAATGTTGAATGCCAAGCTCCGGGGGTGGAATTCTGGTGGTCTTGACTAAAATAATAAAACTGCTTCTTGAATGGAAGATTATATTTTGGTAGCTGGTAGGTACAGATGGCCGATGCTTACGCGCGTGGTAGAAAACGGTGAGCGAGTGTCTGCGGTGTGGCGCGGGCGGCCAACCGTGGCTGTAGAACCGGTCCGCCGAAGTCTCGCTCGGCGCGCCGCAATGTGACGTAGGAACAGATTCCCCAGGTTGAAGTACTTTGAAGCCGCTGGAGACGCTGAAGACTTCAAAGAGTGATAAACCTTAAATAGGGGGAGTGCAAATATTATTCTAGGCACGGGTAATAGTGCCTTTTTTCGTTCGAATGTCGGCCACTCTGTTAAGACCGTCAGATCCTGGCCTGACGGCGGTTATTCTGCTCAGTTGTCATAGAAGAGGGGGCAAATTGGCGTCCCTCACTAAGACCATGGCTCCGGTCTTTAGGTCCACCCCGGTTGTCTGCCATTTTATCCGCTGCTGCAAAAGAGAGACATATTCGTTAGAAAAACGCTGCCCAAAGTGTTGCCTCAGTTTTTCTATACGTTCGAAGCGCTGCAGTTGACTGATGTTCTTGTCTATGATTTGCGGACGAGGAAATGAAGTGAGCGTTCGTCCGATAGGGAAGTGTGAAGATTTTATAAGCGGATGATATTCATCTTAAAATGACTTCAAATTACTCAAATCATCAAAAACTCTATGATTCAATTACTTCTTAGTATTAATTTAATTTAAGTTAATCTGACTAAAACTCAATTCATACAATTTGCTACTTACAGTAAGAAATATCAAAGTCGAGATATTAAATACTTGACTCCAAATATAAAACAAGTAGAAAATATGTAATTTTTGAAAATCAAAAACCTAAATTGGAAGGCACATATTGTAAAGGTCAGTAATAAAATAAATAAGTTTGAATACGTACTGGCTAAACTTAGAAAGACCACGAATATTAAAACAGTTATGATGGCTTATCACGGCTATGTTGGAACTCTCTCTGGGGAAACTCTACAGATGTATAAAAAGCATTAAAAAAAAGTCCCTCAGGGCCATATGTGGTGTTGCTCCATGGCACTCGAGTAAACCTCTTTTTGAAAAATGTAACATATTAACTCTTACCTGTATGTATATTTATGAGGCAGCAAAATTTGTAAAAAATCATTCAAATTTGTTTACTAGGGCTAGAGAAATGAAACACAATAGATCCGGATAAAATAGTGCGTTTCAGAACAATTCTATCCGGATCCGTACTTTGTACCAAAAAAACGCAGGTGCGGTCGTATCTAAATTTTATAATAATAATAATAAACTGGCAACACTGAATGACGTTTGACGTGTGTCGTAAAATTTTCACAAAATATTTTATTTTATATTAATAATATTTCGCTAATGTTCCTGTAATACTGTAATCAAATATACTCCAGCATAAATACTTCTTAAAAAAATATAACTCCCATAAATGCAGCAAAACCGGACAATACCCAAGAAATTTACACCATGACATTACATGTCAAAATGAAAATGAACAATAACACAAGGAAAATGATTCAATTACATTGAGCCACATGATCACCAGAAGCAGAGCCAGAAACAGAACAGCACACCCTCTACCCCCGGACTCGTCGCGCCGCTCCGCCTCGCAACCACAGGATTCAACACCAGCCGTTGCTGAGGCATCGAGCTCGTCGAGTGACGAGTATTTCTCTCCGCCAACATCGCCACCACCTGTACGTCGGCGAGGGAGAGGCCGGCCGCCGACCAGCTTAGGACCCCGAGGCCCACCGGCCTCAAACAGGGTCCCCGCTGTCGGTGGTGATGTGCGCCGCATGCCTTGGACGACGTCCATGAATGAGAACGTCATACGGGCATATTATGCGGCTACAGAGGGGGGAACTAACCTTACTGTGTACCGTGAACGGATGCTGCCTCTGTTTCAGGTGCTTGAACCGACTGTCAACGTTTCGGCACAACGATTATCGGACCAAGTGCGGGCCATTCAGCGCTGTCATCTGCTAGATGAGGCCGCACTTGAGAGACTACGCCTGGAGTACGCCCAGACTAGCCGCGAGCGGATATGCCGGATACCGCGGCTATTGTGGTAAGTACTCAGTGCAATGAGGAGATTAAGGCCGCTTTGGAATTTGCGCTTCGCGAATATCGGTCCACGCCCCACAATATTAGGCCACGCCTGCCTCGGTTACCTATGCATAGACGGAACATTAAGCTGGTATGTGCTCTTGATTCGTTATTGCCTACTTACCTAGATAATAGCGAAGACCTCGGCGACACCCACTCAATCCTGTATTGTGCAGCTGTTGCGGCATGTCGTATAGGAGGTGTTAAGCTTTTAGCAGAAACCCCTACTATACGACCAAGGTGCGCCGTACCCGCGTGGCAATGCAGGATTGAGCGCCGTATTGCCGGGGCAAGGGTACTCATCGGCAAGTTGTCCTGCTTCAGGACCGGGAACACTCGCCCGAGAGTGATGCGCTTTGTAAAACGGGCATTCTTGGGGACTGACATCAGACCTCAGGATTATATGTCGCGTGTCACAGAGCGCATCGACTTCCTGAAGCAAAAAATCTATGCATGGGCAAACCTAATACGCATGTACAAAAAACGCGTGGACAGGTATAACGTGAACTGCATGTTCCAAAAGGACCAAAGGTGGGTGTATAGAGACTGGCAGTGAACGGATCAAGGTGTGGATGGCGGGTATCTACCAAATGCTGAAGCGACAAGCTCGTTTTGGCGCAACATTTGGGCGGTGCCTGTCACCCACACAGAGGGGGAATGGATGCGTGACGTTGAACGAGCGTGCGAACCTATTCCGAAAATGGAAGATATCAACATTGACAGCACAGACGTAGCCAGTGCAGTCCGTCCTTTTTCTAATTGGATATCTCCACGCCCAAACGAACTGCACAACTTTTGGCTGAAATGGCTACGCAGTTCGCACGCTTGTTTGGCATCGCAATTCCAGTCCGCACTAGAATCTGCGTCGCTGCCAGCCTTTATGACTAAAGGAGTGACCCACCTGCTCTATAAGACCGGTAGTACCTCGGACCCTAGTAATTATAGACCGATAACTTGTTTGCCATCGATCTATAAACTTCTTACATCCATTCTGAGAGCTAAAATAAATAAACATATACACACAAACTCCATCATGTGTACCTCTCAGAATGGATGTAGAAGTGGGGCCCCGGGTACTAAAGAGCTTCTCCTTATTGATTATGATTATTAGCCAGCAGGTTCGCCGCAACCGAAAGGATATATCGGCATGTTGGATAGATTATAAAAAGGCGTATGACTCCATGCCACATACATGGCTTCTGAGGGTGCTGGAGTTGTATAAAGTTAATACAACTTTATGCACCTTCTTGAAGTCGTGTATGGGACAATGGAATACGGTTCTTACCTATCCAGGGTGCCGAGGGATCCAAGGAAGTGGCGGCGTACCTATAAGGATTGAGCGAGGTATATTCCAGGGTGACACTCTGAGTCCCCTTTGGTTCTGCCTAGCACTGAACCCACTTAGTACCTTACTAGAGAGTTCAGGGCTAGGTTGCAGGTTGCGACGTGGTGGTCAGGTCACATCCCACTTGCTGTATATGGATGACTTGAAGCTCTTTGCCTCAACCAGCTCACAGCTAATAGCGTTACTGTAGTAATTCTATTAGAATGGAGTTTGGTGTTGACAAATGTGCAGTCGTTCATATAAAGCGAGGGCGGATAGTGGAATCCGAAGGGACTCAACTCTTGGATTCCATTCACTTAAGATCACTTCTCGCAACCGAGACCTATAAGTATTTGGGTATATCGCAGGCACTGTGCATTGATGAGGTTGACATGAAGCAGCTGTTGCAAGAACGTTTCTTCGGTCGCCTGAAAAAAGTGCTTAATAGCCTTTTGTCAGGTGGCAATAAGATCCGGGCTTGCAACAGTTGGGTCATGCCACTTCTAATGTACTCCTTCGCATACTCAAGTGGACTCAGACAGAATTAGACACCCTGGATCGAAAAGTCCGTACACTCATGACGTCATACCGAATGCGTCACACGCGTTCATCTGTGATGAGATTGTATATCCCGCGAAAGTGTGGGGGCCGGGGTTTGTGGAACCTTAAGTCCCTTCATAACCGCGAGATATACAATCTCAGAGAATATTTTCTTTATATGGATGTGGGTGTGCTTCGGGATGTTGTCGCGGTGGACACCGGGCTTACCCCGCTCTCCTTGGCTAAAGAGAACTGGCGCAGGCCTGTAGTACTTGGAGTCAACGAACGCAGGGAGGTATGGCAGAGCAAGGAGCTTCACGGTAGGTTCTTTCGGGCTCTTCATGGGCCCAATGTGGACCTACTAGCATCTGTGGCCTGGCTACGGTTCGGTGACCTCTTCGGGGAAACCGAGGGTTTTGTCTGTGCAATTGCTGACGAAGTTATCATGACGAATAACTACCGGAAATATATACAGAGGGATGGCATGGCACTGTTGACATCTGTCGTGCATGTCACTGACCTGGTGAGTCCCTCAGACATATCGTTTCCGGCTGTTTACGTCTTGCTAACGGCGAGTACTTGCACAGACACAATCAAGTAGCCAGGATAATCCACCAGCAACTTGCTCTGAAATACCACCTTGTGGACGTTGAAGTACCGTACTACAGGTACGTTGCTGAGCCAGTTCTCGAGAATAGTCGTATCACGTTGTACTGGGATCGCTCTATCATCACAGACAGGACTGTTGTCGCTAACAAGCCTGATATTGTGCTGATAGACCGATCTGAGCGTCGTGCAATGATTGTCGACATCACCATCCCCCAGGACGAAAATCTCGTGAAATCCGAAAAGGATAAACAAATAAAATAATATCTGGATCTGGCGCACGAGATTGTCGACATGTAGGATGTTGATTCGGCAATCAATGTACCGATAGTCATCTCCGTTAATGGTTTGATTGCCAAGAGCCTCGACCAACACCTTGAGAGGCTCGCGTTAGACGGTTGGATCAAGCGCTTGATGCAGAAGGCAGTACTTCTGGACACGGCTCGCATAGTGAGGAGGTTCCTTTCTCTGGGACCGTAACCACCGGTAGCTTGGTCCCTGTACCCGATGCCGGTGGGATACTATTTTTTATATTTTTAAATGTATTTTTTATATATATATTTAAAAATGTAATTTATAAGAAAAAAACTAAATAAAGAGAATAATAATAATAATAACCATTTATTTCAGGCTACTAAAGCCCATATCATACAAATACATACATAAAAAACTTAATAAACTAATACTTATTTATATAATTAAAAATTATACATGACACTGGGATTGAGACAGCGGCGTCGTGTTTCGCTGCGTGGTGTCACGTAACCTTCCACGAAAACGTCGGTACGCGACACCCTTCGGCCGGAAGTCCTCCGTCATAAAGATGAACAGATGTTCACTGGGAACTCGCACCATGAAGATTTGAAGTTGACGTCATGGCGCGACTCCAACTTCTCCACCCTCAAGGTCGACTTCGTCTTTATCCGGAGGTACTCCGCAAGTTCCTTTGCCTTTGTGGTGTGATGCAGACGAGACACATATAGCTGCGTCGTTGCTATTGCCGGACGCAGCAGCATGTTAGGTCCCGTCACGCCGGTACCACATTGGTTTCGTCTGGAGGGCCTCTTCTGCTTCCTTTCAACCTTTATAAAGCCCTCTACATCCATGTGCCCTTTTGCAGGGGCTGTGGGTACGCTCTCGCTGGTCTTCGTCTTCATTCCCCGTTTCTGTTGTACAACGGGGCGGCTGACCTTAGCAGCGCTGCAGGTAGCAACCGCAGGTACGGGCGCAGGCTTGCGGGGCGTGCGGGCGGCGTCATGCGCACTTGCAGCGCATTCCGCTCGGTCAGCATTCGACGCCGGCGGCGATGTCATCACAGCTGACGCGTAACTTAAGGGCCCCTTCACACTAACGTTTGTCTAGCGTAGGCGTTCGATGAACGTATGCGCAGCGCAGACGTCGCGACAACGCGGCGCGTGCGTCGCGTTGTCGCCGCTTATTTACTGGAACAATCAGTACGCTGCGCTAGCGCCGCGTGTGCGCGACCTATGCGCCGCGTTACTGCGGTGTCATGTACAATCCTGTTCGTATCCGACTTCTCCTAGCCTCCCGCGCCCCTGTGCATGCGTTGATTCTTTCATTCGTAGACAAACGCTTGAAGTAATACGACGCAAAATGAGTTCAACAACAGAAAGTACTTTTGACATCGAAATGTTTATTCATGCCATACAAGAACGTCCTGTGATATGGGACATTTCCTTGAATGTGTACAGCAACCGCATTTTAAAAAGAAAAGCTTGGGATAAAGTTTGTAACCAATTTATTCATGATTTTTCAACGAAAACTTCAAAACAAAAAAGTGAAGAAGGTAAGTTTATACGAGTATTTGTATATCCTGGGTAACGTCAAACAAACAGGTGCACGGTGCAATAAAACTGGTATTATGAATAATGGTATTGGAAACACATTTTGACCAGGTATTCCAAACTGTGTTTTAATTTTTGTAGTTATTTTTTTAGTGAAATATTTCTCGTATTTCAGCAATTTTGGTCAGTACTTTTTATTACTTACATTTTAGTAAGTATCTACTAGATATGATGATTTTGATAGTATTTCAATGAGGACAATGTCGTTAATAGTTTGACAGTGCAAAATGCTCTTGGCTGCGCTCTGACATAAAGACGCTGTCCCTAGGCTTTATTGCTTTATAGCCCCGTGTGCCAGTTTGGTCGACGATGTTTACATCAAGTCATTCTATGTTGCCATGGTAACGATCCTACTTCGGAAACAAAATAATCAGCAACTTTATTCCTGACAGCATTGCCGCCTGATGATTGAATATCTCCATTAATAAGTGGATTATCGAATAGTCCAATGACGCCCGGTATGTTTTCTTCGATAACAGTGTTTGGTGTGTTGTTTTTAGATCTAATTAAGCTATGTAAAATGCAGCACGTTTTAATTATTTCTTCAGCAAAACTAACTCCAACATTTAAGGGTCTATGAAAAATTCTCCATTTATTTGCCATAATACCAAATGCACATTCTATGTATCTTCTTGCACGGCTCAACCTGTAGTTATATACTCTTTGCTTTTGTGATAAATTGTTGCCTGCATATGGTCGCTGCATGTATCCTGATAAAGGGAATGCTTCGTCCCCCACAAATGTTAAAGGAAGTGGATCACTACTCTCCGTCAGCTCAGTTAACTTGGGAATATTTAAATTGTTCTGTTCAATGTCTGTTCTCAAGGAGCTATTGTTAAAAATAGTCGAATCCGAACTCTTTCCATAAGAACCAACATCCACATATATAAATGTATAATTAGAATCACATACCGCTAATAAGTTTATTGAAAAATATTTTTTATAATTAAAATAAAGGGATCCACTATCACATGGTCTTATTATTCTAATGTGTTTACCATCAATTGCTCCAATACAATTTGGAAAGTTAGCATTTCTTTTAAATCCATCGCCTATTTTTATCCATTCATTTGCTTGGGTGGGAGGTGTGCAAACATGATATAAGTTTTTTATTATAGCTTGGCAAGTGGTTCGCACAATGTTTTGAATTGTTGATAGTCCTCTTCTAAATGAATATTGAAGTTCTGTTAAAGAACATCCAGTAGCTAAGTATCTGTAAATTATAACAAATATTTTTATCATTACAGCATTACAATTACAAAAGAAGTGGAAAAGCATCAGAGATGCTTACACAAGATCAAAAAACAAAAAAGTTAAAAGTGGCTCTGGTGCGTGTACTAGTCGAGATTATATATATTCAGATATACTTTCTTTTTTAAATCCATTATCAGAGACTCGACCACCACCTTCACTTATAACTGAAGACACATCTCAATGTCATACTACGCCAATGCAATCGAATCGAAGAAAAAGACAGGCAAGAGATGATATTAATGAAAGAGATGATGCACTTATCGATATTTTAGCTGAGAGGATGGCGAAGTCAAAAGAAGAAAGTAATCAACCAGATCGTCTATTTTTAATGTCGTTAGTAGAAGACTTTGGAAGCATCCATCCTGATTACAAAATGGATGCGAGAGTAGAAATATTAAATACTTTAAAAAAATTTCAGCAAATGTCGAGAAGCTCGGTACAAAACAACCAGTGGCAGAATAGTAACCCAGGTTACTATACTGCCACTGGTTGGCAGTTATCTTCTTCGTCGACACATATTCAATCTTCAAATAGAGATTATATGCCGCCTAACTTCCATAGTCAACATCCATCACAAAATGTGGCGATTCCACCGCAACCATCGCCTTCTGAACACAGTGGCGAAGCGTCTCAAAATTCCAGTCAATTATTTGATGACTTGTATGATTAATATTTTTTATTTATTTCAGTATGTATAAAACAGAAAATAAACGTTTAAATATATAACTTGTTTTATTTTTTTAATTAAATATACCTGAAGGCCTTAAAGTAATGACAAGTCTTTCTTCAGCCGATACACAAAGCCTCAAATGTGTATCCTGATATTGTATATCACTTTGTATTTTTTGTAACAATTCATCAAATATGGGTTTCGCCATTCGTAAGTAAGAGTAAAACTTTTTTGAACCATTTTTTATGTGTTTTGAATAAAGCACAAAATAATCACTTTCACTTGACCGTACACTCCATAATGGATTCTCCCATATCCTTTTATTTTTATTTTCTCGTTTCCGCTCTAATTTTTTTTTTAAAAGCAAAGCCATAAAGAGTGTTTCCTCGTCGGAATCCATTTTGTTAATGATAATACCGAAACGACAACGAAATTGTGGAACGATGGCGCCGCGCTAGCGCAGCGATCAATTAACTGCAGAGGAAACGTCACGACAACGCGACGCACGCGCCGCGTTGTCGCGACGCACGCGCCGCGTTGTCGCGACGTCTGCGCTGCGCATACGTTCATCGAACGCCTACGCTAGACAAACGTTAGTGTGAAGGGGCCCTAAATCTAGGCATGCATCGCGGCGCGTGTTTACGTGCGACGGTGACCCAGATCCCGTAATAACGTTGCGCAACTCGATGAATTGTTGGCGCAGATCTTCTACGTTGGCTTCGGAAGCATCATACTTCTGCTGCACATCCGCGAGGCTCGCCTTCAGAAAGACCAAGTTTTTCAGCAGGCTGGTGACATCGACGTGATTGAAGGTGACGGGAGGGAGCTTGTTTAGGTCCTTCGCCACAAACGTACGCACGTCGTCAGGATCGGTCTCCTTCAGCAGCGTGATGACTTCCGCTAGACTTTTCTTAGTCCCATCGCTACGATGAGACACCATCTGGGCGGTCTTATTCAGAACGCCGTAAAGTAGCCGCTTGGCTGCAGCTATGTCGTCCTCACTGAAGTTCGTGACGCAGATCTGGACAGCGGACACCTCGTCCATCACGTCCAGTTTCTGCTGCAGGAACGCCAGCAGCTCGTTTACCACAAGCTCGTTGCTCATGGTTGCAAACTAGCGACGGCTCGCGTCGCGCACAGCGTGTAATGGTTAGTCACACATAAAGACACGTCCGCATTTGAACGCGGCTGATTGTAGACTGAAATATCGATTATTGCCATTCCAAATAATTTCAAGCAACTCCCAACATCATTATTTCTAAATAAACTAAAAGTATGGCTACTAGAAAAACAATATTCTTTACTAGTAACTAATATTGGAAAAGTGTATTTTGCCTAACTCCTAAGATTATGTACAAAGAATTAAATTGTAAAATATTTAGAAATAAATTTAATGATAATGTTATGAACACTGTGTAGTGAAATGAAAGTGTAGGTTTAAGATAGGACTAAATATTTACAAAAGAAGAGCTTAAAACTACTTAAAATTAAAAGTAAATTTAGAACCGATGCAGGCGGAGATGCAGTGCTGGTAGGTAGAGGTACGGCGTCTAGGCGGAGATGCGGCGCTGGTAGGTCAAGATGCGGCACTCGTAGGTAGAGGCGCGGCACCGATAGGTAGAGGCGCGGCGCCGGTATGTAGGGGCGCGCCGCCGGTAGGTAGAGGCGCGGCGCCGGTAGGTAGAGGCACGTCGCCGGTAGGCAGATACACGGCGCCGGTAGGTAGTAGTGGCGCGACGTCGGCAGGTAGAGGTGCGACGCGTCGTAGAGGTGCGGCCCGATATGTAAGAGAGGCGGCCCGGTAGGTAGAGAGGCGACGCCGGTAAGTAGAGAGGCGACGCCGGTAAGTAGAGAGGCGACGCCGGTAGGTAGAAAGGCGGCGCCGGTAGGAATGGTAGAGACCATTCCGACCGTTCCATTCCATTCCTTGAGAGGAGTGAAGAACCAGCTCTCTAAAAGAAGAGTCTTTTAGAGAGCTGGTTCTTAACTCCTTCTCTTTAAGAGAGCTGGTTCTTCACTTCTTCTCTTTTAGAGAGCTGGTTCTTCACTGTCTCTTCTTCGGTTTTGTATTCATAAAGAAAACTCTCTAGAAGCAATTTAAAATTTTAAAGCTTAACTTATTTTTAATTTAGGATTTACGCACAGCCAGTTTCACAATGTAGTCCATACTTTACAAAGAACTCTATGCTTATCTTGTTGTCATAGCAACCATAGAAAATATTTGTCGACATGACAGATTTGATTTATGAAAAGTAATTGTTTACATAAGAAGAGATATTATAAAATTAATGGCGAAATACATAACTAATATATACAGAAATGCTACGAAATATCACTATAAGGACATATATATATATACGAGGTAAGAATTATCACTACAACTGACGAAATCGTGCTGGCTCTTAGACAGCTAAAAAATGGAAAAGCCCCTGGAGAGGATGGCGTTACAACAGAGCTGTTAAAGGCTGGAGGTAAACCCGTAATGAGGGAGCTCCAAAAGCTCTTTAATGATGTCCTGTTTGAGAACTCCGGAGGCGTGGAGTAGCATAGTCGTCTTGTTCTTCAAAAAAAGAGATAAGACCCGGCTGAAGAACTACCGACCTATTTCTCTTCTAAGCCACGTCTATAAGCTGTTCTCAAGAGTCATCACGAACCGCCTAGCGCGAAGACTTGACGAATTCCAACCACGGGAACAGGCTGGATTTCGGAGCGGATATGGCACCATAGACCACATCCACACAGTGCGGCAGATTATACAAAAGACCCAAGCGTATAATCAGCCCCTGTGTCTAGCATTCGTGGACTATGAGAAGGCCTTTGACTCGATTGAAATCTGGTCCGTTCTGGAGTCTCTGCAGCGATGCCAAGTAGATTGGCGATATATCCAAGTGATGAGATGTCTCTACGAAGCCGCAACAATGTCCGTCCAACTACAGAATCAGGAAACAAAACCTATACCATTGCATCGAGGAGTGAGGCAAGGGGACGTTATCTCCCCGAAACTGTTCACAAATGCAATGGAGGATATGTTCAAGACGCTGCACTGGAAAGGGCGGGGCATCAACATCAATGGTGAATACATCTCTCACTTGCGATTTGCAGATGACATTGTCATTATGGCGGAAACGCTGCAGGACCTGCAACTGATGCTGAATGACCTGGCTGACTCCTCTGTACGCATCGGCCTACGGATGAACTTGGATAAAACCAAGGTCATGTTCAATGAACATGTACTACCGGAACCGATAGCTGTGCACGGCGCCGTTCTCGAAGTTGTTCAAAAATATGTGTACCTCGGGCAGCCATTGCAGTTAGGTAGAAACAACTTCGAGGACAAGGTGAACAGGAGAATTCGGTTGGGTTGGGTAGCGTTTGGTAAGCTACGTCAAGTCTTCTCATCGTCGATCCCACAATGTCTAAAGACTAAAGTCTTTAATCAGTGCGTCCTACCCGTCATGACATACGGAGCCGAAACGTGGACACTGACGGTACGGCTAGTCCACAAGTTCAAAGTCGCTCAGCGGGCTATGGAAAGGGCTATGCTCGGAGTTTCTCTTAGGGACAAAATCAGAAATGAGGTGATCCGGCAGAGAACCAAAGTTATCGACATAGCCCACCGGATTAGCAAGCTGAAGTGGCAGTGGGCTGGCCATATCTGCCGAAGAACCGACCACCGTTGGGGTAAACGAGTTCTTGAGTGGAGACCACGGCACGGCAAACGTAGTGTAGGACGCCCTCAGGCCAGGAGGAGTGATGATTTACGCAAAACGGCTGGCAGGAGCTGGATGCGAGAAGCCGAAGATAGAACAAAGTGGCGTGCAATTGGAGAGGTCTATGTCCAGCAGTGGACTGCGATAGGCTGATGATGATGATGATGATGTTATGAACTAAATGCTATTATAACAAAAATGATTTTTAAATATTACATTCGATAGACATTAGTAATTAATAGATAATTTACTGTTTCTTTAGATGATATTGACATTATATTTGAAACTCTGACATTATAATCTTAATCCCACCAAAAACATTCTGTAAAAAACTAGCCAAGTCTCGATGGAGCTGCATGTTTATCTCTAAAAAGTAATGAAATCTAGACATAGTCGTGCCAAGTCTAAGGTTCCTTACTGCGATTTCTTTATTATTATAGTTAACGTTGTGTGACTTGGTCATTGAACATTCTTTATACGTTAGTGGGTACAAGTCAATCGGGACTTGATCAATAGCCATTCAATTGTAGGCTTGATAAAGCTGCGTATTTTAATAATACTTATGTGTAGGCGAGCCTGAAACAAACAGTATAAAAAAATATTTCCAGTACAGACGGACTTCTAATCATTCGAGATCGGTGGTCGATTTGACGCAAAAGGAAGAGAGCAGAAGTCAGCATTGTCAATGCTGAATGCATGTGTTGCACAATCAACAACAGCCTAAAATGAGACTGGCTATTATCTCCCTTAACAAATATAGGTAGTTACAACAGATATAAAACCATTTGAAAGAAGCTATACTTACACGTACTTTCCTTAAATAGTGTGTGAGAAATTGATCATTACAATATAATCAAAACAGTATTTCTAAACGTGGTACCTACATTAACTGTCAATATTTAAATTGTTCTATTTTTAACATGCATTCGATAGTGAATAATGAAATATTTTATAACATATTTCATTAAGCGCTTGATAATGTTGACAAGTAAAATGCCTCTTAAGAACTGCAAATGGCCCAGAACTAGAAAATCGAGGAAAATCTAGGAGAATCTAGGAAATCAACGTTGAGTCATGGTAGAGAACACGAGAATTGGACTTTGAATAACTAGTCCAGAGTTATGTTTTAAGAGTTATCAAAGTCTAGATTATGTTCGTACAAGAATGACGAAAGGAAAAGAGTGTACAGAAGATCGGGAGGAGAGCGCTATAACCAAGACTGTATAGAAGAAAAAGTACCATACGGCGGAGGCTCAGTTTACGTATGGGCTGGGATTTCTTCCAGAACCCGAACTGAACTGAGTGGTGATAGTAACTGCAAACAGATATGTCACTGAATTGTAAATGACTACGTTAGTTAATTTTTAACGGACATGGACGAGAATGCCGTTTTTATGCAAGACAATGCTGCCCGCATACAGCTCAAATAGTATTTGCCTATTTTTAAGAAGTCAGCATCGCACAGGAAGGGCCCGCTTGTCGAAATGGACGAGTGGGCTTCCAAGGTGGAGCAGAAGAGTAACGACGCTTCGATATGCAATAGATACAATATCCGCAGCTGAAAGTTGCGTGAGTTTCATGGTGTAATGGTTACACACCTTACTTACTGGCATAACTGTAACATACACACAAATATATTACACCTAATACTTAATTGGCATTTAAATAAAACTGGCCTTGCGTTTTTATTGCCAAGTTCTTTTTTCACTGGTTTTACTTTTGCGAACTTGGGTTTTAATGTAGAATTGTTCTATTCCAAATGACCTATACCTACTGACGTTCATAAGAGTTGCATTTTGTAACCTAAGTGAATAATGTAGGTACTTTGACTTTTATAATATTTTTCTGTTAGTTTTATTTATTGAGTTAATTAAGGGTGTGGACCAGATAGTGACAACATTAAACCTCACTAATTTATCAATCTGTCGATCACCTCTGATTTACTTTCAAAATTGTCGCCCTATGTGACTGGTGTATATCTTAAAGTCATTACTTGTAGCTCGTAACAGCAATTACAATGTCTAATGCTAATCACCTGATTCGCGCCCTCATAAAATCTAATTTATACCTTAATTAAAGATTTTATTTTATCACGTTCCCTAAGTTACTTCGCTTCTAAAGTTAATTGTTATTGGATATTAATTGCTTGTCCTCTCACTTTATGTAGCCTCTTTAACCGTTATTACTTCCTCACAGCAAGAAGCTTGCATTCTACGTGCTCATACTGTGTACTATCGAGGCTACTAATATTTCGAGCGAGGGATCTTTCGTCAGTGGCGTAGCTTTCTTGGGTCTCACCCCATCGAAAGTTAAAAGCAATAAATTTGATATGATTTACCGCCATGGGATCATATAATACTTAATTATATTAATTAAAATATTGAACAAATAACAAAACACAATAAAAAGTAAGATAAAAAAAATATCTTCCAATTAAAATCTCTTCTTTAGCTTTTACAGCTGCAAATCTTATGTTTTACATTAAACTAAGTGAATTTGTCAACCGACTTAAAAACAGGACCAGGTTCTCAATTCGTCATAATATCTTTATTGATCTTATCACTAAGGTTCTTCAGTGCACGTTCCATCTTTACGCCGATGACTTGCAGTTGTATGCCCAAGCCAGTGTGAACCTTTTTAAGTGTAACGTTTCCTACCCCCTTATTTACACTTTAATCTAAATTTATCTTTGTTAACTTATTACTTATTATTATTTCTGTTGATAAAAACTTGTGAACCCACTTTTGATTTTGCTTGCATGACATAAACTTTCACACATGTTTTTTTTGACACATGACATATCAGTCTGTCTAGGCTTTGGATATGAGTCTTTTGGCACGTCAAGTAATTCAATTATGTTTTTAGTACCGGACCCTGCTAATTGTTTTCTTTATTTTATTTTGTGTTTAAGTGTTAATTAAGAGTTTTTTTTCCTCTACAATTTAATTTAATTGTGTTGTATAGATTTCGTTTCTCTAACACTCAACTGGTGGGTGGATAGGACTGCTTTTTGTCTTTTTTTGTAGTTTTATTCTACATTCTTAGTTGTATAAGTATAATATATTTTTATAATTATCATATTTATTTATATTTATTTATTTTATTTTACATGAATTATGATTTTATCTGATGATGATTCTTCATTTCACTCTGCCAATGATTCTTTTGGATCTTCTGCCAATGAAAGTTTTTCTTCGGTTACTGATACCCTTGGTGATACTTTGCGTCAACGCTTTGGGTCACAATCAGGCAAACTCCTAAATGTGTGTCACATAAATGCCCAAAGTGTTCCATCACATTACAGTGATCTCCTTAATACTTTTCCAGGTACCAACGTTCATGCCATTCTGATTTCGGAGAGCTGGCTCAAACCTCATTTACCTTCCACCACTTACCCCCTCCCTGGTTTTATCTTGATCCGAAACGATCGGGTTGATAAGCGTGGAGGTGGGGTTGCTATTTATCTTCGTAGCGATTTTCCCTTTAAAATTATTGCTTCATCTCCTTCTAACTACGCAGCGTCGGCTGAGTTTCTCTTTCTAGAGGTTTGGGTCAAGAGAGTTAAAACCATTATAGGCGTGGTCTACTGTCCTCCTTCTGTGGACTATTACAATGACTTAGAGTCCGTTTTAGAATCTTTGGGGTCCGAATATGAGCATTACATCATCATGGGTGATTTCAACACAGACCTCCTTGCACGCACTTCTCCTCGCTCTACTAAATTTCGCAACATCGTGGAATCCGTGAGTCTCCATATACTCCCACTTCAAGCCACTCATCATAACATCAACGGAATTGACACCTGGCTGGATATTATGCTTACTTCTTCTTCTTCTCTTGTTTCTTCTCACGGCCAACTTTCTGCTCCCGGTTTCTCTCTTCATGATCTTATCTTCCTGACTTATATTTTAAACCCTCCCAAACTTAAACCAAAACTTTTACTCATGCGTTGTTTTGCTCGGATGGACGTTGATAGGCTGCGTGAGGATGCTTCTGCTGTCGATTGGGGGGACCTAGTGATGTCGTGTTCAGTAGATGATAAGGTTCGCATTTTTAATGAACTCATTACGAATGTATACAACGTCCACGCGCCTATTAACACAATTAAAGTAAAAAGGCCTCCGGCGCCCTGGATGTCAAAAATTATTCAGATTGCTATTAGACGCCGTGATCGGGCTTTTAGGAGGTTTAAGACAAATCGATCTGATGTCAACTGGTCGTCATATAAAGCTGCAAGGAATCGGTGTAATCAAATGATACGTAACGCCAAACGCCGACATATTCTTGATAATATTTCTTCATCATCTCCTGCCGATATCTGGAAGTTCCTAGGAACCCTAGGTATCGGTAAAGCGCAACAATCCGATTTGCCTGCTACAGTTGGTTTGGATGATCTAAATGACCACTTTGTCACGTCTGTGTCGATAGATTATCTAACCATATGTCGTACAATTAACTATATATCAAGCTTATCTGAAGTCACTTATGATCCTTTTTATTTTTCTCCTGTTGCACCCGATGAGATCAAGAGAATTATACTCTCCATCAAGTCGAAGGCTGTAGGTTGTGACGGCATCAGCCGCCGTATGATCATTACCATCCTTGACCAGCTTCTTCCTGGAATTACGGATATTATTAACTTTTCTTTACAATCAGGACGTTTTCCCGACTTATGAAGTAAAGCATACGTGCGACCTCTGCCTAAGATCTCAAACCCTTCTCTTCCTAATCATTTCCGTCCAATATCTATTCTTCCTTTTCTATCTAAAGTCCTTGAAGCCTGTGTACACCGACAATTATCCGCATTTGTACAGCTTAATGGCATCTTATGTCCTTTCCAATCTGGTTTTAGGCCTGGACATAGTACTATCTCCGCATTGCTAAAAGTAACTGGCGATATCAGAGCCGGTGTGGAGGATGGAAAAGTTTCTGTCATGGTGTTGGTGGACTTCTCAAACGCCTTTAATACAGTTAGCCACGATATACTTCTATCAATACTCTCGTATTATAATATTTCATCGGGTGCATTGGAATGGTTTTCTTCATATCTTCAGGGGCGCCAGCAGTCGGTTCGCATCGATGATACATTCTCTAGTTGGCGTGATCTCGTTGCGGGCGTTCCTCAAGGCGGTATTCTATCTCCTCTGCTTTTCTCCTTGTTTATCAATCTTTTAACTCAGGAACTTCGATGTACGTATCATTTGTATGCCGACGATCTTCAGCTATACGTTCAGACAAAACTAGACAATTTGAATGAAGCTATCGATAATGTGAATCGAGATTTGATGGCGATAAAGAACTGGTCGGACGAGTTTGGTCTTTCGGTAAATCCTGAAAAATGTCAAGCAATCGTTGTTGGCAGTCCTCACATGGTTAGCAGAATAGATTTTGATTCATTACCACCTATTATCTTTCACGGCACTGCTATTCCTGTTAGCCATGATGTCAAGGATCTAGGTTTGCATATTGATTCCACCCTTAGCTGGCGGACTCAAATTGCTAACGTCAGTCAGAAGGTCACTGGCACTTTGCGGTGTCTTTATCGTCTCAAAAACTTTCTACCAGTTAATACTAAAGTAACGCTAGTGCAGACTTTAATATTTCCTATCATTGACTATGGTGATGTGTGCTATTTCGACCTGAATGCTGATCTGCTCCATAAACTTGACCGGCTTCTCAACAATTGCATTCGATTTGTCTTCAACCTTCGCAAGTACGATCATGTCTCCAACTATCGCACTCAGCTTAATTGGCTTCCTATCCGGCAGCGCCGTAGTTTGCGTGCACTTACAACGCTATATTCAATCCTATTTTCTCCTCATGCCCCTACTTATCTAACACCTCACTTTCAATTTCTCTGCTCTAGTCATGATCGGAATCTACGCTCCTCTAATAATCTGTTGCTTCTCTGTCCTGCTCACAGCTCCACTCTGGTGCATTCTTCCTTCTCTATTCAATCTATTCTCCTTTGGAATGCGCTCCCTCTCGAAATAAGAATGTCTACATCTCGTGTCACCTTTAAGTTCCAAGTACGTAATTTCTATACGAAGTTATTGGCGGAATCATCACAATTATAGTAATCTATGGTTATATATGTAATAAGTATGTATTTGTATAGTTATGAGTATGTATTATGTATGTAAATGTATGTATTGGTATGTTGTGTGTGTATGTATGTGTATTTATATATTTATATTTATGGTATTGTTTTTATAATTATTTATTTATTATTATTACATTTTTTTTTTTTTAATCACTTTCTTGCTTAATTAGCATTAGAAATATAAGTCGATTTAGCACCCACCTCAAACAGTTCTCTGCATCACCCTAAGGTTGACTGGTAGATAATGCCTAAGGCATTAAGTCCGCCTTTGTACAATTTTCTGTGTGCAAGAAGTTAAATAAAAAAAAAAAAAAAATAAACAATTTATCCGAGGCCATCACAAATATAAATGCTGATCTTGATGCTATCAAGAATTGGTCCGACAGATTTGGCTTGACAGTAAACCCATCTAAATGTCAGGTTATTGTGGTAGGTCAACGGATATTAAGCCGATTTAACCTCGACACATTGCCACCAATTATTTTTAACGGGTCTACTATTCCTTTTAATTCTTCGGTCAGGGACCTCGGTATTTTAATAGCACCGAGCCTTGTGTTTTTAGACCGGAACAAGCACTGTCGACGACGACCACAATACTCCTATTGTCCAGAGTCCCTCGAGGATTCCATAAGAAAGAAGCTTCGATAGAAGGGCCTTGTGCCAGACCCTATCAAACGCCTTGGCGATATCGAGGCTGACAGCGAGAACCGAGGTACAAGATGTCATCCGGGGCACATATCTGCGTGTTTGTTAAAATGAGCAAGGCAGGCCGCGCTGTCTCAAGGTGGTGGTGTAAGGCCTCTAGGTTGCTATGAAGACATTGCGAAAATCCATTTTAAAAGTGGCATCATTTACAGAGAGATATATCGGGAAGGGGTTATCAGATAAGGGGGTGGGGCGTAAGTCCCGGCTGGTCCGCGAGTTGTGTAAAGGGCTGACGCGGGGCACTGAAGAGCCCCCGGTGACCCCCCGCACACCACTAACGGGATCAACTCCGGTCTCCTTCCCGGCACGGCAGCAGTATGCGGGATTTTCGCCGGTTGGCGGGACAGCCTCCCAGGTCGGATATTCCCGGGTTCGGGTCCCCTACTGACCGGCAGGTTGCCGATGGTAACCATTCCCACCGGGTCTCCATCCCCCGTCAACCCGTCACGCCCTACGGATCCGCGAGAACTCCTACACCGCCTGTTCCGAACTTCAATGTGTCCCGACAGCTCATACGGGAGGGAAAGTTGGAAGAAGGGATATCGGCTACTTAGCTCTTTGGTTGGAACACATAGTTGCTATTCGATCAAAATAAGCCAAGCTGTGGTACCTACCCGGTCGCTAGATGCTACCACAAGTCTCAGGAAAGGAAAGGGAGGACAGCGGACACCAATGTGCAGGGATGGTTGGGAGTGCAGTGATTGGCGGCTCGGGAAGTCGGAGTCGCGTACCCGAAGCCACTTGTATCGCAACCGGACAAGTTACAAACAAGCAGCCCTCTGACAATATAGTAACTAATTGTTTAGTAAATGTTCGAAACATTTGTCATTTTAAATTTATGTTTTAATTTAATTTTATAACTAACATTTTATTTTAATAGCATTTTAATTATTCATCGACTGAATAAAAACATTTGTCACAAGCTTGCAGGTAACTTGTTAAATATACGTACTGCCATAGAATGTCTATTTCGACTGCAAATATTGGTTCTAATCGCAGGCAAAACAAGTTTATTAGGATAGCGGCAGTTAAATTTCCAGTTATCACGCTTCGATAAACACAAATTATGATTAGACTTTACAAATACACATACTTCAAATATGTATTACACGAAACTTGCTGAATTAAGGCAATTGTCAGCTCGAACTGCGGCAATACCGGAGCTTGTAGACAAAATGACAGATATCCAAATGGAACTGGCCGAGCTCAAGTCTATAAAGGATGAACTGCCTCTGTGGCGCGGTGGGAGTGTATCCGACTGCTACGCAAGAGGTCGTGGGTTCGATCCCCACCCAGGATAAAACTTTGTGTGATGAGCACGATGGTTTATTCTGTGTCTGGGTGTAATTTATCTATAATATGTATGTATTTAGAAATATATAAGTATGTTTATCAGTTGTCTGGTTTCCATAATACAAGCTCTGCTTAGTTTGGGATCAGAGCGTTGTGTGAGTTGTCCCAAGATATTATTATTATTATTATATTAGATATTATTATTATACTTATGAGTGTTAAATCATCTATCGAATTTGTCACACCAATCTATAGAAAATCTGGAGACGAAATCCTCCTTACTGAACAACGAGGATGAGTCTTTAAAAAAAAAACAAAAGAGGAAGTCAGATCTCTCCACGAACAGCTTAATAACCTCAACAATTTACACCGTGAAACTGAGCAAAACTCATAAGAAAGAACTCGACCCCACCAGTATTAACTATCAAATCGGAACAGGATTAAAAAAAACTCGCGCCTTAGATCTTACTACTGTAGTTTACAGTCATATTACTTTTAGTGCTAAATGTTATTTGCAAGGTTTGATACACGCACTTTTGCTTTTCTCTACATATTCAAAGCTTCGAATCCTTTTATTACTAACAGCCTGGAATTTGCAGTATTATTTAATAATGCTCACGCTGATTTATTAAGTTTTACTTGCAACAAACTGCAGGTGTTTTCTGCTTGTCGTTATATTTCACTTGTCATATCCAGCTACCGGTCGATACTCTTGTACTTATTTATTTACAACATACCTTACAATTCCGACACGTACCTACATTGTAACATTCATTTATTAGTTAACAATGATGCCAATTAATCTGTATTATCAGAATGTTCGGGGACTGCGGACAAAGACACATCGGTCTTTTATAGAAATGTATTTCTGAATTGTTGTGACATTGTATGTTTGACTGAAACATGCCTAATAGAAGGTATTAACGATAGTGAACTATTTGATGATCGTTATTTTATTTAGAGGCGCGATCGAAACTATGTCAGCACAAGGCAGATCTTAGGGGGAGGTGTACTTGTGGCCGTTCTACGAGAGCTGGCTACCGAAAAACGTGACGATTGGTATTCTACTGCCGAAGATATTTTTATCACGCTCAACCTGCACCGGAAAACCCTTAAATCTCGTATGAAATGCACATAGGCGTAGTTTACATCTGTAACCAAAACCTAGGGAACTCCATCACACTATATATCACACTAATATAATAAAAGCGAAAGTTTGTGAGTATGTGAGTGTGTATGACTGTGATGTTACTTCTTTACGTCTAAACGATTGGAGCGATTTCAGAAAAATTTGGTATGGTGTTAGCTGACACCCTGGATTAACACATAGGCTAATAAACAGCGGGTAACACCGCGAGGCACAGCTAGTTAGTACATAATTACAAAATTTATCTTACAATCGAATGGATATTGTAATGAAAAACCCAGCCGATATCATCCTAATAGTAGGAGACTTTAACCTACCAAATATTATATGGTCTCACCTTGACGGCGGTAACTCATTATACCCTAACTAATATTATTGGTCAAACAGTAACGGAGAGAGCAGGGATCCTTGGGGCACCCCAAGGATCCCTGCTCTCTCCGTTACTGTTTATCAGTTTTATAAATGACATTTCTAGCTGTTTCACAAACTCTAAAGTGCTTCTATATGCTGACGACCTAAAAATCCTAAGTCTCATAAGCATTACAACTGATGCTCATATTCTACAAAGCGACCTTGACCGATTTACAGACTTGATGAGCTCATAATATCAAATGTCGCCAAGAAAGCCTCTAAAGTTAAAGTTTGTGATGAGGCTATCATCGGAGTTTAAGAACATTAAGACAATGAAAATCCCATATTGTGCCTTTTTCCGTAGTCACCTTGAATATTCATCGCAGGTATGGAATCCCTGCTGCAATGTCTATATTAACCAAATCGAGGGCATCCAAAAGAAATTTTTAAGGTATATCTAATATTGCTCGAAGACATTTCTTCAAAACCATCGGTGCAAAAAGTTTCACCTACTACCGTTACATGAACGAAGACGTATAGCTGACCAAACTTACCTTTTTAACATCGCTAATGGTTATCGATAGTCCACCGCTGCTTTCTCAGAAAACCCCAACTATTACATGTGTCTACGGCATGCGGGAATACCGAAGTAATTTCACCTTTGGCCCGATATTGTAATTATTTTTAAGCCGTTCGGATTAAAATTAGTAATTTCGACATATTGCACCCTTTAAAACTACATCTTTCAAATAGCCAACCAATTCAGTGCAGAACCACAAATACAAAGTATTTAAAAAATACTTTGGCGATAATGGGTATTAAGGCAATCGGACGATAATTGTTTGTCACGTTTTTGTCACCTTGAGTAGGTTAGTTGGAAACTGATTATAGTCCACAGAAAGTGTGTTTTTGAGTAGCATATACATTTTTGAACCTCATTAATATCCGATGTGAAAAGAAAAATACTTGCACTTTTAAGTTGAATATTATGTTCATAGTTGTATTTATTTTCATCTAATATATAAAATTCTCGTGTCACAGTTTTCGTTGCCATACTCCTCCGAAACGGCTTGACCGATTTTGATGAAATTTTGTGTGCATATTGGGTAGGTCTGAGTAATCGGACAACATCTATTTTTCATATCCCTAAGAGTTTGTTTGTTTGTTTGAACGCGATAATCTCAGGAACTACTGGGCCGCACTGAAAAAATATTTTACTGTTGGATAGAGCCGATTTATTGAGAAAGGCTATAGGCTATATAACGACTGCCTCTGTGGCGCGGTGGGAGTGTGTCCGACTGCTACGCAAGAGGTCGTGGGTTCGATTCCCACACGGGACACCACTTTGTGTGATCCACAAATTGTTGTTCCGAGTCTGGGTGTACTTTGTGTCCGTGACTTGTATGTTTGTAAAGTCCCCCGCGACACAGGGCTTGTAACCTAATGCGGGAGTCGTCTTTAAAAAAAAAAAAAAACATACGAACACGAAAAAAACAACGACATATAGGAGCTGAGCAGCAATGATAAATGTTGCAAAAATGGGTAAAATTTACGCAGACGAAGTTGCGCGGGTCAGCTAGTTACTTATATAATTTTACATTTGTGAGATTGATAAAATAATCGTTAAATATATTTGAAATTGTTTTAGAATTATTTATAAAATGTTGTCATTATGAAGTATTTGAGGTATAGTTTTAACTGAAAAATTCGGTCTTATATTATTACTTATTATGTTCCAGGATTCATTACCTAACCTCTGGGCAGTACTGATGCAGTTTGTTAAAAGCTTATTCAAAAGCTTATTAAAGAACAACGGTTTGGTATCTGTCTTGGATGCAGGCGGTGAGCAACCTGAAAAGGTTTGCTCTTATGCCAGCGACTAGATGCTTGCGAAGAAGCAGAATATGATCAACACGATCAAATGCTTTGTTGAAATCAGTGCATATAACATCGGCCTTGAGTCGTAAATAATCACTGCAGATAAGTAGGTTCGATATAGTGGAATGACCCCGAAGAAAACCGTGCTGATGTTCACTGAGGCTGTGGATAAATGAACTATATAATTGTCTATAAACAAGTTTTTCAAGGATCTTGCTAAAAATTACCAGAACTCTTTTGGATTTTTGAGATAAACTCTACAAACATATCTCTTTCCAGTTTCTTAGCTCTTTCTCTTTAAGGTAGGTACTATTTAAATTTGCTGTGAAATTCCGAGTTTGTTGAATTACATTCCTTACCTACTATAGGTAAGGAATGTAGTTCAACAAACTCTGCTGATAAACACAGAGACTTCTCAGATACCAAAGAATCGCTACAGGCCTTAGTAAGTACCTTGTTGGTTGAAAAAATAAGGTCTAGTAAAATATTATTGCTGTTACCTTGTGAATTGTATTTAATATATTTTTTTATATCTTGGGACAACTCACACAACTCTATCTGATCCCAAACTAAGCAGATCTTGTACTATGGAAACCATACAACTGATAAACATATACTTATATATCTCTAAATACATAGGTACATATTATAGATAAATAATACCTAGATACAGAATAAACCATCGTGCTCATCACACAAAGTTTTTTCCTAAATGGGGATCAAACCCACGACCCCTTGCGTAGCAGTCAGATACACTCCCACCGCGCCACAGAGGCAGCAATTATTGAGATAAATTGCAGGATTCAATATTATTGAAAAAAGATGTTTCTGCCGGACCAATAATATTAGTTAAAAATCACCAGTTATTATGATTATTTTCTTAATTTTATTACGCAACTTACTCATTAATAATTCTAGTTTCCTCAAAAATATATTAGGACAGTAATTGGGTATCTGATTAATAGTAATTATAATATAATTGTACTGAGATATTTCAATGCCACATATTTCAATGTTAAGCTCAGTGGTAAGTTCATTTAGCCATGTGATTTTCTCGATCTTGACACCGCCTCGGCTTTGCTTGGGCCTTGATAATGAGTTTACAAGATGAAAATTATTTAAGTGGATATTTGACTCATTGCCTGATTTCAGAAAAGTTTCACTTAAACACAGCACATCAACAAAAGTCCCAGTCCTAGAGATTATCTACAGATTACTCTTGATAAGTTGTCTAGTAAGACAACCTATCGAGAGTGCTCTGTAGATAATCTCTTTTACACATTATTCTTGTCAGTCATACCAGCGATATTTTGATGAAGAATGGAAAGTTTATTGGTATTGGGTAAAAACTGTTTTACATTTTAGTTAGCCTTATTTGATATTGAATTATTTGTTTCAATTAAGTGTCTGAGTTATTTTTTCTAAAAAAATAACTCAAAGTTTAAAATAGTGAGGAATTTCTTTACTGCACGTAGAACAGGAGACATTAGAGTTGTTTGCAAATAAATTTGGCACCCGTGAGTAAGCTCACGAGTGCCAAGTCAAATAAGAGACGAGATCTTATGTTAGTTATTTACTAGTTTATTTTGGTTAAAAATATACTATTTATACTGAATTCTAAACAAATAAATTGATAATAATATGCAGAGGCAATCTGTTAATTTCACAATTTTTACATGTACGTGCTTGGGCGTTGTGTTAATTTTGCATTATTTAAAATAATATAATAACTAATCAGGAAGTATAAATACATTACGTTCCTTAGTTTCTTATTTGCTATAAACTTTTTCTATGGCTATCGCCATAGATATTCCCCTTTTGAAAAAAAAGTAACATACAAAATAATATAAATAAAAAAATTGTAAAGTTAATTCTATCTTATAGTTGAAATCTCGCGGTTTGACGTGATGTTCGCCCTGAACGTGTTTTTATCTCTACTTGTTTCTTGTGTTTTGTATCTATTTTATCGCTATCTATGTAAGTTTGCTGTTTTATCTCCTCGTTGTGTATCATAAAGGCAGGTTTTAATCGATCTAGTTCGTCATCATTTTGTTGACATTTTTCAACCTCGTTCCAGTCGATTGCTGAGGGTAACATAATTGTAAATAAATGTGTACAAAGCAAAAAAAAAATATTGTTTTTAAACTTTCGCGATTTTTATACATATTAGTTATATTTCGGGACTTAATCGCGTGAATTATTTAAAGGTACGAACCTTTTATTATATAAATGAGTCGACCCGTGACCACGATCGGTGCAATTCGATCGAAACGTCGGGTAAATAAAAGGTTCGTACCTTTAAATAATTCACGCGATTAAGTCCCGAAATATAACTAATAAAAAAAAAATATTTTTTATTTAAATCGTTTTTTTCCTTGACTTCTGGTGGTGGAATTTCGGACTTCAAGTTAGACCTTAATATAATTATCGTATCGCTATGAAATTTTAACTTGGCGTTGTTCTGATGATGGAGTGGCACTCGTTAGGGACGTATAGATTTTCAACATCGACTTTGACTTAAGTACTTCTAATTATCGTATCGCAATCAAATTTTGCATGTGAATGTAGTTCGGAGGACAACGCAATAATTGATAACTTGTAGCTGATCTTATGAGGGGGTGCAATTCTTAAGGAATTTACGAGTAAAGGTTGATGATGAATCATTGATGATCAACTTTAATCTACTTCTAATTCAACGTATCCCAATAAAATGCAAGATGCGAATGTATTTCGAAAGATAACACAATAATTTGGTAACTTGGGATCTGATCTTACGATGAAGCACAATTTCGACAATTTCGCCATCTATTGTAAAAATATTAAAATATAATGTGTAGTTGCGCTTTGACAAAGATTGTAGATGTCATATTATAATAACATAATGTAATGCTTAATCATTACATATTGGCGTTTATATACTGTACAGAGATATATATACTCTGCACATTCGTGCGCCAGCTTGCCCTGAAGCCTGACGTAAAGTACCTGCCAGAGGTAGGTCGGAGAGTAACACAGTTTGAGCGATAGTAATTAAACTATAGCAGTGTTTGACTAGTGTATATATTTGAGTAAGAACATGGGTATATACAATCACTGAGAGAGATCCATCAGTTTGAGTTAGGCAAAACGCAAATATCTTTATTTCCTAAAACCAAATTAATGATTGTTTGAAAACGAAAAAGAAAATGATAACAAGAAGTTCCCGCTCAGTACTCGGTTACATCTGTATTTATAGACATCGAAAATCCACCAGATACCCTCTTGCTATTGGTCAATTTATTTTGAGCACATTAATTTCCATTAAAATCATTTTTTTATAAAGTTGCTGGAATTTCAAAAACACTAAACTGGCGGTTCGTGGGGGGTCGCCCCCACGAACCGCCGCTCTATTCAGGGTCTGATTTAGGGTTCTAGTTGCCCTAGACTACGTATGATTAAGTACCATTTGAGTGACTTTAAAAGCTATTGCAAGCTCATGCACTCAGCGGGGAAACGGGTGACTCGATAGAGGTTCTGTAGTGAAATGAAAGTGTAAGTTTTAAGATGTGACTATATTTACATAAAGGACTTAAAACTACTTAAAATGAAAGGTAATTTAGAACCGATGCTGGCGGAGATGCAGTGCTGGTAGGTAAAGATGCGGCGCTCGTAGGTAGAGGCGCGGCGCCGGTATGTAGAGGCGCGCCGCTGGTAGGTAGAGGCGCGCGCCGGTAGGTAGAGGCGCGGCGCCCGTAGGTAGAGGCGCGGCGCCGGTAGGTATAGGCGTGACGTCGGCAGGTAGAGGCACGGCGCCGGTAGGTAGTAGAGGCGCGACGTCGGCAGGTAGAGGTGCGACGCGTCGTAGAGGTGCGGCCCGGTATATAAGAGAGGCGGCCCGGTAGGTAGAGAGGCGGCCCGGTAGGTAGAGAGGCGACGCCGGTAGGTAGAGAGGCGACGCCGGTAGGTAGAGAGGCGACGCCGGTAGGTAGAGAGGCGACGCCGGTAGGTAGAGAGGCGACGCCGGTAGGTAGAGAGGCGACGCCGGTAGGTAGAGAGGCGGCGCCGGTAGGAATGTTCTCTTTCTCTTAATTTCCACTTGGAGATCTTGCCTTCTCTTTTAGAGAGCTGTTTCTTTACTCCTTCTCTTTTAGAGAGCTGTTTCTTCACTCCCCTTTCTTCGGATTTTTATTCATAAAGAAAACTCTCTAGAAGCAATTTAAAATTTTAAAGCATATCTTATTTTAAATTTAGGATTAACGTACAGCCAGTTTCAAAATATAGTCCATACTTTACAAAGAACTCTATGCTTATCTTGTTGTCATAGAAACCATAGATTTATATTTGTCGACATGACAGATTTGATTTATGAAAAATAATGTTTACAATAAGTCTTACAGAGATATTTATTAAGAGATTATGTTAAAAATGGCGAAATATAATGGAATATATACAGAAATGCCACGAAATAACACTACAAGGACATATATATATATACGAGGTAAGAATTATCACTACAGTTCTCGCCCACTTCGTCCTTGCGCTCAGGCTTCAGCCTATTTAGTCATCAGCCAAAGCTTTGCTTCTTCATGTTAGATATATCTACGTAGTACGTACGTAGTGACAGACTTTGCCAGTGGGAGCTTTTCTGGTTAGTCAGAATTTTTCAATTTGATCTGCTTCAAAAGGTCAGTGTCACACGGACGACAAACCCGATATGACTCAATTAAGTAAAACTTAGCTCAATAGTTACAGGTCAAATGAACGAATGGTATGATTTTAATTGCCCTTTAAACTCTCGGGCCCCAACTGAAAGTGCTGAACTAGGCCAGTTTCAAAGGTAGAAAAACTTTTTGGCCATGCTCATGGTTTGCCTGTTAGCTCTTTGAGAAACTTGTCACTTCATCTCGTTTTCTCTTGTTCGTTTCGAGACAAATGGTTGAGATCGTACAACTTGTTTGACTACTGGTTGAGATCGTACAACTTGTTGGAGAGATTCATAGGCTGGGTCTTGATGTGGCTTTGAACATGTCTAAGACCTTACGGCTAGAGCGTTGTAACCGTATTCACACGTCGAAGGAGAACAAGCAATGTCTCCTTTCGAAAAATATAATCGTGCAGTGTATGAACCTTCATTAAATAGAGTTACACTTTTTCCACTGAAAGTCAGTCAAAGGTCTTTAAAGTTGCAATCCTGCCAAGATCTTAGAGGTCAGTCGTCGATCGACATCATCATTAGATAAACTGCCTAGGTTTACCAAAACGAGCCATCAATTTCAAGGCACAATCTCACTCTCTAAAGGCCACCATGACAAAACATCATTTGGTTTAAAGTCGATTTGACTTTGGGTCGTTGGAGACGTATGAACGAGGATTTTTGTATAACTACGTTAAAAATAGGTACCTCTAATTATACATAAAGGCGCTAAAGAAAGATTCGTCCGCAGCACCACTTAGCCACGGCCGGCCCTGATTGTTGTGACAAACTGCAGTACAGAGAGATCATTTTCCGTTCTGAAAAGAGTTAAGAATTATCTTTGCTCACGAATTCGTGAAGAATGAAATTTAACGATTCTCAATATTGAAGCAAAACAAATAAACACACATTTATTTACAAAGTCAACGACATCGTCATTGACTTTGTAAATAAATGTGTAAAAAGCAAAAAAAAAAATATTTTTTATTTAAATCGTTTTTTTCCTTGACTTCTGGGGCGGCGAAACTTATTGGCCCGGGGCGCTAAATTTCAAAATACGCCCCTGCATAGACACAAGTGTGATTTGCAAATGATTGCTCTGAATCTTTGTGTGTTTATTGCACACGTACACCTACTTACAGTAACGTTTGTTCATAGTTTATTTAATGTACCTAGAAATAAAGTATAGGTACAATAAAGAAACTATGTACAAACGCTCAAAACAGAACACTCACACAGACATTTGCATCTACGAGACCTTTAAGCGGTTTTCGCGGTACAATCTCAGTAGCGGCTGCGGCGTCCAGTTTACGCCTATCTCACCGAGGCCAATACCGTATTATGCGATCTTTTTAAAAATGCCACAATCGTAACCTCTCTACATAAATTACGTAAGGTGATTTTGGCAAATTCTGGACCCGTCTGGATTCGATAATTTGGCTTCACCCTAATCTCACGTAAATTTTACATTTGACTCAACACTGGTCAAGTGTGAGAGTCGCTTGTATGATGGAGGCGGGGATAGCAATAAATGTCAAAATCGGTCAAACATTATGAAAAAATATTTTTTTACTAAATTTAATCCAGTTGGTGGTTTCTTGCGAAATTAAAACGTAAGATTTTCCAAGAACTGACGCATAACGTAAATAGAATAATTTGGAACTTGAGAGCCATTTTTAGGGGTTAACTAGGAAATTAAAAAAAAAAAGTTTCGCAAACCGTATCGTGTAACATATCAAACTAATTATTGTATCATTTTAAATAAGATGTGTAATATTTTTTAATATAATTTTAAAATAATTAGTTTTAAAGTTATTCAAGAAAAAATATGAAAATAGACCATCCCTCATCTCCGAAGCTACTGAGCCTCATATTTTGGAAAAAGTATAAAAGATAGGTCTTAATCTATAGATTACAGGAAAACCTATTAGAAGTCTGACTTAATATAAGACAATTTAGGGGCAAAACAATAAATTGAAAAACCATAATGAAAACGGTATAGTGTAACTTAAAAACAAATGAACGGCTTGGTGTAAGTATCTCAAACATGTATTTATTTAAAAAAGTTAATGAAAATCGACCCTCTCCCTCTTAGAACTGAGCCTACAATATTGAAAGAAAGTCTTTATTGTGAAAATAACGTCGTAGATCGACTGGCCTGTGGGTCTAGCGGTTAGTGACGCTGACTGCTAAACTAGAGGTTGTGGGTTCGATTCCCATCTAGGATAAATATATTCTACTATTTAAACCATTGAGGTCGATGTATTGAATCTTAAGTCTCCTTTTTGTAATATTATTTTATACCTGGTCTTTGCACTAGTCCTCTCATATGGTGTACCTATAATATAATGGTGGCCTACCTACAAATAAACAGTTTATAAACAAACATACATTGTAAACATCGGCAATTTGAAAAGAGTGACCGCGAGTTTTTATTACATTGTTCCTTACGCTGGCTTTACCTATTGCTTGCCAACAGGCATGTAGTATGTACAGTTCTCTGCACTAAAATGTAAACGTTGTCAATTTGTCAAATATATGAAAATACAGAATATTTCAAGAAAGATATCTTAAGTTCAAAATGATTTTATATACCTATGTATTTAGAATTATATGAGTATCAGTTGTCTGGTTGCCATAATAGATGATATCCTCAGTTTGGAAGCAGATGGTCTTGTATGAGTTGTTTGATATAAGTTAAATCTTTCAATATTTATTCATTACAGAGATTACGTTAAAACATAAATGTGAAAATATGTCAAGGTTTTGCTAATAACAGAAGTGGAAATCAAATTCTTTTGAAATTCTAAAAATCATACATAGGTCCTATCATACATGTCGTATTTTATTATTGAAAATAATTTGTTAATTGCGACTCAATAGAGCAATTTAGCAACTAAGTTTTTTAACTACTAGCAATTTGGGTCGCACATTACCGTGGCCTGAAATGCTTCGTGTAACCACGTTTGGTGAGACGCCCCTTGGCAATTTGGTTGATAGTGCCGTGTGTCTAGATAGATTCCCGTGTTTATCGAGCTATTTATATACTTATAAGTTAGTACGAAACCCTCAGCGCGCGGGTCCCACTCGCACTTGGCCGGTTTTTATTGTTGTTTTTTATATACCTACTAAGGTAGCACACAAAATTTGTACAAAGACAAATCTTAGGGTGATGCCTAATCTAACGCCGAAAGAGAGGTCAAAATGTAAATCCAAGATGACGAAGAACCTATTTTATTTGTTAACGTTTTATTTATTTGTTGTTTTGTTTGTTATTTTTATTCAAATGATTGATCATATACTAGATAGAACTATAGAACCAATAAAATAATAAAATATTATAACTACACTACTACTACAAACTTAAAGAATGACAACCCTAGCGCTATAATGGAGCGTGGGAAATAATTTCAACAATTAGGCCTAGTTTACGCATTGTATACATAATATACTGTGCTGAGAGTCATAAACGGATTTTTCTATAAGGCATTACCTGTTTTTTTTTTTAAGACAACTCCCGCAGTAGTGTACAAGCCCTGTGTCGCGGGGGACTTTACAAACATACAAGTAACTCACACAAAGTAAACCCAGACCCGGAAGAACAGTTTGTGGATCACACAAAGTGGTGTCCCGTGTGAGAATCGAACCCACGACCTCTTGCGTAGCAGTCGGATACACTCCCACCTTATATGGGGGTAGGTCTAAAAAGGGAAGACAAAATAACTGAAAGTCTTGATTCTGTAGGTATCCGTTGATTAGGTCTTGGGATTATATTACAATAATATCCACCTACAGATTGTAGGTGGATATTACATACATATATTGATTTGTTTATATTACGAGATTACATAGGAGTGTGTTAATGTGATAACTAGGTAATATCGAGAACGGTAACAATAAGAGGACCCAATAATTGGTGACTACGTGTAACAACATTCTCAACACGTGATCGGAAGGTGATTATCCAATAATAACTATATTCTGTGGGATACACTCTGGTGAATTTTCGTGGAAACTATTAATTTCCTCAGTTGTCAGACAAGTTCATCCTCAAGTGGCTGATAGTCGCCTGGGAAACGTAATTAAGTAGGTACATCTGAACTGTATTGCCGTGTAAATTAATTTAAAGTTGTGGTTTATCACTAGTTACCACTTTCTGGAGCTGTTTCTATTATATTATTATATGTAATATCATTGTTGATAAAATGTTGAGTTAACTTCGCCCAGAGTTTATAAATTGTAATCCCAATTTTCTTCTAGTATTTACCTACTTACAAACATTATGAATTGCAAAGAATATAATGTGAAGCCACCAGTGGCGGGGACTGTTTTTTTCTCAAAGGGAAACTTACCTATTTGACATTTAATCTCATCATGACTTACGAAGGCCATACAATGTATTAAATCATTCTCTAAATCACTTGAAAGACCGGCGAAAACGGGGTTCTGAATTAAAAAACATTGTTCGAAATGTTAGTCTAATAATGAATTATACTTACATAAATATGATATTTTTTTAGTACAATTACCGCGATTTGCAAACTGAGGTCTTACATCGTGGCCCCGGTACGCTATCCTGTTATTGTAATAAAACTACGATGTCTATCAAACGCTTCATTAACTTACGATACGAACAAATAACCCGTCAAGCAGCAATCAATATGTACCAACGCGGTCACATTTTCGTTATTCGAATTGAACACCTACAAACTAAGGTTCTTAATTAAGAACCTTATTTTGTAGGTAGTTACCTATGTACTAATTTCTAGGTATTATTAATGACTAAATTGAATATGTAGCTATTGCACGACACAACACAACACTACAAAACTATAATCTAATACAAATTTGCTTTATAAATAAAACTTTATTTCACTACACTTTTTTCTAAGAATGCAAAAGAATACGCGCAACGTTCAATCAGCTGATAAAACAAATATGATGTCCAAAAAACCCATTGACGTATAGACCTGGACCAAAGAGCATGTAAAATAACCTGGACCACGCCATCCCTTTCAATTAAAATGTTAATATTGACTGTAAAGCGGGAAAGACTGAAAAATTCGTGCGGCCTTTGACAGCTACTGTCCACAAAGCAGCGTTGTCTCTTTCTAGAGAGTGTTCAATTTTGTGAGGTTATGGCACAGACCTGGTCTCTACGTCAATGGAAAAACCGATCACACATTTAAAGCAAAACGCTTGTTTACAGAGTAGGCTGTTAATAAAACATTTCGATATTAAATTCCAAATTTAAATAATTATTTTACTTATACTTTATACATATTTTTTTGGTATCATCATTAAACTAATTTACTAAATAAAAAAAATATTATTTGCATAAGTACAATAAGTAAGTAATCAAAAAAACATTCAATTGGTTTGTTAAATTGTGTCATAAAAAATATACTAATGCGTTTCAAATGAGAAGATAATCGCGATCGCGTCAACTTCTCTCTGTACTTGTCAAAATTGTACCGCTAGCAACAAAAACTCCCAAGTCGGGTAAAGTATGTACGTATGTGTATTATGGTAATGGAACGGACGTAATATTTATTTTCTTTGAACTATGTAGGTACCTACCTATCATTTTTCTTTAAATATTATTAGTATTCTTTATTATTCAATAAACACGAAACAGAAATATATAAATGTAAATAGGCAAAATATAAGAATATTCTACACTTTAGTGTCAGACGCAATATTTTTTTACCTAAAACATAATAAATAGTAAAATACAGTGCTTATATATACTTCATTAGAGTAGGTAGGTACTTCTGTGTAATACTAATGACATATTTTACGAATCATTTTATTGCTGACCTTACGTTACACAATGAAGTTGCAGTCGTATTGCGAAACAAAATATCATCATGACAGTTATCAACTCATTTGAAACGCATAGTATCTACTTTATTTATCCGAATATTCACGAAGTTGAACGAATATAGCCGAACGAAATCGTATGTAATGTACGCTTTGAGATCAGAACACGGCGCGGCGGCGCGATAAAATTCGCGAATCAAAATTAAGAAAGAAATGTGTGAACGAGACAGAACGTGATTACGAGTAGTAGGAAAGACAGAGAAAGAAACCCCGAACGACATGCCAATACTATGCGTGCTACCGTCCAACATAGATAAAATTTGTATAGTTCTATAAATTCACTCAGGGCGTACTGAGAATTTTAACGTGCAAATTTGAATGTTATTGTGAAAAATTATAAGATTTTTATTTAACTAAGTAGATATATAACTTCAGGTAACTAAGATTCAAAGGGAAGCTAAAAGGAATGGTGTTCCCAGGACCCTGCGCCCCTGGAAGCCACGTTAGTAGATGTGTAAGTACCTATCCTATTATTTTTTATCTGTAGGTATGGTCACGGTAATATTGTATGGTGTAGCATTTACATAGTATTAAACTTTGAATAAGCTACCTTATGCCTTTGGCGCCTAATAAGGTCCATGTATTCAAAAACTTAGCGCACTTTAATGCTAAAACTAAAACAGTTGTCGTGTCAACCCTCCCTATTGACCAATCATAAAAGGGCATAAACTTCAATGCTATCGAGCCAACCGTTTTGACAATGACTCTATGTAACCACAGCGGCGGTAGACGTGACTCAATTTATGAAAACTAGTTAATCAATTTGGTTAGTTTCTGTTTGGTAGTTAGTTTTGGTTGATTACAGTTATAAATGCCGGTGTTTCTGAAATAATTTGACTATTATAATGATAAAATAATTTTTGAACGTAGATTGAAAATGAAGTTAAAATCAGTCATTTTAACACCTTTAGTTATCGAAATTACTATATTTTAACTTAATTTTGTTTAGTTTTCTCAGGACATTATCTAAATGCCTAACCGGATCCTCTGCGTTGTCACCTAATAAGGGCTGGACCTTATTAGGTACCTACACGAAACTTTAAATAACCATGTTCGGTTACCTAATTAAATAAGAAAACCTGGCTTAGGATGATCGGAAAATGATATACAGAATACTTTATATGAATCTGTTATTTCTAAATACAGTTAATTATAATAATAATAATATCTTGGGACAACTCACACAAAGCTATCTGATCCTAAACTAAGCAGAGCTTGTAGGTACTATGGAAACCAGACGACCGATAAACATACTTATATATTTCTAAATACGAGTACATACATATTATAGATAAATAACACCCAGACACAGAATAAACCATCGTGCTCATCACACAAAGTTTTATCCTAGGTGAGGATCGAACCCACGACCTCTTGCGTAGCAGTCGGATACACTACCACCTTGCCACAGAGGCAGTCAAATGTTTGATTAGATTAGTAACATTTTCGTTTATTAGAGTTAGTAAAAATCGTTATGGATCACAGTTTGTTTGATTTATAACTAGAAAACAGAATAAATAAACAGAGTAGATTTACATTTTGTACGACTTTATAAGGCTCACAAATCGAGTACTATGAAGATTCATTTTAATTAATCAAAAATCCACTAATGTAATTAAGATATAAGTGCGGTAAGTTCAAAGTTACAGCCGAGGCGATATTGCTAGAGTTGCGATATTGTTACAGAGTCTGTAATTGGGTAGATGAATACAATAACAATAAATGATTTAACACTATTCAGGAAATAGCATTTGCAAAACTGTTTTGAAAAACAATGATTTGCCACAATTTTACGTGGTCTTGAATTTATAAACATTAGAACAAACATTAAAATTAAATTATTTGATCGTACAAAATAATGACGTCATTGATTCCTTTTTCATATAAATTAGTACGGGGCGCATCGTTTTGAAGTTTCATAAAAATATACTGATTTGACTTGATAGTATTATCAAAGCGCACGTATGTCATGCGACGTTTTTTAACATATTTGCGAGGAAATAAATAAACTCAGACTTTCTTAAACGAATAAATCTTTAATCACTTGTAAAATAGTAAATTGAAATTGTTAACAATTCAAGTTATTATTATTAGTTACAATTTGACCAGTCTCTCTCTCACTCTCTTGAGCGAAAGATGGAGATAAGAGACCACAGAGTTCTGCAGTCGGTGGCGGCGGCTGTGGCGGCGGCGACGTTGGTGTAACGTACGCGTGTGTGCTCGTAGATGGTCGAGAGTCAACATTAGGCTCCAAATTTATATACCTTGTAATGCGGGAGTTAATTTCTTCTTTATTTCTTATTGAGTCATCTATGTAGCCCTCGGCTACACTGTTCGACCGCCACTCTCGGTGGCGTTTTAGTGTCAAGTTGGCACCTGAATCGGCCAGCAATGTAGGCGAGGACCTGAAACTGTGCCCTGTGTATTCATGTGGATCATCCAAATTTAAGAAAGTGGCAAATTGTTTGGGCATTGCTCCAAATTTATTTATCCCAATGTGTTGGCTAGTGCATTCTACATTTTGGTAATTTTGAAAAAATCTGTTTGACATCGCTTTTGTTGAACGAAGCGCTTCGTATTTCTTCACTACATCGTGAAAAACCCCTAATATTTTTAACGATCTTGGAATTTAATTTTTTGTGTTTTTGACCTGGACAAGAAGAACCCGCCCATGGTTCTCGACATCATTAGTTGTGATGTTTGCCAACTCTTGACGCCTATACATGCATCATTTATAGCGAATATTAATACAACCAGAAAAGAGATAAAAAAAGCGTACAAAACACCTATATTGTTAAGAAATACGAAAGTGAAAGAAGTTAATAACAAAAATTTTGTTTCAACTGACCTTTGTTGCCAAATATCGGCAATCCGGAGCTTCTTTAGGAACTTCTTGACATTGTCAGCCGAAAATACTTTCGACTTTTTACTCACATGGCCACTTGAGCGTCTTTTTAAAAACGCCAGCAAGTTGGAGACTATGACTTGATATCAATACCATGTTTTGTTTTCAAAGTGCTCCCAAAGTTAATTTTATCCATAAAATGTTGACCATTTATCTGACATAAAAACTTTTTGCTAAGATTTAAAAAAAAGTACCGTTCATTTAAGACGGAGCATCTTGATAAAACCGTGCGTTTTACTTTATTAAAAAGAAACGCGTGTGTTTTACAGTACAATAACGCACTTAGTGCGTAATAAGATACATTGAGATATTGAAATTGGTGAAATAAGAGACCCTTTATGAGCAAATGTGTTATAAAAGTAGTTTAGAGCTATTGCGATCTAAAGGTAATATTTTTTTGCTATCAAATGCATAGAAACATCTAGTTTAACTAAGGGCCACATTTAAAGCCCTGGTGTCCAATAAGGACCACCGACAACCTCGTGATTATTTGGTCATTAATGCGTTATTGTGGTACAATATTCTATTATAATATAAACAGTTTACTTTCTAAAATAGATATATAATGATTTTCAAAAACCCGGCCCTTATTAGATACGCTTACCTTAATACTTATTTTCTTCTCTTGGTAAAGGTATTTTGATTTGCGATTTTTGGTGTAAAAAGTAAAGCGACTGGAGAGCTTACCAGATTTTCTAAACTAAGTAGGTAAGTAATAAATGTTTGAAGTGTCATCCATTAAATCAATATTCAATCTGACAAGTTGTTTAAGTTCAAATACTTATTTCGTTTTTTTTTGAGAACGCGACATTGTCTGAATTTTGTTCAGTCTCAGAAATTGTTTCATCGAGCTCGATGGACAAATTATTTTGTATCCCATTTTTGATATTGGGAAAAAGGTAAAGGTATTGTGTATTTGATGTTTCAATTCGTTTGTTTTCACAATTGTATGTCAGCTTGGCTGATCTGTCAACAGGGCAGAATTCTCTTTAAATTGGATAACCCAACTCGGTAAAATCCTCGTCTGCTCTGTTAGGTCCTTTTCACATGTTCCGGTTTCAATCCGGTTCGGCATGGCGATAAGACCGGACGGACGCCGGGACATCTGAAAGCTACCGTATATCCCCATGCACTACCACTACCTGATTGAAACCGGAACATGTGAAAAGGACCTTATTCTTAGTAGGTACCTATATCTATCAATTCATTAAAAAGTTAGGTCTGCACAATGTATCTATTGTGCAGACCTAACTTTTTAATGAATTCTAAAATAAAATCGTGAGAGGAACATGTGCTAAATTCGATGACACGGATGAAACATATTTTAGATCAAATATTGAGATACCATTTTGTAATGTTTTGGTCAGTTATAAAATGTTATAGGTAACCCAAAACAGAAGTGTACAATATGCTCATGGCTGGCAGCTACGTGTCATATTAAACGAAGCAATGATGGCTCAGGCTTAGGTAATTACGGAGTCATAGTTAAGTCCTAATATTCTGGTACGAATCCAGGGTGGAGTGCTCTTTACATGGTGTATATGTTTTCTTATTACTGCTCGAAACGAAGATACTTGAAGATCAACAAGAACATTCTTCGGTAACCAAACCATTAAAGATATGTGACGTCTATCACTGGAAGATCCTTGTTACTATCTCAGAGAGAAGATTTGGGTCTCTGCTGCTTTAAAATACTTATTTAGGTAAACCTGCTCGCTAAATTAATATTCAGTAGGTGCCTATTTGGTAAAAATAACTTCTAATAAGAAGGGGAGTTCCAGGGTAGATGCCTCGATGGGATAGGTGCCCCATTTACGGAAAAAGTACTTTCTAAAATTGCAGTTTCGCTTTGTGTGCGATTATATCCTGCGGATATAACCGCCACACAAGCGCGACCACGAAAAAAGCTGCAATCTTAGTGACGTGAATATTTACCGCTGGGTAACTTTAAAGGTAGTAATTGATTCCGTTTAATTTTAATTATATCAGTACCCTGGCTCATTAACTACACATGTAGGTAGGTGTTAATAAAAGCTCTTTGTTATTTAGTTTATTATGACAATAAAAGGCATCTATCCATATCGAAAAGGATAATTGCCGATTTTGTTTAGGTATAGGTGCCAAGATTGATGTAGGTATAGGTTAAAGATATCTTTCGGCCATAAAAAAATTACGATATTTATAAGAAGTTTTATTTTTATATTTTACTATTTTTTATATTGCTTAGCTACTACTATTACCCTGAGCTGTTAGGTTTCTTGGAATTACCTTAAGTAGGTACGTACATTTTACGTGATATAGAAAATTTTGCGGTCTAGGGCGCAGTTAGTGTGATTGACAGTTACGTATTTCTACTGCTGCCTACAAGAAAACGTTATTATCAACATTTCTACTATAAAATGTTGGGACTGACGTATGACCAGAAAACACGTGTAACATCAATATCAGTTTGTACCTATCTACTAAAATTCCCATTTAGCAAAAAGATATTCTTACATTTGTGTACTTGGTCGTATTATATCCATCACCTTCGTGTTTATTTATGTCGAGCAAATCTTTCATCAATCGTAGTAAGCAGGCATACTTACTTATCATAGGTATATTCCTCACGATCTTAGTAGGTATGTATACCTACACATTTGGCAACTTCACAAGTTATCGGATATTCAAGTATTTTTCAATGAATTAATGTGGAATTATTACCAAACCCCTAACAATTACCTACCTATTTGTGACTACTTAATATTAATAACAACCTAGGAAACTAAAGTGATGATTAAAACTCTAGCCTTAAACCTTTAGATGCATGTTTTCTTATTTTTTTTCTAAAAAAATGTATGTCTATGTAGTAAACCATCAGGATCATGAAATAATAATAATAGTCACAGTAGGTATTATTTTACCACAGTATTTAGTCAAGAAACAATAAGTAACATTTTTTTTACTCCATGCATCGATGACCTTCAAAAATAAAACAAGTTATTAATTGAAATAAAAAGTTCTCTAGAAAGAGACAATACAATACCTGTCAAAGGCCGCACGAAATTTTTCTCTTTTTTTACGCTTTGCAGTAAATTTTTACACGCAGTCGGTCTTTTTAGCAAACTTATGATTTCTAATATTTTTTTGAAAAGTATTCACTACTTTTGGAAAAAATCGCTCTAAAAGTTGCATAAATTGTGCCCCTCCCTCCTTATCTTTTGAACTGTGTAAACAAATAATATAAAAAAAAATGACAAAGGTAATTTAATAAATACTTTAAACTAAAATTATTTTCCACATGCTATTTCCGAAAAACTGCGTTTTTCAACGAAAGGCCGTGAGTGCTATGAAGATACGCTCTTCTGCTAATAATTGAAATCACTGATTGAAATCAACTATGGGCAACCATTTATACTTTTTTAGTAGGTACCAGCGTAAATTAGTAGTAGGTAACAAGGTACCATCTGGCAACAATGGGCCAGTCACAGAAGAGATAAAGAACTCCTCTGTGGGGCCAGTGATACCTTTGGAACAGAAGAAACAAATAAAAACAAATAAGCCAATGTTATTAATTCCTCACCTTATTTGTTGTTGTAACTCAACCTCACCTTACCTACCTAATTGTTCTATTATGAGCAAGGAACTTAACTGTACTAATATTATAAAGAATTAAGCGTTTGTTTGTTTGAACGTAATAATCTCAGGAACTGTAAAATTGTAAAATTCTTTTACTGTTGGATAGCCTATTGATTGAGGAATATACAACATCCCGCTACGACCAATAGGAGCAGAGCATCAATGAAAAATTTTGCAAAAACGGGGAAAATTGACGCAGACAAAGTTGCGCTGGTTAGCTAGTTTTATTATATTCGTCACATACCTATAGGTACCTAATTGGCGATGTTGTAATGATGGAAACAAAACAAAAAATGACAAAAAAGGTTAACTACGAGTGCCTTTGTGGCGCGGTGGGAGTGTGTCCGACTGCTACGCAAGAGGTCGTGGGTTCAATTCCCACACGGGACATATCTTAGTGTGATCCACAAGTTGCTGTTTCGAGTCTGGGTGTATTTTGTGTCTATGACTTGTATGTTTGAAAAGTCCACTGCGATACAGAGCTTTCCATCTAATGTGGGAGTCAACATTTATAAAAAAAAAAAATCACATGTGCTGTGAGGCCATGATTCTTGCCAAATTTCATTAATCGGGGTCAATGGAAAGTACTATTTGCGTTGATTTATTCACGAGTGTTAAAATATACGGTATAATAAAAGGCCGTAAATGTTTGTAGCTTAGACTAATAAACTTATTTTTTTTGGGTCTTTAGTCATTTCACACCGCGAGCGATTTAACCGCCGCGGCGTGAATTGCCTTTTTGAATTTATAACCTTTTGCACCGTGGTTCGAATCGCCCAAGAACTTTTTGTAATGGGTTGATTCGAACCACATGGGGAAACCGTTATCTTTTTGGATGGATGAATTCAAAGAAAATGTGTATTATTTATTATAATCCTATTACAACCAGACACAAAGTAACAGAAAAAAACAAAATAATTTATAATGTTACACTATGTCATATGTCCACTACGGGTAGTTTAGTACTATTACACTATAAAATTATCACTTTCTTACTTAGTAAATTAATTAAGTCAAAATATGTTAAATAGATGCAAAAAGGTGACGACTTTTCTGCTCATCTGTACAATTAAATACTCAATTAATATCCTTAATTTTTTTATGTGAGTCCAAGTACTCGGTCATTTCCCTCAATGCTCCGAATCGACCCATACCCAAAGGTACCTTGGGCCATCCCCACCGCTTGGACCCACTGCGGTGCGAATGGTCCCATTATTCATTATCCATTAGCTTTTTTTTTTGACATAACTGTCGACTCGAACTAGACGTAATCCTTATATTGTTGTTGATAAAAAAAATAAAAAACAAACGGTGCAGTTATAGAAACCAGTTAAGATACATGTATAAGTTATAAAAAATCATATACATTGTAGTGAAGTGTTTATGTGCATGGGATATGGGCAAAAACAAGTAAAACAGTGAGTTGCATTCGTAATTTATTTTCTAACTACCCTTTTAACAAATCTAAAAAAGTGGAATTAGGTTTTAATGTAAGTACCTAATTTAATAACGTTGCCATACAAGGTGTGTCCGTTCCCTAGACTACGAAGTGCAGATTCATGGTATGTTAAAGCCATAAACACGCACAAAAAAGTATCAGCAATTTTTTTCTAAGTACAGCGTCATCTGTTGTTGACATTGCGAACTGTCTACCCGAACATTCAATAACATCTACGTAAGAAACATTATTATACCGACAGATGGCTAAGTGTATCGCTTGCGGTAAATTCATAGCACACACAGATGTTGCTAAATGTTATAAATGCTGTTCAGTATACCACCGAAAGTGCGTTGGTATAACATCGGTGGCTAAAAATGCAAGCCCATGGCAATGTCCGGAATGTGAAAGAAATTTGGCGACAGCAAAAACGCCGCGCAATAACACGCCGAGCGGTGGTTTACATGCAACGGGCAAAGGAATCAATACACCTGATGAACCTACGAGCGTTAGTTCGCATAACAATACACCAGAGAGTACTCGGGAATTACTGAAGGTGGAACTCGCAATGTTTAAAGAGGAGATGATCGAGATGATGCGCAGTGAACTCCGTTTAATTTATGATAGCATGGCCGAACTAAAAACCTCGCTAAGCACCCGTCTAAACAAGTTAGAAGATAGGGTGGATGCTTTGGAAAGTGAAAAAAATGCTCGACCGCAGATCCCTTCAAACATGGAAGAAACGATTGCGCAGCTAAAATGTGAACTTAACGAGCGTGATCAAGAGCTGCTCAGTAACGATATTGAAGTTGCAAATCTACCTGAGGGAAACAACGAAAATCCCATACACACAGCCTTGTTGATTGTGGCGAAGATTGGTGTAAACATCGACGCCCGAGATATAGTTACTGCCGAGCGCGTCGGCAGTCGGCGCATTAATGCTACAGAGCCTGCCGCGGAGCACCCTACCGCGCAGCGCCTGCGCCGCCCACTCGTCATACGTCTGGCGCGCCGAGATCTGCGAGACCAAATGCTACAGGGCGCGAGAGTGCGTAGGGGCGTTACCTCAGCCGATCTCGAATTGCCTGGGCCACCGATCCGTTTCTACTTAAATGAGCGCCTGTCTAAATTCAATAGACAGTTGTTTCGGAGGACGCGGGATGCTGGCAATCAGCATGGTTGGCGATACATATGGACGAAACGAGGTCGATTATTCGCTCGAAACAAACCTGGCGATTCATCCCACATCATACGGTCCGAGGCAGACATACAGCGAATATTTGGGACAATTTAGTTTAATATATTTTAGCTTGACCTTTTTTCAACCTTTACAACTTTCTTTTATAATTATTATGTGGGTATGTACATTACAGAATTCATGCATTGTAAAAGTTTATAATTTAAAGAAGCCACATCTTTTTAATCCTATCTTTGTTAACTACACTCAGCTGAGCTCTTGTAGTGTATTATTTAATTGGTATTATTATTTTAAATTACATTTTATAAACATAAATTTATTTGATCAATTTATTCCTAAATTATATATAATGTACAGTATAAAATGTTGTTACAATGACTTTAAAAAATCTTATATTTTTATGGAAAGTTGCTCTTATTATTATCGCACAACTTTCATTATTAATTATAATTCTATATTTAAATACTTTCACCTATATATAACACCATACGGCATCGCAAATGATTAGACACAAGAATAAACATTTGAACCTGGGATTAGTAAATTTGCGATCCATAAACACTGGTATAGATGAACTGCTATACTCTGTAAATCACTATAAACCAGATGTTCTAGCATTAAATGAAACGTGGCTTAAAGATGGTCAAGAAAAGCATGCACCGACCTTGCCTGGTTATGTGCTCAAACATAAACATCGAGCTGGAAACAGAAGGGGTGGAGGGGTCGGGTTTTATGTTAGGCGCGAACTACGAGCGCGGGTGCGCCCGCATCCCGATTCCTTACTGGAGCAGATGTGGCTGGAACTGTCAATACATGGGGGAGTGCGGATTGCGGTAGGCACGGCATACAGGACGGAAGCGGTTTCGGTTGTGGCTGCTATCGATGCTTTAAGCCAATCGATAAGTAATTTTGGATATTGTAATCACGTTTATCTGTTAGGTGACCTTAATGTAGATATGTTGCGTACGGATAAGTCCGGCACCATGGAACTCATCACTTTTATAAACCAACAAAACCTTGAGCAAATAGTTCAAGAGCCGACACGAGTAACCGATCACACTGCAACGTTAATCGATGTGATCCTAACAGATTCCCCACAATTAGTTAAAGGGGTTAGGGTAATTCATAATCCGGATATGAGTGACCATGCGCTAATAATTGTAGATTTAAATATTAAAAGACCTAAAGACTCAGTAAAATATATTTCAACACGGTCTCTACGGAGTATAAACACGTTGAATTTTACTTCTGACATGGCACAGATGTCTTGGAATAGGGTACTGGAAGCCGCTAATGTCAATGACATGGTTAGTGCATTCAACAGCATTTTAATCAGTCTTTTTGATAGACACGCCCCTTTACGTCGATTCTGTGTAAAATCTAAAGGTAAATTTCCCCCGTGGATCACGGGCAACATGCAACTAATGATGCAAATACGCGACACTGCATTAAAGGCAGCGCATAGTACTAAACAAGCAAGTCACTTTTTATATTATAAACAATTGCGAAATCAGGTTAATACAACTCTCAAACACGAAAAGAAGGCATATTTCACACAATACGTAAATAATAATATTAATATGCCTCGCAAAATGTGGAAATACTTTAAAGAGGTTTCCACCTTAGGCAAAACACCTTTACCACAAATACCACAGCACCTGAATGATCCAGACGCAATCAATGATCATTTTCTTGACATACCGGGTAATTCACTTACAGACTCAAGCACATATATATTTTCTACTCTACCAATAGGTACAGCGAAGCTACATTTGAACTAAAAGAATGTACAGAAACGGAGATAATCCAAGCTATGCGCAGAATCAACACGAACGCGTCTGGTCACGATACAATAACAATCGATATGTTAGACATGACACTGCCTCACACATTACCAATACTTACTGCAATGGTCAATAAAACAATAACATCTGGTATTTTTCCGGACCTGTGGAAGTTGGCGCGAGTAAAACCATTACCCAAAACCATTACCCAAGATAAGTAATGTCGAAACATACAAAGACCTCCGACCGATTAGTATTTTACCGGTTGTATCAAAATTGGCTGAGAGAATAGTTTGCACTCAACTTACACGCTACTTAGAGGAAGGCAACATATTGCCGAATATACAGTCTGGATTTCGTAGCGGTCATAGTACAGAAACCGCGCTAGCGCATGTTACCGATGACATTATTTGCGCCTCGGATTCGGGTATGGGCTCTATTCGGGTGCAGCTCGATTTTTCACGAGCGTTCGCTGTATAAATGTAGATCTCCTTTTAGCTAAAATGTCATACTATGGTTTTTCGCAATCAGCATGTAAGTGGTTTGCTTCATTTTTAACTAACAGGCAGCAATTTGTAGTTACAGAGGACGAACAAGGAAGTGAACCTATTTCCGCGATTAAATCTGTTAACCGAGGTACACCACAGGGATCGATAATCTCACCGCTTTTATTTATTTTATATACATCAGACCTATGTAAACAATTAAAATATTGTAAATTGCATTTGTACGCTGATGACACACAAGTATACTATTCTTTCCCTCTAAAGGAAACCAAAAACGCAATAAAATTAATTAATGAAGATTTGAATATAATTCACAATTGGGCTCTAAGAAACAACTTAGTTTTAAATCCTAATAAATCAAAATATATAGTTTTAGGCACAAAGAAACAATGTGAGACTGTCATATGTTACGATCCAAATATAAATATAGACGGGTTGCGAGTAGAGAGAGTAGCTACTGCAAAAAACCTCGGTCTTTTGATGGACAATGAGTTGCGATACGTGGAGCATATTAACCTAAAAATTAGAAATGCTTTTTACCGACTCAAAGTACTCTACGGATTGAGGGACTGTCTGTCTGAAGGAACAAGGGTTACACTTACAGAGTCTTTAGTACTGTCACAGTTTAATTACTGCGATTCCGTGTATGGCCCGAGGCTGTACGCTAAAACAGCAAATGCCATTCAACGCGTTCAAAATGCTTGTGCACGATACTGCTTCGCTATACCTAAACGTACACACGTCACTTCTTTTCTCAACAATAATCGTATTCTTAAGATGTGCGGACGCAGAGACTTACACCTAGCGTGTCTCATTCACAGAGTCGTACGCAAAGAGAAGCCGGTTTACCTCTTTCACAAGATAGACTGGGAAAAAAATGTTCACATTTTAAATACACGGAGCAAGTGTCAAAATAGGATCGCTTTACCGAGACACAAAACTTCATCATACAGGGGCAGTTTCAAGTTCGCGGCTGCTAAAATCTGGAATGACCTACCTCCACCATTAATTAAAAAAAACAGATCTTTCAATAACTTCAAATTGTATCTGAGAACTATACTTTTAAATAATCAAAAAAATAATTATTAATAAATATACAATTATGTATGCAATTTTAATTATATTTAATCATATTCAATTAGGTATATTCCTCTACTTTTAATTTAAAAATATATTATAATAGTTAATGTTTCATTCGTTTGCGATCCCGTGTTTGTTATTTGTTATGTATTTGTCATGTGTCTATAAACTGTGTTAGATGTTAGATAGTGAACAGTTTTGGTTGGGACCGCAAATATAATATTTGCGGTCTTAACCAAAATTGTTCATTATTAACTTTATTAATTCTATTATTATTTATTCTATTATTAATTCTGTTATTAATTCTGTGTTTTTCTACTAACTAATTTAATTACTTACCTAAATTAATTAAATTATAAAAATTGTAATGATTAATTAATTTATAAATAATATGAAATTGTTTTTTTTTTTTAATTTTTAATAATTTTATTTTTTTATTCATGAAAGATTATTAATTATTTTTATCTAATTCATTTTATTTTTTGATTGGCCTTTGTACTTGTACCTGTGATGTTTTTATGTTATTCTGTGTTTTAGGATTTTTTATTCTGTGTATTTTGTTTTGTTTTTTTTATTATTTTTATTATCATTATTTTTTTCTTGCACGTTGATGTGTCAAAGGGACAGGCTGAAAATCAGCGTTGTTGTATGCAATCTCGCATATAACAGCATTTGCTGAGCTTGTTCCTTTTGCCACAACACGATGTTATGTAATTATTAGTTTAAATTAAGAAAACATTTGTAAATTCGTGTTGGATGGTAATAAAAAAAATTCTATTCTATTCTATTAAAAATAGCACTCGGGCGGTTCGAACCGCGGTTCAAGTAACTCGTGGTATGAATAACCAAAGACACATTTTTTAGGGTTCCGTAGCCAAAATGGCAGAACGGAACTCTTATAGTTCCGCTCTGTCCGTCCGTCCGTCTGTCTGTCTGTCTGTCTGTCCCCGCTTTAGCTTAGAGACCCTTAGTGCTAGGATGCCGCAAATTTGCATGGATATACATAGCCAAAATAGCAAAAACAGAACCCTTATGTTTTGTCATGTCCGTATGTCTGTCTGTCCGTATGTCACAGGTGACATACACACAGGTTGACTACTCAATGGATATTGATACAATTTTGTGAAAAGGTGTCTCGTAGTAGCAGCAACTAAGATTTGGTTTGATAGCTGAATAATAAAAATAAATATTTTTTAGGGGTGCACTGCACTCCATACATGTAACAGAAGCTGAAAAAAAACTTTTTAGTAAATATCAACGTGTCGTACATCATTCGACAAATTTTTCAAAAACATTTAGAGGTTTTTAAGATTTTTTTTTAATATGTGATTATTTTTGGAAATAATTGCTCCGAAAGTTGCATAATTATGTTTATCTTTTGAACCCTGTGCCCAAAAACTATGAAAAAAAATACACAAAGGTAGTGCTTAGTAAATACTTCAAACTAATATTATTTTGGACATAATCGGATATACTATCATTGAGTTATTGCTGAAAAACTGCGTTTCTCCACAAAAGGGAGTAAGCGCATGTAGCGCTCCTCTGCTGATGCAATTATTCAAGGCTGGTCTTACTGCAAACTTCTCGGTGATAACGAAATTTCACACAGCCGACGTTTTAAAAAAATAGCTCCCTTCAAATTTTCTGTCGGCGAGTAATAAAGCGAAATGCCTAGGTATCATTATATAGCGGAAATTCTGGTGGCACTAAAAGTACAGTCGAATGAACGCGTTCTTATCAAAAGCAGCACGAAGTGCGAAACTAAACTCTGATTTATATTCACCCGGCGAACTGGCTCCCGTTTCTGCATCTACGCTGGCACTCACGGAAACCAGGGTTGCCAACTTACAAATAATTACGTCGCTATATTAGCAAAACAAAGGTCATATTGACATAAAACCTTGTAGGTATGCATTTATGCAACGAATCTAAAGCCCTCAATTATTTTTTATCTGATGATTATTAAGGAGTAGGTAGATGATGATAAATAATAAGTAAGGCAAGAACTTTATAATACTTAGACTAGAGTAAGAATCGATAGGTATCAGTTTCCTGTTTCTAGGGAAACAAAATACATATGAAGCCGACACACTTCAGTCTAGCACTAAATCTGTCTCAAGTCGAGACAAATGAATCCGATATTGTTGGCAGTGGGGTCGATAATATCTCTTGCACAACCTCGATTAAGTAAGATGGCCCGCTGTGACTGAAATTCGGTCAGAAGAATGTTATAAATATTCTTCTAAATGTGCAATGTCATTATCTCTTGTCATGCATTTGCATCTCTTTTGACTAAAGTATAAAGATAGAAGTATAAAGATAGTATAAAGATAGAAGACAAGTGTAAGCCGTTGATAGTACGGATTCACGGAATAATATACTTTAGAGAACTTAGTGCAGTCCGGTGGTGGTTCTCTGAAGCCGTTTACGCGTTTAACTAATTGACAATAAAGAATTTGACTTTCATTTCGTGCGATGTTTTTGGAAAAATTTGAGGCAAAATCGATTCACATTAGTTTTTGCATCTCTAATTCTCTTCGTTTAGTTACCGCCCCCATCCCCGCTTCCTGTCACCATTAACTTCCAAAAAATACATCGCGCAACCACTTGTCGCGAACTTCAATTCGGCCGAGTTACGTTAATCCAACTGTACTAGCTTAAAACATAAAAATTAAATATTTTATTCAAATGGCTCTTAATGTTATTGCACGATAAAAGAAATTGCGGCGATTCACTCTTACTTATCTCTTTCCCTCCACAACGAATTGTTCACAAGTTACGTTATACGTTTGTGACTAGTTTAGGTTGCGAGCAATATGTTGCGGGGGAAGTGGAAGAGGAGAGGAGATAAGGGCGTATCGCCGTGTTTAGTACGTGTCGTGCAATAATAAAAACCACATTTGTATAAAATATCTCATTTTAATTTTTGACGTGATAACTTATAAATCCAATAATCGATGACCGGGTGCACGAAAAACTGTCACGTTATTGACTGGTTGTTAAGCCGTCACGTTATTGATTGGTTGCTAAGCAACAGCAAATGGCGATTGCAGCGACATCACATGCGATACAATTGAAACTAACGTTATTGGTTGGTTGCTAAGCAACAGCAAGAATGGCGATATGTCATCAATGTTTTCTTAGGACGTTATCACGTAAAATTATCGTTCGCAAACCGACTTTACAGACAACCATTTTTTTAAGTTAGTAGTAGGATTTCAAAATCTTTGACATGCGGTACAGACCCTTAATAATCAATGATTAAAAAAAACACAGATTTGTTTTTTAGGGTACAGAACCAAATGAAGGGCTGATGCAGCTGATTTTGCAAAAGTCAAAAAATATGAACCACCATAGCCTAGATAAACATATATATATCAACTAGATCAAAACAACATTTTTACAGTTTGTACATAGGTTGCGAGCGATATGTTGCAGGGGAAGTGGAAGAGCGGGATAAGGGTGTATCCCCTTGTTTAGTAGTACCAGTTTCGGAGTGCCGGTAGTTTGTAAAAAAAATCTTGTGATCTTCTTTTATCTTTATATATAAAATTCTTTGTCCTGACTGACTGACTGATGGATCAACGCACAGCCTAAACCGCTGATCATAGAGACGTAAAATTTCGAGGACGCATTCTTTATTTAATTTAAGCATTCGATGCGAAAATATGTAAAATAGTGATTATAAGTTTGTATGAAACACGTAGTGTAGGACGCCCCCGGTGGAGTGATTATTTACGCATAACGGCTGGCAGGAGCTGGATGCTAGAAGCCGAAGATAGAACAAAGTGGCGTGCTATTGGAGAGGCTTATGTCCAGCAGTGGACTGCGATAGGTTGATGATGATGATGATGATGATGAAACTCCGTCAGTTTTAAAGTTTGATTTTTGAAACTTCGTATTTGGTTTTTTGGTTTAAAATAAAGCAATACGTGTTTCAGCGTTTTTGGAAAATTACTCCTTAAAACAGAGTTGCAAATTGTATGTTAGTTTCGAAGTTGGATCTGTGTTTTTTTTTATTTAGTATTTTAGTTTAAAATAAAGTAAAACGGGTGTCAGGGTTTTTGGAAAATCAACTCCTAAGGGGGTAAAATAGACGTTGCAAGTTTTTATCAAACATCATTAGTTTTAAAGTTAGATGTTTGAAATTTTGTATTTAAGTTATTGGTTTAAAATAAAACAACACGTGTTGTAGCGTTTTTTAGAAAATCAGCCCCTAAAAGGCTAAAATAGGGGTGGCAAGTTTGTATGAAATTTCGTCAGTTTAAAGTTAGATCTGTGAAATTTATTATTTGGCTTTTTGGTTTAAAATAAAGAAATATGTGTTTCAGAGTTGTTGAAAAATCACCCCTAGGGGGTAAAATAGGGGTTGCAAGTTTGTGTGTAATTTTGGCAATTTTAAAGTTAAATCTGTGAATAGTTCAGCGTTAGATTCAATATTATTTCCACAATTCGTCCATTTTTCTTTGAAGTCCGAGGCTTAATCGAAAAAAAATCGGAAAAAACGCAAAATCCATATATTTAATTCAAACTCAAACTTGACGGGGGCAAAGCCGCGGGGAAAAGCTAATCTAAACTAATATTATAAAAATGTGAAAATAATTCTGTCTGATAAGCTTTCATGCTTAAACCGCTGAACCAATTGAAATGAACCCACCTGCTCGAAAAGATGAAAACAAGATCCCCTACGTGTTAAAGCAGTCGGCCATTAATGAATCTCGATTATTAAGTAAAGTGCGTCCGACTGCATGATATATTTAAATTATTTATTTTTTTAGTAGCTGGCATTATGTAAAGGAGAATGGTTGCTAACTAACTTTTTTAGTATTACAGTCATATTCATGTTATACCGTTTTGAAATTCTTACGATGAGCCCTTTAATTTGATACCCATATTGCAGTATTCAAAACAGTTTTTTCACACCTCATTATTTTGACATCTTACATCCACCATGTTTGTTTTTTTCAAGCGTCACATATCTAAGAACACTGGGCAGTCAAGACGAATCTAACGACGTCCTATTTGTATAAATCCGTCTAGTGGTTTGAAAGATATAAGGTAATAAAGAATATTAATATAAATACATACATTCAAGATACGCGCGAAAAACTTAACCCTTCCTTGCAGTCGGATAAAAAGACTGCAAAGTAATATTACGAAGTTTTTGTAAATATTACTTTTTTTACTTTGTAATATTTCTCTGCCGTATTCAAAGAAAGGAGGACTTCTCAATGAGGGTGTTTACGAAAATTTGCGCCACTAGTTGGCGCCACTTTACGCACACGTGTAGGTATGTATTTTCTTTTACCTCTACTACATATTATTATCCCTACTTATAAAACTCTGCTTAATGAAAATTTTTGTGAAAGATTTTATAATTAGTGTCTATTTAAATTTAATTTAATTGTTTTACTCGAATAATTTATAAATAAAATAAACCAAAGTGCATACTGTACAATTAACTTTAAATATTTCTCCTAATAAATTATTAGATACCACACGTAGCAAACGTGGACGTGATAGGACATAAGTATGTATGTGTTTTCAATTAGCGATGTGTATAAGTAATAAAACATAAAAAGTTGAAACGGATACTTATTTTTTTTCAAAATTTGTAATGCTGTTATTTGTAGCGTATGATCTCCCGTTTTTTTTTGAGGAATTGCCCAACTTTGTGGCATTTCGATTTTGAGAGAATATTTATTTACATTTATTAAAATATGCAAAAAATTTAGATATGAAAGTATTGGAGCTCGGACACTTTTGACAGATTTCTGGACCTGACGTCTTAGTGCCGCCGCCTAGTGGGCGTCATTTCAGAACACCCTCATTGACTTGAAAATGGTATTGTCATATAAGAGCCGATGCATCTCAACAATTACGTATATGTTAAGGTGCATCAAGTCAATTATCTTAGATACGGTAAAGACAATTTAAAAGCTTGCTTCAAGAAAACTGCAGGTAATCAAGGAGTTATATTAGTTGGTAATTATACTCTTAGTACGCGACCGCAATTATGTGCTCATGTTATTGTTGTTGCTGCTAGTCAGCGTATCTGTTGAATTAGGTTTAGGTACAGTTGCCTGCACTGAAATGTAAACGTTGTATATTTTTCAGATTGAAATATTCTGTAATTACATTTATCTGAAAAAAATGTAATCAAAGTCTTTATCACAATTTTATAGACAGTTACGCAAAATAAAGTAAACAAATCGTGATCACTAATTACCACCCACCTTAACCTCCATTATTATGTATACATGATAATTGCAGTTTGCATTTCAGTACAGGCGACTGTACATTAAACGAAATAGTTACTGATAAAAGAAGACCCTACGCACAAACTACGATTTAGTAATCCTACTACTTACGAAAATGGTTATCTGTAAAGTCGGTCTGCGGAAGATAATTTTGCGGGGTAACCTCATAAAAAATATTGATGACATATCGCCATTCGCTGTTGCTTAGCCACCAATCAATAATGTGACAGCTTAGCAAGGAATGAATACCCTGACCGTTACTTAGCAACCAGTGAATAACATAACACTTTTTCGTGCACCCATTATACTAGATATTTTATTCAAATGTAGCTTTTATTATTGCACGACACTTAAAGAAACTCTGGCACTACTAAACACGGCGATACGCCCTTATGCCGCTCTTCCACTTCCCCCGCAACATATTGCTCGCAACGTAAACTAGTCACAAACGTATAACGTAACTTGTGAGCAATTAGTTGTGGAGGGAAAGAGATAAGTAAGAGTGAATCGCCGCAGTTTCTCTATGTATCGTGCAATAACATTATGAGCCATTTCGCAAATTTGACATATTTGCATAGAATGGCGTTTGTGCATCGTAATTTATTGAAATTCGGATTGATAATAATATTTTTTTTAGGTCTGAATAAATGAAATAAAAATATATAAAAATGGCATAATTTTATTAATTGAAGATCAAAGCGTATTTTGTCATTTGATTTTATTTGTAAGGTCTAGTCCCGCGCAACTTCGTATGCCTCAATTTTCCCCGTTTTTGCAACATTTTTTATTGCTGCTCCGCTCCTATTAGCCGTAGCGTGATGTTATATGGTCTATAGCCTTCCTCGATAAATGGGCTACCCGCGGAAAAAGATTTTTTTCATTTCGGACCAATAGTTCCTGAGATTACCGCGTTCAAACAAACAAACTCTTCAGCTTTATAATATTAGTAATATGTTTTAATACAAAAATGAGGCAGCTTATATTTTTTTACAAATAAATTAATCTAGGTAAAGTTTAATGTAATTAATTTTAAAAAATGTGCTATATTATGTGTCAACAATTTTATATATCGATGTTTTGGTATTTTTTTACAGTCGGTTTAAGGAGGTTTAATGAAAGAATTAGTCACTTGAAAATAGCTTTACACGTACTTACCTTAAAACGAGGTGTGGGAAACTGATCACTACAAAATAAACAAAACAGTATTTGTAAATGTGTTACATTAACTATCAATATTAAAAATTGGTCTATTTTTAACATGTATTCGATAGCGTAAAAGTATTTCATAACAGAATAAATTAAGCCCTGGAAAACACAGACTACTGGCATGTAAATGCGTTTTAAGTTAGTAGTAGGATTTTTAAACTTTGGCAGGCGAAAAGACCTTTAAAACACAAACTTTTTTTAAGATAAGGTTTATTTTTTTAGGGTATAATAAGTAAAATAAGGGGTGAGGCGGTTGATTTTTAAAATTAAAAAACCGGGCAAGAGCATGTCGGACCATGCTTAGTGTAGGGTTCCGCAGCCTTGAACAATTGCATCAGCAGAAAAACGTTTGTTCATGGCAGTCAAGCCCTATTGTTCATTTCCAAAAATCATTGAGTTATTGCAATAACTCAATGATCAATATATATATAATATAAAATAATCTAATCATAGACAATCATAGCCAATCATAGCCAATCATATCCAATCATAGCCAATCAAAGCGAATCATATCCAATCATAGCCAATCATAGCCAATCATAGCCAATCATAGCCAATAATAGCCAATCATAGCCAATCAAAGCCAATAATAGCCAATCACAGCCATGCCAAGGCAAGAAGAGTCACTATCCGAGCTACCGAATGCCTTCGGTGAAAGGTGTCGACATAATGTGTTTTGAACTAATTTCTGGGCATTGTCTATTACGGGGGTAACTCTAGATGTCGATGGTTACGACTGGAGGAAGAACGATCTCTGGCTATTTTTGAAACAATACGAATTAATAAAATATAGTTGTGTGCGATTCAGTGAGTCTTTTTATTTATTGCCACTTTTACAATTGATTGGATATATATATGTATTTGGAATTATACTAGTATGGTAAGTACGAGTATCAGTTGCCTGGCTTGTGCGAGTTGTATATATAAGTTAAATCTTTCAATATTGTTTCGTTACAGACATCCCGTTAAAAAAAAAAAAGTAATAATATCACAAGGTTTCGCTAATAACAGTAGTGAAATCTAATTGTAAATCAATATATTTTGAAATTCTAAAAAATATACATAACTCTCCTATCATACATGACATCATCATCATCATCAGCCTATCGCAGTCCACTGCTGGACATAGGCCTCTCCAATTGCACGCCACTTTGTTCTATCTTCGACTTCTCGCATCCAGCTCCTGCCAGCCGTTTTGCGTATATCATCACTCCACCTGGCTTGAGGGCGTCCTACACTACGTTTGCCAAGCCGCGGTCTCCACTCAAGAACTCGTTTACCCCAACGGTTGTCGGTTCTTCGGCTAATATGGCCAGCCCACTGCCACTTCGACTTGCTAATTCGGTGGGCTATGTCGATAACTTTGGTTCTCTGCCGGATCACCTCATTTCTGATTTTGTCCCTAAAAGAAACTCCGAGCATAGCCCGTTCCATAGCCCGCTGAGCGACTTTGAACTTATGGACCAGCCGTACCGTCAGTGTCCACGTTTGGGCTCCGTATGTCATGACGGGTAGGACGCACTGATTAAAGACTTTAGTCTTTAGACATTGTGGGATCGACGATGAGAAGACTTGACGTAGCTTACCAAACGCTGCCCAACCCAACCGAATTCTCCTGTTCACCTCGTCCTCGAAGTTGTTTCTACCTAACTGCAATGACTGCCCGAGGTACACATATTTTTGAACAACTTCGAGAACGGCGCCGTGCACCGCTGTCGGTTCCGGTAGTACATGTTCATTGAACATGACCTTGGTTTTATCCAAGTTCATCCGGTGGCCAATGCGTACAGAGGAGTCAGCCAGGTCATTCAGCATCCGTTGCAGGTCCTGCAGCGTTTCCGCCATGATGACAATGTCATCTGCAATTCGCAAGTGAGAAATGTATTCACCATTGACGTTAATGCCCTGCCCTTTCCAGTGCAGCGTCTTGAACATATCCTCCATTGCATTTGTGAACAATTTCGGGGAAATAACGTCCCCTTGCCTCACTCCTCGATGCAATGGTATAGGTTTTGTTTGCTGATTCTGTACTTGGACGGACATGGTGGCGGCTTCGTATATCGATCGATTTATCGCCAATCTACTTGGCATCGCAGCAGAGACTCCAGAACGGACCAGATTTCAATCGAGTCAAAGGCCTTCTCATAGTCCACGAATGCTAGACATAGGGGCTGATTATACTCCTGGGTCTTTTGTATAATCTGCCGCACTGTGTGGATGTGGTCTATGGTGCCATATCCGCTCCGAAATCCAGCCTGTTCCGGTGGTTGGAATTCGTCAAGTCTTCGCGCAAGGCGGTTCGTGATGACTCTTATAGACTCTTATAGAAACAGCTTATAGACGTGGCTTAGAAGAGAAATAGGTCGGTAGTTCTTCAGCCGGGTCTTATCTCCTTTTTTGAAGAACAAGACGACTACACTTCTACTCCACGCCTCCGGAGTTCTGCCTTCAAACAGGACAGCATTAAAAAGCTTTTGGAGCTCCCTCAGTACGGGTTTACCTCCAGCTTTTAACAGCTCTGTTGTAACGCCATCCTCTCCAGGGGCTTTTCCATTTTTCAGCTGTTTAAGAGCCAGCACGATTTTGTCAATGTTGACTTCTGGCAGGTCTTCGGTGTAGTGGCGTGTTAGAGTGGCTCTAGGACCCTCATTTTCAGGATCAGGTCGAGATGCATGCGAAGCGTATAACCGGCCATAGAAGCCTTAAATTTCGGAGAGAACTGCCGGCTTCGAAGAAACGACTTCTCCACTTGCTGTGGTCAACTTCGTCAGGTGGATTCTTCCAAGAGATTGTACGAACACTTTTGACCCCCGGTTCTGCTCGATTGCTCTTTTAATCAAAAGAGTGTTGGAGCACCGAAGGTCGTGTCGTATAAGCCTGTTGATCTCTTGGTTTAGAGCGCGCTTTTCCGACGAAGTGACGGGTGGGTTTTCACGTCGTTCCTTCATTAGCCCTAAAGTCTTTTCCGAAAGCTTTGACTTCTTGCCCTTACGCTGCATTTCACAAAATCTCGTACCTTCTTCCCTGAGTATCCGTACCACATTTACGAGCTTCTGGTTTACGTCTGTTGTGGTTTCCATGGCAGCAAACCGGTTATTCAGGTTTGACTGGAACGCTTCGGATCCTATCATGGTTTGGAGCAAAGTAGGTCGAAGCCTGGACCTCATCAGACGGGCACGTTCCGCCTTGAAGTCGATATTCAGAGAGCCTCGGACAAGTCGGTGATCACTACCGGTATTAAACCTGTTGATCACGGTGACGTCTCTGAATATATGCTTTTTGTCCGTCATGATGAAGTCGATCTCGTTTTTCGTCATAGTGTCGGGGCTTTGCCACGTCCACTTCCTTTGGAGCCGTTTCTTGAAAAAGGAGTTCATCAAGAAGAGCCCCTCCCGTTCAAGGAAGTTGACTAGCATTTGCCCCCTGATTTCTGCTTCCAAATCCATGGGATCCTACTACCAATTCGCTGCAATTTTGTACTCCCACTTTAGCGTTGAAGTCCCCCATAACAACGTTGTAGTGGGTCTTAGTGGTGGAGTGGAGGGCCCTCGATATGTCATCGAACATATCCTCCACTTCGTCGTCTGGATGTGCCGAGGTCGGTGCGTACACTTGCACTACCTTGAGGCTATACCTCGCTATATAGCTTGATAATGAGGTACGCTACCCTGTTCGACACGCTAGACATTTCCACAACGTTGTCAGAAAGGGACTTATTTACCAGAAACCCAACACCACCTTGGGATTTTTGGTCTCCCTTGTGGAAGTACATAAGGTGGCCAGACTCGAGGGTTATGGTGTCCTCTCCCTCTCTTCGGACTTCACTTAACCCGAGGATATTCCACCTAATCTTCCCAAGTTCCACCTCAAGTTGTGCCAGATGCGAGTCTAGCCGTAGCGTGCGTCCGTTATACGTCGCCAGGGTCAGTCGGTTGTGGTGGCCTTCCGTAGCCCGGAGATTCTTAGCAACCCCCGCCATGCCGTTACCGTGGACGCCAGAATGTAAGGGGGCGCATCACCATCTTTCGCTCCAAGCCAACCTCACCTGCACGCGGTACATCCTGCTGTACAACGAACGAGGCTCTGGCGACCGACTGGTGGAGGTATAACCATCCCAATTTAAGGCGTAGCTAAAGTAATAGGTCAGTGACGGGCAGCAGCGTCATTGATGCGAGAGCTACGCCCTGCGATCGCCAACCCGCCTGCCCAGCGTGGCGATTATGGGCATTACCCCAAATGCACTAAGGCCACGGCCCCCAGTTTCCGGCAGTCACGCTATTCCTGGACATACATGACATATTTAACTTTATTGAATAATTTGTTATTTGCGACTCAATAATTATAGTCAACTACTAGTACTGTGGCCCGAAATGCTTCGTGTAACCACGGTTGGTGGGCCGTGTGTCTAGATAGATTTCAGTGTTGGTGGAACTATTTACATACTTATAAGTTAGAACGGCATTTTTTTTATTAACGCCGTAGTAGTGAGAATAGTCTCGAGGCTAAGCTTGCAGTCATGAACAATGACGTCGTAGGACTCTAGTTTGATGGATTAATGCTATTTTGAACCCGCTCCCAGCACCGCAAGCACCGCAGCAGCGCATTGTTTAAGTTTGGGCTTTTTATAAAAATCAAAACAAATAAAATAAAGCGGGGAAATCGAACTCACGACCTCTTGGGCAGCAGTCGCACACACTCCTACCGCGCCACCGAGGCGCCATTACACGTTATATTTATTCTTTATTTCATAAATTCGGTTTAGGTACTCTTATATCAAAAGTTATTGTAGGTCTGTAGTTTAAATGAAAGTGCCTGAGTTCGGTATATAGGTAGGTAAGTACCTACTTACGAGAAGAGTTGTTGTATCTATTAACCCAAATGTTTTATGTCATATAATTAGAGATCGGATAAACGGATGCATATTCACCTTAAGTTATTTTCGGCTAATATTATGTTAGGGTGTGAAAGAATGGGTGGTGTGGTAAATAAAAAATCTTAAATGACGTTTATTTATATGTTAAGGCTATCTTACAAAATATTTATTTATTTTAGTACATATAGAAAAGATATAAAAAACCGGGCAAGAGCATTTCGGACTATGCTCAGTGTAGGGTTCCACTTACGCCCTTTTGTGTGTTTTTTGGCAATAACACCATGACGGTGGTATATCCGTGTGTGCGTCCATATCGAAAATAATTTTAGTTTAAACTATTTATTATGTGCTAACTTTTTTGTTTTTTTTTTGACATTACGTAATTAAAAGGGTTCCGTTTTTACCATTTTAGCTACGAAACCCTAAAAAAGAAATGAAACATAGTAAAGATTTTGTAAATAAAAAAACGCTTTCCTTATTAGTTATACACCTGAACTTTAGGTAAATATGCATCCGATTATCTGATCTCTACATAATAGATAGGGGCAAAAGTATTTTCGTATTTTGAATGTATTGTTAATAATCAAACCTCTTAGGTTGTTCTGAATGTAACTGGCTGGTTTTGAGACATTATTAACATGCAATAATTTTTTAAAAAAATAGTTCCCGCCATTTTTCAATTGTTTTTCAAGCAAGCAAAACGAACGAAGTGAACTGACGAAGAAATTCGGTAGGTACACTAGGTAAAAATGCGACGAACGCCGCATATAAAATTTGTATGGTTTACGGACCTAATGCGGTATCAATACAAGTAGCACAAATGTGGCTCAAGTGTTTCAAGTCTGGAAATTTTAGTGTGAAGGATTAGGCTCGCTCTGGATACCCTGAAAAAGTGGGGCATATCGACATATTAGTAGTTACGATATTGCTGAAGAACTGGATGTTGATCACAAAACAGTTTTACGTAATTTACAAATGTCTGTATATTTGGGTACCACATGATCTCACTGAGAGAAACTTAATGCAACGTGTTTCCATTTATGATTTTTTGTTGAAACGTAACAATTCCGGCCCATTTCGGTTGATTACAGGTGATTAAAAATGGGTGATTAGGAATGTCCGATAAATATCGTGGTCAAAGCGTGGACAAGCCCCACAAACAAAACAAAGTGGGGCTCTGTGTATGGGGGATTGGAAAGGAATCGTCCATTATGAGCTTTAACTTTTGAAACTATCGATTCTGACCTCTACTGTCAGAAACTGATGAGGTTAAAAGAAGCCATTGAGAAAAACTGGCTGGAGCTTTTGAACAGGAAGGGGGTGGTGTTCCATCATGACAACACCAGACCACACTCATCAATAGCCACTTAGCAAAAATTGAGAGAGCTTCGCTGGGATGTATTGATGCATCCTCCGCATAGCACTGATCTTGCTCCGTTTCTGTTTCGATTATTTTAGAACTTTTTAGGAAGCATAGAGTTAACCTCAAAAGAACACTGTGAAAACTACCTGTCAGATTTTTTTTATCAAAAATCTTAAAATTTTACACTACCCACAAGATGGAAACAAGTCATCAATCAAAACTATTACATAATTATAAATAAACTAGCGGACGAGCCGCGGTTTCGCCCGCGTAGTTTCCGTTCCGTGGGAATACAGGGATAAAAAATAGCCTATGTGTATGATGAAATAATTTTTTAAATCCGTCCAGTACCTAGTTTCGGAGCCTATTCAATACAAACGAACAATCAAACAAACAATCAAATCTTTCCTCTTTATAATATTAGTATAGATGTAAAAGTATAGATATAGATAAAAAAAATATACCTAATTTTTTTTTTTTCTTTGTATTAAAAATGACAAATACTTTTGCCCCGACGTTATACTGAATATCATGCGGTCGGAAGCACTTTACTAAGTTCATCGAGATTCATTAGTGGCCGACTGTATATTTAAGTAGGGGATCTTGTTTTCATATTTTACAAGACAACAAGTAATAAATAATAATATAAATTCTAATACACAGTAGGTAAACGAATGCATAAAGAGCCGGTATTTGGTACGTATATTTATATTTTTAGAAATTAGTAAACTGTTAAAATTGTCTGAATAAAAGCTTATACTTATTGTATTATTATTATTTTTTCACAAAGTTTTTCGGTGATTGTGTTGTGAATTAAATACCATTTTGTGTCAAAGTTGAAAATATATTTAAATCATATATAATACCTTAAAACCGTGTTGTATAAATATCGAGCACGACACAGTATTGTGCAAGCTAGGCAAGTTGTACTTTTAAAGCACTGACATTAATTGACTCGTAACTCATATTTGCTATAATCATAGATAGAATAGTCGAAATAAACCTGCGTAACCCACCCACAAACTATGCAATTTGACATTTAGGAGATCTGACTCTACACTAGCGCCTCTAACGGCGAATTCATACGCGATAGCCCATAATGTCTAATATCAATATATGGCGCTGAGCAAGTGTATGATGTGATTTGTGGTGTTATGGTTCTTCGCTAATGACAGTTTCCAGTATAGTTACTGCCTTAATTTAAATCTAACTTTCACACGAACAAAGTCGCGGGCACAGCTGGTAGTAAATAAAATCAAATTCCCAATCAAGAAGTTGATGATAAAATTTCACATTGATAGTCCTGCAGTAAGCAGTACCTACGTTTGTAGGAGTGACTGAGATTGTCTTACTACGATTACATCTGCTTACGTGTGTCAACTACAGGATGAGTTTACATTATGTGTTTAAAGAGCGACGATCTGAAGAAGGTCGCTGGGTGCGTTGTGCTGGGTGTTGTTACGGACCAATACAGGCTGATTGATTGTATAAAGCCAATTCGCTTACGCTAACTTGAAGCAATGGCATGCATGGTCAAAACAACAGAATCAAGATGTAGGTTTCGAATCTACATGAATACGTTTAAACATATATCGTGTAAATTATAAATCAATGCCTTTCCTTTATAAATCAATTGTTGTTATCATAAAATCTTTAACTTTTGAAAAAAAACAACAAATATTTTATAGCTTGCTGTTGATAAAGCCTTAATGGGTACCTAAGCGCGCCTTTTAACAATCAAAGGGACCTACTTAGCATATTTTTGTTAAGATACAAAAAATATTTAATTTTTATACAATTTTCTTTCAACTTTTAAAATAGTTGATACTTTTGGATCGATCTCAAATACGCTTGTGTCAAGTATGCGTCTTGAGAGCGCAATAGCGGCATTCTAGTACGGTGAGTCAGTTGCTCAAGCGTATTTGAGACCGGTCCCAAAGTTAGAAGAATACAAATAGGTCGTTGTAATGGAATCTTAAATGCAACGGCACTGCAACTGCACTGCTTTAAATACGTGAAATGGACTCCTGTTTGTAAGACATCCCGGCTTTAATGCTTGTATAGATAATCCGCCCCTGAGTGACATTTACAAATTGATTCCTGTTAAATAATATATAACTCTCCCTGTATATATTCCACACGTAGATGAAACCACGGTGAGCGAACTCAACGTCCTTAGCCTTTAATCTAGTAGCTTTGTCCAAATAGCTGCTTAAGTGGCTTAATTTCATCTGCCCTTTCGTCAAGAGTCTTCGCTCACTGATGTTTGTGGCTAATCGTAATGCTTTGGAGTTGTATAAATACATTTTAGTGAAATGAACGTCGGTTTTAGCAATGGTACCTTTATTTTATTTAAAAAGTATATGCAACCTAATTCTCGGTATAAACCTGAAAGTAGTTTGCTTAGAATCAGTAGCACAACCCAATAGGGTAGTTTTTGTTTTTATATTTTTCAATTAATTGATTAATCAATAAATCAATCATCAATTAATTAATTAATAATTGTAACAGTCCAAATCCTGTTATATGAATCATCACTTATTTTTCATTAATTACCATGGATTACGTACTACGAGACGCAATGAGCACGATAGCGCGAAGAACACAAGACAACTTGAATGGCTTATAACTAGTAAAATGCAAGTTTTCAATATTTTCATTTTCATTTTTTATATATCTTGAAGTAATATCTTGTTGGGGTGTCTGAGCTTTGCACTATACCAAAAATAACCTTATATACTTAGACGTGATATAATTTTCATAATTACATAGCGCACAAAATTAGATGTTACAAATTAACACTTTCACTGTCCGTGCATTACATGTAATGCACTGATGAGTTAGCTCCGTACGTCCGTGCATGACATACAATACACTATTAACCACCAAGAATAGTGTTGTTCTTAATCACAAGAAACTTGAACATTGTCAATGTCATGTCTATGCAATTTACTTATCTAATTATCTCTTTCGTTTTCCTCGTAGAGGTTTATCAATGAAACAGTCCGCGAAAATATACACGAGATCAACGATTTGACCATGTTTGTTACATATACATCGATCGTGTTTCGACGTACTTGGACAACACTATTGGTCGGCGGTTGAAGTTCATACGTCCGTGCATTGTATATAACGCACTTTTGGACTTGCAATATTGATATTGATAATTGTCTTAGGACAGTGAAAGTGTTAATAAATAATTAGGTACCTGTATCACAATTAGGGATGGTTCATTATTCATGTTACGCAATCAGCGCCTACATTACGCGGTTTCATGGTTTGTCCCGACAAATTCATTTAAACTCACATACCTGCGTCGGTCTGCTTTGAATAATTGCCAAGTCTCGACTCTCGATAAGTATATAGTAGGTACTAGGTCTCAGAAAATTAGCGTAATGAATTCTACTATCCAACTAATATTATAAACTAGCTTCTGCCCGCGGCTTCACACGCGTTAAGTTTGAACTGCTATTTCATTCTTTTAAAGATTTACTTTAGGCTTTGTAGCGGATGCCTACATCATAACAACTATCTGTGTACCAAATTCCAACCCAATCCATTCAGGAGTGTGAGTTGTGTGTTGATATATCAGTCAATCACAGTTTCCTCTTAAGGCTCTACACACACACACACACTACAAGGGAACAATAAAACAAAATGTTATAAAATTTGGTGCCTACAGTACCTACTAATTTAAAATCAATTAACTAATTGTCCTGCCTCTGTGGCGCGGTGGGAGTGTGTCCGACTGCTACGCAAGAGGTCGTGGGTTCGATCCCCACACGGGACACCACTTTGTGTGATCCACAAATTGTTGTTCCGAGTCTGGGTGTAATTTGTGTCCGTGACTTGTATGTTTGTAAAGTCCCCCGCGACACAGGGCTTGTACCCTAATGCGGGAGTAGTCTTTAAAAAAAAAAAAAAAAAAAAAAAAAAAGATTCAGCATACACTGCAGATTGGTTCGGTAAGCGTTCACAAGATTCTACACGAGCACCTTCGCATGAGGAGGATAGTTTCACACTGGGTGCCGCACAACCTCACCGCAGCTCAGAAGCAGGCCCGTGTGGAGTGGTGGCGTGATATGATTCAAAAATTTGAAGCAGGCTCGTCTCGGCGCATTTACGATCTTGTGACTGGCGACGAATCCTGGATTTATTAATACGACCCAAAACAAGGCGTCAGTCGACAGTTTGGCTGCTTCAAAACGAACCAACGCCTATGAAAGTGAAGCGATCGAGAAGCGCAGGGAAAATTTTGATTTCTAGATTCTTTATTTTAACGGGGTATCTGGTTTCAATTCCATTACGAGACCAAACCAGCATCAACGCCATGTGGTATAACACAAAATGCCTGCCAGAAGTTTTGTCTGCAATGAGCAATAAGCGACCGAACACCGGGCTCCGCGGGGTACTGCATAACCATGACAACGCGCCCACGCACTCAGCGCTCAAAACGAGGGACTTCCTAGACACCACACCGGTCAGAGTCTTGGGTCACCCTTACAGTCCTGATCTGGCACCATGTGACAGCTGAATGGGATACAGTTTTCATCTCCGGAAGACATGCTAGCAGCGTTCGAGAAGGCCGTGAAATAGGTGTCTGAGGGTCTAGCAGCTGGTGGAGAGTTCTTTGAAAAGATTTTAATTAAAATATTTTATCCATAGATTAGTTTTATTAGTTCCTCAAAACTTTCTGAGTGTCCCATGTATATTGGCATAGGTCAGTCAGCGGTTGTTGCGTTTAGTTTTTCTTTAAAAATGTTCGATAATATAAGAAGGCAAGCTAACCTCGATTAATATTATGAAAATTATCTTTGAGCTATTCTTTTCATATAAACCGCCATTTGATATTTTTATTAAAACGCTGAGGATGATGCTTTTATAAGAAAAGTTAATTTACATCCGGTATTGTTATGAAATGAGCCGAACGGGCTTCATCGTGTTTAGAAATTACAATCTTGCTTTTATCATTATAATATCTACTGAATAGAAAATTTATTTTTGCTATATTAACGATATTTTCTAAATTTTTCTCATACATACATAAATATGTATCTACTTATTTTCGAAATATAAAGCATTATTAAAGTTACCCATCGAATGACCCTCCATCTTTATTACTTTTGCCACACTCATACTTTAGAGCGCATAGCTATATGTGGCATATATCTCTTTATTAGTTCTCAAAAATCTATTGAAGGCTTTTAAAGCGTTCTATAGATTTTTGAGAACTCTCAGCCTGCCTAAAATGTTATTGTATATTAATATATTACAAACTTATTTTAATGTAAACCTGATATAAATATAACCTACAGGGTACTATAATCATTGCAATTAAAGTCAATCGTGGTCAGCAGTGGCGTGGTGTCAATCTTAAAGCAACGGAACTCGATGCATTCATTTGCAATAATAAAAAAATCCTAAAAACCGCTTTATACCCAGCGTACCCAGCAATGTATGTAGGAAATACTTACATTTATAAATGTAAATATTACCTACATACAATTGTACATTATTATACAACTCGCGGTGACGAAACCATATCTCGAATTAAAATCAAACAACGTCATCTATTAGGCTAAGTAAACACTACGCACACAATCCGTGTGTCATTCAACCAACTGCAAAACAAATTTATATGAAATCTAGAAAATATATCGTACCTACAGTACGATGTTTGTAGAGTAGGCTGTTGATAACTCATTCGATCGAATTTAATAGGTACCTACTAGGTAAATTTGCACAATATGTTTATCAAGAAAAGCTGTTACTTAGATAAAAGTTTACATAATACCATAATTAGTTTCAAAAATTATTATCAACTAGCTGTGCCCGCGACTTCGTTCGCGTGGAAGTTGGGTTTATATTAAGGTAGTTTATGTTACAATTTAACTTCTGTGTAAAACATATTGGAAACATGCTCCACAATGCTCTGTGGCATCTATGGATATTAGGGCCTAGCTCTAATCAGGGCCCGACCTATGGCAAGGCAAGCCAAGCAAATGCCCAGTGCAGCAAAATGAAGGGCGACAAAGTTTATGGCGCCAGACGGTTAGAAGACAAATTATAATAGTATTTTACCAAAATGATTTGCATCACATCAAATATTACTATTATCGGTTTCGGGTTAAATGAAGCCCGAAACCGCCCAAGTACTCGCGCGAAATAGGGCTAGTGTGAGATAAGTTTTTAAAAAAATATCTTGATGTTGATAAACTTTCGCGATTTGTACACATTACTAAAATATATATATTACGGATCTTAATCGCGTGAATAATTTAAGGTAAAATACCTTGTTTATTGCCCGACGTTTCGACCGTATTGCAACGGCCGTGGTCACGGGAAGACTAGTTGAGCTCAGCGTCGCCTCCGTGAAGCGCGGGTTTCGGAAACTACCCTCGCTTGATTTTTATCACTCACTATTACGGAACTGTCGGTACTTCGACACACAACACTAAGGACATCTGCACACTGGCGTGTAATGTTTGTTCGGCGGTGTATACACTTGCCGATCACGGGATTCCACGATGTTGACAAACGGTATCCGTCTTCTCGGTTGAAATTGACATGTTTTTTGATTTCAACCGCTTCCCTCGCCATCCTGGAGTAATAGTGACGGTCAGTGGAGAGGACCTGTGGTTTGTGTAGTTCAATCCAGTGATTGGTTCCCGCATCCAGCAAGTGTTCCGCTATTGCTGACTTGTTTGTCTGTCGGTTTTTCACAGCCGCGATGTGTTCCTTAACCCTTTCCGCTATTGTTCGCTTGGTTTGTCCGATGTAGGAACTGCCACAGCTGCAATCCACTTTGTAGACGCCAGGTGTCTGTAGAGGAATTACATCCTTAGGAGTACGTAGGTGCTTAGCTACCTTGGAGTGCGGACTATATACAGTCTTAATGGAGTATTTCTGCAGTACTGTTCCAATTTTGTCCGTCACTCCTTTCACATACGGTAGAAAAGCTGGAGCCCTGTCAACCCCCGGTCGGGAGTCTCTCCTCTTCGTACGTCGTGTGCTTCCTCTGTATCCGTTTCGCTTTAGTACCTCCTGAACATGTGTGAGCTCACTATCTAAGTGTTCAGGGTCACAAATGTCATATGCTCTATTTGTCAGCGATGATACCACGGATTGCAGATGTCTTGGATGGTGATGCGAGTCAGCATGTAAGTATCTGTCTGTGTGGGTCGGTTTTCTGTACACAGTGTGTGCTAGGGTACCATTGTCTCTAACCATTATTTTAACATCGAGAAAAGCTAGCGATCTGTTTATCTCCATTTCAAAAGTGAACCTGATCTTAGGGTGTATGGAGTTCAAGTCTTTAGCAAATTGTTCTACTTCCTGCCTACCGCCCTTCATAATGCAGAACACGTCATCGACGTACCTCTTCCACAGTTTGACCTGGGACAATTGTAGCTCAATTGTTTCCTCAAAATGTTCCATCCAGATGTTGGCCATCACCGGCGCCACTGGGCTGCCCATGGCCACTCCGTCGATCTGGAGGTAGTGTTGTCCCTGGTAGATGAAGAAGTTGCCTTCCAGACAGTTTTTAAGTAAAACAATGTACTCATTGGACAGATCGTTTGCTCTCAGCTTTCTCTCGATGACCTCAAGGCAGTCCTGAATGGGAACGTTGGTGAATAGTGACTCCACATCAAAACTCACCATCACCTCGTCTGGTTCCACTTTCATGCTCTTGATGATGTCCACGAAATGGCGAGAATCCTTTACGAACGATGTCGTTTTACCCACTAAAGGTTGCAGTATTGAAGAAAGGTATTTCGCTAGATCGTAAGTAGGCGAGTTAATTTGGCTTACGATCGGGCGTAGTGGGACGTTACCTTTATGAACCTTTGGCAACCCATATAACTTGGGCGGCTGTACGCTCTTGGGTCGAAAGAGTCGGTCATAGACATCATTCGCGAACAGATCTTCGTGGTCCCTAATCAGTGCTCGTATACGTTTCGTGACTCTGGCTGTAGGGTTGTATGACACTGACTTGTATATAGAAGTGTCACTTAAAAGACTCCGTATTTTGTCATCATAGTCACTCGAATTCATCACTACAGTGGCGTTTCCCTTATCGGCCTTTAGCACTAAAATATTCGTGTTATCACGTAGCTCTTTCAACGCTAGACGCTCTTCTGTAGTAATATTCGGTTTAGGCAGCTTCGATTTTCGAAGGATAACGGCAACATCCTGTCTAAGCGTTTCCGCGTCCGCAGACGGTACCTTGTTACGCATTATCGCTTCTTCGACCCCACTGATAACATTTTCATACGGAATCCGTTTAGGTGTTACTGCATAATTCAACCCCTTAGCTAGTATGTTCTGTGCAGTGCCATCAATTTCGGTAGATGATAAATTTATTACCGTTTCAATGTGGGTAGGTGGTGATTTTTGAGCAATTCTCCCCTCACGTTGACAAAGCAACTTTTTGAATTTTGCATCATGTCGTATAGTACTCAAATAATAGATACGACGAGCTTGTTCGTACGTTACGCTGTCACACCGATCGAAATCACTCACTGATAACACTGCACTGCATTCCATATGTAGGTAGTATAGTTTGCACTGCACACTATTTAAGTCATACCGACAGTTCCGTATTAATTGTTTTAAGAGACGAACACTCGCGTTTCTTAAAATTCCTTCGGAGTGTGGAATGTCATTACGCGGTTTAATACGCACTCCCGTAGGTACTACATCCGACGCACGACACTTTATTAAAAAGGTTAATGATGTTTCTAACCGCACACGTTTTATACGAAGGAATTCTAGTTGTTTAATTTTGTTGACAAACTCCGGCCCGTATCGGTTTGCTATAAATGTTGATAAACTTTCGCGATTTGTACACATTACTAAAATATATATATTACGGGTCTTAATCGCGTGAATAATTTAAGGTAAAATACCTTGTTTATTGCCCGACGTTTCGACCGTATTGCAACGGCCGTGGTCACGGGAAGACTAGTTGAGCTCAGCGTCGCCTCCGTGAAGCGCGGGTTTCGGAAACTACCCTCGCTTGATTTTTATCACTCACTATTACGGAACTGTCGGTACTTCGACACACAACACTAAGGACATCTGCACACTGGCGTGTAATGTTTGTTCGGCGGTGTATACACTTGCCGATCACGGGATTCCACGATGTTGACAAACGGTATCCGTCTTCTCGGTTGAAATTGACATGTTTTTTGATTTCAACCGCTTCCCTCGCCATCCTGGAGTAATAGTGACGGTCAGTGGAGAGGACCTGTGGTTTGTGTAGTTCAATCCAGTGATTGGTTCCCGCATCCAGCAAGTGTTCCGCTATTGCTGACTTGTTTGTCTGTCGGTTTTTCACAGCCGCGATGTGTTCCTTAACCCTTTCCGCTATTGTTCGCTTGGTTTGTCCGATGTAGGAACTGCCACAGCTGCAATCCACTTTGTAGACGCCAGGTGTCTGTAGAGGAATTACATCCTTAGGAGTACGTAGGTGCTTAGCTACCTTAGAACAGTACTGCAGAAATACTCCATTAAGACTGTATATAGTCCGCACTCCAAGGTAGCTAAGCACCTACGTACTCCTAAGGATGTAATTCCTCTACAGACACCTGGCGTCTACAAAGTGGATTGCAGCTGTGGCAGTTCCTACATCGGACAAACCAAGCGAACAATAGCGGAAAGGGTTAAGGAACACATCGCGGCTGTGAAAAACCGACAGACAAACAAGTCAGCAATAGCGGAACACTTGCTGGATGCGGGAACCAATCACTGGATTGAACTACACAAACCACAGGTCCTCTCCACTGACCGTCACTATTACTCCAGGATGGCGAGGGAAGCGGTTGAAATCAAAAAACATGTCAATTTCAACCGAGAAGACGGATACCGTTTGTCAACATCGTGGAATCCCGTGATCGGCAAGTGTATACACCGCCGAACAAACATTACACGCCAGTGTGCAGATGTCCTTAGTGTTGTGTGTCGAAGTACCGACAGTTCCGTAATAGTGAGTGATAAAAATCAAGCGAGGGTAGTTTCCGAAACCCGCGCTTCACGGAGGCGACGCTGAGCTCAACTAGTCTTCCCGTGACCACGGCCGTTGCAATACGGTCGAAACGTCGGGCAATAAACAAGGTATTTTACCTTAAATTATTCACGCGATTAAGACCCGTAATATATATATTTTAGTAAAAATATCTTGGTTTTTAACATTGCATTCCCGCGGTACTGTGATGCGTGTTCAAACAAACAGACAACATTCAAACGTTTCTAAAAGATATAGTGAATTAGTATGTCTTTTAGAAACGTTTAGTTTAAATACTAAACTACTGTCGTAGCCGAGGATAGAACAAAGTGGCGTGCAATTAGAGAGGCTTATGTCCAGCACTGGACTGCGATAGGCTGATGATGATGATGATGAACCTGTCGTTAATTAAGATCATCATAAATTCATATCCCTCTACGTAAGAATTTCAGATTTATTTTTTAAATCAATTTACCTGATTCTGTTTCATTTGTATTTAAACGCCATCTATTTTCAAAACTGGATAAGTTTATTTTAATACTTGATTAAATTATTACTTTAAATTAAATTATACTTAAACTATCATGCATATTAAACGTAGGTAGGCAAGGAATTTAACCTAAACGCGATTAAGACCCGTAATATATATATATTCATAATAGTTGTGCCCGCGACTTCGTTCGCGTGAAAGTCGGGTTTAAATTAAGGTAGTTTAGGTAACGAAATAACTTCTGTGTAAATATGTTGGAAACAGTCCTGTTGACTAAATACTTACTAAATAAAAATCGATCTATTCTATTCTTTTAGATAGTTAGTTTGGTGTGCGGCTTAAGAAGTGGGTTTTCTGTTGTTTTTGTTTCATTTGTTAGCTTTTTTATTGTAAAATTCGCTAATATTTTGTAGAATAGAACATTGTTAACATATAAGCATTTATTTGATATTACAATTATTATTATTGACCGTGTTCGCGTGTGATCGCGCAAGAACGGCAATCCATTGGTGTGGACTTGAGATCACGGGTCATGCGAACACGGGAATTCGTTCCTAGCTGCTTGTCGGAGTAACATCTCCAGAAATAAATGTGAACAAGTCTGGTAATAAAAGTTATTACTTAAACAAATAGTGTGGTGTTATTTCTTTACCTTTCTTAACACATTCTTTCAACGTTATACCTACTTATTACCTAATAATTTTTAATAGAATTTGTACGAAAATGTTGTTACTTCTCATGTGATCGTAAACTTGTAAAGCCTAAGTACTTAACTGTGATAGTTTTCCTTATCATTTTAGTATTTATACTACTACCCTGAATTTTTTCACATACCCAACATCAACCATTTAGCTGGCAGGGGGACACTTGACTCTAACAAAAATGTTCACTATAAAGCCTAATATTCTACACAAAGGAATCCTTAAATCTAAAAATAGTCTTCACAAACCCTAAACGCTTTTTAAAAGACCTATCTAATGATACCACACACGATGGGGTAGGTGAGAAAAAAATCACATCCCCACTTTACACATAAGAGAGGTACCCTTAAAAAATAATGTTTTTCAAGATTTTGTTCTTTCACTTTATCGGCGTTAGTAATTTATTCATGCAAAAGTTGCAACCTTCTAGCACTAACAGTCTCTGAGCTAAGCTGCGGACGGACGGCCATAAGGGAACTATAAGGGTTCTGTTTTGTCATTTTGGCTAAAAATGGGGTGTATTTCATGTAGTGTTACAACGCAATACTAATAATAAAACTGCTGTAACACTTTAGTAAGCAAACACAGAGCGTGTCATGTGTGTCATGCCCGCGAAAATGTCAGATATCCCTAAAGGTACGGTTGACAAACAACGACCCCCCTCCTCCCGTCACCCGAACTACTCACACTTGAACGATGTTGAGCCATTCATTATCGTTGAATTGATGAACACGTAATCTCCAACCATAACCCCAAAACATGATCCTCGATGCACCTGTGTGATGCGTGGTCAAACAAACATTTCTAAAAATCATAGCAATGTTTTTCTTTTTAAAACTTCTTTTACTAAGTATAGAACATTATTGAATACAACGCCATCTACTTTGAAGAATGTTGCCGTTGTTTTGTTGTTCACAATTTGATTTCATAGATGGCGCTACATGTACTTTTTTTACGTGTGTAATGTCTTTTTTTTTAGACGAACACATCATTTCTGGAAAATGTCAAATACTTTTTAATTATAATGTAATATTGTTTTTCATTTCTACTACGATTAATTCATTACTCTCAGCAGTGCATGCAATACCTATAATTAATTGCATAATTTACTTGATTTTTAATATAAAAAGTAATAACCAAAGTAAATAAGTTACCTACGGTCGAAAAAATAACTAAAACATTCAGAAAAATATTAAAAAAGGATAAAGACAATTTAAATAAATACAAAATCAACATTTTCAGACATTAGATTCGAGCCTGGGACTTCGTCGTTAAAGTCCGCTAGCATAGCTTCGAGGCTATACTGTTCGCTACTTAACACGTCAAAATAACTCTTCTTATGAAACTTAAAAATGTTGTGTTTAGCTCCTTTTAGTTTAAGCGTGAAGTTATGCATTACACGGGTTACAATTATAGATAATGTCTAATTGTGGAAATTTTTGTGATAAACCATTATGGTGCGACAAAAAATACGTTGCTACTCGTTCCCCATAGACGTTAGCGTAATGATTCATAGTGTAAATAATGTCCTATAGTATTTACTATAAAACTGCAAATTTTCATAAAGATCCGTCAAGTAGTTACTGTTTTATAACAAAAAATAGCTACAGACATTATCCCTTACTGCTTAGCTCCTATGGAAAAAAGCGTGATAATTTATAGCCTAAATGTTAATCTGCATCTATTAGATTGCACGTGCAAAATTTCAACCGAATCTGTACGGTAGTTTTTGCGTGATGCGTGTTCAAACAAACAGACAGACAGACAGACAGACAGACAGACAGACAGACATTTCTAAAAATGCAGCAAAGTGTTTAAATACTCTTTTCGAACATTTCCTAATATTTTTTTTCACTAAGTTCGGCCATGTACAGACACGTGAAATTTACAGTTTTATTATATGTATAGAAAGATATAGATTTGCTGGGTATTCAAAATAAGTTTAAACTTTCCCGAGCATTTACGAAGATTCACGAAGATTTCCGATCGAAATCGTTTAGCAAGTACTCGTAAGCCGCAGTGGCATCGGTTTAAGATAGTGTAAAACTCGCGAATCAAAATCACGAAAGAAATGAGTGAACGAGACAGACTATATAGAACTATAGATAGAAATAAATAGTTATCTACTGACCGCGCATTGTGTATTTACATGATTAGCGCGGGAAATTTTAATGTTTTTGTTAGATGTGAATTGTTATTGCGTAACAATTTTGATATTTAATTTATAAATATGTTTATAGGTAAATATTATCATGCTGTTTTAATATAAGGGATTTTTGAAAGGGAAGCTAAAGGGAGTCAGGGTTTTCCTTTTAACAATTTTTTTATCTATTAAAAATCACAATATGTCCATTTGTGATTGTTTCGAATATTACATCTTAGGAAATCAATACAAAGAAGAAAATGTTAACAAGGACAACAGCTAACGTCTCATAGAAAAGAAATGTATGAAATGTAAATGGTTAGGTATTTGCTCAATCAGTTTTAATTTTTTGCTGCCAAATTTTTTAAAAAATATGACTGATATAACGTATTTAATGTTAGTGCTCTATTTACACAAGTCTTGGACAAAATATCAGCGGTCGGCATGTTTTGTGCTGCTGTCTATATGCTGCTGACTACATGCTGAGTTCAGGACCTTTTTGTCTTTTATTTATTACTAGCTGACCCGCGCAACTTCGTTTGCGTCAATTTATTCCGTTTTTGCGACATTTCTCATTGATACTTCACTCCTATCGGTCATAGCGTGATCTTAACAAGTCCTACCATAAATACTGTTACATAAAAACTTTTCTTTTTTTCAACTCTTTAAAGAAAATTGGATTGCGGTAATCGCCTTGCACAATGTGGGTATGGAACCGACGCTTATATTTCAGACACTTCAAAATCTTAGTATGAACCGTATGTACGTATATCGTACTATCAACAGATACAACAACACTTCCTCTGTCGAAGACCATAAAAGATCGGGCAACCGCGTGCTGTTGAAACTACAAAGGCTGTCAATGCTGTTAAAGCCAGAATTCGTCGAAATCCTATTAGGAAGCAAAAAAACTTATCGTGAGAAATGAAGATTCCCGCTTCTGTCACGTATTATAAAATAAAACCTGAAGCTCGGTTCTTATCGACGATATACAGGACATGCCCTAAATCAATCTTTACAATTAAAGAGAGTGGATCGCTCAAAACGCCTTCTGTCGCGATACGCAGGTGAAGGGCACAGAAATAACCTCTTATCCGATGAAAAAAAATTCACGATTGAAGAGCACTACAATAACCAAATGATAAAGTGTACGCTCAGAGTTCTGAAGAAGCTGCTCAAGTGGTCGGAAAAGTACAGCGTGGTCATCATTCTGCGTCAGTGATGGTTTGGTGGGGCGTGTCATATCAAGGCGTCACAAAGCTACATTTTTGTGAAAAAGAGTGAAAACTTCAGCTACTCGTAAGTGTATCAAGAGACAGTCTTGGATCGTGTTGTGAAACCTCTTGGCAATACACTTTTTAAAAATGTACCGTGGACTCTCCAGCAGGACTCTGCACCTGGTCACAAGGCTCGAACCACCCAAGCCTGGCTTGAAACCAACGTTCCGGACTTTATAAGAGCTGAAGACTGGCCCTCATCTAGCGCATGGTCAGTTTTAGAGGACATGGCTTGCTCTAAACGACACAGTGTCATTCAGTTTCTTAAAATATGTCTGAAGCAAGCAGGGGCGAAATTTCCCATGAAAACAGTGTGTAAATCCATAGATTCGAGGGAAAAAAATGCATTTTCATTTGTAACAGAACTTATGGCCGGACTAGATATATACGATCACTTTCGTTGTATATACTTTCGACATTTATTTTGATTCAATATACTTAATCTTATTACTACCACATTATCTACCTTTAAAAGCTCTGAACAACTAAAGTGCCGTAATTTTTGCTTCAATTTATACAAACATTTAACTTGAATAAAATTGTTCATTCAACATCACAAAAAGCGTCTGTCATATAAATTTTCGCATCAATGTCATCTGATACAACCAGCATGAACGCTTCACGCTTCACAATTCAGCTTTTTAATTTTGCCATTCCACAAAAGAATGGTAAGTAGGCACATCATAAAGGCGTTAATTTTGAATACCTTATAAAACAATTTAATTTAATTTACTGTGCACAACAAACAGCTCACCAAGTTATGTAAGTCAATAACCACATAACTCTTGATAGTCTTAACAAGTTTGATAAGTCAAACAGTTATGAACTTACTAGTAGATAATTAATATAATTTAAATAAAAGTAATTACTTATTGCAGAACTCATGAAATCTTCATTATTCATCTTTATGGCTCGGGAAAACTTCACTATGCATTTTACATTCACTTTGACTCTTATCGCTGAACTGAATTACTTATTCTTTGGTTTTACGTAAGCATTTTCATTAAGAATCATGTGAACGATTAAATTAATTACTATGTTATTGAATTCTTATATTTGTGAGTTACTTTTTAGATTTTGTTTATTACATCTTGCGTCCCTTTTTTCGCGGAAAATTAATTTGAGTCCTGTGCCTAATTCGTACTTTAGGCTTTATTTCAATACATACCGGTACGAATGTTTGAATTAACAGTGTACGAAAACAAAATGAAAAGGGTTATTGAACCTTCCGCATCCTTGTCGGGTAAATTAATGTAATCTTTTTAAACGTGATAACGTCTTATAAATCGACTAGTTGTTGATCGCGGGTTCGACTGCGTGGATGATTTTACCCCGTTGAGGGTTGATTACTGCTTTAGATCAAAACGCTAAAATATGTGTTTCTTTATTTACAACCAAAAACAATTTTTTAACAAAGCCAAACACCAATTTTCACAGATCTTACTTCAAACTAACGGAGTTTCATACCAACTCCCATTTGAATACCCAAAAACACTGACACGCGTGTTTCTCTATTTTAAAGCCAAAAACCAAATACGAAATTTTACAGATCTAACTTTAAAACTGACGGAGTTTTACACACTATTGGGATAGAGTTTCACAATAGTTGCAACCCCAATTTTACCCTTTTGGGATTTGATTTTCCATAAACACTGAAAAACGTGTTTCTTTATTTCAACCGAAAAATCCAACAGTAAAAAAGCCTACACTGACGGAGTTTCACACAAACTGCAACACCTGGTTGCCCCCGTTAGGGAATGATTTTCAAAAGATGCTGGCCCACGTATTTCTTTATTTTGTACCAAAAATCCAAGAGCGAAACTTCAAAGATCTAACCTTAAAACTGACGAGTTTCATACTATCTTGTGACGGAGTTTTACACAAACTAGCAATCCCTATTTTACCCCCTTAGGGGTTTATTTTTTTAAAACGCTGAAACTTGTGCTTCTTTGTTTAAAACGAAACTAGTGATTTAGGCTCTGCGTTAATGAATCAATCAGTCAGTCAGTCAGTCAGGAACAAGTGGTTATACTACTTTTTCGGGCGTGCAGCCGGTCATCTATAATATATTAGGGTATGGATGACCGGCTCATTTTCCGCCTGCTGATAGGCTGATAGTATATAGTAGCCTATCTACAATCGAATATTTTTTCAACTTTGTTATATAGATTTAATAAGGTTTAAAAAATATTTGATTTTCACAAATTTTATCCATAAACATAAGATTCATATTGTTTACTTGAAATCTGAGCAACAATACAATTCGATATACAGAAGACAAAAGATCCCACACGTCATTACCCAAATATTTATAAATACATAAATATTATATATTATAGATAAATGACACCCAGACACAATAAACCATCGTGTTCATCACACTAAATTTTATCCTGAAAGTTGATTATTGTATTGGACACGAAGTGTACTTAATCCACAGCTTGCACGACTGTGTGGCAATATGACCGATATAGGGGGACTTTTACGGAGGGTGCTGAGGTTCGTGAAAACCTGTGAGCCATCATATTGCTTCTTGCCGGGAATGACCTATGTTCCCTTTCTATTCCCAAATCATCACACATGTTATTTGTTACACAGTGACCAAAGTACTTGAACTGCTCAACCCAAAAAAGCTAAGCTGCTTAAGCTTGACTGGTGGTACTGGGTAAGCTTAATTACCTGCTTTGAAAAGCATTAACACACTCCTATTACAATTTTACTTGAGTCCAGCAGCTGCAGTGTATGACTCATACACTTTCAAAAGTTTATTTAAAGCATTATTCTACCGATGTTTTGAAACTTGGATTTGTTATGCAACCATGGAACCTAAATACATAAATAATACTCTCATTCATGTATGCTGTTATCAGTTCCGCGTGGTTTTAATTCATGACGGCTTCGCACGAACTACGTGTGTCTATCTAATATTACATCAATTCAGAAATATAAAAGAAAAATAGAGGCATAAACACTTTAATCCGTTGCAGATATTCAAAAAAGGCAATTAAAGTTTTAGCAAATTAGGGCAAGGTTATTGTTGGTTATTTTAGTGATAACATACACGCTGCTGGTATCAGAAGTATTGCTTGATTTTCAAATTACTTTCATCTCTCCTCGTGACTGCAGTTATAAATACACTTCCAATTCAAAGACGATTTAACTTTTATCTTCAAGATAAAGTCGCCTGTGCTTTTGCTTATTATAAGTTTGTCGCTAGAAAAGAGCAAAAAGGAATTGAATTCTTCACTATTTATGTCAGGAAATTGTATCGCTCGAGATAAGAAACGCGATATTGTCCAGTGAAACTCTCAGTCGTTTATTGAAAACTTTACTGACTTTCAGAGATTTAATAAAATTGACAAATTATGTACTTTGCTGTAACCATTTTTAGTCATGCGAATATATGATAAGATCAATTCTAGTGCGCTTTCAACCCCTTCGGCCGTGTATAGAACCAGCTAATGCGTTTGCTGCGAGAATCGTACCTACGGCGATATTCCGCTTTATACGTGCGACTCACACTTGACCAATATTGGGGCGCCAAAATTTGATCTCGCTCCAACCTGGACGGCACTGACAACATCCCATATTTGGCAAATTGTTTATATTTTTATATGAGTCACAGAAATACATATGTGTACAAAATTTGAACTTAATCGGCCGAGTAGATTTGAAGCAAATTGGATGTGACAGACAAACAGATAGAAACACAAGTGATCCTATAAGGATTCCGTTTTTTCCTTTTGAGTTACGGCACCCTAAAAAAACGACTTCGGACCTGTAATTTATTTATGTATTATCTAAAAAGATAGAATATATATATAGTATGTATATAGACCTAATAGTATACTTATTAGTATGTATATAGTTCGTACGTAGGGTTTTCTAGCTTGTAGTTAATAACATTGTAAATTTTCATTTTGCTAATTAATAAAACTTTACAGTCAGTAAAAAAAAAGATAGAAGTAAAAGTACCTACAACAAAAAATAAATACCTAAACCTTTTGAAATTGGTGCCAAACATAAAAACTACTTTTTTCTGGCACCAACTTCAAAATGATTAAAACTAGGTTCCGTTATGTATGTATTTTTTTTAAATAACATTGACTAAATGAAAAATCACCCATTGGGCAAAATATGTGTTGCAATTTTGAATGAAATTCTGTAAGTTTTAAAGTTAGGTCTGTGATAAATTGTGATTTTAAATAAAAACGTGTTTCAAAGTTTTTTGGAACATCAATCCTTAAGAGGGTAAAAAACAGCACGGGCGAACAACGGACCCTAGTACCGCGAACACCTAGTATCTACGTAATTTATATATCAACATAATTTTAGCTTGCAGCCAATCTTGAACAAGTTTTGTTAGAGATTTTAAAGCTTCGGGTGCGGCAGAAGGTTATGGCGATAGCCGATTGATCGGCTTCGGCCAGAAATCGACCTTCAGTCGGACTCTAGTCCAAGTGCTACGTACTACAGCAATAGGCTAAATTGGAAGAGCCCTTTCTATTATACTCACAAATACCTTATCTGCCCTCTTTGTGAAAAATAAATCCACATAAACTTTTTGTAATCAAAAGTCTTATATTTTTTTCTTACAAATGAAATTGTCACGTTTTTGTCACATAATTTCTTTACAGATTAAAGCAAATCGAGTAGACAGTGGACGTGGTAAAAGTGGAAAATTGCCAAAGTAGAACGTCATTTATCAACGCCATTTGGTGACATTTCGCTCTCGGTGAATCGGAATAGACATCACAACTGTTACTTTGAAAAAAACCATGGACCTAAAAATAATATCTATACTTATTATCATATTTTTCACTAAGATTTAATTCCGCAAACATACCTTTTGGCTAGACTGTCTCGGCCTACGTAAAGTTTTGGTGAATACAAATTAATCTCCTTATAGAAACATGGAAAATAAACTGTTAACAATATTGTGTGGGATGTTTTGTTATTTGTGGAACAAAGAAAATAAAATGTTCTGTTTTCTCGTTTATATTCACGGTAGGTAAAGTACCTGTTTGAAATACCATGTGATAAGGTGTAAGTAGGTTAAGGGTTTTTTGTAGGATGCAGAACCCTAAAATTGTGCTATGGAAACTGCTCTCTCTCTCTCGTCATCTCCCTCCCCCCTCTCCCCTCTCTCTTTCTCTCTCGTTGTTCAAGAACTAATCTATATGTGCCTAAATAGAAAGAAACTCCAGATCGCTCTCTTGTGCGTCTGTCCGTCTGTCTGTCCGTGTGTCACCACCGATTTTTTCAGGAACGGTTGGACCTAGCTAGTTGAAATTTTATACTAGACACTGAGGTCTATAGTCCCTATTAGGTGTATAAAAATCAAGACCCTGAGTCAACACGATAAAAAGATATTGGTGAATTTAGATCTTCGCGAAAACTTGTAAGTACCAAAATGTACCTTAATGTTAGATTAAAATTATTTTTTGGAATTTTCCCTTTACTTCTACTGTAAGATATTGCTTTTCAAAATCTTCTCAAAATTGACAATTCTAGGTCAACCGGAAGAACCCTATAGGTTTGGGTCGAAAACCTATATGGTAGTTCTCGTTGACCTAGAATCACGAAATTTGTCAAAAAGCAAGGTTTTACAGCACAAATAAAGGGAAAATTCCAAAAAATAAAAAAGTTGGAAATTGAAGGATGTCCCCATATTTATAATATGTAGTACCTACAAGAGAACCCTTGGTGGGCCAGTCAGACTCGCATTTTTCCGGTTTTTGTAGAGTAGGGAACCATGTCCGTGTTACGGAGACTTTACAAACATATATTATGGACATTTTAAATAGCTCACCACCACCCAAAGGTTGGTACATTGGTAAAGAATATTTTAAGCATTAAGTCCGTCTTTGTTTACTATTTGTACATTCAGTTTAAATAAATAAATAATTAGTAAAGGTATTCATGGGCGTACCTACCCAGGATTTTTTGAAGGGCGCCACAAAGTTGTGTCTCGTATGGATAATACACTATGGCCTCACGTAGAATTTTCAATTCATTACATTACTGTAAAGCCGAGGTCGAGATAAATAGACGTTCTTAACACGTGCTTTGGCAAAGTACTGTCTTCGTCACTGTCACATAAAAGGCCCGTCCCGCTTATCCTCTCGTAAATACTGAATGTGTGAGTGAGTACATACTCTCTGCAATTAAATAAAAACAGTTAAAAAGATGGCAACTGCCCGATAAAACTTTATGTTTAGAGATCTTATATAAAAGAACATTACAGTCCACTTAATGAACATTACAAACCACCAAATACATTTTCATGTAAATTGACGCCAATACGAGTAGGTTCATAGGTTATCTACAAACTCTAAACCGTAGTTTAAAAGGTGTGTTGGCTGTTCCGTTACTCAAGGACCTATATGGGTAAAAACATAACCCTCCCTTATAGTTGGGTAACAAATTAAAGGGGTCATAGTAAGTATTTCACAAAAGTATGACATAATTAAGGCACTTAGACCCTATTGTTGAGAAACGCAGTTTTTCTGAATTAGCTCAATGACGGTATATCCGATCATGTCCGAAATAATTTTAGCTAAACGTATTTATTAAGCGCTACCTTTGTGATTTTATTCATATTTTTTGGTCACACGGTTTAAAAGTTAAGGGGGGGCACAATTTAAGCAACTTCCGGAGCGATTATTTTCAAACATATTCATTTAATAAAAAAAATAAATATTAGAAACCTTAAAAAGTTTTTGAAAGACCACAGCACATATGATGTGCCACACGTTGAGAAAAACAGTTGGAGAAAAACAGTGACTTTGTCTTATTGGGCTTTTTTACTCTTTTGGTGCGACAAAGTATCATTGGTCAGTTGCGCCGTTCGACGGGGAGACATTCAGTTGTTACCTAGAGCGCCAACGCCGTAAAGGTAAATATGCAATAGAAATAATAAATAAACAATAGACTTGCTATTTATTCAAACTGATGTTTGGTCAACGGAAATCAATTAGCAATTTAATAATTCTCTGACATATACAGGATGTAACAGAAAGGTGTGGTCAAATTTCAGCAGCGGATAAGATATGTTATCATTATTGCACCTACCATGGCGCCATAGCTGGTTGCATTATTATTACATAGTTATAGCATATTCTTTGTGTCAAAATTCAGTAGAGAAAGGCGTATGGCATAAGAATTATACCTCCCCTGGTACAAAATTCGATTGGATTATTATGGGATAGAACTTATTAAGTCATACTTTTTTTAATTATTAGCTTTTTCACTCATAAATAAACGAATGAAAAAATAATAAATATTTTTTTAGGGTACTCCGATTTTGATAAAATTAGGTATGTGCACTCAGTATTATGGGCACATACCAACCCTTGAATATGACCACACCTTTCTGTTACACTCTGTATATAGATTTTTTAACTTTGTGGTAATTTATATTTCACATACAAATAATCTATTCTGCATATACTTTTAACAAATATAAAGCCTATATTTGCTCAGAGCACCCCATCGTTCTAACTATGTATGAGATAGTACTACAGGAATGTACTTCACAAACAATAATGACTGGCCTGTTGTTCTAGTGGTTACTGACCCTGACTGCTAAGCCGGGGGTCGTGGGTTCGATCCCCACCTAGGATAAAACTTTGTGTGATGAGCACGATGATTTATTCTGTGTCTGGGTATCATTTATCTATATTTCTTAATACATACATGTGTATGTATTAAGAAATATATAAGTATATTTATCAGTTGTCTGGAGACCATAGTAGAGGCTCTGCCTAGTTTGGGATCAGATGGCGTTGTGTGAGTTGTCCCAAGATATTGTTATTATTAATGCTAATACATAAACTGTGTTCTGGAACACTGAGTCGATGCTTAGCAATTATTGAACGTATCAATTTCGTGATCAGCAGTCGCCCTTAGGCAAGTGGAATCACAGACCTGCACTGAATGCGATGCATACGTGAAGCTAAAACTAAGCGTTGGCGGATTGCCATTCGCATTTTGCTTGCTTGCTAAAAATATACAAAGTAACCCGCGTACACAAGTGATTACGTTTTTAAATATCTATTTTATCTCATTAAAATAACAAAACATTTTTTCCCTAGGTATATTAATATCTAGTACCATATTATTAAACTAAAATTAGAATTCAATGCTTTTTACCCGACTGTAAAGAGGGTTATGTTTTTCGCGCGTATCTTGTATGTATGTATGTTGTAATATTCTTTATTACCTGATATCTCATAATCCACCGAACGGATTTATACAATTAAGACGTCGTTAGATTCGTCTTGATTGCCCAAGTGTTCTTAGATATGTGACGTTTGAAAAAAAACCGACATGGCAGCTGTGAGATGTCAAAATAAGAGGTGTGAAAAAAAAAATTGTTTTGAATACTGCAATATGGGCATCAAATTAAAGGGCTTATCTTAAGCATTTCAAAAAGGTAAAACTTGATTGTGACTGTAATACTAAAACAGTTAGTTAGCAACCATTCTTTTTTTAATCTTCATTAATTGACAATAACTGTGATCAAAGTTAGTTGTTACATCGGTTACATAATTATTACAACCACTAAAAAGTATTGTAGTAATGCCTCCGACTGCATGAAATTATATAATTAAGTAGGGTATCTTATTTCCATCTTTTTTGTGCAGGCGCGTTTTTTATTTTTATAATTTATTTCTTATTATTCTTTTTTAAGTATAATCTCAGCAAGCGTTTATTATTCCACACAATATATTTGATTTAAATTTAAGACATACTTAATGAACCATTAATAATATCTTGGGACAACTACGCTGACAAACTGCACTGAGCCTGTACTATGGCACACTTAATATAATACTGCACTGGTACAGATACCTCATCCCATACAATGAAATGCAATCGATTATTATACGCTAGATGGCGCTACTAGGCGTGCCTTTTAAGTTTTGTCGTTTCCATATTTCCCGGAAATTTTGAATTTGGTACTGTTCTATATGTGAATGTGTTTAAATTTTGAATCTCAAAACAGTTGAAAGTATTATGATTAATGCTATTGTTTAGTCACAGTATCAATTGGAATCTGTCAGGTTACGTACGAAAATAAATGTTTCTAAGTAAAATTTTCGTGCAATAATTTTCTACAACTTTAGAAGAGGCCTGACACGGCTTCAGTGTTTTGAAGAGCTAACATCTGTGTTCAGTGTTGAAGCCCCATGTCTGCGGACTGTCGAACGGTATGGTATGGGCACAGATAATATAATACTATACTAGTGTATGGGTATGGTATCTAGAATTCCAGCGTGGACATACCTACTAGTGTTAGTGACAAATCTCGTGAAGGACGCCCAAAATCCGCCTTCACAGAAGATAACATAATTGCTGTGAGACAACTCATTCTCGAAGATCGTCATGTGACGTATTGAGAGATAGAGGCTCTATTAGACATCTCAGGGACAACTATTCAGAAGATCTTGCATGAAGCGCTTGGTGTGAGAAAGCTAGTTTACCGTTGGATACCGCCTCCGCATTCCGACGATCGCAAGGCGGCCCGCGTCAGATGGTGTAAGAAAACTCTGCAAAGGTTCAACCGAGGAGAGTTAAATCACGTCTACGACATCATCAGTGGTGACGAATCTTCGATCTATGCGATCCTGATTCCAAACAACAATCTACAATCTGGGTCTTTCAAGACGAGCCAAAGCCGATTAAAGTTGTTCGTTCTCGAAGCACTTCGAAGAAGATTGTGGCCACGTTCGTTGGAAAAACCGGCCATGTTGCGACTATTGCACTTGAAGATCGTAGAACGGTTAACGCAAAGTAGTATACCACAGTTTGTTTACCACAAGTCATCGCCGAACTTCGAAAATCTAACTCAAAGCGACGCATCATCCTGCACCACGACAACGCAAGCTCACACAGCGCTCGTCAAACGATTGAGTATTTGAAGCAGGAAAAAGTAGAAATTCTTGACGATCCTCCATACAGTCCTAACCTAAGCCCCAACGATCTCTTTACATTTTCTAAAATTAAGAAAAGTCTTCGTGGTCAAAGGTTCCAGTCCGGTGAAAAAGCAGTCGACGCTTTTAAGTCAGCCATTTTGAACACCCCCGCTTTACGTAGTACCACTGTCGTAGTTGCGGATTCTTAAAAGGTTTAAGGTTCAGGGTTTTAGAACTAAATTCACTCGAGAACCGTCATATACGAGTCTAGTTCTTTTATAGGGCTTAAAAGCCTCAAGTTCTTTTAACTCTAGTTGTAATTGACTACAATTTCATGTCACTTTTCTCTTTTAGAAAAATAAGTAAATATACCAACAAAATGTAGGTAGGTATGGTCAGAATTGAATTCCCAAATAATGCCATCTATTGTTAGATTGAACCAGTTCATTAAGTAAATTGTGCCTATCTTGCCATAGTACAAATAATTGCCGCTAAAGTTATACGGATGATTTTGTAAAGTTATAGATCCTATAATTTTACAACCCCTTATGTAGATTATTTAAAAATAAAATGTAATACAATTTTTTCAGTCACTCAACACAGATTGAAGCAATGTGCACAACCATCACAGAAAGATTTATCCTCGGTGGGGATCCACGACCTCTGACTTAGCAGTTTGAGTAACTAACCTCTAGACCAACAGGCCAGTCAAAAGTCAGGCATTGTTTGTCTACTCTAATAAATAAAATAAAAAACATGGCATTGAACGACCGAACGTGGCTTCAAGCATCATTACCTGTTCGCTTTGGTGGCTTCGGCGTCTGCAAAATTTCTGATGTTAGTTTATCGGCGTTCTTGTCCTCACTTTACAGCACAATAATTGACCAGGACAATTTTAGACCAGGAAATGTTAGTTCTGAAGTGCGGTGTAAGTCTGAGGCTTTAAACCTAATCGCCTTCTCATCTATCAAACACAGCAAGCTTTGTCTGCACTGCTGCGGCATCTGCTGAGAACCTCAATCGGTGCTAAAGTTAATAATCTAGTCGGAGATTAATATGTTAGCACCGTTTGAGAGACGCTAGGGCCATGGGGTTCAAGTGCTCGCCTCTTGTTTAAAGATATTTCTCAGCGGTTCGTCAGTGCATCTCGTGACCAGAAGACTGACCTTTTCTTTCCACAAAGAATAAGCATTGCCATTCAACGTGGCAATGCTGCCAGCCTTCTGGGCACTATACCAGTTATCTTCGATGGTGAGAAAATTCTTCGACGCCTAAACTGGTTGTCTCTGCCTCCCCTTTTTATGTAACCCCTTTTTGTAGTTTTTTCTGGTAAGTTGTAAATAATTGGTAAATATTAGTTTGTTTTAATTTATTTTTAACATAGTTAATTCGTAGAATACCTAATCTAGTTTTAATTTATGAAATCAATGATTACACTGTTCGTCTGTAAAAAAAATCTTTATTAAACCAGATCCTGTTATAAATGTGACTTCTAACCGTGAGCTAATAAGCAAACACCTAATAAAACTGTAAGTCATTAAAATCGCAAATTCCGTAAAAATGTCTTTGAAAGAATTTGGTTTAAATGCATCGATATAATAATATGTACTAACGTACGTAGTACAATAATACCTCAATGTTAAAATGTCAATTCTAATATATCTTTCCATAGACCACGATATCATAACATCCGCAAAGAGATTTTAAATTCGTCCTTTTAGTTAAAACCCTGGTCAAACATACCAAGCCAGTCTCAAGGGCCACCCTCGCAAGTTAATAACTATGATGAGTGTAATATATTTACGCAGAGATAAAACCTCATACAAATTCGCGTAATATTTAGCTTTTAGAAGAATTATAGGAGATGCTGCCTTATTTGACAACAGGCTCTCCTAAAACTCTAGGAGCACTTAGGTGCTTTCGTAATCCAATATATTTGCTGGTGTTTTTTTTTTAAATGTATCTTGAATAGACTTTGCAAGCCGGCCATATGGCCTAATAAATGAAAGATTTACCAATTGGCTACCAAACTGTTTTGAAAAAAAAATCCTCAAAACTATCAGCTGACAGTATAACATCTAATATATAAAATTCTCGTGTCACAGTTTTCGTTGCCATACTCCTCCGAAACGGCTTGACCGATTTTGATGAAATTTTTTGTGCTTATCCGGTATCTATGAGAATCGGCCAACATCTATTTTTCATACCCCTAAGAGTTTGTTTGTTTGTTTGAACGCGATAATCTCAGGAACTACTGGGCCGCATTGAAAAAATATTTTATTGTTGGATAGCCCATTTATCGAGGAATAACATCACGCTACGACCAATAGGAGCGGAGCAGCAATGAAAAATGATGTAAAAAAAGGAAGAAAAAAGAAAAAAGGGAAAATTTACGCAGACGAAGTTGCGCGGGTCAGCTAGTTAACTATAAAAGTTCTCTGGTGTTCTTGTTGAAACACTACTTCAAGTTATAATACCGTTGTAAATTCTATAAATTGCCCTTCGAGAAAATAAATTATATGTGTATCTTTACATACTCAACCTTAATAAGATCTAAGTATTTAGACCTATTTGCCTACCTATAAGTTCGCTATCTCAAAACCGATCAGTCACTAAAAAGTAGCAATCATTCACTGGCATCACGCACAAAGCAGCATCGCCCAGTCCGCTGTAATCAGTAACCAGTCGCGTCGATCTTCATACGTCTTTGCATAAATGAATAACATATCTGTAGGTATATAAGCATAATAAAAGATATAGATATAAGTACAGAACTGTCTTATATCTATGCCTGCATTCATAAAAAACATTGTATTTGCACTTTAACGAGGGAGTCTGGCAGTCAAACAACATCGCCACCCTCTTTACTACTTGCGCCGATTTCCTCAATACATATTGCATGGTCACATGATGAGCAAAAATCATAGAAAATACTCCGTATTTTATTTGTATTTGCCCAAATATAGGTAGTAGGTACATAATTGGGTTAAGTAACAAAGCAACCATATTCCTAGTGTACTCTGCAGGTTACAACAGAAAAAATCTGTTCATACCCAATTCCTAGGGACAAAGTATATAAATATGTAAGACAAGATGAATAACCCTGGCATCTTCGTACAACTTCCTAACGTTAAGTCTTTGATCAAGAATATAAAGAGATCTACAAATTTTCTCAAACCGATGACAACTGGCCGTTTTTTTTAAAATCTTTTGCATGGTACATTTTCTCCTTATCGGATCTTCAACGGAGATTTTTGAATGTTACTAAAATCTCTATTCCCTAACTCTGATTGTCCAATGAGACGGAATTCCAATACTACCGAAGAGAGATTAGAAAGCACTATCGATGGTTTTACATGCTCAGCAAATAGGGATGTTGACTGTCAAGTCAAATCAGTCTCTTTTTATGAAATGTCAAAACGACAAGCTCTATAGAAATGTGTATGGAATAGGAACCTATGACGTCATAAGTTCCTATCGTCAAGTAATTACTTTTAGTATTCGTGTTTATGCTTTTAAATTCAAAAAACATGTTAAAATGTAAAGAACAGTAATTTTCAGAGGATTTTTAGATTACTACTACTAAACCTGATTAGTATAAAATAATTTACTTACTTTTATTGTAGTCAACTACCCAATTCTGCAGGAGTAGATAGTAATAGCGATAGGAAGTTAAAAGGTAAACTATCACAGCTAACTAGGTTCTACTACTTCTTGAGTAACGGGCTTGTTAAAAAGTTAGTAGCTCAGTGGTGTTAGGTAGCTTCTCATTACTTCGCCGTGCGTCGTTCCGAATTCTTGAAAACCGGGCAAGAGCATGTCGGACCTTGCTCAGTGTGGGGTTTTGCAGCTAATAATCAAAAAATACCATCCGAAAAAGTGTACGAGCGTATCTTCATGGCACTTACGTCCTTTTGTTGAGTAGCGCAGTTTTTCGCCAATAACTCAAAGACGCTATATCTAATCATATTGAAAATAATTTTAGTTTTTATAAAAGTATTCATAAACGTTACCTTTTTCATTTATATAAATAAATTAGAAACAGAACCCTTATAGTCTCGTCATGTCCTTGTGTCTGACTGTCTGTCGGTCCGTTCGTATGTCACAGGCATTTTACTCAAAGACTACTCAATGAATATTGGTAAAAAGGTGTCTTGTAGTAGCTGCTACATAGTTTGATAGCTAAATAATAAAAATAAATATTTTTGGAGAAGGCACTCCATACATGTAACAGAAGCTATTTTTTTTTAGCAAGTTTCAACGTGTGGCACATCATTCCACAGGCCTTATAAAAACATTTTTAGGTTTCTAATATTTTTTGTGATTAAGTGAACATTTTTGGAAATAATCGCTCTGAACGTTGCAAAAATTATGTCCCTCCCTTCCCTTTATCTTTTAAACCGTTAGGTGAAAAAATATGACGAAAATACTCACTTAATCAAAAAAGTTTCTTAGAAATCTTTTTTTTTAATGTTTTTTCGAACTAAGTAGTGGCTTATATAGGACACCCATATTTCAAATTTCATCAATGTACTTTGTGTAGTTTTTGAGTAAAATGCTCGTACCGTACGGGCGAACATGACCATGACCGATCTCATATTTTCGAAATATGAGATCGGTCTCTTGAGGAAGATTCAGGAAATATTAGATTAGTTTAAATATAAAAATATATTGTTGGAGACAATGATTCCTTATTCTGACAATAATTTACCAATTACTTGGATAAATCAACATAATAACGACCCGAAGAACACAACAAACAGTGTTAAAGCAATTATAAGAGATCAATTAGCGTCAGTGAGATCTAATAGATAATTTGTGGCATATTATAAAGAAAACATTACCGAGTAAACATACGAGGGGTCGTTTTTAAGTTCGCGGAATGGAGGATAAGAGTAGCAAATAAAAATGCAATATTATTTTTCTTTTTCATTATATTCACCTGCAACCCTAATACACTTCGCAGATCTATCAATTATATTCTCTATACCTTTAAAAAAAAAATGAAATTTCTCCGAAAAATACGCCGAAATTGCTTCCTTCACTTCTTCATCGCTTGTAAATTTCTTCCCATGAGGTTCTTTTTTAATTTTCAGGGACAGGTAATAGTCGCTCGGGGCCAGGTCTAGACTATAGGGTGGGTGGTTAGTAATATCGAAGCCCACTTTGTGCAGGGCAGCCACCGCAGTACGACTCTTGTTAACAGGCGTATTGTCATGCAGGAGCAGGACACCTTTTGTTAATTTTCCTCTTCTTTTTTCTTTGATTGCTTCTTTTAATTGCTCTAATATCAAAGCGTAGTATTATCCGGTTATAGAGACACCTTTATCTTTGTAATCGATTTACAAAATTCCTTCTGAGTCCCAAAAGATCGTCGCCATGAGTTTCCCGGCTGACTGTGTCACCTTAAACTTCTTAGGCGGTGGTGTCCCTTTCTTATGCCACTGCATGGAATCTTGGTTGGACTCAGGTTCATGATAACGAACCCAAGTCTCATCCCCAGTAACAATCCGGGCCAATACGCCATCCTTATCCTCACTACAGAGATCCAGAAACGCACGCGAACATTCGACGCGCTGCTGTTTTTGAGGCGGTGTGAGCATTCTCGGCACCCATCTTGCACTGACCTTTGTCATGCCAAGATGATCATGCAGAATTTTGAAAATGGTGGTGTCTGATACTCCAATCATTTCTGCAATTTGTTTCTTCTTCAGCCGAGCATCTTCCAGTATATTTTTTTCTACTTTTTCAACAAGTGCTGGAGTGGTCACCTGAATTAGCCGCCCGGGCCGTGGGTCATCTTCAAGTGACTCTCTGCCTTGCTTAAAAAGCCCATGTCACTTGTAAATCATTGCTTTTCCAGGCCAAGATTCCCCGTAAACGAATGACATCTCTTCCATAATGTTTTGAACGGACTTTCCCTGCTTAGTCAAGAACTTTATAACGGCGCGCTGTTCGATTTTCTCCATGTTTTCAGTTCACTTCCCGATTCAGTTGCTTGATTGCCGATAGTTCAAAGACTAATAACTCAATTAAGACAAAACTTGGTATTTATACTAATTATGAGTCTTAAAAAACGTCACGACTAAAATTACCCCCACCACTAACCCCTATACCCTCCATTCCGCGGACTTAAAAACGCACCCTCGTATCACTAACGTACAGAAAGTTTTTGATGCATTTGTAGAAGTTTGGCGAGATATTCCTGGGGAAATGAGTGAAAAATGTATAGAATCAGTGCTACGTGCGTTGCAGAGCTGTAAACAACAACAGAGGCTTTGCAACCAAACATTAAATATTATTTTATTTTTAAAGTTCTACAATTTCACTATATTCATTATTGTTTCGTAATTTTTTTTTGTTTTTCGAATTTGTTGTCCACTGTAGAAGTTGGTCTCGCTAATTACATATTTTTTAATATTTACCTTATTTTTAAATAAACTGTTGCATGGTTGCTTAATAAATATTAGTGTGCTTCAAATAGATTGGTACGTTTTATAGATAAAAAGGCCCTCTACGACATGTTATATCATATTCTAAATGTGTACTAAAAATAAAATCGATACTAGGTGTTTCTAATTGTGTGTCCACCACTGTATATTTACCATACAGAAAACAAAAATACAGTCCCGTAGATTGCGCCTTCCTTGTCGCATCACATCGTTCCTACAGCTGTTTTACGCCGCACCGTGATGCATTTGAGAGATATGGCTACATAAGTAGACATATCTAATTGTGTCCTAAGTAACAAGAAACAATGTTTGTAACACAGAATTGTTTTAGACAGAATAAATTGATATTAAAGAAGTAGGTACTTGGGTACAGTTTCTTTATATTGTAATAACAGACATGGCTATGCAAGTAGCCATGTCTATAAGTAGGTAATGTGAACAATAATTGTATCACGAAATAGGTTATGACAAAGTAAAAGTACATAAAGGTTATGTTGTAATTCACATGTAAATGGCATAAATGATTATAACACATTATAGAAGCAGCATATATTTTGTTAATGAACTGAAACAATGATCACATCACCGTTAATATTATAGTTTGTCAGTTACAACTTAGCAATACCCGCATATTTACCTATGCCGATGACACTGCCCTTGTATCCCACGGCAGTTCCTGGGAAACTGCATTTCGGAGTGCCCAATTGGGACTCAATGTGGTTACAAATTGGTTAGCTAGAAACCAACTTACTCTGAACATTGACAAAACTTGTTACCTCACCTTCTCACCATCATCATCTAGGCTGGTTTCTGCTTTACCTCAATTTCTTATTGCTCATACCTGTAATGAACCCACTCAAACTTGTGTGTGTCCTGCCTTAAACCGCACCACGTGTGTCAAATATTTGGGGGTACAAATTGATAAAAGTTTAACATTCCACTCTCATATCGATTCACTTACATCTCGAGTACGCAAACTAATCTTTATTTTCAGGACTCTCCGACATGTTGTAGACACAAGTGTACTTCGACGTACCTATCTCGCTCTTTGCCAGTCCATTACACAATACTGTGTTGTGTCTTGGGGTGGTACAGACAAAACACATCTTATTAAACTTGAACGTGCCCAACGTGGACTCCTTAAGGCAGGCTGGATGTTACCGTACCATTTCCCCACCACAAATCTGTATAAAGTCTGCAATGTCCTCTCTATCCGCAAGCTGTTCATCCTTAATGCCGTACTTACCACTCACTCTCAACTCACTTACGACCCTACCAAATTTGACACTGTGGGTCGCAAGCACTCAGTATTTTTGGCATGAACTGGATCATCTGGACACCAACGACATGTGGTTTCAACAAGACGGAGCGACGTGCCACACAGCACATGCCACATTGAATATTCTGCATGAGAGATTTGAGGGCATGGTCATCTCACGTGGAGCTGATGTGAACTGGCCACCGAGATCGTGTGACCTAACCCCGCTAGATTTTTTCTTGTGGGGTTTTCTTAAATCGCAGGTCTATGCGAATAAACCACAAACCACAGCGGCCCTCAAAGCCAACATAACCTATGCCATAGGTCAAATTCAGCCTGATTTGTGCGCAAAAGTCATGGAAAATTGGATATCTCGCATGCGCTCCACCCAGAGAAGCCGTGGCGGACATTTGAATGATGTCATATTCCATACATAATGGCATCACTACATCTTTCAAATAAATAAATAATTTCGATTATATCTCACATACACTTTGTTTTATTTAAATTTAAAGATAGGACACGCTTAATGAAAGACCCTGTATTATACGAGTACAAAAGTATTGTTAACATTATACTATAACCATGTAAAATACTATGACTATAATAGTAGTAACTGTTGTACTTATTAGGATTTTTTTTAAAATTATTTTATATTTTTCAGATTTTATTAGCATCTCTGAAAATCCAGTTTTTTGTAGAATGGATGTGATTATCAATTAAGTGAATAATTAATTGTTCCATTCCTATTTTGCAGATAGTCTTGTTTCGACACCTCCATAAATCTGATCTATCTTTGTTAGCTCTCTTGTGTAAATGTTCATAATTGTCAGTAGGTACAAAAGACACCATCCTTAATTTCGAGTGATGAAATATTTCTGTTGTTGTTTTTTTTTATGTTGGTGGTTGTTTTCCGTCCATAAACTAAATAAAACTAATAAATTAGCGACAGTGAATAAATCAGTTATTAGGTGACTAAGGCAAAACAACTATACAAAAACATATTTTATTTATCTAATCTACATATTTAGGTACTATGTAGCTCTACCTAATTAGGTTAGCCTTAATGCGTTACTTCAACAAATTAAAATCAAATCAATAAGAAACATTTTTCACAAACTTGTAGGTAGGTACTAACAGTAATAACATTTTTTGATTTAAAATGTATTTAGAAAATAATATGTTAAATATGTAATTCAATTACCTAAACTCACATTTTTTTAAATATACCTCTATACCACTTAATGTTATTTTAAACACACACTATTTGTCACACTATCTGTTCAAAACGTATAGCAAAAAACATTAGTATTTATTTAGATATTTTCGTTTGTAAAACTCAACGTGGCGAAGAAGGGGATGTGTAATGCCAATAAAAAATAATAAAATATAGTAATCAACTTTGTAGAGAAGCAAACACACAATAGGGGTTTATGAGAGAGATAGCACTATGAACGTGCAAGTCATCTTATCACGTGGCATTCTTATGTATAACAAGTAATTATGTTAAGTTTTTTTTAAAGACAACTACCGCATTAATCAATTCACGGACACTGGATCAAACAAATTGGAAGAACCCACGTCATTTGGCTTAGCAATCAGGGCCACTGACCACTAGACCAACGCAGAAAGTATTTCTGTGAAAATGTTATTAATGTTCCCATTTATTCATTTTTACGATAATATATTACATGCTATCTTTTTTGACAACTGTACTTTTAATTTTATTTTTTTTTATTTGTGGTCCCACATGACGAATCAAAACAAATAATTCAATTCAAATCGCATTTTGGAACCGTGGTCCCGGTCCCTAATTAGGAATGACCCAATGTGCACGTCACAGAAAGATTTATCCTCGGTGGGGATCCAAGACCTCTGGCTTAGCAGTTTGAGTAACTAACCTCTAAACCAACAGGCCAGTCACAAGTCAGGCATTGTTTGTTCACTCTAATAAATAAAATATAAATAAAAAACATGGCATTGAACGACCGAACGTGGCTTCAAGGCTTTGGTGGCATCGGCGTCTGCAAAATTTCTGATGTTAGTTTACCGGCGTTCTTGTCCTCACTTCACAGCACAAGATTTGACCAGGATAATTTCAGACCAGGAAATGTTAGTTCTGAAGTGCGGTGTAAGTCTGAGGCTTTAAACCTAATCGCCTTCTCATCTATCAAACACAGCAAATTCCGTAAAAAATGTGTTTGAAAGGATTTGGTTTAATTGTATCGAGATAATAATACGTACTAACGTACGTAGTACAATAATACCTCGATGTTAAAATGTTAATTCTAATATATCTTTCCATAGACCACGATATCATAACATCCGCAAAGAGATTTTAAATTTGTCCTTTTAGTTAAAACCCTGGTCAAACATACCAAGCCAGTCTCAAGGGTCACCCTCGCAAGTTAATAACTATGATGAAGTTATGTGTAATATATTTACGCTGTGATAAAACCTCATACAAATTCGCGTAATATTTAGCTTTTAGAAGAATTATAGGAGATGCTGCCTTCTTTGACAACAGACACTCCTAAAACTCTAGCAGCACTTAGGTGCTTTCGTAATCCAATATATTTGCTGGTGTTTTTTTTTAAATGTATCTTGAATAGACTTGGCAAGCCGGCCATATGGCCTAATAAATGAAAGATTTACCAATTGGCTACCAAACTGTACTGCGAGCATGAACATTCGATACCTACGTCACGTATTCGTATCGAGCTAACTATACGAATACGGATACTATACTTTGGTCGGCAGCACGAACGCTATCCGCCTTATTCCAAAAGCTGGACTAAACCTGGTTGGACAAAAATCCTAGTTTAAACCATGGATCTACGAAAATCTTTATTACAAAACGAGGTTCATCGCTTAATCGATGATCTTCTTTGGTCTATAGATTAGTCTTTCGATCACCCTAGTTTAACTATGGTAATAACCTTAAAATGTCAAAAACTTGACAATTTGAAAGTTCGACCATTTACAATGTTGCGTATTTTAGTTTCAATTATTAATGACGAATAATGCGTGTTTAGTGACTTTAAATTATTAACTAACTAAATATGGTGTGGCAACAAAATAAACGCAAAAATCGAGTGAAATGCGATGTGTGACAAAAGATTTAATAATAATAATAATAATAATAATATCTTGGGACAACTCACACAACGCTATCTGATCCCAAACTAAGCAGAGCTTGTATTATGGAAACCAGACAACTGATAAACATACTTATATATTTCTAAATACATACATATTATAGATAAATAACACCCAGACACAGAATAAACCATCGTGCTCATCACACAAAGTTTTATCCTGGGTGGGGATCGAACCCACGACCTCTTGCGTACATAATACATGCATATTATTGTTTTTCAAAACATTTATCACAGCTTGGAATTGAGAGAGAAGATTTAATATACAGAACTCAGATATGTCCTAATATTAAAGTGGTCTGTGCAATGTTTGGGTCAACCAGACTCGACGTGAAGTGTACCTACGCAGTGTGGAAAGTTGAAGGTCCACACAGATTATTTTTGTTCGACAATAGTATCATTAACTGGTGCTCTATGTAAAACAAACTGATGCATTCCACTTATATGTCACATTATTAGATTGAAGTTGGAAAATCACATTTGGAATGTCTGATAGGTGGTCTGGAGTAGTGCGGCATAAACCAATGTTGAATATACTCAAAATGCACAAAACAAAGTAATAGAAACATCATCTTACCCAAAACTTACTAGTGAACTATATAGTGGAACTAAATAAACATTGATCAATTTAAAATTTAGTTGGTAAAGTGTAACCATGGGTATACCTGTCACTAGAAACAGATTTAAACTTAGATTATAAGTAGGTACCAAGAACTGAATATTATGTTTATAGGAGCTCAGCTAGTTAATACTTTGCTACAATGTTCCTTTAAACATAGACAGAGAGTACAGATTGGTTACAGGTTATTGAAATTGTGATGTAATAACTATTAAGTATGCACTACTACTTAACAGTTTAGATAATGATATTTAAGATTCTCATGAAAATGAACTAACACTGTTTATATAATAAACAAAAAATGCATACAATTTAAAATTTATTGTAAAATAAATAACTATACTAATATCATAAAGCTGAAGAGTTTGTTTGAACGCGGTAATCTCATGAACGACTAATTCTTTTGAACTTTTTACTGTTGGATAGCCCATTTGTCAAGGAAGTCTATATAATATCACTCTACAACCAATAGGAACGGAGCAGCAATGAGAAATGTTGCAAAAACAGGGAAAATTTATGCAGACTAAGATGTGCGGGAAAGCTAGTTATGTATAAAGAAATAGGGATATAAACTCAATATTCCTTTTCAAACATAGTTTGAACAGGGAGTACAGATTGGTTACAGATTATTGAAATTGTTAACATCCATTTTGTTGTCAAATGGAATAACTAATAAGTGCTACCTAACAGTTTAGATAATAATATTTATGATTCTCATGAAAATGTACTCTGTTCTTAGGAAGAATAAATGGTATCTAATAAATAATGATTCTATGTAGTTATTTGAGAATTTCATTTCATAGCAAGCTCACTGATATTAAATAATTAATATATATTCATAAAATTTGTTTCAATTGTTTGTTGTGCTTCAGCCGAAGCTTCAGTACCTATGTTGAATCTAGGCATACTTTCCCCCAATACATTCAGAACAACGAGTGCAACAAAGAAAACAGTAAGTATATTAAAAATGCATTATCTTATTGAGTAAGTATCCTTAAACTATTGAACGAATTTTCATCCAACCATGCTAAGAACTGTTCCAATGAAACTAGCTTTGTAATAAAAACTCGCATCCAAGTTCCTATAAGTGTTTGGGCGCTATAATTACTCAGATTAAACTTATAACATCCATAATAATGTCGTGAGTTAATAAAATTTAGGTTATCATCATTTGTTTACATTTTTAGTACTACTGACAGCTATATATGTAACGTTCCGATCCTGACAGAATCTATTTTATTATTCGTAAATTGCAGGCCGAGGACTTTTATGTCAGGTTTATATTTTGAAAATTACGTAGTCCTGGCGAATAATTTAGCTAATAGAACGTCTAAATATTTTTTTCTCAATGAAAACTATACTTTCAAATTATATTGGCTTAAAACGGAACGTTATTTTTGAATGATAAGAAAAATGAATGAACTAAATTGATTATAATCTGTGGCTGATTGCAAGATCCTTTGGTATCAGCTGGTCCACGGATTATCTAAGCTTTGTAATAAGACCAAGTTTAGTACAGTACTAAATCCTGGACTTGAAAGTCTTGGCCTAAACCTTGATTTAGTCTTCTCTTTGTAATAAGGCGGTATAAGTTACTCTCGTAGAGACTATACGATAACGTTAGTAAAGCCCAGTATACATTATATGAATTGAACGAATGTAAATGAATGACACGTTAAAAAATTGCTATCGTTCTATTTAATTAGTAATTTATCTTGCTTATAAGTCTTGAAAAATAGAAATACATTAAACAAATCGTATTATATGTAAAGTACATTGATAATTAACTTGAAATGGATATTTTGTAATTATATATTGTAAACAGAAAAAATGTACCAAGGTTTATAATTTCTAAACGTGGTCGTTTTTGTCTTTGACCTTGACAACCCATGTCAGTGCAAATTAACGCGCAGGCTTTAAATATACATAGTATTATTCAATAATTCGTTACAAATTAATAAAATAAAAGTAAAAATGTCACCAACCACTATCACACAATTTACGATTTTGGTAGTGTTTATGGAGAAGTAAGTATTTTTCGTTTCCGTTATTTCGTTTTATATAGGTACTAAATGGCGAGAGCCTATAAACATAATCATTATTATTTTAAGACATGGAGATTTATCAAAGCCCCAATATATGCCCAACGGACGGCAGTGGACAAATAAAAAATGGCAAGAGCTGGCGGAGTTGTTAAACAGCCGAAGAAAAGTGGCGGAAAGTAAGTTTCAGTTGGCACACAATTTATAAGCTTTTCATACTTCTTTATTCACCATTTTTAAGCGTTGTATACGTAATTATTTTATTTTATTTGCTTAAGGTTTGGAGCGGTTTTAAAAACAACTCAAAAAGAAAATGGGCTAAAAGCAACCGAGGAGTCCAGGGTACAGGTGGTGGACCAGCCCAAAATATATACCTGACGGACCTCGAACAACGCGTTTTAGCGATTACTGGGGTCCAGGCAGCTGTGGGTATGGCCATACCTGAAGTTGGCGTTGACGCGTTTTGTAAACTTATATCTACCTTGTGTATTGTATCTAATAATATGTTACGAAAATTGGAAATAAGATTGTGGATTGACATCCAATCTTAAAAATATATTATAGAGAATTCTATTAAAAATATATTATAGAGTGAAATCAAAAATCCAGCAAAGCCGACAAACCCAAAAGGTAACTATCTAGATTACTCGCTACAAACTATGGTTATAAAAGAGAGGCAGTTTAAAATTAACTTATGCGTTGTAGTAATTTAATATTACAATATTAAACTGCTACAACGCATAGTTTGCAGTTAATATATTATTATTGTGTAGGTATACTTGTAGTCTGTGTCTGTACCTACTTAATAAAATAAATAGTATTACTTGTAATAAGAGTAAACGTGACTTTTTTATCGTATGCCTACAGGTGATGAAGGCTGGAATATGCCTAGCCACAGTAGGGACGAAGGACATGTGCCATCACCTATACCCCGAGTTTTACCAGCACCCACCGCATCTTCGGGATCCGATTCACTTATATTCCCCACAATTCAAGCAAGAGGTCGTGGGTTCGATCCCCACCCAGGATAAAACTTTGTGTGATGAGCACGATGGTTTATTCTGTGTCTGGGTGTTATTTATCTATAATATGTATGTATTTAGAAATATTTAAGTATGTTTATCAGTTGTCTGGTTTCCATAGTACAAGCTCTGCTTAGTTTGGGATTAGATTGCGTTGTGTGAGTTGTCCCAAGATATTATTTATTATTATTTATAACTCCGCCATCTCCATCAATCATACTATCGCATCCATCCCTACCATCTCAAATATTTTTACCATCTCCACAACCTCCACCATTGCCACCACAAAAAAAAAATGAAAACAGAAAGCGCAAGGCGAACATTTCCGATTATTTTCTTGAATGTGAGACGAATGCAAGAGAGGATGCAAGGGATAGAGAAAGAATGTATCTGGAATTAGAAAGAGAGAGGATCCGGCAGAGAGATATTGAGCTTCGTCAGCGGGATACCGAATTGCAGCTGCAAGCTCAGTGGATGGAGATTATGAAAGCGGCGTTAAAAGTGTTGGAAAAATTTTTGAATGAAAAGAAGTGAATGTTAGAGATGGAATGATAGTCTATTAAAAAATTCAAAGTTCTGACCGACTGACTGATTGACTAATGGATCAACGCACAGCCTAAACCTCTGATAGTTGAAACGTGAAATTTAGAAGACGTATCTATACTTATATTATAAGGCTGAAGAGTTTGTTTGTCTTTTTGTTTTAACGTGATCTCAAGAACTACTGGTTCGAATTGAAAATGTTTTGTGTTGAATATCCCATTTATCGAGGAAGGTTATAGGCTATATAACATCACACTATGATCAATTAGGACGTAAACGGTCAAAGTTACACAACAACAATGTATGACGGAATGGTTCCTCTTAAAAAAATCTAAAAAAAAGTCAGCGACAGCAAATATCTATCTTTGGTCGTTGTTAACCCACTATTACCTTTTTTATGGTAATCAAATCTGTTCTAAATAATGAATTTATTAGCGAAAGTATTCTAATAAACATGGTGTTAACCCTTATCCAAATAAATACGTTATTCATCACAAATATTTAATTTTGAACAAAATTGATCTTACTTCATTTAATTTCAATGAATATCTTAGGAGATATCATAGTTTTAAAATATTACGCAACAAAATCAGGCGCGGATCCAGAACTTTATTCATGGGGGACAACTATCGACTCAACGGGCCAAGTGTGAGTTGCTCGCATGACTAGAGGGGGCGGGGGGCATTAGATTCAACTCGAGCACATTAACCACCGAGGGGAGGGCGGGGGAGGAATATGTCTGAATATGCCGCCACACAAATACCTACATATATTATTATATGCCTATGTTTTATTTTTAAGCCACAGTATCGTATCGTAGCCACTGAGCGTTCTTTTATTATTCCTGTTTCACACGTACCTTTCATAGCGTGGTATATGCCTACGTTATACTTTTAACGTTAATAATAATAAAAAAGTATTACCCATTACATACATACAAACACTGTTTTCTCTGGTACCAATTTTTATCAAATTTTGTTAAATTGTTCTCAAGTGGTTCATGGATACAACACCATCCACTACAGAGCCTCAAGCAAATCTTTAAAGGGGTGAAATGGCAATCCAAATTTAACGCGGGTGAAACTGCAGGTGGAAGCTAGTTTCTTATATAATGTAGATATACGATAAAAAGGGTTTTTTTGGAAATTCATCCTATAAGGGGGTAAAATGGTGGTTGTAAGTTTGTATAAAACTGCAAAACTGCATCAGTTTTAAAGTTAGACATGTGAAATTTCATATTTGGCTTTTTGGTTTCAAAATAATGAAAACATTCCCAAAAATTCCAAAATATTCAAAAATGCACAACGTTAATGTTCAAGTTTTTACTTCTGCCGGCACTCCCGGAGTGCAACCCCTTTTTTAGTATATTTTTTTTTTTATTTAGTAGATACTTTTTAGTCATTGTAAGATAATTAAAGAGCTATTTAATAAGTTTTATTAAATTTGTTTCATTACAACTTTGTTTCAATAAATTGTCACTCCAAACTTTTTTCAAACTTATGGATCATATTTTCGAACTCGCCTTTATTATGATACTCCACTCGAGGGTCTCTAAATATATTTTTTCTCAGACCGCACATTAAAGCTCATAAAATACGCCACAAAGATTTTTTAAAGAATTTTATGTACCCAGTGATACTCGCGTCATCGAGGTGAATCTAATGACGTATCATTTATTAAAATCGGTTGAGCCGTTATGAGACTATGAGGGGGTATAGGAACATTGGAAGGTTATACGTTAAACACATAACCGGGTCAAAAAGCAGTTCGAAAATTGTTATTTAACTGGTCGATTACTTGTTACTATTGCTAGAGGAAACAACTAGAAGAAGACATTGGACTTGGATTAGATCGCATACTTGTTTTAGGGTTCCGTAGCCAAAGTGGCATAAACGGAACCCATAAGGTTCGTCATGTCCGTCTGTCTGTCTATTTGTCCGTCCGTATGTTACAGGCATTTTACTCAAAGACTACTCGATGAATATTGATGAAGTTTGGTAAAAAAGTGCCCTGTAGTAGCCGCTACTTAGTAGACAGCACACACCATAGAGATATTAACCCAGATTAACAAAAACGAGAACATCATGGAGGAGATAGTCTCTATGGTGAACATCGTGAACTTACGACACGTTGCCATGGTGACGAACGTAAGCGTTCTCAGTTTTATATTCTCTTAGGTTCTCACAATCATTTATGGTGAGTTTATATCAAAGAGTTTAAAAACATACTACGGAAAGTTTTTATTCTCTTTGGTGAGAGTATTATTGTAAGGTGTAATTTACATAAAATTTAAGTAAAAACGTCCATAAGACCCTATAAAATATATTTTGGCTTAGGATGCAAAGAAGAGGAAGACGAGAATCATCAATAATAAAATCATACTCACAAAAGTTTTATTAAGCGCTTGGAACAACAAAGTTTTTTTGGAATTATCATTTGATATTCAAAATAAGATATAGACCAACCAATGAAAGTCTTAGGTACACTTCGCTTTAAAATGAACTCAAAAACGAGTAAAAGAATTAGCTTAGAAGACATTAAATATAGAGTATAGATACATCCTTGATTAATATACAGGACATTTTTTGTCTACATTTGAGTTTTAAAACTGCGTTTAAATTACAGATTCTTTGTGCTTTCGGCATAATATAACGCTACCAAAGCGTGGTTGGCATGGATAAACATTCAGACCAAACAAAAGTCCGTAAAAATGTGGAGGAAGAAGTTGCTGAGACATTTAACAAACCGACAATGAGCACATTACATACATAGCACATTAATAATGCCCCTTTCTAAACAAAGCTACCTGCATGCTATTTATATATAAGTAGGTGAAAATAACTTTACACAAAAGAATGATATTCATTTATTTAAATATAAGAAAAAAAAACATTTGCAAAAATAAGTTCTTTATTTTGATAAAACAATATGTATTGTAAAAATAATGTGATTTAATATGATTGCAGATAGTTTGACGTTATCCACAAAGATCCTGGTTAATGACAACCTATCCAGCAGCGTTGGCTGCTGAGGGAAGACGATACACCAACTACACCTCGCTTCTCGGGAAGGCTACCTTTAGCCGATTAAATACTACGCACTGAGAATCTTGCTTGTAGTCTTGTCTGTACCTAGAACCTATTCAATCAATAAAGTGCAGTTTTGTAGTATATTTGTATTTATTGCCTTTATCTTTTCTCCAACTGTATTATTACATATAATGAACTTGTCTTAATGTAAATGAAGAATCACGTCAGTTATGTCGACGTTGTTACGATGACGATATTACACGCATCGCATTTTCTTCCTACTAGCATAAATATTTTAGAATTTAATTTTGGTTTGAGCAACTAACACCTAAAATAAAAAAATATAATATTAGTAACATAAAGCGTTGCGCGTTATGTCACTCTGACGCGGATTGTCAACGACAAAAGGTCCATGTTCAGAAATCGTAACAGTTGGATTTTTTATTTTGTTTATATTATATAATTCCAAAATTGTAATTTCAGTGTAATATTTTAATGTACATTATATATAGTGTATATTTCTAGCAAGATAAATGATTTAATAAATGGCGATTTTTGAACGTGTCATTCATTTACATTCGTTCAATTTATATTATAAACTAGGCATTATATAATTAAAAAATAAAAAACTTGCGTTATCGTGTAGTCTCGTATGTTTCAAGTGTTCGTGCTGCCGACCAACTCTCGTATCCGTATTCGTATAGTTGACTCGATACGATTACGTGAGTTAGGCTAAGAACTCACGGTGCGCTCATACGATCACGTAATCCGTGAAAATGTTGTTAAGTTACTTCACGACGCGTTTTATTTCCGCGGCGGTCGCGAATGTTTGCGGTCCACGAAATCCGCGACATATTCGGCATTAAACTAATAATTTTATTCGTTTTTGAGTTAACTTTAAAGCGAAGTTCTAAGACATTCATTGGTTAGTCTGCATCCTAATTTAAATGTCAATTGGGATATAAAACTCCTGTGAGAATTGTTTAAGGATGTAAAGTCTAAATTAAAAAAAACGTAAACCTCCTTCTGGCTCTAGAAGTTTGTAACGTAAACTTTACGAACCTTGATTCTCGTCTTTCGCTTCCTTGAAAACCACAGAAAACATTTTATGGGGTCCTGAGGACATTTTTAATTCATTTTTAGTAAATAATACACCTCACAATTGTACTCTCACCTTAAAAATTACAGAGAGACGCTAACGTGCGTCTCCATGGCAACGTGTCGTAAGTTCACGATACCTTATGTCAAAAAATGTTCATGCTGCCGTTTTATATACATTTGTATGGTAACTGTTCTATTACGATACTATTTCTACTCGATGACGAAACTACGGGGTTCATGCTGCCAAATTTTAGTTCCCTTGACGCACACCGCGGCGCTGATCAAGTTTCCATACAAAATCTTACCGTTTCTATTCGAATACGGAAACGATAGGAACGTGACAAATGATTCGTGCTCGCAGTACTGTTTTGAAAAAAAAATCCTCAAAACTATCAGCTGACAGTATAACATTAACTATAAAAGTTCTCTGGTGTTCTTGTTGAAACACTACTTCAAGTTATAGTACCGTTGTAAATTCCTTAAATTGCCCTTCGAGAAAATAAATTATATGTGTATCTTTACATACTCAACCTTAATAAGATCTAAGGATTTATTTTGTATTTGCCTACCTATAAGTTCGCTATCTCAAAACCGATCAGTCACTAAAAAGTAGCAATCGTTCACTGGCATCACGCACAAAGCAGCATCGCCCAGTCCGCTGTAATCAGTAACCAGTCGCGTCGATCTTCATACGTCTTTGCATAAATGAATAACATATCTGTAGGTATATAAGCATAATAAAAGATATAGATATAGGTACAGAACTGTCTTATATCTATGCCTGCATTCATAAAAAACATTGTATTTGCACTTTAACGAGGGAGTCTGGCAGTCAAACAACATGGAGTACGAGTGGTTTGCCAACTAGCTCGTTTTGCGAACTGGCGCTATTCGCCAACTTGCGCCTTTGACCAACTAGAGCCATTCGCCTACTGCGCTATTTAGATACTGTCATTGTGTAGGTACAGTTCAGAGGAGTACGAGTCGTATGCCAATGAGCAGTTTTAGTTTTCCATGGCAGACTATGATTAGTATATACAAGATATAAAATACTCCTTGGTATCAATCTCTATTTATAGTACTGACAGGAAAAAAGAAAAATAAAAACATATTCTTGTTATTGTCATTCATTATTGTCCTTGTATATTTTCCTAGATTTTCCTATTGAATTATAATATAATAATTAGAATATAATGTATTCTGCTGCTGGGTCTACTGACTCTGCCCCAGATTTGACATTTGTTAAAAGTAAAAGAGGCGGAGATGTTCTGTTACGAGCTGGTTATCGTTATCTTTTTTCTAAACGAAATTTGAATGAATCTACAATATGGCGATGTACAAATCGCACATGTTCCGGGAGCCTAACTTTAAGCAGTGACAAAAAAAATATACGTCGTGAATTGGGCCATACTTGTATACCAGATTTTAAGAAAAACGAAGTAGAGAAGATCATGGATACAGTTAGACAAAGAGTATCCAATGAGTTTATTGGTCTTAAGGCAATTTTTGATGAAGAGACATTGCATTTAAAAAAGAAAGGGGATAATTACGTGGAATGTTTGCCAACTTTTTATGAAAAAAAGGATTCACTTCGCCGGGCTAGAAATAAAGCCTTCGATGTTACTAAAACAAAATTTGATGTATTAAAAGATATTAAGCTTCCCGAAATTCTTACGAAAGATTTTTTGTTAATTGACGATAGCGGAGAGGAAGACAGGATTTTAGTTTTCATGCTGAGGGAAATGGAAGCTGAACTTGAAAATATGACTGTATTTTTTAGTGACGGTACATTTAAATCTGTACCAAATCCATTCGTACAGCTATATACGATACATGCGGATTTTAATAGTACAGAGGCGTCGACGTAGAAGGTGCCTATGTTTAATCCTGTGACATTTAAAACTGATTTCGAAGTTGGTGCAATCAACGGCATCCGTGAAGTATTCCCAAATGTTTTAGTTACAGGCTGTTTTTTTCATTTTCGCCAAGCCCTTTGGAAAAAGGCTCGAGTTTTAAAAATACATGAGATTCCCGAAGTTGCTAATCATATTGCAAGATGCGCTGCACTAGCACATTTACCAGCGCAATATACGAGTATATCTGTAGCGTGGCCTCTCATTTACGAAGATGCACCAAGTGATACTAAAAACTTTAACGAATATTTCAATAAACAATGGATGCGTGAAAATTATATAGGTATTATAAGCTGCTATGAAGAGCGCCATCGAACCATCAATAGTTTAGAAGGTTGGCATTTCAAAGTTAATAATAAATGTCACAGAAAAAAAACAACGCTTATTGAGCTAATTAATGTACTCCGCGACGAAGCAATTGATAGCATATTTCAATTAAATAGAGCCGGTGCTTATCAAGAAAATAATAACCGTGCAAAGAAGTCGGCCCTTAAAGACAAACGCATAAAATATATATTAACAGACTTTTTAGAAAAGAAAATAGATCTTAAAAAGTGTGTCCTACGCTTATCAAATATAAAATAAGCCATAAAACATTTTGATCAGGTTACTGATAGCCAGTATACATTCGGCTTTACAATAAATAATAAATAAATGTTTTTGTTATTAGCATTTACTTGTTTCACTTTTGTAATTATGTGTACAACATAGTATCTAAATAGCGCAGTAGGCGAATGGCTCTAGTTGGTCAAAGGCGCAATTTGGCGAATAGCGCCAGTTCGCAAAACGAGCTAGTTGGCAAACCACTCGTACTCCAACAACATCGCCACCCTCTTTACTACTTGCGCCGATTTCCTCAATACATATTGCATGGTCACATGATGAGCAAAAATTACAGAATTTACTCCGTATTTTGTTTGTATTTGTCCAAATATAGGTAGTAGGTACATAATTGGGTTAAGTAACAAAGCAACCATATTCCTAGTGTACTCTGCAGGTTACAACAGAAAAAATCTGTTCATATCCAATTCCTAGGGACAAAGTATATAAATATGTAAGACAAGATGAATAACCCTGGCATCTTCGTACAACTTCCTAACGTTATGTCTTTGATCAATATAAAGAGATCTACAAATTTTCTCAAACCGATGACAACTGGCCGTTTTTTCTAAATCTTTTGCATGGTACATTTTCTCCTTATCGGATCTTCAACGGAGATTTTTGAATGTGACTAAAATCTCTATTCCCTAACTCTGATTGTCCAATGAGACGGAATTCCAATACTACCGAAGAGAGATTAGAAAGCACTATCGATGGTTTTACATGCTCAGCAAATAGGGATGTTGACTGTCAAGTCAAATCAGTCTCTTTTTATGAAATGTCAAAACGACAAGCTCTATAGAAATGTGTATGGAATAGGAACCTATGACGTCATAAGTTCCTATCGTCAAATAATTACTTTTAGTATTCGTTTTTATGCTTTTAAATTCAAAAACATGTTAAAATGTAAAGAACAGTAATTTTCAGAGCATTTTAGGATTATTATTACCTGACTGATTAGTTAACTACCCAATTCGTCAGGTGTAGATAGTAATAGTGATAGTGATAGGAAGTTAAAAGGTAAACTATCACAGCTAACTAGGTTCTACTACTTCTTGAGTAACGGGCTTGTTAAAAAGTTAGTAGCTCAGTGGTGTTAGGTAGCTTCTCATTACTTCGCCGTGCGTCGCGTCGTTCCGAATTCTTGAAAACCGGGCAAGAGCATGTCGGACCTTGCTTAGTGTAGGGTTCTGCAGCTGTTACATATCAAAAAATACCATCCGAAAAAGTGTACGAGCAAAAGAGCGTATCTTCATGGCACTTACGTCCTTTTGTTGAATAGCGCAGTTTTTCGCCAATAACTCAAAGACGCTATATCTAATCATATTGAAAATAATTTTAGTTAAAAGTATTTATAAACGGTACCTTTTTACTTTTTATAAATAAATTAAAAACAGAGCCCTTATAGTCTCGTCATGTCCTTCTGTCTGTCCGTCTGTCCGTCGGTCCGTCCGTATGTCACAGGCATTTTACTCAAAGACTACTCAATCAATATTGGTATAAAGGTGTCTTGTAGTAGCAGTACATAGTTTGATAGCTAAATAATAAAAATAAATATTTTTAGAGAAAGCACTCCATACATGTAACAGAAGCTATTTTTTTTTAGCAAGCATCAACGTGTGGGACATCATTCCACAGGCCTTTTAAAAACATTTTAAATTTTTTTTTTTTTTGATTAAGTGAATATTTTTGGAACTAATCGCTCTGAACGTTGCAAAAATTGTGTAAAAAATATGACGAAAATACTCACTCGTTTCTTAGAAACCTTAAAATGTTTTTTTGAACTAATTAGCGGCTTTTATAGGACACCCATGTTTCAAATTTCATCCATATACATTGTGTAGTTTTTGAGTAAAATGCTCGTACCATACGGGCGCACATACAGATTATCGAAAAAAAAGTAAACAAACGGCGGTACCTCATATTAAAATAAGAATCGGGATTTTTTTTCGAAATATGAGATCGGTCTCGTGAGGAAGAACCAGGAAATGTAAGATTAGTTTAAATATAAAAATGTATTGTAGGAGACAATGATTCCATAAGCTGACAATAATTTACCAAATACTTGGATAAATCAACATAATAACGACCCGAAGAACATAACAAACAGCGTTAAAGCATTTATAAGAGATCAATTAGCGTCAGTGAGATCTAATAGATAATTTGTGGCATATTATAAAGAAAACATTACCGAGTAAACATATCACTAACGTACAGAAAGTTTTTGGCGCATTTGTAGAAGTTTGGGGAGATATTCCTGGGGAAATGAGTGAAAAATGTATAGAATCAGTGCTACGTGCGTTGCAGAGCTGTAAACAACAACAGAGGCTTTCCAACCAAACATTAAATATTATTTTATTTTTAAAGTTCTACAATTTCACTATATTCATTATTGTTTCGTTTTTTTTTTGTTTTCGAATTTGTTGTCCACTGTAGAAGTTGGTCTCGCTAATTTTATTTTTTAAATATTTACCTTATTTTTAAATAAACTGTTGCATGGTTGCTTAATAAATATTAGTGCTTCAAATAGATTGGTACGTTTTATAGATAAAAAGGCCCTCTACGACATGTTATATCATATTCTAAATGTGTACTAAAAATAAAATCGATACTAGGTGTTTCTAATTGTGTGTCCACCACTGTATATTTACCATACAGAAAACAAAAATACAGTCCCGTAGATTGCGCCTTCCTTGTCGCATCACATCGTTCCTACAGCTGTTTTACGTCGCACCGTGATGCATTTGAGAGATATGGCTACATAAGTAGACATATCTATAGGTAATAATTGTGTCCTAAGTAACGCGAACAATGTTTGTAACACAGAATTGTTTTAGACAGAATAAATTGATATTAAAGAAGTAGGTACTTGGGTACAGTTTCTTTAAATTGTAATAACAGACATGGCTATGCAAGTAGCCATGTCTATAAGTAGGTAATGTGAACAATAATTGTATCACGAAATAGGTTATGACAAAGTAAAAGTACATAAAGGTTATGTTGTAATTCACATGTAAATGATTATAACACATTATAGAAGCAGCATATATTTTGTTAATGAACTGAAACAATGATCACATCACCGTTAATATTATAGTGGTTGAAATGTCAAGAACGTAATGTTGTTGTGGTTAGATAATAATAATAATATTGACGTGTGTCGTAAAATTTTCACCAAATATTTTATTTTATATTATAATATTTCGCTAATGTTCTTTTAATACTTTAATCAAATATACTCCAGCATAAATACTTCTAAATTATTATAACTCCCATAAATTCGCAAAACCGGACAATAGCCAAGAAATTTACACTATGACATTACATGTCAAAATGAAAATTAACAATAACAAGGAAAAAATGATTTAACTACATTGAGCCACATGATAACTAGAAGCAGAGCCAGAGACAGAACAGCACACCCTCCAACCCCGGACTCGTCTCTCCGCTCAGCCTCGCAACCACAGGGTTCAACACCAGCCGTTGCTGAGGCGTCGAGCTCGTCGAGTGACGAGTATTTCTCTCCGCCAACGTCGCCACCACCTGTACGTCGGCGAGGGAGAGGCCGGCCGCCGACTAGCTTAGGACCCCGAGGCCCACCGGCCTCAAACAGGGCCCACGCTGTCGGTGGTGATGTGCGCCGCATGCGATGGACGACGTTGATGAACGAGAACGTCATGCGGGCATATTTTGCGGCTACAGAGGGGGGAACTAACCTTACTGTGTACCGTGAACGGATGCTGCCTCTGTTTCAGGTGCTTGAGCCGACTGTCAACGTTTCGGCACAACGATTATCGGACCAAGTGCGGGCCATTCAGCGCTGTCATCTGCTAGATGAGGCCGCACTTGAGAGACTACGCTCGGAGTACGCCCAGACTAGCCGCGAGATCCCTGCCCCGGTACAGGTTCCTACAAATGTAGTTGACTGTGAAGCTACGGGGCCGGATACCGCGGCTATTGTGGTAAGTACTCAGTGCAATGAGGAGATTAAGGCCGCTTTGGAATTTGCGCTTCGCGAATATCGGTCCACGCCCCACAATATTAGGCCACGCCTGCCTCGGTTACCTATGCCTAGACGGAACATTTCGCTGGTGTGTGCTCTTGATTCGTTATTGCCTACTTACCTAGACAATAGCGAAGACCTCGGCGATACCCACTCAATCCTGTATTGTGCAGCTGTTGCGGCATGTCGTATAGGAGGAGCTTTTAGCAGAAACCCCTACTATACGACCAAGGTGCGCCGTACCCGCGTGGCAATGCAGAATTGAGCGCCGTATTGCCGGGGCAAGGGTACTCATCGGCAAGTTGTCCTGCTTCAGGACCGGGAACACTCGCCCGAGAGTGATGCGCTTTGTGAAACGGGCATTCTTGGGGACTGACATCAGACCTCAGGATTATATGTCGCGTGTCACAGAGCGCATCGACTTCCTGAAGCAAAAAATCTATGCATGGGCAAACCGAATACGCAGGTACAAAAAACGCGTGGTACAGGTATAACGTGAACTGCATGTTCCAAAGGGACCAAAGGTGGGTGTATAGAGACTGGCAGCGAACGGATCAAGGTATGGATGGCGGGCATCTACCAAATGCTGAAGCGACAAGCTCGTTTTGGCGTAACATTTGGTCGGTGCCTGTCACCCACACAGAGGGGGAATGGATGCGTGACGTTGAACGAGCGTGCGAACTTATACCGGAAATGGAAGATATTAACATTAACAGCACAGACGTAGCCAGTGCAGTCCGTCATTTTTCTAATTGGAAATCTCCAGGCCCAGACGGACTGCACAACTTTTGGCTGAAATGGCTACGCAGTTCGCACGCTTGTTTGGCATCGCAATTCCAGTCCGCCCTAGAATCTGCGTCGCTGCCAGCCTTTTTGACTAAAGGAGTGACCCACCTGCTCTATAAGACCGGTAGTACCTCGGACCCTAGAAATTATAGACCGATAACTTGTTTACTATCGATCTATAAACTTTTTACATCCATTCTGAGAGCTAAAATAAATAAACATATACACACAAACTCCATCATGTGTACCTCTCAGAATGGATGTAGAAGTGGGGCCCGGGGTACTAAAGAGCTTCTCCTCATTGATATGACTATTAGCCAGCAGGTTCGCCGCAACCGAAAGGATCTATCGGCATGTTGGATAGATTATAAGAAGGCGTATGACTCCGTGCCACATACATGGCTTCTGAGGGTGCTGAAGTTGTATAAAGTTAATACAACTTTATGCACCTTCTTGAAGTCGTGTATGGGACAATGGAATACGGTTCTTACCTATCCAGGGTGCCGAGGGATCCAAGAAAGTGGCGGCGTACCTATAAGGATTGAGCGGGGTATATTCCAAGGTGACACTCTGAGTCCCCTTTGGTTCTGCCTAGCACTGAACCCACTTAGTACCTTACTAGAGGGTTCAGGGCTAGGTTGCAGGTTGCGACGTGGTGGTCAGGTTATATCTCACTTGCTTTATATGGATGACTTGAAGCTCTTTGCTCCCACCAGCTCACAACTAATAGCGTTACTGAAGGTAACTGAAACCTTTAGTAACTATTAGAATGGAGTTTGGTGTTGACAAATGTGCAGTCGTTCATATAAAGCGAGGGCGGGTAGTGGAATCCGAAGGGACTCAACTCTCGGATTCCATTCACTTAAGATCACTTCTCGCAACCGAGACCTATAAGTATTTGGGTATATCGCAGGCATTGTGCATTAATGAGGTTGACATGAAACAGCAGTTGCAAGAACGTTTCTTCGGTCGCCTGAAAAAAGTGCTTAATAGCCTTTTGTCAGGTGGCAATAAGATCCGGGCTTGCAACAGTTGGGTCATGCCACTTCTAATGTACTCCTTCGGTTTACTCAAGTGGACTCAGACAGAATTAGACACCCTGGATCGAAAAGTCCGTACACTCATGACGTCATACCGAATGCATCACCCGCGTTCATCTGTGATGAGATTGTATATCCCGCGGAAGTGTGGGGGCCGGGGTTTGTTGAACCTCAAGTCCCTTCATAACCGCGAGATATACAATCTCAGAGAATATTTTCTCCATATGGACGTGGGTGTGCATCGGGATGTTGTCGCGGTGGACACCGGGCTTACTCCGCTCTCCTTGGCTAAAGAGAACTGGCGCAGGCCTGTAGTACTTGGAGTCAACGAACGCAGGGAGGTATGGCAGAGCAAGGAGCTTCACGGTAGGTTCCAATGTGGACCTACTAGCATCTGTGGCCTGGCTACGGTTCGGTGACCTCTTCGGGGAAACCGAGGGTTTTGTCTGTGCAATTGCTGACGAAGTTATCATGACGAATAACTACCGGAAATATATACTGAGGGATGGCACTGTTGACATCTGTCGTGCATGTCACCGACCTGGTGAGTCCCTCAGACATATCGTTTCCGGCTGTTCACGTCTTGCTGACGGCGAGTACTTGCACAGACACAATCAAGTAGCCAGGATAATCCACCAGCAACTTGCTCTGAAATACCACCTTATGGACGTTGAAGTCCCGTACTACAGGTACGTTGCTGAGCCAGTTCTTGAGAATAGTCGTATCACGTTGTACTGGGATCGCTCTATCATCACAGACAGGACTGTTGTCGCTAACAAGCCTGATATTGTGCTGATAGACCGATCTGAGCGCCGTGCAATGATTGTCGACATCACCATCCCCCATGACGAAAATCTCGTGAAAGCCGAAAAGGATAAACAAATAAAATATCTGGATCTGGCGCACGAGATTGTCGACATGTGGGATGTTGATTCGGCAATCATTGTACCGATAGTCGTCTCCGTTAATGGTTTGATTGCCAAGAGCCTCGACCAACACCTTGAGAGGCTCGCGTTAGACGGTTGGATCAAGCGCTTGATGCAGAAGGCAGTACTTCTGGACACGGCTCGCATTGTGAGGAGGTTCCTTTCTCTGTGGCCGTAACCACCGGTAGCTTGGTCCCTGTACCCGATGCCGGTGGGACACTATTTTTTATATTTTTAAATGTATTTTTTATATATATATTTAAAAATGTAATTTATAAGAAAAAAAAGAAATAAAGAGAATAATAATAATAAAAATGATTGCTTCACTTATGAAGCAAAATACTACACCTGTGAAAAGTCCTGTTCGCAAACAATAGGTAAAGCCCGAGAAATGAACAGTCTTGTTTATAATATTATAGTATTACTGTTTGTGTGTATTGACTAATAACAGGGTATTGCAATATGATTTGATGAATATTGTATTGTGTGATTCTTATCAACTGGTTGAACGTTGTAATAATAGTCCTGAGTACATTACTGTAAATGCTGTATGGCAAATATTTATTAGGAGACGTGCTAGTTTCTTGTTGGCTTCTTTTCCTAGCCAATAGGTCCTCTTGGAACCAAAATTAGAATAAATCTTTCTAAAATCTTTCTAAATCTCTCTTTCTAAATCCTTGATAAAACCAGACGGAACCAATTTGAGAATATATGATAATGCCATTTATTTCATTGTATTATTTACCACTCTGGTTGTGTTAGACTAACTTTCAATATTAAGCATATTAGTATACTGTGAGGTAGAAATTGTAAGATTAAATGAGAAGGTAGCTGTACTGTATCTAATTTGGGCTGCTCAGTTTAAGGAAGTATTTCTTTGACTTACAACTTAACGGCTAGGTAATTAGTGTTATAGTGTAAATCGCATGTCGCTGCAGTCTCCAATACATTGATGACATTGTATTAAACAATCATGCCTGTGACAGCTTTAGTGGGTCCGGCCCGACGGCCGCAATACTTCTGCCTAGCAGCAGGCGGAACGTGACGGACGTAACGGACCTTGACACTTTTTCGTGCGAGCACGGATGCACTCAATCATCGATTTATTAGACGTTATCACGTCTCAAAAGTCTGTACAAACATTGAAAATTTTTATCCGAAAAACTGTACTACGTATAATTTTCTGTATCATTTTTTGTATAAATCTAGGTTTAATCATAATATTATGCATCTATGACATAAACTTATCTCGACAGTGTTGCATTGACTAATATAAATATACCTAGGTAGTCAACGCAATATAAAAAAACATAGTAGAAAAAGTATTGATATAGAAAGAAAATTAATATACGTAGCAAAACATCGTATACGAAACGAGGACAAAACATATTATTTTCGAAAGCTTCAGACACCGATTAAATTAGCTTGATCTTCTCAAAGTATAAGTCGTCTTTGGGCCCTCGGATATCACTATTGTGTAGTTGGTATGCCTGGTGGTATGTGACAGGTTTTGTTTTGCGGTGAGACATTACCTGCCTCCATACTGGCGAATAGAACACGTTTGCCATCTAAGCGCTGTAATACCGCTACCATCCGATATTGTTGCCGTATTTGCGTATGCCTATTCAATAGGGCTGACACTTAATAAGGCGCTTCCGAATTCCATGCAATTAATTTATTTAATAAGGTGTAAATGGACTCATTCAATCAATCAATTAAAAGAAATGTACGTGATATTATTTACAACCATCTGCTCGTCCAGGCTTTACACGGGTGTATTCATGAAAATACTCCAAACATTTTTATTTTCTACTTTTTTCATACGATAATATATATTTTTTTAAATACAACTCCCGCAGTCTGGAGACTTTAAAAGATGCAAATACCGGACACAAAGTACACCCAGACTCGAAATAGCAATTTGTGGATCACACAAATTGGTGTCCCGTGTGGGAATCGAACTGGCTTAGCATTTAGGTTCATTAACCTCTAGACCAACGGGCCAGTCTATTTTGATGTTATGACATATATACGGCAATTTATTTTTATTTAGATATATAAGATAATGATAATATTTATGGTACCATGACCAGTGCTGGCAAACTTGGGAACATTCGGTAAGACTCTATGTTTGACAAATCCCATTTGGTTTTATTAAGATTTTCTGAGGTCATTAGACAAAGATGCCCTTATTCATTACAAGACTCATATTACACAAACACGCTCTCGGCTACTCACAAAGTAAGAACGCTTGGAAGGTGGCAACTGGCAATTTTATAATAATTAATGTGGGAAAACCGTGCGCAGTCCGAGTGAATAACAAATATATTAAGATAATTACGAGCATAATTATTTCTACCCTGCGAACGCGTTGCTCCTCGTGGGTTTATTTATGGCAGCCCTACACTAATCTCTGTCTAAACGGCCAGGCACGTACAACAGGTACATAGATATTGTTAACATTGTTACTGAGTACCTACACTACGTATCAAGTTATGTTTATATTTAAATTAAGTAAGATTAAGTAAGACTCTTTACATTCTGTAAATTTTGAAACTATAATTTTTTATAAATCTATTTTGCCACATAGCTATTCTAAAAAATATATAGGTAGATCCTCGTAGGTAACTGACCTTGTGTAAAGGAAAACAGCTAAACAGTGAACGCGTTGCCTGGCCCGATTTGATTAAGGATCGCTTTGAATATCAATAGATGCTCGTCACTCCACTCACCAACTAGATTTCCTATTGCAATGTACATAGTGTACCCAAGGGGGGGGGGGTGAAGCTGCCCCCCCCCTTGGAACTGGAATGCCTAAGTAAATACCAAATACCTATCTACTTGTTTGTAAAACTTCAAACTCAAAGTCAAGAGCTTTGTTACCGACAATGCTGCTAACGTCATGAAAATGAGACACGAATCGTTTAAAGACAATGAAGACAATCAAGTACCTGGACGAAGTATCGGTATCTTTTTCGATATTAATATTAATATTAGACCAAAAGAGATAGAAACATCATACGAACAAAAAAATAGAATGAACTATTTTAATATGTTGTCAACACACGGAATATTGCCTGGCCATACATTATCAACACAAGAACGGAACTGTTTGGACCATTTTATGTAAAAGATTTTTAAGAAGAAGACCCTAGCATTAATTACAATTTTACATACATATTATATTATTATACTACAATTACCGACCACTACACTACATTTATGTCACTTTCTAAAATAAAAAACCAAGAATCATTAATCAAAACCAGTACTAAAATAAAATTTGAATAAGCCCTTAAGTATATCCAGGAAAAAACCTTTCAAAACTACTAATATGTAACGACCCTAATTTATTTACCGATCTGATTATTGAAAACTTGGTTGACGCTATGAAGTACAGCACTACAGTCTTTAAAATACCAAGTAATAAGCGAATAATTAAGCCATGGGTCACACCGGACATTTTAAGGTGTATAAGAAACCGTAATAAATTACAGAAAAAAGCCCGGAGTGATCCGAATAATGCCATCTTAAAAATTACCTATTGTTGGTACAGAAATTACTGCAACAAATTAATTAAAAACCTTAAGATAAAATACGAAAGAGCGTTACTCGCGAATTCAATATCAGATACAAAACTGCTTTGGAAAAACGTAAAATCTATAACATGCTGCTATTAAATATAAAGTCGTCTCCATGACAATCAGTAAATTTTATAAATCATTATTTTGTTAATATTGGCAGAGAGCTAGCTGATAATATTTCACCTAATTTTAATAATAAAACTTCTAATTTTAAGACTACACCTACTATGTTAAACACCTATGTACTCCTCAACACCGACACTAAGAAAGTTCAGAATATTCTGATGAATTTAAAATCAACTAGTGCCCCCGGGTGGAATAATATATCTACAAAACTCCAAAAGATTACTAACAAAAAGGTCGTCTCTCTCATTACCCACCTTGTTAATCTAAAAAGTATTTTTTTTTAAAGACACACACGTACAAGTTCTGTGTCGCAGGGGAATTTACAAACATACAAGTCACGGACGGTACACCCAGACTCGGAACAACAATTTGTACTCCTCAACACCGACACTAAGAAAGTTCAGAATATTCTGATGAATTTAAAATCAACTAGTGCCCCCGGGTGGGATAATATCTCTACAAAACTCCAAAAGATTACTAACAAAAAGGTCGTCCCTCTCATTACCCACTTTGTTAATCTATGTTTTAAATAAGGCATTTTTCCAACCGTTTTAAAAAAAATCTTTAATCACCCCAGTGCACAAGGGAGGTAGCAGAACGACGACGCAGAAAATTAATAACTACAGGCCTATCTCTGTATTACCTGTCCTGTCTAAAACATAGAGAAAGTAACCAATAATCGACTCATAAACTACTTCAATAGATATAACATCATCTCAGCTAAACAATTTGGTTTTAGACGGGGTATATCTACAGAGGATGCTGTTTCTGCTTTAAGCTCTTTAATATGTGTTAAGTTAGACCAAGGTAGTAAATGCCTAACTGTTTTTATCGACCTAAAAAAGGCTTTTGACACCGTCTCTGTTCAAACCCTTGTCACCAAGTTAAAAAATCTCGAAATAAGAGGAATCCCACTAATGTTTCTAAAAAAATCTAATAGAACGCAAAGCGTTAAAATAGGTTCCCATGACAGTGAAGAGGCTGAACTGTCACTTGGCGTACCACAGGAAGGTGTTTTGGGCCCTACTTTGTTTTTAGCATACATTATTGACCTGTGTAACACTGACAATGGAAATATTTTCTCTTATGCTGATGACTCAGTAGTGTTGCTCAGATACAATACCGAACATGGCTCAGCTAGAATTGCTGATTGGCTTAGAGACAACCTACTCACTTTAAATACAGCTAAGACAAACTACGTATGCTTTGGCATTACTAACCGATCACAACCCAATGACGATTTTATTATCAAAGCTCACTCATGTGACATGACACCAGATAATAATTGTTCATGTGCTACAATCAATAAAGTTAAACAAGTAAAATCATTTACAAGAAATGTGATCAAAATGAAATCTAGGAGTTATAATTAATCATTGGCTATCCTGGTTTCCCCATCTGGAATACATGACTGGAAGAATTAGAAAATTAGGCTGGATATTTAAGATGCTGAGACATGTAGCCCCAATAAACCTAGTTAAAAAAGATAGCTTACATAGGAATGTTTCAAATGAGATCTACGTTGCCCTCGTACAGTCTGTACTAACATACTGCATCCCCATATGGGGAGGTGCAGTTAAATCTAAGTTTAAAGGTTTAGAACGAACACAACGTGCCTTGATTAAAACTATGTACTTCAAAAAAAGAGGTATCCTACTGAAGATCTTTATAAAATTAGTGACTTATTATCTGTTAGAAAATTATATATTACATCTACTGTCCTGAAAAAAGCATAAAATCTTGACATATAACAAGAATATAATCATAAAAAGACGTAAATATGTATAACGTTGCTAAAATACCGCCAACAAGAACAACATTTGCAAACAGACAATATAACAAAAGTTCTGCAGTTTTATATAATAAGAATTATAAAGTAATACACATACATGACAAACATCTATAAGAATGCAAGAAAACACTGATAAACTGGATCAAACCACACACGTAAGACATAACAAAAGTAGTAGTAAATGTTTAACTTAAGTATTGTAATTACATTGTTAACCTTGTATTGAAGTTATGGAAGAGCGGCGTCTCCCAACACAGACACTGTTTTGTCTAAAAGAAGGCTCCACTGATTAATGAAATAAATATTTTTGCTCCCGATGTTGCCGAGATTCAGTTTAAATATACCTATATACAAGATTTGCTCGTTCAAAAGTATTTTTTTTAAAGACACACATGTACAAGTTCTGTGTCGCGGGGGACTTTACAAACATACAAGTCACGGACGGTACACCCAGACTCGGAACAACAATTTGTGGATCACACAAAGTAGTGTCCCATGTGGGAATCGAAGCCGCATCGAAGAGGCAGCCATTATATATTAAACTAGCGGACGCCTCGCAGTTTCACCCGCGTAGTTCCTGTTCCCGTGGGAATACAGGGAAAAAAATAGCCTATGTTACCCAGGGTTAGTGTAGCTTCACAACGATGAAATATTTTTTCAAATCCGTCCCGTGGTAAATAATTTGTGGATTCGAACCCGTAGTTCCTGAGATTATCGCGTTCAAACAAACTCTTCAGCTTTTTGTTATTAGTATAGATATGATTGTTGTGCCCACAGTTTAAATGTTCTGGCGCAAGATGTAGAAATCAAAGGGGTTTCTGAAAAAAAAAACATAATCAAGGTCGTCAATTGATTAAATTAGATAGTTGAATTTGAATTTGAATACTACTAGAGACTGTATTCGGTCTTACCTTGCCAATCGAAAAGTATTGGTCAATGTCTTTCAGGCTAAACGTGACATAGCATTGGGATCTGTTCCTATTCCTGGGCGTAGTCACATTTAAACAATGACCAAAAACACAAAGTTTTTGCTGAAATACAACCAGATCATATTTTTATTGTGACAGCATTGCAGTAACGATCGTCTATGCTTCCCAATTATATTTTGGATCGCAATTCAAACAAACCCCGCCATTGGAATGGCAAAAACCGCTCAACATAGACACAACAGAGCCATCGAGGATCTCGATGGATGGATGGGAGGGCAATGTAGGGCCTTACATTGCTCCCCCTACTAAACATATGAAATGTTTAAATGTCCCCGCGTGGGTATATCGGGCGCAGCAGGACTCTTAGAGTTAGTTAGTTTGCCTGTTTTTGTACCCTTTGTGCTGACCATTCGAGCAGTGGTTACAGCTGTACGCCACCCGTCCCTGTTACATCCCTCTGTAGTGACCTCTAAGTTTACGTTGTGATCCTCTGCTCTTGCAGGGAATTTTAAGATCGTACTACTGCTCGCTCCTCGCGCATTGGCTTCTATATTTGGGCGGGAACTCGTTATCTACGAGTGACTTAATTTCTTAGACAAAGTTGTGGCTGTTAAATTCATGCTGTGACCCTCTCCTCTCGCCGCGTGGCCTCTGCTCGCTTATCTGCTTCTAAGTTTACACTGTGCTCACAAGCTCTAGAGCGCATCCCTTGCCCTTGTTCCTTCAAAGGCTTTTACTTTTGTGCTGCACCTCTCTATCTGCTCAGTAACTTTCGTTGGGCACCCTACTCACGCAAACTTTGTTCGCGCACTTCTTTGTTCGTTACAACCTTTTATACTTAATTATTTTTCTATATGGTACAAATTATGTACCATATAGAAAAATAATTCTGATAGCTTGATAGAGTCGGCTGTCATTTTATGCTGCAAATTTAAAACAAAATGTTTTTATCGTGTTTTTGTATGATTCTATATTTTACTGTGGGTGTAATGGGTTTATGATCGTGCATATCTTACAGTGAAGTGTTGGCGGCGAATGCCGTTCATTTGCACGCATAAAAATTGTTTTTTTTAAAGGACGCCTTAAACCGTTTCCCTAGGTAACCATAGTTAACCACTTAATAAACCACAATAAACATACCGTACCGACTCGCCATTGGCTTATTTGTAGCCTACGCCTGCTCCCTGCTCTGCTTCCCATCATATTCGTCGTTTCCACGCAGCTTGCCACGCATCTTTGTACAATTTAATCAAATTTGAGACAGTGTCAAACATTATTATTTAAGTGTTTTTTTATATGTTTTGTGTTTGTTTTTGTGTAAATGTGTAAATATGAATCCTTAGAAACAATATTATAGTAGATGCAGAATTTTTCGCAGCCCGGTGACAGCACGTGCGGCCATACATGCTCAGTATGTAGAAAAGCTTTCAAATCTGTAAGAGGACTTAATATACACTTCACCAAATCTCATAAAAATTGTGTCACAAAATGCCCCACCTATTTCCAATCGCCCTATTATTGCACCTCTTGCACGCACAGCCACAAACCATTCAATCATTCCATTCCATCTATATATAAGTAACCTTAAGCATACTACCCCCGTTGTCAAAAGGATTCCCCGCGGCGCAAGAATCACCGTTGCGACCCATCTTTCCCGCCTCATAGAAAAATGCGTAGAAAAAAATTGTTTAGAAGACTGGCACAATCTTTTACTGTTTGCTTATCGCACTCTTCGTATCACGAAAGATAATTCACCCGTTTCTCTCACCCAAAAAATAAAAATACAACTGTTTCGGTCAATCATCTAACTTGTCATTAGACAATTCAATCAAAAATTTTCTTTTTAATCGTCGAAAAACCATAGAAACCAAAATAAGCGACGGTGATTTAAAAGGCGCCGCCCGACTCCTTTTTTCAAACGACGTGTTGTCTCCAGACACCCCAGACACCTTCTCGGCCTTAGAATCAAAACATCCCCCAGGCTCCTCCATATCCGCTCTTTCTTGACCCACCAACGGCTAGCCAGTCATGCTTACAAATTAATAATAAGGACACTTTTGACGCTATTTTTTCATTCAAAACTGGTTCGGCAGCTGGCATTGATGGTATCTCACCTCAACATTTAAAAGATCTCATTTCTGTCTCAGCTGGTGATGCTGGCGTTCAACTTTTAAATTAATTATCTAAATTAGTTAAAAAATTGTATTCTGGCAACATTCATTCGGATATTGTTCCAATTTTGTTCGGCGCAAACTTGATCGCTCTCACTAAAAAAGATGGAGGAGTGAGGCCTATAGCCGTTGGTTCAACACTTCGTCGTCTTGCTTCCAAAATTGCTGTTCGGCATATCTTTTCAAAATTGCAGTCTGTTTTTAAACCTGTACAACTCGGTTTCGGAACCAAAGGGGGATGTGAAGCTGCCGTTCACTCCCTGCGTTCATTCCTTACAAGTGCTACGTCTGAAGTGTTGGTAAAAATTGATATCAAAAACGCTTTTAATTCCGTGAATAGAGACGCTCTGCTGACAGAAATTAAAAAACACATTCCCGAAATTTACAATTATCTCCTTCTCTCTTACGCCGACCCTACAAAATTGCTTTACCGCGAGAACGTTCTTTCTTCAGTAGTAGGCTGTCAGCAGGGTGATCGTCTAGGAGCAGCTATTTTCAGTTTGGCAATAAATCCAATTATTCAAAATTTAAAGTCAAAATTCAACGTTTGGTATTTGGACGACGGAACCCTAGGAGGCGACCTTGATACTGTTTATTCAGACCTTGTAACCACAAAATTAATTTTACAATATCGGTTTAGAATTAAATTTTGGCAAATGCGAACTATACTTTCATGCTTCTTTCCCAAATTCTAATGAAATCATACAGAAATTTTATAGTATAACTCCAAACATCAATATAGTAAACAAAGACTCACTTTGCCTCCTTGGGTCCCCCGTTTTTGAAGACTCATTTCCGTTATATTTGCAGAATTGCATTTCAAAATTTTTCAAATCGCCCTATTGACATAAGCCCGCATTATGGTGTAACTTTACTAAAATTCTGCCTTTTCGTACCAAAATTAACTTATGTACTTCGCTGCTGCCCCCTATGGAAATTTCAAAATTTGCTGACACCACTGGACGCGATCTTATAAGGTCAACTTTGGATTCAATTTTGAACATACAGCTCAGTGATAAGGCCTGGATCCAAGCATCCCTTCCCATCCGCCATGGTGAATTAGGGATCCGCAAAAATTCAAGTGTCTCTTTACCAGCTTTTTTGTCTTCTGTCCACAGCTCAGCTAGTCTTATTGGTAAAATCCTGCACTCAAACAATAAGACTGCGGGCTTGGAGGAAGCTAAAAAAGCATGGTCTTCAGCTTGCCCATGTAAAGATTTTCCTATTCATTCAAATTTCCAAAGAAGCTTAGATGATGTTCTGTGCCAACTTTGTTACAACACTCTGCTGGACGTTAGTTCTGGTTATGAGCGCGCTAGACTGATGGCTTCTAGCTCCAGAGAATCTGGTGAATGGCTTCGTGCTTACCCGTCGCCAAACACTGGCACATTTCTGGAGCCTGACACCCTCCGGCTTGCTATCAGTCTGCGCTTAGGGCTGCGAATATGTTCTCTGCACCGTTGCCCCTGCGGCAGCAAAGTCGACCAACTGGGACACCATGGGCTTTCTTGCCAAAAGAGTGCCGGCCGCTTTACTAGGCACGCCGCCCTGAATGATATAATCCGTCGGTCTCTTGCTTCTGTAAACATACCAGCTGTGCTGGAACCTACCGGCTTAGCCAGGGACGATGGCAAGAGACCTGATGGGATGTCACTGATTCCTTGGAGTGTGGGAGGGGTGCTTGAGCGGGGCGCCACGTGTGTAGACACACTTGCTCCTTCCCACCTCCACGGAACCAGCGTTCAAGCTGGGGCGGCAGCTAAAGCGGCCGAAAATTTGAAAATTGTTAAATACAGGGGTCTTGGCAGCGAATATATATTTGTACCTTGGCCCATGGGGTCCCAGCGCGAACAAATTCTTTAAAGAAATTTCCAAAAAATTTGTTGACTCCACTGGTGACCGTAGAGCTTCCTCGCACAACGCATCAGCATTGCTATACAGCGAGGAAATGCTGCCAGCATCTGTGGAACCATGCCCAGGGGCCCCAATTTTTTAGATATATTTTAGTCTTATTTAGTGTTAGTTTTTAGTTTTAATTAATTACCTACATTGTTTTTAAACTTCATGTACCTACTTAAATAAATAAACGCAAAATCTTAAAAAAAAAATTCTTACCAAATGTTATGCGATGTGAAGAAGGAAATAAATATTTTATCACAAAACCCAAAAAAAAAAAAAAAAAATTATGTATTAAAGGTTGCTTTATTCCAAATCAATCGATAGAATACCTTTTCAGTTGTCATTTATAATATAGAAAAGGGTTGAAATGGAGCGTTACTTATTTTCTTTTACACACTCAAATAAATAAAACTTTGAGGCGCCACCGCCGAGGCGATTTATTGCTTACAATATTTCATCAATTTCGAATTGAACATCTATAAATTTACTGTAAAATCATGTAAGCGGCAATAACATTCCGCTACTAAAACAGTAAATTATTCTGATACTGTAATTCACCACTTTTTAGTTACCATAAAAATATTAACACTTATGGGAGGGCAACAAACTTTAATTATAATGCCATACCTAACTACTTACTGTGCGGCGCCACAAATTTATATTAGTTTCTGTAATCACAACCTCGGATCACACAAAAACCGGCAAGTTGGTCGCGAGGGAAATAAATGTCTCTTTTGTGAGCATAACTGCCCTAACTGCCTAATTAGAGACACGTTATGTAACTAGGAAAGTTCGAAACGATTCCAAAGAAATTCTAAAGAGACACGCCATTACTGACTGAAGTTCGGAAAATGGGTTTGTTACACAAACCTAGATTTGTGCTTTGATGCATCTACAAACATTATTGTTACCAAAGATAGTAAGTATAACTACGAAATATATGTAGTAAAAAGCAGTTCTAACAAAGCACTTATAAAGCACAGAGATATGAAAACAAACCTTATATCAAAGCCAGTACGAGTATAACTGTGTCAAGGAACCAAGGCCCTATTGACGACGAATATGCAAAACAGATATTTCTGTAAAGTCTGCTTTACGGCAAGCATACCAAGTAAATTGTATTTTTCATTAAAATTAAGATCTTAAGTTTTTCTTTACCCAATAGATAGAGTAACGCCCACATACCTAAAACAAGTATTAGCTCACACGTCACACAAAAAGTTCGTTTTCACCAAACGAAGCTAAACCATTACCAGTTCGACCACAAACACTATGACACAAGATGTTTATAAGAATATGTATAAAGGCGAAAGTAAAAAAGTAGATGGATCATTTGCCAACAAAACGATTTGAAACAACATAGTAGGTACCTACTTATTAATTTAAAATTTATATCTTAAAAAGGGCTAAACGTATTTGCATCACAAAAGTCAAGAAACATCCCGATTAGAGGTAATGCATACTTAAGCTATTATATACACAGGCAATAATAATAATATGACGTAAAAGATTACATTACTTCTCTATTAACAAAAATACAACAAAATCGATCGATTCGTTTGAGAGCGTTGATGCCATATTATGCAGATACTCGCGTTAAACTTGTATCACCACTCTTTTGGCGTTAGACGTCATAAATAATAATAATAATAATAAATTTTATTCATAAAAACTTTACATTATATGAACTGTGATCGAAGTCACCTAGTAAGCAAAAAATGCCTGTGACAGGTGACGAATAACTTGAGCAACCAATTATTAAAACGAAAAGATTGATATTTATCTATCTACATAATTAAATAGTAAATGTACCTTACATAAGTTTATGTTGAATGAATCCCAATTTAAATCTGGAAATGTCAACGGATATTCGGTATAACTCAAATAACTGCAATGATGAGATCATATCCGAAAAATATACTTACTCTTAAACAATCATAACTCAAACGCGAAGTCACGACCAAGAGTTTGTTGACCTTACGACAGTAAAGTTAAATATACGAGATCAAGAAGTTATAAGAAGCTAAAGTAAAAGTTAGACGCAATTTTACTAAGACGTTTTTCGCGTAAAATGTTCTTTAATGTACTTACAAATACGGGTTAAATGTAAGTCAAACCTAACTAACATTCTTAGGTTAGAGCCTGTGTGGTCACCAGTGCCAGCTGTAGTTACTTTCCACTCATTTTTGGCAATTATAGTAAGGTGTTCCTTATAATGGAATACTATACCTATCAACATATGTGTTGTACGTTTATGGTTCATTTCCGAGCATCGCGGCCGATCGCGAGCCGCTCGCGGCTTACGACAAGCGGCTGACGCTCGCGGCCGATGCGACAATATTCACAGTGCGCGCGCAGGCCTACGACAGTCGTCGGCCGCGCGCGTCTGTCACTTACCTCAGCCGCTTGTCGTAAGCCGCGAGCGGCTCGCGATCGATCGCGATTCACGGACTTTTTGGAATTCAGTCATTTTGGGAATTAGTCATTCTGAAAATAAGACCAATCGGAGATTCAGGCGTTTCGGTATTTGGGCTTTATGAACCGGAGGCAAATGAACCTTTACTTACTAATTTATTTTTGTATAATAGGTACAAATAATAATATTTGGTTTACTTTCGATAGAGTCTCATTGTATGTAAATTAAGGGGTGTCCGGGAGACTTGAACCGCTTTTTACTTAAAAGATCATAATTTCATTTTGTTCGAGTTTGGAGAATGTATTTTATATATTTTCGATAACTTACTCTAGTAGGTAAGTACATACAATTATACGTAATTGTATTTCCAATAAAACATACCTGTAAAAAGATATAGGCATTTAAGTAAAAATTGCGTTATGGGTCAAGTTTCACGTCAAGTCACCAGCAGGAACACTTGAACCAGGGGCTAGGGAGAGTTGATTTTGATTATTCATACATTTACTAACTTAAATATCACAATAATAAGTTAGTACTTGAGTTAGTAATTCATAGTTATTTATTTTTATATGTAGTCGTATTATAACTATTATTTTTTCTAATTAAATAGTAGTAGGTATCCCTTCGACGTGATTACGTTTAAATATCTTATAAATCGATGATCGGGTGCACGCACGAAAAAGTGTCACGTTATTGACTGGTTGCTAAGCAACGCGACTAATAACATTGATGACATATCGCCAATATTATTATCGTCCGTAAACCGACTTTGCAGACAACCATTTTTTGGTAATGTTTTACTCGAATAAAGCGGTTTTTAAAAAAAATAAAACTAGTTTAATATTGTTAATTTAGAAGAACTTTAATAATACAATAATCTGACATGTTAAACTTTTTTTTTAAATATTTTGTAACACATAAGGCGCAATTCGTTTAGTACGTAAGACGGTTTTGAGGAATTTTAGACCTCCCTTCATCATATCAGAAAATAAGAATTGGCCGAACCCCTCCACCTTGTTTAATATTTATTATGTAAGAATCAAGAATCTAAAGAAAAATGAATAGACGTTTGTTATTTTTTTTTTGTACAGAAAATAATTTTTAGAAACTAACAATTATATTTTTAGGTTATAATGAACTTATGTTCAATTTAAAGTTTTTTTCTGTCGCAAAAGTAAAGTAAAGTTATTTCTCTGCACTCGCGAGGATGCGTGCGCTTTATCAAAGTTGGGGCATTTTTGTGATCTAACGTAAGAACTGCCTATTCAGACACCCTCCTACTCCTACCTCCTTGTAAGAAAAAAATAAGACATAGTCCAATCCCCTTCACCATTAAATTATCTTATCTAATAAATGAATTTATTATTATGTTTTTATAATAAATTGCCATTACTGATCAGTATCGTTAAATTTTAAAACGATACCAATTACAACTTAATCGACAGTAGATTCAAAACAAATTGGCTATGACATACGAACAAACAGAAAAACACGAGTGATCCTATAAGGCCCCTTTTTTCCTTTTGAGATCAAACTTCATTTCATGTGGTTTTTAGGGTTCCATAGAATTATAACTATTTATTATACGGGAATTAACGCGCATTGTTTACCTTAAAATTGCTTGACGTTTCGACCAGGTTGCACCGGCCGTGGTCACAAGCGGACTGTCGCAGCGATGTTAGGGCAACTTGGTGGGCACTCCGAAGGATATTATACCTCTGCAGACGCCAGGTGTCTACAAAATTGATTTCAGCTGCGGTAGTTCTTACATTGGCCAAACAAAGCGAACGAAACAAGCAATTTTAAGGTAAACAATGCGCGTTAATTCCCGTATAATAAATAGTTATAATCATGCAACGCGAAAGTTTAAATGTTTCCATAGAATTGTTAAAAACATAAATACGACAGTGAACTCAAACTAGTAAAATTATAAAAAAAAAGATTCCTCAGAAACAAAAACACATTTCTCTCTCTCTCTCTCTCTCTCTTTGCCTATAAGACACATTGTGGAAGACGGTTCACCTCTCCCACATGGGCAAGTCTCCAGGACTCCCCCTACGTATACTTAAAAAAAAACTTATTTATTAAAGTGTTGATAAGTATCATTTTATAACGGAACGAATTATAAAAATATCCAGACTCTCAGGCCAAGACATTTAGATGCCGCATAGCAAAATGAAAGTAAAACTATGCTTTGTTACATAATATTTCGATGACACGAACTTGTGAAACCCCCTGAAGATATATTTATCAAAGTAAAAAAAAAATGTCTGAAATGGCCATAATTAATTGGGCTCAATGTGAATAAAACATGGCATTTCTTCACATTGAGCCTAAATATGAAATAAATCTATACATATAATAAAACTGTAAATTTCACGTGTCTGTACATGGCCGAACTTAGTGAAAAAAAATATTAGGAAAAGTTCGAAAAGAGTATTCAAACACTTTGCTGCATTTTTAGAAATGTCTGTCTGTCTGTCTGTCTGTCTGTCTGTCTGTCTGTCTGTCTGTCTGTTTGTTTGAACACGCATCACGCAAAAACTACCGTACAGATTCGGTTGAAATTTTGCACGTGCAATCTAATAGATGCAGATTAACATTTAGGCTATAAATTATCACACTTTTTCCCATAGGAGCTAAGCAGTAAGGGATAATGTCTGTAGCTATTTTTCGTTATAAAACAGTAACTACTAAACGGATCTTTATGAAAATTTGCAGTTTTATAGTAAATACTATAGGACATTATTTACACTATGAATCATTACGCTAACGTCTATGGGGAACGAGTAGCAACGTATTTTTTGTCGCACCATAATGGTTTATCACAAAATTTTCCACAATTAGAAATTATCTATAATTGTAACCCATGGAATACATAACTTCACGCTAAAACTAAAAGGAGCTAAACACAACATTGTTAAGTTTCATAAGAACAGTTATTTTGACGTGGCATGTAGCGAACAGTATAGCCTCGAAGCTATGCTAGCGGACTTTGGCGACGAAGTCCCGGGCTCGAATCCGATGTCTGATTATGTTCTTTTTGTATTTTTTTAAATTGTCTTTATCCTTTTTTAATATTTTTCTCAATGTTTTAGTTATTTTTTCGACCGTAAGTAACTTATTTACTTTGGTTATTATTTTTTTATATTAAAAATCAAGTAAATTATGCACCTAGGTAAGTTAATTATAGGTATTGCATGCACTGCTGAGAGTAATTAATTAATCGTAGTAGAAATGAAAAACAATATTACATTATAATTAAAAAGTATTCGACATTTTCCAGAAATGATGTGTTCGTCTAAAAACAAGACATTACACACGTAAAAAAAAAACATGTAGCGCCATCTATGAAATCAAATTGTTCACCGTGATCAAATAATTCCATAATTGTGAAAACATTTATTAGGGTATAGGTGCTTGAGATGCTGAGTGGCAACATTCTTGAAAGTAGATGGCGTTGTATTCAATAACGTTCTATACTTAGTAAAAGACGTTTTAAAAGAAACACATTGCTATGATTTTTAGAAATGTTTGTCTGTCTGTCCGTTTGTTTGACCACGCATCACACAGGTGCATCATGTTTTGGGGTTATGGTTGGAGATTACGTGTTCATCAATTCAACGATAATGAATGGCTCAACATCGGTCAAGTGTGAGTAGTTCGGGTGACGGGAGGAGGGGGGTCGTTGTTTGTCAACCGTACCTTTAGGGATATCTGACATTTTCGCGGGCATGACACACATGACACGCTCTGTGTTTGCTTACTAAAGTGTTACAGCAGTTTTATTATTAGTCCCCACCTGTGTCCCCACGTTGTCGCCGTGGTGGGGCTTGCGTGTCTCGACGATCCTTGGAGCTATGCCGGTAGAGCTTCTCATGCCGGACAGGTCCATGGGGAGAGACCAGACCAAGCGGGACACAGGGCGGAGTCTTCAGAGACTGCCGCGGAGGGCGTGCCAGCCCTTGGCTGGCACGTGAAGGGGGAATTTCCGTGGTTCGGCGCACGATGGCTCACGGAGCGTGCCATCGGGCGACGAACCACGAGGCGGTTTTAGTGTTGTCTAGCGCTCTTGCCGGATAACGAAGACGGGCCCACTCTCCGGTACGCGTCTGGTTGCCAGACGTGACTGCGTGAGGTGGAAAAACACGGGGGGATTAAAAAAAAAAAAAAAAAAAAAAAAAAAAAAAAAAAAAAAAAAAAATAGGAGTTTAGATGGGAGACAGGGACCTCACCCTTTAAAGGACAACAATGAAAAAGGCAGATGATAAAACTATTCCCCAGGGTGGTACCGGCTGCTCCGCAGCCGGAGAATCCACCACAGAGCCTTCGGGCTCTGTCAGTCCCGCCGTATCTGGGGGGGGCAACATATGCCTATTCACCGCTCAGACGAGCGCATTGAGCCAAGGTGGCTCACAGTCGGACGTCGGAGACTCGATGTCCAACCAGGACCAGGCGTCCTTTAAACGCCCGCCCTCCTCGTGCGAGGAGGGTCTACCTGCTCCCAAAATTCCAAGGGATGCAGCAGGCAGAAGGGGCCGCGCCACGGCTATACCTCCTGCCTTAAAATTGCAGCGCTGCGCGAGAACCCGACTAAAGGCGTCCGGACGATCCGGCACACCCGCTCCCTCCTGCAGTGAGGCAGAGTCGGATGTACTGACGGACAGTGGCGAGCCAGATCGCAGTGATGGGTCCAACACGGACCCCAAGGCCCGATTCGCCGAGGCCGTGTCTGCCGGTCTAAAGAGCGTGGGCCCCAAGACGAAAACGGCATCTAAGGCCAAGGCCATAGACGCAGCCATGGTCTCTATAATGGCGGCGGCCGACGATCACATCGCGGGAATATCAGGCGAAACGGTGCGACTTCGGGAGGAAGTCGCCCGCCTGTCGGCTGCAATGGAGCTCCTCAAGGTGGACAACAAGAAGCTCCGAGAAGAACTAGCTAGTTTGCCAGGTGTTGGCTCACAAAGTCAACCTCCACCGGAGTCACGTTTGCACCAACAACAGCGACAGCGGCAGCAGCAGCAGCAGCAGCAGCAGCAGCAACAACAGCAGCAGCAACAGCAGCAGCAGCAGCAGCAACGGCGGCAACAGCAGTGGCGGCAGCAACAAGGTCAGCCGGCACCTGCTCCCCAGGACCAAATTTTGGAACTGGTCCGGCGTGAACTGAATGCCTTCCGACAGGAGCTGGGGCTGGGAGGAAGGTCATACACCTCAGTTGTGGCAGCCCGCTCTGGGCAATCTGTCCAGACTACCCGCAGACCTCAGCCTGCCACAGCCAACCCAATTCCCGCGGCGTCAACTAAGCGAAACCGGCAAAGCCAAACGACGGGCCAGACGGCGAGCTGCCTCCCTTCGACTCAGAAGCCTCCCGCAACCGACGCCGAATGGCAAGTAGTCGGGGAGAAGAAGAGAGGGCGCAAAACGGCCAGAAAGCGGCGGCAACAACAGCGCCGCAAGGAGAGGCGCGTCGCGGCTCAGCTTCGCGCCCCGAGATCTGCGGCTGTAGTGATCACACTACAGCCAGAAGCAGAAAAACGGGGCGTGACATATGCCGACGTGATCTCCAAGGCGCGGCAGGAGGTGGACCTCCGGGAACTCGGGATTACCGAGGGTCTCCGGCTAAATTTCACCGCAACGGGGGCGCAAATGCTGGAGATTCACGGAGCTGATAGCGGCCCCATTGCTGACGCTTTGGCCGAAAAGCTCAGGGCTTCCATTAGTACGGAAGAAGCCCGAGTGTCAAGGCCCACGAAACGCGCAGACATACGAATTCTGGGCCTGGACGACTCCGTCACGGTTGTGGAGGTTGCAGCCGCTGTCGCCAAGGCAAGTGGGTGCCCTGCCGAGCAGGTTAAAGTGGGCACCATCCGTTCTCACTTCACGGGCATGCGAACCGTGACGGTGAGTTGCCCCGTCACTGCGGCCAAAGCCGTAGTAGAGCGCGGTAGGCTCCTGGTGGGCTGGATATCGGCGCAAGTCCAACTGCTCGAGCCCAGACCCTTGAGGTGCTTCCGGTGTCACGTGGGGCACCACGTGGGTGTTCGGTGTACCGAGGGGGTGGACCGCAGCGACTTATGTTTCCGCTGTGGTCAGCCCGGGCACAAGGCCGGCTCGTGTAACGCCGCGCCACACTGTGTTGCCTGTGCAGCGGCTGGCAAGCCAGCCGAACACCGTGCAGGAAGCAAGGCCTGCGCCTCTTCAGCCTCTTCGGCCAAAGCCAGGGGCAGGGGGAGACGCCCTGTCATCTCCGTCGTCCCCGCCGCAGACGGCGCCGTCGCTGCTGCTGTCGCCACCAAGTCTGCCACAAACACTGCTGCCGCCACCCTCTCCGCCGCAAACCCTGCGGTGGTATCATCACTGGGGGCTAGGGAGGAGGAAGTAATGGAGTGCTAATAATGGCCTCATTACGCATTCTCCAGGCGAATATCAACCACTGTGCCTGCGCACAGGATCTCTTAATCCAGAGTATGGCGCAGTGGTCAGTAAACATCGCCGTCGTCTCCGAGCCGTACTTTGTCCCACCTAGGGATGACTGGGTGGAGGACCTTAGCGGCTCGGTGGTCATCATGTCGTCGGCCGCCGCCGGTACCCCGTCTCTTGAAAGTGTTAGTAAGGGACAGGGCTGTGTCGCAGCCAGGTTCGGGGAGATCTTGGTAGTGGGAGTTTACTTCTCTCCAAACCGACCTCTCGCCGACTTCCAGAACTCCCTCAGAGAGTTGAGCGTGGTCGTTGCCAGGTACCACTCCTTGCCAATGCTGGTGCTCGGGGACTTCAACGCCAAGAACTTGGCCTGGGGTTCCCGGTACACGGATGCGCGAGGCAGGATGGTAGAGGGTTGGGCTTTGGAGACAGGTTTGGTAGTCTTAAACCAGGGTTCTGTCCCCACGCTAGTGCGGATGCGGGGCGAATCGGTGGTGGATATTTCGTTTGCCAGCCCCGCACTGTCACCGCGCGTGGTGGATTGGCGCGTGGTGGAGGAGGTGGAGACCTATTCTGACCACCGGTACATCAGGTTCGACGTCTCCGCCCAGACCTCAAGGGCGCCGTTGCCACAGGCCCCGAGTGGTCCACGGTGGGCACTGAAGCGGCTGGACAAAGAGCTGCTCCTGGTAGCCTCAATCGTGCAGGCCTGGGTGTCATCACCAGATAGGCCTGCCGACGTCAACGGAGAGGCTCAGTGGTTCCAGGAGGCCATGTCGGAGGTTTGCGACGTGGCAATGCCTCGAGTCCGGCCAGGTCGCGCTCGGCACCAGGTGCATTGGTGGTCGCGGGAGCTGGCCTCGCTGCGCGAGGCGTGCGTCACTGCGCGCCGCCGGTACACTAGACATCGCAGGCTTCGCATCCGTCCCCCGAATGCGGAGGCTAGGGAGGTGGATCTATACGAGGAATACAGAGCAGCAAAGACCACCCTTAAGGAGGCAATTTGTCGGGCCAAGAACCTTGCCCGCCAGGAAATGCTGGAGACTCTCGACAGGGACCCGTTGGGGCGCCCGTACAAGATGGTGCGCGACAAGATCCGTCCCTGGGCTCCCCCGCTGACGCAAAGTCTCCGGCCCGAGCTGGTGGAAGGCGTGGTGAGCGCTTTGTTCCCTGCGCGCGGTGACCATAATCCTCCGCGCATGGTCCCGCGTACTGCGATGCCCGAAGCGGACCACTCCAACGACGCCGACGTCCCTGAAGTGACTGGGGCAGACTTAGGAGCGGCGGTAGGTAGGTTAAAAGCGAAGAATACCGCCCCAGGACCCGATGGCATTCCGGGGAAAGCCTTGGTCCTGGCCTTAGAGGCTCTTGGGCCTCGACTGAGGGGGCTTATGAGCGCCTGCCTGGAGAGGGGCCAGTTCCCGCTTCTTTGGAAGACGGGGAAGCTGGTCCTGATACGGAAGCCAGGACGCCCTGCGGACTCTCCGTCGGCATACCGGCCCATAGTGCTGCTTGACGAGGTGGGCAAGCTTTTTGAAAGAGTAATTGCAGACCGCCTTGTCGCGCACCTGTCAGGGGCTGGACCGAACCTATCTGAGATGCAGTTCGGTTTCCGCAGGCGACGCTCCACGGTGGACGCCATTATGCGAGTCCGTGCTCTTACGACGGGGGACGCGGTGTCCCGGGGTAGGGTCGTCTTGGCGGTGTCTTTAGACATTGCCAATGCCTTCAACACCTTGCCCTGGAGTTGCATTGGGGAGGCGCTCCGGTATTACCGGGTGCCGACCTACCTCCGTCGCGTGATCAGGGCCTATCTAACGGACAGGGCCGTCATCTACCCCGGTCCTAACGGGGACTGGAACCGGCGAGAGATGTCGTGCGGTGTTCCACAGGGTTCGGTTTTGGGGCCGCTACTGTGGAACATCGGCTACGACTGGGTGTTGCGCGCTGACGTCCCCAGCTGTGTCAGCGTAGTGTGCTACGCCGACGACACGCTGGTCCTGGCACAAGGGAGGTCGTACTCAGGGGCGGCCGCAGCGATGGAATGTGGGGTTGCAACGGTTGTTAACCGAATCCGGCGACTGGGTCTCGAGGTGGCTCTGCACAAGTCCGAGGCTATGTGTTTTTATGGCCGGCGGAACGGACCACCCCCGGGATTCCAGGTGGCAGTAGGGGGGGTTCACATCGGCGTCGAGTCGACGATGAAGTACCTGGGACTCGTCCTTGACAGCCGGTGGAACTTCGTAGAGCACTTCCGACGTTTGGCTCCCAAATTGGAACGGGCTGGGGCCGCGTTAAAGCAGCTCCTTCCCAATTTGAGGGGTCCAAACGCCCCCTGCCGAAGGCTATACGCGGGGATTGTGCGGTCGATGGCCCTATATGGGGCCCCGGTATGGGCGCGGTCCTTGGGGCGACGAGCCGCCCATTTCCTGAACTCGCCCCAAAAGGTGACAGCTATCAGGGTCATCCGGGGATACCGGACGGTCTCCCGCGAGGCAGCTTGCCTCTTCGCCGGAATGGCGCCGTGGGATCTGGAGGCGATAGCCCTAGCACTCGCATACGAGTGGCGAGAGGAGGCGATGAGCCGAGACGAAACTCCGCTGCCGCGACAAATTGCTGTGTGGCGGAGGGAGCTCCGGCTCGATCTCATGGCGTCGTGGAGGGACCGTCTGTCGCAACCACGAGCAGGGCACGCCGCGATAGCAGCAGTAAGCCCCCTTTTTGAGGAGTGGCTGGAGAGGCGCCATGGTGTCCTCACCTACCGCCTGACGCAGGTACTCACCGGACACGGGTGTTTCGGGAGGTACCTGCATCGCATCAAGCGGGAGAAAACGCCTGGGTGTCACCATTGTGGTGACCGGCCGGAAGACACAGTAGAACACACGGTGGAGGTATGCCCCGCTTGGGCCGAGCAGCGGCTTGCCCTCGTGGCAGCGATCGGCGGCGGTGACCTCTCGCGTCCGGGCCTCATTCGAGCCATGCTGCGAAGCGAGAGGGAATGGGAGGCAGTCGTCTCCTTCTGCGAGGAGGTGATGCTGCAGAAGGAGACGGCGGAACGCGTGAGAGACAGACGGTCCTCACGCCCCGGCCGCCGCGCGGCACGGGTGCCAAGGGACGACATCCGGCCACCCTAGGCGCAGGCCTGCGGACGACGAGCAGTGGGTAGCTTGCCGTCCAGCTTAGGACCAGGCCCGGGTCGACGGCGCGCTAGTGTTCCACGCGCGCCTCAAAGAGGTGTCAGGTGTCAGCAAGTGACGGGGCCCCATTGGGCCGGCGCCCACCGGGAGTGCGGGATCGTTCGAAAGAGTTACCGTGCTCCCGGAACACCAGGGCGAAAGAAGGAACACAGATGGGTTTTAGTCAGTAAGAGTCTGACACGCCCTCCCGCTCGTGCCCACAGCGGGAGAAGTCATTTGATGATTTCCCATCTATAAAAAAAAAAAAAAAAAAAAAAAAAAGTTTTATTATTAGTATTGCGTTGTAACACTATATGAAATACACCCCATTTTTAGCCAAAATGGCAAAACAGAACCCTTATAGTTCCCTTATGTCCGTCCGTCCGCAGCTTAGCTCAGAGACTGTTAGTGCTAGAAGGTTGCAACTTTTGCATGAATAAATTACTAACGCCGATAAAGTGAAAGAACAAAATCTTGAAAATCATTATTTTTTTAAGGGTACCTCTCTTATATGTAAAGTGGGGATGTGATTTTTTTCTCACCTACCTACCCCATCGTGTGTGGTATCATTAGATAGGTCTTTTAAAAAGCGTTTAGGGTTTGTGAAGACCATTTTTAGATTTAAGGATTCCTTTGTGTATAATATTAGGCTTTATAGTGAACATTTTTGTTAGAGTCAAGTGTCCCCCTGCCAGCTAAATGGTTGATGTTGGGTATGTGAAAAAATTCAGGGTAGCAGTATAAACACTAAAATTATAAAGAAAACTATCACAGTTAAGTACTTAGGCTTTACAAGTTTACGATCACATGAGAAGTAACAACATTTTCGTACAAATTCTATTAAAAATTATTAGGTAATAAGTAGGTATAACGTTGAAAGAATAAAACAAAAACAACAGAAAACCCACTTCTTAAGCCGCACACCAAACTAACTATCTAAAGAATAGAACAGATCGATTTTTATTTAGTAAGTATTTAGTCAACAGGACTGTTTCCAACATATTTACACAGAAGTTATTTCGTTACCTAAACTACCTTATTTTAAACCCGACTTTCACGCGAACGAAGTCGCGGGCACAGCTATTATGAATATATATATATTACGGGTCTTAATCGCGTGAATAATTTTAGGTTAAATACCTTGCTTACCTACGTATAATATGCATAATAGTTTAAGTATAATTTAATTTAAAGTCATCAAGTATTAAAATAAACTTATCCAGTTTTGAAAATAGATGGCGTTTAAATACAAACGAAACAGAATCAGGTAAATTGATTTAAAAAATAAATCTGAAATTCTTACGTAGAGGGATATGAATTTATGATGATCTTAATTAAAGACAGGTTTATCATCCGCATCATCAGCCTATCGTAGTCCACTGCTGGACATAGGCCTATCTAATTGCACGCCACTTTGTTCTATCCTCGGCTACGACAGGTTGACACACCTATTTTTTAATTCACCAATGTAGACATTATAAAGAAATAAGTTTAGTATTTAAACTAAACGTTTCTAAAAGATATACTTATTCAGTATATCTTTTAGAAACGTTTGAATATTGTCTGTTTGTTTGAACACGCATCACAGTACCGCGGGAATGCAATGTTTTAAAAACAGGATATTTTTTTAAAAACTTATTTCACACTAGCCCTATTTCGCGCGAGTACTTGGGCGGTTTCGGGCTTCATTTAACCCGAAACCGATAATAGTAATATTTGATGTGATGCAAATCATTTTGGTAAAATACTATTATAATTTGTCTTCTAACCGTCTGGCGCCATAAACTTTGTCGCCCTTCATTTTGCTGCACTGGGCATTTGCTTGGCTTGCCTTGCCATAGGTCGGGCCCTGATTAGAGCTAGGCCCTAATATCCATAGATGCCACAGAGCATTGTGGAGCATGTTTCCAATATGTTTTACACAGAAGTTAAATTGTAACGTAAACTACCTTAATATAAACCCAACTTCCACGCGAACGAAGTCGCGGGCACAGCTAGTACCTAATAATACCTAAAAAACTACCTATGTAAATGCATATGTATCGATATTCATATGTGATGAATTGCAAATGTTATTGATACTAATTAATACACGTCGAATGAATAGACCACAATAACTTCGTTATAATCACTATACGGCTGCTCGACTGTGTCATATTTAGATACATGTCGTGTGTTCTGATCTCCCTATTGCATATAAATTAATCTGCGGTCTTTGTTGTCAGCATGGGTCCCACGCGCCCTGACGCCCCGATTCAAATGCAAATTGAAAATCGACCTCCCTTCTCCATCATTCCTCCTTCAAAGCCTAGCCCTCCTTTCTTAATTACCAACTTGACGAGACGACAAAAGCCGGTCAATGTCCAATTTACTCTAACTTTTTATATTTTTGCTATAACTCAAACAAAAAGGCCTACCTAGCTACCTTCTAGGAAACAAAGGAAATGCCAACAGTCAACGTCTAGTTACATGGAATAATTAACACTAGGAAATTAATACCTACTAACAGCGAAGCTTTATTCGGCGTAGAAACACAACAATCCAGCTTCTTAATTAGACAACGGATTTTAGGAAAATAAGTCTTAACTTGATTCTGCGTAGAATTAGTAGATTAGTAATAAACTAATAAACATCGAAAGATTTTTGTAAATGAAATGTTCTAAATAATGCCTACACTAGGCCCGGGGACAAATAAGCACTTCATGCTTCTCCAAACTGGAGAAACTGGAAGGGGCACGGGTCCGGCCCTTGCAAAGAGCTTGCTATGATTAACATGCCTTATTTTATAAACGATGGGTGAATTCCCAGTCTTTATAGAAATATTAACTTGTAAACAAGATTTTGCCAGTTCTGATGTAATATTGTGTACGTGAAATCAATAGATTTACTTGGACAAAGACTGTTAGGTCCATAGATTGTTATTTTCCAAAATGTGATACAACCACATACACACGATAAAAAATAATAAGTGAAAAAGTTCTTAATAATTAATATCACTTGCCGAATTTATGTAAACGCATCATATTAAAGCGACTGTACTTAATTGACTTATTCTTTTTTATCGTGTATCTGTGACATATATCTGTGAGTACATAGATTGGCGTCTCCACTCCAGCAGCGCCGATAGGCTTGCTCCTATGTAGCCAGGTGCAGGGCCGATAGTTATTTAGCTGCTGCAATGGTGCAACCATTGTGAGCGTGTTGCAGGACTACGCTACTTGCTGTTTAGGGTAGACTGGGTACGGTTGTGCCAGGGTACGGTAGTGACAGTCGTTATAACCGCGAATCTATACGGAATTCGGGAAAGAGTGTAAGGGAAAAAAGAAGCGCAATGCATGTTCACACATGTTGCCCCATATTGCATTAGCCAGTGCGCGAGGTAAACAAAAGCAGGAGGCCACATTGCTTTTTAACAGCCAAAAGTAAGTTTTCTTGTTCGGATTTTTTAAATATTTACTTCTATTGTTATACAGATATGCCATGGCAAATATTTTTTTGTTCTAAATTGAATATTAGTAGTTAATTACAAATGACTACTTTTTATGTAGATAATTTAGGTTAGTCGTGGTGTTTTATTGTTTTCAGAAGTATGCGTTGGGTACGGTTGTGACAAATGTATTGGGTACGGTTGTGTCGTATATTTTCTTATGGTTTTGCATTTAGATACCCAGATAACACTTGCGGAAGACTGAAAGAGCACGGTCTGATATTTGTCAATACAAGGATGCTTATGATGTAGTAATGATTTTATGATTTAAAAGAAGATGGTTATAATAACAGATTATGTTGCAGTGCCTTATTAATTATAAGAGTAGACTTAATTTAATTTGATATATAAATGTAAACTTTATATAGAACAAAAGAATTTTGTGTCATGATAAATATTTTTAACAATAAAAATCATTATAAACAATTTCTGTAAATGTTTATATACCTGTCACTACTGACCCCAACCATTGTCACAACCGTCCTTGGGGTGGGGTCGGTTGTGACATTTTCTTTTTATTTTTAAATTTGATGCTATAACTAATACAGCGTATTTTGAGACAAAATTTCAGAATTTTTATGTGGACAAATGCACAAGCTACGATTTAAGTTATTTTTGTCTCAACTAACTAATAAATTAACAAAATTATTGACGGTCAAATCTAAATTGTCACAACCGTACCCAGTCTACCCTACTATGAGAAATCTCTAACTAGAATGCCAAAAGTCTAAATTTTTCCGATAAAGAACATTCTGGAAGAATATAACATTTTAAAACATCCTATTTTAAATTTAGGATTTACGTACGTAAATTACGCACAGCTAGCTAGAATTTGTAGTACAATCTTTAACAAAAATAAAACCTATCGTAAAAGTAACAAAGAAAATATATTTTGTTAGAGTGACAATTAAATTTATTAACAAAGACCAGTTTTAAGTTTAAGTTGTTAAGATTAATTTCCTGGGAAAAATTAAATAAAAATGGTTAATGAATGCATAAAATGGAAATAAAATACATAGATATATTCATGGAAGGTAAGAATTAACACTATAACCTATACCTATACAATTCAATACAAGGATTGTTCATCAAGATCGTTAAGGCACCGAAACGAGCCTGTTTGAATCATAAAGCACCACTCCACACGGGCCTGTTTCTGAGCTTCGGTGAGGTTGTGCGGCACGCAGCGCAAAACTATCCTCCTGCACACGCGAAGGTGCTCGTCTAGAACCTTGTGAACGCTTCCCGAACCAATATGCTGTGTATGTATGAAATTTTAATAGGGCGACCACTCCTTTGTTCATCCCCCAAAGTAAGGCGACCGCGCTTGAGCTCGCTACGCCAACCGGTAGATGGTTGCTTTTGAAGGTCCTTCATCCATTAAAGCCATTAATTTGGTTCTCGAAAAAATGTATTAGTTTACTCTTTGACGTGGAGGAAAATTCGAACAATGGTATTTATACCTTTAAATAACCATTTTTTTTCAAAATAGTTACAAGTGGCCAGTGCCACACAACTTTCTGAGTGACCTGGTACGTGACACACAATAAGTAACGCACAATAGTGCTTGAACCAATCTAGATAAAAAATGTGTTATTTTTACTTTATTAAGATAAAATGATTTGCAAGATTTTTGAATTATTTGCAAGTCACCCAATAAGGGCTGGCCCTTATTAGGTGACATCGCAGAGGACCTGGATATGTTCTGAGAAAACTAAACAAAATTAAGTTAAAATACAATAAATTCGATAACTTACCTTGTCAATCTAAAAGGTATTTTATAATTATAATAGTCAAATTATTTCAGAAACACCAGCGTTTATTACTGAAATCAACCTATATTGAATAACTATTTTTGATAAATTGAGTTACGTCGACCGCCGCTGTGGTTACTCAGAGGCATTGTCAAAATGGCTGGCGCGAAAGCAATGAACGTTGATGCCCTTTTATTTTAGTCAATAGGGAGGGTTCGACGACAAATGTTTTATTTTGAGCATTATGTGCGCGAAGTTTGAATATATAGACCTTATTAGGAACCGGCTATTATTAATAATTAGTACTATAGGCCGACCGCTTAACTCGTATATCGTAAGTTCTCTGTCCCGTGCACACCGCTCACCCACCCGTTAACATCACCCCGCGCTCCCTTCCACCGCGCAGGCGATATACGAGTTAAGCGGTCGGCCTATAGTGAACTATATAGAGGCACTAAATAAACATTGATCAATTATTTATAGATTACTGTTTATATATTATACATATTTTGTCTGCCTCTGTGGCGCGGTGGGAGTGTATCCGACTGCTACTCAAGAGCACGATGGTTTATTCTGTGTCTGGGTGTTATTTATCTATAATATGTATGTATTTATTTATCAGTTGTCTGGTTACCATAGTACAAGCTCTGCTTAGTTTGGAATCAGATGACGTTGTGTGAGTTGTCCCAAGATATCATTTTTTTTATTATAGGTATACCCGTGGTTACATTTTACCAACTAAATTTTAAATTATATGCATTATTTTTATAATATAGAAACAGTGATCAATAATATATTCATATAATAAAATTGATCATGAACTCAAGAACAGGTCCGAATTAAAAAAATCTTTAACTATTGAATAGCCCATTTATCGAGGAAGCAATAACATCACGCTACGACCAATAGGAGCTGAGCAGCAATGAGAAATGTTGCAAAAACGGGGAAAACCTACGCAGTCGAAGTTGCGCGGGTCAACTAGTAATAAATAAGAATATTCATAAAATTTATTTCAATTGTTTGTTGTGCCCAGCTTTAGTACCTATGTTGAATCTAGGCATACTTTCCCTTAATACATTCAGAACAACGAATGCAACAAAGAAAACAGTAAGTACATTGAAAACTGGATTATCTTATTCAGTAAGTATCCTTAAACGTCAAAATTCAAAAATTAGAATCACCCTAATCAAGGCAATATAGAAACTACTGTTTATAGTAGGTACGGGTAGAAATAGCACCAAGTAAGTTGTTGTAAGGGCTTGCTGCTCTTACAACAAGGTTCAAAATTAGTGGGTACCACAGAGCACATGTGGGAACGCTTATGTAGGTAAGTACTTGAATGGTAGATTCTATGGACAAAAATGAATTATAAGTTCATATTTACCTTTTAGTGAAATCTTAGCATAAGTAGCTTATACATAACCGAGACTTTAAAAAACTAATTTGATAACTTGATCATATCTAAGTATGGATAATGAATTAAAAATTGTAAATTTAAAAAAAATATGGAAATATTTCGATTAGAGTATTTAAACAGATTGCTACATTTTTAGGGGTCCGTAGCCAAAATGGCAAAACTGATCCCATATAGTTTCGCCGCGTCCGTCCGCCCGCAGCTTTTCTCAGATACTGTTAGTGCTAGGAGGCTGTAATTTTGCATGGATACACATATTACTTACGCCGACAAAGTATTAAAAAATTAACTGCAAGAATAACTATCAAATTTCAAAAAAAAAAATTTTTTTTTGAGGTTTTCCGTTTTCCCTAAAAAAAATACATTTGAGCATAAAACGTATATACGTAAATATGTGTTTGAAAAAATAAGTAAGGGCGTACAGTGCGCATATGAAGTAAAGAAAATATGAGAGTAAAGAAAATAGCGCATAACCTTAAAACGAATTGATAAATGCGATTTTCGTTTTCGTAATTATTTTTTAAATAGCCGCTGTTTAAAATGCTTACAGTAAATTTTTTAACACCTTATTTGTAAAATGGAGTGTGATTTTTTTTGTCTTACCTACCTCATCGTGTGGGGTATCATTAGATCGGTCTTTTATAAACGTTTAGGAATTGGGAAGACGATTTTAGATTTAGGAATCCGTTTGTAAAGTGCAAACTTTTGTTAGAGTCAAGTGTCCCCCCCCCTCTGCCAGCTAAATGGTTGATATTTGAAAAAATCACGGTACATATATAGTGAAATTAAAAGGAAAACTATCACAGCTAAGTAGGCTTTACAAGTTTACGAGTAGGTAACGAAATGAGAAGTAACAAAATTTTCGTACAAATTCCATAGAAAAATATTATCATGAAGATATAAAGTTGTAAGTATGAAACAAAAATAACAGAAACCCCACTTCTTGAGTCACATTATTCGGATGAGGGGAGACTACGGAACCCTACATTGTGCGTAGCCCGACATGCGCTTGCCCGGTTTTAGAAATGTATGTTTGTTTGAAGTTTGAACACGCATCACGCAAAAACGACAAGACAAATTCCGTTGAAATTTTGCATGCGTAGGTTTATTATAGGGCTGGATTAATCATCATTTAGGGTTAATTAGGATTTAGAATATAAATTATCACGCTATTAACTATATATAACTTCACGTTAAAACTTTATGGAGCTAAATACAACATTTTAAAGTTTCTTAAGAACAATTTTTTAGGGTTCCGTACCTCAAACGGAAAAAACGGATCTCTTTATAGGATCACTCGTGTTTCTGTCTGCCCGTCTGTTACAGCTTAATCACATTTTACAAATAAGGTGTTAAAAAAATTACTGTAAGAATTTTAAACAGCGGCTGTTTAAAAAATAATTATGAAAACGAAAATCGTATTCAACAATTCGTTTTAAAGTTCTAAAAATCTATAGTGTTAAAATAACGTGGTAAATCGATTGGCTCGGTCGCCTAGTGGTAAGTGACTCTGACTTGCTGCTGTATGATGGGAATCAAACACACAACCTCTAGCTTAGCAGCTAAGCTAGAAGTTGTGAGTTTGATTCCCATCGTGGATTAATATATTGAATCTCAAGTCTTCTTTTTAAGGTTCCTTAGCCGAAATGACAAAAGGGAACCCTTATAGTTTCGCCATGACCGTCGACAGAGACTGCTAGTGCTGGAATTGCTGTAATCACTATAATAGTTAAACATTTGACATGTGGTACACAAACAATAAATCTATAATCTAATATATAAAATTCTTGTGTCACAGTTTTCGTTGCCATACTCCTCCGAAACGGCTTGACCGATTTTGATGAAATTTTTGTGCTTATCCGGTATCTATGAGAATCGGCCAACATCTATTTTTCATATCCCTAAGAGTTTGTTTGTTTGTTTGAAGCGATAATCTCAGGAACTACTGGGCCGCATTGAAAATACCTATATTTTATTGTTGGATAGCCCATTTATAGAGGCAAAATATAAGGCTATAGGTTATAACATCACGCTACGACCAATAGGAGCGGAGCAGCAATGAAAAATGTTTAAAAAAAAAAGGAAGAAAAAAGAAAAAAGGGAAAATTACTATCTACATATTATTCATGCCCCTAAGTGATAAGGGTTGTCCACCCCTAACATTCATAACTATACTATAATATTAGAAGAGAGAGAAGAGTTTGTTTGTTTGTTTGAACGCGATAATCTCTGAAACTACGGGTCCAAATTGATATATGATGAAATATTTTACTTTTAGATAGCCCGTTTATCGAGGAATGCTATAGGCTATAAAACATCGCGCTACAACTAATGGGAGGGAAAATTTACGCAGACGAAGTTGCGCGGGTCAGCTAGTAATATTATAAAGCTGACGAGTTTGTTTGTTTGTTTGAACGCGATAATCTTAGGAACTACTGGTTCGAATTAAAAAAATATTTTATTGTTGGATAGCCCATTTATCATATATAAAATATATATAAATAAAAAATAAATAAATATTAAATTGCATATGTTGATAAAAAATGCTATGCAATAGCTTTACCACGGCAGTCCCCGAGTACCACACATTTTTTTTATGTAACAGTATTTATGGCCGGACTAGATAATTATAACATGCTTAAACAGTTACTGCTAAAACAAGCTAAAAATACAAATTTTAATGTCATTAAGTTAAAAGATATTCTCTTTAACAACGTTCATCCCTTTTTGCACCCTTTTAGGGTTTGTTTTTCTAAAAATGCTGATACACGTTTTTCTTTACATCTAACGGAAAAGCCAAACACCAATTTTCATAGATTAAGAGGGGTCCCGCACTTCGTTCGATCCACAACTGAGAAAATGCTGTCCAAAGTAACCGCAGTGCTATTACTATGTGATACGCACTGGATTCAATTGCGTCATCTTTGTTTCTTCAATTGAAAGCAGAATATCGAACAGAATTTCCATAAAGACGACATGTCTGTCTGGTCAGTCTCTTTTTATGAAACGTTGAAATAATACACTGCAAACACAAAATGTCAATTTTGAAGATCAACTAAATAGAACCGACAATGTAACTTTTGTACCTATCAAGCTTATAAGGAACTTAAGGTATGAAAGTTTATTAAGATTGGTACAGAATTATGCCTTTTTAGGGTTTCGTACCTCAGTTAGTTAGCAGTCAGATAATTTTGTTGTACATCTGTCTGTCTGTCTGTTTGGACCATATCTCAGGAACGCGTGGAGGTATAAAGCTGAAATTAATATCAAATAATCAACTCGCTAACTTGCTAACAGACTCGGATCGGTTCCATTATTCCGGTACTACTTTGACACACCCTTAACTAAAACAAACAAAACATAATGTCAGTGATGACTACAATAATATTGTTACTCGTTTGACTGTTTCAAGACGAACGATGTAAGTATCAATAATGGAAATAATACTGTTGCGTTATTTCCATTACTGTTACTTAGATCTATACAGGACACAGCAGACTTCTTCAGAAAACTCCTGTCCGCTTTTGTGGTATATTTATCCTCTTCACGAAGATGCAAAGAACATACATAAGTGTGATTGGATGGTAACCAGGTCTCTTTAGAGCGGTTGTTTTGGGCAAATTTTATCCATTTTCCCTATATTTTTGGCTCAAACGTGGAAATCTTAAAAAAGCAGAATGTTAGAAAGGAGATGTACCAAATACGGCCCATAGCGAACAGAAAGTTGTGAAACGTTAAAATTAAATAAATATTTTTTGAAATATGTTTGTGGTTTTCATTATTTGATAAAACTTGGGGGAAAGATTTTAGTTTTAAAGATTATTGTTGTTTAGTCTTAGGTTACGGCAATGGCGGATGATTGTTTTATGTTGCCAGCTTTAAAAATAAAACGACGTTTGATAGGTAGAAATTGTTAGTAAAGTTATATTATCATTATTACTTTATTATAAAACAATGTTTTTCAATTATTTTAGAATTATATTCGGTAAAAAAGTAATGTAATATACCTAATTGTATTGTATAATTATTTGGTCGCAATCGATTTTTATTTATAAATCGATAGTATAAATCATTTTTGAAAGCATTTGCAACACTTTTACCCTATAATGTCATTCGTGTTGTTTTTCATTTCATTCGTGTTGATTTTATTATTAGGTGTAGTAAAAATGGCGGCAAACTGACCTGCCGAGTTTACACTTCCGAGTTTAACGAGTATAACTTGTAAAAAATGAATTGAATACGTAATAATTGGGTAAGAATGAGACTTTGTGCAACTAACACAAGCCATTGAACTTAGCTGGAGAGGTTAACGAGATTGCTAGTGCGTTTTCTGTTATGAAATCATTTCCGTTTTAAATATCTCTTATCTCAATTCCACCAAGTTTTAAAGGAAAAAGAATTATACAGGGTAATAGAGTAGTAATTTAACTTCAAAACAAACATGGTTTCGTGTAATTCCTTTCCGGGCCTAAAATGTAGGGACAAATGGACCAGTCCTTTATCTCTTAACATATTGTGATAATAAATTAATTTTATCTTTATTTTTTAATTATTTTTCATTAAATAACTACAGTTCGTTTTTTAAATATATATGTTAGATTATTAGTTTCCGCTTTAAAAGGAAACGTCAGCTAATTTTACCTACACTACTTGTTACACAAATTGTCACATCTATATTTTTTTAGTTTATAATAAATGACGCAATATAGCGTACTTGGTACACAAAAACAATTTTTGGTCGAATACAATTTTAAAATGATTATCTAGTTATTTACTGATGGAAAGTTATTTTTTTGCATTTCGCCGTATTGGTTAAGTTGTTAGTGCAATATCGTAAAAAACACGACGGCATATTTAATGCGTTTGATCTTTTTTTAGTTTAAAATACCAAGAACGACCAAAGGCGCTAAGATCTAGCAAGCAACTGAGTAAACTGCGGCCGGATGACCACACTTGAACGGAACACAGTTGTGATGTGTGGTGACTTTTCTAGTACGTAGTACATTCATATCTCAAGGTTTTCTAATGAGTTGACATTCCTCTCATAGAGTATATTTGTTTTATGCCACCAACTCTCGTAGTGAATTTTAAATAGATTCACACTGCGCTTCGCTTCGCTCGCAAAGGCTTAAGATCCAGCTCATTCAGTTGGTTATAAGTTCACGCTGTGCTCGTCAACTCGTTTAGTGAATGCCACCTTCACGCTACTACCCTCTGCTTACAAAATGTTATTAGGATCGCTCTGTGGTCCACAGCTCGTTCGATGTTTGATAAGTTCGCGCTGCGCTTGCTAGCTAGTGCAGCTCAATGACTTCAAAATGTGCTTGTATCTCTTTGCTTGTAGAGTGGCTTTTAAGATTGACTTGGGACATCAATTTGTGCAGTTACTTTGAAATTAGCGATGACCCTGCGCGGGTTCCCATGTTCGTGCTCTAATTTTTGACACCGCACTGTGGCTTCAACTAGCTCATTGGCTTTTAACTGTACGCTGCGCTTGTCAGCTTATGTAATAACTCAACATTATACTACAGATGTGAACCCTCTTCTAACACAAGCCATTGAGCTTAGCTGGAGGGGTTAACAGGTTTGCTAGTAATGTGGGATCCACAATTCCACATTGCTGGTTATCCTTTTAACAAAAAAATAATAAACAACATCGCTAAGTATAGGCTTCTTCTTCTCCTCCCTCCGCCCTATCCTTTCCTGTCCAGTTGTGACTGGTGTAATTTATGTAAAAAACTGTTCTAAAAGTCGTAGCTCTAATCCTGACGCTTGGCGCGCAAACCGAAAATGGGGACCCAACTCAAAAAAAATCTGGTTGTCCCCCAACCAAACTCAAATCATTGTTTGTGTTGAAGATTTGACGGTCGGCAAAATCATGATTATATGTATAAATTCTTAAACACATATATTTATGAAGAAACGTATTGTTTTCGCAAATTGTACGGCGATGTATTGTCTGATAACTTATAAAATAATTTATGTTCATTGTATCATATCGTGTTTAGATATTTATTTAAATAAAATAAAACTGTACACCCCGCGGTGTGCGGGAATATTATAAAGCTGATTAAGTTATTTGTGTATTATATATGTTATTCATCCCTAAGACGGAGTTGCGCGGTCCAGTTAGTTGGGAGTTGGGACGTTTATCTTTATGACTAGGTATATAAATACCTAGTCATAAAGTTTTGTGTAAATTAGTCAAAATACGTCAAAGATTGTTGAAGGTGTTGAATTAAAATATACTCTTTGGTATTCGAGGGAGGCCAGGGCGGGATACTATTTTATTATACCTTTATAGAGCAGTTTGTGGCCATTGTACTTATACTAATAAAACGCAGTAGATAGGTGTAGTTTAACGGACTGACAAGAATTTGTTAATAGGTTCGGGTCTGCCCGTAAACACATTTAAGGATTAAGGATTATAAATCTTTAAGGAGGCATTGTTTACAGTTACGGTAGTGGTACTATCTATTAACTGGTGACGAGAACAATGTATTTCATAGATACATTGACATTTATATTATATAGATAACATTAAGGCTGCAAAGTGACGCATAATAATTACATTACGAGTATCGACGATATAATGTATCCTAAAATGTTGGCAACTTTAAAGTTAGTCGTCTTTTGTAGCCTGATTATTGTTCTATTTAATGAAGAATAGAGTGGTTAATTGCCAGGTCAAATCAATCTCTTTTTCCCGACTACGGTAAAGCCAAAAAGGATGGGTTATGTTTTTAGCAGTCTTTGAATGTACGAGGGCCATGTAAAAATTTTCTAGATACTACTGGCCCTTTAGATTGATTGATTTTATCTAAATATAGATTCAAAAACTAATCGAAAAAATAAAAGTCGAAGCTGATCAGTGAAAGACAATATGAACTACCCTTACCCAATCTATTCGTTTTGTGTGTGTGGGTATACCCACTAACAATTTCTACAGGCACTATTACTCTGCCGTGCTACTCCTGGATTATTTTTGAGAGGGTATGTTATGTAAAAATCTCCATACGTAAAACCTAAGTAGGTACTACTATTCTTTTGAATTCTTTTTCACAAATACATAACATTATTTACTTCTTGACTTTAAGTGGTATGTATACCTACCTATTTTTCACCGATTGTTTTAATAAAAAAGAGAAAGAAAGATTGGTGTAATACCATCGGTTTTGAACTGAGCTCTTAGTAAATGTTATCAAATATTAATTATAAATTAGATAATCATGGCATAAATAATAAATTAGATAATTGGGCATCAAACTGAAAGAAAGCTTTTTGCTCTACCTGACGCGGCACTAAGGGCTCAATATGGGGTATCACCTTTGATTATATAATGTCTAGATTCCTAATACGGCGTCTAAAATTGAAGCAAAGTCAAAAAGTACGGTCAAGTGGACGTATTTTTTTACAGGTAAAAAGTCGCCATCAGATGTTTTAGCCATAGTTGTTCTTATCAACGAGTGTCAAACGTCAAAGAGGGAATGCTTCATTTTTTTATAGGCTTATTGACAGAATGCTCCATCTAGACATTATATAATCAAAGCGTATCACATATTTTTACCCGATTTGTCTTGACCGCCCGAAGTGTTCTTAGATAAGTAACATATAATAACAGACATGGCGGCTGTGAAATGACAAGTAAAAAAATAGTGATGAGAAAATTTTTTTTTTTCGATCACCGCTATATGTTTTTTTTCAGCAAACATCAATGTGTGGCATATCATATTCGACATGTCTTTCTAAAACATTTTAAGGTTTCTAATAAACATTTTTAGTTGAGTGAATATTATTGCAAATAATCGCTCCGAAGGTGGCCAAAAAATATGAAAAAAGTGCAAAGGTAACGCTTAATAAATACTTTAAACTAGAATTATTTCGAACATGATCGGATATACTGCGATTGAGTCATTGCTGAAAAAGTGTTTTTCAACAAAAGAGCGTAAGTGCCATGGTCCAACATGCTCTTGATCGTTTTTTTTTCATTTTCATCTAACTGCCGAAAGATGAATTCAATATCTATTTCTAAAATGTACTTATATCTATTTCTTTGGCACATTCATTAGCCTAAATGATTGACAGATTTTAACATTAGTTTTCATTGGATATACGGTAAAATATTAATATACTTTATATCCACGAGTTTAGAAATACTTTTATAATGTTTGTACCACCGATATTGATTTGTGGATTTAGTACCAAGTGAGTGATATCTATACTAATATTATAAAACAGAAGAGTTTGTTTGTTTAAACGCGCTAATTTCAGTAACTACTGGTCCGTGGTACTAAACTTTTTTTTAGATAGCCCATTTATTGAGGAAGGCTAGGCTATATAACATCGCGCTGTTTCAAAAACGGGGAAAATTTACGCAGACGAAGTTGCGCGGGACAGCTAGTGTTTAATATATCGAGAGCTTGGGGAAAATAAAAAAAAACATTTTGGGTAAAATCGACAACGGTTATAAATAACCTTAAAACTTAGGAAAGAGGTTTCAACTCGGACGAGACACGTCTGAACTGAAACCTCTTTCTTTTGTATTTTATGCTTTGGGCATATTTGTCGCGTATGCAATAATAAATACTAATTAATTATACTATTATTTTGGGCCAAAAGCCGGAGAACATGTAAAAACCTATTTGAGTATTTGAGCCGTATCGAATAGAAGCATGAGATATTTGAAATATGTGCAAAATCGTAATATGTAAAGGATTTATATTTATTGATATTTACTATTTTTTTTAATACTTTAAATATATATAACAAGTTGCTATGACTAATAATTAGTATTGATTTAGTCACCAGTGTTTTAAAATTACTGATCGGCGACCCTGAATCATTACCTATACGGATACGTATGCCCCAGTCACCCCTACTTTATTTAACAAAATAAAACGTTATTTTGTTAAATAAAGTAGGGTCGCTGGTTTTGAATGGTAGAATGGTAACTAACGTGTGAGACAAATAGTTAATTATTATCCGTTTAACGGTAGAACGAATTGTCACCAAACAAAGCTAAGAAAAAAATAAATTAAAGTAGCTTTCCGATAAAAAAAAAACCGCAACTAAATGCGTCCATCAGGTTAGGTGCTACGATGCCATACACAGATACACATGTTGAACTTTAATAACCCTCCTTTTGGGTGGTGGGTTAAAAAACATCCGTAAATAGTGACTTATTTACTAAAGTATATTTTTCGATAGTACGTTTAGAGTTTCCCTAAAGGCGATACACCAATGTAGTCAATTCAGTTTCAGAGATAGTGCAGGGATTTAAAATAATTGGCGTTCGTTAAAAATTTGCGCTGTCTGCATTCATATTGTAATGAAAACTATGAGTAACGTATTCGTGAATTTTCATATTTTATTTATTTTATATTAAACATTCGCCCCGTTTTCACACTTTTTTTTAAAACTGTCTAACGTATATATGCATATATATTTTATATTACATCAATTATTGGTACCTAAACTAATCAGGTCATGACTATTGGAATAACATAGTTTTCAATATTTTCATTTTCTTTTTTCATATCATTTCTTGAAATAAAAATCTTGTTGTGATGTCTGAGCTTTTCACTAAACCAAAAATAACCTTGTTTATGCGTGTCTTTTAGCTTATTTTAATCCTATATTTTGATTCTTATGTTATGTAGTATTAGCTGTCTCGGCGAACTTCGTACCGCCTCTTTTTTATTTTGTAAATTAGGTTTAATTGAGCCTAAACCATTGTCGAACCATTGGAGCACATACAATTTTTTTATCGAAATCATTCGAGTCGTTTAGGAGGAGTTCAGTAGTAATAATAATAATAAATAATAATAACTTAGGAAGCACTTGTGAAAAGTCGATTCTACATTTACTTGTAATGCCTGTTCGAAAAAATAGGTAAAGCCCGAGAAAAGAACAGGCAATATAAAATCGTGGCAACTCTTTTCAAATTGCCAATTTTTACAATGTTTCTCTGTTTATAAACTGTATATGCAGGTAAGGTGCTGCCACCATTATATTATACACCATATTAGAGGACTGGTGCAAAAAAAGAGGTCAATAATATTAGAAGAGTACACGAGATTAGATACATCCTCAATGGGCACAACATAGTAGCAGCATCCACTTACGATGTAAAACATTTATGTGCTTAAATATTGGCCATTTGACACAAGTCGCCAAACTCCAATTTACTGCTACTTAATGAATAAGTATACATGTTTTGCAAAGGAAAGAAAAGAATGGCTGTAATTTATTACGCAGAATACAAAAGTAAATCGTTTTCATAACTAGTACCTAAGTAACATTTTCAAACTGTGACAACAATATTTACCTAGTAAAATACAATAAACTATATAACAAAATACATTAATAGGAAGCAATGAACTACATCCATTTATCTTTATCAGTTAAATAATCATCGATTGAATAGTAAGCTCTTTAAATTAGATTAGCTGTGCCCGCGACTTCGTTCGCGTGGAAGTTGGGTTTATATTAAGGTAGTAAAAGCAAGTACCAACACTTTAATTAAAAAAAAACAACTTTAATCAACTGATGAATCTTATTATTTACACATTTATTGGTTTCCGTTATACAAAATCACAATTTGAATTTTAACGCTAAGTGAACGATACCAAATGACACGTCCGCACGCGCCAATGTCTCGAGCAAAAGTGATCGTGCCGACCCACGCGCTATGATGACGTTTTATTTGACGTATGACAGCTTGTACGGTGTGAAGTAGGGGCAGCTGTCAATGCCTAGCTTCACAGCAGTGTGATTCTCCTTACACGGCCTCTCCTGACACCCTGACGTCCTCGTCAGGTCCAGGCAATTCCACGCCCTGGTAAAGTCTGGATGGTCCCGCTTCCTCGTGAAGTCTGGATGGTCCGGCTTCCCCGTGATCTCCACTCAAAGTGTATCGTTGGTATGATGACATCTCAGTACTGGTATTCGATTGAGTTTGTTCGGAATCGTCTGCACCTGATACAGCTAGATACATTATGTCGACAAGTAGTTAAAGAGTGACAGTTCACTCTTCTTGGCTAGAATAAAATCAATCAATACACAAGGTCTAGAGTTGTCTAGCCTTAACATACAAGGTCTAGTGTGGACTAGACATAACAGACAAGGTCTAAGGTGATCTAGACATGACAGACATGGTCTAGCATAGCCTAGACATAACACACAAGGTCTAGCGCAGACTAGACATATTACACAAGGTCTAGCGTAGACTAGACATATCACACAAGGTCTAGCATGGACTAGACATAACACACAAGGTCTAGCGTAAACTAGACATATCACACAAGGTCTAGTGTAAACTAGACATATCACACAAGGTCTAGTGTAAACTAGACATATCACACAAGGTCTAGTATTAACTAGACATATCACACAAGGTCTAGCGTAGACTAGACATATCACACAAGGTCTAGGATGGACTAGACATAACACAAAAGGTCTAGCGTAAACTAGACATATCACACAAGGTCTAGTGTAAACTAGACATATCACACAAGGTCTAGTGTAAACTAGACATATCACACAAGGTCTAGTGTTAACTAGACATATCACACAAGGTCTAGCGTAAACTAGACATATCACACAAGGTCTAGCGTAAACTAGACATATCACACAAGGTCTAGCGTAAAGTAGACATATGACACAAGGTCTAGCGTAAACTAGACATATCACACAAGGTCTAGCATGGACTAGACATAACACACAAGGTCTAGCGTAAACTAGACATATCACACAAGGTCTAGTGTAAACTAGACATATCACACAAGGTCTAGTGTAAACTAGACATATCACACAAGGTCTAGCGTAAACTAGACATATCACACAAGGTCTAGTGTAAACTAGACATATCACACAAGGTCTAGTGTAAACTAGACATATCAGACAAGGTCTAGTGTAAACTAGACATATCACACAAGGTCCAGCGTAAACTAGACATATCACACAAGGTCATAAAAGTCAAGGTCCAGTGTAAACCAGACCAAAAGTCAAGGTCTAGTGTAAACTAAACATAAAAGTCAAGGTCCAGTGTAAACTAGACATAAAAGTCAAGGTCTAGTGTAACCTAGACATAAAAGTCAAGGTCCAGTGTAAACTAGACATAAAAGTCAAGGTCTAGTGTAAACTAGACATAAAAGTCAAGGTCTAGTGTAAACTAGACATAAAAGTCAAGGTCTAGTGTAAACTAGACATAAAAGTCAAGGTCCAGTGTAAACTAGACATAAAAGTCAAGGTCCAGTGTAAACTAGACATAAATGTCAAGGTCTAGTGAAATAGACATAACTAGACATCAATAGCTACTTACAGGCAAAGAAGGCAGCACATTCTTCGGGAGTCCACTCGCCCTGCCATGGCACCATATATTGTGCCGCAGCATACGTCACCTTGCCGTAGGACCCAGCGACCAGTTTCAGCTCATAACGGTCGTTGTCCAGAACTCTTGCAACCTTGTAAGGACCCCGCATGCCAGCGTCCAGTTTTCCTTTGGATTGTGCATATTTGATAACGAAGACAAGATCGTTTACGCGGAACTCTCGAGGGGGTTGGCGTGTCCTGTTAACATGCTCATCTTGTCGGATTTGGTTATCTTTCAGCCGCTCGGCTGTCCTCTGTCGATCTAACTACCGTAAGGACCGACGATCGGAGCTTGATAAGTCGACGTTGACGTCGCGTACTAGAGCCTGTATTACAGGGGTGGTACCTTCCACACCTATCAGAAGATTTAATGGGGAATCCTGCGTTATCTTTGAGTACGAGTTGTAAACGCCACAACTCTTCAGAACATTTGTTTTTTTTTTTATAATTGGTTTCTACACGTATCATAATAAGGAGGGTACGAATGTATATTTCTACCTGACCATTTGCATGGTGCATTTCAGGTGTGGCGCACCAAAAGTCATTTACTCACTTGACAAAGTGTGCGGACTCAAACATTCGACCTCTATCAGTAACTATAAGTTGGGGGGTACCAAATAAGGAAATAACATTCTGAAATGCACGTTTTAGTTCATCATGATCTTGTCTGTGTACATTAAACAATATTTTGAAAAAGCATCGATCACTACCAAGACATGCTTAAAGCCATTTGACTCTACGCGCATATGATCCGTTCCATCTTTTTTTTTTTTATCACGAGTATGGGACTCGCATACGCAGATTCAGACTCGCGAATAATTTATTTAGTTAAGAGGTCACTAATGATTTCTCATATCTTCAATTTCTCGATAAAAGATAATTTGTACAGCCGATAGTATACGGGCGTATCACTATTCAAACGAATGTGCATGCTACCAGTGGTTACGGTTGATGTAGCCGTTGCGTTTATCTTGAATTTAGAAAATTCATTAAAGATCTCTAAAAGTTTTGCATAGTCACCAGCAGTGAGTGAGGTTTTGATAGGATGCTCATTTGAATCCACAGTCGATACTCGTGCGGAAGCAGTACTACAAGTTAGACGTTGATAGTATTTAGTACGTACATACATTACTCCCTCACGGTTTAAGACATCGGTACCTATTATAAGTGGTGCGTTCATACTCTCACTAGGTACAACTAACAGATCAACCTCTAGTGTAATCTCTTGGAATTTTATGGTAAGAGTTACGTATGAAAACACACGAGTAATAGTAGGCCCAACGCCTTTCAATTCGCGATAAATTGGTTTCATGGTACACGACAAATGGTTTACTACAGAGCGAGAGATAAGAGAAACGTCTAATGCACCGCTATCAATTAGTATATCGATCGGGATACCTTGTATTACTCCAACAATTACGTCCTAGTGGTTATTTAATGTAGGTAGGAAACAAAAAATTATTTTGCTCTTGTTCTGATCAGAGCGTTGTTTCGCGAAACACTAATTATGAAGTCCCGATTTCCTACAATACGCACAAACACTCCTTTTCTCCGGTTTAATATCACTAGTATTAGGGTTAACACTACTTGAAGGTTTTATTTAGTCAGGGCAGTTGGCTTGCTTGTGGCCAATTTGTCCGCAAAGAAAACATTTCAACGAGGGACGTTGTCTTGAACGCCAAGTGACATGAGATTTAACAGACTCTTTACGTGAAACGGGGTAGCGACTTGAGTATTTATTCGATTTTACTTCAACTGATTTTACGAAGTTAAACAGATAATTGACTAACTCGCTAAGCTTAAGATTTTCATTCGTAGCTGCTGCTTTAACTTGGGCGTCGTTTATACCCCGTATGACGATAGCGCTAGTAAGCTCCTCACTTAGTCCGTTTACAATACGAAGGCGTAATAAGGACCGGCGCGCATACTCAGCATACGTAGCTAAGTATTATTACTCATAACCTCGTAAAGAATGTTCGCTATATCAATCTTTTTCACGCATAAAGAATTAAAGTCTCGGTTAAAGTTACTCCACGACCGATCCGTCGTAACCCAATCATTTAACCATGACCGCGCATCACCCTTAAGGCAATGACCAATACGCGAAAGATATTCTGCGTCATTCCACCTATTCAAAATGTGTGCTGGATCTACCTCCTCGAATCAAAGATCAACATCGTGAATATTAGGATCAAAATTAGACACATAAAAATCACGAGTATTTATCGATTTCAAAGACTGGATAGCTTCTACAATCTTTTCGGTAGAATCGTTAGTAGCGGGTACTCCGATATTAGATGTGGTGGTAACCGACGACCTATCCTCTAATGCATTTAATCGCGACATTATAGCTTGTAACGACTCACGTAATTCCGATGCACTTCTAGATCGCGATTCACGCACAATACGACGGCGCTTAGAACTTCTATGACGCTTAGAGGGCGAGCGACTACGCGAACGATTTCGCTTGCCCATGTTTAGCACAACGAAACACTACACCAAATGATGACTCACTATAAAACGAAATAGAAACCAACAATGTGCCGATTAAAATCAGATGTAGGGTAGGCAACGTCCCGCTTCTGATAAAAGCAAGTACCAACACTTTAATTAAAAAAAAACAACTTTAATCAACTGATGAATCTTATTATTTACACATTTATTGGTTTCCGTTATACAAAATCACAATTTGAATTTTAACGCTAAGTGAACGATACCACATGACACGTCCGCACGCGCCAATGTCTCGAGCAAAAGTGATCGTGCCGACCCACGCGCTATGATGACGTTTTATTTGACGTATGACAGCTTGTACGGTGTGAAGTAGGGGCAGCTGTCAATGCCTAGCTTCACAGCAGTGTGATTCTCCTTACAGTAGTTTATATTACAATTTAACTTCACAACACAACAACATGCTCCACAATGCTTTGTGGCATCTATGGATATTACGGCCTAGCTTTAATCAGGGCCCAACATATGGCAGAGCAAGCCAAGGAAAAATGAAGGGCGACAAAGTTTATGGCGCCAGACGGTTAGAAGACAAATTATATAAAATCCCATGCTTTCAGCACCTCGACAAAAAAGTATTTCACCAAAATGATTTGCATCACATCAATTATTATTAATATTGAAAAATTCCCCCCCTCCCCTCCCCCGTCAACTTGGGCGGTTTCGGGTTAAATGAAGCCCGAAACCACCCAAGTACTCGCGCGAAATTTTGTGTTAAGGAGACTCCGAAAGGTTGAAAATTCCGATTGATTTTAACCTCCGACTCCTACTTCGGCTCCGACACATTTAAATCGGACGTTTTAATCGGAGGTACCTAGCCGCTCCTTCAAAATAATTTATACATAGGTAATAAAGGTATGATGGAAAAAACTCTCACAGATTCCCTATGATCGCGGGTTATGTCCTGCCCGAGCGATCTTTTCCGAGTCTAAAGTACACCCACTTTGTGTCCGTGTTGTAAAGTCCCCCGCGAAATAGGGCTAGTTATGTTTTTAAAAAATATCCTGTTTTTAAAACATTGCATTCCCGCGGTGCTGTGATGCGTGTTCAAACAAACAGACAACATTCAAACGTTTTTAAAAGATATACTCAGACATATTTTTGTGTCTAAATACTATTTCTAAACTTATTTCAATATTTTTTTTCACTCACTTTAGAATATTTAAATATTATTTTACAATGTCTACATTGGTGAATTAAAAAATAGGTGTGTCAACCTGTCGCAAATTAAGATCATCATATATTCATATATTTGTAAGAATTTCAGATTTTTTTAAAATCAATTTTTCGATTCTTTTTAATTTGTATTTAAACGCCATCTATTTTCAAAACTGGATAAGTTTCTTTTAATACTTGATGATTTTATATTAAATTGTACTTAAACTTTCATGCTTATTAAACATAGGTAAGTCAGGTATTTAACCTTAAATTATTCACGCGATTAAGACCCGTAATAGATATATTTTCATAATGTGTACAAATCACGAAACTTTATCAACATTTGTAGGTAAGCAATTTTGGCCCTCAGAAGAAATCGAATCACAGATGGCGCCACGTGTTTTATTTTGATATAACACTAACATTTATAAATTCTAGAAAATATCAAGTAGTTACTGTTTATTTGTAATGTAATATTGTTTTTCATTTCTACATTCATAACATAATCACGATTCACGCAAAACAATGATAAAGGTGCCTATTGAAAGTTATTGATTGATATGAAAATTTGTTAAACAAAGTAAACATGTTAAAGTTGAAAATAAAAGTTTGTATAATAAGTATACATTTTGTTAAATACTTAAAAAAAGAATAAAAAGAATTTTAAAACAACACACTTGAGACTCGATCCTCCGACTTCGCTCGTTCAATACCGCCACTTGCGCCATTAGACCACCTCAACCGATACAAAAGAGATTAAAATCATATGAAAATGGAAAATGTTGTGTTTAGCTCCTTATAGTTTTAGCGTGAAGTTACTGTTTCCATGGGTTACAATTGTAAATGATGTCTTATTGTGGAAAAAATTGTGAAAAACCATAATGGTTCGACCAAACATACGTTGCTGCTCGCTCCCTATAGACGATAGCGTAATGATTCATAGTGTAAATAATGACCTATAGTATTTACAATAAAACTGCAAATTTTCATGAAGATCCGTCAAGTAGTTATTGTTTTATGACGATAAATAGCTACAGACATTATCCGTTATTGCTTAGCTCCTATGGGAAATAGCGTGATAAATTATAGCCTATATATTAATCCAAACTTATTAAAATACACATACAAAATTTCAACCGAATCTGTCTGGTAGTTTTCGCGTGATGCGTGTTTAAACAAACAGACAGACAGACAGACAGACAGACATTTCTAAAAATGTAGGAATGTGTTTAAATACTCTTTTCGAACATTTCCCAATTATTTTTTTTACTATGTTCGGCCATGTACAGACACGTGAAATTTACAGTTTTATTATATGTATAGATGTCTCTTGACTACATTCTTAAATTTATTTACTGGTAGACTCAATATGCTGACTGGGTTTTTTATTGAAAAATCTAACACATAGTCCCTAGTGATATTGACCTACAAATTTGTGCTTATTTCTTGTATTCACAGAGTGTATATCACTATTTTTGTTAAATAAATGTAAGTTTTGTTTTACAAACATAACGTTTGCATATATATATATATATATATATATATATATATATATATATATATATATATATATATATATATATATATATATATATATACTAGCTGCGCCCGCGACTTCGTTCGCGTGAAAGTCGGATTTAAAATAAGGAAGTTTATGTTACGAAATAATTTGTTGGAATCAGTCCTGTCGGATGAACCGCGATATTCAGCAGCGAAGAATCGTCTTAAACTCATTTATTGATAGCTTCAACACCCAAAGCTTTGTGAAAATAAATAAATACCAAATACAGACTCTTTAGGTATTCGTTTACTGTGATTTTCTGTTAATAATTTGTGTCTGTTTTCTTTCTGTCTATTGTTGTTTTTATTATTTTACTGGTTTTTTTTTATCTTCTTCATGACTTTTCCTGTTAAATTATAATAATATTTAAGTGTCTTCTGTGTTCTAAATATAAATCTTTCTATTCTCTTCTTTTAGATAGTTAGTTTGGTGTGCGGCTTAAGAAGTGGGTTTCTGTTGTTTTTGTTGAAAGAATGAAACATTCTTTCAACGTTATACCTACTTAATACCTAATAATTTTCAATAGAATTTATACACGCTTTTTAAAAGACCTATCTTATGATACCGCACACGATGGGGTAGGTGAGAAAAAAAATCACATTCCCACTTTACATATCCTACGTACCCATAAAAAAAACGATTTTGTTCCTTCACTTTATCGGCGTAAGTAATATGTGTATTCATGCAAAGTTGCACGAATACACACAGTTCTAGCACTAATAGTCTCTGAGCTAAGCTGCGGACGGACGGACATAAGGGTTCCGTTTTGCCATTTTGGCCAAAAATGGGGTGTAAAACGCAATATTTATAAAATGTTTTTTCAAGTTTTTCCTTTGTCTGCAAAGATATACAATTGAAATGCTTATAAAACTGCTGTAACACTTTAGTAAACGCGAATATGGCAGCGTTAGATATCTATATAGGTACATTCTAATGTATGGGTAGCGTTGAAATAGGTCAAACATTAGCGATGTTTTTAATGATTTTTTAAAACTTGATCTCCAACCATAACCCAAGAACATGATCCTCGATGAACCTGTGTGATGCGTGGTCAAACAAATGGACAGACAGACAAACATTTCTAAAAATGATAGCAATGTGTTTCTTTTAAATACTATTTTAAAACTTCTTTTACTAAGTATAGAACATTATTGAATCCAACGCCATCTATTTTCAAAACCAGTGAAGTTTCTTCTAATACTTAAAGTTTTTTTATTAATATACGCAAGATGGTTTTAGTGCAATAAAACCTTAATTAAATAAATAGGACAATGTTGCCACTCAGCAACAACAATTAAGGAATTATAACACGGTGAACAATTTGATTACATAGATGGCGCTACATGATTTTTTTACGTATGTAATGTTTTTTTTAGCAATGAGCACATAAATTCTGGAAAATGTCGAATACTTTTTAATTGTAATCTAATATTGTTTTAAATTTCTACTACGATTAATTCATTACTCAGCAGTGCTTGCAATACCTATAAATATCTTACCTAGGTGCATTTTTCACTTGATTTTTAATATAAAAAAATAATAACCACAGTGAATAAGTTACCTACGGTCGAAAAAATAACTATAACATTGAGAAAAATATGAAAAAAGGAAAAAGATAATTTAAAAAACTACAAAAAGAACATAACCATATGAGATTCGAGTTGGCGACTTCGTCGTTTAAGACCGCTAGCATAGCTTCGAGGCTATACTGTTCGCTACTCCGCACGTCAAAATAACTGTTCTTATGAAACTTAAAAATGTTGTGTTTAGCTCCTTATAGTTTTAGCGTGAAGTTATGTATTCCATAGGTTACAATTATAGATAATGTCTAATTGTGGAAAATTTTGGGATAATCCATTACGGTGCGACAAAAAAAACGTTGCTGCTCGTTCCCCATAGACGTTAGCGTAATGATTCATAGTGTAAATAATGTCCTATAGTATTTACTATAAAACTGCAAATTTTCATAAAGATCCGTCAAGTAGTTACTGTTTTATAACGAAAAATAGCTACAGACATTATCCCTTACTGCTTAGCTCCTATGGGAAAAAGCGTGATAATTTATAGCCTAAATGTTAATCCGCGTCTATTAGATAGCACATGCAAAATTTCAACCGTATCTGTCCGGTAGTTTTTGCGTGATGCGTGTTCAAACAAACAGACAGACAGACAGACAGACAGACAGATAGACATTTCTAAAAATGCAGCAAAGTGTTTAAATACTCTTTTCGAACATTTCCTAATTTTTTTTTTCACTAAGTTCGGCCATGTACAGACACGTGAAATTTACAGTTTTATTATATGTATAGATATAGATAGATATATATAATCTCTTTAAACTTTTCTCGTGCTCCTAGTTGATATATCGCACGCAATGCACGTTTTTGAAGAATAAAATAGTTTGTATATCATCCGCCTTGCCCCAAAGTAATATGCTGTAGGACATATTACTTCGGGGCGGGGCAACGCTGTGAAAATAACCAAAATATACTAGTTGAGCTGTTTGTAATATTTCAATATTTTTTTTTGCGGCGGTTCCCCACAGTTGCAGACCATAGGTCCATATAGCATTGATGATAGCATTTGTATAATAGTAATTTATTTTCGAGCAACATAGATGATCTTTTATTTACTAGCGACTACATATTTCGCACTTTTTGTCCCGTGGCGTAGCGCTTAGTTAGGATGTGTGTAGTCTAAGTTAGACGTCTATCGAGATGCACCCCTAGATATTTAGCACTGTTAGATTGTGGCAACTGGACTCCATTTAGATTAACTGGCGGACATGTATCTCTTCTGGCGGTGAAGGTCACTTGAATGGACTTGGTTTCATTGGCTTTGATCCGCCAGTCTATGAGCCACTAAGATATTTGGTCAAGACTTGCTTGGAGCTTTTGCGATGCAAGGTCTGACCGGGGGGCATTTGCAACAATTGGTTTGTCGTCAGAAAATGTTCCAGTAACGACACCATTTATAATTGGGAGATCCGCTGTGTAGAGTAGATACATAATTGGTCCCAGTACACTGCCCTGAGGCACACCTGCATGAATGGGATATAGAGATGTCGTTTTAGGTCCCTGTTTAACAAGAAAGTATCTGCTGCGTAGGTATGACCTTTCAAAGTTGTAGAAGTTTATAGGAAGGTTATTTTTTATTTTATATAGAAGTCTCTCGTGCCAAACACGGTCAAAGACCTGAGATAAATCCAAGAAAGATGCAGTACAGTGCTTATTTGTTTTGAAGAAATAGTGTATATTTTCGACCAGTCTATGCACTTGTTCGATGGTCCCATGCTTTCGGCGAAATCCGAACTGATGGTCTGGCAATAGCTGTCTTTCGGAGATATGTAGCATTAACCTGTTTAATAACAATATTTCCATAACTTTGAATGGGATAGGTAGTAAACTGATGGGCCTATAAGACTTTACATCAACAGAACTTTTGCCGGGCTTGGGGACCATTATTATTTTGGCCACTTTCCACTGAGGGGGGATCGAACATCTTTGAAAGACAGCATTGTACAGCTGGGTAAGAAATGAAATGCCTTCTACTGGTAGCTGGTCTTTTAGGGATTTTCGCTGTTATCAGGTCATACCCGGGAGCCTTTTTTTGTATTTAGAGCATTTATTGCAGTTTTCACTTTACTTTTACTTTAGTGATAGGAGGTTCAAGTTGGTGAATTTGATCCAGTAAAGTCGTAAATCTCTGTATAAAGAACTTAAGTGTTTAGCGAACGTTTTCGCCTTTCCTGCATCACTAGTTGCCCACTCATTATTCTCCATACGTAAAGGGGGTTGATTTGAGACGGGGCGTTAACGGTATCTTGTGGCTTTCCACAGAAAGTAGTCACTAGCTGCTGTAGCTTCTAGATTTTTTAGGGAATTTTGGATACCTTGGTTTTTGTAGTCGGTAAGGAGTGATTCCATTTTTGCGTGTAGATAATTTAGGTGCTTTTTATCAAAAGCAGCAATGAACCTATTTCCCAAAGTAGAGAGAAATTGATCAAAATCAATTGCCTTTAGCTTATGCTTGGGTGGGCTGTAGACAGCAGATATTGTAAATGGCCCTACCCAGTCTTCTACGTATAAATTTTTTGCTTGGATTTCCTCAGTACGAAACTGAGTTGTTTCATAATGTATTATATTGTTTCTTATAATTACTGCACTTCCACCATAAGCAGTTCCATCTGGAAGCATTGTGTGGTATGTCTTGTATTGTTGCTTTTATTGGTTATGTTGGGCAGTAATTCTACTATGAACATGGGTAATGGTTTCTTTGTGATTCTTTGCTTGATGTTCGAAACATTGGAACAGAAATGACCTTTCTCATTTAAGGCTTCTATTTAATATCCTCTGTGTCAGTTGATGGGTGCATGCTTTTGAGCACTACTTTAAAATCATGTTCATGTTTAGGCTTATAAGTGAAGAACTCTGTTGGTTTTTGTTCCAGTAGTTTAACAATAGTCCAATAAGAATTGGGTGTATTTGGTTTAATTTTCACCTGGTCATTATGAAGGAGTTTCAGGATGTACATTTCCGGCACATTTTCTTTTAGCAGGTTAAGAAGAGGTTGAATGTTTCCCACTTTGTCTACAAATAACGGAGGTGGCTTTGTTGTCTTCTCTCCTGTTGTAATTAGATCTATATTTGATTCTTCATTAACTAGTTGGGCAAAACTGTTTGTTAGCGGCAAGTGTCAAGTTTTGATTGTTTTTGTATACCAGTATACTCTGGGCTCGAGTTTGGTCTTTTTTTCCCAGTTACTTAATCCAGTACCTGGTCTATAGTTTGTTTAGGTCACTGTAAAAAATCTGCAGTGCATTAAGGTTTTGAGTGCTGGTTCTTTGTGTTTTTGGTTAGGTTTTTCCAAGTTCGTTGGTGTCAGGTGGAAAATTTGTTGAGTCAGGCTTTTTGGTTGTTTCTCATTGCCCCCCCCAGAATACGTGGAGCAGCCTGAGCTATGCTCAGGAAGGGATTCTCCGGCACCGCCGGTACCCTCCTGGGGTAGGTTCTCTTGGAGTCTTGCTTCCATATTCGTTTGTAATTTTTATGTCAGTGTTTTCTTCCCGTAGCCAGATTGTTTGTTTTGTGTGTGTTTTAGGGCACCGAAGATTCGCCCTCGCGCTTCATATTTGGCTGCTACTGTTACAGACAGTCGCATTGTCCAGAGGGGATGACTCACAATATGAGGGCGAATATGAAAGGTGGCAGTTTAGCGAAGGCGAGGACGTATATGAAGCACTTGTCGGTGCGCGTCTGATAGCCTAGCTCCGCACGCCTAGGCGTACGCTATCTAGCCAATTAGCATTTTATAGGTTCGAGTACCCTGGTGAGGAACCCGATTCACTAAGGCCTAACACCAACACCACCCCTCCCCCCAAATATAAATTTGACAACTTACCGTCTCCAAATGTCAAAATAGAGGTCTGTGTACAGTTGGTCAAGAAAGTGGTCTACCAGTTTTGACAAAGCTTCCTTTGTAACCTAAATTGCGTTAAAGTTGAAATTAGCTACTGTCAGAATAATAATCAACCTTGTTGTTTATGATGTGCAAATGAATTTCAACCGTAAGGTGATTGACCATATTTTTGATCGACTGTACATAGCAGGAGTACATATGTAGTTGAATCGATTGGTTCATAACTACCTTTGATGAAAATTTGGTTAGCTCCATTGGCCACCGACACAGTCACAGGAAAAATATTAAGTATTTAAATTATTAATAAACTGCTGGATGTTGTTAGGCCCAAGTACATGTTCCAACGTCAGTGCTTTTAAATCGCGACGCTTTTTATGGCGGAGTGTTGTATTTTCAACACTGAGCTTTAGGAATAGATCACATTATAATCATATCAAGAGCGTTAGAAAGGCGCTGATGCCGGGTTTTTAACAGACGTTAAAAAAGCGCTCGTGTGAATGAGGCCTTAAAGTTGAAATGATACGAGTAGTGGAGCTACTATACATATGTATACGGTTTAGATAACGGAGGGAGGAGAGAGCACAGTCCAGGAAAACATAAAAGGATTAGTTTTTGCTTGAGGGGCTCGAAGCATGGCAATTTCCCGTTTTTACTTTGTTTTCGTTTTAGAATACAACATAATATTTAGTGATGCATTAATGAGTATATTTACGTAGGTAGTAGGGATATTTAACGAACCCTAAAGACATCGAAATAAATACGTGTATGTTTCTTGTTGTATCTTTTATTACCAATTAAAAAAAAGTTAATTCTCTTTTAATTTTATTAATAAAAAAATGTTCTTGCAGCGCGCAGCAGCCATAGAATAACACTCTATGTGAAAATTTCACTAATACGGTTCAATTAAATATCTCTGCGAAGGTAGCACGGGCGGACGGATCAGACACACAGTGAAGTCTTTCGTTGTCACCCTAAAAAGTAGCTATCAAATTGGTTAGATGACTACAATGAAAATAAGTTATTTTTCATCAATTACTAATTAGACAGCGGTACCTACGTCCAATAGCTTTAAATAAATATATTCGTCCACAATTAAACGTATTTTAGAATTTATAGTCATCAAAAAAACCCAAAATAGTATTGTAAATATAAAAAAAAAAAAATAAGTCCGTTTGTCTGTTACCATTTCACACTTAAACTACTAAAACGATTTGGATGAAATTTGGTATAGAGATAGTTTGAGTCCCGGGAAAGGACATAGGATAGTTTTTATCGCGATAACCGACACCCACGTGGGCGTTACTAAATAAATAATTAGATGACCCTTAGTTATGACGTCATAAATGTGTACCTATTCCATAAAAGTTCATGTTTTGTTATTGGTTTCGCAATATTAAAGTAGTTACAGATGACTTACCTCACACTTGGCCTTATTTTGTGGCTCAAAATGATTGCCGCATATTTACAAGTCTACAAGGTGATGCATCACTGAGATGCTGTTGGGTGCGCCGTTAAAGATTATGTTCCAACGGTTCACATAGACGGCGATTAGGCACGAGTAGCGTCGTTTTAGTGGGTGCAAGCCCCACACTACCTATCCCGGGCGGTGGGGTGGAAGTTAGGCATTTTTTCCCGTCAAAACAACTAAAAAAGGACTCGTCGAGTGTCATGTAAGAGCGGGAGTGTGGGTGGAACTATTCCTGGACTAGGCTGTGCTTGATTATGAAGGTTTTTGTAAAGTAGTCATGATCACTATGTGGTTTTATAAAAAATCTATACTAATATTCATGTGTAAGTCTAGATATATGGATGTTCGTTAATCAATCATACCAAAACGAACGGATCTGGATGAAATTTACCACAGAGTAGATTATAGACTGGAATAGTACATATAAATAAATGTAAGTTTTCCGTGGGATAGATTTGTTTTACAAAATTTCCACTCGAACTAAGTTCTTGCAACAGCTAGTATAATGTAAAATGTTCAGCTTTTTGTCTTCTGTTAAGGGTAGTGTAAAATTTAATCGAACCTGTTAAATCTAAATATTGTAATCCAATAAGCTCATTTAATACTAGCTGTGCGCGCGACTTTGTCCGCGTGAAGTTGCAGTGCTGCTCTCTCCCTATTAACGCTAGCGTGGTGATAACGTAGTCGAGTTGCTCCTTTCATCCTGAGCTGTCTGACAGTGAAAGTCCCGTCAAAATCGGTCCAGCCGTTTCGGAAATTAGCTCGAACAAACAGGCAGAAAGACAAAAAAAAAATTAAGTTATTAGTACCATAACTAAATACTTTGATACGCATTTAGTAAAATACTGTTATTCTGACATTACAAACAGACACTTCAATTTTATTTATTAAGTAGATCACACAGACGCAACGGATATCGATCCCCCTGACCTGAGATATTCATTGAATATGTCAAATCATCCATGAAACTAGTTGTCTATTGTATCTACTGGGAAAATCAGTCATTATGAGTGAACTCACATATTTGGTGCGTGTTGGGCTATTCGACAAAAGAAATATTTTGTATAGTAGGTAATTTTTCGTTATCGTACAATATCATACTTTTTTACCACATTAGTTTCATCCTATTGAGATTGAATTTCGTCGCCTAAAATGTCATACTTATCTCGGATAGCATTATAAGCCGTCGTCGGTCGATATAAAATGTCTCCCAAATATCCAGACAACTTGTCTAACCGTAGAATATCGTTATCCCTTTACGTCACCGCAGTCTGATGTGACAAAAAACAAACGATATTTTCTATCAAATCTAATTAAACTAGAAGCCGTCCCGAATAATATCATAGAATCACTTAGTAAAAAGACATTTTCACCCAAATCTGCTTGGATGAAATGACGTCAAAAACATATAATGATGGAAAAACTCCTTAAAAAGTACTTTTCTGGCAAATCTGATCAGATTAGAAGCGCACAATGGTGCTGTCTATATTATGCAATTTTGAAAAGAAGTTATTTTTTACGAAGCTGTGTTAGACTAGAAGCCGTTACGAACATGACAGCGAACACTAAGGCTAATAGAAACATGCACTAAAATTTCTAAAGGGGCGTTCTTAGAATTTACCTTTATTGTATTATCCAGTGTTTCTAAAAGAGACCAAAAATAATTTAACACAACGTTTAAAAGAGATGTTATGTTTTTACAAAAGGAGCCAAGCTTGGGAGAGGGGCAACAAGGTCAATTGGTCCCCCCTCCAAATTCGGGCTTATTGGACTCCCCCATAATGCGTGTGATTCACACTTGGCCAGTTGAGTCACAGTCCCCTGAAAAAAGTTCTAGAGATCCGCGCCTGAAAGTTTGTTATAAATGAGAGGTCTAATAAAATTCTATATTATTTTTTGCTTGTTTGTTGCCTTGTATTTATTTTCAAAGCCAGTAATATTTTTTTGTAAAAAGTTTTTTATTTTTCACGTTTTAGTGGGTTGGTTTATAATTCATGTCGTCTGCTCAATTTTTTTTTAAATTATTGCTTTAATGATGCAGAGCGGTTAATTGTTGAGTAGTTCACATGATAGTTCACCATCAGCTCTATTACATTGTGTAATAGTAGTTTGACGGGAATAAAGTACATATTAAAGTAATTGAATCGCAAACCGTGAAATATTGAATAGTTCCGCTCGTCAAGTTTATTTCGCATATTTATTAAACGATCTCAGTTTTATCTTTCGGAAACTTAAGTCCACCTTATCTCGAATAAACCTACTCAGCGCTATTTCACAACACATTCACTCAAAAAAATGTGAAAGTATAAAAATAGTATAATACTTATTTACTTATTTCTATAATACGTTTACAACTCTGTTGAGACATTGTCATCGACAACTTCAACTGTTCATGTGTCCTTTGCCAAAGGCCTCTTCCATTCCTTTCTATTTTGCTCTGTTTAGAGATATCGATATATATATCGATTAACTATATAATTATATTGAGCAAATAAAGAAGGACCAATTATCGACTTTTTAGGTATTCGTTTACCTACTGTGAATCTTAGATATTTGTATTATTTATTACATGCGATAAAACATTTGGGTTAATAGGTATAATAACTCTTTTCGCAAGTAAATATTTACCCACCTATATATCGTACTCAAGCACGCTTTCATTCAAACAACAGACCTACAATAACTTTTAATACAAGAATGAACCAAATGTATAAAATTTAAAATAAATAAAATGTGTAATGACGCCTCGGTGGCGCGGTGGGAGTGTGTGCAACTGCTGCCCAAAAGGTCGACTCCCACATGGGACACCACTTTGTGTCCGTGATTTGTATATTTGTAAGGTCCTTCTTGACACAGCCTTGTGCCTAAATGCAAGAGTCGTCATTTAAAAAAACGTAAGGATATGCGCTTTATCATGTTTTTTTATAAAGCACAAACTTAGAAATTGCGCTACTGCAGTCCTTCAGTGCTGTGATGCCTGTTCAAACAAACATACAAACAGACAAATATTTCTAAAAATGATAGCAATGTGTATAAATACTTTTTGTAAAAAATATTTTTGTGTTTGGAAGTTCCTTCCGTATGTTATCAAAGTTCGGATTTGATGATGAGATCTTCAAATATTAAAGGCACACTTATAGTATTTTGGGTATATTTTGTTGTAACTCGTGCATTTACTCTTAAAAAGCACCATTGAGTGTAATGGAACTGATGATGAAGACCACAGATGACCAGCGGAACCATTCAATAATAAATACTGCGGGTTGCGATCTGAGTACCGCTCGAGTACCGTGTTCGATACCTGATACTTCGCCTCCATCAAATCATGTAATCGAACTGGTAGTCTAGTATCAGATGAACTCCTCAAAAATCAACGGCCTTGTATCGCAAAGGGCAACATTTTGTAAAAAAAAAAGAAATGAGCAGTTTGGATTATGCTATTGTAGCTTATATTACAAACCAATACACTAAAAAGTGATAAATAAAATATTACTACTCGTATATAACCAAAAACTAAATATTTTACAAAAAAATTAAAACTGACTTCAAAATATAAATATAAGGCAACTAAAAAGCAAAAATAATATAGGTACAACAACGAAAAATAACAAAACATAAAACTACATTTCCCGGCACCAACTTCAAAATGTTTAATTATTTTTTGTTGTTGTACGTATATTATTTTTTTGCTTTATAGTTAGCTTAATTTTTTTTTTTAAAGTTGGTTTTAATTTTTTTATAAAATAGTTTTTATTTGCGAGCCACTTGAGAACAATTAAACAAAATTTAATAAAAATTGGTACCTACAATGCTAATTTAAAATCACGCGGAAGAAAACAGAGTAACATTGATTGTACTCGTATGACTGTAATGTAACGTTAAAAGTACAATATAGGCTATTTTAGGGTACACCACGCTATGTATTAATATTATATAGGCGTTTGTGTACTTTGTATTTTAAGGTAGCAAATTAATACTATATTTTTTTTTAATGAAAAACAAACTTGTTTATTTAAACAGTGTTGTTAAACTATGAGGCAAAATTTATTAAAAAAACAGTCGCTACCGTTCTATAGGAAGCATGCTGCGAGTACGGTCCCTACTAGGGACGTTACGGAGGTAATTTTATCGAAACCGAAGTCGGTGTCGGAGGTTTTTCAGTATCGAAGTCGGAGTCGGAGTCGGAGGTTGTGGGAGAAGTCGAATGTTTTGATATACGTAAGGCTTAAGAAAATATGTAAGTAATATAAAAAAGAAATATTGTTCAGTCATATTAAATATATAAAGGAAAAATTCGGTCGCGCGGACCCGAACCCGCGATCATAGGGAGAATCCGTCATCCGTGATATTTTTTTCTTCATACATTTATTAGATATAAATTAGCTTGAAAGAGCGGCCGCCGCACGGTAGATAGCTCCGATCAAAACGTTTGACTTAAAAGTGTCGGAGCCGAAGTCGGAGTCGAAGGTGTAAAATAAATCGAAAGTTCTGTCCTTTCAGAGCTCCGTAACATCCCTGGTATATCCCAACATAACCGCCCACCTCGGACATCATTCCGTAAGGGCTATTTGGCAAGGGTACTTGACTCGCCTCCCAGCAGATTCGATTGATGAAAATTTGGACACTGAACTGATGTGCTTTGACAGGCATATTCCTCCCCCGCCCTCCCCTCGGCGGTGGTGGTTATAATAATAATAATATCTTGCGAAAACTAACACAACGCTATCTGATCCCAAACTAAGCAGAGCTTGTACTATGGAAACCAAACAACTGATAAACATAGTTATATAATTATTTCTAAATACATACATACTAAAGATAAATAACACCTAGACACAGAATAAACCATCGTGCTCATCACGGTTTTATCCTGGGTGGGGATCGAACCCGCGACCTCTTGCGTAGCAGTATACTCCCACTAAGATATTCATTGAAATCAAACGAAGTAAGAGCAGTTTTGTTCAAAATTAAATGTTTGTGAAGAATAACGTATTTATTTGGATAAGAGTTAATACCATGTAGATATATTCACTTTCGCAAATAAATGCATTCTTTTAGAACAAAATTGATTACCATAAAAAAGTAAAAGTGGATCAACCATAAATGATAGGCATTTGCTGTCACGGGCTTTTTTTTAACTGTTTAGAAGGAACATATCCGTCATACATTAATGTTGTGTTCGACAACCGTTCACGCAGAGCACGCTATGGAAGCTCTCAAAAGGAATATTTTTTCCCCGTTTTTGCAGCATTTTTCATTGCTGCTCCGGTTCTATTGATCATAGCGTGATGTTAAATAGCCTATAACCTTCCTCGATAAATCTAACGTAATATTTTTTTCTGAGATCATCGCATTTCAACAAACAAACAAACTCTTCTGCTTTATAATATACGTATAGATAGTTTGAAATATTTAAAGGCATTAACGTTGATCGAAATGTTGGGTAAATAAAGGGTTCGTACCTTTTTATTTTACGCGATTAATTGCCGGTAATATTGTTTTAATTCATAAATTCCATTGTGTGGTGTTTGTGCTGCGGATGTTCGAACGTTTGTAAGCTACTACTGTCACTGTATAAATTTTGAGGCCGGGTTAAACCTTTATTTTGAAACTTTACTAAAGTTGTGTAGTCTAAAAGGTCTCAATTATTCTCATGGGGTACAACTTGATTTAAGCATTACCAAGAATTCGGGCTCGGAAGATTAAGGGATTGTTTGTCTTTACAGAGAACTGATGACGCTAAGGAAATATATAATAACCCGGCACTTTTCTTATGGGTCATGATTGTAAGAAAAACATTTTAAGGACAAAAATAGACTCAGTGAAAATTATTTCCTGTTAGGAAAGTAAACCGCTTCAGTTGATACCTACCTGAGCATTATTGCTCGTCCCAACTTATACACACTCTAAAGAAACTATACAGTTAAAATGTATAATAAAAGTATTGTTATTAGACTTATTGTGGTAGTTACTTATTAGTTAACTAGCTGTCCTGCGCAACTTCGTCTACGTAAATTTTCCCCGTTTGTGCAACATTTCTCTTTGCTGCACCGCTTCTATTGGTCGTAGCGTGATGTTATACAGCCTATAGCCTCGATAAATGGGCTATTCAACATTGAAATATTTCTTTAATTCGGATCAGTAGTTGCTGAGATTACCGCGTTCAAACAAACAAACAAACAAACAAACTCTACAGCTTTATAATATTAGTATAGATAATTATTAGCCACAAACAAACACGTGCGTGCATACACGATGAATCCGATACATGTATCGAAATAATAACATATGTACTAAAGGATAGGTACATGATAGCCTATCAATAAAAAATATTTAAAAATAATTGAACATATTTTTACACGTAGGTATGGGGAGTTCCGCTGGATACGTCATTCTGCATTTTATTTATTAGCTTGCTATAATCTAGAACAAAAGTAGCCGATCTATAAATTCTGTTGGCCTAAGTTTATTTGGAATAATACTGGAAAGCCACGAAAAACCCTCAGAGCTAACTTGAAGAGGCTAGGCTCAGGCTCCGCGTGAGGGTGCGAGGACTGCGAGGGTAGCGGGTGGATAAGCGCGGGGCAAGGGTGCTCACAGTTACCCTATCCACAAGCCCGCCGCCGTCGGTATAGCCGTCAGTCACGAACGCGACCGTCGCGCCATAGCCACGTTTTGTTAACGCTCCTCTGCCACAACGAACCGAGCTTGCCATGTGTTCGGACAAAGTTTATAAAGACTTTAAATAAATTGTCAGTGCAAAATGAAAAAAGAAAATTGGCGCAGAGGGACGACAGAGTGGCGCTTTTCAAGGTATGTTTATTTATTTTATAAGAAATAGTTTTTACCGAATTTCCATACTTTGATATTAGTTCCGGCTTTGCACATAGACGATTTACTGTTTGCGAATTCTTATTGACATTGGCTGAGCGGTTCTTTTGTGCTTCGCGTTAAATATAGAAAAGGTTTAACATGCGTGGTTTATAATTATTTCGATAAAATATTTAATATTTACTATTACGGACTGTAATACCAATAATAAGGGGCGCGAGTGGAAGAAGGTAGGAAGAAACAACGGAAACTTAATGAAATAAAGGATACCTACACAAAACAAAACTTTTTTACGACTGAGGCCTTTACTTATTTTTATAGTGGTTGTTTTAGCTTTGATATAGAATAACATGATAGGGTGTATAGGTAGTTTCTCATAGGGAGTTCCAAGTCGTCTTTTGTTTTATAAATCCTCGTCGATCGTAGCCGCTTGAAATGTAGAGTACTCACAATTTTAATTAGAAAATAAATGAGATTCTAGGATGTCGTGAAATTCAATCAATTGTTCGAAGTATATTCTAACATTTTATCGAATCAGATACACTTTATTCATTAAAATGGGTGTAACTAAGCGTCTTAGATTTTAAGTAAATATCTAAAGTATTTTGAAGGAAGGAAGGCTTCTTTGTTAAAATATAATTAAATATATTTCGGAATTTTCGGGATTGCTGAATTGGTTACGAATTATTATGACGTAATTGCGACTCAGCTCCTTCCTTGTTGGTTTCACTTCCCGCGTACTTATATGTTAATTCGGGAATAAGTAAGTGGGTAGTAGGTACTAAGTCTGTGCTAAATATTTAATGGACCTGCAGAGATTGGGAGACAAGCATACCATTTTTTTCAAGGAATAATAGCAACAATGACATGCTGTATTTAGCGTGAATTATTTAGACTAGGCACTGGTTGATTGCTATAAGATTGATCTTACTCTTAGACTTGGGGTAAATTTTAAGTCTAGGTACGATTTTTTTCAAAAGACTAAAGCACTGTTTCAAAGGAATGCCATCGTACGGGTTACCTACTTTCTTTGTTACTACGTAGTTAAGGTGTGTTAAAGAAAGTTTTTGTTTGAAAAAAACTTGAAGACCACCCTAGCCCGGACACAGCACGTAAATACGCCTTATAAAAAGTGAAATAATAATTGATATTCATTCTTGTCCGAAAAGTTTTATTGATATAATACTGTTGTAGTTAAGCAGAGCAAATCTTACAATTTTTGTCAAAGAAATAACAGAAAGCCCATTTGACGAAGGATCTTTTGGCAAACCATTATAGTATTAATGCCGAGAAAAACATAAAACCGAAGTTACTTCCCGATTAGCTGTTGTCTTTGTTGTTTAACGAGAATCTAATTGTCTATTACAGGTCTTCAAAATCCTTGCTAAAATTAAATGGTAGCCAGTTTTATGCGGCATTTTCTTCTCACTTCTCTATCCGTTGCATTTTATTTTAGGCCTTATGTTTTCAGAATTAAGATAAACATAATTACCGATTTAATGATTTATTTCTCATGTGACGGGCTAGAGACCTTAAATAACGTAAAAAAAGGTGGGAAAACGGTTCGATTTCCACAAAGGATAAATAGTTATTTTGTTGAGCATGATTGTTTTAATACGACTGGATGTAATTATTGTAAAGATATGTTTAATGCTTTTTTTTAAATGCAACATCAATAAAAATTGATTTGATTTGATTTCATTTTAACTTGCATGAGACCATTCAGTTATTATGACTACCTTACACTATTATCTCGATAGATGAGACAAGCGATTTAAAAAATCATATATATTCTTTAATATATATATATATATAAATATATATATATATAATTATACATATATATATATATTAATGACGACTCCCGCATTCGGTTACAAATCCCTGTGTCGCGGGGGTTTTACAAACATACAAGTCACGGACACAAAGTACCCCCAGACTCGGAATAACAATTTGTGGATCACACAAAGAGGTGCCCCGTGTGGGAATCGAACCTACGACCTTTTGCGTAGCAGTCGGACACACTCCCACCGCACCACAGAGGCGCCACTAAGTAATGTTTTCCTAGAGTTACTTTTAACTCAATATTTAGCGAGTTTTTGGTAAGAGCAAATAAGAAAATGTAATTTTAAAATTGAAAACGTAAAGCCGCTCGCACTTCTCAGCAGTTTATTGTGGAACAAGTTATAAGCAAAGCATGCTTAAGTCAAGCAGCTTAGTTGCAACAAGGCTCTGGTAATAAACTATTTCAAACGATGACGAAGCTTAGGTATAATTACTTTGCCTTTATTTTAATTATTTATGGTCAGGACTACGGTCTCACATTCCATTTTAACTAAAATAAACTCACAGTTGGTTTTTAGCTTGTTGTAAGTTATAAGTTAAATAACGTGTAACAGAAAGATGTGGTCAAATTTCACCAGCGGATAATGTATATTATCTGTATTAAACTTAAATGGTGCCACAGTCGATTGCATTATTGTTACATGTTTAAAGTACATTCTATTTATCAAATTTTAGTAGCGATAGGCGCATAGCACATGCTCTCCTGGCGCAAAATTCGATTATTAAAGCATATAACTTTTTAAGTTTTTTTAATGTACAATTTTTAATTCAATAAAAATAATAAATAAAATTTTGCATGCAAGATAACAACCCTTATATATGACCACACCTTTCGGTTACACGTTGTATAACATCATACATTGAACGGTATGAGAAATAGAAAATATTTCACTCAAATCTTGTACATTATGCTACTCTTCAGATGCACTTTAAATTCAAAAGCAACCATAGGTACCAATCTACGCGTGCAAAATATACCCAGCAGAAAATAAATTATACTAGCGCACTTTTTGAATTCAATATAATTATTTTACTAAAAACACGTTTGTTTAACAATAACACAAGTTTTACTTATTTTATTTCTGATAAACGACAACTCAAGTAGGAGCTCTGAATCGCGGAGGGAGCGTGTTTACAGACGTACGTACAATGAATGGACACAAAGTAGGTAATTCAGTTTCGAAACCAATATTTGTGAATCTTCAGGTTTTAAGCTACCTCTAGACTAACCAAATTTGATCAAAATTGCTAAACGGATTGTAATAGACAGACTGAAGTACTTTTATAATATAACGGATTAGTAGCTATTGTTTTGCTTTGCACGGTTGTCTGCGACTGCTTAGAAGTCATCTGCCACCTTCAATACGGCTTTAAAAATGTCGTAGAAGGAAAGTATTCTTCTGCTATGTTTTTAAGACAAAGCATTTTAAATATCTTTTTTTTTTGACCGCCATTAAGTAATAAGTTAAGATATAATAAAATAATAGTTAGGTATACATTTTCATTTATATTTGATTCCCTCTTTTAAATGCGCATAAATGCATACGTTAATGCTTATTTTATATTTTAATGAGGGTCACTGTTGATAAAAATCTTTTATAGAATGAATAAAAGGTCAAGCTCTTCGTACTTCCACACAGGATGGAGATTTATTGTTGGGAGTCGTAGACTCTTTTGTTCGACAACTAAGGGCCAGTGGAGATTCTCGGTTTGTTATCATGAACTGAGAATCGAATAAGTAAAACCATTTATCGATAAGTAAACTGTTTTAATTGACCATAACGTACTTAATCTGAGCTGCTGGTGTGGTGCAGTAACTGTCATGTGTGCAAGTTCCGGGGTTCAACCATATAACATTTATCTATTGCTTATAACGCAGTCGAAACGTTAAGAAGTTTAGGTAGAAAATAACTCTTCTTATTATGGAAAGATCCGTACGACGTGAGATTTTAAAGGTTTCTTTGTAAAAAACTCACGAAAGTTGTAATCTAAATGATTTAAATTGAGTTTCGGCGATAACAAGGTGTAGCACAGTTTGATACTTAGTAATTTATGAACCTAATTAAATAAAGAACATCGAGGCATCCTACCTAACTTATTACAATATTTTGGCGAATAGGTGCGCAATCTTAATCCACCATTATAGTTTTAGGTGAAAAGATTTTTATAGGTAAAAGCAATTCAATAATATACTTGTAGGAATAAAATATTTTTTACAAAAAATAGCATTTAGTCCTATTTTATAACAAATTAGCTGAACCGCGCAACTTCGTCGGCGTGAATTTTCCCCGTTTTTGCAACATTTTTCATTGCTGCTCTGCTTCTTGCTGATGATGATGATGTGATGCTATAGCTATAGACTATAAAGTTCATTTATCCTCGATAAATAGGCTATCCAATAATACAATATTTTTTCAATTCGGAGTACAAGTTCCTGAGATTATCACGTTCAAACAAATAAATTCTCCAGCTTGATGTTGGTTATCGCGATAAAAAACTAAATGTCCTTTCTTAAGACTTAAGCTATCTCCAAACCAAATTTCATTTCAATCGGATCAGCGGTATAAGCGGGACAACGTAATAGACAGACATAATTATTTTGACATTTTTATTTAGATTGCTTTAGCATTAGCTTTCCACCGCGTTAAGTTTGAGTGTGATTTTTTCCCATTAATCCTCGGATTCCAACGAAAAATGGACGAATTGGTTCAGTTCAAATCTTGCACTTCGCAACAGATCTAACTTTTAAACTGACGGAGTTTGATAAAAACTTGCAACCCGTAGTTTACCCCCTTAGGGGCGGATTTTCCAAAATCACGGGAACGGATTCCCGTGATTTTGGATTTTGCCCCGGTTTCAATATTTTAAACCAAAAAGCGAAATACGAAATTTCACAAATCTAACTTAACTAACGGAGTTTCATACAAACTTACAACCACAATTTTACCCCCTTAGCGGATGATTTTACAAAAATCCCTTTTTATGGGATGCCTAAAATTTATAATACGTCCTAAAAAATTACGTCTCTACGATCCGCACTTTAGGCTGTGCGTTGATCGTTGATCCATCAGTAAGTCCGCCAGTTCGGACTTTGAATTTTATATATATGTATATAGAATGCTCAATTTGCAACGAAATAAAATCGTCAATTTATAGATGACAATACATATAAAGGTCGTCAAAAATGTAATATCTCTACGTTTTAAAGCAATATTTAATTTATTAATTTATCTTAAAAACTTTACAGTACATTAAATGTACTGTATTTTTTAACTAATGCAGGTATTTTCGTGCACAATATAAATTTTATATTGTGCACGAAAATACCTGCATTATTTAAAAAATAACTGTGTCACAGCTATGAACGTCCACCTCCGAATGACAAGTGGTTTCAAAAGTGTCTGTGTTCCACATATGTGATATACAAAACTGAGTAAACATAACATAAACATACTAATATATAAAAAAGAAAAACTTAATTAAGGTATTAACTGACATGTGTAAATTATGTGTTCGTGTGTGTGTGTTTATGTGACTGTGTGTCAGACCAGTGGTACGCGGACCCTATTCAATAAATATTCTAATTCATGGTAATTATATTAAATTTATATTTATTTATAAGGTGATAATAAAGTTTAATTGCTCCTAGCTATATTTAGTGAAGTTGACTGGTTGATACATACTTGATCATGTCTACATTTCGTAGGCCGTTGGTTATTGAGGAGTTTACTCAGGTAGACTATTAGTTCCATTACATGATTTGATGGAGGCGAATTAACAGGTATCGAACACAGTATTGAGTTCGCAACCCGCAGTTTTTATTATTGGATAGCTCCGCTGGTGGTCTGTGGTCTTTATCATCAGTTCCATTTCACTCAATGATGCTTTTTAAAAGTAAATGCACGAATTACGACAAAACATATCCAAATTACTATAAACACGTGTGCCTTTTATTTTTAAAGAGATCCCTCGATTTTTTTTATTTTTTTGAGGTAAATAAACAGTGACACAATACAAGATAATTAATAGTATTACAAAATCATGGTTATCATTGTGACATCAGCGACATTTACCACATAATTTCTCCAAAATCTCATAATCAGATCCGAACTTTGATAACAATGTGACCAGTCAAGACCAATTTTTCAAATCGGTCTAGCCATTGTTGAGTAATCAGGTAAAACACATTTAAAAAAAATACAGTTGAATTGAGACCCTCCTCTATTTTGAAGTCGGTAAAAAAGAACAACTCAGGTCACCCGGTGTCACTTTCACAACTGAGATGAATCTAACGACACCTCCCAAGCTAAAACTTTTGAAGTCATTTAGGCTCTAGACCGTGCCAAACAAAAATACATACATACAAAAAAAATATACAAAATACATACAAAAAAAAATACTAAAATAAATATACATAGAAACAGTCGAAAAACATAACTCTCCATAACTGCAGACTTGTAGTTACCTATGCGTTCCTGTTTTTTCAGGACTGGGTTGTCAGTGGTCATACACTGACTAATGGCGAATCTGGGTAGGTCATTTTTGACCTTATTGGAATTTTGTCAATCTGTATTGGATTTTGTTCAGTATTTATGGTAATGAGAGGATAGTGAATTTTTTCTTCATTTGCTACTTTTAACTTTCGTCTCTAGGAGCAAAGCCTAACAGAAAATCATTTGATTTTCGGAACATCGTATAACAAAGACAAATTTTGATTTTGCGGTCTTATAAACATTAAATAAATATTATTCAAAAAACTAAATTTCCTTCAGATTAGATTGCTTTAACCTATAAGTATTAATAAAACTCTTGTATTAATTTACATAATTTTACCGATAAATAGTTTTAGATATTTACTGCACAATTTCATACTTGCTTTCCGGCCGCATTGAATAGTAAAATGAATAAAATATTGATGTGTCATGTTCCCACGGTGACTCTGATTGCTACCAATTGGCAACGTGCGACATGTGGACAGTCCAGACACGTAAGCACATTACTATACAATGTTGAATATGCTAGCAGCCGACGGACACCTACCACGTACTTAACATTGTTACCTACATTTTGTTTATACTTATACCAAGTATAAACAAAACACACAACATTAAACGAAACAGAGTCTAGCACTTTGGATCTTTACCGAAACAAAGTTTCTTATAGAAACATTTTATACAAGTCTGAAACAATTTACAATAATACGAAAGAATTATACAAGTTGTTATAATGTTCCATCTTTCATTGTTGGGTTTCGCATTTCTAAATTTGATAAAATAAAGCATGAACCAGATCGTTTTGTGAAGATTGCTAAGAGTGTATTTGCAATTTCCCGCGCATTCGACTGGTATTCGGCTCTGCGTCCCTGTTTTAATCCTGTGTCGCGGTTCTTGTACAAACATTCCAAATTTTACATTTGGTAATTCATAAATTTTCTAATGAATTCATCTCGTCAAATATTTACAGATACTACTTAAATATCTGGAATCAAATGGGTGAATGGTGAATAGTTTAAGAGGGGGGTGGGGATTGAGCCTAGCTTCCCCCTGCATCCGCCTTGTACAAACGTGAAATTTTATAAATAATAACTATCATTATAAATACAAGACATTTAAACAGATAAGTACGATTTTTTATAATAACAGCTAATTTAGTAAACCATGTAACATTTTAAAATGTGCACTTTACTAAATTTTGTAATCAATCTCTAAATTTGTTTGCGAGACATAGCTAGTTTATAAATAAAATGGTTTTCAGCCGTCAACACTTAACTATTAAATGTCAACTACTGAATGTAGCCAAAAGTCACTTTAACTATCTTTTCATCTCGCATTGCAGTATGCATACTGCATTTGCGAACCAAAATGTTTTAAAAGTCCAAGTTTCAGCGGAGAAATGATACGAGAGGAAACGTCTTCATTTAGTCGACGAGGTGGCACGGTTCATTGCGGGCCAACTTTGAACATGTATATGATTTATTTCCCAAATTCTTCAGTATTTAGATAAAACTGACAAGTTAGTATAACTTTAAACACATGAGGCGAGAAATGTTGACCTTCTACTTAGTAGATATCGATTTAGGTTGGGTAGGATGCGGTCCCTAAATATTCAGGTGTTGATTGCTCAAGCGCCGTACCATAAAATATTACTAAAACTTTGAGATCAGCTAACTAATATAATTATTAGTTTGCAAATATTTAGGAGAATGTTTTGATCTAAGTAATAATATTAAGTACTTATAGTTATACCAACACTATAATAAAATAAATACCTAAAGTCTCATAATAATGCCATAATAACTGCCTATGAAAAAACCATATAGTATTGCGATAATTTAAAGTCAAAGAAAAGGGTGATAATATGTATTAAAATAAATTAGTTTCTTATTAGTACCGTTATTCGAAAAGAAACGAAAAATTACTTACAATAAACCTAAACGTGCTTTATTCCGGTCTTGGCTCTTCCAGTTGCAGAGCTATCGTGATACGACTTATCGGTTGCCCGCCTCCATCCTTTTTGAATTGTCTTGATCGTTTCACCACTCCACAGTTTACCGACCGGGACTATAAGTGCCAATCGGCCTTCATACATAAATTTAGGTGTTTCTCCTGGCACTCTGTTTCAATCTGCATACTCCGGTTTGACGGCATTGCGTTATTGATGGCCAAACTGGACAGCAGGCGGGTCTATGCATTTTTTAATACCAATTTCAACCATTTAGCTTGAGCTGCAATATGGTTGAGTGTTTTCCTAAGTCGTTGGCGGTTATCCAATATTAAAAGGATAATGTTTTTCTAAACAAAAACTTTTCAGCGGGTTTAACAAGATACTCTACACATACAAAAGCTGCAAGACACGTTGTATGTACATTTAATTCACTTAATTTAATTTCACTTAATTATAATAATAAATACTTAATAATCTTGTGACAACTCACTCAACGTCATCTGATCCCAAACTAAGCTGAGCTTGTAATAAGGCAACCAGACAACTGATAAACGTATACTTATACATTTCTAAATACCCACATATTATAGATAAATTACACCCAGATACAGATTAAACCATCTCGTGGTCATAACACAAAGTTTTATACTGGGTGGGGATCGAACCCACGACCTTCGCTTAGCAGTCAGAATCAGTGGATCATCAGGCCACTAAATAAATATATGATATAAAAAAATAACAGTGGCTTGTTGAAAAGGAAAATCGTATCTAATTATATTGATATTAAACAGCGCAGCGCGTCTGCCTTATTGCCTCCAGTGCAGAGCAGGAAACGATCTCTATTAGAATATAAATATGAAATCGCTGAGGCAATATCTTTTAACTGGATGTAATATTTTATATTATTATTATCTGTCGTGCTTAAATCGTAAAGTATTTTACCGGTAACTTGCAAGATGGTAAACGCAACATATCTAATAGTGGGTAGGTACCTAAGTATTAGCATTAGTAAACATAATACCTAATAGTGGGTAGGTATGTAATCGCTGACAATTATTGTTTTACAAGGCTATTGAAATATCTATCGACCTTAAGGCGATCTAACCAACTATTTCAAGTGTCAATGAAATGACAACAACTTGGTTTTGGATTGTAATACAGCCTTAGGCATCGAAGCTTCTGAGTTCGACCTAACTAGGTATTGTGTGAAACTTGCTCTACCTACTGAATAGGCAACTATACGCATCTATTTACTTGTACGCAAATTAGTAAAGGGTTTATACGGATATTATATTCACGCGTAACCTACTACCCCTTCTAATTAAAAAGTTTTGTCGGTTAAAGTGTTGTAAGTTAAGTGAATAAAAAATAAAACGTGAATATTAATACATTTCTAAAAAACCCTTTTCTAATTATTAATTACAGTATTTTTTGAGTTGATTTAAATGAAATAACTTCGTAATAATCGTTGTTTATGTTCGATGCGCGAATACGGGTATAAAAATATTGATTAATTTTGTATCGAATCAAAGCGGGTAATGAAAGATGAGCCCTTGGCACCCCTACTAGTGAACCCTCTTGTGTTAGCACCCTTTAGCTCCCCACCTCGGTGGTGCGACCCAGTCAGCACCCCGTGTATCGCAGCGAATACGAGGGGTGACGACTGACGATGCGTTTAAGCCAAATCGTGAACCTTTTATCAATATGGATAAAATTACATGTGTCCTGATATATTTATAAACGCCTAAATTCATCCGTCTAAGTTGAAACTGTCTATCACATAGGCGACAATTAATGACACTTGTATTAGTGCAAATAGGAGTACTTGATATTGCCGTTCAAAAATAATAGGCATACAGACAGACATAGAATCTCCTAGGTATCTTTTTAAGTAAGTTACATATTGTAAATTACGGTTAGAAATGTATGGAAAATAAATATGATTTGGCGGTATTTGATCTAGTGTTCATGTTCTTTCAACGACGATTGTCGACCTAATTACATTACCTACCTGACCTAATTATAGTTCAATTTTTCAACCGTGTCCATTGCGTGCAATGAAAAACTGTTAACGTTTCTATAAACGCAATACATATTATAAGTAGGTACTTTTCGATTAACCTTTCTATATGATAAACATTATCCTTGTAAGTACATTTATTTCAATTTCGGTGTAGTAAATCAAATTATCGGAAATGTTTTGTACAGATTAATCATATTATGTTATGTTAACAAAGATTACGACATGTCGCGATACAAATGAATTGTACGTTGTAAATACACCCAGAAGATGTTTAGACTTTACGTCACAATGTTATCCAATTCGGCATTTCTACTTATTGAATTCTTTATCATATTGGACGTATATTTGGACAAATATTTCTTCTTTGTCGTTGCTTATTATTTTTGACTAGCTGCCTGCCCCGGCTTCGAACGGGTGTCATATCGTATTGGTCGTTTATACCTTGAGTTACTGTTACTGTAATTTTCGTAGGATATTAATTATTTTGACAGTAAAAATTTAGCATGTTATTCCCCGATTGTGTAGCTTTCTAATGGTGAAAGAATTTTTAAAATCGGTTCGGGGCCTATTCAATGCAAACAAACAATTAAACAAACAATCAAATCTATCCTCTTTATATTATTAGTATAGATATTGATAAAAAGAAGTCATATTTCCTTTTGGAGCCAGTAATGTAATATCTTAATAATTATAACTGATGCAACCGATCTTTAAGAACAAAAGTTTACAGTGTAGAAATGCTAAAGGCAGGTGCGAGTTTGTTTATATGGTTTATATCCACATATGGGTCGGTAGGTGGTCCGAGATTCAGTGTTCATCCCGAACTACCGGAATGATGAACACTGAATCTCGGACCACCTTCGGAACAAAGTTAGCTATAACAAAATAGACATCGCTCACGAATGTATTGTGTACAACATATATTTTTAATCCCGCGTATGTTTTACTTCAATTTAGCCTTATTTTAATGATGAAACAAATAACCTTTAATTTTTTCTTGATGATAGTCACATGGCAAGACATACGGCGCGTCGGTAGAAAGATTGTTTTGATTGTAAAGAGTCCTTAAACAAACAATGTTAATAACATAATATCTTGAAAATGTATCATTCATATCAAAAAAATCGTTTTGACGGATAATATATTTTAAATTGTTTAGCATTATTAATAGAATTATCTACACGCCCGCGCGTGCCTTTCGGGTCGGGTAGGGATTAATTTACGCATTGTACGTCTATGTATGCGTTGTTCGAGCGCACGTTGAATCAAGTTTTGTTACTACACTGACTCCCGGGCACACGAAGCTTTTAATTTGTTTACGCATTGTACGTCTAAGTATGCGTTGCTCGAGCGCGCTTTGAATGAAGCGTTGTTACTACACTCACTCCCGGGCACGCGAAGCTTTTAATTAGTTTACGCATTGTATGTCTAAGTATGCGTTGCTCCAGCGCGCTTTGAATGAAGCGTTGTTACTACACTCACTCCCGGGCACGCGAAGCTTTTAATTAGTTTACGCATTGTATGTCTAAGTATGCGTTGCTCGAGCGCGCTTTGAATGAAGCGTTGTTACTACACTCACTCCCGGGCACGCAAAGCTTTTAATTAGTTTACGCATTGTATGTCTAAGTATGCGTTGCTCCAGCGCGCTTTGAATGAAGCGTTGTTACTACACTCACTCCCGGGCACGCGAAGCTTTTAATTAGTTTACGCATTGTATGTCTAAGTATGCGTTGCTCCAGCGCGCTTTGAATGAAGCGTTGTTACTACACTCACTCCCGGGCACGCGAAGCTTTTAATTAGTTTACGCATTGTATGTCTAAGTATGCGTTGCTCCAGCGCGCTTTGAATGAAGCGTTGTTACTACACTCACTCCCGGGCACGCGAAGCTTTTAATTAGTTTACGCATTGTATGTCTAAGTATGCGTTGCTTCAGCGCGCTTTGAATGAAGCGTTGTTACTACACTCACTCCCGGGCACGCAAAGCTTTTAATTAGCTTACGCATTGTATGTCTAAGTATGCGTTGCTCGAGCGCGCTTTGAATGAAGCGTTGTTACTACACTCACTCCCGGGCAAGCGAAGCTTTTCTACGTCTTAAAAGTAAAAAAAATATACGCATATTTTCCTTATACGCTTAATTAAACCCTGTTTATAACTTTTGAAACATTAAACTTCGTAGGTACTTCTAAAAAAAAAATACTAATTACAATTTTGTTTTAGGTAGGTACACTTCTTGAGGATAAAGATACGGTGTTTAAAAGTAATTAATGCGGAGGAGATGAATTACAGGTCAACCGAGCAAGTTCAAGAAACACGATGGTTTTATAAACAAAATTCTCAAGATTGGCACTTATTAATAATTTCAACAGTTTCTAAACATGAAGAGAAGATTTATCTCGAAATCTTCATTTCGGCATCAAACTTTAGTCAGGGTGTAATTAATATAATTATAATACGTTTTAATAAATATTATAAATATATACGAAATTATTATAAATTACCAACTTAATAAAAACAGTTCACTGGTATGTTAAGTTAGTGACTTCTTGGGTCAATTGGGTAAGTGCTACCTCGTATCTAATTGTGAGGTCTCTGGTTCCGGGGCCTATTCATGATGTGTAACGCAACTCGCGGGGCAGTCGCGGATATGGCAAGACATAGAGCCATAACGTACGTCTTATTAGTCTCAATAGTGATGAATGGATTTCCATTCTGAATTATTATGGCCACCGATCAAATTCAGAGATCAGCCAGTTTAAGCAACATTACCACTCTCAGTCCATACAGTGTTTTCGAAAATAATCGCATTCGTCGGCTACGGATTTTCAGGTAATATTACCCAGGTGGAAATTGAATAGACTAAGTCGAGTATGGTGGCTTTGAGATTACAATACTTGCGGCCGCGTTCCAATTGGTCAACGACAATATGAGCAAATCAAAGAAAATTAAATTAAACTCGCCTTAGCATGGTGCTCCATCCGTATGGTCATCTTAGAGTTCAAGTTTTGTGATATATATTTTTATACATGGTGTACATTGAAGAAGAAATCATGCTATTGAAAAATTTGGGCTTCTTAATAGTAGGGGAGATGTATGATATATTTTACAATAGCATAATCCAAACTGCTCATTTCTTTTTACAAAATGTTGCGTTTTGCGATACAAGGTCGATAAATTTTGAGGAGTTCATCTGATACTAGACTATCAGTTCCATTACATGATTTAATGGAGGCGAAGTATCAGGTATCGAACACGGTACTCAAGTTGTCATTAAACTACATTACTGTTGAATTATTTGTGTGACAGAGCACCAAACATTCATCCATTCAACTTCGCGAATATTTGGACATTGATTTTTTCTATCAATTTTGAATACGTAATAAAATAAATTATGGCAGCAAATGGCATTTAGGTACATAACATTCTCGCACGCTATTATAAATCAATCAATCAGTAAGTAACCCATCACGGTCCATTACTGGACGCTATTGTATCGGTTCATAGGTCGCTCTATGTAGTTATAATGATGTACCTAACTGGTGACATTTCGCTGTACATAATGTTCTGTTAACCTATTTCGGCCACGGCACGACACGGCAGTTATATCTTCTATACCTACGTAATAATTAGTTGTCGTGGATGACTGAGTGACTGCTTCATCAACGCACTACCTAAACCGCTGGGGCTACAAACCTGAAGTTTTGTCATTTGAAGCCTTTTATGTTGTAGGCATCCAATGAGGAAGTTTGTAAATTTGTCTCCAATGGGGGCTAAATAAGGAATGAGAATTTGAATGAAACTCCGTCAGTTTTGAAGTCTGAAGATCTGTTAAATTTTGTGTTTGGCTTTTTGGTTTTAAAGAAAGACGTACTAGTATTTCACCGAATTTGGAAAATATCTAACAATAACGGTTTTTTTGGGACGAGGCAGAGCCGGCAACCAGACAACTGTAAATATAAAATTGAATCATTTAAATAGTTTACTTCAGAATATCATCTTATCTTATATAAATATGTATCGATAAATGTGTTAACTCAAAACTCGATTACAACAGAAAATGGAAATTAGACGAATGTTATAATTTTCTTTTTCAAACATGTGTTGAAGTCCGAGGAAGAGTTTTATGAAAAGATGAGTTGGAAAATGGTATTATCTTTGTCCTGATTAACTGACTGACTGATGAATCAAAGCACAGCCTAAACCACTGATCGTAGAGAGTTGAAATTTCGAGAAATACCTTATTTAATGAAGGCATCCGACAAATAGGCATTTTTGGAATTTCATCCCCTAAGGGGTTAAAATTGTGGTTGTAAGTTTGTTGTTTGTTAGTTAAATGTGAAAGTGAGTGTGTAATATTTGTTTGTTTGTATCGCTTTCATGCCTTAACCGATTTTAAAAATTATTTCACCTATAGAAAGCTACATTATCAGCGAGTAACATAGGCTTTTTTTTATTATTAAGAAGGTTTCAAAAATTTGCCCACATAAGTCACTAGTCGCCCGCTGCTTCGCCCGCGTTCGTGATTTTACCCATTTAAGGGTTAATTATCACTTTTGATCAAAACACTGAAACACTCGTTTCTTTATACTACTTTACTATGTTTTCGCATTTATATTATAAATGCGAAAACATAGGACAGTTTTTATTGCCATAACCGACATTAACGTGGGAGGAGCTGCGGGCAAAAGCTAGTGTTATACAGAATTATAGCGTGTTAGCAAATAGTGCCGAAAATACTTGACCGATTATGATGACAAATGCCAGATTAAGGCTTGGGGAAAGAAACTTGCACGCGGGCGCAGCCGCGAATAACAGCTAGTTTTTATATTAATGAGAATGTAAGCTTGAAGTAAGGACATCAAAACTTATTTATGCGGACCGCTCTACAATATCTACTTTACAAATGTGTATAAATTCTAATCACGTAGTAGTCCATTGACTCCCATGGCCCTTCCAACACGTAGCCGCTCTTCTATGGGTGGTCGCAAGGTCTACGTAACAGGATTAGGGCACAAAAGACAAATCTACTTAAGGTATAAAGCTCTTTTTTGTATTATCACTTCATATACAGGGCCTTCGTATCGTAAAAATGGTAACTCTGGTGTTTTTTTTCTTTTGCCGAATTTGGCACTCCACAAAAAAAAAATTAACGGCCTTAAAGCACATATCTATACTAATACTAGCTGACCCTCGCAACTTCATCTGCGTCAAATAAACCCGTTTTTGCAAAATAGGGGTAAATAAAAAAATAGGGTTGGTCGTAGAAGGGTGAAAATTCAGGGTTGTATGTATTTTTGAATCCGGTATCATAATAAAATAAAATTTACCTAAAAATTAAAAAAAAAAATTAGGGGGTATAAAAACCCTTACCATTTAGGGGAATGAAAAATACACACATCAGAAGTGTCTAGGGATCAAGCATTTTTATGCGGATTTCTTGAGATTGAGATGTGGCTTTGTAATAAATTTATGATTTTATAAATTTATATGGATTCTTTTTGGTGCATTTCATAATTTGAATCAGGAACTGTGAATCAAATTCGAGTAAAAGATGAAAATCAGCTGTCAATATTTTCCCTATAAAAACATACAACGCATTGAAGACATTATTAGTGCTACTGTTTCCCTACTACTGATTAAAACCAACGTTATTATGGAGCGGCGACGTCATTTAAGCAGGGAAGAAATGCTCAGAACCGTGGGAATGATAGAAGCTGGTTCCCGGCAACGTACTGTGGCTTTAGCTCTGAATACAAGTCAGAGTGTTATCAGTCGACTTTGGACACGTTACCGAAGCACTGGTACCGTGGCTGAGCGCCATGGAGGACGGTATCGCTGCACCACACGGAGACAAGACCGATACATTCAAATCTTAACTCGAAGAGGTCCAACAATAACCGCCATGATGTTAGCCGTGAGGCTTCATCACTCTTCAGGGAACTTAATTAGCGACCAAACAGTCAGAAACCGCTTGCATGAAGTGAACCTTCATTCCCGAAGACCGCTACGGGTACCACCTATAGCAATGCACAATCGTAGGATTCGATATCAATGGGCTCTTGAACACAGAAATTGGGCAGAAGAACAATGGCGTTTCGTGTGCTTTTCTGATGAGTCTCGTTTTGGTATGAGACCGGATACAAGACGTATACGACACTGGAGAACCCCTGGACGCCAACAGCGATTAAAATCCTGCCAGGAAGTCCATCCTTATAGTGGTGGAACCATCATGGTATGGGCGGGTATTTGGATCGGCGGAAGAACTGAGTTGATTTGGATCAGAGGCAACCTCAACGCTCAAATTTATGCTGAGACGATTGTATCAGACGTCATCGTTCCTCTACAAGTGCAAATCGGTCCCTTATTTCAGTTAATGCATGATAATGCACGACCGCACACCGCAAGAGTTGTAAGAGAGACTCTCGCCGCAGCTAACATCAATGTCCTGCCCTGGCCTGCTCAGTCGCCAGACTTGAACCCGATTGAGCATGCATGGGATATGCTACAGAGAAGAGCTCTGCCGAATATGGAGGGTATCCAGTCGCAAGAAGACCTTTTTTTGTTGTTGCAACGAACATGGGCGGCCATTCCACAGCGTGATTTGGATGAACTCATTTTGAGTATGCCAAACCGATGTTCTTGTGTTGTTAGTGTTCGCGGTAGAAACACGGATTATTAATTGTTTAAGTTACCCAATAAAATTTTAAAGAAAACTGTTATTTCAGTCTTTTTTTCGAACTTTAATGTTAGTGGTTCAAATGTCAAAAATCCCTTTATTAGGAAAATGGCAAATTTCTTTATTAATGCAAAGGTGACTTGGTTTATCGTTACTGTGACAAACGAAAACACTTTATTTGATCAATCCTTAAAGAAATAAAAAAAAAAAATCAATCAGGAGAAAAGTTATTGCAAAAATATATGTTGATCCCTAGACACTTTTGATGTGTGTAGATGTTGTCCGATTCTCAGACCTACCCAATATGCACACAAAATTTCATGACAATCGGTCGAGCCGTTTCGGAGGAGTTAAATTTTTTTTTTTTTTTTTTTTTTTTTTTTAAACTACTCCCGCATTAGGGTACAAGCCCTGTGTCGCGGGGGACTTTACAAACATACAAGTCACAGACACAAATTACACCCAGACTCGGAACAACAATTTGTGGATAACACAAAGTGGTGTCCCGTGCGGGAATCGAACCCACGACCTCTTGCGTAGCAGTCAGATACACTCCCACCGCGCCACCGAGGCAGTCAACAATTTTACAAACTACATATTAGATTTCAAAGCTGAAAAGGGTTTTTTGTTTGAACGCGATAATCTCAGCATCACGGAGGGGCCACCGAGGCAGTTTGGCAAAAGCGTAACCAGGGTAAAGTAGGTAGGGGTAGAGCGTAATCGAGGATTTGGGGTGTTGACCCCCCCCCTCACACCCAGAATCGGCAAAAAGCTAGGTACAACACAGTAGGCATGCAATTGGTAGGTGCTTAGTCAATTATATCACCTAAAACCCCCACGAAAAGTGATCAAGATGCAATAGACAAATACAAGTACCATACGTACCATACTTTTGTCCATTGGGTCGGGTGGACAATACTATAGTAATTCAAAAGTTAATATTTTTAGAAAATGAATACTTGTTTCTTGTAATAACTTATGTAAACCCTTGCAACAAACCCGAGGTAGCTCAAGATTTGATATGTTACATAATAGGTAGGTAGGTCACTAAAATTCGGAATCTGTGAAAGAAGTACAGGCAGCCAGGAACATGAGTGATTATAAGAGTTCATGAGTGCTTTTGTTCGCCTATACACTCGAAAAGAAGTATCTAAATCAAGGAATAAGCCGACTTCGATTGCTAAAGTTCAATTCTCATTGTCTTAAAATAAACAGTACGTTCCATTTTTGGTAGTATTTTTAGCACATCAAGTAAGTAGTACCCACAAGAGTTGGTGGAATTTACTTAACAGAACTTGAAACTTCATAGGGATGGATTGAGATATTTCATCGACTTCATGAACTATCGCTATCGATATTGTAAAAAAATATTATCTACTGTTTTTTGGACGCTTTTTAAGTAGATACTTAATAGGTATAAATCATTTAGTTTACCAAAATAATGCCTTGATACGCCTTTGGTAATCCATTTTATTAAACCTAATTATAATTTTCATAAGATAATCTGTAAAGAAATATTCTTTAACAAAATAACATTAAGAAAGCAGATTTCTAAATATTATTTTGTAAAAAAATAATCCTTTTAAAAATAAGAATGCCTATCGTTTGTCAACTTTTTTATCGATAAATTGCTGAAATACCTTACTCAATCTCTCCTAAGTTTGAAATATTTGCCTTAAAAATTTTGCCTAGCATACCTATACCTACTTGCACACGCACTGCGGTTTCTTTTAAGGTTGACTGTAGGTACAGAGTACACGGCCTCTGCTTGAAAATCATAAAGTCAACAGCTAACAGGGTCGTACGCGTGTTTAAATATTTTCTGTGCCCTACCTATTAAACACGGTTATGCCAATGTTTTTTTAATATTTTAGTTTAAAAGACGATAGCTCGAAGATTATGTGACTAACCTACGTGTACGCTATTGACGGTTATTGTAGGCTGTTGTAGTTTACTCCCTTGCTATTATCTAATAAAGATATCAACCACTACTGGCATTCCGATTGGCTATCACAGTATGATGGTTACGTTGACATTTGCCCTTCCTGTGTCACCATTAAATTGCTACCACCGACCTCTGGTTTAGAAGTCAGTCACTAACCACTGGGCCAACAGGCCATCATAATAGACACATTGGTATTAAAAGATAGCGTAGAATCAGATGAATGATGTCAATAGCCCTTTTCCTCAACATTACAAAGCTCAGACAAGATTGTTCACTCTGAATGCATTGTCCAAGACAAAAGTGCGTTTTCAGGGATTCTTCCCATGTCACATGTCCTCTTTGTTCCCGTCGACAACTTTGTTATCTTCATCAGTTACATGGAGTTTAATCTTAAATGTCCGTCGTGATAATAGCGTACGATGAAATTCGTACATCGAGTAGAACAACAAAGGACTAAAAGCCGCGCTTTGGTGAACATAGTCTGTAATTAGAAGGGTTTACGTTTGACAATAGTGCTTCTTCGACTTAGAGCCGTGATTGATGTCAAGTACGACAGAACGTGTTTAAGATACTAACAGCTTAGAATAATGACGAATATTGCTCTAATTGTTCCTTGGTTAGATGAAAAGGGCTGTTTTTCTATGGACATTTGCTATTTAAATAAATAATGCTCTCAGACTGTTTTCTAAAATTTACATCTTTCTGTACGTGTAGATTTTTTTTATTTGTCTATCATGTTATCATTGTTTTTTATTAGATAGGTCTAGTTATTGTACTCGTAGTTATGTAACTCACTTGGTCTTGGAGTGACATATCTATAACTATTATTACAATCCCTGAAATTCTTCGGTAGCATTCCCGTGGTTTATCTCGTGGGCGAAATTACAAATATTTAATTTGTTTTTCTTACTTATGACGATATAGCCATAGGTATAGTAAGTCAAAGTAACAAGCATGTACATGAGAGATTGCAATACCGCAGTACATATATTCAATCCCGCGGGAAATCTTCGAAATTGGTACCATACTCGTGGGAACCGCGGGATCCCGCGTAGGTTTTTAAACAACGTAATACAATTACGCCAATAACGTTTATTTTATTTAACAGGATTTTACTCGCAGCCCCGTGCTATAATATGTAAACAGAAACCTTTAAATTTAAAGAATATACGAAATGATTTAAAGATATACAAAGTAGAACTGTCCTTTAACCTAACATTTCCTTAAAGGTAGGTACTATGACAGTACTTTAAAAAACCGAGTAAGAGCGACCATGCTCAGTGTACTATGCGTTTCAAATGAGAAGATAATCGCGATCGAGACAACTTCACTCTATACTTGTAAAAATTGTATCGCTAGCAACAAAAAATCCCAAGTCGGATAAAGTACGTATGTAACTGGAACGGACATAATATTTATTTTCCTTGAACCAGTACCTAATATTTACCTTTATTAAAATATTATTAGTATTCTTTATTATTTAATAAACACCAAAGAGAAATAAGTAAATAGACAAAATTTAAGAATATTCTAATACACTTTTGTGGTGTTTCAGTCAGATGTGATATTTGTTTAACTAAAACATATATATATATATTGTAATAAATAGTAAAATACAGTGCTTAAGTTTAGTTCGTTAGAGTAGTAACTTTTTACCAAATTTCATCAATATTCATTGAGTAGTCTTTGTAAAATGCCTGTGTCCAAACGGACGGACAGACAGACAGAGAGACGGACATGACAATACTATAAGGGTTCCGTTTTTGCCATTTGGCTACATTTGGCATTTGGATTCTATCTGATACCTTCATTTCTCGATAAAACTCAGTCTACGCCATAGTTCCTATCTTCAAAGAATAGAGAAGATAAAGTTTTCCGTCCTAAGAGTTTTCCGCCTACTCTTTCGGGAAAAACAGGCGTGATTACCTTGTTAAAAGATCTTAAATTACGAACTCCCTCAAGCACAAAAGTTGAAGCTGATGCACTTGATATCAATTTCAATGTTTCGAGAAAAGCTTATGAACTTATAATATATGAAGGTACTTAAAAACAGTAAAAGTTACTTACTTAAGAGTACGTTGTTACAAGTTTGAGTTCGTCTCATTGTTGGAGGGATGTGGAAGAAAGATCTGGATATAACGACGCCCTCGGCCGCTGGGCGTTAGATATCAAGTGAAAAGAAAACTTGTGTAAATCACCCAGTACCTTAATAGAAAGTCCCGAACTTTCCTTTGTAATAACCGCTTACATTTTCACGATTCGCGAATAACACTAGAGTCAGCCAGCTGAAATATCTCGTTATTTAGAGATTTTTAGAGAATAAAGTGATTCAAATTTACCGACCGAATCAACCAAGGGTTCAGATCTTCAGATCAAATTTTGCTTTTGTTCTCAGTAGCGCCCAGATCGACAGATTTCCCTGATCTCCTGATCAGGGCGCCGCCACTGAGGGTCACAGATCCCATCTCTTTCGGTCTCTTTTTGTTCGTGTTGGATTGTCGTTCCATCGGACTATAAGAGTCCATGAGTCACATGTCTCTAGTCTAGTCTCTAATCTTATGCCTTATATATCTTTATATATATATTTCTTGTGTGCGTGTGTATGTCACTGAACTCCTCCTAGACGGCTTGACCGATTTTGATGATTTTTTTTGTCTGAGTTCAAGGGGATTTGAGGATGGTTTAGATTCACAATTAAACCCGATTTACAAAAAAAAATTGTCGAGACGAAGTTCGCCGGGACAGCTAGTATACCTATATTTACATAAGGTATAAGAGATAGATATATATATATAGTATTATAGTAGATATTATAATCTGAATCTCCAAAGGCTCCAGCAATTTTCATGAAATTTAGTATGCAGGGAGTTTCGGGGGCGATAAATCGATCTAGATAGGTTTCATGTTTAGAAAATTCGTTTAAAAAAAATCGAGGGAAACTCGGTCATCCGGGTACTAAATATAATATTGGTACTCGTGACCAAAAACGACCAGGAGAGTATTATATTTGTTATTAAACCGGTAAAATTAGATTAATCAGACCTTGGACGGTGAAATTCGTAGGTATAATTTGATAAGGCACTATTTGTTACTAGTTATAGATCCAGTTAATTGTGCGTTTACTGCCGTAGTCTACATCACTCATGAGTATAGTTTTCGTACGCATATTACGTGAAACTTTTTCCCGGTTTCCAAGGTACTTTTGACAGTAGTTTATCGATTCTTTGACATTATTAATTCCATAACTTACGAAAGTGAACTCCGCCTTGTTGCAAGGAAACTTCTCCGTCATGTAATTAGTTGATTTTTAAGTACCACTAAGCCTCGAGGCTTGTTACCTGTAGGTACCTATTAGCAAGCTAAATTCTCGGTAATTATTTGAGAACAGTAGCTATATCAGATATGATATGAGTAGGTATTTAAAGATCAGACGTCAAGCAGATCTGTCAGCTCTCTCTTTGATATGCATTAAGTTTTGAGGGATCATATTGTAATTATAATGTAAATACCTATTTATTTGCCTCTGCTTATCGTAATCCGGGGCTTAATTCGACTACTCCTGTATTATCTATCCTAGCTTTTAACTTAACAGAGCAATATTTGTACAGCAGTTACTCGAAGGCTTGTTGATGGCGGAGCTCTCACTGTTTTTTAATGACTGAGATGTTATATCAAATGAATATTGTAGAGGATTTCGGTTTCACGTACCCAACACAAAATATGAACTCATTACTATTAGTTATGTATCCATTAGCATAATAATGCTACATTACTAGAATGTAATATGATAACGCCCACTTTTATCATTTCTTTGGTAGTAGGTTGGTACCTATCTACCACAAAGTAATTAATTAATGTTTCTCTAGTGGGCTATTATGGCTTGCATTTCGTAATAGGATATCTTTCCTTCAGCAATATTCCAAATGGCTGACACTCATGGCACTCACCAATGTCAGTCATTTGTCAGTTCGTCAGTTCGCTTGCTTCGTCAAGATTGTACTTGAAGAATTTCGGTGGCAATTTTCCAAGTTGCAAGCTTCCAAATCAAACGGAATTACGTTTAATGTAGGTGTGGGCTATTTTGAACAATATTTTATAAGAATCTTAAGTTGTTTTTTAATTTTGTTACCCCCACACTCACACGGCTCACAAAATACAGAGAGTGGGTCCAGAAGGTTACTTCGTACCTATCTCTAACACTCGAGCAACGCACACATAGATATCATGCACGCACACGGAATTACAGACCACATCATACATAGGCACCGGCAGGATTCCTTTTAAAGGGGGAACGGGGGGGAGCAGATCTATGTATGTAGATGCATCTACATCCTCCTATAATACACCGAAAAAAAACCGCGGGAGACTGATTTATTCTTGATTTTTTTTTTATTAATAATGTTTCACAAATTAATCAAAATGGCGACAGGGGTGCAAGTGCACCCCATTGTACCCTGCTGCCGTGTGCTGGTGTATGACATCAGACCACTGAGTTCGTAAAGCGTCCCGAAATTGCGTGGCCGTGTGCGATATCTATGTGCATTGCTCGAATACACTTTGTTTGAAGGTCGGTTGATTTTTCAAAAACTATAAAACAGGAATTGATTTATTTTAAACCAATAAGATGTAACTTTGAAACTAATGAAGAAAAAGCTAAATACACAAAGTCTCCGATCTAACTTCAAAACTGACGGAGTATCATATGAACTTACAATACCCCCTAGGGGACGAATTTATAAAAAAACCTTCTCTTAGTGGATGTCTACAATATAAAAGGAAATAACTGCCAAAATTGTAGGTTTGTACCCTAGTGGTTTAGGCTCTGCGTTGATGAAACTGTCAGTCAATCAATCAGGACAAGGGATTATATATGTATAAATAGATATAGATAATAATATAATATAATATTACTATATTACTGACGTGAACCCACTCCAAATACAAGTAATTTAACTTGGCTGAAGGGGTTAATTGCCTGTAATTTAAAAAAAAAAAACCGCGCAAGTGCAGGTCGGGCCACGCACAATGTAGGGTTCCATAGTCAAATAATGCGGCTTAAGAAGTCGGTTTTCTATTGTTTTTGTTTTATACTTACGTACAACGTTATACCTACATATTAATAATTTTCAATGGAATTTGTACGAAAATGTTGTTACTTCTCATTGGATCAGTTGTTACTCATAAACTTGTAAAGCCTACTTAGCCGTGATAACTTTCCTTTAGTTTCGCTACATATACTATTACCGTGATTTTTGTTGACATTCCCAACATCAACCATTTGGAGGTCCATTGAAATGTTACATTTTTTAGGCCTTACCTTGCGTTTTTAGAGGACGCAATTTTATTTTTTTGATGTGTTATAAAACCGGCCATGTTTTATTTTTACACTGACCCCCCCGGTCAGTGTAAAAATGACACTCGTTTTTTCAACAAACGTGGCAAACGTGGCTTTAGTCGGCTTTGACTCGTCTTGAAAGATTCAGATTGTAGATTGTTGTTTGGAATCAGGATCGTAGGCATAGATCCAAGATTCATCACCACTGATGATGTCGTAGACGTGATTTGACTCTCCTCGGTTGAACCTTTGCAGAATTTTCTTACACCATCTGACGCGGGCCGCCTTGTGATCGTCGGAAAGCAGATGCGGTATCTAACGGCAAACTAGTTTTCTCAAACCAAGCGCTTCGTGCAAGATCTTCTGAATGATTACCGTAGCATTTTTTTTAAGTACTTATCCTAAAAAAAATGTTTTTCTAGATTGTATTCTCTCAGTTTGTCTGCAAAAGTAATATGTGTGTGCTGTTGCACCATGGCCTTTGGAAAGAAGTTATCTATATTTTTTTTAAATTAGCATAATTATGAAAAGTAAACATATACAATGTGGACACAAACCCCTGACCGATCCATTAACATGTTGTCAGCCATCACGTTCCGACTATACAGAATGATTTGTAATATACCCAAACTTTCCACTCGTGGCTCTTTTCTTTTATAATAGGATATATATCTACGATAATATTATATATCTTGCTTTATTAAGGAATTCACATGGCAATACTGGCGGCGGCGGTAAAGATTGTTGTGATTGTAAAAATGGCGCTAGAATAGACCATTATGGGTTATAATATTTTTTTTATTTACTACATTTTATGAAACTAAAACACTAAAATTGTGAATGCTATTATTATTATGCAAAATTATATTTTGTATTGCTAGTTGGACCTACAGTCCCCATTCGAATTGGACTGATTAATTCCAAATCAAATTCAAATCAGACTAAAGCATACATAATGACCAGGCTGATGTAAACAGCAACTTAATGTAGGTAACTACGAGTATATTGAATTCAATCTAACTAATAACCAGAATAGCATCATATAAGTAAATAATGTATCCACGCCTCTTGGGCCGACTCCTCACACATCATGTAGATTCATGTTAAATCATTAATACATCGGAATAACCCGAACAATGGAATGGATAGGCATGCCAGTAATAATAATTACAATCATTGTAATAAAGCTTGTTTATTCATGTCGTCAATCACATTACTAACCAAACACTGCGGTACGAAGGGAGTCCACAATATTTGTTTTACTAACAGCAACTTCTGTTAGTGCCGGTCAGGGCAATCACAAATAATCACTAATTAGTAATTTGACCTTCTTAATAAAAAATACACGAACTTACGTTACGTGTGGGCTAAATTATATCGAATTGTTATGTAGTAACTTATTGTGATATATTTCTTAGAAGCAGACTTTGTATCAAGTAAGTTTAAAGTGATATTAACAAAGCGTCTCGTAATACCGTATATGTACCAGCTATGTATCGTGACGGACCTGCCCGTGACGTGTCCATTTGCGCACAATGTTGAAGTATTACCTGCGTGAAAACATCTTCGACTAGCCACCCATTAGTAGCTACAATTGTCCAACCTCACCCAGCTTGGACAATTGGACAAGGGTAACAAATTAAGTGTGTCTCTGGTTTGAAGTAGATGTAGGTCAATAGTAATTCACTTGACTGTTATACAGAGAGTACAAGTTGGTGCGAGCTTACTTTTGAGTTATACTTCGGTTCGGTGATTAACGGTTAGGGCGAGTGTCGTAGCTACTCGTACTTATTAACGACTTTCGTCTGTGAGCAAATCGAGAGGTTGTAGTCACCCGAGCCATGTTTGTGAACTCCGATTATAGCTATCGAGCGGTAGTTACGTTTGCGGCTTCAACAGCGCGGGCTTATTAACGTTAAAAAAGTTTTTGTTAATACTTTCTTGCCGCGCGGAGGCGCAATGCAACCGTTCCGGAGAAAAGAAAAAAAAGTACTTAAACATTAAACCGCATGCCTCGGGAGTTTCGCTCTCAGGTACATAACTAAACAGGGGAAAAGGGAGAACTGTATAGCCTTAATTATGAAATGGATGAACCTGCCTCTAGCTCCTCCAAAAAGCGGAAATATTTCCTAGCTAGTTAACGGGACTTTAAATGCTCAGTCAGCTAGAGAAATTCTTGAGTATCAGAACATTTAACTTGTCCTTTTTCAAATAACATTTTATAACTGTCCAAGCTATTTTCTAGAAAATAACTAGGTATGGTATTTTTACTTAAGAATATTTTCAAATAATGCAATTCCAGTGCTGTTTTTAAAACAATTTATAATTATGAAAAACATTTCTAACGTTAATAGACCGTGATAAATTAGGTTGAACATAACATTATTAAAGACGAGACATTATTAGAGAAGACATTTGCTTTATGAAAACCGGGCAAGAACAGTTCGGGCTATGCTCAGTGTAGGGTTCCAAAGCCATTGCCGTAGAAAAAAAAACCGATTTGAATAATTGCACCAGCAGAAGAGCGTAAGTTCATGGCGCTTACTCCCTTTTGTTAAGAAATTCGGCAATAACTCAATGACGGTATATCCGATCTTGTTCGAAATAATTATAATTTAAAGTATTTATTAAGTGCCTTAAATGTTTTTAAAAAACCTGCCTGTTGATGTTTGCTCAAAAAAAAAATCAGCTTCTGTTACATGTCGTATGGACTGCTCTACTAAAATTATTTATTTTTATTATTTAGCTATCAAACTAAGTAGCGGCTACTACAAGACACCTTTTCACTGAATTTACTCAAGATTCATTGTGAAGTCTTTGAGTAAAATGCTTGTGACATACGGACGGACAGACAGTCAGACCGACGAAACTATAAGGCTTTGCCATTTTGGCTGCGGTACCAATAAAAAACAAAATTGAATATTTAAAAAGCGATTGATTTTTTATTTTATGTCTACTTTTTACAGATTTCTTACAAAACATTAGATAATTAGATATTTTTGTAGTTAAACAGTAGTAGTTAGTTCTTTATCCTAGATATATTATGTTAGTGTGATTGATCCGTTATTAATATAGTTATTTACTGCTCGCCCATGGCGAGCTAACGTCAAATAACGTTAATTCGCCAGGGGGTGAGCAGTAAACATTATTTTATTTAGACTGATGTAATGTTACATTAGTATAAATAGATAACATAGTTGGGCAAAAAGTACTCTTACTAATAACTACGATTACTTTTTGTAGTTAGTAATCACAGCCACTGTTTCTTTTAATAAGCACAGCCGTGCCCCCTAGCGAGTCACCACAGTAACGTTTATCATTAAACCATTGTTGATAAATTACAAATACTTTGCAGAAAACGGTATCGAAATGGGTTGCACGGATCTGAAGATAGATGGTCATATTCGTTATTTAGAATGTAGCGCCCCCTAGCCATTACCATGGTAACATCTATCTAAAAAAATTATCTCTGCCAAATAAAAACCGTTAGCAAAAAACCGCATCTGAATCTAAAGAAATGGCATTTTTTTAATATGGACCATCGCATACAAAAAAATCACATACACACAAAAACACACACATACACAACACAAACAATCTCTCACCCTAAACGCATATACCTTCTCCGTTCCGTCGGGGCTAAAAATGTACTTGACTGTGAAGGTGTAGCGTTTCACGAAGACAACGACGCGGTGAAAATACAAAGAAACAGAAGTTTCTAAAGCAAAAGTTAAATCTACCGACATTTTTGTTTACCTAAAAGCTTATTCTTTAACTTTGTTTTGTCTTCATAAATAAAATATTAGACATTCTCTATATATTTCTGAATATGATATCCGATTTTTTGATTGAATCTAAAGAAAACGAAAATCCCTTTCTTTTAATCCCAAGGTAGATTTTTCCGTTTCACCAAATGGTTTCGCGTTTCCCTTGCAGCGTTAACGTTAGTCGCATCAGTAACACACAAGGAACTCCTCCAGGGTGAGCTACAACGTTTACAAAATATTAAAGAGGGATTCTGATATAATACCGATAGTTTAGAAAATTGCTTCTACTTTCTTTAAGTGGTTAGTTTTACGCAGGAACGTGCGGATAATCAAGTAGACGCGTTAAATTGCTTTTCAGCCGTATGGCTTCTCGCTCCCTTCATCCTCACCTTATTTTGCTCTGTGATACAATTTACGAGATTTTATCGTTCTACCTTAAAAATAACGTAATGGGGCATTGCATGTTTACGTTCATATTATATTGACATCTTGTAGCATTTACTTGCTAAACCGTGCGATACTTGATGGGGTAATGTTAGGAGAAATCGGAAAACATTTTATCCGATTCTTAAAATGATGTGTTACATAAATTTTGAGTAGGAAGAGGGGGTGGATTTGGATATTCAAGGAAACGTTTTAAAGCCAGTTTTATTGTTAATGTCAATGATATTTATTAGTGTCAAAATGTGTCAACCACCCCCTTTTCACACCTGGTTTAACGCCACCTCTCCCTCAAAAATAATACAGAGTGCGCTTATTGCTTTGCTTCTATTTTACTAATTTATTTTTTGTTGGACAAGGCATGTATGAAAGAAAATGTTCGAAAAATAAGTTAGCCGCTAAGGGACCGTTTCCACGGGTGAGAGAACCGCGGCGATATTATCGTCGTGCTACCTATTTCTATACACTCTCTTAGAATGTGTCTCCACACGGCGATGTCATCGCGGCGTTACGACGAGTGGCTGAGTGTGAGAGAAACGATAGCGTATAACGAGCGCGCTGTTAAACGCAGGCCTCTCACCTTGAAAAGACGATTCTGTCGCGGATACGCGGCGATTCCGTTACGTGTCGCGACGATATGCTGGCGGAATAATCGCTCGTTCGTGGAGACTACCTGACGATAGTAGAGCGGAATCCTCGCGATTCTCCCGCCCGTGGGACATTACCTACGAAGAGATATTCAAAATTCTGTCGTTAGAGGAATAAAATGTGGGGTCTTAATTTAGGTAGAAAAGCTAGTTAAACTTATAAATTAAAAGCAAATGCAGTAATCTTGTTATTTTGTTCGGCAGGTTAAAGTGATAGTGGTAGGGTGACCAGCGCCGTTTGTCCGCCTGTTACAGAAGGATTAAGTTAAAAGCTGAGATTCTTCGCCAAAGATCCATTCATTTGGCCTATAGTGGAGTGGATTTAGAGCTCTTTGTTAGTTATCGGGCCGCTAGTCCCTTAGTCCGGCGCTGTGACAAATACCTCCCAACGACTTTATTAATGGCTTAAGGGATTAAAGATAGAGATTGTATTAATACCTGCTTAATTTTGTTCTGTTTTGGTTTCATTTTTATTAAAATAGTAGTCTTAAATATTTCTAAAATAATAGTCTGGTTAACAAGTGCTTTATTTCTTAACTTTCTTAAGCAGTCCCCGAAAACTATGAACGAGGTGTCATTTCGATTCGGAATAGAATATTGATGATTTTTGAAGATGCTCAAATTGCACTCACAAAATTGCAAAAGTTACAGACAAATAACTAAAAAATAAAAAATAAAACTGGGCAAGAGCATGTTGCATCATGCTTAGTGTAGGGTCCCGGAGCCGTTGCCCTATGAAAAAATTCGATATGAATAATTACACGAGAAGAGCGTATGTTCCATGCTGGTGCAATTATTCAAATTGGGTTTTATCTAATTATTGAAATCGGACTTTTTATACGGCAACCGGAGTCCAGAAGTTGTTGCCGAAAAACTGCATTTCTCAACAAAACTGCGTAAATGCCATCACTTACTAGTTCTTTGGCAACAACTCAATGACGGTATATCCGAACATGTCTGAAATAACTTTAGTTTAAAGTATTTGTTAAGCGCTATATATTTTGGTCAAACGGTTCAAAAGATAAGGCACAATTTATGCAACTTTCGGAGCGATTATTTTCAAATATATTCACTTAATCTATAAAGTTTATTAGAAACCTTAAAATGTTTTAAAAATACCTGTCAAATGATGTGCCACATGTTGATGTTGGCTCAAAAATATAAAAATATTTATTTTTATTATTTAGATATCAAACTAAGTAGTGGCTACTACAAGATATTTTTTTACAAAATTTTATCAATTTTCATTGTTTACAATAATAATAAAAACGAAACCTTTTTCTTCAGAACTACATGCAACATTTCATTTTATGAATTTTATTTTTCATAATATAACTCGCAATTCGGCGTGCCTCTTGGCATAGGCATCCTCCAGGTCTCTCCATTGAGCTCGGTCTTCTGCAACTTTGGTCCAGTATGGTCCTAGGGTTAGCCGGATATCGTCACTCCATCTTGTTTTCATCTTTACTGTATTTCTATTACTGTATTTTCATTATTTAGTCCTTGAGTAAAACGCCTGTGGCATACGTCATGTCTGTCTGTCTGTGACATGACGTAATTATGAGAGTTCCGTTTTTGCCATTTTGGCTACGGAACCCCAAAAATGCGTTTTCTTTTTTGCAAAGTTTTTAATAACCACTTTAGATATTTCAAATTTGATATTTCCCTAAAAATGTTTTATTTCCCGTAAGAGTAGGACCAAAATTCATAATTTTGTCAGAGGAGTGAACATACGGTCAAAAACGTAATATCTAACTTTAGCATGCCACAACCGATGATTAATAAAATAAAAAAAATATTATAAAAATAAAAAGCCCGCCTGCACAATCACAAAAATCGATGAATTTAGTAATGTGGAGGCACATGACTGCATGAAATTATATAATTATGTAGGGGATCTTGTTTCCATCTTTTTTGTGCAGGCGGGCTTTTTATTTTTATAATTTATTTTTTATTTAATTTTAACTAACTTTTATCACAGCTATTGACAATAGCTGTGATTAGAGTATTGAAAATTGAACAAATAATGGTTGCTAACAAACTTTTTTAGTATAACAGTCATAATTGTGTTACACCTTTTTGTAATGCTTAAGATGAGCCCTTTAATTTGATACCCATATTGCAGTATTCAAAACAACTTTTTTTTTCAAACCTCTTTATTTTGACATCTTACAGCCGCAATGTTTGTTTTTTTCAAACGTCACATATCTAAGAACACTTGGGCGATCAATACAAATCTAACGACGTCTTGACTGTATAAATTCGTTCAGTGGATTGTGAGATATCAGGTAATAAATAATATTACATTCATACATCCATACAAGATACGCGTGAAAAACATAACCCTTCCTTACAGTCGGGTAAAAACCACGCCTTATGATGTCGCAGGCCGAACATTATAGTAATTTTTATAGGCATTTCTTGCCATTTACTTTATTAATACAATAATTGCATTTTTTAAAGATAGAAAAAAATAAATCCAGACCCAGGAATCGACAGAGACCCGAGACTTCCCTATGCCAAACCGGGGACAGAATCGAACCATCATAAAGTATTTATACGCATTTCTTGTAAAAAAAAAACAAAAATAAAATTAACCCTGTTTTGATTCTGCCCATTCTGTTCTTGAAGCTCTTTTAATAGATATTATACAAAGAAAAGCCAGTTTACGATGACTCCTCAATGAAGGCAATTCCTTTTGAAGAGCACACCCCAATTTAACATGCGTGTGAGCACAAAAGCAATTTATGAAAGACATTATACGGAACTCAGTAACTATAAAAAAATAAAGGCTTACTAGGTAACAGCTGCTTACCGTCGCGCTGTTTGTATATACCTAGTCTAGCCATAAATATTGTTACGAAGAAAAAACTTTTTTTTTTATTGCAAATAATATTTATTACTTTTACAGTGTGTTAGTTTAATACATAAATAAAAAACAATTCAAAATATAAAAAGCTTATTCGAAGTGGTCTCCATTGGCTGCAACACAGTCCTTTAAACGTTGAGGCCAGTTATCAATAGAAGCACGCACTCTTTCCATGGGAAAATTCTTCACTGCCAATCGTATGGATTGTTTTAGGGACTCCAAATTATCATGGCGTTTAGAGCAAGCCATACTCTCTAAAACTGACCATAAATCATAATCCAGCGGATTAAGATCGGGACTAGACGACGGCCAGTCTTCAGCTCTGATGAAGTCCGAAACGTTCACTTCCAACCAAGACTGCGTGGACCGAGCTTTATGACCCGGCGCTGAGTCTTGTTGGAAGGACCATACTTGGTTATTGAACATGGTGTTGTTAAGGGGTTTAACTACCTTCTCAAGAATGGGATCTTGATACACTTGTGCCGATGTTTTGATACCTTTTTCACAAAAATATGGCTCAGTCACTCCTTCATAGCTAACACCCCACCAAACCATCACTGAAGTCGGATAATGCCCACGTTGCACTCTGTCGACTAATTGGGAAGCTTCCTTAGAGCTTTGAGCATAAATACGGTCATTTTGTTTGTTAAAATGTTGCTCAACTGTAAAGATTTTCTCATCCGTAAACAAAATTTTTCTGTGACCTCCCTTTGCGTACCGCTTCAGTAGTTGCTTCGATTTTACCACCCTATTCTTTTTTAAATTATCAGTTAAAAAATGACCAGTGCGTCTCTTATAGGCTGCAAGTCCTAAGTCATCTTTTAAAATGCGTGACATGGTTCTGGGTGCTATCTTCATCTCCCGAGATGAAATCTTTTGCTTTCGGACAGGATTTCTTCGAATTCTTTCCCTTACTGCTTTGACCACCATTTTCGTACGAACACTACGTGGACGGCCAGATCTTTTTCTGTCACAAACAGAGAAGGTCTCATTGTACCTATTAATAGCCCGGTACACAAACATTTGACTAATACCAAGCGTATGGAGAGTTTTAAAAATTACATTCGGCTCCATACCAACTTTGTGTAATGCAATCACAGCGATTCGGTTTTCTTTATCACCCCACTCCATTTTAATATAGCAAAATATTGTACAATGTATTGGCGCCAAAATTAGAAAATACAATGAACAATCGTATAAAAATGACAGATTCCAAATTCAAATGTAATATCTTTCTTATTTTTAATTGTAACAGTATTTATGGCCAGACTAGGTATACTTAGATATTAAAAAAAAAAAACAGCCAAGTGCGAGTGGGACTCGCGCACTGAGAGTTCCGTACAAATTAAATGGTTAAACAGAATAAATTGTATTTTTCTATTTCATTTTTTTTTACATTACAAACAATAGCAATAGGACTTTATAATCATAAAGTATGCAGCGTGAACGGAACCAAGTAGTTCAGTTCACAAATGATTATTACATGTTTTAAAATTAAAATAAAAAAATTCGAGTTCCGGACACATCAAATCGAGGTACCCCAACGCAAGAGAGCTATTGGGGTCCTGCTGCAGTCCGCGACGGCTGGTGCAGGTGTACCGCACCTCATCGTTCCTCTGCCAAGCGCTCGAGTTACAGCATTAGTTAACATTTATGTAATAAAAAAACATTGAATAATTGAAACTTGTATAAGTTGAGTAATCGCAGTATTACGCTATTCTCACTATTTAAGTAGATACATAATAGTCGAGTTATATCAAATATGTTGCTACTATTCGCTATTTATTACCTACTCCTATTACTGTATTCAAATTCAGTCAAGTAATTTACTAACTAAATATTATGATAGCGCGAAACTTAATACTCACTAACATCAAAACATGACGAAGGAAGATCAGTAAAATTAAAGCTTATTTTCTACGCATGCCTGCTTATTAATGGTTTGTTTTAAATCCTTTGTAATATACGGAATTATACCCCGTAGCCACAACTTGACCGCAATACACGTAGGCAACTTGATCTACGTATGTAACTTTTCTATTTCTGTATCACTTGATACCTTGACATCATGGACGAGGCGCCAGGAACACTTGAAACTTCAATACTATGTTGTAAATATCGATACACCATATTTAAAGATCAAAAGGCAAACCATTAATTAACTTCTATAAATATAGGTTATGCCAATAGTAAAAGAAACACGAACGATTTTATTGGCGATTAATATTTATGTATGTTCATTGTACTAGTATTGAATTATGAAACGACGGTAGCTATAGTATAGGTTACTCCCGAATTTTATTGTATTTACTTATCTATGTCTGATATTACTACTAGTTAGTTTTCACTATTATTCAGATCATTTCTTCCGGATGTACACACAGAGTAGTACACTTGTATTATATCAGAATCATCACTGTTCGGTAGTCTCGCCAATACTCAAAAACGGCTTAAACGATTTGAATATTCTTTTAGTTTGTTTGCTCTGATCCAAATGACCAGCAAAAAAATTAAAATTGGTAATTTTGTATGAGAATTGTCGTTTCGGATTGGGTGATAGGTATGATTTAGGTGATACATCAGTTCAGTTAAAGGTATTTAAAAAATAATTCTTGTACGTTAGTCTAAAAAAAACTATAACGTAGTTTAATCTATTTGAATATATATATATATTTTTGTTTCATTTGTCTCAATATTGGGATGCTTTTAACGATAAACCATTGAAGGTGGCTAAACATACGAGCGTGCAGTTCCCAGTGTTACCCCGTGTATGTCAGTTTTTAACTAACCGGAAGCCCGCAACCTTAAAAAAGTATCAAAAATGTATAACAAAGTTTCAGTCCCTATCTCTATCTTCATAAGGAAAATATTCCAAAAATTCCTTCTTAGTGTCACTAACATCATCATAACAATGTCATTATAAAAAGCTTTGGACAAAATTTCATGCTTTTATTTTAGACCGAGTGGTTTCGAGTTTCGACTTTGCGTCAATCGACCACTCAATCAGTTATCGCTTTTAGAAATAATATAAAAGAGAATTATTTTGTCAATAGCTACCGTAGTTTCAAGAAGATGGCTTTATAACGTAAGTTGGAGTAAATCTTTTATACCGGCGGTTGTTTTTGTCATATTTTATGATATATGAGAGGGTAAACTGACGATCAAACCTCGTACATCCACTCGAAGGGTTTGAAGATACCCAACGCCTTAATGCCACATATCCGTGTACATCTTAGATCACACTGATATAAATATATACACTAGATAAAATTATAATCGAGTTTTGATCGTGGGACCATGTTGTATAACATTAGTGCTATCTATGTATAATACTAGTTTGTGTTAGAATACTACTTCCTCACTCTCAAGGATGTTGATCTGAGGTGATCGCTTTCAGATCATTAAGGAATCGATGTATAGAATTTTATAAAATACGGGTCTTAATCGCGTAAATATTTTATTTTAAACTAAACAAAGGTATTTAGTACCTTTTTTTTATGGCCTAACGTTTCGACCGTACTGCAGCGGCCGTGGTCTACCCGTGATCAAATCGCGAAAATTAATTTTGTAACTGGATAGCGGTCACTCATCTATGTAACTGACTGCGACAATGGTAGTAGGTAGACCCAACACCATTCTTACTTGCATTAGCCCGTGGCTATACCCGTGATGCCCTCATAGGTCTCGTAACCTCTTAAAATCCTATAATTCTTTCTTATCTCTATAATAATAGGACACAGGAACTTTTTTACAAAATTTCAACTTCATAATAATAACGAAAATCTGGGCTTCCATTACTATATTAAATATATCTATATTTTTTAATTTTCTTGTCGTATATTCGAGATTAAGCATAGTTAGCCTAACATTATGCTAATCATTTGAATAAATAAAAATCTAGACTTAATCCATAGTGTCAAGAAACGATATTTTTATGCTTCTGAATCTGATCATGACATTAGTCTAAGTGTAGGCGACAAAATATGAATTTAAGAGAAATACTGCTTTTCCTGTACTTCTGTTTTGGAGTTTTTGTTCTGACTCTACCCCTTCAGGACCGTTTTAATATTAAACATTCCGAGAAAGGATAAAATCCTCAACATATTTCGAATATTTAACTAAAGCACCTTGAACTTAGTTAAATTAAACTTACTAATTAAAAAAGTATGAAGTGTACTTTGGACTGGCTCGATTGGATGAAAAAATTAAGTCTTTGCCCGGATTTTCAGTCGGTTGATATTTATTAAATAGCGTCATGAGGGACTAGTATTCTGATTACAAAGACATGTTTTAGGCATCGAAATAATATGTACCTACTTTAATATATCGTCGTGGTACATGCAGGTCGAATATGAAAAAATTGCAAATTTCCTTTTTGAGCGTCTAAGTAACCAAAACATGCTTTCGCGACAATTGCAAAGACTCCTATGTCTACCATCCAATCAGAAGTGATCATTTGAATTAATTGCAATATGATCAATGAGACACACTAATTTTTTTCACAATACATACGCAATTTGTCCTATGTCAACATTTCTCAAAACTTGTTAGGTCAATGACCTTTGTTTTAGTAGTCATAATTATAATACCCAATTTTAGTATTAATTGGATTAAAATAATTTAAATTTGATTACAAACAATAAACCGTTATTAGTACCTCTTGTAAAGTGTGATATTAGTGACATTCGGCATTTTGCACGTACCGTGACAATATTATCTCAATGGTTTTAGGACACATTTCACTAAAATCCCGGGTGATTCATGGTGAACTTCAATAACTTTTCAGGAAAACTGAAACATATACCTACTAGACAGATCTGTAGGGTAAAAGCGGGATATAATCCCCACTTTTCGAAAAACTCTACAAATAAAAAATATGAACACATTAAGAATAATACTAGATGTATATCAAAACATTGATCTTTTGTCTATACTATTAGCCTATTTTTGTAAACATAATAATTATTAGTTTTGAGTAAATTCAGTTTTATTAGACCTCTCAAAAAAGGGATAGTTGCCTACGGTGGCGGATAGAAGCCTAACGTTGAAATCAGTTGCGGGGATACTTGCCCCATGCAAGGATAGACTCTTCACAGAGACTTTTTTAAATGGTATAACGGTTTAAGAATTTAAACAATAAAATACATCAAAAATAGCCTTCCAAAGTTTAAGTTAGATACTTTTTGGTGATTTATTAACTTAAACTTAAACATACGCATGAAAAACATTACCCATACCTTTGGATCAGTGGGTAACACGTTATAGTTCACAATAGGTCGGGAAAACACCTAAAGAATAATTCTGTCTTTGCTCGTCAAAAAAGTTATGTTTGTCCTAGAGCAAAGAGCATAAAACCTTAGGGCGACTATCCGCCTAAGTAAACAGGGCGACTATCCTTTTTGATACCAATACTTGCCTTTTTTATTCCCGAAATAAATAAAAACTTGTTAACAATAAAACGTAATAAACAGTGTAATTTAAACTGTAATACATGCAATGAAACAAAAGAATTACTGGAACCGCACTCAGTGGTAAAAATATTCAATAGAAATTACTCATCCATATAATTTCGACGCCCGTCAAAGTAGCGCCGCGAAAGATTTTTGCTCACACCGACAAAACACTTGCGCCTACTCTGATGGTTTACATGGCAATAAGGTCTACAAGAAGGATACTTCTAACCATAGTAAAGGTCTTTCACCACCAATATCCCTAACATAGTGTATTCAAAACTGGGGCAACTATCCCACTGGGGCATCTATCCGGGTTTTACCCTAATTATAATGTAAGTGGAAAGAAGAAGAAACACAATTGTAAGATTACAATTGTATTTCTTGTACACTATTTATACGCACTAGGGAATAAAACCTCATGTCATGAAGGTAAAGATTCGATCGCGGCTGAAATAACTTGTTGACAATTTGCCACGTAAAGGTGAGTATAGACTAGAACATTTACTTGTAACAGAACGTCGAGCATTCGCTGTTTTAAATTTACTCGAACCACACTTAGAACATGACCCTCGATGTTTTGCTACAACCTGATTTTAAAAACCAACCAGCTTTGGTGCAACGTTTTAGCGAGCAAAGGCAAGAGCGCGGGTGACGGGAGTGTATGCAAGAAAGAAAGAAATGTTACAGATAAATATTCACTTGTGTTACACTATTTACCAGTAGTTACGATGAACACAGCGTCGAGCATTCGCAAGAACATTACCTACATAGAAATACTTTGGGAAACTGAGCATTTGTACCGACACAGGATTGTACCATTCGTCAGAACGTTACATTACATTGTAATGCTCCAGCAAATGCTCAAGTCTATACCTACTTACCTTTAGACAAAAGACTATAACATTTACATCACGGTTACAGAGTTACTCAGTCAGACAATCATTTGTGGACACTCATTTATTTTATTCATATAAAAGTTCAGTACCTACGTTAAATACAATAATCAGCACCAGTGATGAGCGCAAATTTTATTGGTTTGTATTTGACAGTAGCGCCACACTTTGTTACGTGATTCATTCGTCATTCAATGAACGTCGTAACGTCTTACGTGTCGTTCGAGTATAACTTCCCTCACGCATTCTGTGCTCATGGGTCGAGAATATAAAAAATACGACCGTCAAAGTGATTAATGTAGTGATTATATATAATAGCCAAAGTAATTAAATCGAACCTTAAAATCACTATTACTAAAATAGTGATTTTAAGGTTCGAGTTAATTACTTTGGCTAGTAGTAAAATCGATCGATCTAAAGACTATTTATTAGATGTAATTTAAAACGCTTTAACCCAACTAATGAACTGGAAACAAGAAAGTCTTTATTACTTTTCCTAAGATAAACAGAATACCTAATGTGATGAGCTGTGCTCCGCCGTGTTACCCGCGGTTTATTAGCCTATGTGTTAATCCAGGATATCAGCTAACTCCATACCAAATTTTATTAAAACTCCATACCAAATTTTATTAAGACTTCAAGATGTATATGTTACAGTTAATGTAATTAATACTAGATAATGCATATTAGCTAATCACCACACTAATATGTATTATATAAGCGAAAGTTTGTGAGTGTGTGAGTGTGTATGTTTGTTACTTCTTCACGTCTAAACAGGTGGAGCGCCACCTGTTTAGACGTGAAGAAGTACATTAACTTACAGTTAATGTACTTCTTCACGTACTTTACACACTTAGTTACATTAACTGTAACATATACATCTTGAAGTCAACATAAGTATTAAGTTTTCCGAACCAATTTCAGTCACGGCACTAGCCAACTACGCAGTGCGTAAGTATTTGCGTATACACAAACGCGGTGTCTATTCACTCATTCTTATAGTCTGATGGGACGAAAATAAGACACGAACGGAGAGAGATAATACGTGAGCCGACGGCTTAACATGCTGTTCGAGGGTTCAAAATGAGCCATTTTTCGAAAACGATAACTCATCTATGGACTGACAGTAGGTAACGTTACTTAACTTCGCTGATCTCTCGATATGCTCCATCACAACTGAGTCATGGTTGCCTCATAATAAAATTTTAAACCACTAAAACAATAATCGAAAACATATATAAGTAACACATATAAGTAAACAAGACTCTTAAAATCATTGAACAAACCATTTCTGAACACTCGTAGTAGTAGAAAATAAGCTCGTCTTAGCGTTAGTTAACGCAAGAATAATCGCTTTCGTCAGTATTAACCGAAGTCTGTTAGCTAAAGTCTAGCATTTAATTAGTAGAATTATGAGTTGAACTGTGTAGTTTCGACCTCAGGAGTAGATTGCGGTGAACATTGATTACTTCTGTGCAAGCAATCTTGGTTTCTGTACCGTCAGCAAGAGCTAAGCTGTGTGTTTACAGCATTAAAAACGAGCTAAGGTACATTGTTTTATGAATTGATGCTTGTTCCTGCGTGTCTGTTTTGTTACTTTGGTTTAATCCGACAAACGTTTTATAGAGATTTGTCAAGGAGGAGTGTTATATTAAAAGGTAATGTTATTATTTTGTTCCTACTTATTAAAAGATTATAAAAAGAAGCTATAAGGATGATAAATTATAGCTGTTTTAATTACGGGAATTGGTTCTCAATAATTAAATTTTAACCGCATACAAGTAGGCGCGCGATGAAAATTGGAAAATAATTTATTTATTGCAATCAAAATGAAATCACAGGAAATTTAAATAATTCCTGTTATTAGCTTTATATTAACACTAGCTGACCCGCCCAACTTCGTCTGCGTCAGTTTTCCCCATTTTTGCAACATTTTTCATTGCCGCTCCGCTCCTATTGGTCGTAGCGTGCCTATATTGTATATAGCCTATAGCCTTCCTTGATAAATGAGCTATCTAACAGTAAATATATTTTTTGAATTCGTTTCATTAGTTCCTGATATTATCGCGTTCAAACAAACAAACAAACTCTTCAGCTTTATAATATTAGTTTATATTATGTTTTTGAGTTGTTTGTTTGTGCAAATTAGGTGTCTTAGTGCAAATTAGAAATCTTAGTCGGTGCCATAGATGCTCCTAAAGCGCTTACTAATAATCTAAGTAGCTTTTGCTCATAGCTTGGCTTCCGTGGATCGGATTGTAATCAACAGTCCTTAGCCTTTATACTTCTTTAAGCTTCAAGCTATCTCCTTATCTACCTACCAAATTTAGCTTAAATCAGTTCAGTATCTTCGGATATTTAGCGCGTTTAAATAAGCCAACTCTTTAGTTTTATTATATAACTAGCTGTCCCGCGCAACTTCGTCTGCGTAAATTTTAACCTTTTTTTGATATAATCCTATGTTACTTCTAATACCTCCAAGAATATGTGTACAAAGTTTCATGATGATCGGTTGAGTAGTTTTCGCGTGAAAGCGTAACAAACAAACTTACATTCACATTTATATATTAGTAGGGATTATAAAATAATTATTAAATTCTGTACCCGGATATTTTTAGTGTCCTATTTTAAGTAGAGAACCATCATTTCGATTTCTCTATGTGATAATAATAGGCAGGTATGTAGTCCTACTAAAGACAAAGGGTTAATTTATTCCTGGGGAACTCGATATAAAAATATATCTTTCTGGGTACGGTTTTTTTTACCTACATTAAGTATGTAGAATTTAACGGGAATACGAAAAGAATGGCGTTCTAAGAACCCTCAGCCATTACAAATAAGTCAATGTTATAGTCATGATGCATGTATAAAATAATTATTAAATTCTGTACCCGGATATTTTTAGTGTCCTATTTTAAGTAGAGAACCATCATTTCGATTTCTCTGTGTGATAATAATAGGCAGGTATTTAGTCCTACTAAAGACAAAGGGTTATTTTTTTCCTGGGGAACTGGATATAAAAATATATCTCTCTTTTTGGGTACGGTTTCTTTTACCTACATTAAGTATATAGAATGTTGCTATAAGAACCCCTTAGCTACTACAAATAAGTCAATGTAATAGTCATGATGCATGGGGGGTCAATGGTCGGTCTATAGTAATTGATTGACCCGATGACATTCATCGATATCTAGTCATGGCGAGGGTGTCACAGTTTAGTAGCGTTTATTGCCCATTTAAAACAATTTATACGAAGGCTTAATTGACATAGACAAAGCGACGAACCGATTTTCTTAAATGTTATTAAGTATATATTTGGCTAACCAACAATTGTTTACACAATACATATAAAATATTACAAGCTATAAATTACAATCATATAAGTTTTAGTTATACAAATATAAAAATATTGATTAGACGAAGCTGTTTTTATATGGCACCTCTCATTTACAGCTCCTTACCTGAAACTTCTGCTATGCCTTAAAAAAATGTTAATAGATGAAAGTTTATATTCAGTTAACGATTTCTTAAAGAAATTCTGCTGTCGTTCATATTACTTTAGAAACGCATTGTAAGTTAAATGATAAAGATTAAGGGCTTAGATTTAATTTAATTTTGTGAATGCCTCATAGGTTTAATATTGTTTTTTTTATTGTAAGTTTAAAACTGCATTTTTTTTATGCATGCTATTTGTTTATGGCGAAATGTGTCTTGTGCAATTATTTTATATTTACCATCCTTATGTATACCACATTTTATGCAAATAAAGGATTTATAATTTATGATTATGATAAAAATGAATAAAAATAATAGAAATTTTAACAAAATAATTAATTAGCTAATTACGTTATTTAATTAATAATATTTATATAATGTTGTACATATACACATAATATGTTTTATATGTCTTACATAGTAGTGCACAAATTCATAGACACAACAAAATCGCGCCCCGAGCCCCGACTCGTCAAAATCTCAATTATTTCACGAAATTGAATACTACGTACTATACTATCCTATTCCCCGGGACTCAAACTTACGGAAATCGGTTCAGCGGCTTAAACGTGAAAAGGTAACAGACAGACCACAGACAGAGCTACTTTCACATTTACAAAATACGCTTGCGATCAAAACGCTGAAACACGTATTTCTTTATTAAAAACCACAAACCAAATACAATTTTCCATCTGATGACCAAACAGACGGAGTTTTATACAAATTTGCAACCTGTATATTATCCCCTAAGGGATTGATTTCCAAAAATATGTATTTCTTTAGTTTAAACCACAAAGCCAAATAGATAACCCACCTCCCTTTAAAAAAAAATTGTATCTTTTAGGCACTTGTCCCACCGCCGGCGAGTAGCAGGCGTTTCTTGAGCGAGAAAACAGTCGAGAGTAAATTCTTATTATTTTTTAATATCTTATTATTTCGCTTTCACGCCGTTGGTGGGACAAGTGCCTAAAAGATACAATTTTTTTTTATAATGGTACTCCATTAAACTATTTTTTCTTATTCCATTTTTTTTTTAAATCAGTGATTATAAAGGCAACATGATGAGATGTTGCTAATAAAAGGTTATTTATGCATCTATCCATGGCGACTATTTTTTCTTATTCTATTTTTTTTTTTAAATCAGTGATTATAAAGCCAACATGATTAGATGTTGCTAATAAAAGGTTATTTATGCATCTATCGATGGCGAATGGCAATACACTTCCATTCGACGATCGATACTTCAAACTGAACTCCTAGCAACTGAGTGATAAACAGTTAGTAATTAGGTAAACTGTCAAGATAATCCTATTTAAGTACATTCTTGCAAGTTAGTACTTATTAAAAGCGTGATAACAGTATTATATAATATTTTTCCTCGGTTCATTTTTCGCGAAAGCAAACTTACACGACGTTTGCGACGAATGATAGAAACAAAACTAACTTCGGCATGCTTCCGTTCCGCTTTTGTGGTTCAAAACGATGGCAAAGGAAACGTCTCGAGGAACGTACCGATTTAAGTGGGGCATGATATAGCTGTTATTATAATCTCTACTCATCTCTCTGAGGGGAAAAGTTATGCCATCGTTTAATTCTTGTCTGTAATTATTATAAAAGTAAGAGATTTTTTTTAAACTTTGGACTTGTATTCAATCGTATAACGAAATCAGACAAGTTTTCTCGGGAAAAAGTATGTTTAGAGAAATACGCTGTTCGGCACGTAGCTTAGCTTATGTAACAGAAACTGAAGACGAAACAATACGAAGACTGTTTACTAACTAACGAAGTCATTACTGTCTGGATTTAGAATTCAGTACAAAATCACATTGAAGATGTTATCTTGATTTGAATTTAGGAGATAAGCGGGAAATGTGAAAAATTTGGTAATTATTTATTCTATTCTTATAGTTTTTCATTTCATAAGATCTAGAGTCCTACCGGTGTAATGACTTTATTAAATCCAATTACCAATTATGTAAGGATATCTACAGAAGCCGCAAAAAATCATTTTACTGCATAGTATCTATAAAATAAACTTGTGTGATTAATTAATCTGCAAGGAGTACATTTTAATTGGGCGCCCTGGGCAGTACAAATGGAAGCGTTTTATTTTCATTTCACCAGCCAACATATAAACGCCTTGTTCAAAACAATTACTTGTGCCATGATACCATTTGATGGATCCTATATTATTTGGATGGGCATGGCATTTTCACTGTGAAGCTTTTTCATTATTTAAGGAAAATAAACAGTCATTTTATTCGACGGCTTTCGTATCTTATTATTTGTATTGTTACAATCGTAATTTAGGCGAATTGTAAGCAGGCAGCGACGGCACACACAAACAAGACAGTGGTTAGTGAAAAGGTCTCTGGCGGGTGCGTAATCTTTTCTCCATGTTCCAAATCCTACCCTATTACCCTTAACGGTATTCTTATTAGGGGAAGCTTCGCTCAACCGCTTGGCCGCCACGACCGCGCTCGTCCGCGGCCGTCCCGCGCGTACCCGGCCACTCGCTGCGCGACACATACGCATAATAACAACTTTATTCTATTTGAAATCTCCCTTTGAATACCAATAGTAGCCAGGGTCTAACAACATGTGTACCGTATCTATAGTCTGAGGTTTGCGTTCCGGACGAATGCTATTAAAACCTGTTTATTTCCGTCGACATGCGTATACATTATTATAATTCTGTTCAGCTCTTGTTGCAGGAGCGATTTTGTAAAGCAATTTTTCGGTATTCACAATTACGCACAAAACGTAGTACATAAAGATAAGGTAACCGCAATAAAATGCGCAAACAATTATGTAATTTCATTCAACAAATGTTTCGGCCGAACACAGGAACGTTTTAATGCCTATAACTCTTTATGACAAAAGAAAAATATTACCTACTAAAGCTCACACGTGTATATATGATATGATCCCATACTTGAATGGGTGCGAAAGGAATCCTATTGCTCTCGTTCAATCCACCATTCCATTGAATTATTGTTTGGTCCCTAATGTTGGTGCAAAATATATTTTTGGGTCGTTGTATTGTACAAAGTCTGAATGAGATAACGCACACCAAAAGAAAGTTGATACAGAATCAAAAGTAGAATCAATACTCATCGATTCTGTTCTCGATTCTGAATTGAATAAGTATTTAATTTAGATTTCGTTGAGATTGTAGTACAATTTTAAGTATAGATCTCTTCACTATCAAAATTACGGTTCACTAAAGTGGCGCTATCTATCCTTACACATAATATTTGGAAACGAATAGGCACGTCTAATTACTTCTACTCGTTGTTGAAATATAATTTAAGTGACTTAAGTTTACGGTTTAGTTATTATCATAATTTATTCTTAGGTACGCATAAATCAAAGCATAATTCTAAAATTCATAAATACTTTATAATAATAATTTGCCAGCATCCAGTATAATACGTTATTTCGTTTGTAAATAACATGTAAGTATCCATCCAAGCGTTTGTGGTACTCGTACTAAAGCAAATGTTTGAAAGTGCGTATCAAAATTGCTTGTATCCAATCGTATCAGACATGTAGACATATCGGCATTATACAACGACGCAATTTGCAGCGTGATTCTCGAACCCTCGGGGCAGCTGTGCTGTACAGATTGTTTCTTTTGGTGACATTGAGGCAAACTGGATATTTTACTTAGGGCTGTTCTTTTACAAAAGAGATTTACAGGGTATTTACAGACACAATATTGTGCTCAACATAATAAAAAACTAAAAGACGCATTAGTAAGTAATTGACGTCAGACCGTGCTGAATTTTTATTCAAATTCACTTCGATCTCGGTTTAGTGCTCAACAAAGGACCCTTGAACTCAGTTAACAAAAACCTTAGGTAGAGGATTTCTGTAGGTATTTGAGTCTTCGTTAAATAACCGTTATACTCTGAGATCTTGAGAAGAGGGCCCACTTATTCATTTCTATGAATACAGGTTGACTTTCCTTAAGGTTACTGGGAGTAAACAATTACTCCCAGCAATCTATAAGATCCAGCATTAGCCTAGGTTCGCCTTTGTACATATATTCTTCTTTGAGCACCTGTCGGATGGGCCCGAGCATATATACAAAGGTATGCTGATAAGGCAAGGTACGTTTATAATCCTCATGGGTTGGTCTTAGTATAGGACTTTCGTTCGAATCTCGACCACGAAACCATCTGCCTTCTAATAAGACTGTGACTGGATCCACTCACTTATATCATGAAGCCGTAAATAATTTTATCAAAGTCAAACTTACGAAGTTACATGTGTTGTCCAATCCACTTAAGTACTGGCTTTCTACGTCACACAGCGTAATAAGATGTGGTCAATTCACAAATAAGTCCATAACGTTGAAGGGCAATGGAAGATGTTAGGACAATATCATTAGGGCATGACTACGTGTTTTTCCATCGAGCCCATATCCACAGGGACTGCTGAGAAATCAATTTGTGCCGCGTCGCCGTCATGTAAAATAAAGGGATATAAAGAGAAGCTCCTACAAATGTGTTTCGGAGATAAATAATAACGATAAAGTCCCTCGATTTGACCCACGGAGAAGATTCTTTATATAACGCCTTATCTCATTGTACTCGAGCCGCACACAAAAAAGACCATTGGAAGCCTTTGTTATTCGTAGAACCGAACTTGTACGATGAGTCTCGATGATAGGTACCTACATAAATAACAATCTCATTTAATCCTATAATACCTTTACTTTGGGGTAATATACTCAATATTGCCTTACCCAACCCTGTAATATGACTTCCATTTGTATTAAATTAAACATTCTCTTTGGTAACAATATTTATAAAAAGCGTAATCGATAGGTTGTCAAAGCAAAATGGAGAGTTGAGGAAAACCCTTATTAATTGTATATGTCAAGAGTACTATTCGCCGAGGTTTTCATTTGACAGTGAATTTTATTTTAAAATAAAATGATATACGGTTCTGTGGTTATTCACTCTGAATCAAATTAACAAAAACAAAGCCTTAATGTTAGTCTGCTGAATTCACTGTCATCTAAATCGTCCGCAGAATAGCAATTGAATTCACTCTTGGCCCGCTTATAGGTTTATAGATTTTATCCTATTTGAACAGTTGTAGGATGTATAACATCTACTTTATCTTGTCCTCGAAGGGTTTGGGATTGGTGGAGACTTTACATACGAAAGAAAATAATGTAAAAACAGTGTGAAGAGTTTTTTCGTATGGATAATCATGTTATAAATTTATATTAACAGCTTTAAAAATATCTAGGATGGAAAATCTATACGAAGATTTAAGTTTTGTCGTTTAGAAAGCATTATAAAATTATATTTATTAAGGGTTTTAATCGCAGCCTACCCCTTACCACGGCCGTTGCAATACGGTCGAAACGTCGGGCAATAAACAATGTAGTTAACCTTACATTATTCACGCGATTAAGACCCGTAGTATACAGTACATATTATCTCGATGTAGTACACCTAGTCCGGCCATAAGTTCTGTTACAAATGAATGCATAATGCATTTTAAAGTAATATAATATTACTAAAACTGATATGTTCATATTTATTAAAGTCCCAGCAAAAAATAAAAACAATATTCTATTCAAAATGGCCACCTTTAGATTATATAAAGACCTTTAATCTATGTGGCCGGACGAATCTATGGATTTACGCACTGTTTTCATAGGAAATTTCGCCACTTCGCGCTTGCTCTAGAGATTTTTTAAGAGACTCAATGTCGCCGTGTCGTTTAGAACAAGCCATGTCCTGACTGAAATTGACCATAATTTGTTGTCATTGACTAATGGGTTGAGGTCTGGGCTAGATGAGGGCCAGTCTTCAGCTCTTATAAAGTTGAACGTTGGTTTCAAGCCAGGCTTGGGTAGTTCGTGCCTTGTGACCAGGTGCAGAGTCCTGCTGGAAAGTCCACGGTACATTTATAAAAAGTGTATTGCTGAGAGGTTTCACAACACGATCCAATTTGGCTGAAGTTTCCACTCCTTTTTCACAAAAATGTAGCTTTGTGACGCCTACTTAAGACACGCCCCACCAAACCATCACTGACGCAGCATGATAACCGCACTGTACCTTTCCGACCACTTGAGCAGCTTATTGAATATAAATTTCACGATTGAAGAGCACTACCTCTTCAATCGTGAAATTTATGGCCGGGCTAGTTATATAATTTCATAATGTTTAGAAAGCAGCCACTTTGAAAATATGTGTAAAGTTAAATTTAAAATGTGTGAACTAGTAGATATATGCTCTAAGATTTCTGCCATGTCCACTTCAATTTGTTACGCACCGTCTCCTGAGATAAGAACTCAGCAAAGTGTAAATTGAAGAAACCTTCTAAATTCACACTTTATAAAAATGAAACGAGATTTTCCAATATTACGGATAAGTGATAGAATCTTCACTATAATGAACCACTATAATATCTAGTAGCCACTTGGATAGAGCTTCAAATCACAGCTTAAATTGGTTAGATATGTACTTATCTACTTATGTTTTCTGCATATACGAGAACGAGTAGGTACTTTTTATTTCAATCTTCCTCATATTTCGCTTTTCAAAGACGAATGGCCTGACAAATTACATTTTTGTTGGGGTGTCCCGGTATCCGAGCATAAAAGGCTCGTAAATCTTGCAATGCATTTTTCATGCTTGGTCAAGCTCGTAAATAGATGACCTAAACTGATATATTATTTTAAGGCATTTTATATCATCACCAATATTTAATCATCATCTTAATAGTTATTGCACAGTTCCACGTCTTTGTACCTTTGTGCGCTTAATTCTTCTAAACTAGGTATGTAACAGATTTTGATACCAGTTTTATTAATGGTTTCAAAGTTCAATATTTCTTCTGGTAAGTTTATATGTATTTATACTAAATATTATAAAGCTGAAGAGTTTGTTTGTTTGTTGGTTTGTTTGAACTCGGTAATCTCAGGAACTACTGGTCCGAATTGAAAAAATCTTTTCGTTTCTATTTTTTTTTCTGTTGGGTAGCCCATTTAACGAGGAAGGCTATAGGCTATATAACATCACGCTTCGACCAATAGAAGCGGAGCAGCAATGAAAAATGTTGCAAATACGGGGAAAATTGACGCATACGAAGTTGCGCGGGACAGCTATTGTAGGATAAAGTTCGTGTGAAATCTAATAAACAAAGTCTCTTCTTTTCTCTTCTTAATTTGAATTCGCTGCGGTGCAGCGAAGAGGGAACGAATGCTCAAGGTTATTTGGTTAGGGTACGGCCTTAACGTGGACTCCATTTCTAATATTTAGTAAAGTTTTTATTTATTTGTTTGCGTGCGATAATTTCTGAAGATACTGAGCTGTTTATGATGTAACTCAGTATGAAAGTAGCTTGAAAAGTTAAGAATTTTTATTGCGATTTGACCCAAGGAGTGCGGGCGGTGCAGCGGACTTAGTTAGTGAGGAATAAACCACAGATTATTGATATCTACTAGAGGAATAAACCATGCGGAGTGCTAACCTTTTATTTTCTATTTTAGTTTGATTTATTATGTATTCCTGTAATGTCTGCGATGATAGGAGGATTATGGAATACAAATCAATATAACTGACTGTTTATAAGGTAGGTATATAAATATGCATCGCGTCGCCTTTGTTTGTATACCGATGTACTAGGCCATGGGCCCCTTATCCCTTTACAAAATATAGACAGAATTTGTCTGTATCTGACACACATAAGAGTGGTCATTTTACAGGAATAAAAATATATCGCGGGCTTCAAGCCATAGGGGTGAATAAGCAAAATCCCTTTATTTTAGGAGCATAACGACAAAGTCGGTGGTGGGTACTTGCCTCATTCAGTGATAGTAGACTTTTTACTATATTTCCAAATTAGTATGACGTTTTAAGTTTTTAAACTATTAAAATAAAATAACCTTTCAAATTTTAATTTCGATACATTTCGGTTACTTACTTACCTGACTCTGTAACGCAAACCCTTTTTTTTAATTTGTTATATTTTGTAATAATTTCATTATCTTTGTCATAGATTATAATGAAAAGTCTGAAAAAGAAACCTGAATACTATTAAGCCTAAGAAACCTATTCAAGAAAATTCTTAAAATCAAGTTGCCAGTATAATTCATTGACCGTCCTGCGTCACTAGCTGTCATTGCAAATTCAATCGCCAGTAAACTTGACACTAAGAACATAGGTCCGTATTTTTTGAAAAGGAAAACACGAATAGACTTTATATGTATTTTCTAATCAGTATTTTAGGGAAACGACTACAAAAAATAAGTTCGACGCCCTTCAATGTACCGATAAATCGCTTGCGCCTTCTTCATAGGTTTATATGGCAATAACGTCTGTCGGAGAGTGACTCAAAAACCATTTTAAATAGTATAACTTACAACTTCAAAATGCATATTTATGGCTATATGGCGTGACATTAAATTCTTATTAATTAAAAATCAATAGGCGTATACGCTTACGTACGATACACAATTCGTCACCCGTGGTTATGACTGTTTCTACGTTTTTTTGGTATGAAAAAAAATCTGACTGTCAGTCTTACGTCTGAAAGTATTTTACCGATTCTTAAAACAAAAAAAAAATGGTAGGTGTTTCGCTAAAATTAGAAAAGATTGCGTTATAATAAAATCTAATTTTTGCGTATACGTCCGCCGTATGGCTTGAAGCCCGAGACATAATCCTGTGCCAAATACATAAATCCTGCTTTTATTTTATGAATAAAAGGCAAACCAACGAAGTCACTTTTTCATTTATAATTTTACTAGGATTTTAACTTCAAACTATGTTATCAAAAGGAACAAATTTTCTGTTTCAAACTTGAGGCAAACGTCGCGTCGTCAACTTTGATAACAATAGCTAATTAACTTCACCCAAACGTCTAAGTAAAGAGGTGTTAATTAAAATAACTCCATTTATATAAGCCATTAATGACATAACTTGAAAGCGTCTTCACCTTACTTAGGGTCCATAATTTAAATAACAAAACGACTACAGTACGTACGTAACATAAATAAAAGAACGCAGACAAGACGTTTTATATATTTTGAAAGTGAAGTGAAATTCAAAGCAAATGCGAGTGGAATGGAACTTTAGCGGGCTTTAGCTATTGTCGCAGTCGTTGTGTCCTTTGTTGCCGCGTCTGATAATACGTGCAGGAGTAATGGTCTGTTCCACAGCTGTCCCTCACATAAGCTCCTAGATCTGTCGCCTGTTCACATACGTAACGTTCCATATCGCAAATAGCTACTTGTCTCCAGGAAATTCTTTCAAATATTTTCTCGATTATCCTGTCTTTCCGGAGCAGTGAACGAGGACTATTTAATTAAGTCAACTCACGTCGTTGACCAAATAAAGCGAAATAAGATTTGTTCACCAATTGCTAGTAAAATAAATCTACGTGTATAATTACGTATCCTGTTCCCGTTATCCATAAAAGTGACGACAATGGCCGTGGCTTGGGCAGCGATTTCCCGACTTTATGGGCGGTGGGTACTGAGTTAGTACGTGACAGTGGGACGACACGGAACGTTCTGCCTCAGTACGTGACCCCTCACGTGACCAAAAAATATACACGTACTACATAATGCGTTAATTTGGTTTTCAGTCAAATAACGAAGCTTTAAATTGCAGAGTAGTTATCTCGAGCTTTACGCCATTTTGATTTTAAATGTGAGTCATAATGGATAGCTTTTACTAGCCGGCTTTCGGTTCAAATAGTTTAGTTTTATGCCAGTGGCTTTATGAAAATGTATGTGATAAAACTCGTAGGCAACGATTTCAAACAGGTTGTTAAAAATATTTAAAACGAGTCATGCGACATCCGTTATATAGTTCATTTATGAAAACTCTGAATAAATTTGAATTCTTATGTAGGTACATAGTTTGGATACGTTTTACGGAAATCTATTATCATGGTATGTAACACAATTGTAGGTAAAAAGAAGATTGTGCGTAGATAGGTAGATTGTAGGTACCTGAATTCTTAAAGCCTAGATTATAATTTTGTTTAATAAAATACTTATTGTGAAAATATTTTTTTTGGTTTCACAATTTCAGATTGGAGTAATTAATACCTGTTTATAAAGAAAGGGTCACTATTTAATTTTGTACAGTGTAATATGTAGTTGTCGTTTTGTCTCAAGCAAAGACGTCGACGTCGACGTGGTGAATTTATACTGCTTACCTTTGACGACTTATTGTGCCTGAGGTCTTGTAGTAAATGATTGTGTAATTTATATGGATTCACTGCGCGCCGCCCGACGAAAGCTCTCGGTTAAGTCCAGTAATTGGCATCGCCACTGCTATAAAAAGTTAGTTTGTTATCTTACCTAGGTATATAAGATAGGCACAGTTTTGTGTTCCACGCTACCTACTCCATTAATTTAGTTGCTGACATAGACGGAAGTGCTATCGCTGCTAACTGGCCCGATAATGTATATACTTCCACACATTACTCACACAAGTACTGACAGATAGACAGTCGCCTAGCATCAGCAGTGTCCATTTATAACTAAGGTATATACCTACCTTATAGCATAGGTAGTTACATATACTTTGAGAAGGTATATACATAAATGTCGATGTATCAAGCAAAATTGAGCCTTTAGCGTCAATCCAATATTTAAGTAATGGATTATAAAACTTTTCTAATGTGTATTTTATTGTTTTTTAATGAAGTTACAACACACTTGGAAGAAACTTAGCATTCTCATAAGAGTTTATAACAAATATCTAGCGATTTTCTTAAGCTATGCAGTAAGTAAGTAGGTACTAATGTTTCTAAGAAATGTCCGCAAGAACATTAACATTCTTTTTTATTACGGGTAGTTGACATCGGTTACCTTGCAAGGGTCAACTGACCTTCACGGTTTATTAGGTCAACTAGAAAGAAGTCCCGCGTGTTTTCAAGCAAATAATAAAATAAAATTGAAACATAAATTGAGTTGAAAAGGTAAGGCGAACAACATACATACACATTTATTTTATTCAAAAACTTGAATGATTCATACGGCGAAGTCTTTTAAGTCGGATTTGCTTATCAAACCTTACCGAAAAGTTGAGATTTTACATAATCTTTCTATTAAAAGTGCTGTATAAATGCTGCCTTAACATGAAATTGTACAATATATTTGTATTAAATAGTACAACTTCATAGCACAACCTTTTTTAATCTCTATCTATACTAATATTATAAAGAGGAAAGATTTGATTGTTTGTTTGTATAGAATAGGCTCCGAAATTACTAAATGGATTTGAAAAAATCTTTCATCGTTGTGAAGCTACACTAACCCCAGGTGACATAGGCTATTTTTATCCCTGTAGTTTCACGGGAATGGGAACTACGCGGGTGAAACCGCGAGGCGGCCGCTAGTTAGAAATAAATTGAAATAATTGTACCTACTGGGGAGGTATAAAAAGGCCATAATAAAAGTAGTATCTTCAAAACGGATCTCGAAATACTACCTTGACATTGTGTACAGTCACTGCGGAAAGCAATCAATACGATAACTCATTCAACGCCGGCGTCGGTTTGAAGTTAAAACCACATTTCCTAAACGATGTTAATAACGTAAAGGCAGTAGGTAATATGAAGAGTGTTGGCACGTTGAAACCACGTATATAACGAGGATTTAGCGGTGCCGGTAACGTATGATCTACACGATAACAAGACTGGATTGCCCATCCAACCCCGCTTCTGTTACATCCCGTTCCCATCAGTCGAAACATGCCTAGCATATTAAGCATCTCGTACACCCATTTTTTGTTACATTAGCATAATATTGTCAGGTTAAAGGCTATAGATTTAATATTTTGAGTAACAATAAATTGGCTGTCAATGACGGTATTTAACGTACGGTACTTTGAACAAGAATATTTTAAGAACTTTAAAAAAAAACGGTGCAAGTGCATGTCGGACCACGCACAATGTAGGGTTCCATAGTCGCCCATTACAATAAACCAAAAGTTTTCTGTTGTTTTTGTTTCATAGTACTAACAATGTTATAATACCAGTACCTACTTATAAATCAATTTCAATGGATGGATTTTTTTTTGAAAATTATTGTTACTTCTCACTTGGTCGGCTATTACTCTTAAACTCACAGAGAAGTTGAAGTTCGTAAACTTGTAGCTTAGCTGTGATAGTTTCTTTTAATTTTGTTATAATATACTACTAACCTGATTTTTTTACTTTTCCAAAAACAACCATTTAGCTAGGAGGGGGGGGGGACACTTGACTTAAACAATAATTAGTTCTTTAGAGCTTAAATATTTACAAACGGATCAACCTAAATCGACATCCCACACGATGGGGTAGGTGAGAAATAAAATCCGTTCGGGCTTATAAAAGTTATGATGGAATAAAGAAACTTCCTTTTTGGGGAAGTTATGTAAAAATACCAATTAATAATGTTGTAAAGCTTGTAAATTTATTCATATTGGAGGCTAATTTAAACTGTTACCTAAGCCTTTCGTCATTGGAGGTCGTCGGCTTCATTCAATTGTCCAACAGCATAGTGCCAATACCCGGTGCTCTTTTAAATACCTGATCCATATTCAGGAGACGTACCCCGGACGACGGCGGCGGCCGACCTACCTCCCTTTAGAGAATAGGTCAGTTTGTTCTTCTGATACTGAAATAGACTGTTATTATACGTAAGTGGTTGTACTTCTTATGTACACTCAATGTTTAACATTATTTTAGATGTCGGAAATGTTTTACTTAAATAGATTTATTATACTATCTATAAAATTTTATAAATCGTTTATAAAATTTAACCGTTCAGTTTGCCTACATTCATATTACAGCTGTTGTAAATTAATTTTGTGGCCACAATAGCATTATTTGGGTGCACGTGATATAACATTTAATGCAAACAGTGCATGCCCTAAAGACTTTAAAAAAAAAACAATTGTTGCTGTAATATATAGATATTACAGCAACAATTGAATTTTTGAAAGCAAAACTAATATTATAAAGATAAAGAGTTTTTTGTTTGAACGCGATAATCTCAGGAACTACTGGTTCAATAAGAAAATTACGCCATATAACATCACGCTATGACTAATAGGAGCTGAGCATCAATTTAAAAAATTGCAAAAACGGGGGAAAATGACGCAGACGAAGTTGCGCGGGTCAGCTAGTCGCTTATAAAGGTGACACAAAGTTAGAGAACTTGAGATCTACCCAGGATCAGTTTTCGGGAGGTCAGCTTTTCGTAATCTGGGGGGAGGTTTGGTTGTATAATTGTTTACATCGGGCAAATATATCCTATGTACTTACCTTATTTGCAATTTTGGAGGGAGGTGAGGGGTTCAAGTCCCTAAAGATCGTTTGACATGGTTTATATAAAGTTATACTTAAGGGTTATCCATTAATCACGTGATGATTGATTTGGAAACTATTTGATCTCCTCCTCCTTGTGATGGGGATGTTTAGACTAACCCTTCCCTACCCAGGATCATGCGTATTTTTTTGGTACAATATCGCAACATTTTTTACACGAAAGTGACTCCCTAACGACCGGGGTGAGCATGAGTCCAAGATCAGCCTAAATACTCGTGCTCTATCAGTCCCCCCCCCCGCCCACCGGTGATATTTCATGATATTCGTCAGGACCTTTTGAGCCTCACGTGATACATAGACGACCCTTAAGCTAGCCTGAGTCTAAGCACGCTCTATAGATATCAGCATAAGTATAAACGTAACTTTAGTACCTACATCGACTTATAAAGTCACTAAGGGGACTTTCCATTGATGACCGCAGCTCGTACTTTGCTGGGCAGAAGTGGTGCTATAACAAAACTAGTTCAGGGAGGTACCAATGGGCCATTTAGAGGGTAGCTAAATAAATTATAACCATATACCTAACTATCACTAGTACTAGGTACATCTATTTATTGCGACATTTCCACAAGATTTTTTTTAACACTTGTAATTTGTAATCGTTATACCTAGGTACTTCATATACATATATTTACTTTAAGGACCCGTAGTAGGGTACAAGCCCTGTGTCGCGGGGGACTTTACAAACATACAAGTCACGGACACAAAGTACACTCGGAACAATAGTTTGTGGATCACACAAAGTTATGTCCCGTGTGTTGCGTAGCAGTCGGACACACTCCCACCGCGCCACATATATAATCACTTATCCGGTCTGATTAACTGACTGACTGGCTGATTGATTCATCAACGCAGAGCTTAAGCTTTTTAATTTTGGCAGTTGAAGCCTTTTGTTTTGTAGACATGCACTAAGAAAGGTTTTTTAGAAATTTGTCCCCTAAGGGGGTAAAATAGTGTTTCGAACTTTGTATAAAACTCCGTCAGTGTTGAAGTAAGTTTGGTGAAATTTTGTATTTAGCATTTTGGTTTAAATTAAAGAAACAAGTGTTTGAACGTTTTTAGAAAATCAATCGCTAAGGGGATATAGAGGTTGCTAGTTTGTGTGTTTGTGTAAAACTCCGTTGCAAGATAGTATGAAACTCCATTAGTTCTGTTAAACTTCGCTGTTACATTTTTGGTACAAAATAAAGAAACACATATCAGCGATTTTTGAAAATCATCCCTTAAAGGGGTAAAATAGGTGTTATAAGTTGGTATGAAACTCCGTCAGTTTTGAAGTCAGATCTATGAAATTTTGTATTTGGATTTTTCGTTTAAAATAAATAAACACAAGTTTTCGCGTTTTTGGAAAATCCTGATAGGAATAAAAATAGAATAAAAAATCCTGAAAAACCTAATAGGGTTTTTACCCTTTAGGTTTTTCAGAATTTTCTATAGGGGTGGCAAATTAAAATGGTTGTTCGATTTTTTGACATAAAATGAAGAAAAATATGTGTCAGCGTTTTTGGAAAATCAACCTCTTATTAATAAAATTTAGGGGTTGCCAATTTGTACAAAAACCCTTTAGTTATGAAGTTACATCTGTAAAATTCAGGATTTGGCTGTTTGGTTTTAAATAAAGAAACCCGTTTTATGGCGTTTTTGAAAAATCGATCCCTAAAGAATCCATCGGTCGTCCATCAGTTTTGAAATTAGATCTTTAATATTTTATATGTCGCTTTTTAAATTGATTTATAAAAGTAGGTTTCAGCGTTTTTGGAAAAATAACTTATAAGGGTCTGTAATAGCGATTGCAAATTTGTATAGAACTCCGTCAGTTTTGAAGATTGGTCTCTGATACTTTGTATTTGTCTTTGTGGCTGTAAATAAGGAAACATGTGTCTCAGCGATTTGATCGATAGTGATAAATAAACCCTTCAGGGGGTAAAATCAACTCCGCGGGTGAAGCCTCGAGCGACAGCTAGTATAATATATCGTTTTCATCACTTAAACAAAGGTAAGTTGTGTGTGAATAAAAATGAACGATTTGTACAAAGTCATCAGCAATTGCTTTTGTAATAAAAAAAAATATAGTAGGTAACTAAGCCTTGCGCGGCTGTTAAACTAAGGAAAGGATTTTTTTTTTCATTAAGGTGCGAATAAATATTTCGGAATTCGCGTAATGGATGGCGCTTAGTCGGCGCGTCAAAAAGCCTTTTGTTATCTGCGCGTTATTTTTCAGGGGTTTGGATTCCGCGGACAAAGCGAGCCACATATTTCACAAGACTGTAATCTCGTTCCTAGTTCACAGAATTCAAGCACTTTTTTACACTTTACTTGTTAATGGATGGATTAACCTGTTACGGCCTTCGCATAGTTTTAGTATCGATAAATTACGGAGAGTAATTAAGGGCAAATTCCGAAGCCTTGGAAGCAGTTAGCTTTTGAAACCTATTGTGTAAATAAAATTAAAAAAAATAATTTCATTTACTGAAGTTTAAAAACAATTGTTAAAACGCATAGGAATTTAGGAATACGGTAGGTATAAGGAACTATCCACTAGAAAGGAGGTAGGTTGGTATGGTGAGGTGGCGCAAAGGAATTTCAATATGTGAATTCTGACTCGTGCGTGATACGTGGACGTAAGGAATAACTGTGTCGCTCGACAGGATCTTATTTCATGAATAAAATGCACCAAATGTATGTGGTCTCTATTTTGGAGAAAATTGGTTTATTAGTGCTTCAAATATGATGAGCTAGTGTTAAATTCCACAAAACAATATTGTTTGTGAGCAAAGTGGACATAGTTTATTGGCATTTATGCATAATGAACGCATAATAATTAGGTTTCATTGGTGGTTAATAAATTATCTTCGTACAAAGCTGGAAAAAATATCTATGTTAGGAACGTCTCTATGCCAAAGAGAATACTAGTATCAGTTTAAGTTGTATAATAGAAAAATGTTTGTTCCAGAAATTCAAGATGTCATCTATTACTCTTGATTTGGTCTACGAGTGCAGTGATGATGGTGTCGGGTGCAGAGGCCGCGTGTCCCGAGGAATGCTCGTGCCGGAGCACCTTTGACCCCGAAGATGGTACAGCTCTCCGCGTGGCCTGCACCTCCGGCAACATGCACACAATACCTGTGGATTTTCTCGATCGGGACGCGCATGTAGTCATCATATCTGCTCCAGCTGATCGACCTAACTCCCTAACCATTGGCCCCATCTTTACTCAACCCACACCTTTCGCTAATCTACGAGAATTACACATCGTCAACTCTAATGTTCCTTCCATTGGCCAGTATTCCTTTTGGGGCCTACAAAATTTAAGACTAATTAACCTAACCCACAACAACCTAACTAGCATCGGCGCCGACAACTTCCGAGGACTCATAAATCTAACTGAACTATACCTCGGTCATAATAGCATAGAACAAATGCCTAGTGAAACGTTTAGACATTTGACTTCATTAAAAACATTAGATTTGGCAAATAATCAAATCACAACATTAGTTCCGAGACTCTTCAGAATGTTGGCGAAGTTATTGTTTTTGGATCTAAGCGATAACCCACTCGCAGATTTAAATCCAGAGGTATTTAAGGATATTCAGCATTTACGAATTTTCAAATGCAGGCGGTGTCTTTTGAGACGAGTGAATACGCAAATCTATCATTTGGTCTCTAACTTGGAAGAATTGGATTTAGGAGAGAATCTGTTCAAATATTTAACTTCTGATGAATTCATAAGTTTAAAAAAGCTCAAAAAGTTAAAACTTGATGGCAATCAACTGTCAGTAATTGTGGACAATATGTTTGGGCGGAACCGAGAGCTACGTGTGTTGTCCCTGGCACGCAACCGTCTCGCCTTGCTGGCGCCAGCGGCACTAGCTAACCTCACCGGCCTCATGCATTTGGATATAAGCCACAATAAAATTGACAGATTTCATTTGCAAACGTTTGCACCTGTAGTAGATTCCTTAAAAACTATTAATTTCAGCGGCAATAATTTACCCCTCAACGAGATTGCAATCGTGCTCCAGATCTTACCTGAAATTCATGGCGTCGGTCTCGCAAATCTGTCTCTTCCGGAGATACCGCCGAATTTTTTCACTTATAACGAACACCTCGTAGCGTTGGATGTATCTTGGAATAAATTAACCAACTTTCCATTCAAACTTCTGACAAAGACTAAGTTTCTGCAAAGGTTAGATGTATCACATAACAAGCTACAGACTTTGAGTGAGCTGGATCTGCAAAGATTAGAAGCCATAGCTCAGATAAATTTAGTAAAGAACACTTGGCGTTGCGATCAGTGCTCGGCAGGCACGATGCTCGTATATATGACTACGACGGTACTTAATGGAACGTTGCGGCATCTAAAATGTTATTCTCCTATGAGACTAAGAGGATTGAGCTTTTCTGAAATGACATTCGACCGATTAGATCCTTGTCCGAGTACTCATGAAGCACAAATGAGCGTGATTGCCGGATTGATGTTGCTTTGTGTGGCCGTTCTTGCAGCCGTAGCTGGCGCTCTATGTTGTACGCGTCGCCGTGCCGCTCATTACTACACCAATGAGGAGAAACGCCGGGAGCATGAGCATGAACATCCAGAGGAGCTGCTTGGTCACACAGAGCTTGGTAGCGTGGCCACAATCCACGCACCCTACCACCTGGTGTCGAAAGGCAGCTAACGTCGCGCGTGTACGCCGCCTCCCCCGGCGCACCACCACGTTGTGCCATGTGTGGCTATCGACATTCCACCATCCATGGCCACAGTTCCGACTACTGCATGCGATATCACATCGAGGCGGTACTTCTCACATTCCCTCGTGCCCCCACCCTTATTTGACTCAAAGGACATGTGATACGAATACGAAGACGATCTAGTGTAAAGCCAAAGAAACTGAACTATATAGTGATTATTTAATAATTTATCTAACCTATCTATAACTTCAGATGTAAAACCTTGACATTTCGATTAGTTAGGCGATATCTATGAAATTGAAAACAAATATTTTTCTACAAGCTAAAATTTTATATATTACTAAGTTTATCAATTTCTACCTGAAACAGGACTAATGTAAGATTAATTAATTTATTAATAATTAAGATACTATAGGGCTATAGCTAAGTAGTTAGCTTATAAGTTAGTGCTGTAGGATTTTGATATGTGTGCTCTACACTGTACACAAATCATTGTTAGAATCTCATATAAATATTTTTATAACAAAAATACTAAACAAGAAAAATAAAGCAATTACTTATATTCGTTTCACGAAAATCTGTTTGTTATCCATTCCTGCAATAAACTTGAGACTTACCTAGGTAATAGTTATTGTATTTTGTCACTATTTTTTCAAATCCTAAGATTTTTAAGCAAAGACATTTAAGTATAATTTCTGTCGGGCTCTTCTCGAATTAAAAATCACGAATAAAGTAAGAGGCTACACCATATCTAAATGCGATCTATTTAGCAGGCAAAGTTTTAATTGTGTAGGACCCCCATCAAGTCGCGCCAAATGTCCTTCAAAAGTAAACGGAATGCGGCAAAACAAAACAACAATGTTTTAAAAGGTTAACCTTTTTGTTAGGCGACTAAATGAGCAATTTGATTGGGTCTTAATTATTTAATTTAGCGATTACCAAATAAATGTAATGTAACACGCATTAATAAGATTTTGTTATTATTCAAGCATAATTTCAACATTATTTATAAGGCTAACTATAAAAACATATTATGTATAAAGATAACGGTAGTCATGGTTAATTAGATTAAAAAATATTTTTGTGAATCAAATAATAATAAAATTAATATAAATAAAAGTAGTACCGTAGGATAAGGGGATAAGGGCCTTGCCCTTGTAGGCCTCAGGCCTTTGGACTGTCTATCACATCTCTAGATAGTCCACTCCACCATTAAAGTAGTAAGTTTTTATATAAAGCTAAAAAGGTCGTAGTTTTTAAGAAATAAAAACACTATTCACACCCCTGTACAGGTTAAAGTAAAAACATTGCTTCTAACATTTGCTCATTGATATAGTTTATAAAATCTATGTGATGTTAAAAATATTTTTTGTAAATCAAAATTAATTACGTCTGCCAAAATTAAATACCTATCAACTATGAAAATATTTGGATAATAATTGCATAGAATGTAACGGATTGATTATTCAAAAATGTAACAAAAAAGTAGTCATTTTATAAAAGAGGAAATTAATTGGCCTATTGTACTCATAAAAGACTTGGCATTAAGTTCAAGCTTGACTTCTGTAGATATAAATAAGTAACAAGTACTAGGTACTAATTGTAAGTTTTTTAGTCAGATTTTAGTTTCAACTACCAATAGCTATCAGTACGTAAAAATATTTGTATTCTAACGTAACTCATAACAAAGTAAAATATTTAGGTTAACGAGTAACCAGTAAAATAGGAATATGTGAGAAGCGTATTTGTGTGTAAATAAGCATAATTTACACTACCGCTGCCGTGTTCACGCCCTATAAACGCATGTCTAATGTTCTATTTGTCTTATACATATTGTATCATATACACAAACCGCCACTCGAAATAGTCTTACAAATGGTTCCCGTAGTTGTAGTAGAGTAAAATAATTTGTCATTAGTAAACACGCTATTTCATACATTCATACCTTGCAGTACTAATTGTAAATTAATTGTTACTTATATAATGCCTTGCCAACATTCCATGTATTAAAGGATTTAATTTTGGTACAGCCAGCACCGTAAGTCGTTCAACATGTCAATTTAAAGTGGTTTATTAAAATCATTGTGCACTGATTTGATGAGGAACATGAAGTCTACTTAAAGTCCGTTAAACTGACCATTTTCTTAAATAATAAATTTAATAAATGCCTACGTATCGCTCAGTTCAACACAATTAAATTACATTTAATAAAATAATTTGAATTTGTTTAACTTTTACACTTTCTAGTATTAAAGTTACATAAATAACCCTCCTCAGCAGTCCGGTAAAAAGGCAACGGGCGGGATGGTTAAAATAGCTAATTTAAATGAATCGTGGATCTTAAAATTAAATTGCGAAAACTGTTAAAATCACATCACCTATATATAATTGTAATTAGACATTATTGTAATATGAGCTCTTTGATATGGAGATATGGCAAAAATAATATTTACCTAATCAAGTTAGGTTTTCGAAACAAACTCTAATGTAATCCTTTTGTTTGATTGACAAAATTGCGGCGCACAATCTGTTTACACGATAAGTTTTTCAGCCTTTTAAATAGGTACGTGGGAGGGCCCACATGACTCCGGACGTACCTATATAACCGAAGCATTATAATTTTAGAAATTCAGATAGTTGCTAATTTTACCAGACTGCTTAAAATTTATAACAGAATACTTTTGGGGCCAAAAATCCGGCATTTTATTTTATTTTTATGAACCCAGTGTCACTCATAACTGGGACGAATCTAACAATACCTCATAAGCTAAAATCTTAAATCCATCAAGCCATTTAGGCTCTAGGGCGTGCTAAAGAAATACATATATACAAACATATACTCGAAAAACATAAACCCCTTCTTGCGCAGTTGGGGAAAAATATTGATATAATGATACACTACTATCTCGTTTAACTAAAAACTATTTTAGTCCCATCATCTTTAGTCAGGTCAAGAGACGTCGGCACATTTCGCAGAGCACAATCTTATTTTTAAACCATTAGTATTTTGTTATCTTTTAACTTTATGGTAACAATAGCTGTTACTTTTGTTACTGTCTCTACAAGTCTGGACTGTTTCGATCGCCAATTAGTTGGTTCGATTCCAATTTCCGACATACTTACCAACTTGATCGTGCACTCGATGAGGTATTCGTTCCCGTAGGGACGTTTTCTGCACGTAAAAAACGAGTTTATTACGTCAGGATTTTCATCATTTTTATTTACTGATAGGAGCCGATATTACTTAGTGAGGAATAATTACATTCTAAGAGTGTTATTTCGAACCTTCTTAAAAAAATATGCTATAGAGCGACATTACGATGATAAAATTACTTAAAGATTATGCATAAATTAATAAACTATTTGAATAGTTTGGACAGACAGTATTTTTTATTTAAATTGAGATATTGGCAGTTAACATAATTGAAAATATCCTTACTACTCTATAAATACATTAGAAGGTTATATCAAGGAATTTTATTACGAATACGTATGAAATTTTAATGGATTTATTGGATTGAGAATATAATCGTCATATCCGGAAAATTTCTTGTATGAAATTCTGATATTTTGTTGAGTTATTTCCTATATTTCCTGAGCATAACATACATATTTGATTTGAAAAGCAGGAGCTGGAAAAGCCTTACAATCCTACAATAACTTTATTATAATGGATTTGGTGGAGATTATTGACATTAGGTACCGCCAGATCGTAATGAGTACAAAAAAGAGAAAAGTGTCGTATGGACACCCGGTTGGAACGTAGTTCCTTTTGCTATATATTTTTTGTGTTCAATATTACCTAATGATTAAAAAATAACTGAAAGAACATAACATTTCAAAAATTATCCTATTCCAAATTATATTTTTCTTCTCCTTTTTTGTCAACCTTGCAATCTTTTACAAAAATACACCCCACCGATATTACTCGGTAGGGAATATGGCTCGCATATTCTGTGCATTCGCCAGTTTTAAGTATATTTTCTTTAGTTTCAAGTTTGTATTTTTCACTAGTTTTCTTCTTTGAATCACAAAGTCTCGATGTCAGTTCAAAGTTTATTTTCTTTCAAGTTTTCTTTTTTGAATCACAAAGTCTCGTTCTTATCCAGTTATAACATATTTCAAGAATGTTTTACACTCGTGGAGTACATTTGTTCTTTGATTTTACACGTTAAACGCTGAGCTGTAAAAAAAAGACATATTAGTTTGTCGCCATTATTACAACTTCCACAACCTCCCTAATCTAGCTTCACATAATCATAGACAACACTAAAAATATATTAAATGAATAATTTAAAATTAATACAAAAACGCGCAACGTTGTTCCAATAATTAGATATATACATATATCATGTACTCATTATAATATGTATCTATTTACAATTAAAGCAGGTAGTGTGATTTTAAAAATTGATTATTTATATTTGAAAAACCTTACTTTTATAATGTAGAAAGGTTACTAGCGCTCAGAAAGCGGCACCTTAAAATCTATACAATTTACTACTTAGTCTGTATATGTCAGTGTGGCATCGCCGCATATATATATATATATAGGTTATATAAGTGTGCATTAGTTTGCTGTTTTTAAAATCGAATGTTGTCTAAGTAACCTATCAACACGTTATTACTAAAAACATCTTTGGTACCATATCAAATTCACAAAAAAAACCTACTTATTTCTTCTTACTTTTTACTTGTAAAAACCGTCGCTACCTACTTAGGTATTCCCTAGCGCGAGGAAATCCTTCTTAAAACAAAAATAAAATAAAAAGGAGGTCTACGCTGTATTTTTGTAGCTGTACTAAAAGCTTAGAGTTACAATTACTAAAACCAGAGCCATAACAATGTAAGTAACAAATGTATCTATTACCACTCAATAAATTTGCCTTTGTAGTGTACAGAAGAGCTAGACGTAGAACATGTTTAATGTCGGTAGTTATCACTGTTCCCACGATTTATTATACTCAGTGTTCTCTCACTATGTTTTCTTCCTTTGCCACAAAGGCCGAAAATAGAACTTGGTATTATGTGAAAGAAATTCAATACCTCCTACATATTAATCGCTAAATACCTACGCTTTGAAAGCTTATTAAAAACAGTTATAATTTTCTGCTAAGTCAAAGATCGATTTATGATTTTCTTTTCTAGTTTTCTTGAGTATCGTCAGCGTACAAATCAGTTTTCCTGTAAACAAGTTTGCGTCTAGCTCATCCTGTTATTTTCCTTTCGATCGCGGAGACTGGGCGAGAGCTCATTACAATCTTGACTCCCAATGTCGTCTCATCGCAAACTTGATTTGTTTATTTTTGTTAGTTTCTACCTGGAAATAGCTTAATTGAGGTCGTCGGCAGTAAGACATTTTACAATTTGTAATGCTAAGTTTGGATCGAGTAAATAGACATAAAGTAGATATATATACTATACCGAAATATTGTTACTGAATCTTCGGTTGTTTTCGTCATATCTGGAGAGATATTAGTAAGTGCAACCGAAGTCGAATACAGTTCATTGGGCTACTGACCACTTGCCTACGAATTGACAAGCGTAGCTCGTCCGAATTGCGAAATTTGATTCCTACCTCTTGTTGGGTCAGACAAATGGTTTCTCTTCATCATCTGAATGACGTCGTTGTGTTGTGTGAAAACTACCACTACTTTAATTGATTGTTCCTTGTGTAGCGAAGAAATTCCCCTTAGTTTGTGTTTTATTTATTATTCTTGCTAGCTTTTCCTCTTGGCTTTTCCCGCGTTATGTTTAAATTGATTAATATTTGACAGAAAATTTTCGCCCGTCTATTAGGTTGTGGGGAAAGTAAAATTTTCCTGTCCAAACTGTCTCAAATCTCAAAATCATTTTTTTCTCATCATCAACTTTAACTGTAATAATATAGCCGATTTATTCAAGTCGTTCTCTAGTTTGGCACATAGTTCCACATTTGGCGATGGATTCTTATTTATATACCTAGATTAAATTTCAAGATAGACGATAAGATCGCTGTTTAAGTTGGACCATGTCCAAAGCTGAGAAACATTATATCCCGATATTATTTGATTTGCTAACATATCAAAAACATCTTCAACAATCATTAGACTTGTTGCGAGCGCGTGCCATATTGCGTGTGCTTGCGTAACCAGTTTTGCTAAATGGAATATTAAAAATGTATGAAACATTAGTCTGTCATCGTTGGTGAACATTTTGTCTGAGTAATCTGCTTATAACATATGCTGTATAAAATAAATAAGTCAATACATAGATTATAAAATTGATGTACAAAAATATATTGCTGTCTGTTACCGTACATAGATTAAAATTATAATCTTGATGTTATATTGTAAGATTTATTTTTTTCTAGCGTTCATCGAATAAGATGCGCTTCATTGTAAGGGAAAAACACCAAATAAAATAGATTGAACATATACTTAATATAATAAAAATAACATAGAAGAGAATCAAATTACTTGTTGTATCGATGTACATAAGAGATTTAATGTACATACATGTTAATATACATAATCTAAAAAATAAGAATACGAAAGCAATACTATTCATAGCCACATAATGCTAAGGTTGTAATAAATAAAAGTGTTATTTGCAGATTACGTGACGATTGTGAATACGATGTTGACTTTTGTTTTGTTGTATGAGGCCCCGATTCACAAAAACCTTTGATTATACTGCCTGACTTTAATTTGCTTGACTATGAACTCCAGAACCTAACTAAACCAAGATTAAGTGTACCCCCGATCCCTTGGCCTCTAAATCAGAGATCAGAAAGGTATTCTGATTCTCATGAAAGACACTTCCTGGTTAGTCCATCCTTTGGCCGTAGCTGCGAATGCTACAATAACCTCAATCTTTTTTCTTTTGAACCAAACTCATTATACTTACTTTGATTTTATGCCAGAGATACATGATCAGAGATTGGCCAAACGTTTTAATGTATCTACATACTACAACATAGATATTTACTACGACTTACGTTAAAGCTAGTAAAACTGTGGGTTCTGGAACAAACACAGCGTAGCCCTCGATACCAGTAAAGTGCTCAGAAGTGCACCACTTTTTATATTCATACGTGTCCTGCACTGGCTTGTAACGCAACATTCAAAAGGATTCATCAAAAATCCCATAACGAGTGGAGCAAAATTGAACGAGGACTTTTTTGATTTCTTTTTTGGTTTTGTTTTTTGGTTGCCAGTTACTTTTATTTTTAGATTAACTAGACTTTTGCATTTTTAAGAGTTCGGTTTAAAATATTTATAGTTTGTACTAATTCGTTCTAACATATATGACGACAGTAAGTTTACGGTACTCCCAATTAATTAAAGAATAGTACAGTATAGTGTTGACTGTGTGTCAATTTTTAGGGTTTCTTTATAGTTTCGCCATGTCCGTCCGTCCGCCCGCAGTTTAGCTCAGTGACTGTTAGTACTAGAAAGTTGTAATATTTTATACATATTTCTTATATCGACGAAGTGGTAAAATAAGATCGTCATTTTTTTTTTTGAGGTACTCCCCTATATGTAATAGTTGTAAAGTTGTATGAACAGTTCTGAAATATTACCCCTTATTGAACCCCCCCCCCGCCTCCGCTCTCCCTGCCAGCTAAATAGTTGTCCGACTCCGTAATGTTGAGCTAGTGAAAAGTGACAAAATTTTCATACAAATTGCGTTAAAAATTTCTGATTTATCGTTGTTTGTTAGTAGTATGATAAAAAAAACAAGAGAAGAAAACCCACTTCCATTTTGGTAGGTATCTAGGTAATAGGTATGCTATTACCTACATACCTATTACCTACCAAAGTGGAAGTCGGTTTTCAAGATACACAATCATATTTAATTATAACTAGGTACCTTCTCTTCTTCTTCTTAGTGTCTTAGTGAAGATCGTATTTAGTCTAAGGGGTCAATCACTTTACGTTTTATATTATGCCAGGCTAGGGCATCCTGGCGTATAAGTAGGGTACCTACTTTCGTTTCTTTATGATAAGCAATTATTTTATTTGATCGCCGCCTCTTCGTTATAGCTGTTCTAAGCATAGCGGGCCTGAGGCCTATCATTAAGTAAAGTATACAATCTGTTCCATTCCCTTCGATTGGCACACAAAACATGCAATAAAGCAATTAACTAAAAGCCTTCTAGTAGCGATGCTCCAAACGTAACTCACTTATTGGACTTATATTTTTGTAGAACCTCGATAATTTTTTTGTGAATGTTGTTGTTAGTTAAAAGGTTGTATTTCTGCTTGTACCTACATATATGATTTAATAAATACTACCTGATACCACCTATTTATCTGTCTCCTAAGGATGTTAATATATACTAAAATTAATGATTTGATTGTAATACACAGCTAAATAGTTTGGAAGCTTTATGGTAGAGTACTTGTTTATTTACTTACACAAGCTAAGATAAATTTATTAAGATACCATATATAAAGCAATATAATATAATGGTAAAATTAAATACATACAAACAAACATATTAAATAATAATTTTAATTTTTAATGAATGTTAAATATAAGACAATTTTAGTTTTTTTCGAGTGGATACCCTTTGAGGTAACCGCTATGTAAGATCGAACACCAAATAATTATAGTTTGTAAATAAAACAAATATTTTAATCAAAATAAGTGTCTATACCATACATAATCAAATATAATATTAAATAACCTATAATAGTAGTCATATAACTATACTAGCGCAGGTTTGCTACAAGAATAATTTGGTGTTCGTATTACGAAAGCCTTTCTGAAGTATTCCTGTAAACATATTACGTACAATGAACACTTCAGACGGGAGGGTTACCACAAGCTAAACGAAACAGTCTCGCTGATTGTGAGTTTTATTTCTGACATAAAATAATATATTTTATGTCTGTAATAAACTCTTTTGACAAACATCAATTAAAGCAAGATTAAAAAAAAAACTTAAGGCTTGTGGTTAGCATTCAGGACTCAGGGCTCGATAGTTTGTGCTTTTATAGTGACGGAAAAGATTAAGTAGAATAGCGTTACCAAGATTGTTTTCACTTAAGCACATTGATTGATACAGGATTGTGTTAAAAGGCCGGATATATTTAAATAATAGGAGTAATATTCATGTACACAATATAATATACAGAGGCTCTCAATATTAAATTAACTAAACAGTGGAAATTAAATTTAATACTTGAGTGTTTCATAGAAGATTGTAAATAATTTTGTGTTAGATGTAAACCTGGGTTAAAAAGCTGATCTCGTATATACTTCTCATAATATAACACAAATAATACTTTCATAATTATGTGTTTAATGTAAACCTGGGATAAAAAGCTGATCTTGTATGTACTTCTCATAATATAACACGAATAATTCTTTCATAATTTTGTATTAGATGTAAACCTGGGTTAAAAAGCTGATCTTGTATGTACTTCTCATAATATAACACGAATAATACTTTCATAATTTTGTGTTAGATGTAAACCTGGGATAAAAAGCTGATCTTGTATGTACTTCTCATAATATAACACGAATAATACTTTCATAATTTTGTGTTAGATGTAAACCTGGGATAAAAAGCTGATCTTGTATGTACTTCTCATAATATAACACGAATAATACTTTCATAATTTTGTGTTAGATGTAAACCTGGGATGAAAAGCTGATCTTGTATGTACTTCTCATAATATAACACGAATAATACTTTCATAATTTTGTGTTAGATGTAAACCTGGGATGAAAAGCTGATCTTGTATGTACTTCTCATAATATAACACGAATAATACTTTCATAATTTTGTGTTAGATGTAAACCTGGGTTAAAAAGCTGATCTTGTATGTACTTCTCATAATATAACACGAATAATACTTTCATAATTTTGTGTTAGATGTAAACCTGGGTTAAAAAGCTGATCTTGTATGTACTTCTCATAATATAACACGAATAATACTTTCATAATTTTGTGTTAGATGTAAACCTGGGATAAAAAGCTGATCTTGTATGTACTTCTCATAATATAACACGAATAATACTTTCATAATTTTGTGTTAGATGTAAACCTGGGATGAAAAGCTGATCTTGTATGTACTTCTCATAATATAACACGAATAATACTTTCATAATTTTGTGTTAGATGTAAACCTGGGTTAAAAAGCTGATCTTGTATGTACTTCTCATAATGTAACACGAATAATACTTTCATAATTTTGTGTTAGATGTAAACCTGGGTTAAAAAGCTGATCTTGTATGTATTTCTCATAATATAACACGAATAATACTTTCATAATTTTGTGTTAGATGTAAACCTGGGTTAAAAAGCTGATCTTGTATGTACTTCTCATAATGTAACACGAATAATACTTTCATAATTTTGTGTTAGATGTAAACCTGGGATAAAAAGTTGATCTTGTATGTACTTCTCATAATATAACACGAATAATACTTTCATAATTTTGTGTTAGATGTAAACCTGGGATAAAAAGGTGATCTTGTATGTACTTCACATAATATAACACGAATAATACTTTCATAATTTTTAACCTACGTTCTAAGTGGATGTTTCATATTTACCTTGCATAGATAAGTTAGTCTAGATAATTTATTGTGAATTTTGATTAAAGCTTTGATGTCCTTTAATGTAAATAAAAGACAGTATAAACGTATAACCATTAAATTTAAAATTGTCTATTTGTGTTAAATGTTGTTGCAGCTGTGTTTAAAAGTATTATCTTCTATGTTTAAAACATCGAGTTGGAGAACCTATCAAAATAGGCTTGTCTTGTGATAAATCTACATATCCGTTTGACTATCGAATCTAAGACCTTAACAAGAGGATACTAACGAATTCAAATGTGTTTAGATTTAGACCCGAATTTAATCTGTTAACAATAGTATGTTAGTATGTAAGCACTTCTTATTTAATCCATGCATAATAATAATATATGTACCCGTAAACGTATCAAACAGTTAACTTATAGAATGAAATTTAATAAGAGGTGGATTCACACGACACGCGAACAATTTGCTTAAACAGCTAAAATTTTGTCATGAAAATTGTTTCGAACTTAATATTATTTGTGACAAGATTCTGAAAATTGCATTTTTATCTGTTCCACAGATCAGTAGTTCAATTAGTCAAGCGATGTGTAATTCGACCTTTTGATTTGTGGATTATGCTTGTATACAGTTTGATGTTTAAATTAGGTAATCAGTAATAGCTATAGTATTAGGTGTACTTAAGATATTCTCTTATACTTTTACTACATGTCATCTAATGTTCCATACCGCAGGTAATAAATAATATTGAAGAGTTATTTAATCTGTATTAATAAGTACTATCTTCATCATGATATTAGTTTATAAAGTGCTATGAATTCCTTAAAAGTCTACCTATCTCTTTCTACAAAGTCTACAAAACTGTCTATACGAGAGAGACGGATAGACCTCCAATGTAAATCAATGGCAAATATTTTGGCTTCCCTTAAGTTGCTGTCTCATGATGTTCTTTAATCAATTAGCATAGATTAAACAAAGTGCAGTTGTCGTGTGTTAACATATTCCTTAATACATCTTTTCAAATAGCTGTAGTCGTACATTCTAGCGGTTGTAGTATTTATGTGTCGCTGATTACATTTTAATGTAGCGTATCAGTTTAGCCCCTTCACCGTAAGCTGTTGCACTATGCGGTATACTGTTGTGATGTGCACACAAATAATATACCACTTAAGCACAAGAACCATTTAATGGATTCTGCTAACACTTTTACTCAGGCCATATTTTGCAGGGCAACCACGGCGCAGGGGATAGAAACCAAGTCGTTAAAAACATATTAAAAGCAAAATAATTGCAAAAATAAACGTTTATACTGGAACTCTGACCTTTATTGGCTTAAAGTTTCCCGAATACAGGTGATTGAGAGAGCAAATTTCTAAAAGATATTATTCCTCAGAAGAAAATTAGACGGTGTTAATATAATGGATGTTTCTGATTTACATATTCATCATAGATTGACGCATTACCTTCCCTGTTTTAATTTTAGACCAGCAATATTATTATTACGTCCCTGTACAAATTTATGACACAAATTGAAGGAAATTCGAAAGATGTTAAGATTAATTCGGGGCATGAGCTTAGGGAAAGCTTGGAGGTGAAGGCAGCGGCACGGGAATGTAAATTCCAGAAGTGCGCTACGAGATCGGCGACAGACGCAGAAGTCTAACATAATTTATTGAAACACCACTTTGTGGCTTCGAACCATCGACTCGGTGTCTGTAGCTATCCCAGGAGCTTTTCATATATTTCATTTTGAGCCTGCACCGAATGGCTGGATTTGTCTAGAGGATCGACGTTCTACAACCATTTTTATTTACATTTGAATATATTAATACTTGAACTTCTTGTGCGGTAAATAAGCATGAATACTAAAACTACCAACTTAAAATAACTCGACAGCCGACTGAGTAGACTGAGACAAAATAGATAAAATGCTTTTGGTGCATTCCCTCGTGACCTGGGCTTTAAGACTCACTTAGAAAGCAAAAGACACTTCAAGTAGTTTGCTGGTAGTAGTTTATCGTCACACTAAAAAACGTGGTGGAATATTAGTGGCATTTTTACGTTGTTAAACCAACCAAATATGCTAGTGTCCTAATCTATTGATTAATAAATGTCCGCATTAATTTATATTTCGGAAAAAATCAGTAGTTATTAAGTAATATATGTCCACCTTTCGGTGTGTAGTTCTATCGACTTATAGGTACCTATTTGTAAACTGAGTGTCATCATAATTAGACACCACTATCTTCTTACTCATGTTTGTATAAGGGAATATCGAAATTATTTTCTGAAGGACCTAAATTTTCTGATTGTAATATTACAACCTGTACCATTGTGGATTTCTGATTGTTTCGGTATACAATGCACTAAACTGAATGTACTAAGCTGAATGTAATGTCCTATTTAATGAATTAATAAAGAAAAGTCATTGGTATGAGTGGTTTTATTGACACATCAAGATACGTAGATTAAGATAGAAACGAAGGTTGGATTCTTGTAAGGAAAACGTATCATCTAGATGGAGTTGAGTTTACTATCGTTTTACTACATGTTACGGGCAAGGTTAGGTATATCTGACTAGCTACACTTATTCCAACTTATCATACTTACAAAAGTAACTTAATTCAACTGCGTACATTCGTGTTGTTTTTGCAATCAAATTTTTTCGTAGGTTAATTCTTCTTAGTTTGTTTACTAAACGTATCTTTAACAAACCTTTAGCGAAGCTGAAGAAAGGGTTATGTCTATCATAACGCATAAACGACTCATCCGATTTCAATGAGTGAGGTGTCAATCGATTCGTTTATTCTTATGTTTGTTATCCGATTAGTCACAGACGGATGGACCGATTTGAAAAATACCTAATTCTTCACCTCCGTCAAATCATGTAATGGAACTGATGGTCTAGTATCAGGTGAACTCCCCAAAAATCAACGGCCTTATATCGCAAAATGCAACATTTTGTAAAAAGAAATGAGCAGTTTGGATTATGCTATTGTAACGTAAATCAACTACAAACCAATACACTAAAAAGTGAGAAATAAAAACTTTATTTCAAAGTATAGTAAAAAAGTTTTTATTTGTACTATGACAGCCACATGATGTATGTTAGGTAAGTAGTGTAGGTATATTTTTTATTTGCGAATATGCCATGCTAGGTATCAAATCAAAGGGTTCCATGAGCATATTTCAAATATTTATTATCAGAAACTGCTTACTGCTTTGTTTTGATTCATATTATAAACTAGCTGTACCCTGCGGTGTTACCCGCGGTTTATTAGCCTATGTGTTAATCCAGGGTGTCAGCTAACTCCGTACCAAATTTTATTAAAATCGCTCCAGCCGTTTAGACGTGAAGAAGTAAAAAACATACACACTCACACACTCACAAACTTTCGCCTTTATAATATTAGTGTGATAAGTTTTATCCGACTACGGCAGAAAATGAAGGGATAAGTTTTGGTAAAATTGCTGCTTGTGAACTGTTTTATTTTATCCTAACATAAATATATCAATATTCGAGAGATTTTGATGAAATCTGAGCTTTAATTTCCATTTAGTACTGTATGTAGGTATCTGAGCTGTAGTTTTGTATCGAAATCCATTGGGGCAATTTACGTTACAGCAGTCTTTACGCTTGTCGATTCACGGTCTCCACTCAAAGACTCGGGTCTAGTCCCATCTGGCAATTACACACAGTCAATCTAAGAAATAGTTCAATATTATTAGACTTAGGTTATGTTATGTAAACATGCGTTCACTTCTTCGTAAATGTAAAATAGGCTTATTAGTAACTAGCTGTCCAGCGCAACTTCGTATGCGTAAATTTTCCCCGTTTTTGCAACATTTGTTTGTGTTGTTGTTTTGTTATATAGCCTTATAGCCTTCCTCGATAAATGGGCGACCCAACAAAAAAAGAATCATTAAAATCGGTCCTGTATTTTTTGAGTTTATTCGTTACATACAAAAATACAAATCTTTCCTCTTTATAATATTAGTGTAGATGTAGATGTAGATAATTCGTTATGTCGACGTAACTTGTGCTCCTACGTTAAAATACAAGATCAATATTTCGACATAGGTACGTGATAAAAACTTGATTATAGTTGAGCATTGATTCATCGAACGACCGAGCTCCATTCCAAGCGTACTTGTCTTGAACTTGACTTGTGTTTCATTCCTAAATAGCCGCTAGTCGCGTAAAACGATGGTTTATTCGGTGTCTGGATGCTATTTAACTATAACATGTTTGTATTTAGAAATATATAAGTATGTTTTTCAGTTGTCTGGTTTCCATAGAACAAGCTCTGCTTAGTTTGGGACCAGGTAGCGTTGTGTGAGTTGTCTTAAGATATTAAAAGATATTAGAAGTTGGTAAAACGATTTAAGTCAATATATAATAGGTTTTCCGAACACCCATGTCCGCCCAATCAGCTCGGATAATCGATGGTCTACTGTATCTTGAAAACGGCTGAATAAATTTTCATTAAACAAAGCTAAGAAGCATCTTGATTAAACCAGCTTTCTATTAAAGTAAACTGCATCAAAATCCATCTGTCCGTTTGAGTGCTACGATATCCACAACAGAGACAACTTTTAAACATCCCTCGTTTTAAGTTGGAGGTTAATACAATAATCTTCTGAATACCACTATTGACTTCTGTACTACCACAGATTCATAAAGATTTAATGAAGTTTCAAAGTGGTGTATCGAATAATCCCTGGAGGATTCACCGTCTTTTATCAATTTCCGGTGATCTACTAGCAAATTCGGAGCGTAAGTAAACATCATGTCGTTCAAGTGGAGGTGGGTTCGATAACCACATCACCTCGGCGGCTCTCGATTGTAGTACATTATGTACATATACCGTTACAGAATTGATGAATATTAAACTCTGTGTTGTCGGACAGTTAAGAATTTAAGTCATTATCAGATCTCATACTCAAAATTGTAACAAAATAAAAGTGTTTACCTACAGTATTTATTACAATAGTTGACAAAGAAATCTAACATTTTAATAAGTAAGGCAGTAGTTATACTGTGAGTACAAAATATTCGATCTCCACTTGAAACTGGGTAAGTACTAGGTATTCAATTATATAGGCATATAGGTATTCAAATATATCATTGACGGGGTCAATAATTAATAAAGAGTACAGGGGGCCTAGACAAAATCACATTCGAATAGCGCAGTCGTCAATGGAAAAGTAGGTACAAAATGTATGCAATTGAAATATGTCACGTGATCAATCCAAGTCGATGCGTAGATAAGCTGCACTATTGACGGTATCTTCGCTATTTTTTCCAATCGATTGTTCACTAATCTAGAGAACGGTGAGACCATGTAGAAAACAAAATAAAATGGCGGATTTTATATTTTAGGAATTTGACGTTTGCGGTGGAGACCATAGACCTATTTTTATTTATTTGCGAACGACGTTTGGAATCGACCTCTCGTAGGCTTTTAAGCCCCCAGGAATAGTTTTATTACAAATCTATGTTAAAGGTTGGAGTCAGTCAAGGTTGGTCAGGACACACTAGGATCAGGGCAGGTCATCATAAACCAGTAATTTTAAATAGGTTTTATTTACTTGCAATGTCATCAAATCTATGCAAAGAAATAAAATTGAAGTCGTCTGTATGTAACGTCAAAATAACTGCCTTTTAGGGTTCTGTATTAGCTAATGCATATGAAAGTAGATACCTACCTATATACGGTAGCTACTAAAAAAAAATTGATACTGTCCGTCTGTTTCTTCTCTTTTACGGCTGGTAAGATTTGGACGCCACATTCACAGGTTGATGTTGTGAAAAGAAGTAACATAAGCTACTTTTATTTTAGACTAGCGTTTACCCGCGATTTCGACCAAGTCAAATTCGAAAAACAATATTGCTACTTTTCCACGTGGATAGCTAATTTATTATAACTTATTTCAGTCTTGATTTTCACTGTCGTCGACGTCTTATTTACATTTATAACAGATAACAGACACTACTTAATTAGTCTTCTAAAAACATTTTAACTGTTGTGTATGAATGAAGCTTGTTTTCTCAATTAGTTCACTTTGAACTAATTGAGAAAACAAGCTAAATTTTTACAAAACAAAAAAAATCCCCACTACTTTAAATGAATAACTGAAATTATTAGGTGCCAAAAATCCGAATATTTTAATATTTTATATCTTATTATTTTGATGTAGGTACTCTACAACAAGACGAATCTAGCGACATCTCTCAGGCCAAAATCCAACAAGCTGTTTAGGCTCTAGGACATGCCAAACCATACACGCATACATACATACGCACGAATAACATAACCCTTCATCTTGGGCAGTCAGGTAAAAAGCGGTTCAAGTGCATGTTGGACCACGTGCAGTGTAGGCTTTGTGTGGTTTCGCCTTTATTAACAGTCATCGACGCGGGCAAAGACACGAGCGTAAACAAGTAATTTTCAGTGGATTTGTATAAAATTTTCCTTCTTACTCCTCCATGTAGGTACGATATATATAATTAGTTGGTCGACAAATGAAAATCTGAACGGATAAATAGTTTTTACAAAATATATTCATAAGATCTATTCAACGACGTCACTTTAATGGAATTGACGAGAATGAAAACAACGTCGCCACTATAGGTACATCTACTTATGTATAAAAATACATATTATTTTAAACTATCTACATTTTTAAAATTCATACCCATGAGCTAAGCTATGTCGCAGACAGACAGACGGATGTGGCGAAACTGTAAAGAGTTCCGTGTACTGTGAAGATTAATTATATAAATTCCTAAAAATGACCTATTAAATGCTTTACTAAAATGTTATCGTAACTGTACCCACCTTGACCCGCTCATGTAAAATCCAGAAGTACAATGTTTGTTCCCACGCGTGTTAAATCCTCTGCATCGTCACTGAATAATTTAAAACAGCTGTTGGTTCTCTCTGGGCTGCGAATAAAATTTAATCGGTCTTATTTAATTCAATTTTCTATTCGATATAGGGAAAATGTAGAAAGGAATCATATATTATATATTTCACGGTTTAATTTTTTTTTTTTAAATAGCCCAAAAGTTGTAATATTCCCAGTACTAGTTTGAGGTTAAATGCCATCTCTTGTACATGATTATCCCTTTGATTTGTTTGTTACGCTTTCACGCGAAAACTACTCAACCGATCATCATGAAACTTTGTACACATATTCTTGGAGGTATTAGAAGTAACATAGGATTCTAAAAAAAGGGGGAAAATTTACGCAGACGAAGTTGCGCGGAACAGCTAGTTCTTAATAAACCAACTAATAATTTCCTGCTCTTGGTTTCTTTTAACCCAACTCAGGTTAAACCACTGTGTGAGCAGCACACAAATATGTCACACAGCACATACAGGGTGTAAAAGAAAGGTGTGGTCATATTCAAGGGTTGGTATGTGCTCAGGATACGGAGTGCACATACCTAATTTTATCAAAATTGGAGTACCCTAAAAAATATTTATTATATTTTTATTCGTTTATTTATGAATGAAGTACCTAGTTCTTTATTAAAAAAAGTATGACTAAAAAAGTTCTATGCCATAATAATCCAATCGTTATTATGCCATTAGCCTTTCACTACTGAATGTTGACAAAATGCAATAAGAATGCAACCAGCTATGGCACCATGGTAGGTGCAATACTGATAACATACCCTATCCGCTGCTAAAATTTGATCACACCTTTCTGTTACATCGTGTATAAGTATGTTTACCGTGTGTGAGTTGTCTTGAGATGTTATTAATTAGACGTTATTATATGTTTACATTATACGTTATATTTTTAATTTTTTTTTCTAAAGACGTCTCCCGCAGTAGGGTACAAGTCCTGTGTCGCGAGGGACTTTACAAACATACAAGTCACGGACACAAAGTACACCCAGACTCGGATCAAAAATTTGTGGATCACACAAAGTGGTGTCCCGTGTGGGAATCGAACCCACGACTTCTTGCGTAACAGTCGGACACACTCCCACCGCGCCACAGAGGCAGTTTGATTGATGCAGATTTGATTGATTGGAAATGTGACAAATGGAATCATGTTCAAATGTCTGTGATGCGAATTAAACTTTATTCATTTATCGACTAATGCCCTCTACATCCACTTATGTGAAGGGGAGCTACCCCAAAAAAAATAAAAAAAAATATTTTACCACTTCGTCGGCGTAAGCAATATGCTTACGCCGACGAAGTGGTAAAATATTTTTTATTTTATTTTTTATTATTTTATTTATTAAGTGGTATTGCCATGCGAAACTACAGCTTTCTAGTAGGTATTGCTGGGGACAAACTGACAGACAGACAGTCGGACAGATGGACAGACGAGCGGACGGATGGACATAACGGAACATTTATATACTAGTTTACTATGGAACCCTAAAAAATATATATATAAGTAATAACAAGAAGAGTTTGTTTGTTTGTATAAACCTGCTAATTTCCGAAGATACTGGTTCGGTTTATTTAAAATTTGGTATGATGGTTATGAGATTGAAGTTTGAGGAACATTTTACTCAATCCACGGGGCAAAGTTACTAATTAGTAGGCATAGTTACACGTAGTTAGATCTACTAAACCACTTTACCCACCTCAATACCAACCCGTGAGTTAAGGAGTACCTAGAAGATAAATCTGTAAGCTTTTCACTGTTATAAATGCAAATTCAATTTCGGAAGTTATTTATAAATAAATAATTTGAGAACGATATTGTGATGTATCTAAGTTTTGCTTGGGAGCTGAAACAGTAGATCAAAATCAATTCAATAATTCAGAGCGCGTAAGGGTAGCTACTTACGTAGGACGTGTGTAAATGAGGCCAAGTGAAAAGTTTCCACGTAGTAGGTAGAGGTTTCGGCTCTGTTAAGTTCCCACTTAGTTGTAACACGGCCGAAGATAAAACAATTTGTGATGCGATGAAGCGATCGCGACGGGCTCGTCACAGGGCTATTAGCATAACGACCAGCTAACGACGATAGCGGCACTCAGCACGTGATCAAACTTTCTTCGATAGTATAGGCTCAGTTATAGTCGGTACGGGAAGATCAGGATAACGTTTTAATCGCTTCACGAAATAATTCAATGTTATACTTCCAGGATGAACGAGATATTGAAAAACTTTTTTTATGAACCGACTTGAAATGAAAATCAAGGGCTATGTGAAGTGAGAAAGTACATCACCAATTAATAGATATTTCGACTGCCGCAACGTACAGTATCGTATCTGTTAATAGCATACTTTACAGCAGACCAATTTGAGGTTTCATTTTGACCTACAACGCTTACTAATAATATCTAGTAGGTACCAGCTTCCGCCCAGGCTTCGCCCGCGTTAAGTTTAAACTACCATTTCCCCCCCTTTAAAGGTTTGCTTTAGACTTTGTATCTGTATATCAAATTTAAACCCAATCCATTCAAGAGCGTGTGTTGAGAAATCAGTCAATCACAGTTTACCCTTATGCCTCTTAAATGCATAAGCTGCAATTTCGTCCGCATCACATGAGAGGTCTAGCGAGAGTGGGCACCTACAAAACCATCCTAAAGGAGCTGAATCTTTCTTTGTTTTATCCACGAACCACTTGAGAACAATTGAAATATTTTGGTACCTACAGTGCTAATTTAGCAAAATTTAACGCGGGCGAAACCAGGAGAAGCATTGTTTGTTTGTCTGTAATGGGTAATATTACATAGGCTATTCAGGGTACACCTCGCTATGATCGGTAAGAGTGAAAAAGGAATAATAGAGGAACGCTGGCTGGCTCCGATACGACACTATAGCCATTTGAAAATAAAATGTAGGCATATAATAATATTATGTAGGTATTTGTGTGGCGTACTTTGTATTTTAAAGTAAAAATAATTAAATCAAATCAAAATCAACGAAACAATGTACACAAACAAACTTCATTCGATGATAAACCTTGATAATAGCAAATTTGTTTTTAAAATTTAACCATCAAATTAAGTAGCGGCTACTACAAGACACCTTTTATCATCAATATGCAATTAGTAGTCTTTGAGTAAAATGCCTGTGACATACAGACGGACAGACAAACTTTAGGGGTTCCGTTTGTGCTATTTTGGCTACGGAACCCTAAAAAGGGAAAAAACAATATAATTATTTTGATTCGAACCGGGGTCTTCTGGTTTCTTGACCGCTCTATTTCCCACCTGAGCTATTATAACATTGTAGATTGAGGCGAAATTTACCTACGAGTACATATTCTAAGAATCTTACGGTCACGTGATCCGGTAACGTGATCTGGTAACGTGATCTCCGGTCACGTGATCCTGACGCGAGTTTAACATTTAATATCCATACCAAAAAAAGTGCACAACGCCGCTAAATAAGTTTTCACTTCAAAATATTTTTTAAGATTGTATTCTTAAAGAATAGAATAGAATAAATCTTTATTTGCTTAAAATGTTGGTCCAAAACAGATGGATTCTTATGAAATACAGAGCCAGATACACTTTGTCGCTTGCCGACATGCAAAATACATTGTTACTTAAATAGGTCATGTTACATTTTATTAACTTAAATTAGTTATATTTACGATTATAATAATCATTTTTTTTTGATACATCGTTGTTTTTGGTATCTTGTGTAATACAATTCTATGTGGCTGTCTGGTATTCCGAGAATGTGGTGTCCCGTGTGGGAATCGAACCCATGACCTCTTGCGTAGCAGTCGGACACACTCCCACCGCGCCACAGAGGCAGTCAAATGTATTGAATGTGGTAGTTTAGATACCATTCGTTGATTTTATATCTGTAGAATTTAGCAAGTTTAGAAGTTTCGATACTGTTTTTTTTTATAATTTTCTACTAGAGGTTCATCTGCTTTAGAATAATATCGAACTTGACATATTCGATTATATTTGCCGCTTATACTGAGCAGTGGCGATTGAAGTCGATTGATATTATTTTTTTTTTCATTTCATACTACAGTATCGTTCTTTATATATGGGACAATAACAAAAAAATAGATTTTGCATATTCGATACTGTTCGTTGCGGCACACGATTTCACTGATTTACTTCTATGTTTTAGTATAAGGTCGGGGCAAAAGTATTTTCGTATTTTTCATATAAAGAAAAACTTTTTTATGTATATTTTTTCATTTATTTATAATACGTTTTGATTGATGACTTGTTGCCATCTTTACGATCTCTATGATCCCATTGCTGTAAAAAAAATGAGATTGTTGATCAAAAAAATCTGACAGTTTTCACAGTGTTCTTTTGAGGTTAAAACTCTATGCTTCCTAAAAAGTTCTAAAGTGATCAAGATTCATCAACACATCCCAGCGAAGCTGTCTCAATTTTTGCTGAGTGGCTATTGATGAGTGTGGACTGGCGTTGTCATGATGGAACACCACGCCCTTCCTGTTCAAAAGCTCCGGCCGGTTTTTCTCAATAGCTTCTTTTAACAATTACACAGAATCACTTTGTTCCGAGTCCATGCTTCGACCACGATATTTTTCGGACATTCTTATCGTAAGTGACCCACTTTCATCACCTGTAAACATACGTTTAAGAAATGGGTCGGAATTTTTACGTACTTACGTTTCAACAAAAAATCGTAAATGGCAACACGTTGCATTAAGTTTCTCTCAGTGAGATCATGTGGTACCCAAATATCAAGTTATTTTTTGTATCAAGACTTCTGTAAATGACGTAAAACTATTTTGTGATCAACATCTAGTTCTTCATCAATATCGTAACTACTAATATGTCGACGTTGCTCCACTTTTTCGAAGATGGCACTGATTTTATCCATGACAGGCCGTCCAGAGCGAGCCTCATCCTTCACACTAAAATATCCAGACTTGAAACGCTTGAACCACGTTTGTGCTACTCGTATTGATACCGCATTAGGTCCGTAAACCGCACAAATTTTATTGCGGCGTTCGTCACATTTTTACCTTTTTTGTAATAATACTTCAAAATGTACCGAATTTCTTAATTACATAAGTTCATTTTGCCTGCTTGAAAAACAATTGAAAAATGGCGAGCACTGGTTTTTTATTTATTTATTGCATCTTCAAAATGTTAACATTTAATTGTATTAAAAGCAGCCAGTTACATTCGGTACAACCAAAGAGGTTTGATTACTAACAATACATTTAAAATACGAAAATCTTTTGCCCCTACCTATTATATAAGTGTAGTGTCTCACAATCTAGGACGACTTTTTATTTACCTTAACTTAACCATTTTTTTTAAAGCCGGTGGAATAATCTCCCTTTTCGCTTCGTTTGGTTCAATGTCAGTAAACTGAAAATAGATAGCAACGTGTACCTATATGTCTCGTATAAAGGTGCCTAATACAAATTTGTGTTAAAAGGCACAGATATTTTTTTAAAAGCGATTTAATATCAAATTAAAAAACACAATAGAAATACCGGTGTACCTAATTAGCTTAAAAATATAGTGCAGAAACCAACGCTGGAAAAATAAAGCCCAGCGCCCTCTCAAGGGACGCCAATCAATATGTACTGCGTAAACTCAATTTTCACGATATTAGCTTTATTTGTTCAAATAATAATAATAATAATAATAACATAATATTTTTTAGCAGAATAAATGTATTGTTTTAGGTGTAGGTAGTGTACTATAATACCTACATATTATATAGGTAAATATATAACGTAGGTATACATCTACAACAATTCTATTAATAAACTTACACATTATTGTTTCTATTGCTCAAATACATTTGTGGCTATGTACTATTTACCCGACTGTAAAGAAGGGTTATGTTTTTCGCGCGTATCTTGTATGTATGTATGTATGTGTGTATGTAATATTCTTTATTACCTGATATCTCACAATCCACTGAACGGATTTATACAATTCACACATCGTTAGATTCGTCTTAATCGCCAAAGTGTTCATATATAGGTGAGGTTTTTAAAAAACAAACATGGCGGCTATGAGATGTCAAAATAAAGAGGTGTGAAAAATAAAGTTGTTTCGAATACTGCAATATGGGTATCAAATTAAAGAGCTCATCATAAGCATTTCAAACAGGTATAACATGATTATGACTGTAATACTAAAAAAAGTTAGTTAGCAACCATTGTTTTTACAATTTTCAATACTTGACAATAGCTGTGATAAAAGTAAGTTGCTACATCGGTTACATCCAACAACAACTAAAAAGTATTAAATAAAAAAATAAATTATAAAAATAAAAAACCCGCCTGCACAAAAAAGATGGAAACAAGATCCCCTACATAATTATACAATTTCATACAGTCGGAGGCATTAATTAATCTCGACGAACTTAGTAAAGTGCCTCCGACTGCATGAAATTTTATAATTATGTAGGTGATCTTGTTTCCATCTTTTTTGTGCAGGCGGGTTTTTTTATATTTAAGTATATTTTTTTTTTTTACTATAACGTAGGTAGCACATTAATTTAAGTAAAGCATAACATTAACTTAGCCAAATTTTCAAAAAACAAATAATTACTTGGTTAATTTGTCGCTTGAGTCGCATTCAGATACGTTATTTTGTTTATAGTATAACTTGATCAATATCAATAAAAAAATACATGAAATTAGACGATAGCACCGTCAGCTAAAATATCTGAAACTAAATACGAATGTTCCTTAATTGAACAAAACTGCCCCAAACTTTGGGCGACCATTCCGACATTAAACTGCAAATTGCAATCCTGTGAACACCAGTTTACACTATTCGCTAATTTGGTTAATGGGTTCTATACCTACATACAGCAAGTGCGTTCACGAGGCATGGTATGAACGATCCTTGATTCCGTTCAGATATTACCTACTTAAAACAAGTTTAATACTTTGTATAGTTGTTTACTACCAGCTTCTTAAAAGTCATTCTGTATAAGAAATACGCGCTCAAAATTCAAGTCTCTACGATCCGCAGTTTAGGCTGTGCGTTGATCCATCAGTCAGTCACTCACTCAGTTAGGCCAAAGAATTATATAGAACTAGCTTTCGCCCCCGGCTTCGCCCGCGTGTATGTCGGTTATCGCGATAAAAACTATCCTATGTTCTTCCCCGGGACTCAAACTATCTCCATACCAAATTTCATCTAAATCGGTTTAGCTGTTTGAGCATGAAAGCGTAACAGACAGACAGACTGTTACTTTCACATTTATAATATTAGTAAGTATGGATAGGTAGGTGCAAAAGTATTTTCGTATTTTGAATGTATTGTTAGTAATCAAACCTCTTTGATTGTACTGAATGTAACCAGCTGGTTTTAATACCGTTAAATGTTGACATTCTGAAAATGCACAGTATAAAAATAACTAGTTCCCGCCATTTTTCAATGGTTTTTCAAGCAAGCAAAATAAACGTATGTGACGAAGAAATTCAGTATATTTTAAAGTTTTATTATAAAAAAAGTAAAAATACGACGTAAAATTTGTGCGGTTTACGGACCTAATGCGGTATCAATATGAGTAACACAAATGTGGTTCAAGCGTTTCAAGTCTGGAAATATTTGTGTGAAGGATGAGGCTCGCTCTGGACGCCCTATCACGAAGAAACAAAAATGTTACAGCAGTGGAATCATGGCACTACCCACAAGATGGCAACAAGTCATCGATCAAAGCGACACACACCAATTATATATATATAAAAAAAAAAACCTTATTTTTTATTTATTTATATGAAAACAACGAAAATACTTTTGCCCCGACCGTATATTTTAACTATTAGACAGTGACTGAAGAGTGTTAAACTAATCCATTTAATATATTTCAATATTTAAAACAAGTAACTCGTGTGTGAAATTTACCACTGCTTGCTGCTTGCTGTAGACTTATAATATTGGCGTGTCGTTGGTCGTGTTCTAAAAACTGACCACGATTTGTGATCCAAGGGGTTCAGATCTGGATTAAAAGCCGAACCAATCGTCAGCTCTCATAACGTCCGGACTTGTAATCCGTAGCGATTTTCTAGTTTTGAGTAGAGTCAGAGAAACGAAATATGAGAAACGTAACAATTTTATTTATTTAACTCACAAAATTTTAAGTTTTTTTAGGCATTGGGTTCTAAGTACAGAACTCCTAAGGTCTTTGCTTGAGTGAGTGTGCCCAAGGGTGGTCTGCCTAACCGGGCTAGACCTGGGACAGCAGCAGGTGTCGAGCGACCACTGTACCTACATTTTGCAAAGTGTCTTAGTGAGAGGTTTGACAAAACGTGCTACTTTGGCTAAAGTCTACACACCATTTTCGCAAAAATGAAGCTTAGTTTTTTTCTGTTTTCTTGTACTCACAATGTTTCGGAGAATTCTGGCCTTGACACTTTTAACAGCCTTTGTAGTTGTAATAGCACGGGACCGCCCGTCGGTCCGTGAATAAGTATTGACCCATGCACCCACTGGCATCATAGATATTTTTAAAATTAATTAAAACCTTGATGCAGTGGGTGCACTGGTTATGTACTCGTAACTACCTCAAAAAAATAAAGAGAAATGTGTAAAATAGTGGACATCGATTGAAGTTCCGTCCTAACTTAATAAACACGTTCTAAATTTCGTCGCATTCCGCCTCGTATGATAAATTTCGTATGTGATGGATGTAAAAATGCACTAAATTGTACTTATATTATACTGCTTAGGTACTTAATGTTTTTAATTACTTTTAAACTAAAAATGTTAGTAGGTAGGTATCTACAACTTACCGATAGTTGGCTTTTTAAAATTTAAAATTTAGTTTAATAGGTGAAGACTATTTTTATGACCACAAAAAATATAGCCAGTCAGTTTATAAGATGCCGTCAGTTGCCAGTTGCATTCGCTCATAAAATATTAACACTTTTAAAATGGAAGTATATAATACTTAATAAATTTATATTAATTTACTTTCACCTTATTAAAGAAAAAATATGTTACTTGTAAAGTTTAAGAAAGTTTGGTTTAACCTTTTAAACAAGACAATGTCATCTTATGATAGAAAATAGTTACAATTATGGTTCTCTTCCTTAAATGATGAATTCTATGCGCCTATTCTTCCTGGCAAATTGGATAATTATATCGTCAATAGGACAATTAATGTCAGGGTGAGTGTTCGACAAAACTAAGCCATTAAGTCGATTCTCCTTCATTGTTGAACTCAAAAATACGAGCAAAGTGGCTATCAGCATTTAGTTATTCTATCCCTCCAACACCGTATTTCTTTAAGAACTTTGGAAACTGTTACGAAATCAACTGTGTTATTTAAAACAGCATCATGTCGCTGAACCCATCTCGTTTGACAATATGACTGCTGCGAGTGTTTTATGTGACTGTTCAACGTTGCGAACCGCTTGCTAGACGCCGTAAGGAACAATACTAGTGTGGTGGCAATGCGGGCGGCCCCGCAAGTAGTATCCGCCATTGAGTCTGTCGCTGCTATTTGCTGCTTCGCTAGACACATCATTTTCTGCATCAAATAAATCTTACGACTCATCATCATTATTTATATTTTATGAGCGCGCCGTATTACAGTTTTGATTTTTTATTGGCAACCGACAGTATGTAAAAATGTACTGACTGACTTTATTTTTTATGATTGTAAAAATATTCTTACCCCATTACACTAAATTTTAGATTTTAGAAAGCTAACTATAGGCAAGTAGTAGATATTTAGCTACCAATATTTTTAGTTCAAAAGTAATTAAAGACATACAGTACCTAAGCAGTAAGATATAAGTACAGTTTGGGCATGTTTACATCCTTTACATACGAAATTATTCAAACGAGGCGGAGTGCGACTTTCATTGTGGTGCAACCTTTTATGGGCGACTTACGGCATTTGTTGCAGAAATATACTGACTGAGTATATTTTTTGTGAATATTACAATATTCTGCATCTACATACATAATTTCAGCTTTTAGAAAGTAGTTGCTGCTTGATCTACCGATTTTTTACAACTTTAACACGTGACTGAAGAGCCCGGTTACAAGATTTAGGTTACTGACGATCGTAAACCTTATTCTTAATCAATATACTATTCACAAATTAATTTTCAAGTTTTATAAAGAAGTTGCAAGGTGTACCTATAGTTTTTTTACAAAGTTTAAGTCGTCTCGACGCCAAACGCTAAAGAATCCAGCTGACTGACCGCAGGCTATTGCTTTATCTATACTAATATTATAAAGCGGAAGAGTTTGTTTGTTTGTTTGTTTAAACGCGCTAATCTCAGGAACTACTGGTCCGATTTGAAAAAATCTTTTTTTGTTGGATAGCCCATTTATCGAGGAAGGCTATAGCCTATATAACATCGCGCTACGACTAATGGGAGTGGAGCAGCGACGAGAAATGTTGCAAAAACGGGAAAAAATTACGCATACGCATCATGGTCTGGGCGGGCATTCGTAAGAGAGCGCGATCGGACCTTATTTGGAAAAGAGGCAGCATGACGGTCCAAAAATATCATGACGAGTGTTATTAACACATCGACAACACAGATTACTGATATATAAAAAAATAACTACATATTGTATTTAAATTGTAATTATATTATGTCAATTTTATTCATTATTTTTTTCATATTTTATAAAACGACGTGATTTTCAAAATTTAGCCAATTTAATACCAAAATAATTTATACTAATATTATAAAGCTGAAGAGTTTATTTATTTTAACGTGATGATCTAAGGAACTACTGGTTGAATAATTCTTTCTGTGTTGGATAGCCAATTTATTGAGGAAGGCTAGGAATATACTATTAACAGCACGCTCAGGCAAATGCCCATCTTTTAAGGTTTAGGCCAAAATTGCAAAAACGGAACCCTTATAGTTTCGTCATGTTAACCCTTATACGTCCGTCTGTCTGTCTGTCCGTCCGTATGTCACAGCCCTTTTACTCAATGAAACTTGATAAAATTTTGTGAAAAGGTGTCTTGTAGTAGCCGCTACTTAGTTTGATGGCTAAATAATAATAATTAGTATTTTTAGACGGGGGGCACTTCATAATGTAACAGAAGCTGATTTTTTTTTTAGCAAATTTCAACGTTTGGTACATCATTCGACAGGTCTTTTAAAAACATTTTAAGGTTTTTAATAAACTTTTTGATTGAGTTAATATTAAAAAAAAAATATGGAAAACATAAAATCGAAACATATTACCTCGTATAAATAAAATTCATCGAAGCTAAAATACTATGAAAATGATAACGTCAAAAACAATTTGCATTGCACTGGGCCGGCCGTCATGTTTACCCAAACACTGACACCCAATAACTCTCACAACGAATGCGTAATCACCTTCATTTGAATCTTTGATCCGATTTACTCCGTAAATCTACCACAGATCCTACTTATAATATCAAATTCAATTCAACGAACCTGTTTGTAATACATAATAATATTAATTCGATTAAACATGTAGGTGTTCAGTGAATTTACGAGCACCTATGCATAGTCCGAATGTGAACCATCTCGGTACCATTCAAGCTTTTCAGCAGCCATGAAAGCAATTAAATGTGGCCATATGAATAAATAAGACATCTCACGCATGTTAAACTAGGCCTGTGTGGCCTAGAGCTTGTACTATGGCAACCAGGCAACTTATAAACATTACACCCAGATATAGAATAAATGTTCTCATCAGCATCACACAAATATTTATTCTGAGTGGGAGTCGAACTCACGCTTAGCAGGCAGAAGGCCACTCAATTATCTTTAATATACCTACCTATCTATTTAAAGTATTTCAGAGTAATGTCAGCCCAGTGTAGGATGGCATTCGTAAATAAATTTGCGAAGTTTGTAACACAATCGCGGTTTTTCAAGCAGTCTAAGTTTCACTCGAAACTTCGAGTGAAACTCGGACTGTCTCCCACACATTTGTAATTCGACATTGCATTTGTAACATACGGTGACCCTCTTCTACTCCTTATTAGTCATGTTGTGTCATGTACGAGGCATTGCACGCATTGTGTGGGGGGGGGGGGTGATCACGATAATGGTCAGATATTTCATTAACATTTTGAGCTTAAATTAACTAACAAAAAGCAACGTCAAAAACCGGGAAAGTGCATGTAGGGCCATGCACAATGTCCTATAGCTGCTCAGCACAATAATGCGGTATATGAAGTGGGGTTTCTATAGTTTTTGTTTCATACTACTAACAACATTATTTAAGTCATTTTCAATGGAATTGGTTCTAAATGTTGTTACTTCTCACTTGGTCGGCTGTCACCGTAAACTTGTAAAGCCTATTTAGCTGTGTGCCTATAGTTTTGCTTGTAATTCAATTACACATACTACCACCCTGATTTTTTTTACATCTCCAAAAACAACCATTTAGCTAGTCGGGGGGGGGGGGGGGGAGTACTTGATTGTTACAAAAAAAACACTTTAAGGCTTTAATATTTCACAAACAAATTCCTAAATCAAGAAATGACGTTTACAACTCTGAAGTATTTTTCAAAGACCTATTCAACGATATTCCACACGATGGGGTAGCTGAGAAAAACACCCCCACTTAACGTGTAGGGGAGGTACCGTGAAAGGCTGTTTTTTTTTTATTATTCTACCACTTTGTCGGCGTAACTAATAAAATGAGCTAAAACGGGGACAGGCAGACAGATGGACAGACAGACAAACAGACGGACAGAGCGAAACTATAAGGCCGTTTTCCTTTTTTTTCAAACAGACACAGGATGTAGGTAAGAATGATAGTGATACCTACCTATATAATGTTTTATGATGGCGGATGAAATAGGCGAGCACGCATTTTTCTAGCTACTACCAGAATAAAATAATGAAATACTTTTATATCACGACATTTGAGATATTTTATGCATGAAAAATCACTCCTTATAAAATCAATAGCAAAATCACTTAGCCATAAAATTTAAAACTTAAATACCCATTCATAGAATGATATCACTAGCATTCATAGCTACTGCTTGTGTAGTTGTGTGAGCGCGCTCTGAGTATTTTGTCCAAGTATTCTATACTTAGACTATCCCTTAAATAGACATTTTAATGTTTTAATACTGTATATCTATCTACAACTAGTAATTTTACATTTAATAAATACAATATCTTTAAAAAGACGTATTTTGAGTTGTGTGTCTTACCAGGATTATTTGAACTCGTATGCGAATAAATTTATATTTATTCGAAAGAGTTATTATTATTGTTATATCGTAAAGAAACATAAACAATTGGGGCAAATAACATTGGTTTATTTATTTTTATTGTTTTAACAATAATTTCATTTTGGGGCTATACATTCTCTTTGGCTAGGTAAAGCACAAAGAAAATGTAATATTTAAAAAATAGTAACTGTCATCAAAAAGTCAAAACAGAGTTTGTTGTATGACATTTTAATTTCGGTGCCAACTTTACAAACAATCATGTTTTTATGGAATCGAATAGTTTTAACATCTACTATAGCTGTCAGAAATTGTGAAGGTTTTCCTAAGTACGTTCGAGCATGCCATGGTACACCAACACGTGGGGCTGATTTTCCATGTCCACCGTCAGAGAGTTGTCCTCCTCCGTGTACACCGTGTCCTCCGTGTCCCCCGTGTCCCCCATGTCCTCCGTGCATGCCATGCCCACCGTGCCCTCCCTGCCCTCCCCCTCCGGTGCCACTACCACCATTCTACAATAAACCTAAAAGCAAATACGATGTGAAATGGATTTACATCAACGACAAGCCCCCTAAGACAGGTTTTCGGGCTACGATAGATCGAGCGGCACAAATCATTTTTTGGACTGAGTTAATGCGAGGTTTGTTGATATTGTAACGGTTGCTATTACACAATTTTAGAAATGTTCGGAAATATTTTACCTATCTAATTCTATTATTAGCCATTTTCATATCCAGAATCGTTACGATAAATATAGAGATATTTGAATTTCATGAAACAACGTACTTTTCAAGCTTAGAAGATGGGAAATTGCCCAATCGTATTTATCACATTGACTACAATGATTATTTTCTTAAATCGCTAGATTATTGCACCATTTTTTTGTGAAAGTGGGTACTTCCCTTCAATGTATTTAAACCATTATCCCGTTTCAGGTTTTGCAGTGACATTAGGACACATTTTCAAAGAGCCAGCAACAATAAACTACCCATTTGAGAAGGGGCCGTTATCTCCACGGTTCAGAGGAGAGCATGTACTACGGAGGTACCCTTCTGGCGAGGAGCGCTGCATCGCGTGTAAGCTATGTGAGGCGATTTGTCCCGCGCAGGCGATCACCATCGACGCAGAGGAGCGCTGTGACGGTTCGCGGCGTGCGTTACGCTACGACATTGATCTTACCAAGTGCATATTTTGCGGTTACTGCCAAGAAGCTTGCCCCGTAGACGCCATTGTTGAAGGACCAAATTTCGAGTACGCTACCGAAACGCACGAAGAACTGTTATACAACAAAGAAAAGTTACTATCAAATGGAGATCGTTGGGAACCAGAAATTGTAAGCAATATTAGAGATAATCATTTGTACCGCTAGGCCTTTTTACGTACTGTGTATATTTGGTATTGAATATTTTTGTTTCGTGGATAGGTAGATTAAAAATCATGTCTAAAGGCAATAATTTGACGAAACCTTGAACCAAGTTTAGTTTTATTTTTAGATGTACTTGTATATAGAAATAACATTACAAGAACGATTTACCTACCCACTTAAATTATTACATCGTTTTTTCGATAAGTCTCGTTTTTTTCTATGTTTAACTAATAGATAACTATTTCGGTATTTATTGAATAATGTCGCAACGAGGTTGATTATAATATTTAAACAATAAAATATATTTTAACATCGTTTTTTCGGTAAGTCTCGTTTTTTTCTATGTTTAACTAATATATAACTATTTCGGTATTTATTGAATAATGTCACAACGAGGTTGATTATAATATTTAAACAATAAAAAATATAAATTATTATCGTATTGCTGTAACAGTGGTTTTAATTCCTCGTAGACCTATCGTGTAACGGAAAAAAACTCAGGAGACGTTTTAGGTTCGTATGCAATTAAAATTAAAAATTATTAATTATATCTCATCGTTCTGTATTGCACAAATTAAGACACCTTGGTAAGTTATAAAAATACTTGTATTGGGGCTGCCTCCTATCTTCAAAGTCAAAGTACTTTAATCACTTAGGTTACAAAATGCAACGCTTATGAACGTCAGACATAATTTGGAATACAATGATTCTAAATTTAATGCTAAGTTCGCAAGAGTAAAGCTGTGAGAAAAGAAATTGACAATAAAACCTCATGGCCACTTTTTTTTTAAAGGCCAATTTTTACAATACAATAAATCTATACTAATATTATAAAGCTGAAGAGTTTGTTTGTTTGTTTCATTGAACGCGATAATCTCAGTAACTACTGATCCGAATTAAAAAAGTTCTTTCACTGTTGGATGGCCCATTTATCGAGGAAGGCTATAGGCTATATAACATCACGCTACATTTAATAGGAGCGGAGCAGCAATGACAAATATTGCGAAAATTTATGCAGACGAAGTTGCGCGGGACAGCTAGTACTCGTATTTGTTTATATACAGTTATGCCAGTAAGGTGCTGCAACCATTACACCATGAAATTCAGGCATGCAGTAATCACAGTTGGTACGTAAAGTAGGTATAATCAAGTTTTAATAGAATTAGCTTCCTATGGTGTGGATGTAAGCATCGACTTACAAAAAATACACTAGAGGGAAGAGGGCGATTAGATTTTTGTAAGAAAAACTATTTAATATATAAATATTTATGAACCATTAATTAAAAATAACCCTATATGATGATTATGGTAAGGTCGGCAAGTCACAACAAGTTGCACCCGTTGTAGCCATCATCCCTTTCGACATATGGGATGGAAGGAAGACGACCCGACCCACACCGCCACCACAAGCAATGACGTTTTAGTACCATGACGATCGCTGACATCAAATTTCATAGGAATGAAAAGAACCCTAAATAATTTAATGAAGTACGATCGCTAGTTGCCGTTACTATAGACTTAGGATAAACAAGTAGACGAACAAAGACCGTATGCGTAAAGGTTGAGGATCCCAATCGTGGATCCGAAAAACGAACGTTATCAAGATTTAGTAGAGTTGTAATATAATTGTAGAATCGATTTAAAAAATTGTAAAATTATAATTTAAAAAATATAGCTATTTAAATGAGGTATCCCAATCCTTATTCAAGGGTAGATACCTACTTCTTGGTGAATCAATGCAAATCTAATACTCATATTTTAGTAAAACACTTCCTAAAATATACATCAAGAATAACGAGCATTCAAAACTTTTATAAAATATATCCCTCAATCTTTACTGTGTGGATTGAGGGTAGGTACTGGGTGTTTTGATAAAGTGGCCATGTGTATAAAATTTATTTTTGCCTCAAAATTTAGTAAAAGCAATAATTTGTAATAAACAACAATGTCTGAAATACATCACGGTTTAAAAATTATAACTTATATAAATCTGAAAAAACAATTTAGTAATACAAATACGATAAAAATCAATTAAAATTCGATCAAAATTAAAATGAGGGTGTTGTGGAAAATTTGAAAAATCCTTTGACAATCGAGGCCGGGTAGTCGCAATAATGGTGTGCATTGTTCCTCAATATACACGTATTCATGTAGGTATATTTGCCATAAAGCCGAAGCCTTCTGTGTGTTAAACATGTTTGGACGACAAAGGAGCATCAGCCAAAGCGAATATCTAATGAATTCCTAGCATAGGTACTTATACCATTGACAAAGATCTGCGAAGCGTGATGTATCGCAGAAGCGTACATAAGGATCAACTAACAAATGCATTCCTGGTACCATCAATATACCTACTCTTCTGAAAGGAAGTCTATTAACTGCGAACGTTTTGTCGGACTAAGTGATTTCTATATTAATATTGGCGCATTGTGATGGATTTTCGATATGTTAGCAACCATTTGTTGTGAAGTCACTTTGAGCTTTAGTAATGTTATTCTTGATAAGAATGAGTTTATCAATTTATCGCATGTCTACAAACTGAATTAATAAATTATTATTTAACGTATATAATGACACGACAACGGCGAGAGACATAATCAGAGTAGTACACACCAAAAATATATAACACTCAAATCAACAATTACAGGCACCTTGAACCTTTGAACCTTGAACTACCTACATTTGTTTTTTTTAAATATTGTTATTTTATTTAGTTATCCTTCCAAAAACTAAAGTTCTACAACGCAAGGTTTGGTCGTCACTCTTTTAATGCATCCTTGAAGACAAACCGGTTGAGTTATCTGATTATTTCTGGTACATGTTACCTACCGTTAGAAAGAATTTGAAAATAGCAAGCTTCTTTTTTTTATTTTTTACTGTGTAAAGTTGACATAACATTTTTCCTTATCGATTTATGGAAGTAGATAGACCACTGTTTTTTTTTAATAGTTTGTATGAAATTGTGATTAAATCTGAATAAAACAACACTAGATCAAAGAATTAAAACATTTTTTTTGACACTACTTGGTCATAGCTAAAAAATATTAAAGATTTTAACAAAAAACTGGAAATTATCTAAAAAAATTGCGAAAAAATGATTACTCGTTCCATCACCTATCACCCATTTTTCTATGGCTTCAAACACCCAGTATAATGAACCAAGTGATTGATCTTCAAACACTCCGTATAATGAACCAAGTGTTATTCTGAGCATTATTTATTTTGACCCGCTATATTAACTAAACTTAACTGCATCTGCACTGGAGCAGTGCAGTTGCAGTTAATTTTGGATTTATATTAAAAAAATCGTTATTTAATAAAAATATAGCGGGTCAAAATAAATAATGCTCAGAATAACACTTATTAAGTTTCGATTGAAACGGCCATTTTTATATTCTTGTAACTTTGTGATCGGTCTCAAATACGCTTGCGTACCGTACTATTATGCCCTATTATGCTCTCGAGACGCGGTGGGACACTCGTCTGAACCAATTTTCGAAACCCTTTTTTCCACTCCGCCGCAGATACCTCTTCCACGTCCTTCTCGAATGCTGCTAGCGCGTCTTCCGGCGATGAAAACTGTATCCCTTTCAGCTGATTTTTTATTTTCGGGAATAAATAAAGTCACACGGTGTCAGATTAGGACTGTAAGGAGGGCGACCCAAGACTCTGACCAGTGTGGTGTCCAGGAAGTCCCTCGTTTTGAGCGCTGAGTGCACGGGCGCATTGTCATGGTGAAGCAGTACTCCGCGGAACCCGGTGTTCAGTCGCTTGTTGCTTATCGCAGACAAAACTTCTGACAGACATTTTATGGTATACCATTCGGCGTTGATGCTGCTTTGGTTTCGTAATGGAATTGAAACCAGATTAAGTGAAGTGTCAAAGTGAAGAAACTAGCGATCAAAACTTTCTCTGCGCTTCTCGATCGCTACATTTAAATATAATTACAGTCAAACTTAAAACCGACAATTTACAGACTTAAAACGAAATAGGTAAATAAAAAGTAAAATCTTTTACAAGAATACAATAGAACCTCTATGCTAACCTATCGTAAAAGTAACAAAGAAAATATTTTCTACAACGACAATTAAATTTATAAACAAAGATTTTACAATTATTTACAATCTTCTATGAAGGAATTAAATAAGATGAATAGCGAAATATATAACAAATGGTAGAACATATACATAAAAGGTAAGAATTAACATTACAAGTGTAACGATGAAGAAGAAGATATAAAAGTACATCGAGAAATTATGTACTAAAAGTAAGACAAATTACTTCCAAAATGCGTAAAATACGTAAACCAGCGACTTGTAGAGATTTAGTTACAGCAAAAGCAATGAATTTGGCTGCAAAAGAAGTAGTGATTCTTTTGCAGCCAAATTTAATCCCATTAAAATAAAATCGTTATTTCTTCTTGATGCTACAAATTCATATCTGCATGTTTTCTTGTACATCTATTTATGATATCCAATACATTCTATTTGGGTAGTTATATAATACGAGTAACATAATTTCATAAATATTAATAAATATAATTTCAGAATCTAAAAGTAGGTAAGTTACATGTTCCAAAGAAGAGATTTTAACTATGCGCGAAAAAAATACTGGTCGAGTACTTACTCCATCTACATTTAATTAAATGTCTAACATATGACAATGATTTTGTCTTCAATAATAAACTCGAATGTAGATGTAGCGATTCTATAGACAACTCTTAATAGTTTACACATTCCATCTCCTCAGCTGGTGTTCAGGATGTAGCGGCGTTCGTTTAGAATTTATGAAAATAAACCCCTACTAGAGGCAACACTCAAAAGGAACTATCAAATATTGATTATGGCCGAAAAGGTTGATTACGAGTAAATTATATATTTTGTTATGCTAGTAACTTTATTTTTAGTTACATTATTACAACCACCCCATTACGTTGTTACAACCAACCCTAGGGGTAGGGATATTTGTAACAATGTCTACTTTTGTTAATTTAGTCGATTTTCTCAAAACCTGAAATACCAGTTGCATTTATGCTGATTTTATTAGATAGCCGAAGGACCAATATATAATGCAAATATATACTTAAAAAATAAATATATATTCAGAAAGTTTAATGAGATATTACGAAATAACAATTGAAAATTGTTACGTTTATCCCTGGTCTCTCCTATACTTATTTCACCGAGGTTATTTACTAGGTGAATTAAGTGCACCATTCCGCCCTTACTTCCTCATTAAAATTATTCTAAATTAAATTTAATGTGATACCTAATAAATATGTTTATCTGTACAGATTAAAACCCCGTATGACTTTTATAAGGTTTCAGAAATATGTAATTAATTCCTTTTTATCAAAATTTTAAAGTACTGTGAGTTATGTTAAAATAAATATTATGCCGCAGACTATAACATAAAAACTTTTATGAGGAACTAATTCTTATGATATATTATAATTAGCTAGATATACCTATTTCAGAGAACTTAGACTATTGACGTGTTCTACGTCGTAAAATCTCTCAGGACTCAGGAGGCGTAACTTTTGCCGACTTATAACGTATTTGCACGCATAATCAGTACGTACAATAAATAATTTATGAGCAATTAAAAGAAAAAAACACAATAAACTTATACAAAGGTTTTTTTTAATAACGGCATAGTATGTATCTGTATAGTATAGGTTCCAGAAATACCTTTATCATAGCCTCATTTAAACTCGGAGAATTCGCCTCCTTTTTATAAAATTAGTACATATAGATTTTAAACTTGGAACGATGGCAGTATTAGGTCAGTCAGTACGTGATAGTTCAAGCGCTAGTCTAATTCCAGACTAGACTTATAAAAATTGTAAGAAATATTTTCGAATGCGCTTACAGATGGTTGTGTGACATTTAAATTAAAAGTGCAACACATTCTCTGCGGGAATGCTCTAAGGAAACTTACTGTCAGTGCTATACGAGTGATATAGTTCCCGTATCAATAACAAGGTATATAGAAACCGGGCAAATGCACGTCGGGCCACGGACAGTGTAGGGTTCCGTAGTCCCCCCCCCCCCGCTTTCGACTAATTTGGCTTAAAAAGTGGGTTTTATGTCGTTTTTATTTCATAGTTACAACGTTATATCATAATAATATTTTTCAATCGAATTTGTACGAAAATTTTGTTAGTTCTCATTTGATCAGTTGTTTCCCAACTTCTAAACGTTTCTGATAGACCTACCTAATGATACCCCAAACGATGGGGTAGACGAGAAATTACACCCCCTCTTTACATATAGAGGAGGTACCCTAAAATAAATACAAAAATATTAAAATGATCTTTCACTTTGTTGCCGTAAGTAATATGACATGTGTATCCATGCAAAATTACAGCCTTCTAGCACTAACAGTCTATAAACAAAGGTGCGGTCGGACGAGAGTCAAGTGTGTGTGTGTCCCTGCCAGCTAAATGGTTAATGTTGGGTATGTGAAAAACTCGCGGAGGTAGTTTATATAGTGAAATTAAAAGAAAAACTATCACAGTTAAGTAGGCTTTACAAGTTTATGAGTAACAGAATCATTTCATTTCAGAATCATCAATTCCATTAAAAATGATTATTAAGTATGTCTAACATTTTAAGTATAAAACAAAAACAACAGAAAACCTACTTCTTAAGCCACGTTAATCGGATGGGTGGGGGGTGGGGGGGGGCTACAGAATCCTACTTGTGAGTGGCCCGACATGCACTACCCCGGTTTTTTTTATAAAAGACCACAACCGCAGTAAAGCGTGAAAGAGAGAAAACCTCGTGAGGCTCTGTCTCTTAGATAGGTAATGTCCACAAAGTAGCGTTCTCTGTTTCTAGAGAGTGGTCAATTTTGTGAGGTTATGGCACTGGCCTGGTCTATACGTCAATGCGAGGGACTTTACAGACATACAAGTCACGAACACAATTTTATTTTAGTAGTTGTACCTATATAGTAGTTTACATCCATTAGATTTATTTATTAGACACTTTTAATATAAATGTCACCTGTACCTACAAAACTTTTTTGAATTGGAACTTTGTTTTACAAATTTGTTGCTATGTTACAGTAAAATAATTTGTGTAAATAGTGTTATATACATGTTGAAGAATTATTAGATTGCTAATTGATTACCTTTGATCTACTCGTAACATCTGTTTTGATTAAATGGCATGGACTTATTTAAACATGGCCGCCATCATGGTGTGACTTTCATTTGACGTTTACGTTTTGAAGTGCGTAGAGTAAGGCAGTCAGTCTTAATCGCCTCGTCAAAGCGACAGCACGTCTTCCGATAGACTTGTCGCCATTTTTTATGGTCGTGTGTGCAAAAGTTTTCAGGGTCAGTATTTCAGTAGTATTTCTGTAATCGAAATGATTTGAACTGTGGACTATGACGGACCTTATCTTGCTAGAGGTAAACGCGTTCCACATTATGATCACCACAAAGTTAATTGGATTTACACACTATTACCTTTTTTATGGTAAATGTTGGTATTTTTTATGGTTCTTAAAGAAAAAAAAATACCATTCAGAATACCATCTTGCCAAACCTTCTACGCGGCATAAGAAAATGCCGTCACATTGTACAGGGTAGCCAGTCCAACGCACTAATAGTATAGAGATCAATGGTAGCTACCCAGCGTTCCTCTATTATTCCTGTTTTACTCTTACCGATCATAGCGTGGTGTACCCTAAAATAGCCTATGTTATACTCAATATTTATTCAAAAAAGGTTTCTTTGGCACCTCGCTTACTCTCCTGGAATTGCAAAGAAAAAACGTTAAAGTATGTGGTAGGTGTCTATTGTAATTAATAAATAGTGCATGATGTGTTTACCTGTAATAAATTGTTACACAAGTATTAAGTTAATATTATAAATCTTTGACTTAGAAATGTTTAAGTGTAAACAATTGTTGTAGAGCCAATAAAATAAAATAAAAAATAAAAAAATGTATATATTACCATTACAGACGAACAAACAATGTTCTTCTGGTTTCGTCCGCGTGATTTTAAGTTAACATTGCAGATACCAAATTTTATCAAATTTTGTTCAATAGTGCCCAAGTTCGTTCGTAGATAAACTAAAGAGAGTTTCAGCTTCGTTAGGATTGTATTGTAGGTGCCTACTTTCTCTAGCCCTCTCATGTGACGCGGACGAAGGCGAGGATCGGCTATCTATGTATTTAAAAGGCATAATAAAGACTTGAGTTAAAATTTGATACACAGATAGTTGTTATGATGTAGGCATCTGCTACAAATATTTAAAGTGACAAAATGACAGTTCAAACTTAACGCGAATTAAGCCGCGGGCTGAAACTAATATTAGTATAGAAGTATAGTTAAAGATTACAACTTTTGTTAAATATTAGGTACAACAATTACAGACTCAATTTTTTTTTTATTTTGTTGTAATATTTTACTAACATCAAGCTCATTACGGCTTTCATAAAATTGTTTTAAGTATATTCTTTCAATTGTAGGTTGCCTTATATTTTTTTGCCTTTCATTCATTACCATCTCACACTCGAGATGGAAGGTAACTGTCAAAATGTCAACGCTTAGCTCTGCGCAATTTAATGTTTAAAATTTGAAAGAAGTTAAGAATTTGAAGTAAAACAATCAAGTACTAAGTAGGTAGGTAATAACTATTAGTGTTTGTGTAACGAATAATTGAGCCATTGCAGTAATATTGTTAAAAATAAACAATCCTTTCATCAAACTTTTGAAAGTGAACTAAATTGCATTTTAGAACTATGTCACACGTCAAGGTTTGTTTCGGTTTGAATGACTATCAATACTATAAAACAATACTTTAAACATCGTTTTTATCGATATTAATTTCATCTTCACTGTGAACTTTTTATCGTAGTACCCACTCCAAAATATATCTCAATATTGCATATTGCTCTGCTATATCTGTCAGGCGTCGTTACGTACTTGGATATTTGTTGCGGGGTGTTTTTTTTACTAGGGGTATCTAATTATTCTCATACAAATATGGCTTTGTGCTCAGAATGTAACGAAGGTGTGTCGGTTACTCAGAAACTGATTAAGTGCTCCCAAGAACAATGCAACCGCAATTACCACGCAGACTGTGTCAAATTTGACGAACTGTCAACTTCCCGTTCCAAATGGATCTGCCCAGTCTGCCAACGCACATTAAAAAAACTTCGCGGAGATGAATCAAAACTTGACGCAAACAAATCGCCTACCCACTATGCTAATCTTGATACGCAAGCTATTTTAAAAGAGATCCGCATGTATCGCAACGACATGAACCATAAATTCGAAACTCAACAGGACTGCCTAGAAACATTTCAAAGAACTCTAACTGAAATGTAAACAGAAATAAGTAATGTAGTTCCTGACGCATGGCAGACATTTTGGGGAACCAAAATGTCTGCCATGCGTCAGGAACTAGATCATGTCATCAACTCTGTAAAATTTTTGTCTGCAACTCACGTCGACCAGATTTAAGTTAATAAGGAACATGAAAATGCCATTTCCAATCACAAATCTAATAAAAATGTAATGACCTGCTAAACTCCATGTCTATGAAACTTGGTACTTGCTCCAAATGAAGCATTAAACTAGGAAATGCAACTTGGAGTTGCAGTGTGTTCCGGAGCGAAAGACCATAAACTTGTTAAACACGATCAAGCAACTTATAGCAACAGTGTCTAGCGATACAGTTGATACTGAAATTATCAACTTCCCCCGGGTTGCTAAGCAAGATCAGAACTCCCGCGCCCCAGGAATATAATAGTAAAAATGTTGTCTTCCCATTCACGTGATTATTTATTGGCAACTGTTAAAAATTTCAATAAAACCCATTTAAACGATAAACTTAATTCTGTTCACCTTGGAATTTCTGACGTAAAATTGCAAGTATTCGTCCTAGAACACTTATCTCCTGAAAACAAAAAGCTACATGGCTCTGCTCGACAGGTTACTAAGAATAAAAACTACCAGTCCCTGTGGGTGCGAATGGCCGCATTTTTTTGAAGAAGGACTCCAATTCCGCGAATGTTCTGGTGAAGGACATTAATCAACTAAATACTCTGTAGTTATGTTTATACAATTGTATTTTTTGAAGTGAAAACTTCTTTAGCGGCGTTGTGCACTTTTATAGATATTAAACTCGCGTCAGGATCATGTGACCGTAAGATTGGTGGATTGGTAAGAAGACAGGTAAGAAGTCGGGTGGTCTAGAAACCAGAAGATTTCGGTTCGAGTCCAAACGATTATTTCTTCCCTTTATTTTAATGTGTTGATTTTTGTTCTATAATTTGTGGTTTAATATTTAATATTTACCGGATTAGCAAGCTGAAGTGGCAGTGGGCTGGCCATATTTGCCGAAGAACCGACAACCGTTGGGGTAAACGAGTTCTTGAGTGGAGACCACGGCACGGCAAACGTAGTGTAGGACGCCCTTAGGCCAGGTGGAGTGATGATTTACGCAAATAGGCTGGCAGGAGCTGGATGCGAGAAGCCGAAGATAAAACAAAGTGGCGTGCAATTGGAGAGGCCTATGTCCAGCAGTGGACTGCGATAGGCTGATGATGATGATGATGATTTAATATTTTTATTTAACTGTCATGTCGTCTTTTAATTGTTTTTTGTTTTTTAATTTGTTATTTAATATTTTATATTTTTGATTTAAATGTCATGTCGTTGTCATTCACATTTTTTTATTGTCATGTTTGTGTACGATAGCGCAATAGATGAATATTGTATTTAACCACTTAAATGTAACTAAATAACTTTTATACTGATAAAAAAATTACAAAACGTATTCATGTATTGACTTCTGTCGGCACTCCCGGAGTACAACCCGTTATTTTAAGCATGTTATCATTGTACCAATTATTTGAAACATTTACTCTCAAATTATAATACCAAAATGTAAAAGGCCTTAGAACCAAAATTAGTGATTTCTACATTTCTTTGCTGAATAACGATTAATGTGGTAATAATTACTGAAACTTGGTTAAATTGCACAATTTTTGACCACAAGGTTAAAGATCAGCGCTACAACGTTTTTAGACGCGATAGGTCATCCACTTGTTCTGCAGCAACAAAGTAAAATAGCGACGGGGTAATGATTGCAGTCCTAAAAAAGTACGAAGTGCTTAGGAAATCTAAATGGGAGTCAGTGACTGAAGACCTTTGGGTTTGCTTAAAGTAAAACAGTAGCCTCTGTATTAACATTTGTGCATCCTACATACCCCCACCATTAAAATACAATGTGTTAAAACGTACTTCGATGCCATCACAGATATTATTCAATACACTATTCAGAAATCCTCTATTACTATTCTTGCTGGTGATTACCACTTACACGAAGCTCAGTGTTTAAATGATACCTTCACGACAACAAATTGCATCACAAACTTTTGTCTTGATTCTATAGCATATAACGGTCTACATCAATTTAATACTTTCAGTAACGTCAATGAACGTATTTTAGACCTAGTCTTGTGCAACAACCCACGAAATCTAACTATTTTAAAACCTGAAATGTCTCTGCTCCCTTTAGATCTACATCAATCTAGTCTGAAAATTATTATAGAAAAAAAATAGCTAATCAGAGATTAAATGTAAGAAAGTTCTAATCTACAACTACTTTGTGATTTGAAAAACATCGTTTGGACAGCACTTTGGACGAAAAGCACAACAGTCGATGATACGTTCAATTTTTTTATGGTACTGTTATGCCCTTAGTTTTGAAACATACTCCACTGTGTAAACCAAAGTAAGTGAAAAATTCCTAATCTGGTATTGGTCTTCATTAATTAAAACCCTAAATGAAAAAGTAAAATACCATTGAAAATTTAAAAAAAATATGATAATCCCGTGGATAAAATTACATTTAACCTTTTAAAGACCAGGTAACAACTTCAAAAAACAAGCTGCGGTTAACCAACATAATCAACCCAAATACTTTTGGAAGTATGTAAAGACCCAGAAAGCTTTTAGCGTATCATTGTCAAACGAAATGTATCTCGGAGTAGAAGTAGCGAAAGGTGGTCGAGCTATTTCAGATTTATTTGCTAAATACTTTCAATCAATTTACAGCAACCAGCAGCGTTACTTATCGATACAAATCACAAAGATGATATCCAATATTCCAGAGAAAACATCCAAGCCATTAGTAATTTCTTAATAAGTGAAATGGAGGTCTTAACAATTCTAAAACAATTAGACTCAATTAAGTGTTCCAGTTCAGATAAAGTGTTACACCCCACTTACAATTAAAAAATGCTATCTAAGCCTGTGTATTCCTCTTACTCTGGTATAAAACGTACGTAATGGAGTTTTTCCTACAGAGTAGAAATTAGCACATTTGACACCCATACATAAATCCGAATCTCACGACAACGTCATATACTATAGGCCTATATCTAATCTAATCTAATCTATAGTCTACAAGAAAATCCTAACACACGTTATGTGCTACGTTCACACCAATCAACATGGCTTTCTTCCTCGCAAATCAACCACGGCTGACTTAACACAATATATTTTTGACATTTCCAATGCCCTTGGTACACCATTTACACTAACTTCAAAAAGCTTTTGACCTCGTAGACCATAGATTGCTTCTGCAGAAACTAATACGTTTAGGTATCCACGATTCTTTGCTCAGATGGTGTGAAATAATTGCACTTCGCGGTTTTAAATCTTTTACTTTAGATTCGTCTACCGGATTCCCCCAAGGGTCTCACCTAGGTCCACTATTCTTCTTAGTTTTTATAAACGATCTTTGTGACACTATAGAAAGCAGTTTTGAAATTGATGATTGATGATTTGAAAGTATATCGAATAATATCAAACGCCCAAGACATTTACCGCCTCCAAGAAGATTTGTTAAAAATGCTTTTATATCAAATTTGCTAGTAAGAAAAATACCCGTTACACAAAATACATTTTTTTTTTTTTTTTTAATCTTTTTTTTTTTTTGTTCATTGGGGATTTTAGTACGCAGTACGACTATGACAAATATCCTTACAATTACTTAACTAAGAATAACCTACTTATCTAACATAACAGCAAATAACAATTTTGCCGACTTAGATATAGGATTCGCCAAAACACCATGAAACATTCCTACATCAAGTCGCGAGAGATTAAGCGCTCTTATCATGGTATCGTACACACTCCTACAAAAAAAAACCTTAAGTGGTAACCTTAAGTTTTAGGCATCATATTAATAGCTTAGGTTTAAAGTCGTCACAGATGTCAAGTTCTATCACACGTCAGATGAAAATGTTTAAGCAACCTACTCTAACGATAACAATATATAATTCCATTGTTCGAAGTATCCTTGAATATTGCAGTGTTGTTTGGAATCCTAGTTACCAGGTTTACTCTGACAGCCTTGAGAGAGTCCAAAACCGATTTGTATACCATGTGACATACACATATAACAAATGTAAGTCTCTCACATCCTACGACACAGATTGTCACACTACAATATTTCTTCGCTTCACCGACGCAGAAAGACAACTGATATTATGTTCCTCTACAAACTTCCGCACGAATATATAGAATCTAGCTTTATCCTTCCAAAAATATATTTCAGTGTTCCTCGCGTTGGCAGCCGTTTAGCTAATAGGAAAACATCCGAACTTCTCACCTGCAAAACTAACATCGGTCAACATTGCCCTGTCTATCGCATGATGAGTTCTTGTAACGCTGTCCGAAACGATGTTTACTTATTCAATGGTTCAATCGCCTCCGTTAAAAATAGGTTGAAACTGTATTAAAATGTCCCTCATAATATGTTTAAACTGCTACTACTATTTAAACAGTAGTAGCAGTTTACACATTTTAAATTATAATATGTTATAATGTTATTTGACACCTTGTAAAAAATGCATGATGTGTTTGCATATTATATAGTACAATTAATCACATTTAATTATCACATGTTTTATCTATCTTTTGAAAATTGTATTCAATTTTTCAGACAGAAATAAAAAACAAGGGGTTACACTCCGGAAGTGTTAGCAGAAGTGAATACTTGAACATTATAATACATACTGATGAAATTTAAATTATATTTTTCGATCTTACTGACGTAACAATAAAAAAATATGAAATAATAAATAATAAATAAAAAAAACCTAACGTTACTCGGACTCAAACTGGGGTCTTCTGGTTTCTGGACCGCCCAAGTACCTGAGCGATAATAACATTGTAGATGGTGGCAAAATTTACCTTTGTATTCTGAAGATATTGAAGCAGTTTATCATTGCTCTCCCTTCGGCTTATATAATTTTCGCTCAAGTGTTACTGAGAGACGTAAGTTTAACATTTTTTACCCATTCCAAAAAGTGCACAACGCCGCTAAAAAAAACATGTAAAAGTCACTTCAGCTCTGCTTGTTTATAATTGCGACCGCAATATAGCCCTCCAAAGAGGATATTGGGCTATTTGATGACAAGATTGACACGTTCTCCTTTTACTGTTGTTTTTTTATTAGTCTCCTCTTTCCAATGCGTTTTTAAACCAACAATAGTTGGTTTTTATTAATAGATAGTAGGTACGTAATAGGTAATGATACTAATTGTAGGCAAGTAATTTGTTTTGGGAAACATGTGAACATTACTTTTAGTGTTTAATTTTTTGTCTACTTTATGGCAAACTAATAGATATAGACTTGTGTTACCCTAGAACTATTACTTATTCTGTCCTTATGTTACATATATCGTTTCAGTTAATAAGATATCCGAACTTTTAGCGCGTCTAAAGTTTCTTCTTTTAGACATTACAATGTATTTGATGGGTTTGAATTAATTGAAAGCCCGTACTTTGGGATTAACGTCGGTCTGAGTGACACACGCCCTCTTTGCTGCCACTTCTCATTAGTTACTGTTTACGTTAACCCACACACACTCAGTAAGTATTTATTTGTATTAAAATACCTATATATAATGGGTGCCCACTGTATACAGGTATTTGGTGGAATTTATTTACAGGGTTTTAGTTATATACATAAAATTCGAAATACTGACTAGTAGGTAGGTATCTTTATTGGCATAACAAGTTAGACTTAGTTGAATTAACAAGGTTTAAGCGGCGGTAGCCTTATTGCTAAGGTATCGAACTCGTAATTGTGAGGTCCCTAGTTCGAATCCTACCCATTATACTACCGACGTGAACCCATTTCTAACACAAGCCATTGAGCTAAGCTGGAGGGGTTAACTATAGTTATCTTTAAAAAAAAAACTGAAGAGTTTGTTTGTTTGAATGCGCTGATCTCCGAAGATCCATCCTCCTCCATTGGAGGCGGAGGGGGGAGGAGTGTTTCTAAATTCAGGCGACTAATTAAACGGATTTTATGAAATAAGAAATATCTATAAATAATTTTTGATGACAAGTAATGACCCGTTTGATAGTCATGTAAATAGTTAAAGGTACCTACTTACATATTTAAAATTAGATTTAGCTAGCAGTTCCGCTCACGTTTTTAAGTTAGTTCACCCTTCAGAGCTCATTTTCGTTAAAATCCTTCTCATCTTTTATCTACATCACAAAAGAAACCTCTCGGCAAAATGTCAGCTGTTGAGGTGCAAGGGTTTCGGTTGGTCGTCAATGAGTGAGGATTGAGACAGGACTTTCATTTTATATATATCAATTATAGCTTTTCAACGCAGCTGCGCCCGCGTTTAGTTTAATTTTATTTGAAATTTCTAGCTCCATTTTATCCCTCAGTCTCAATTTCAATGAATGGGAAAAAAAATGGTTGCTATGCTTTTCCAAGATTTTTTTCCAATTTCCTCACCATAAAAACCTTAGGCTTCAAAGTTTGTTTGAAAATGTAACAGTTTTTGTATTTGTACAGTCCAAGCTAACCGTTCTCGAGTATCACACTAATATTATAAAGGCGAAAGTTTGTGAGTATGTGAGTGTGTATGTTTGTTACTTCTTCACGTCTAAACGGCTGGAGCGATTTAAAAAAAATCTGGTGTGGCGTTAACTGACACCCTGAATTAACACATAGGCTAATAAACCGCGTGTAACACCGCGGGGCACAGCTAGTTCTTTATATACCACAGAGGTGGCAAACAAGCTTACGGCCAACCAAAACGGCAAAACAAAAAATAAGCAGTTACCGTAGCCTATGGACGTTTGCAAGATTATAGATGTCACTATCGCGTTGCCGACCGCGACCTTGTAAAAACCATTTTCCTCCTTTTTTGAAGAACCCCATGCTGTAGTCTTTTAGGAAAACCTTGGCAGGTAGCTCATTCCACAGCCTGACTCTACGTGGGATGAAGTTCCTATGGAGCCGTATAGTGCGCGATGATATTGTTTCTAAGGTGTGAGGTTGAATTCGTTGCCGGTGGCGAGAAGTGCGATGATAAAATGTGGCCGTGGGCCATCCATACTATCCATACTAATATTATAAATGTGAAAGTAACTCTGTCTGTCTGTCTGTCTGTCTGTTACGCTTTCACGCTCAAACAACTAAACCGATTTAGATGAAATTTGGTATGGATATAGTTTAAGTCCTGGGGAAGGACATAGGATAGTTTTTATCGCGATAACCGACATCCACGCGGGCGGAGCCGCGGGCGAAAGCTAGTATCAAATAATTCTTCGGAACATAGTCCATTGTACAGGCGGTAGAACACACACAGAGAGGCGAAGTCTCTTCTCAGGCTTAAGGGCTCAATACCACCTGTAATTATGGGGTCGTCGACAATCCTCACAGAGCGTCTTTGGATCGAGTCAAATGGCTCAAGCTGGTACTTTGGTGCACCTACCCAAAGATGACAGAAGTACTCCATATGGGGCCGAACCTGTGCCTCATACATGGTATGCCTTTGCTCCGAAGAGAAGTAATGCTTAGCCCTGTTGAGCACACCAAGCTTTTTTGATGCCAACTTGGCCTATTCCTTTAAATGACATCGTTGCACATTTGGCGATTCATTGATTCTTGACTAAAACTAATACTAATATACTAATACTAATATACTTTATACTAATTGTTACATCACAACGCCCCAGCCAATCACAGCGCGCCATAGCGAGCCAATCATAGCCAATAATAGCCAATCGTAGCCAATCATAGCCAATCATAGCCAATCATAGCCAATCATAGCCAATCATAGCCAATCATAGCCAAGCATAGTCAATCATAGCCAATCATAGCCAACCATAGCCAATCATAGCCAACCATAGCCAACCATAGCCAATCATAGCCATGCCGAGCCGAGCCGAGCCACTACCCGAGCTACCGAATGCCTTCGGTGGAAGGAGTCGACATAATGTGCTTGGAACTCATTTTCTGGGCATTGTCTATTACGGGAATAACTCTGGATGTCGATGGTTACGACTGGAGGAAGAACGATCTCTAGCCATTTTTGAAACAATACTAATTAATAAAAATATACTTGTGTGTGATTCAGCGAGTCTTTTTATTTATTGCCACTTTTACATAATATACTTATACTAATATTATAAAGAGGAAAGATTTGATTGTTTGTTTGTATTGAATAGGCTCCGAAACTACTAGATGGATTTGAAATGTTTCTTTTATTGTTGTGAAGCTACACTAACCCCGGGTGACATAGGTCTTTTTTGTATCACTGTATTTCCACGGGAACGGGAACTACGCGGGTGAAACCGCGAGGCGTCCGCTAGTTATTTATATAAAATTGTAGCAATTAAACATAACCCTATTATAATAAAAATTCGCATTAAAGCGTAATCTGAAGCTGAACTAGGCCAATCTGACCATTTGGTTAAACCAGTACTAAATAAAAAAATATATTTTTTAAATTTATTTTTTTATATAATACTTTTGAGTGGTTGTAGGATGTACCAACTAACTTTTATCACACATACTCGTATGTATTGAAAATTGAAAAAATAATGTTTTGCTTACTAACTTTTTTAGTATTACAGTCATTATCATGTTATACCATATTGAAATGCTTAAGATGAGCCCTTTGATTTAGTACCCATATTGCAGTATTCGAAACAACTTTTTTTTTCACACAATTCTATATTGACATCTCACAGTTGCCATGTTTGTTTTTTTAAACGTCACCTATCTAAAAACACTTGGGCGGTAAAAACTAATGTAACAACATCTGAATTGTATAAATTAGTTCAGTGGTTTGTGAGATATGAGGTAATAAAGAAAGATATAAGATACGCGTGAAAAACATAACCCTTCCTTACAGTCGGGTAAAAATAGGAAAGCATTATGGTACTTCACAACAGTTAGGTATGTGAACATTGGAACTATACAGTAGTAAAAGAAAACTAAAACGGATAATCCGAATAAAACGAGACTAAAGGGGACTGATGAGTACAATACGGCTCGCCGACCGCTGACTTCTCGTGATTGGTCGGCGGTCAATCATTCCCACTAAGACTACAAAATAGCGAGAGTACAGAAGGTAACCTTCGTACCTATAATGCGTGTTTGAACAACGTACACATAGACATTGCTAATCATCATCTTCAGCCTGTACGTCCACTGTGCACGTGGCTTCCACAACGACCGAATTTGAGCGTTTTGCATTTAACGTTTTCCCAACCTTTGGCATGCTAAAAAAATGCACGCAAAATGTTACGCCGTATTACGGGCAGGGTTTGGGAGACGCGGGCGCGCTTTAATTACGCCGTACATGAAAATAATCACATCCCAGACTAGTACATAAGTATCGAGTGGTGAACATCAAGCATATCGGTCAGCTACATAACGCGGTTATGCGTCAAATATAAATTTGAATGAAATACAGCTTCTTTTTGCAGATATGTGGGTCAGTGAGACCCTATCAGTCATGCCGAGGGTTAATCAGGTCGTCGCGTCGGTCCATTTCGTGGTCTTCACTCTTCCTTCGCTCACGGATACGTAATCTCGTGACGCCTCCCGAATAAAGTGTTCTGTAATTTAGTTTAAGATGTCTGAGCGATGTGCGTTGCTAGAGCGAAGTGCTTATGAAGCTTACCTTCTGTACCTACTCTCTCTATTTTGTGCTAGCACTATACTATAAGCGCGCAAAATTTGAAGGCTGGTCGTATTTGACGGGTAACTGGTTAAGGGGTACGCTCCTTACGGTACTGCATTTTAATTTACCTTACCTAAGTAACCATTACGGGGCCATACTCCTTTCAATCTTTCCCATTTTCTCGGCTTTATAAATATATAAATGAAAATCGATTGGTACACGGTACACTGCTTCAGAACGGCTCGACCAATTTGGCAAATATTTTTGTATATGAAATCCGTAATTTCTTCTTTACTTTTATATACGATTTTTAAATGGAAAATCCATCAACAAAAAACATTCGAAGTTTAGTTTCTTTGATTCTTACAATGTGTACGAGAACAGCGCCATACATTAGAATGCTCAAGTGCTTGGTCGCAATAACCGGCATTCACGCGGGTGAAGCTGTGGGCATAAGCTAGTAAATTCTTAAATACATAAAATGGCCTGATTGTTAGTACTTTACTTTCTTTGTAGGTAACTAGGCTACATATATACCTACGTATTACGGTATTGAAACAGCCGAACCTTATATGAAGTATTTGGCTCAAACAACGCACTCATAGACGTAGAGCGAGGTCGTAGGATTCAAATACATGGCTTGTATCTTTGCAAAGGATTAATGATTAAAATTTAACTAGAGCTATTTTTAGCACCCGCATAATATAAATACCTGCCTGTACCTACAAAATATTATGATAGGAAATTTATTAACACAACAGTGTTAAATGTCCGCAAATTTTGTAGGCTAGGAACTATAACACAACAAAAATGATCATGCGACGAGTTACAGGTTAAAGAGTAAACAGAGAGAAAGGTTAATAATCGAATTTTGCAGTAACGTACGCTAATGAAAGAAAACGCTGTAACTATGTACTAAAGAACTAGTATTATGAATGCAATCGAATAGGATAGGACACTATAGTATGGTGTCTTATCCGATTGCATTCTTATTACTAGTTAAAACAAAGAAAGGTGTTGCCAAATTTCACTAGCGGACCACAGTCGCTTTGTCACAAAGCGACTTTGGTCCGCATAGTAAGTGCAATATTTAAAACATACACTGTCCGCTAAAAAAATTTGACTACACCTTTCTATTACACGTTGTATCTAAGTGCTTGTGGGTACCTAGGTACTCGTACATATATACCTACGTATTACGGTATTGAAACAGCCGAACCTTATATGAAGTACTTCGCTCAAACAACGCATTCATAGACATAGAGCAAGGTCGTAGGATTCAAATACTTCGAAATTAAAAAACTGGATGTGTGTAAGATATGTGTAATCTTATTTTTTTTTATATATTTAAGTCGGAGCGTCAGCTAGTACCGCCATCCATTGTTAACACTATTGTTTGGTAACTACTGAAAAGTATCCGCAGAGACTGCGATCTAAGGTTGACTTTGTTAATTACCTACATTAACAGTGGTCAAGGTCAAGGGCCAGCTCAAGCACAAAGGTGAGTTTTTCCCGTTTTTAATGATTTCAAGACCAAGTACTGTTTCATTCTAGAAAATTAGTGATAATTGATGTGGAAAACGAGCAAATGCCGAAGTATCACAAGTAGACACAAGGTAGTTTTTCAAATTTTATGCATACAGTGTTAATGTCACATTAAAAATTGAATTTCTTGAGTCCCAGTAGGTACTATTATTTAGTCGCGATTGAGGCAAAAAGATGCAGTAGTTTTAATGATGTTCGTGAAACCGGTAAAATTCAATTAAATTTCGGTATTCTTTGCTTAAGGTGTTCTAACTTCTCATGTGACACGTGGCTAGTTAGAAATTTTGTTTCGTTATAATTTTGTGGTAGGCATTTTGATTTATGCTGAGTTGTTACATGGTGTATTTAGAATCAAGTTTCGATTTCTTTGCATATGGTGCTTAACCAACTCATGTAACACGTGTTACTGAGTTACTTTTGTTACTGTCTAGTTGAAAAATCGGTTTTGTTTAAATTTAGTGGTGAGCATGTATGCTGAGTATTTATAGTATGTATTTATTGGGTGTGGGATCTATTATCTTTGGGTGTGGGAATGACTGCTACATTGAAGTCATTATCATTTGATGAAGTGAGTTATTTTTATAACCATCTTCACACACTTGCTATAGCTTGTTACAAAGAACGAATTATGAACAATGACGCTACTGTGACTTTGTAACGAATGCTAAAAAAAACATTTGCAAGAAATTTTAATAAAATAATACGGTAAAGTAGGAAATTATTTGATTTTTATTTAAAAACATAGATGGTATTCAGTGTTAGTAGGTTTCTTAAAAGCGCCTAACATTTTCATGAGCTTTTCAATACAACGCACCTTTTTAATGAAAAAATGCGAATTTAAAAAAAAAGAACATTTACGCGAAAAATCGAAAATATATGGGAAAAAGTATAAAATGGCGATATTAATTAAATGTGCTACTAGGTGCTGTTAGTTGTAGTATGACGTGGCAGAGAGGGGCAAAAATATTGTTATTTTTAAGCTTCTCGTTTTGTAGTAGTATTTATACTGTCGTTATGACTGGTATTATGGCCAATCATCCGTTAATACACTGACGGACTCATAAACTGCATCAAAGTTCAGGTTTACTCTAAAAGGATTTTTTTATAATAAGTATGCAAACTTTTTAGATTAAATTATATAAATATGGAAAGACTGGCTCTTAATCTTAAAAAAAAATTAAATTTAAAAATAGAACTGCGGTAAAACAAATGAATATAGCCGGGAAAAGAAAATTTACTCGTAGTATCAGATTTGCGTGTTATTTATAGCAAAGTTTTAAATTAATTCTCATTGATTTTTTTTGTTTGGTCAATTGAATTATTGTTACCAGCATAATTGTTGGGTTAGTTTTTTAACACATCGAGAGTTTTTGAACCATAATATGGATACTTCGTCCGAACAAGCGGCACAAATTGTAGCATTGGTGCGGGAGGGCTTGGATCAACGAACGATTGGTAGAAATTTAAATTTAAACCAGTCTACGGTTTGTAGAATATACAGAAGGTTTGTAGAGACAGGTTCTTACAGGAGGAGACGTGGTACAGGCAGAACTCGAGCAACCACAGGTCGTGATGACCGATTTATTGTTACAACTTCCCTGCGAAATCGTTTCCTCACGTCAGTTAACATCAAAACCGAGCTTAATGAAGTGCGTGGAAAAAACGTGTGTGCACGAACAATAAGAAGAAGGTTAAAGGAAGCGGCTATCACCCCTTTTAGACCAGCAAATGGTCCAAAGTTGTCTGCAGCTCACAGACAAGCTCGCTTAAGATTTGCGCGTCATCACCTGAATTGGACAGAAGAGCAGTGGGCCTCTGTATTGTTCACGGACGAGTGTAGGACATGTTTATATGGTGCAGATGGTCGCAGAAGAGTCTATCGTCGACGTGGGGAGCGATATGCTCAAAGTTGCATTGAGGAGCGTGTTCCTTTTGGAGGCGGTTCATGTATGGTCTGGGGTGGCATATCGATGAACGGGCGAACAGAACTTGTGTTCATAGACATGATCCGTCAAAACGGTAATAGAGGGGGTTTGACAGCACATCGCTACATAACAGAGATATTAGAAGATCACGTGGTGCCTTACATGGGATTCATAGGCGAAAATTTTACTTTAATGCAGGATAATGCCCGGCCGCATGCAGCTGCACAAGTTCAACATTATTGCGAAGAGGTTGGGATACGTACAATGAATTGGCCAGCACGCAGCCCGGATCTTAATCCCATCGAGCATGTTTGGGACAATTTAAAAAGAGCTGTATATGCGAGAAACCCTTCGCCTACGACAGTGGCAGCACTAAGAACAGCACTTTCAGAAGAATGGGACAATATTCCGCAAGATCTTTTAAAAACCCTTATAAAATCTATGCGGAACCGATTAGAATCCGTAATAAGGGCACGTGGGGGTAATACACCTTATTAAAACACAAATAAACCCTTGCATAAAGTTTGTGTCTATTGTTAAAACCAATTTTTTAATTAAACAATTTTTCCTTAAACTTCTGTTTTTTCTTCAAAAAAGGTCTTAAGGTCCTTTCCAGTACATTAACTTAAACTTAAAGATATGATCCTACGCTGTTTTAAAGTTCACGAACCAATCTAGAGGTTTCAATTTAAATCTGTATAGAAAGTTTGCATACTTGGTTAAAATATTTATTTCAAAGTCGTCTATTACTTTGATGCAGTTTATAAGTCCGTCAGTGTAGTAATATGAAAATTTTAGTTTGTTTGAATATTGATAACGTCACTGTGAACATAGTTATTCAGTTTTGTCCAATGAATAGCTGTTACTTTAACCGTTATTAATGTCCCAAGCTAGTACTGGTGCCTCTAATGGGGGTTCATCCGAGGGGCTCAGTGTGGGATTCACAGGGGAGTCCTATGTATGTGGGATCCATCGAGGGGTCCACCGTACGAGTCAACTGTGGGAGTGGGTTAGCTGTGAGGTAACCAGTGGGTCAACTGTGGGCTCAACATTGGGTCAGCTGTGAGGTCAAAAGTGGGTTAGCTGGGCGTCAACAGTGGATCAACTTCGGGGTCAATAGTGGGTCAACTGTGGGATCAATTGTGAGGGTCTACTATGAGGTCTAATGCGGTGTCACTGGTTAAACGATGGTGATACCGTTGGTTAAGCGGTGGTGTTTCAGTTTCGTTAATTGAACACTGCGGATCAGTCACTTGTTGTGTGATGGGCAGAGTTGTACTGGTCGAGTGCTGTTGTAACATTGTGTTGTGGAGTGCTGGTTGGGTACTTGCTGAATAGTTTTGTTGCTGGTTGAGCAGAAACGTGGAAAACTGTGGAATACGGTGAACCACGGTAGAACATGGTACTACTATAGATGGGTCTCTCTGTGGTCTCAAGGATGACTATGGGTCTTTTCTATAGTCACAGGAATGACTGGCCTGTGACTATAGAAAAGACGACGGGCCTGTGTGACAATGACTAGCCTGTGTGGCAATGACAAGCCTGTGTGGCAATGACAAGCCTGTGTGGCAATGACAGACCTGTGTGACAACGACTGGCCTGTGTGGCAACGGCGAGCCTGTATGTCAACGGCTGATATTTGTGGCATCGACTGGCCTGTGTGGCATTGGCGAATCTGTGTGACATTTTTAGTACTGCGTAACATTTGGTACGTAATCTTTTCAAATGTTCAGTTGAAATTTAAAGAAAAGAATCGGTGCAGTAAGGTACTATTAGTGACTATTTCACTAAGTAACCAAACATGTAGGTTTGATTGGCCGAGTTTTATTGCAGCACTTGAAGTTGACGATCATTGTTCGCCTTTAGTTTGACACCAGTAAATAATGACGTCATAATCATTCTGACGTTTTATTAAGAGTGATTTGACTAGACATTCAATTTCATTTAGACTTTGATACGGGATCATAAGAGACATCGTCCAGTGCTTGGGACCCCGCTTGCATCAACTAATTACAGGCGTAACACCTTTTTCCATAGAAGTGCAGTGAGTTTCAATAGTCTTCCCGCAAAATACGACAATGACTTATTCCAAACAAAACAAATAGCTGTAGTCGCATTTTGAGTAATGAATTCTTTGTTAGTGATCGAAGCACCGTGTAATAATTGATAACGATTTAGCATTAACTAAAGTAATTTTTTACGATAGATCAAAGTTTAACACTTTATTTTTATGCTCAATCCATCACAGTTAGGCACTTTATTTAGTTATAATGTGTGAAATGCTTGTAAAGAAAATTTACTCGTATTTATTTGTAACTAGGTTAATTAAATTTTAGACCGTAAGCTTTCCAGTAAAATAAATAAATAAATAATAGCATAGTACAGTAATGATTTAAGCAGACACTAATTAAACAAGTTTGTGCTGTATAGTGTGAAAAAGCCTGCAACAAAGGCTGGTGTGACAATTTATGAAGACCTCTTTTCGTTTTTGAATTTCCTTGAAATCCTTTTTACCGATTTTTCACAAGAGGATGTGTGAAGCGTCAAGATGACCGGGTCGGTATGGTTGACTTTGTTAATTATCCACATTAACGCTAGTTAGCTTTCACAATAATTGTTTGTTTTTATTTAATTCCAACGGAAACGCCGACTAGTTCGTTCGGGTATAGTTGACAGAGTTGACAACATGGATATCCGTTATTTGGTTTAACATTCATAATCAACCGAGGTAATAACTGTGTAACGAGATACGTTTTGAGAATCGAATCGACAGAAACATCTGTTTTGGTTAAATAGTAGGTGTGTTTACTCATTTGAACATGGCGGCCGTTAAATGGCTTCACACTCGTTTGACGTTTACACTTAAAATGGCGGGAGCGTGGCAGTTAGTCTGACTCGGGAGTCTAAATTAAACGGTCTACGCGATACACCTCTCTGGTGGAATTGTCGCTAGCTATAGTCCTGTGTGCAGAGTGTTAGTGTGATGCGGTGGGATCTGTGTAATAGAAATGATTCAAATATAGTCGGACTTTACCTTGCTCGAGGTATCCGCACCACATTATGATCGATTACCTAATGTAATTTCAGATTTGCCGAGGATATATATATATATTTCCTATCCTTTGGGTGGTGAAGAGAAAAGGGTGGCAGAAGTACCTCTATATATATATATATATATATATATAGGTACATCTGCCATCCTTTTCACTACCCAAAGGTTGACTGGTAGAGAATGCCTAATGCATTAAGTCCGCCTTTGCAATGTATTTAGAATAGATACAGGATACAAGTTTTAAATAAATAAGATCAAAGTCATTTAACCTTCGCAAGAATCGTCTGGAGTCAAAAAGGTAACAATTTTCTTAGATGTCCGTCCTGGAAGTTTTTAAGTAATCTAGAAGAAATTTACATTGTGGTCACCAAAGAATAGTTTATAACTAATACTAAATTGCTGAATTAATTACTACTCCTTTTTGGCAATGTCCATTATATGGGACGCACAAAAAATATACTAGTTCTAGTTTTAGTAGGCAAGGTCCGTTTTATAGGAAATTATAAATTATGGTTAATTTACGATTGAAAAACGCCGATATTATCAAAATAAATTTCAATACTTTTATCTGATATGAAAATGATATTCACAGAAAAAAATATTGAAATTTACGTGATCTAAAACGGTCAAAATCAATTTAAAGGATAAACACTTTTTAGAGAACCGTTTTAAATTTATTTAGTGCATAATTCTTACAATCATTAATATACATTCAAACTTCGGAATGCATATTTTTCTAATACCTACAGTATTATTACGTAATAAATATGCACTAAACAATTTAAACGGCTCTCTAAAAAGTGTTAAAAATGAGTTTCGATGATTTACGTGGGGACTGTCATTAAACTATGTGTGCGTTGCTCGAAAGAGTATGTATTTAGCTTTCCTTCTATAGGTAGGTGCTCTCGGTTTGTTTGTGAAGATAGTAGTTAAGCGTTACGAGGTCAGGGTCGTGTGCAAGCAATACCTTCAAATACCTTCAATGATAAATATGTTGGGACAATTCACGCACTGCCATCTGATACCAAACTAGGCAGAGTCTGTACTATGGCAACCAGGCAACTGATGACCATTCATATATAGTTCAAAATACATACATAGTTTAGATAAATTACACTCAGACACAGAAAAAATAATCGTGCTCATCATACAAAGATTTATCTAAGGTCGAACCTACCTTTGTCATAGCAGTCAGTGTCACTAACCACTTGACCAACAGGCCCGCTTTGTCTGTAAGATTACAGGGGAGTGTGTATTCATTATAATTAATTAAGTACGAGACACCTTAGATCAAATCGCAATAGTGCCCGGTAATTATCTATTAATCAAATAAGCCTTGTTGGTACTGTAAAAGCTTTTTAAGAAAGTAACAATTAATTGAGGATACGCTATTCCAATTACTAGGTCCTTTTGTTACTCCTCAGAATAAAAAAGATAATAATCTACGATTCACAGTCACTTAAATAAAAAAAATAAACATTAATCACAACAATGACTACCATTTGAAACGTCCACTCACTCACAAGGTCCCATTCCCAAAATGTTCCTTGGTTCCAAATGGTCCCTTCCCTATAACAATCAACTTACCGCGTTTAAACAGGGGTTCCATACCTCAAAACGAATAAACGAAACCCTTATCGGATCACTCGTAGACAGACAGAAGTCTGTCCATCTGTCACAGCCAAAATGTAAGAAATTTTAACTTAACTAAGTAATTTAAAAAAAAAGATTTGCAAACTATATCGTGATATCGAACATATCAAATGAAATCGAATATATTTTTATACAATTTTAATATCATTATTTTTAAAGTTATTTAGGAAAAGCCAAGAAAATATACTATTTTCCCCTCCCCCCTCATCTCCGAAGCTACTAAGACTAATATTTTAAAAAACAAAATTCAAAAGATAGTTCTGAACACATAGATTACAGCATAACCTATTAGAAGATGGATACCGGCTCTTGGAACCCTGTTATCAGCAATTGCAATCGTAGCCGTAACGACACCGCGCCCCAGTGTAAAGACGTTGTAAGTGTGTGTGTAGAAGTACCGACAGTACAAATTATTAAAATTATCAAGACCAGGCGAAGGTAGTTGAAAAACCCCGCGCCTCACGGAGACATCGTTAAGCTGCCATCAGTCGACCCGTAACCACGATCGGTGCAATTCGATCGAAATAGCGGGTAAATGAAAGGTTTAAGATTAAGTCCCGAAATATATATAAAACCTATAAGAAATCTGAATTTTAAACATAAGGGCCATTTTAGGGTTGCCCCTAAATTGACCCTTATGTCAAAGTCAGACTTCTAACAGGTAACAGGAAATTAAAAAAAAATTAAAACGGTATGCTGGTTGCCATTGTAGAGGCTCTCCTCAGTTTTGAGATTAGATGGCCTTATGTGAGTTGTCTGATATATAGATCCTTCAATATTGTTCCGTTACAGAGATCCCATTAACAAAAAATAAAGGTTTCGCTAATAACAGAAGTGAGATCTAACAGGAAATCAAGTTTTTAAAATCATATACCTACATGATGTTTTTATTTTTTTTAAATGACTTATTGACCCGGCGATCTTCGTATCACCCAAAATTAAATGGGTTTCTGTTTTCCGGTGGACTAAAAATGAAACGACGACCAGAAATCGGTTCCAAAATGAGGGGAATGGATCCCCTCATTTTGGAACCGATGCTCGGTGGAAAATATTATATAAATATTAAAATATAAATATAAAATATTTATATTAAAAACAACTATATAATAGGTTAATTGAACCATGTCATTTTTGGTAGGCACTTACACTTACTTTACATAGATCAGACAATTACAAAATCAAATACAAATTAGGCTTTTCAACTTGTATTCATCTCCAGCTCTAGTGCATTATATTATTTAAATAACTTGTACTTATGACATCTTTTGCAGACATGAGCTATATTTAGCCCTTTAGCATAGGAGCGATCTTTTACAAAACTTACTTTACTTACTTTTTACTTTTTTTTTTAAACGCACCTTCTCCATACACTTTATCTTTTATAAACTATTTGGGTACTATGACAGGTAGTTCAGGTGAAAATTCGCCACTGAACTTTCTCAAGTCACATTAACGGCAACTTTTCTTACCTACATGCTTTTCAGTTTTGCTACTATATCTCATAAAATCGTCTCAATCAGTCTGGTAAGTGGTACCTACGTGGTCAGTGAAAACAACATTTTGTGCCTTATTTATTTAATTTTCGGTAACCAAACTATATCTCAAATAATCGATTGACACTATCTATGAAAAAAACCGGACAAGAGCATGTCGGACCATGCTCCGTGTAGGGTTTCGATCGTATGTTCATGGCACTTAAGCCCACTATGTGTAACTATGTACCTATAACCGTTTACGCAGCGCACGCAATGGAAGCTCTCAAAAGGAATAATTTTGCCCCGTTTTAGCAACATTTTTCATTGCTGCTCCGCTCCTATTGGTCATAGCGTCATGTTATGTAGCCTTCCTCGATAAATGAGCTACAACAAAAAAAAAAATTTTTCAATAGAACTAGTCGTCCCTGACATCATCGCTTTTGAACAAACAAACAAACTCTTCAGCATTATAATGTTAGTTTAAATAAGTCATTAATAAAGAGTAAGTAACTAAAATATCGAGAAGGTACAAAACTCTGCGAAATAAATACTATAATTCAACTAGTCTGTTTATAAAAGTTAAAGAGTTTGTTTGTCTGTCCCCTATTCACGATTAAATACACACATCAAAAGTGTCTAGGGATCAACATATATTTTTGCAATAACTTTTCTCCTGATTGTTTTTTTTTTTTTATTTCTTTAAGGATTCATCAAATAAAGTGTTTTCGTTTGTCACAGTAACGATAAACCAAGTAACCTTTGCATTAATAAAGTAATTTGCCATTTTCCTAATAAAGGGATTTTTGACATTTGAACCACTAACATTAAAGTTCGAAAAAAAGACTGAAATAACAGTTTTCTTTAAAATTTTATTGGGTAACTTAAACAATTAATAATCCGTGTTTCTACCGCGAACACTAACAACACAAGAACATCGGTTTGGCATACTCAAAATGAGTTCATCCAAATCACGCTGTGGAATGGCCGCCCATGTTCGTTGCAACAACAAAAAAAGGTCTTCTTGCGACTGGATACCCTCCATATTCGGCAGAGCTCTTCTCTGTAGCATATCCCATGCATGCTCAATCGGGTTCAAGTCTGGCGACTGAGCAGGCCAGGGCAGGACATTGATGTTAGCTGCGGCGAGAGTCTGTCTTACAACTCTTGCCGTGTGCGGTCGTGCATTATCATGCATTAACTGAAATAAGGGACCGATTTGCACTTGTAGAGGAACGATGACGTCTGATACAATCGTCTCAGCATAAATTTGAGCGTTGAGGTTGCCTCTGATCCAAATCAACTCAGTTCTTCCGCCGATCCAAATACCCGCCCATACCATGATGGTTCCACCACTATAAGGATGGACTTCCTGGCAGGATTTTAATCGCTGTTGGCGTCCAGGGGTTCTCCAGTGTCGTATACGTCTTGTATCCGGTCTCATACCAAAACGAGACTCATCAGAATAGCACACGAAACGCCATTGTTCTTCTGCCCAATTTCTGTGTTCAAGAGCCCATTGATATCGAATCCTACGATTGTGCATTGCTATAGGTGGTACCCGTAGCGGTCTTCGGGAATGAAGGTTCACTTCATGCAAGCGGTTTCTGACTGTTTGGTCGCTAATTAAGTTCCCTGAAGAGTGATGAAGCCTCACGGCTAACATCATGGCGGTTATTGTTGGACCTCTTCGAGTTAAGATTTGAATGTATCGGTCTTGTCTCCGTGTGGTGCAGCGATACCGTCCTCCATGGCGCTCAGCCACGGTACCAGTGCTTCGGTAACGTGTCCAAAGTCGACTGATAACACTCTGACTTGTATTCAGAGCTAAAGCCACAGTACGTTGCCGGGAACCAGCTTCTATCATTCCCACGGCTCTGAGCATTTCTTCCCTGCTTAAATGACGTCGCCGCTCCATAATAACGTTGGTTTTAATCAGTAGTAGGGAAACAGTAGCACTAATAATGTCTTCAATGCGTTGTATGTTTTTATAGGGAAAATATTGACAGCTGATTTTCATCTTTTACTCGAATTTGATTCACAGTTCCTGATTCAAATTATGAAATGCACCAAAAAGGATCCATATAAATTTATAAAATCATAAATTTATTACAAAGCCACATCTCAATCTCAAGAAATCCGCATAAAAATGCTTGATCCCTAGACACTTTTGATGTGTGTAGATCTTAAAGAATTGGCAAGGAATAGAATATTGATCATGGAGAAGGTCATACTTTACATTGTCAGTCAGAGCAGGATATTTTATATTGCGATATTAAGCTATGACTATTGCTGCAAATTGAATGACGAAATTGTTCAGGATCTTTATAAATGCCAATCGCTGTAACATTCCAGGCATTTCAATAGGATTTAACACCATACCTATAACATATAAATTGATTATTTAATGTAAAATATTCATGCGTTCAAGAAAATAGCCACGTAACTCTAACACCTAGACTGCTTTAAACGTATCTAAATAGTAAGAAAAAAAACTGATTTTATAGAAAAAGTACTTAGTTCAATTTGAAATGCCCAGGTTATTAGTCACGAAAGTCGCGTCGTCTAATTAAGTAATTATCTTTTACTATTATTTTATTTTCTTATAAAAACAATGATAAACCGAAAATATATTCAACCTATAAGAAATCTACTTTGATGCCTACGAAGTTTATATCTGTAGTACCTAATAATTATTTATTATTTTCATCGTTAGATACGTCCTAGCTCGAAATTATAACATAGCAGTAAATCTTGTGTTACTTGTGATAAAATCTCTTCTATTTATTTTATTATATCTTGCTCCATAAGATTTCCACCTGTTTCGGTTACTTCCGAACTCTTTAGGAAGTAACTGTGAAAACACCTGTAGATTTTTTCAAAATTAAATTAAAAAACTTATTATTATTATCGCAATGGGATCATGACACTACCCACAAGATTGCAACAAGTCATCAATAAAAACATTATAAATAAATAAAAAATTATACATATTTTTTTTTCGTTGTATCAAAACTACGAAAATACTTTTGCCCCGACCTTATATGTACCTGGTTGGTATGCATGTAACCCTTGTATTTAACCAAAATATAAGCTTATAGTAACATTCCGCTTTATTGTTTGTTTCGGCATGAATTGCTTTTTTGGACAGATTTTAACATAATTATGTTATTCAATTTTTAATTTGCTCGGGATTTAGAAATTAGCCCATATTCATTCATCCCCCCCATCTCTTCCCGTGGGTGTCGTCAAGGCGACTAAGGGATTTCACTCCGGAGGACGGGCAGCAGCGTCCTCTGCGTACTTAAAGCCTTACTGCGATCGCCAACCCGCTCGCCAAGCGTGGCGATTATGGCAATTACCCCCAGGATCTACTGGGAAGACCCGTGCCCAGCAGTGGGCCATCATATGGGTTGATATGATACAATTATTTTCCTAGACTTAGATACGATTCAATCATCATTAATTGTAAAATCCTATGAAATTATTAAAATTCGATATGTTTTGATCATGTTTGTAGACGCTTACCGATTTCATCGACAATGATTTCGCCGACATTTTTAGACGTATTCACGTTATAAATACAAATCCTTGTAATGGTTACAGTGATTCTGGCGCATACCTATCATTATTTTAGTTAGTTGTACCAACTAACTTTGGTACTGCCTTAATTTCCACAATGAACGTTTCTTGTGACTTAACTATTTAAACAGATCGCTGCGCTGACGTCACAAACCAAGATATTCAAGGTTTGACTTGAATACGAAGTTGCACTACTTTCATAATAATTAGCTTAAAAGTATTTTCACAAACTTCATCTCGGAAGTTGATCTAACTTAAGGCATTCTACAATTTTGAACTCAATTGACTTGGTGAGTTTTGTCCGTTTAATATTCTATTTTACTTGGGGATGTGAATATTGTACTTTAGTGTATAAAGCTTATATTTCTTTAAATTAAAGTTCAAGCAAAACATTGTGTACAGTTCTAACTAGTATAACACTTATAAGTATTCAAATTAATTTAGCAATATCTCTAATTGCGTCGTCACAACATACAATTTGTGGGGATTTTTAAATAAAATCGGTTGAGCCGTTTCGTAGGAGTTCAACCACAAACACCGTGACACGAGATTTTTATATTTAATACATAAATATTATAGTTAAATAACACCCAGACAGAGAATAATCACCAGTATCAGTGATGAAAATACTTTTGAGGACGAATATACTTTTGAATATGTTGGTACCTACTATTTATTACCTTTTTACCCGACAGTAAGGAAGGGTTATGTTTTTCGCGCGTATGTCGTATATACGTATGTATGTGATATTCTTTATTGCCTCATATCTTTCAAACCACTAGACGGATACATACAATTAATACGTCGTTAGATTCGTCTTGATTGCCCAAGTGTTTTTAGTTAAGCGACGTTTGCACATGGCTCCTGTAAGGTGTCAAAATAAAGAGGTGTGAAAAAAAGTGGTTTCGTATACAGCAATATGGGTATTAAATTAAAGGGCTTAACTTAATCATTTCAAAGGGTATATCTTGATTAAGACTGTAATACTAAAAAAGTTAGTAAGCAACCATTCTGTTTTCAATGTTCAATATAGTCAAATAGGTAGGTACCTATTGCCAATCGCTGTGATAAAAGTTAGTTGTTACATTCTACAACCGTTGCATAATATTATATTAAGTAGGAGATCTTGTTTCCATTATTTTTGTGTATTTTTTTATATAATCTATTTTGTACAAAACAATATTATCTATCTGTTATCGAAAAAAGAAAACAGTAAGTATTCGAATTATTTAGATTTGAATAATGAAAAATTACATTTAAAATAAAATAAAAACCGACGTGAACACACTCCTAACTATTAATCGATTAATAGGATTAATAGTAATGAGGGAACCACAATCCCACAAAAAAAAGACCGGCCAAGAGCGAGTGGGACTCGCGCACTGAAGGTTCCGTATCCATCTACCTACCCAAACCCAAATTTAGGATAGCTTCTACTATAGCAATCAGACAACTGATACTCGTAAACATAGTGAGATAATTATATATACATATATCAAAACAATCTTTATTAAAAGTTATGATTCTACATGCATATTGCACTTGCCTGTTCGCAAGCCAATGAAAGGAGCAAGGCAATAAAAACTCTCTCTTTTCTTGCTCCTTTCAAATTGCCGATGTTTACATTTTTTGTTTGTTTATAAACTGTGTATATGTAGGTAAGCCATCATTAAATTATAGGTACACAATATTAGATGACTGGTGCAAATGCAGAGACTTGAGATTCAATATAACAACCTCAATGGGTTAAATAGTAAAATATACTTATCCTAAATGGGAATCGAACCCACAACCTGTAGCTTAGCAGTCAGGGTCACTTACCACCAGACCAACAGGCCATTCGATTTACCACTTTATTTTTACCCTATAGACATTCTTTAAAAACATGAATAAAAAACTGGTTGTCTGTAAAGTCGGTTTTCTTTTAAAAAAATAATAACATTGAATAAACAACCATGCATGTGACACCTTTTTTAAATATACTTTTTATTCGTTTTTATTTATATTTATTTCCAATTGCATCGCATGTTGCTGCAATCGCCAAACCATTGATAATATTGTAATAAACAACTATGCCTGTGACAGTTTTAGTGGACCCGGGCAGATCAGCAGGCGCAACGTCAGCGGTGACGTCACACTTTTTGCCGTCACCGGAACGGGAGCAGTGACTTCACACTTTTTCGTGAGTGCAGCAGATCGATGTTGGTACAATACATTATCACGTCGAAAACTGTTTACTAAATTAATTCAGTTTTGGATGGCTTCTTGCAAAAAAACCCCATGTGAGATTTGGCGAGATTCGGATCGATCCGAATATCGATTACGTAACGTGTTTAACCTCACGTGATTAATAGACGCTCCCTAAGCTACATTTACGCGGGCGAAGCCGAGGGCGACAGCTAGTTATGTTATAATTTAATTTACAATAAGTCACTTCAAAACTTAATCGTACTATAATTACCTAATAAGCTTCTTTTTATCTATTTCAAGGTCGTTTCTTTAAGCGGTTTTCAGACGATGTTTTCTGTCAATTACCAATCTAAACGAAATCACTAGATAACGGCTAATGGCTAAAGTTAATAATCAATCTAATCCAAATCCCTAACCTACTAATCGGATTGTTTATGTACTAATCAGTCACAAAGAGAAAAGGTAAGTTACTGTGCCAAGTATCCATTTTAAAATTGATGTAATTTTAAGGACGACTAATGGTGCCCCGCGGTGTTACCCTCTGTTTATTAGCCTATGTGTTAATCCAGGGTGTCAGCTAACTCCATACCAAATTTTATTAAAATCGGTCCAGCCGTTTAGACGTGAACAAGTAACAAATATACACACTCACATACTCAAAAACTTAGGGTATGTTATCAGTATTGTACCTACCATGGTGCTCTAGCTGGTTGCATTATTATTACCTATGTAATAATAATGCAACCAGCTAGAGCACCATGTAAAGATAATAATAAAGTATAATATGCTATAACTATTTATAGCATATTATACTCTATGTCAAAATTCAGTAGTGAAAGGCGCAAAATTCGACTGGATTATCTTGCCATAGAACTTTTTAAGTCATACTTTTTTAATTAATAACTTTTTCACTCATAAATAAATGAATGAAAAATTAATAAATATTTTTTTAGGGTACTCCGATTTTGATAAAATTAGGTATGTGCACTCAGTATCGTGGGCACATACCAACCCTTGAATATGACTACACCTTTCTGTTACACCCTGTATCTAATATACTCATTACTATATTATACTCACGTGAGCAGTTTCTTTTAAAAGTAATTACATATTATAAATAACTAGCGGACGCCTCGCGGTTTCACCCGCGTATTTCCCGTTCCCGTAGGAATACAGGGATAAAAAATAGCCTACATCACCCGGGGATAGTATAGCTCACAACGATGAAAATTTTTTTAAAATCCGTCCAGTAGTTTCGGAGCCTATTAAATACAAACAAACAATCAAATCTTTCCTCTTTATAATATTAGTATAGATATTGATTAACGTATTATCTGAAAAATTCAAATTCAATCCTGAGTAAAAGTTTAAGGTTTTACTCAAGATATGAGAGAGAAATTTATAAAATGATATTGGTTGTATTTTCTGGATTATCTAAGTTTTTAAATATTATTCTACCATTTAAAAACGCTTAGGGGATGAAGATCATTTTTAGATTTATGGATCTGTTTGTGAAATATTAAGCTTTAAAGTGCAATATTTTGTTAGAGTCACGTACCTATATATAATTCACGCGAGTAAGTCGTCGTATCATACTCATCCTCCTTCTCAACTCATATTAAGACTGACGACTTTACGAAAATATTTATCTGTAACAGTAACCTAGCACATTTGTAGAATATTTATGAGCATTGTATTACATTCCATTTTCATAACTTGAATAGAAGTTCGATATATTAAATTATCTTAAAACGTAGGCTAATTTATGTGTTTATCTATACTAATATTATAAAGCTGAAGAGTTTGTTTGTTTGAACGCGGTAATCTCAGGAACTACGGGTCCTAATTGAATAATTCTTTTTTTGTTAGGTAGCCTATTTATCGAGGAAGGCTAAAGACTATGTAACATCACGTTTCGACCAATTGGAGCGGAGCAGCAATGAAAAATGTGGCAAAATCGGGAAAAATTGACGCGTACGAAGTTGCGCGGGTCCGTTAGTTATGAATTATAATTTTGTTTTATTTTTCAGAACTCACTCTCTAGCTGATTCCATTCCTATTAGTAGGATTTATATGCGTACTTACATAGTTTAACCCTTAACCACTGACGTGGTAAAATATTTTATAAGTTTAAAAACATTTTATCGCGAAGCTCTGTATCCCACGCAGGTAGGTAGTTACTTTGGGAAACATAATTTTTTCATGACATATTTAACGGATTAACTTTTGTGTGGATATTTTGTTATTTATAAATGAAACAATTTGAAGCGGCGGTAGCTTAATGGCTAAGGCATCGGTCTCGCAATCGTGAGGTCGCGAGTTCGAATCCTATCCATTATACTAGCGACGTGAACCCACTCCTAACACAAGCCTTTGAGCTTAGGTGGAGGGGTTAACAAGATTGCTAGTAATGTGGGACTCAATCCCACATTGCTAGTTATCTTTTAAAAAAAAAAAAAAAAAAAAAAAAAAAAAAAAAAAAAAAAAAAAACACAAACGAGTTGAACTAAATGGTTTAATCACACGACAATATTATATAAATTGTACAGGTAATGCTCATTACTATCCGTCGCGTGACTTTAACGTAATGCTTTTTCATTAAAACGTGTGCCTTTTATTTAATATGCGACATGAATTTAGGAATTTAAACCAATCAGTACCTATAGGTTTTTTGTAACGTTCCTACATAAAGATTGTGAATGTTTATACTGGCTGGTTGAAATTAAATGGGCAATGTAGGGATTATTTAATCTTGTAAATTGGCCATTGGATTATGGTCGGCAAGTATTCGGCTTTCGTCCTTTAGTCACATCTTTTGTCTATCTTCTCCATCTAGGTACTTATTCCAAAATCCGCCACCTTACTACACCGGTTATGTGTAGTATCCGACCGAAAATACCCTTTGACGCAATGAAATTGCACATGTAAATATGTTTGGTGATTGAATTGTTAAATTTCAATATTTTTTTTAAAGTCGGATTAAAGGTTATTTTAATATCTGGCCAATCATACCACATAAATGATTATAGATAAATTTATCCTATTTTTAAAATCATTAACAATTAAAATACTGAGTACTGAAACATTTGACACAAATGAGGGCATTTTACTCAATAGCTATTGCTGAACTTACTCAGATATAACCTGGGATAGGGCCCGCAATCCGTACCTATTACCTACTCACACTACCTATTGCTGTAGTTCTATTTTACGGACACTAAGGTAAATTTATCATCTCGTAAGTGGTATCATTGGATAGGTACTGAAAAAATCTTTTAGCCCACATAGAAAAAAAGTAAATTTAGAAATAGGTATGTATGATATCATTGCGCCAGAGTGTAGTTCATATAGCTGAAACCGAAACCAAATTTAAGGTAGTATTGGTTTCGGCCAGAAACGAAGCCGAAACTTCCATATAGGGACATATTTCCGTGGAAAAATGGTTTTTCCCAAAAAAATATTATCTACTTCAAAAATAAATTCAAGGTCAAATACACACATCAAAAGTGTCTAGGGATCAACATATATTTTTGCAATAACTTTTCTCCTGATTGATTTTTTTTTTTTTATTTCTTTAAGGATTCATCAAATAAAGTGTTTTCGTTTGTCACAGTAACGATAAACCAAGTCACCTTTGCATTAATAAAGAAATTTGCCATTTTCCTAATAAAGGGATTTTTGACATTTGAACCACTAACATTAAAGTTCGAAAAAAAGACTGAAATAACAGTTTTCTTTAAAATTTTATTGGGTAACTTAAACAATTAATAATCCGTGTTTCTACCGCGAACACTAACAACACAAGAACATCGGTTTGGCATACTCAAAATGAGTTCATCCAAATCACGCTGTGGAATGGCCGCCCATGTTCGTTGCAACAACAAAAAAAGGTCTTCTTGCGACTGGATACCCTCCATATTCGGCAGAGCTCTTCTCTGTAGCATATCCCATGCATGCTCAATCGGGTTCAAGTCTGGCGACTGAGCAGGCCAGGGCAGGACATTGATGTTAGCTGCGGCGAGAGTCTGTCTTACAACTCTTGCGGTGTGCGGTCGTGCATTATCATGCATTAACTGAAATAAGGGACCGATTTGCACTTGTAGAGGAACGATGACGTCTGATACAATCGTCTCAGCATAAATTTGAGCGTTGAGGTTGCCTCTGATCCAAATCAACTCAGTTCTTCCGCCGATCCAAATACCCGCCCATACCATGATGGTTCCACCACTATAAGGATGGACTTCCTGGCAGGATTTTAATCGCTGTTGGCGTCCAGGGGTTCTCCAGTGTCGTATACGTCTTGTATCCGGTCTCATACCAAAACGAGACTCATCAGAAAAGCACACGAAACGCCATTGTTCTTCTGCCCAATTTCTGTGTTCAAGAGCCCATTGATATCGAATCCTACGATTGTGCATTGCTATAGGTGGTACCCGTAGCGGTCTTCGGGAATGAAGGTTCACTTCATGCAAGCGGTTTCTGACTGTTTGGTCGCTAATTAAGTTCCCTGAAGAGTGATGAAGCCTCACGGCTAACATCATGGCGGTTATTGTTGGACCTCTTCGAGTTAAGATTTGAATGTATCGGTCTTGTCTCCGTGTGGTGCAGCGATACCGTCCTCCATGGCGCTCAGCCACGGTACCAGTGCTTCGGTAACGTGTCCAAAGTCGACTGATAACACTCTGACTTGTATTCAGAGCTAAAGCCACAGTACGTTGCCGGGAACCAGCTTCTATCATTCCCACGGCTCTGAGCATTTCTTCCCTGCTTAAATGACGTCGCCGCTCCATAATAACGTTGGTTTTAATCAGTAGTAGGGAAACAGTAGCACTAATAATGTCTTCAATGCGTTGTATGTTTTTATAGGGAAAATATTGACAGCTGATTTTCATCTTTTACTCGAATTTGATTCACAGTTCCTGATTCAAATTATGAAATGCACCAAAAAGGATCCATATAAATTTATAAAATCATAAATTTATTACAAAGCCACATCTCAATCTCAAGAAATCCGCATAAAAATGCTTGATCCCTAGACACTTTTGATGTGTGTAGTAAAAGATCAGTGCTATGAAATGATTTGACAGCAAAATCAAAAGATTTGTTTGATTTTTTGTGTCTGCCTTGTATATATTTTTTTGTAAATAAGATTTTTCTCTTGCTTTTTTGTGAGTCGTTTTGCGATTTGTATCACCAGAACTTGATGTCAACTATTTTGTCATTATTATCCACCATATGATTTATAGATTCTACTTATTATAGACCAGGGGCAAATTGCCATTATCACCACGCTTGGCGAGTGGGTTGGCCATCGCAGTAAGGCTTTATAGTATGCAGAGGGCGCTACTGTCCGTCTTCCGGTATGACATACTTTAGTCGCCTTGACGGCACCCACGAGAAGTGATGTGGTGGCACCACAGATGCAGCTATTCTCAAGCCGGTAAACGGCGTCTAAATTGTTTATTACATCCGTCTTGCGGTTTGAAAGATATGAGGTAATAAAAAATATTATATAACCCTCCCTTGCAGTCTGGTAAAAATAAAGGTATATCTATAACATTATTTTTTTATAAATATTATTGTTATTATTTTTATTTATGGGAAGGTTTTAGTATAAGTATAAAACGTTGACTTAGCTTATAAAACACTAAAGATATTGACTAAAACATTTCAAACAAATTTCCATTCGGTGATATGTTTGTTTTTTTTTTATATACATTTTATGCCGGTTAATTTTTAGGGTTCCTTTCCAAAATGTCAATACGAAACCCTAATAGTTTCCGTCTGCAGCTTAGCTCTGAGACTGTTAGTTCTAGAAGGCTGTAATTTTGCAAGGATACACATATTACTTACGCCAACAAAGTGAAAGAATAAAATCTTGAAAATATTTTTTTAAGGGAATAATAATAAAATAAATCACCCTCAACCAGTGAGGGTGATTTTTTTTCTCACCTAGAACTACCCACCTGTATGTGGAAAAAGTCACGGTAGTAGTATATATAGGGTCAGATGACGGTATTCTAGAGAAATCAAGGTATTCTTTAAATATTATAGGTAGACCCAATAGTGATTTGTGTATATTTTAATAGTATAATTCCTTCATTTTAATAGTATAATTCCTTCATGTACTTTCGGAAAGTGTAACTGAAGTGAAATTGTTTATGAAGACCACAGATCTGCGAAACTACTCAGTAATGAATGTTTCAAGGATTCGATCACGTTAATAAGATGTGACTAGTATAATCAAGCTGATAATGTAGTACCACTCCTCACCAATTAACGCACCGACATCGGATAAAAACAATATTTTGGAAAAAGAGACGTGGCTGTGTGGTCATAACCGCCCAAGTAATCTTCTTTGGATTTATGGCAATCTAAACGTTTTAACGGCTAATTTCTGCCAGTGTCAAGTATTCATTGTACTCTTTAGTTGCACAAAGTCTCGTTCTTATCCAATTATAACGTATTCAATTCATTTTTTACAAGTTATACTCGTTAAACTCGAAGCTGTAAAAAGAATGACAGGTCAGTTTGCCGTCATTTTTACAACTCCCAAGTGTTTTTAGCTTTGTGACGTTTGAAAAAACAAACATGGCGGCTGTGAGATGTCAAAAACAATAGGTATAAAAAAGAGATTTCGAATACCGCAATATGGGTATCAAATTAAAGGGCTAGTTGTAAGCATTTCAACGAGGTATAACATGAATATAACTGTAATATTAAAAAAGTCAATTAGAAACTTGTTATTAAAATTTTCAATACTTGGCAATATCTGCGATAAAAGTTAGTTGTTACATCGGTTACATCCTACAACCTGTTACTAAAAAGTATTAATTAAAATATATATATATATATATATATATATATATATATATATATATAGGTAACGTACTAAAATATTTCTAACATTGCAATGTAAGACGGAAACCTTGTGGCACTTAAATCTATTCCAGTCGCAAAGGCTTAGAAAAGTCTACCTAACTGCAGAATGAACTACAACTTGGTTTTACTGTGAAAACGAATAATTTACTACTTAATTACTTTATCATTATAATGATGGAAAAACCTCGTGCCCCCGTTGATAATAATGGTTCCTAGTATTAGTACCCATTATTTATTATCACCGGCGTGCGTGACCCCTAAAAGTCTGCAACTTAAATACGACGTTCAATTTTACTTGAATACCATACATTATGAAAATAAATTACACTACGCAAAAAAACGAGACTCCGAAAATTACGTTCATCTGGCTTTGTCCTAAAGGATTTATTGAACAATACCGATCAATTTCGCTACTGAGAGTAACTATTATGAACATCGTTGTTGTTTGTAACTCGGTGACGCTCCAGGGCATCGTATATTGGGTTTTAAATGTAGTCGGCGGGCTGATGCAACCGACAAAGTGTGCCCGTTCACCGCCTGCCACCTAGGTCATTCGTTAGGTAAATGCGTTGGTAAAAGGCCATTAAGAGCAACGACGGTAGCGCCGTGATACCGCCATTTAATGTCCTCGATTAACTCGAATTAAACCCCAATTACTTTCTTCTTAATAGCATTATGAAAGTGTACCTCGCCGTCGCCATTTACTGACATTATGACAAAAAACTTAGTTTTTCACTAATTTTACAATGTACAAACACATGTACAAGTACAATGTACTTATTTTTATGTACAAAACAACTACAATATTGGAATATTAGCAATTCTGCCCTAAAATCACTTTGTACGAATCGAGTAGTTGTCATGTATATGTGTATGTTATATATTAAGTATGCTCTATGGAATATTCTAGGGAAACAATAATTTTCTAAAGTAGGATTTGGTAGTATCAGACAGATTATAAATAGTATTCATTACAGTTAATCTTTATTTTTTAGTAAAATAGAAGGTTATACAATATACCTACTTATTTATGTTATGTTTTGCTGTGAAACTAATTACAAAATTTAAAACCACAAAATGCTAATACTCCTAGATTATTTTAACTTTAATGTGGCTTTAAGGCCACTATAATTACTTTGTGGCCGTAACAAAATTACAAAACAATGTCTTTTTTAATCTTTTATTGGAACTCGAAGGAAAAGTTTGCTTTCGCCAGCCCCGAGCGATGTAACTACGTCGATAGTAGGAACGAATTAAGCAGAATTGCTCAATAGAATTGTAAAATGCAGTGAAAATGGAAGCTGGCAGAAAAAGTTGGTGGTGGCTGACGTCGGTGCCGATATGAGATTGGACAGGCGACGAGGGTGGGCATAGTTTGGTTTCTCAATTTCAAACTTCAATACGTAGGTACCATGTAAAAAGTAACACACGATTTATACAAAAAGGTTCATTCATATATTTATCAATAATCAAGGTCATTAGACATTTATTTAACAACATAATAAATAAAAAACCATTTCAATACATTTGAAACTTTTAAATGAGGCGGACACGGTCAAATACAGACCACTTACTCGTACCAACCAGTCCGTAACTCTTGCAGGAAACGAACAAGAATAGAGTTTACAAGGGGCATTGAACAAAACTCCGTTAAAAATACCTCGTTACTCCAACAGTAATGAGCATGAATGGAGCCATTTTGGAAGCGGGAAAGGAAACAGTTTAAAAGCATATCATTATATTTGGATTTTTTGCAAAAAAACCTTACCAAAGATTATATAAAAAATACTTTTTTAAAACTCTACTTCAAACTAGATTTAAAAAACGAACAGCGCATTGTAGTTTACTCGAACGTTTCTCATGCGGCTTGGTTCGGAAATGTATCGCATATAAATCTGTAGTAGTACAGGTGGAACAAGTATTGTTTCCTCCGGCTCTGTGTGTGGCCTATACGAGCGTATCTATTCCTCAGTGCTCAGATAACTCAGCTATTGTCTGGCCGAGGCGCCGTCTCCACTTATCAAGTCATCGCCACCAAATAATCCAATTTATCGTGACCTCCATTGCCTGTTGGACAAACTACGGCGGGAACGTCTTGGCTGCATTGAACTGAACAGTTTTCAGTTTATGTTTTTGTATTGCAGGTTTTATTTTGTGATTGTTTGATTTTTGGTAGAGATTGTGATATCTTAGGCGGATAGAGATAATAATGTCTAACGTATTAATAATTTCCCAATGGTTGTAAGATACTCGAGAAAGTGTAGACTTAGGTATTACAATAAACAGTCACAACATTTGGAGCGAATGAATAAATGTTTTGACTGCTTGGTATTCCATGTTTTGCAAAGTTAGAATTTATAAATCTGTGTTACTACCAACGAGAAAATAACAAACTATGTTGAAAAGTTTCAATATTATCCAATGGAAATACAGGCCTTTGTTTTTTTTCTATTAAATTATGATTATGTGAAGGTAGATTAAGGAGGTCGTGTTATGTAGGTTGCTTGAATAAGGTTGTAATGGTTATTTTTCCTATGTCAAACTGGCTGCGTGTATGATGTATGTGTAAAAATCTTAATTTGAAATAGGACAATTAAAATATTCTGATCTTCCAAATTTTTACCCGACTAGGGCGAAATCGAAAAGAAAGGGTAATATTTTTAGCTGTCTATATATGTTTATATTTACGTATGTTCCACCATAGCGCCTAAACCACTTATCCGATTTTGATGAATGAGGTGTAAATCGATTCATAATTATGTCGAGAGTGACATAGATTACACTTTCTCCATTGTAATGGTCACATAAAGTGTGTAAGCATGTAAGTAGGGTATTTTTCTTTTAAATATTTACAAGTATAGGTACTTAAACATATCAACTCATATAATGTCCCACTGCTGGGCACGGGTCTCCCCAGTAGAACCTACTTATTATAGATCTTGGGATAATTGCCATAATCGCCACGCTTGGAGAGCGGGTTGTCGATCGCAATAAGGCTTTAAGTACGCAGAGGACGCTGCTGCCTGTCCTCCGGAGTGAAATCTCTTAGTCACCTTGGCGACACCCACGGGAAGAGATGGGATTGCACTATTCTTCAGCCGGTGCCACACGGCCTCGTGTGCGTGTACGTATGCTGTGTTTGGTATTAAATGAAAGGTTTAATTAGCACATTCATTTGATACCAAACACATTGCTAGCATAGTATGCGTTAACTAAATAATTGTGTAATCTTTTATTATATACGACGTGTATTATCTCCGTATCCTTTCATAAAATACAATGACATAGTAGAGACGTCAAAATAGTTATGACGTTTTTGTTTGATGGATTAAATCTCAATTTTATTATGTAAACAAGGCATCGGTACCTAATACATAAAGCCCGGGTAATTAATATGGCCTAAAAAAAGAGCAAACCTCTCCGAAAAATAAAGAATGAATGCTGCTCAAAACAATATATAAATGCACCAGACCATAGACTAAGCTTACAACATTTGTTTTTCTCTTCCCGCCAATATTCCTCGGTAGGGATTATGGCTCGCACATTCTGTGCATTCGCCAGTTTTATGTTTTTATTCTTTCAGTTTTGAGTTTGTATTCTTTCAAGTTTTCTTCTTTGAATCACAATGTTTCGATGTCAGTTCCAAGTTTATTTTCTTTCAAGTTTTCTTCTTTGAATCACAAAGTCTAATTCTTATTCAGATAACACGTATTTCAAGTATATTTTGCACTCGTAGAGTATATTTGTTTTGTGGTTTTACACATTAAATGCGGAGCTACAAAAATAGCGACATGTTAGTTTGGCGCTATTTTTACAACTCCTATTCGAACGTTACACAGTTACTATAGCAACCTGTTTTGGTCTCTGGTTTGTCTCTGTGAATAGGTACTAAACGAAATGTCAAAACTATTCTGGCCTTCAAAAATTGACTAAAGTTATTTAAAGTAAAATAGTTGCACGATCTTTGTAATGAACACAAAGATAGTGCAACAATTATACAAAGATTTTTGTCTTTTGGGAGCACAGATTGCCGAATACCCATCTCGTGTGCTCGAATGGTTTATCACCATGGTATCGATCTTGGTTAATACGGAAATTAGTTATTATTCTCTTAATATATAAAATTCTCGTGTCACAATGTTCGTTCCCATACTCCTCCGAAACGGCTTGACCGATTCTCATGAAATTTTTTATGCATATTCAGTAAACCTGAGAATCGGCTACTATCTATTTTTCATACCCCTAAGAGTTTGTTTGTTTGTTTGAATGCGATAATCTCAGGAACTACTGGGCTGCACTGAAAAAATATTTTATTGTTGAATAGCCCATTTATCGAGGAAGGCTTAACAAGGAAGGTTATAACATCACGCTACGACCAATAGGAGCGGAGCAGCAATGAAAAATGTTGTAAAAAAAAAGGCAGAAAAAGAAAAAAGGGAAAATTTACGCAGACGAAGTTGCGCGGGTCAGCTAGTTATTTATAAAATGTTGTTTGTAATCTAAATCATTTTTAAAAAATAAACCTAAAGACGATAATATTTATAACTTTGAATCGTTTTCTTGTAAACATCGATTTCTTTTGGTTTTTAGATCTATTTAGGTTCTTAATAGCGCAAATATTATATTATTCTAAATAATGTTGTAGTAGCTTTCGCTAGCAGCTCCATCCGCGTGAATGTTGGTTATCGCGATAAAAACTATTCTATGTTCTTTTGATGGACTTCAACAATTTCCAAACCAAACTTCATCTAAATCAGTTCGGCGGTTTGCGGATGAAAACGTAACAGACAGACAGAGAGAATTACTTCCCTATTTAATGTATTAGTACGGATTATGAAGCGTAAATATAATTTTACATTGATTTATACTTAATGGCACTTTAAGAAAAACTAAAAATCAGTACAATATGCAGAAAAGCGTTGTAAATAATCGCCAGATACTTAATAGAGAAGGAAGAAATCTTAAAATTTACTTCAGAAAAAAAGAGCTACGGAATTTAATTAATGAATGAAGAATGGAAATCCTTGGAATAACGAGCTTAAAAACTATGAGAGATTTTTTCTGCTATAACAATTCACAATTTTCACAATCTTTGTGAATCCAGAGGAGAGAGACTCAAAATTCAGCGAGAGCACGCTTTAGAAATAAGAGTGCACGCTTTATAGTACCAGGATCGTCACTTTCGAGGGAGTTCAGGCTCCCTGCGATGAGGGCCTACGCCTCAGAGATACGGGAGCTTAGACTCACGGCAATAAGAGACCGCGCCAAAGTAAAAGTACACATTTGTTATCTAGTAGAGACGCGAAGTCTCTAGTAGATAACAAATGTGTACTATTACTTTCGTCTCTGCAAAGTTGTAAATCTGTAATGAAATATAAAAAAAATATGTAAGAGTTTGCATTTTCTACCCAACTCTGGCTACGCCAAATAGAAAGAAAGTTTTATAGTTATATTCTTTAGTTTAAAAGAATAAAAAAGAAAAAAACGCTCCGAAAGTTGCACAAATTGCGTGCCCCCACACAGTTTGTACAACTTTCGGAGCGTTTATTTCTAAAAATATTGACTTTATCAAAAAAGTTTATTAGAAACCCTAAAATGTTTTTAAAAGTTTTCCAATGATGTAGGTACCACACGTTGATGTTTACTGAAAAAAAAAATCAACTTCTGTTACATGTATTTTTTTTGTGTGGCCACACTGCCACACCAAAAAAATATTTATTTTTATTATTTACCTACAAAACTAAGTAGCGGTTGCCATAAGACACTTTTTCACCAAATTTTACCAACATGCTTTGTGTAGTCTTTGAGCAAAATGCCTGTGACATACGGACGGCCAGACCGACAGACAGACGGATATGACGAAACTATAAGGGGTCCGTTTTTACCATTTGGGTACCGAACCCTAAAAAAAGATTTTTTTGGTAACGCATGAAACCGTTAGCCGAATAAGATCGAAATAAAATAAAAGTTTTAAAAACTATAACCCTACGACATAATACCTAATGTGATCTAAAAAGTATGAAATAAAATTTTGTTATTAGCCGATATTTGTATCCAGCAAGTATTAAATAATAATAGTAAGAAAATAGCCGTGGTCGCATGACATCTTTGATCTGCTTATCTTTGACCGATTTCCATGCGACCATATCGGCGAAGAATAATATTTTATTTCATACTTTTTAGATCACGATAGGTATTATGTGGTAGTCGGGTTATAGTTTTTTAAACTTTCTTGATAAATTATACATATTTGACTATTTGTGTGATGTTATTTATGCTTTGTGTAAAGTTTACCTTTAAGATTTACCTGTAATGTAGGTATTTTGTTGCATTACCTTACAGATACCGATAATTATGGATAAATTACATCCTGGCACATAATATACAATCTTACTCATCACACAAAGATTTATCCTATGCGGGAATCAAACCCCTAACCTGTGACTTAGCAGTCTCAATAACGACCAGACCGACGTGCTACCTTCAGTCTGCTGTCTGGCACGTACCGTTTAACAGTGGTACTCCTACCCACATTAAGGTAATCACTACGTACGTTAGTACATATTTATCCGACAGGTAGGGTATCCACTTGTGTCAATAATCAAAATTTTACAGGGTGTCATCACACCAGAAGCCATCACCTTGGAGGGCACTTATCACACCTGACGACGTTAAAGGCCACTCCACTAAGATACATAATAGATTTCATGATCAGATTAAACCTTGGAGATATCCTTTAGGGAAGAAAGAGGCGTCACAATAGATATTTTAGGTCGCAGCGATTTCCGGGCTTCACATCCCGGCCTCTATCCAGGGTGTTTCAAAACTATTGTACACAGAGGGAAGTACCTTAAATATTGTAGATTTCATTATAGAAAAATTTTGAAAGATTTCAAAAACAACACTTGTGTGGGAATCGAATCGTATTTTTACACTGCTAATCGAAAGGGTCAATTATTAGGTTTTTTTTCTAAATAACGCAGTTTCTCAGATTAAAGGAAAACAAACTGTTGTGAAATGTAAAATTTTGCTGTTGAGTATGTTCTATGTAATTATTTAACATAATTGAAATAATTACACAGAACTGCAATTTACAACAAATTTAACTAGCCGTATTCGATTACAGCTTGAAAAAAGCAAGAGATTTCCCTAGTCAATACCTTATTGACTACGTGACGAAAACCCAAGACCTCCAGTTACCAAACGTGGTATTTTGACGCCACTCCACCTTCCCCATAAATGTTCAAAGCGTGACCTATGCTGTAAATACGCAAAACACACTTATAACATCACTATTTGTTGATATACTAATATTTGCGTAATACATGTTTGGATTAATACGTATGAGTTCTGTTTGTAAATCATCATAAATAGAAGCAGAAACACTGTAAAAATGCGATTCGGGCCTAGCGTTGTGATCAACCATACTAATTGTATTTTATATTTTATGAAATGTGAAATTTCATAGCCTGCCTTTTTACCCGACTGTTTTTTAAATATAATATGTTATCACACTAATAATATAAAGGCGAACGTTTGTGACTATAATAATAATATTATTAATATCTTGGGACAATTCACACAACGCTATTTGATCCCAAACTAAGCAGAGCTTGTACTATGGAAACCAGATAACTGATAAACATACTTATATATTTCTAAACGCATACATATTATAGATAAATTACACCCAAACACAGAATAAACCATCATGCTCATCACACAAAGTTTTATCCTGGGTGGGGATCGAACCCACGACCTCTTGCGTAGCAGTCGGATACACTCCCACCGCGCCGCAGAGGCAGTCACTGTGACTATGTGAGTGTGTATGTTTGTAACTTATTCACGTCTAAACGGCTGGAGCGATTTTAATAAAATTTGGTATGGAGTTAGCTGACACCCTGGATTAACACATATGCTAATAAATCGCAGGTAACACCGCGGGGCACAGCTAGTTTATAATAAAATAATCCCTGTGACTGACCCTTTGGATTGGTATCAAAACATACAATATTGTGTTTTTTCTCATTAGGTGGGTTCGATTCCCGGTTCAGACTTACTTTCTGATTTTACTTTCCCTCCATGTGGCATCCTACTAATATTATAAAGCCGAATGTTTGTGAGTGTGGATGTGTAGATGTGTAGATGTGTGGATGTGTAGATGTGTAGATGTGTGGATGTGTGGATGTTTGTTTCTCTTTCACGCAAAAACTACTGCATGGATTTTATTGAAACTTTACAATAATTTAGCTTATACTGGGTGGCGCAAAAGTACGGGCACTAAAGAAAATACTTTTTTTTTTTATATGACATTTTCTGTCATTCTGTTGTTGAAAATTGTGTAGTGAACAAATGTAAAATACACTGAAAATAAACATGGACCGTTTTACTCCCCAAGAACGTGGAATAATTGTGTCAATGTTCTTACGGAATAATTCATCAGTGATAAGAACACAACGTGAATTTCGTCGACGATTTCCCCACCGTCCGGCACCGATTGGTCGCACAATTTGACGCTTTGCCACACGCCTTGAAGCAACTGGCTCAACATTGGATAGACCTAAGTCTGGGAGACCAAGAACAGGCCGTTCAGCTGAAAATATCGATGTTGTGCGCGAAGATGTGGAAGAGTGTCCAGAAACATCAACGAGGCGACGTGCCACGCAATTGGGCATTTCCAGACGGACCCTGCAGCGTATTTTGGTGAAAGACTTAAAGATGTTCCCGTATAAAACTCAAATGACTCATTAGCTGCTGCCTGCTGACCACCGAGCTCGTCTAGATTACTGCCAGCGCGTCATAAACCTCAACCTTGAAGAGGATGATTTTCCTTCAAAATTGGTTATGAGTGACGAAGCGCATTTCCATCTCTCAGGGCATGACAATAAGCAGAATACTCGGTTCTGGGGCACTGATAATCCGCGCATTATTCAAGAAACACCTCTACACCCACTAAAAGTTACTGTATGGTGTGGCATCTGTGTTGACAGAGTGATCGGACCCTATTTTTTCGAAGACGCTGGAGGCAATGCGATAACTGTCACTGGAGAACGCTACAGAACCATGTTACGTGAGTTTTTGATACCCAGTTTGGACGAATTGGGGCTGGAGCACATCTGGTTTCAACAAGACGGCGCTACGGCACACACAGCGCGCGACACTATGGACTTAGTGAGGGACGCTTTTCCAGGCCGAGTTATCTCTCGTTTTGGCGATTTGCCTTGGCCTGCAAGATCACCCGATCTGACCAGTCCAGACTTCTTTCTTTGGGGTTTTTTGAAATCTCGGGTGTATGTGAACAAGCCACAGACTCTCGCAGCTCTAAAAGAAAACATTCGTCAAGAAATAACGAACATATCGCAGGAAGTGTTACGGCAAGTTATGCAAAATGTCATAAATAGGGCTCAAATGTGTATCAACTCTGGAGGTCACCATTTAAAAGACATCATCTTTAAATCCTAATGGTACGAAATTTAATGGCACAAATATACATTTAAAAAAATCTAAATCTAGTTTTCTAATTTAGAAAAAATGTTATAGCTGAACCAAATAGGGTCTTTACTTTTGCGCCACCCAGTACATCAGAATAACACATAGGCTATAATTTATAAAGATATTGTGTGAATTGTCCAAAATATAACTATAAGTGTCAAGGAAGTAGGAAAAAAATCTACAATCGGCGACATGTTTTGGCGTGCGCCGCAAATATCGTGGTATAATGTATGAACGATATGTTTATCATAAATAGTCCTACAAAAAATTTTGCGACAGCATAATATGTCTATCTTATGTGGAAGCAATTATCGTCAAAATAGTGAACCATAATTACAATAAAAATTGATAATTTATTTCTAATACATATTTCTTAGTAACAAATTGATCTATACCAAATAAATACTTTTATTGCCTCTGATATATTATAATAGATAAACTTTGTCTTTTACACTACATCATTTGGTCAAATACTTTAAAAGCTACAACAATGATAAATCGAGTATTATTGCGGAGTAGGTATGCGGACAAGCGGGCGAGCTGCGGGCGTGATCAATGATCAAAATTTTATATTTAAATGTGAATGTAAAATCGTAATAAATATTGGTGTGATTATTACTGGCTATACACATACATATTTCCAGCTAGAGACAATATATCTCTCAACACATAGCCTACTTTTAACCCTATATTCCCACGGGATGTAAACTTACGCGGGTGAAACCGCGGGGCGCAGCTAGTAGTTTTATATACACAGTGGTTTTGTAGTCGTTTTGGAGCCGAATGTTGAACTACATGTCAATAACCTAGTATTTTAAAATACACCAGTTTAATAAAATATTAACTTTTTTTATAACAAGTTACTATCTAAAATTCTTTGTCCTGATTTACTGACCAATGGATCAACGCACAGCCTAAACCGCTGATCGTAGAGACGTGAAATTTTGATAAGGTATATTTTATATTTTATGACAAGCGACAAGAGAGAATTTAAAAATTCCACCCCTAGGGGGGAAAAGGGTTGTGAAGTTAGATGTGGGAAAATATCTAGATGTACGAGTATCGTAGCACAACTCACATAACGTGATCTATACTCCAAACTAAGCAGAGCTTGTACTGTGGCAATCAGACAACTGATGTACATATTATATATATATTTATATACCTATATATATACATATTATAGATAGGTACTTGTAAATTACACCCAAACACAGAATAAACAATCGGCTAGTTTATTAAGATCCTGTTGGTCCCTCAGGCTTAGCAGTCAGGGTCATCAACACAAAAACACAAAGTTTTATCTTGGGTGAGGATCGAACCCACGACCTCAGGCTTAGCAGTCAGGGTCACCAACCACTAGACCGACAAGATCTTAATATACTAGCCGATTGTTTATTCTGTGTTTGGGTGTAATTTAAATTTAACTTTGTGTTTATGACACAAAGTTTTATCTTGGGTAGGGATCGAACCCACGACCTCAGGCTTAGCAGTCAGGGTCACCAACCACTAGACCAACAGGATCTAAAGAAGCACATATTTTATCATTTTTGGAAAATCAACTCTTGAGATAGTAAAGAAGAGATTACAAGTATGTATGAAAATTGCATTATTGGCTTTTTGGTTTAAATTAAAAAAAAAAACGTGTTTCAGCGTTTTTACAAATCATACCTTTATATGGGTCAGGTACAAAATAGGTTACGGTTTTGAAGTTAGATCTGGAAAAATTGTAATTGGCTTTGTGGTTGTAAATTAAGCAACACGTTTATTCAGCGTTTTGATCGGATCGAAAGTGAAAATCAACAACAACCCTTGAGGGGGTAAAATCGTTGAAGCGGCCGATGCCGCGGGCTTGTTTAAAATACTTTATTATGAACATAATATTGTAGTGTGCATTCGATATTTATTTATTACATTGCAGTTAAAATACAGCAACAAATAAAGTGGTAAAATGTGAAAATAATACTCTCACACAATACCTATATTTATTTATTTAATATTCGATTAATACTAACTTATTACAAGCAAGCGTATGTTTTTAAGTTTGTTTAAGTTATAAATTATAAATAGGTCCATATTCTACTCTACTGTGATGACAAGCTAAGAGTTTCAATAGTATCAAGAAGGCGCCATTGGTCGACGCCAAAAGCGTCCTCCGGCTAAAGGTTCATTTCCGTGCATCGCGGCCGATCGCGAGCCGCGAGCGGCTTACGACAAGCGTCTGTCGCGCGCGGCCGATGCGACAATATTCACAGTGCGCGCGCAGCTTACGATAGTCGTCAGCGCGTCTGTCGCTTACCTCGGAAACGGCACCATACATTCTTATATTCTGACTATTGTCGCATCGGCCACGCGCGGCTCGCGATCGGCCGCGATGCACGGAAATGAACCTTTAGAAACCTATGGCGCCTAATGCTGTAAAGGAGGGCTTGATTGATTTATATGCTCGCTCTACTCAAAATGGGCATGTTGCAAATTAAAAAATAATTTGCAACCTGCCCCAAGTGTAAGTTGCACGTACGAAGGGAGAGGGGGGGGCCTCTCCCTTCGTACATGCAACTCACACTTGACCAATATTGGGGCGTCTGATCTTGCTCCAATCTTAATACGGCCTCGGGCTGGCATTGTTTTAAATTAGCATGCCCGCGTATCTTCGTGCTTGTAAGTTTAGTAATAAAACAAAATTAAAATATTTAAAAGCCCTGGTGGGTTTTTCAAATATTTTTATTATAAAAACCACGGCGGAATCAAATACAATTTTAAATCCTCCCGACAAACAGGAGATAGGCAAGCCACCTAAGAAAATCCGTCGTCCGGCGGCTAGTATATTAAAACTTAACTTGAACATGCTCAGGAATTACTTAAACAAAGCAAAAACCGTTTCCACATCGTCCTAGCCATTTCCGTGAAAAAAAAAATACCGTTTTGGAGAAACATGAGCACTGTAACGCCCCTAACGGTCTAGAACATTAAAACTTAACTAAGAACTTGCTCGGGAATGAGACTTATACAACGCAAAAATCCGTTTTCAAATCGGTCCAGCCGTTTCCGAAAAAAATGGGAACGGAGATAGTTTAAACGCTCGAGGTAAGTGGTGTTTGTCTGTGTGTATGTCACACACACAAACACCTCTTACCTCGAGCGTTTATACTATCTCATAGTATAATAATAAACATTTAGCAGTGCAGTTTAATATGTATGTATTATGTAGGTAAGCTAGAAACTAGAAGCAATTCATGCAAATAATATTAACTACAAGGAAAATGTTTTCATACAGAATAGTTTTTAAGTTTTTACCTGCGAGAATATCTGTGTAACATTTTTCAAAAGCGCATTTCGTTTTAATTCAGTAGAGCGAGAAAAGAAATCTAAATGACTTTTTAATGCTGTAATATGACTCCACTTAATCATATTTAAATTATAAGCCTGCTCAAAAGCTACTGTTTCAAATTATAAGTTTTTCGCAGAATATGTGTTGAACAAAGAAAAATGTTTTGCTTATTTCTTTAGTTATCCGTAATTATAGGCAATTATGGTCTAACAACTTTTTTTAGGCTGTACATTGACCTTAATAGATATCTGTGACTTGGTTTGCGTGTTTTGTTTTGGTCAAAGACCAGTTTTGGTCTTAGGTATGTATTGTTGTTCACGAACTTAATGATTTTAAAAGCTTGGCAGCTTCTTTCATGGTTTCTATGACAACAGATAAGCATAGAGTTCTTTGTATAGTATGTACTACAATTTGAAACTGGCTGTGTGTAATTTGGTTAGGTAAATCCTTAATTGTATCTTGCTACCTCCGTCGCCGTCATATCTTGCTACCTATCCTCATCTCTACCTACCGACGTCGCCCCTCTATCCACCGACGCCGCGTCTCTGCTTGCTGACGCCACATCTCTACCTGCCGACGTCGCATCTCTGCCGACGCCGCAACTCTGCCTGCCGACGCCGCATCTCCACCCTATCGACGCGGCATCTCTACCTACCAGCGCCGCATCTCTGCCTGCCGACGCCGCATCTCTACTTACCGACCCGCATCTGATTTCTAAGTTTATTTTTAGTTTTAAGTAGTTTTAAGTTCTTTGTAAATATAGCCATCTAAACAACCTACGCTTTCATTTCACTACACTTCTTCTTATGAGCTTTAGTACACTTGGAACTGCTGCCTAACTTCAATTTGTTTTTATTTCAAACTGATCATTACTTCATTGTGTATTAATAAGACGTTTTCAAATAATCAATGAATTGATTTTACGAAACAAACACGTTTGAGTTTGATTACAGAAACATGTTACCCTAAGTATAGCAGTTCATCAGATCCATCTTGACAATGAGATTTAGTTGTTGTTTATCATGTTTTTGCTTATGAACTATAGTCTTTTTGTATTCGTGACAATAAAAAAAAATACAGGTAATAAAAAATTAAGAGACGCCTACAGTGTGTACTTATATCTATGGCGTGCAATTAACAGGCGTGGTCAAATTTTATTATGGCGTGGACATAAGTATTGCACCTCCCGTTGTGCAAAATATGTAGTTTATTTATTAAGTACAGCCAAATCTTATGAAGTTACAAGTTGACCACTCCATTGGGCCTATAACACTAAAGAATAACGTGGCCTTCTATTGGTAAAAGTATTTTTAAAATAGGTTTAGTAGATCCAAATAAAAAAATAATAATCCCTACAACCTCACAAACTGTACCTCTTTATAATATTAGTATAGATAATCTGGAGACTTTTTGCAATCGCACATTATAAAAAACTAGTTCGCACATTACTAGCAATCTTGATAACCCCTCCAGCTAAGCTATATTTCTTGTGTCACGAGTGGTTTCTCGTTAGGATTCGAACACGCGATCCCCCGATTGCGAGTTTGATGTCTTAAGCATTAGGTACCGCCGCTTTAGGAAAATTTCAATAAAAATATAAAACTAGTTAGAAACAATTATATCAGGTTTATATTATGAACCTTGTATTTGACCGCACCTTTCTGAACCACCTTTTAAAGGTCATGAAAGTTGGTGCGATGAAGTAGTAGTTTGTATGTTTAATTTGGCACCAACTACAAAAAGTTCAATTATTTTTGATGTTAAATATTATTTTATGCTTTTTAGTTTTTATTTCTATTTTTAGCGAGTTGGTTTGTTTGGTTTTGTTTGTCTAACTTACAAGAACCTAATGTCGACTGCTCATTTCTTTTTACTAAGTATTCCTTTTCCCGACGCAGAACCGTTAATTGCTAATAGGGTGTAATGGATTTAAAACGGCTCACTAACAAACATAACACAGGTGAAGGCGCGGAGCAAGCAAGACAAAAGCATCTTCTAAAGCGTCTTCTAGACGGTTGGAAACAAGGCTTCCCGCGGAGGTGTCCTTGCTGGTTTCCAACAGTGTAAACGGCTGTTGCAAACCATGTACCAAGTAATTTGGTTTGCAACAGCTGTCTACACTGTTGCAAACAAGCAAGGTCACCTTGGCGGGATCACTTGTTTCCAACCGTCTGAAAGACGCTTAATTCATAAAAATCACGTGTGTTTGTTGTCGAACTCCTCCGAAACGGCTCGACCCTATTTTTTGTATATTTGGTAGGTATGAGAATAAGTCGTATTTAGTATTGGTCTAGTCTGGCGCTGCGGGAAGTGCAACCTCTTCGCCCTTACGTAACTAAGCGCAGGTTCTAAAAATACCCTCGGGCTACAAACAATTACCACATAAAGTTGCGATGGACTTACTCGATTCTGTCAGCTTTTAAACCTAGTTTACTTTTGTTAACTAAGATATACGTAATGCATTACGTTTTGATATCATAATGAACATTCACCAAGTTGATGTGGTACCTATATGTTAATCGGTAAGTGATCAAAATCGTCCAAAAAAGAATAAGTTTCGCTCATTCACAAAAATCATCAATATATCCTTGTACCGTGTCCCTTGAGGTACAATACACTTCAGACATTCATGGTAACGGTGTTTTCAAAATAGGTTAGGAATCACAACAAAATCTCTTATAAAAATGACTACCTACATTCCGTGCAGAAGCGAAAACATTATTCACGCACGTTATGTTGTACCCTTGCCTACAGTAACACACGCTTTATAATTGTCGCGTAACATGTTTAAATAAATTAATGGATTTAAAGGTCACCCTGTGTAAAGTTATCAATAGAAGCATGCGAGTGCTCATTAGGTATGTAGATGAACGAGGTGTGTGGGATGCGGAGCTGTAACAAAACAGGAACATTCTACAGGCAAGGTAGGATAACCACCGGACCTCCGGACCGTCAGACCGCGTACCCCAAACTGTTGTTCTTCAAAACTTCTACATATTTTATGCTAACTAGTTGAATAATTACATATTTACGTAAAGTCTTCCTTTCGCGTCTAGTATTTTGCTTTCAAATGAGGGCAGTAAAGTGCACTACCATCTATTTTAAAAGTTTTACCAATTCGAACGCTTGAATTTTCCAAGTATCATTCAGTTTTAACATACTTTAATGCAGTATCAATCAATTAATGTATTAATTAATTATTATACGATTATTAATCAATTTATTTAATGAGATAATTAACGAACATGGCGCGGTGACGACCGGGCAAATCGATCGATAAAGGACGTTAAACAATGTTACTGAGTTTTAGTTCACTAATGGATTGATTGAATACGTACTATAATAACTATTTAATTTGGCAACAACTAGTTTAATAAGTAGCGTTTTAAATGTAACATGCATTCATCATTCACATACAATGAATAACTAAAAAGTGTGGTCAATATTGAAGGATTGATAAGTCGCGATAGTACTGAGTACCTATTAATAAAAAAGGTCTATGCCATTATAATGCAATCGGATTTTGCATCAGCGAAGGTACAATAAATTATACCGTGCGCCGTCCGCTTCTTATTCGCTTACTGGAAGTGGAAAAAAGTCATAATTTAAAGGAAGATGCAATACTTAAGCCATCTACCTTCTTTCTGTTACACATAATTTATAAAAATATTGATGTCAGCATCATAACAGCTCACGTGAAGGCTGCGGTAAAATCAGTTTCTACAACATCCTATACTTACGAGTAGTGGATAACTTTCAAAGTTATAATGAGGTAAGCCTTACTAACACACTTTATCGGCGTTTATAATTTCAACGAACTTTGTTTACGGTGTTCGCGTATAGTCCACACTTAAGCTGATTAGGTGTCAACCAACTATTGTTTGTTACCTATGACAAACGTGTGTTTAACGAATTATATCGTAACTTCCGAACGTGTTTGAATTACTAATACACTATTGTATATCTTGTCAATCAGTACACAATGCTGTACAATTCGGCATCATATCAACATTGGTATTTGTGGAACTGAGAAGCTAGGTTATCCAGGGCCGGATTTAGGGCAGGGCAGGCGGGGCAACTACCCAAAGGCCTACACAAGAGGGGGGCCCACACTTTTTTTCAAACAGTTTTTTATACTTGCACATACATAATAATATTGTTCTTAAATGTTAGAAACAATATATCTATATTAATTCACTTCAATCTGTAAAACATCGATTTATCAGAAAGTCCTGAATGCAAGTTTCCATTAACCATCAATTTTTGATTTGATCGAGCATATCAGTGGGAAAACTTTTTCGAAGCCTCGAAAGTTAAGTGTTCTATTCGTGGAGATTCACCTTTAATTCGTAAATCTGGTTTAATAACAATATTTAAACAATCCATTCATAAACCGAACAAATAATAATTACTATCGACTAAAAGGAAACAGGATTTTTTCTATATTTTTTTCTTATTTAACCGGATATAAGTAGTTTGATTAGCAATCAGGATTGTTTGACGCAATTTACTAGAGTATTCACAAACTTACTACATGAAAAATCTGATAAAGTAATTGGCGTAAGAATATTATCTTTTTCCGAAGGGAAATAAGCAGGGTCTGGCGATATTAGTGCATTACAACGAGGAAATCACAGTTGATGTGCTTTTTGGATCTATCACATATTAAATGAGATTTTCTTGAATTTATAATAGGTATCTATATGCTTGTCCTCCAATGCGCCTTCAGAAAGCTAACCAATAGGTAAAAGAAAGTATTTTTTTCGCTAGTGGTCTCATTTGACTATCATATATTAATGGAAATTGGAAGTATTACAAGCAACATAAATACTTCCAATCCTTGACTACAATTTACTACAAATAACGTCCGATCTCTTGCAAAAAAAATCTGATTACAGTACTAAACAGAGCATAGTTATGTGATAGCAGGTTAAAACAAATTGACGTACCTACCTACTGCACTTTTTTGCTATCCAAGTTTATTTTATGCCAAATTTCGAAACACTGGAGATAGGTATAATCATGTGATTTTACGCCTTAAGGGATTCAAAAAGCTACTACTACTTAAAATAGACTTATTGAGTTTGATAATGTAAAAAACCGGCCAAGTGCGAGTGGGACTCACGCACTGAGGATTCCTTACTAACTTATAAGTACCTATGTAAATAGTTCGATCAATACGGGAATCTATCTAGACACACGGCACTGTATCAACGAAGTTGTAAAAGGCGACTCACCGACCGTGGTTACACGAAGCTTTTCGGGCCACCGTAATGTGCGACCCACATACCTAGTAGTTAAAAAAATATAGTTGCCATATTGCTCTATTGAGTCGCAAATAAAAAAATATTTAAAATTATACGTCATGTATGATATGAGATAAATATGATTTAAAAAAATAATTAATTAATAATAAAATAAATAATTTCATGTTAAATTTTACTTTCGTTATTAGCTAAACCTTAGCATATTTTCACATTTTTGTAATTTACTTACATTAGACAATTGACACAAGGCCATTTGATCCTAAACTGAGGAGTACCTCTACTATTTGAACCAGACAACTAATACTCGTAAACATACTTATAAAATTCTAAATACATTCATAAATTCTTTATTCTTATTTATTATTAAAATATTTATATTCTTCTCTTTATAAAGCAAAACACTACACTTTTGAAAAGTCTTGATTTTACATGAACATACTACACGCCTATCACAAGCAATAGGTATAGCCTGCATGTCGGGCCACGCACTATGTAGGGTGTGCCCTAGTTCCCCCCCCCCCCCTCCATCCGAATAATGTGACTTAAGAAGTGGGTTTTCTGTTGTTTTTGTTTCAACTTACAACGTTATATCTACTTAATAAAATTTTTCAATGGAATTTGTATCTTAATTGTGTTACTTATCAGTTGATCAGCTGTTACTCGTAAACTTGTAAATTATACTTAACTGTGATAGTTTTCTTTTTAATTTCACTATATATACTACTACGGCTTAAGTAATATGTGTTTCCATGCAAAATTACAGCCTCCTAGCACAGGCGCTTACAGTCTCTTAGCAAAGGTGCTGACGGGCGGACGGACATGGCGAAACTATAACGGTGTCGTTTTGCCATTTTGGCTACAGAACCCTAAGAACCAGGCAAGTGCATGTTGGGCCACACACAATGTAGGGTTCCGTAGTCCCTCCGAATAATGTGGCTTAAGAAATGGGTGTTTACTTGTTTTTGTGGATCACACAAAATGCTGTCCTGTGTGGGAATCGAACCCACGACCTCTTGCGTAGCAGTCGGACAAAATTCCAAATTCTTCTATCTACGTTATGCGTCCGTATTTGGGTCACAAAAATACATAAGTGTCCCAAATTTGAAGTTAATCGTTCCAGGAGATTTGGTGCAAATTGGCAGTGACAAACGGACTGACAGAAACACGAGTGATCTTAAGGGTTATAAAAATGAAAATGATAACCGTTAGCAAGTGTTTCAAATTTGTTTTATTTTTCGTAATAATTTAAAAGAGTCATAACTTAGTTTTGTGTTGCTCGTTATTATCAACACGTACAATTTCTAAAAACAAAGAGTTTTTGTTGTTTAATCTACTAAACAAACGAAAAAGTAAGAGCTGGCACCAATGTAATTGCAACATACGATTTTTGTTTAACTTCATCTGCTTATTATTTAACTCTATAAATCAATGCTCCGATTAAGAAAATCTAATTTTCCATATTTTACGTAGAATTTATCGTCGTGTGACAAATAGAACGATAATTTAATCTATACTAATGTTATAAAGAGGACATATTTGATTGTTTGTTTATATTGAATAGGCTTCAAAACTACTAAACGGATTTGAAAAATTCTTTCATCGTTGTGAAGCTACACTAACCCCGGGTGACATAGGCTATTTTTTATCCATGTATTCTCACGGGAACAGGAACTACACGGGTGTAACCGCGAGGCGTCCGCTAGTAATACTAATAAAAAGGTTTGCAAGTTAAATTTTCCGTTTTTTAACGTTGTTACAACAATTTTAAATCAGTACCTAGGTATTTGTAATGAAAGATTTCGTTTTTTTTATTCAGAAAATAATTAGAAGCCTACGCTCATTCGTTACAGCAGCGCCTCTACACCTAAATCCGGCCCTGAGGGTATCAGTCATATACACGCAGCCTGATTGGACGATGTCGTAAACTAATCTATTTAAGATCTTGGCTATGCAACTCGTATTTACTCACTGTGTGCCTAGTTTAAATACGGGATTTCCGAGACAAGAGACAGCAGGACGTCAGTCGGCCAGTCAAATTGTGTTCATTACGCTCTGTCTCGTTCATCAAAATTGTCTCTAGGTATTCAATATCTGTTTTCATTTAATTTTTAAGACTATCAACTTTAGACTTGTAAAGCATATTTAGCTGTAATAGTTTTCCTTATAATTATTCTATTTAAATAAAAAAGTAACGGTACAACTGAAAAACGACTGTACCGATTTGAATAATTCTTTTTTTGTTTAGTTCCGCTTTATTCAGGGAAGGGTTTCTAGAAAAAAATAGTTAGAAGTAACTCAAAGGAATAGCTAAAACTTGAAAAAATCGACATTGGTAATTTTGTATGGGTATAAAATGTTAAAGTTTTGAACGTCGGACCAGTTCTTTTTAAGAATTTAGATAAAGAAAAAAATAATCTAAATTCTTAAAAAGAACATGTCCGAGAGGGGGGCAGGCACATGACTCTAACAAAAAATTGCATTTTTAAGCTTAATATTTCACAAACAGATCCCTAAATCGAAAAATGGTCTTAACAACCCCTAAATGTTTTTAAAAGGCCTATCTAATAATAAAAAAAATCACATCCCTACCTTGCGTATCGGGGGGTACAAATATTTTCAAAATTTTATTCTTTCACTTTGTCGGCACACACTTAAGTGTATCCATGCAAAATTACAGCACTAAGAGCTGCAGACGGATGGACGGACATGGCGAAATTATAAGGGTTTCGTTTTGCCATTTTGGCCATGTAACCCCAAAAATCACCTCCCCCCCCCCTTTAACTACAAGTAGGAGACATTTTTTTTTCACATTTGCTTTTACCACTTTGTCGGCGTAAGTAATACGAGTATGTTTATTCGTGCTAAAGCTCTGCTAGAGTCTCTGAGCTAAATCCGCGGACAAACGGACGGACATGACGCAACTGTTACGCAAGCGTAAGGATTCCTTGTTTATTTCCGAACTCTAAAAAAAGATCTAGACAAATAGACAGAATGGCAGTGTCAACAATTACATGATGTTAACACTGCTGCCTATACATTAAATTAAAGCAACGAAACTCTCCATCGATTTCTGGTTTACTGCTCACACTTACAGTTTACTTAAATACCTTCCAATCGCCTCTATCTATGATCTAGTATATAAGCCGTAAATCTTGAACTTAATCACGGAGCTATTATTTTATAAGGTTCAATATACCTTTTGTTTTCCCGACATTAAATATCACCACGGTTAAGTGCCGATTTATCTCTAATAACTGTTCAAGTCGGAAAAGTTTAAACGTAATAAAGATATCGTATGCTTGTAATAAAATAAGTAGTATCGACTCTTAGTATGTACTCTTGATATTAGATCTATTTTATTACCACAGAAGCTAATATAATAATAATAATAATATCTTGGGACAACTCACACAAAGCTATCTGATCCCAAACTAAGCAGAGCTTGTACTATGACAACCAGACAACCGATAAACATACTTATATATTTCTAAGTACATACATATTATAGATAAGTAACACCCAGACACAGAATAAACCATCATGCTCATCACACAAAGTTTTATCCTGGGTGGGGGTCGAACCCACGACCTCTTGCGTAGCAGTCGGATACACTCCCGCCGCGCCACAGAGGCAGTCAGATAGTCATATAATTTCATAAACGTCTTCTAAAAATTCAGTCACAATAACATATCGATGTATATGGTAAATTTACCAGTAGGTTTTCTAACTGGATTTAAGTGTGAACAGGATTTTAAAATAACTTGTGATTTTCAATTAATATCTGAGGAGATATCATAGTTTTAAAATATTAGGCAACAAAATCAGGCGCAGATCTAGAACTTTGTTCAGGGGGGACAAGTATTGGCTCAACTTGCCAAGTGTGAGTTGTTCGCATGGCAGGAGGAGGGGGGACATTAGATTCAACACCTGTACATTAACTCAGAAGGGTGTGCCAATGCGCGAAAACGGTCACCCATCTATGGATCCGACTGGAAACGTTGCTTAACCTCGCAGATATCTCGATCCGATTGGTCGCCACTGAGTCATCGAGATCATCAATCATACATTATGTATGCAATAATTAGTCTAATAATAATTATGTATATAATAATTCAGCGAGATCTTCATGGTTGATTAATGTATTGAACACGATAGATTGAATTAGAGTCTTGTAAACATTTATGATGTTGGACGTGTACAAACTTTTAATAGCGGCAGCCAATTAGTGGGGAGTTTGAATACAGATCATTACACTGTCGATGCGAGTTTATTTCTGACACAATCTTAAGACATAATTTTTGGTCTGTTTATGGAATAGCAGAAGGTGTGAGGGTGAAAATAAGTTACAGTTGTACAATCACCTAACTAAATTATACATTTGGCTCAAGTTACATTTATCCTACTGCTTACTACTTACTTAGTATTTTATGAATTCGCGAGTAGCATTGGCTCACTTCTTCGGATGGCAATAAAGCCCATAATCTTCCTCAAGGTTTAGGCTATCTCCATATTAATTTTCATTTAAATCGTCCCATTTTATTTTGAAGTTCAAACAAAATAAATCCGCCAAGTACGAGTCGGACTCGCGCTCGTAGAGTTTCGTACCATTAACAATAAAAAATCACGTTTGTTGTATATGAGCCCCCTTAAATATTCATTTTATTCTGTTTTTTATATAGTATTTGTTGTTATAACGGCAACTTAAATACAAAATGAAAATTTCAACTGTTTAACTATCATGTTTCATGAGATACAGCCTGGTGACAGACCGACAGACAGACGGAAAGACAACGGAGTCTTAGTAATAGGGTCTCGTTTACCGTTTGTTGTTTTTTAGAAATTCGTCCCTTATGGGGATAAAATATATTTTGCAAGTTTGTAAGAAACTCCGTCACTTTTATAGTTAGATCAGTGAAATTTGGGGGTAGACTAGGGGTTGCGAGTTTGTGTGAAACTCTGTCGAAAAATAGTATGAAACTCCGTCTAACTCAGATTTTTGGTACAAAATAAATAATGGAAGTTTAAAGTTAGATTTGTGAAATTTCGTATTCGGCTTTTTGACATTATATCATTATTATATGGGGTAGAACTATCTACACGGGCGAAGCCGCGGGCGACAGCTAGTATATATGTATTATAGATCAAGCATGACAAAAATATGTTGACTAATATTGAATTCTAAAATGATAACATCATGGCTTATTTCCACTGAAATACTCGTACAACATCAGAATCAATATTTGAACAGTCGGATATTGGATCGTTGTGTCATTAAAGCTCTGTTGATGTTTTCTACCCCAAACCGAATATCAGCCAACTTACGCCGGAACTGTGACACAATATTTAGTTTCAAACTAATAGTTTAGTTTAACTCGTTATCTTCAACATACACTACTGAGTATCGATAAATAGGGGGTTTTGAACTGCGCACACAAAAGCTAATCGGTTTGTATTCTCACTCACCTCTGGGATATTGACGTGATGCAAAATATATTTGTGTTTGTAGTAGGTAGGTATGCAAGCTGGAGACTACTGAAGGAAATGTACTAATAGTTTAAGTTTGCCGCTGAATTGGATACCCTTGGTTTCAAAGAAGCTAAAATTACTAAACTCAAGACTAAACAGGGACATGCTACTCAGTGTCCACCCTATTTAATACAACTGCCTGTGGGTACCAATATATTGAAATTTCGTCAAATTAGATACATGTTTAACTGTGTGATTACGATGCAGAGATATAAGCCAAATCGGTCCTATGGTACCCAATGCTTCCGCTGTCAAGATTTTGGTCATTCATCAAAAACATGCAATTTACCGGCCCGATGCGTTAAATGTGCACAACCACACCTCACCAGTGACTGCCCGAAGCAGGATCGAAAGGAACCGGCTATTTGCTGTAACTGTAAAGATTCGCATCCAGCAAATTATCGAAACTGTCCTTCACGTTTAAGTTATCTCAGCAAAATTCAAGAAAGAAGAGATCGAGAACGGTCCAATCGTTTGAAAGTAAATCAAATAAAACATTCCTCAACTTCTCGACATATTCAAGAAACTAAAGCTAATGATACTAGATCCTGGGCGGCCCTAAACCTCAGCCTACAGCGCCGCCTAAGTTATCTATTACAACAGATCCTCAAATAGATGATACAACTACATTGGAGATGTTACAAATATTGAAGACTATAAAAAATCTTAAAAACCAACTTTTGTCATGTCACTCGTTGCTTGACAAAGTTCTGTTAATCATAACACACCTTGGTGAAAATGTATAAACCCAAACTACTCAATATTCTATTGTGGAACGCAGATGGGCTGCGAACGAAATTAGCGGAACTCTTAGACTTAGCGGTAAGTACCCTATCTATCGACCTAATTGCAATCTGTGAAACAAGATTAACTGCAAAAATGAATTTATCTGCTCCTGGCTACGTAATTTATCGACAGGATACACACCCGTCGGGCCGCGGCCAGGGTGTAGCTTTAATAGTCACTAAAAGACTAACACCGTCGCTTACTACAGTGCCAATAACTAAAAATATTGAAGCTATCGCAATCAAACTCAACATTTCTAACATTGATTACACTTTTGTTGCCGCATATCAGTCACCAAACCTTCCATTACTTTCCTCGGATCTGGATATTCTTTTTCAGCTAGGCACTCGTGTGGTTATAATGGGTGATTTAAATGCTAATCACAAATATTGGTATAGTAGCTACGTCAATACGCGCGGTAGAGTACTTTTTAGATATTTAATAGACCGCGACATCACAGTCCATGCTTCGCCTAGGCCAAGTCAAGTAAACTACCGTGCAAAATTATCAGCTACAAATCCCGATCTAATCCTATCCTACAATGTTGACACAATTGACGGAGTGCGTGCCATTCCGTCACTATCTTCTAATCACTTTCCAATATACTTTACATTAGGTGGAATCCCTAAACTGAAACCCGATACAATGTTCTTAAACTACAGTCAGGCAGACTGGAGTGGTTATCGCAAGAGTTTGGATGAAAATATACATCTATCCTCAGAAACATTAAAATCTACTACTGAGATTGACAATTATGTTAATTACCTCCATAGTTGTATTGAGTCTGCAAGAGATAAAAATATACCTAGTTACAAAAAGGCCGCTTTAGAACCAAATTTGCCATGGCATATTAAGAAAATTATTAGGCAAAAAAATCGGTTACGTCGTGCCGAACAAAATTCAACAAATTATATCCTTAAAAGACAGTATCGTGCCGAAATAAACTTCCTACAGGACAAAATAAAATTCGATATCAAAAAACATTACGACAAAATATGGGATGCGAAATTGGCGAAAGTTGATAATCCTGGTACCGACCTCTGGCGTGTAGTAAGTTCCATTAAACCAAAATCTTTCACACTTCCTCAACTTCGTAATCATGATAATACATTGACAAATAGCTCAGAGGAACAATGTACTGCCTTGGCTAACGCCTTTTTCAAAAACATGTGTCTTACAAAAGATTGGGTAAGTCGCGACGTTGAAACAGATGTCAAACAGTCTATAGATATACTGAATAATCATAAAAATACCGAATTGCGTCAACCTGTCCGACCCCTTGCTGTTCGAAAGATGATTTCGAAACTCAAAAACCGTAAATCTCCAGGAGAAGACGGCCTGCACGTTATTCTAATTAAAAATCTTTCATTAAAAGCCACAGTCTACTTAACAAAAATCATGAATGGGTGCTTATATATTGGATATTTTCCTAAGGCATGGAAAATTGCCAAGGTCATAGCATTAAAAAAGCCTGGTAAAGACGATACTATACCTTCAAACTATCGTCCTATAAGCCTGCTGCCAGTATTGAGCAAGTTATTCGAATCTATTATTACTTTAAGGCTCAGAAAATATTGCGATAAGTTAATTATGAAAGAACAATTTGGTTTTCGGCCTATGCACTCGACCACCTATCAACTAGCACGTGTAACAGAATGCATTGCTCACAATCTAAATCGCAATGTACCAACAGGTATGTTTTTACTTGATATTGAAAAAGCGTTTGACTCAGTTTGGCACAATGGCTTGCTTCATAAAATAATTAAGTATAAAATTCCCTTAAATGATGTGAAACTCTTGCAATCTTATCTAAATGGTCGCCGCTTCGCTGTCTATATCGACACTGTTAAGTCACCATACTTTACTGTTCCCGCTGGAATTCCCCAGGGATCGGTGCTTGGGCCCTACTTGTTCATTCTGTTTGTCAATGACATGCCAATACAAAGACAGACTAGTTTAGCGTGTTTTGCCGACGATACAGCCTCATACTCGTCAGATTTTGATACCGATTTAATCATTAGTCGATTGCAACTGTCAATCGAAAATCTATACAACTTTTTCACTAAGTGGAAACTAAAGATTAACGAGTCAAAGACTGAAGCCATTATGTTTACTCGTCATCGAAATCCGCCTATACGTAGTCTCAAAGTGGCAGGGCATAGCATTCCTTGGAGTACCTCTGTTCGTTATCTTGGAGTTACCTTACACCATAAGCTTAACTGGACTCAGCACGTTACCAATGTCCGACTAAAAGCAGCACGAGCTCTTGGAGCGCTAAGTCCGATTTTAAACCGCAGAAGCAAACTAAGCAGTATGACTAAACTAAGAATTTACACAACATTAGTTAGGCCTATATTATCTTATGCTTGCCCAATATGGAGCAATACATGTATAACTAACCATATAAAATTGCAAGTTATTCAAAATAAAGCCGTCAAGATTGCTTTTAATACTGCTTTTCGAACGAACTTACATTATTTACATAATAAACTCCAGTTTCCCACTCTAAGAGAATTTATTTTAAAATTAACCGTAAGTTTCTACAACAACATTACCAAAAATCCCAACATCTTGATTGCTAAAATATGCCAAATTAGCCCCAGTGATCGATCACATGTCGATAGATACGGTACGAACCGTACCACATCACTATCAGTTGCACCGCTATAACCGGTTTCGTTCTAGCTCGCACCCATCACAGCGTCGACGTTCTATTGACAACCAGTACGATGCGCCAAAACTGTGACGCACGCTTCCCCTCTCTCGCCGTACAGCGATAGATGCGCGGGAGGCAGGGCAGCGCTCGCCACTAATTGTAGTGGATATTTAAAGGAGTGCAAAATTAATATTTAGATGTCAAGCAACAAGTGTGTATCTACAAACTACCCACAAAACTTAATTTATGATATTTTGTTGTTTAAGTTTAAGATTTTATATTTTTTTGTACACAATTGGTTTTTTTAACTTTTGTAGGTGTTCGACCTGATAAAGTAAATATTATATCATGTTAGCATAAATACTTATAGAATAATTTTGAGTATGTTATGTACTGTAAAATGTTTATATTATACAATAAAGGACTTTGAAATGAAATGAATGAATAGTTTAAGTAAGTATATTACGAGAACTTCTCCGAGATCGAAAGACAACCTGCTAAAGGGTAATTGTTAGATGCGGGTGTGGGGGAGGCCTATGTTCAACAGTTCTTTTATACAGCCTACTCTATATTCTAGCTAGAAGAATAGCACACATCCCAATAATCGAATGTATAATTTACGACATCAATTCCCACAAAGTAAATTGTTAAATTATACGTGTGATGGGTAATTCGTAATAAATAAACTACATTAGGAACTTAAAATTCTATCCGCAGATGAGTTTCCAATAGGAATGTTTTTCTTATTTCTGAGATACCTAATGATAATCTAAGTGATTTTGCCAATAATTTCCGCCAGTGCTCATCTATTTTGACGGCTCCTATACTTATGGTCGTAACTCAAGAAATGCAATTTTTCAGTAGAGCTGTTTTTGTGTTAGCATTTGCACGGGAGCGTTCAAATGTAAGGCTATCAACACTTCAAAATTTTGATTATTTTCCTTTTAATTAATAACATTATTTTTTATGAATGTATAGTAAGTATGATTGTATGTTGTACTATTGGGGCAAAAATGTCATTTTATCTAAAAGCATAAGTTCCGACTGTAAACATGTTAGCCGTCAAACATGTTACCTGCTACTGTAATAAGTATCCTATATCTTTAACAAGAAAAGGTAACGACTCATGAAAAGGAAACAAATTAAACTAGACTTGTTTTGCATAGTAAAGGTTTACACTTCAAAGCCAGAGAGCGACAAGCTACTCTTGTTCCTCCCTACTCACTACACCTATTGTAAATCGAGTAGAGTACAAACCACATTGGTTTATTTTCTGGCGTGCAATGTGATGGCTATGCCATGTTTTTGTTGTTTCGAACTAATGATTAAGGCGAGAATTAATGATCACTCGACGCAAAACATAGGTATGTATAGACAGAAGCAGTAACACGATACCGGTCGCGTCATAACTCGTATCGGGGGAACTTCACCGGACTTCCTTCTATCCGTGTGTTAATGAAACATGAATATGTGAGTATTTCATATTTACGAACCACCTTAATCTATTCATTTTTAGCGTCGTCTAGCATACACTGAATATTAACAGATTCGCCACGTTCGTCTGTTTGGCAGTAAGCGTATTAGTTTTGAGATTGTTAATACTAAGAAACTATAATTTGATATGATTATTGTGGCTTAGTCACATTGACAAAGTGATAAAACAATAGAAAAAAGTTAAAAACCATTTTTTTATTCAACGTTTTATTTGCGAGATACTAAGCTTTATCGCGCTACTTTTTGTTAGAGCCTGCCAGGTTACATTATGGCTTATTTCTACAATATAAAATATAAAAATAATATTACCTTCATCGTCACTTATATAGTAATTAAGTTATAAAGACATCATGTAAAACCTATCGTTGCTTGGTAGTCTTATTAATTTAACGGGTAATAGTCGACCAACTAATAAATGATGCTTGAAGAATAGGGAAAATTTCGTATATATTAAATTGAAAATATATTCCTTTTTTTTGAAGTAAGTAGTTGTGCACGTTCTTAGTAGGTATATCACGTGACCCTGATCGAAAATTTGTAAGACGGAGGGAGAGCAATAAAAAACTGCTACAATATCATTAAAATACGAAGGTAAATTTCGCCACCATCTACAATGATTCAAAAACCAGAAGGCCCTAGTACGAGTCCGAGTAACGGTTATTTTTTCCCTTTTTTTATTTATATTTTTGATTTGTGATTTATTATATCATATATATTTCATTATTATTATGTCAGTAATATTGAAAAATATTATTCAAATTTCATTAGTACTTATGTAATTTTTTTTGAGAGATACACTTTTTAATTGTCATGTCGTTGACATTGTCCTATTAAATTGTCATGTTTGTGTACGATAGCGCAATAGATGAATATTGTATTTAACCACTTAAATGATAGTACATATACTGATAAAAAAAATCCCTAACCATTTGAAAATATTTAAACATACAGTTTATGTTCAAGTTTTCACTTCTGCCGGCGATCCCGGACTACAACCCGTTTTTTTTTTAAAGACGACTCTCCCATTAGGCTACAAGCCCAGTTTCGCGGGGGACTTTACAAGTCACGGACACAAAGTATATCCAGACTCGAAACAATAATTTGTAGATTACACAAAGGTCCCGTGTGGGAATCGAACCCACAACCTCTTGGGATACGCCGCGCCACAGAGGCAGTCGGTGCTCTTATGCTTAGATGCTATTCACTGTATCGTCTTGGCGATGTTAGCACATCACTATGTTTCGGTTGAAAGGCACATCATCACATCATGCCACATCGGGTAATCGGATCAGGATGAAATTGGGCAGAGTGATAGCCTATAGTCCAGAATAGCACATAGGCTACTTTTAATTCGGAAAAAAAATTTAGCAATGTGTAAAACTGTGCAAATGACACTTATGAACTAATGTCCCCAATGAGGAGCGCGGTGCGGTGACATTTAGATGTTTGCCAAAGAAGGATTTCGGTGGCACTAATAGTTTTATGGGCTAACGTGACGATTAGGTACTGCCAGGCGCACGACCTGCTCGTCTCCTCATTTTGTACTATTCAAAAATATATTTCTTTATCAATAGTCTAAACATGCTCTGTATTGACAGCGAACAGCAACCGATTATTCATTTGATCAAACACAAGTCTCTCTTTTAATCCGCTGTGCCGGCAACTACGGAACCCTACTTACACAACGCGTGGCTCGACACGCCATTGGTCGGATTTTAATTTTATTATGAATAAGTAGATAAGTTATTGGCTCAGTATTATTGTGCATTTATTATTAAATGGAAAAAGAGAACGTCGGTTAACTCGGCCTATAGTACTTATATAGAAACTTAAAAAAACACGCTTTTGTAAATAGCTGTACTAAAAAGGAAAAAATAAAATGCTTTAAGTTTAAAATAATAGTGATTTTAAGAAAAAATCTGTTTATCCTAAAAAAGCGTGGGGTGATTATAAATCAATATCGTCACAAACACCCCACGCTTTTTTACAACAAACTGATATTTTTCAATTAAAACTGATGGAGTTTCATATAAACTTACAACTACTATTTACTATGAATTTAGGGAATGAATTTTCCAAAATCCCATTTTATCAATTTGTATTGTTATCGGTCCTTGATAAGTGTGCAAAGTTTTTTTTCTTTTTTGTAGAATAAATGGAGGGGTCAACAAGATTGCAAGTAATGTGCGACCTACATTTATAAAAAACCCGCTGTATAAAAAAATGCTATTTTTTTATACAATCCTTATGTGGACCTGCCAGAATAAATAAAGCTTCTTTCTTATCCCCCTGGCTTTAAATGTACTTTGCTAACGTTTTCTTTATATTTATTTTCTAAATATGAATTCTAAAATTCTATGTTGACCTGTAGCAAACTATAAATATTTGATATACAAGATTAACTTTAAAAACCTTTTTTGTTTTAGTTACAGGTAGTATTTATAATTCAAAAATGTTGCAAAAACGGGATTTTTTTTTTTATTTTGAGAGCTTTTGTACCGTTTGCTGCTTAAACGGTTAAAGTTACACAACAATAAGGTAGGACAGATTTATTTCTTTTGAAAAGTTCTAAATTAAAGTCCTCGATAGCAAATGCCTATCTTTTAAGGTACACTATCACTTTTTTATGGTAATTTGTGCTAAAATAACGCATTATTTGCGAAAGTGCTTTAATAAACATGGTATTAACCCTTATCCAAATAAATACGTTATTCATTACAAATATTAAATTTTGAACAAACTGCTCTTACTTCATTTGATTTCAATAATTATCTTAGTTGATATAGTTTTAAAATATTACGCAATAAAATCAGGTGCGGATCCAGAACTTTGTTAAGGGGGGACAACTATTGGCTTAACTGGCCAACTGTGAGTTGTTCGCATGACAGGAGGGGAAGAGGGCACTAGATTCAACACCGGTACATCAATCACCACCGCCGATTGGGGCGAAATATGCCTGTCAAAAACAACAGTCCAGTGTCAAAATTTTCATCAATCGAATCCTCTGGGAGGCGAGTCAAGTACCGCGCGCATATTTAAAAGGCCTATTCAAACCAGATTCGCTGTCGCTGTGGGCAGAGGTAATATCGCGCGGATTTTGCTCAGGTATTTGTAAAATTATATATTATTTTTGACTTGTAATATTAAAATTTCGATATTGTTTTTGACTTGTTTTAATTTTATTTTTTTTTAATTTTTATTTATTTAAATTTGATGCTAAAATGTTGTCCTTGTCTAAGGGTTAAGTTACCTAAAATAAACGCATTTTATTTTTTTTATTTTTGGTTAGTATGAAGTTCCGCGGCTAGAGCTGAATAATTTACACAACAATAATATTCCTAAAGGTGTCCTAGACCTAGCCTAGGACACCTTCGGAATAGTAATCCGTCATTTTAGTTCTGGCCATAGACTGAATTAAACTGTGAGCGATGGTAAGTAAATGGGTGTGCTGCTGCACTAACCGCAAACGGTTGCATCTCTGTACTGTAGAGGAAAGTACAGGGATTCTCGTAACAGAGGCATTACAATGAAGTGGGTGCGAAAATATGCCATGTAGACGCTCATCTTCGCACGTAGTGGGAGACGAAATGACAAGACAGGACGCAGGAGAGCTCGAGCGCTTCGTGCTAGGTCAACGACGTTTTTGACGTGTGGTTTTATTGTGTAACGAGGGTTTATGGTCCCCCCTAAAGAAGGTATTTCACGTGCATCGTGTATGGCGGTGTATCTTCGAAGACACATTCAAAGTTGTAGCTCAGTTGTTACACATCAGACAGTGTGCATATAAAGATACATTAAAAAACCTAACTTGGGACTATTAAAGACTTTTTCATTATTTTTTACCCTAATTTAGACTCTACTAGACATAATTATGCAAAAAAAAATCTTCAAAACAAAAAATCTTTTGTCCAATTAAGGGTTCATTTAGAAAACCAAAAAGTAAGGAAATCTATTTCGAAGTTATATTATGCGGATGTTCTCTATGTTATAGTTTATAGTATTTAAGTACTTATGTCTTTCATTCAACACCGCCACTCGTTGGTAGGGTGTCGATCTATACGTAATCTATTAGAGTCCGGACCCAATAGCTACTTGTAATGCTACGAGTTCTCTCATTAGCAACACTGCCAACAGCGATATTTCATAGAGAGAACTTTGCCTGCAGATATTCATAAAAGAGGAGAAAGATATGTATTGTAGGCACATAATCTATGGTAATTATCCATTGATTAATATTATCCCTAATAGGTACACCCGCTTTCTGAAAGACTTTTCAGTGCAAAAATCAAATGACACCTGACAAATCTTTTATTATACTTAATGTGGTTATAGGAGCCAATCTTATAATTAGAGATATTCCGACTACGCAAGAGATTTATAGTTCACAAGTGTGTGCGCAAGTGTACTCTCTCTCATTGATCGATTGGTCGAAAATTCATAAGAGAGAGATTAGACCAAAATCCACGGTACGATAAGCCGTCGGTCCTGTGAACATCACCCGCTGCGGCAACGTAGCTGCTATATTTTTTTTATAAATATTAAATATAAATATATAAATATATATATATATATATATATATATATATATATTTATATATATACTAGGGCTACCTAAGCTCAATGGTTTGTGTTAGGAGTGGGTTCACGTCGGTGGTATAATAGGTAGGATTCGAACCCGCGACCTCACGATTGCGAGACCGATGCCCTAGCCACTAGGGCATCGGTCACTATTGTCAAGATTTATAAATCGCAATTGGGTTGCCTAGATAAATTACGTGCTAATGTCATATAATCGTATACACACGTCAGTTATTTATTTGATTTTAAATATAACAAAGATCGTTTCAATAACGCTTTTGACAGCTAATTTTAGTTCTTAGAATAACTATCTGATATAGAATTATAAACTGCCTGCCTAAACTCAAATTGCCGATACAACCTTCAAAAGACATACAAAAATCAAGAAAACGAGACAAGAAAAATCAAGAACGCATTTATTAGCTAAACGTAATGTCACTACTATCGTGGTAGGTTAGGTACGGCGACCACATCGTCGTCTCAGTACCCAGAAACTTACATTACACTACCCGAAATCAGGGTCTTAAATCATAGGTGGCCTTGAAAGCTAATTAGATTAACTCTTATACACCTCTCTTTTTAAGGTTTTAGGGTTCCTGATTCACTATAGTTATAATAACTGAATGCCGCGGTGGGAGTGTATCCGACTGCTACGCAAGAGGTCGTGGGTTCGATCCCCACCCAGGATAAAACTTTGTGTGATGAGCACGATGGTTTATTCTGTGTCTGGGTGTTATTTATCCATAATAAGTATGTATTTAGAAATATACATATAAGATGTTTATCAGTTGTCTGGTTGCCATAGTACAAGCTCTGCTTAGTTTGGGATCAGATTGCATTGTGTAAGTTGTCCACAAGATATTATTATAAATAAGCGCATCATTAGCAAGTTAAGCAAAACACTGACGTCCTTATGAACAAAGATTTATTTAACTAATTAAACACACATCAATCTATAAACTACAGAATGGTTCAGTTCAATTTTCACCAACTTTAAGCCGACTGAATAATTAAAAATCTTGCACACATATCAAAATCCGATGAGAGTCATTATCATACATTAATTATTGATATTTTTTTTTAATTATCAGTCGAACAGATAAATCGCGTACATTTTAGTCAAATCTTCAGGAATAGTTTTTCATTTTTTATAAGTCATAGCTTATATTTGTTAAACTTACAAAAGTTTAACATCTACAAATAGTATAAAATGCGCGCCTCGACGATGCGCGTGCTTGCTTAGTTAGTTAGTTAGTTAGTTTTACCTGGGCGAACAAGAAAACCGCACTTAGCCTCCCAATTGGGCCATTGTGCGTGTTCTACTTATCTTTCCGTCACTCCAGCCAACCGATGCACTCCCAAAACGCCAGCAGCTTGCCCAAATTGCTGCAGGCTTCCTGAAGGGATGTTGGTGATGCTAGGAGTCGTGCCCGTTGTTCTGTTACACTGCCACACTCCGTGAGCACGTGTATTGGTGTTTCTTCTGCCTTCATACATCCTCTACAGAGGGGACTGTCCGTCACCCCTATCCTGAAAAGATGCTTGTTTAGGGGACAGTGGCCTGTGATAATGCCTATGGTTTGCCTGCGCGTGCTTGCTTAAAGAGTATTACGCATGCGCGCCCTGTACTCAACTAGCGCGTTTAGTTGTGTTTATTTTTTCAACTATCTAATATTACTGAATACAATAAATATAGGGTTTGTACTATAATTATAAAGATATATAATAAAAATAGACGTAATGTAACTAATCTAATACATTGTATTAAAAACAATATTTTTTTAAATAACTAAACGGGCAACTTGGTGGGCACTACGAAGGATATTATTCCTCTGCAGACACCAGGTGTCTACAAAATTGATTGCAGCTGCGGTAGTTCGTTCATTGGCCAAACAAAGCGAACTATAGCGGAAAGGCTAAAAGAACACATCGCAGCAGTGAAAAACCGGCAAACGAACAAATCGGCAATCGCAGAATACATACTGCAATCGAACACCAATCACTCTCCACAGACCGCCATTTTTATTCACGAATTGTGCGTGAAGCGATTGAGATTAAAAACATAAAACGAGGGTTTCAAACTATCCGTGACGTGGAATCCAGTGATTCGTAAAACACAACCTCATATTGGTTCGCAGTCGGTTAACATGGACAAAATCAGTGTAGTGTGCAGTGACCCTAACTTTTCGAGAAATAAAAAAGTGAGGGTGGATGAAGATTCATCGGCCCGACGGAGTCTTAACATCGCTGCGACAGTCCGCTTGTGACCACGGCCAGTGCAACCTGGTCGAAACGTCAAGCATTTTTAAGGTAAACTATGCGCGTTAATTCCCGTATAATAAATAGTTATAATCATGCAACGCGAAAGTTTAAATGTTAGTAAAATAACTAAAATACAAGATTATTTTCGCTGCGTGCAAAAAACGGAAGGGAAACGATTACTAGAGTGAGGAGACTTTATTTGCCGTTAGCTTAACTTAATTTTACTTAAATTTTGTTATTGAAACAACGGTAACGGTAAAAGTAAATGTTGCATTTAACATTTGGTAGCTTCTAGAGTTACACTGTCGGTAAGTTATTGAGATCGGCCGTTAGTCAAAAATAATCATAAAATACAGATAAGTAAATGGAAGTCGAGCTCGCTCACTATCGTACGATCATTTTTACCGTTTTTTCTTATGATGTAACAACATTTTTATTTTTGCAGTTTTTGTCCTATACCTAATTGTGCTTTAGGTAATTGTTTTTTGGAACATTTGTGATTTATCAATCTAGACAATATAAATACCTGTCCGTAGTATTTATAAAATTCTTAGTCCTGACTGACTGACTGATGGGTCAACCGCTGATAGTAGAGTCGTGAAATTTTGAGGACGTATTCCTTATATGATGTAGGCATCCGATAAAAATAAATTTTTGAAAAGTTATCCCTTAAAATAAAATAATAAAAAAAAGTTAAAATTTTAATCAAATTTCATCAGTTATTAAGTTAGATCTTTAAAATTTCGTATTTGGATTTTTTTAAGTATAAAAAAAACACGTGTTTTAGCAGTTTTAGACAATCAACCCCTAAGGGGATAAAATAGGAGTAGCAAGTTTGTACGAAACTTCGTCAGTTTTGAAGTTAGATCTGTGAAATTCCTTAATTGACTTTTCAGTTTAAAATTGAGAAACACGTGTTTTAGCGTTCTTGAAAAATCAAACCCTAAGGTGGCAAAATAGGGGTGACAAGTTTGTATGTAACTTTGTCAGATCTAAAGCTATGGAAATTTGGCTTTGTGGATAAAGAAGCACGACGCTTTCAAACCCTGAAAGTCGTGCTCTGTCTCGTCGAAAGTCGCAGCTTCTCGCGAAATACCCAGTATTTCGCGAGAAGCTGCGGCTCGTATCACGAGAGAAGCTGCGGCCGACGACTAATCCTAACTAATATTATAAATTCGAAAGTGAGAGAGTTTGTTTGTTACGGTTTCACGCCTAAAACGTTTAACCAATTTTAGAAATTCTTTCACTAATAGAAATAATAATATAACCCAAGGTATCAAAAATGTTCCTTTTCAAGGGAATCCCTTTGTTGCCGACAGACTTTGGGGAAGTCTGAGCTGTAACATACAAATGCGAAAACATCGGATAGTTTTTGTCTCGATAACCGACATCAACGCCGTGGGCGAAAGCTAGTCTATCATATAATCTTTGTTAGGATCAAACAATACATGATGGTTTATATATTTTAGACCGGATCTCGTACTTAACTGTTTGTTGAAACCGTGCGTTATTCTTATATAATTTCAAATCATTCTGCTCATTTTATCATATTTAGTTGACCCACATTTACTGCTGAACTAATTTCTTATTAACAGGCTTATATCTGATATAATTTTACAAAGAAATAAAGATAAACTAATAGTATTATCTGAGAGAGCAAACAGAGCGGGAACAGCACGTAGAACATGGCGTCAACACTACAAATGGTAATAGAATGTCCATTACTACGGCCACTCCCGCTCTTACAGTGATTTATTGTTAAGCAAGACCTCCTTTTGTAATTTATTCAGGTTATTAACAGTTGGAACACCGTAGTGTTTTCATTCCACATTAGATGAAATTGATTTAGTTTTAAGGAAGCCTGTACCTTTTTAGGTTCAACTTATTTTTGAAACCTATATTTATTCAAAAATTACATCGATTCGTTTCCGCTGTTGCTGCGTAAAGGAATTACAAATGAAAATAAATTAGAAAGCTTTCCATTTTAACAGGAAATAGGTACTTTTTTGGGAGATGCGTTGTTTTGTAATTCTTCTTTGTAATCCTCTTTAGTCTGCCAAGGACAGTTTCCTTAAAACATCGATTTTTAAAGCTGGAATTCTGAAGTGAGTGTATCACAAACGTGTTTTATCCATAAGTCTAAACTAACAAGCTGTACCTAGTCGATAAACTCTAGTATAAGTCCTGACATTTACTTAGTCTAGCGGATATTGTTCCAATGTATAAAACTTCGTGGTTATCCAACTGTGCCCAATTTCAGCGTCTTTGACGACACAAACTGAAGGAGTAAGTAGGTCAAACTTATAAGTCCGAATATACAGTCATGGGACATCATACCTACGAAGTGGACATATGAGTTTTAACTATTTTATGAATAGAATATATCAATGATTTTATGTGAACATCTCTAGTGGTTTTACGATAAATTTCTATGGGTGCCGTGAGTGAGGAAATCAGTCAAGTGATACCTACTCAATATCTTATACGGTTGCCGCTTCCTGCTGCTGTAAAAGAATTTAAAGATGAAACATACAAAACGCTCCATGGGCATATGTATAGGTACCTAATTCTCAGAGCTGTCATATAAAATAAGTTTTGTGTGTGGGAATTGAATAGCACGTCAGTTATCTTTTATCTGCCAATTTATATCGTAAATATCTCTAAGGTAAAGACATAATAAATTGTTTTACAAACATTACTTAACTATATTACAGAAGTCAATAATGGAATTTATTAAATTTATATTTTTATTGTACGAAAATAAAAATTGCCTATGATTTACCCCAGAGACGAAAAATCGTCCGTTGTGACAAAGTATTGTGATGATACCTATTATTATTTTAGTAACATACATGTGTACTGATAGGGTATTAGATATTTCTAAACTTAAGCTTTACTTTATTTTACCCCCCTGGGGGTTGATATTTCAAATCACCGAAAGATGTTTTCTTTATTTTAAACCAATAAGACAAATACGAAATTCCATTCAACTAACTACAAAACTGGCGGAGTTTCAATTAAATCCGACGTTCTGAAGTCGATGAAAAACACGTTTAAAGATTCCGTTACATACTACATATACTTAATTATGCAGCTAATAAAAGCAAGTTATTTAAACGCCTCAAAACCAACTTTGAGCTAAATTGGTCTGCTATATTACAGGTACATCCATTTCCAAATAAGCAACAGACCATCATTGGTCGGCTGGTTTGGAGGTCGGTGAAGGCGGTCGCAGATAAAAGTTAGTCTACATACGCGTAAATATGTTAACGAAGAAGTAGCTCTGATGCGAGAATAGAGGTAACGGAAAACCAAGTTTGTACCATAATTTACAGGTGAATGATTGCAGCGAATTGTACGTGCCTTCGAGTTTCACCGACTCAGAACGCTGAAGGTGAGAGGCTATTAGATTGTGCGACAAATTTGATTTTGTAAACTTTATCAATCGACATCAACGTTTCCGTGCGTACCTCTATACTCTATAGGGTTCGATAATCAATAAGCATTCTATGAACTCAAGATTGGAGCAATCTAGCACTAAAGTTTATGTAATTAAGAATAAAATGAGGTTAGAGGTGCCAAGTGTGCATGCCAAGCAGTTACTTTATTTTTCAGATAGAGGACAATCGTGTGGGGGTAGAAAGTATTCACATCAAATACAGATTATACGGAGTCTGAGTATACTTGTTTGTATCGCCGATTTTTGTGTTGTCTTACGCCAAACTAGGTACTCGTAGTTTTGTTTCCAATGTATTGTTAACTGTTTAGGGTTTGATATAGTCCTTTCTATTCAACTATAGACTCAGTGTCAGTAAATCACTTTAGTATTTCAGTGAGAAAACTAATTTTAAATACCTACTACTGAGATGTTTTCCAAGAAAAACATAGAACGATAATTATGTCATAATATTACAAAAGTCAGGGACAAAAGGGTTCGTAACACATTTTAATGTTTTGATTGATAACCTTTAATTTACACTTATCATAACAAAATCGTAAGATTTAGTTAAGATAAGTGTAGTTTAAAAGTAAACTAGGGCTAACTAATTACTTAATTAAGTATCTAGTAATACTTAGTTAGTTACAGCGCGTTTACACGTACGCTACGTCGTGCGATATACAAACGCGTTTAAGAGTGTAAGCTCGTATGGGTACGCACCAACTACATAACTATAGTTCGCTCGAACATATCGGAATGGTAACATATTAGGAGCGTTCGATTTGTTACAATGCAGCATACGTGCGATCGTATGCCAAAACGAGTGAAATGGGCACAAAAAAAACGCTAATATAAAAGAGGCCTTAATTAGGACAGGATCAGGCGAAATATTCAGTTTATGGGTGATTTCTCTTTTTGTAACTCAAAAGTAACTTTATTAAAGTAAAAGTCTATAAGTACTTACCATCAGTCAAACAACATCTAAGTAAGCATAACATAATGTAAACTTGAATAAATCAACGAAATCGTTTGAAGCTTAGACATTTTGTCAACAAACAATTTTGTATTCCGGTAAAAAACGTGATTTCAGCGACTTAAGTTCAATTTTTACTTCACAAATTTGGCAATACTCCAAAAAAGCTTTATGCTAATTATTGAGAGTTTTACAAAGTATAACCTATACTTGTACAGTTGGCTACACAAAGATGTTAACAATATGGAACAAACTTAAATTAAAAATACGAAGAAGAAACTCTTTGTACTGAAGTAAATGTAAACAACCTGTTTACATTTACTTCAGTACAAAGAGGTCATTCGTTGTATGTATGAAGCAATCACATTAACGTGTACATTAGACGAGCACCGTTTACAGTGGCTTCTCTGTCTCTTCTAGTCAAAAATATAAATAAGTTAGCACTATCTAAGATATCATAATGAGTGCTAACTAACTTATATATTTGACTATACCTTTGGCTAGAGAGATAGAGAAGCATCGTTCACAGTTGTTTATACCACTGTAAATAGTGCTTCTCTATCTCTTCTAGTCACAGATATAAGTTAGTTAGCACTATTTAAGTTAACTTAGAGACTTATAGCTTTGACTGTACCAGTGCCCACTACTGGTAGAACAAGCCTTTAGCAAATCATAATAAAGTTACCTACAAGGAAATCGACATTTACTCCTTCTAAATTGATAACGTTTCCAACATTTAATGTCGAATTTCTAATTAACGGTTTGTTTTTCTTTTGGTGTTTTACCAAACTTAATTGAAAGTATGAAATTCGTATTTAAAATTAATTGCTTTTGTAAAAATGAGGAACATAATATGCGTATTTATTTAGCAATTATGTTTAAATTAAAATAAACGTTTGTGACAAGAGAATAACGGCAATAAAGATAAACACGCGCATAAACATCGTTCACAGACACGGAATCTCGCTTTTCTTATATCAACGCATATGATGTCCCACTGCTGGGCACGGGAACGGACGGAACTCGGACCGAACTCTCTCCAGCAGAACCTACTTATTATAGACCTTGGGGTAATTGCGATGGCGATCGGGTTGCCAATCGCAGTAAGGCTTTAAAATACGCAGAGGACGCTGCTGCCCGTCCTCCGGTGGGAAATCCCTTAGTCACCTTGACGACACCAACGGGAAGAGATGGGGTGGTACTATTCTTAAGCCGGTACACGCTGCATTACATTTAATTGTTCTTGTTTTTATTAATATTTGAGATGATTTGATTTTAAATATACTAATAACGTCCCGCTCTTGGCTACTTCACATTACACCAAATAAAATCGTAATATATTATTTGAAAACAAAATATTACAAATGAACCCTTCACCACCTACCACCTACTTTTTTCATACAACCATTTACCACACATCTGAGAGACCCTAGAGTAAAATCGATGTTTCTTTGTCAGGTTAAGGGCCTAAACCTCACAATCAACAAAGATTTTACTCCAGTAAAATAGTCTGTAGGTGGATAAGGTCATAACTCCAAAAACAAGTGGTAAGTGATTAAGGTTTACTTTTTTCTATATTAAATATTTTCCAAAACTGATATTACAAAGTTATTAAGTGCCACGAGCGGTTATTAGTATATTACAAATCACGCTGTATAAGTATTATACATACTCGTATGAACCATTCAGAAAAAATGATCAGAATTATACTTAAAACCGTATCAATATCCGTTTCGTAGTTAAAAATATCTAAGCATAGGTACATAGGGTGTATCTGTGCTATTCCGCTGATATATAAATTACATTATAGTAAAATTGCATAACAATCCTTTCAGTAGCTTTTGCGGGAATAAGTTAGAAGCATCCATCCTTCCTAACAAACATTCGGCTTTAAAATCGAGGCTAAAAGCCTGTAGCAGGATAAAAGCGTGTCAAAATATGAGAGGTAATGGTTCCCCTTGGCATTTATTATTCCTATCCATGCCCAGGCTCAACTTTCTGGGTAAGTATAGCGATAGCAATCAAGTAATTATTGCCTTGAGTTAGCCGTTCGATCTAGGACCATAAAGCTGCCGATTGGCTTTCATGTCACGGTCTCAGAATAATACCTATTTCAGTTCTCTCAACTATGAAACCGAAGCAACTCGTGTCACTGAAAAGGGTGATGCATTTAGTCAATATTAACTATGTACTGTTAACTACATTCATAGCTGTCATAGAATTGAACCAGTCAATGACTGTTCTACAATATAATAATTTGAAAGCTTGTGTATACATATCGTATTTATTGGTTTAATATCGTATAATATTAGTTAAACAAATATGTTTTTTTTGTAAACGGAATGCGGAAAAACGTAATATCTTTTTAAACGTCGGTAGCCTAATGGCTAAGGCATCGGACTCGCAATCGTGAGGTCGCGGATTCGAATCCTACCCATTACACTATCGACATGAACCCACTCCTAATACAAGCAATTTAGCTTAGCTGGAGGGGTTAACAGGATTGCTAGTAATGTGAGACACAATCCCAGTGCTAGTTATCTTTAAAGATAAAAAATAATCTTACATAACTTATGATACTTTTCGTTTACCTAATGAAATAACGTATACCTAATGCACTCAAGAATAACCTACTGCCTCTTATTTATATTTTGTAATTATTTATTTAAAAAAACATAGTTTTTAATAAATAAATAAATAAAAAAACATTTTCGCATCCAACCTTATGGATCCATCATTAGATCTTTAAAACGGCCATTACTCACTAACACAAACCAAATGAGCCCAAAATGCCAAAACGTTTTACGATTAGACATCGAAGAATAAACTATCTACTAGTTGCATTATAGACTCATGTAATTGACATTCAATTAATGTACTTTTATCCGTGAATGGACCGACATACTTTAAATCGATACGGTATTTTTATGATTCAAAAGTAGATTTATGAACGAATTTTCATTGCATCTATTAACATAAATGTCGTTAATTATAATTATTGCCCATGAAAGGCAAAATCAAATTTCAACATAGCTAAAGAAAACTTTTTAATCGATTCACGACAGAAAAACGCACCTTGTAACCACTCAAGAATAACGCTCTACAGCGTAGACGCGTAGAGGCGTAGCAGCGTAGCATACGTCAGGTAGACCAAAATGTGAGCTAAAAATATTTTCAATGTAGAGCAGCGATCTCACGAGTGTTGTTAGTATAACGCCTTCATTTCAGTCATTGTGAAGATGCCGAAGATAATTTTCTAAGATCATGCTGCCATGTTATTTCCCTTGAGGCGCGAATTGAAAGCATACTTCCTGTCCTATACGCAAAATGTATTTTCTCCCAAATGTTACCGTTTTACATTCAAACCGCGTGTATATGACTTTTAAGGGCTCAGTTCCAACAATCGCTGACCCCTGAATCTGCAATAATTTTATGTCAAAAAAGTGTCGACTGTGTTGTGCCAGTTATCTTTACACATTTATTTTACGTACATTTACAGGGTTGTGTAACCAAAAATTGTGTTATAAATAAAAGAAAAAAATACTTACAAGTGCGAGTGAGAAGCATCGGCGCCGAGGAAGGTCCATTCTATTTATTTTTAGCTAAAGAGCGGTAACTTTAAATAAGTTATTTTCTTATTAGTTAGCGTATAACCTTACAATTTATAATACATATACATACCGAGTTTTCACACCCGTTAAAATAGGCAAGTTAACCATATCAATAGAATATCAATTTTTTCAGATGTTATGAGACATAAATGTTGATTTATGCAGAGACACAAACAAATAATAACCAGGATCCTTATTCACGACCTTAATTCCGTGTCCGCGGCAAGCCCATGCGGCACTGACAGAATCTTATCATAATGCTAAATGGAGAGATGTGGTTACAAATGCATCTAGGGCCAAGAGCAACCGCGGCGCGCAGCGCGCGTTGATGCATTTCTAAGCGCAGCTCTTCATTCACCATGACAAGATTTCGGTCGACAACGGCTTGCGCATGGCCGCATGGTCGTCGAGCGATTTTGGGCTTTAGAGCATGTAAATAAAGTTTCAAATTTGTTGACACTGAAAGTGCTGGCTGCGCCGCTTTCAATTCGGTATAAATATAGCCTAAGACTAGCTACTCCCCTGACTACTATCTACAGTTAATAAAACTTGTAATAGTATGTAAGTCAGAATAATCTTACGTTCAGATGAGGCGTTGACGCCTTTATAATGCGCTTTACCATAAAACAATTGTCCATCTTGCATGCTTTTTGCCGTGTATACTCATGTTTTAACAAATAAAAATATCTTATCTTATCTTATCTTATCTTATCTTAAACGCCTAGAATATTATGAAAGAATTATGTAGTAAGCGCGCGTTAGTAAAATACGTCAAAACCGCTCGTTATCCGAACATAGGATTATATAGCTTTAAAACTGCCATACAATAATCAGTTGCTATTCACGGTGTTTTGCGTCACCGTTGAATAAACAAAGAGACATGAAAAAAAAAAATGTTTCGGAATAAGAAATCCATATTTGGTTGATCCAAGATACTTTTTTTAAGATCTTCAATGAATAGATGACTTTTCAATTTTATGAAACTAGAAAAGAAAGTTTAATTATTTTATTGGGATCGCCAACAAATAAAATAATTAAATAAATAAACTTTCTTCTCTAGTTTCAGATACACAGATATTATACAATAATAAAATTACAAATACATGCCCTGTGCTCATTTAATTTTAGGCAACTAGAAAGTAGCAACTCTGTTATATTAAAACTAAAATAAACTATAAAAACAAGAAACTATAAAAATGTGGATAAAACAAAATTTTATTAGTTTATATGATTTTAATCATGAAAACTAATAAAATTTTATTAATAGTTAAGGTATTCTTAAATATTTTGTTTTATACTTATGCCTAGTATCACAAAAGATGTCCAGATTTAACAAACGAGCGAGTTCGTTGTACAGTTTGGTCATCTTGGTCATTGGCGAGTTAAGTCTTAGGTTAAAATGTTAATTCAGATAGAAAATGTTAAAGTGTTAATTTAGATAGAAAATGTTATTATGTAGTTAGAAATTTTGTTAATAATTTTCAAACCACAATAGCACGTCGGAAGCTGATATTTAAATGACAAAAGGCATAAACTTCGACTAATTAACGTCTACTCCACTTGAACTATTTCTACAATTCTGAATTCAGTTGATTATGTCTCGTTGACTACTGTTTACTTTAACGAGATACAGCCGTGGTGGTTTGTTATTATATTGTCAAGTTTTGTAGCAATCAAACTAAAACTTAATAAAGGATTAGCATAACCAATCTTATTTGTGAGCATTAAGACCATTTCTTGCTTATATTATTTTATTCCTTAAACAATCTAGAAAATAAAACGGGGTCTCGTAATTGAATAATGTTGATGGCAATATTGTTTGTACCCCTCAAATTTTCTGAAATAATGTAAAAATATTAATTTAATTCCAGTAAATATTACGCTCCTATTGAAAAATAAATTATTTGATGAGTAATAATTATAATAGGTGCTCACCTATATCTTGGTTCTGCAGATTTGCAGGAATACGCAAACTTACAAATAGTTGTAAGTTTATGTACTATTTAATTTAAATTTAGATACCTGAGCTATAGAGCTCAGTGGGACTGTTGACAATGCACAAAGGGTTGGGTTCCATTTCTACACAGAACACTTTTTTTTATAATGTACAAATTGTTATTCCGAGTCTAGGTATATTTTTTACCAGGGATCTTTATATTTATTTTGCCGTTTTAAACCCAAACAATTAGGGACTAAAGAAGGTCGCTAGGATGGACTGGATGCGGAAGGTAGAGGCACTGGACCGATACGGGATGACGATGATGATGAATTAAGGACTAGTGGCGGTATCTAAATTAAATGGTGTTTAAATATAAAAAAAAAGATTATAATTTCAAAACGCAAAACAGCTAGATGTATGTTTTGATACACATATTGATAAAATGTGGCGGAGCACGACTCTGTGAACGTCGTGTGTAATGTGTAAGAGGCTGTTAGAGATGATTGAGATATTTGACGATGACACGCCTAACATGTGTTTACTTATTCATTTTTAACCCAGAATGTCACAACAGTTTACTTTGAAGGTTCAAACGTCTTGATACTACTATGTAGATACCTGAACGATTCTCAAAGGAATAAGGAAAGTGAAAGAAGTTACGTTTAAAAAAACTTGAACGGGAATAAATTCTCTCATGTTACGAGCGTATTCATAAAATGTTTGAGTTCTCGTTACCCAAGAGAAAAGGTTTCCAATTTCGTAGTCAAATGTTAAATTAAACATCTCGATTATTACTCAAATAGTTTTCCTTATGTTTACAAACTAAATTATTACAAAACAAAAAACCCGACTGCTTAAAATTAATAAGTAACTGTAATATATTGACGCCATAAATCTTTACATACCCGGATTTAGAAATAGCCAGTGTCACTCTCACAACTAAAACGAATCTAACGATACCTCTCAAATTAAAATCCGTCAAGCCATTTAGGCTCTAGAACGTGCCAAAGAAATATACATACAAATATACATACACACATACACGCGATATGCAACATATCGCTTTTACTTACGCAATCGGGTAAAAATAGTTGGTTATTGATTATTTTACTTTTGTGAATTATACCGAACGGACTGTGTAGAGATTAGGAACAGGGCCGTGGACTTAACGTGCTCTCAAGGCATGGAGACGTGCTATACTTTTTCGAAAACTGTCACCTACCTATGATCGTAACGTCACTTAACCTCGCTGATATGACGATCTGCAGGGTCCATAATCACTATCTTTTTTTCGTTTTCGCGTCAAGCGCGCGCTTTTAACTGTCAAAATCTTGTCATAATGTTATTAATAGAGCTGTGCTTAGAAATGCAACGCGCATGCGCGCGGACATCTGTGAGCGCACCGCGCATGCTCCAGTTCGCGCGGGCTTGTCGCGAAAACAAAAAAAACATAGTGAATAAGGACTTAGTTCGGTCGTCACTGAGACACGGTCTTACTAGAAGTAGGTAGGTATTTTAGAGGAAACTACATAAAATAAAGACAAAATGTTACTTCACTAATCAACAACTACATACTCAATGTTTTAGTTTGTAGTAAACGTTTACAACTGAAGTGTTCACATAAATATTAAGGTGGTATAAAACACGTTGGAGTGTGCTGCAAAAGTATATTCCCGTGAGAAAGTTTTATTGCAGTGTAAAATGTTAGCGTAAAACTTAGAAAAGAACACTACAACGATTTGGGATTCTGAGTAGTTAGAAACAAGCGAGGAGTACTTGGTAAGACTCCTTGTTCCACATTATGAAGGATTTTACTAACTGTTTATTTAGAAAAAAAAAATCTTACTTTTTAGTCGCAATATTATTAACGTCATTGATATTTTATGTAAAAAGGTAACATAACGTTGCTTTTCTTCGATTTGCAAAAAGATTAAGTATGTATATTTTCGAACTGGTTTTTAAAGACGCCCAGCGCATGAAATGTGTCATTTTTATTTTTTTTGATAACGTCTTATAAATCGATGAGTGTGCACCTACGCACGAAAAAGTGTCACGGTCCGTCACGGTATTATGTAAGTATTGTGGCTGTCCACTAAAGCTGTCACAGCCATGGTTGTTTGTTACAATCTCATCAATGTTTTGACGACGACATTCGATACAATTGAAAAAAAAAAAAAAAAAATTAAAAAGAGTATTCTCCCAGGCATGGTTCTTTAATGAAATATCATTAATGTTTTCTTATGACGTTGTCACGTAAAATTATCGTTCCGTACAGACTTTACAGACAACTTTTTTTTAAAGAATGTAGTAACCATTCGCGTCATATCGGGGTGAATCAATAGTAAATATTGAAGTATAATTTATTAAAGTCGTGCCGTGCCACTGAGGAGCAATAAGCGGACATAGGAACATTAACAGGATACATACATACATACACGTCAAACCATCCTCTTTCGCAGGCGAGCAAAAAGGCTTATTTTTCTTATTAAGGCCTATTTACTTTTCACAATCTATTGTTTGTATTTTTCATACAGTTGACAGAAAAATTAAGGCTTATTAGCACGACGAACGTTTTGCTAATGTGCGTTTATAATTTCATTATTATAAAAAGCGCCTTTTTATAGCTCAAGTAACGTACATACTTATGTAGGGCACCTGTCCGACCAACGTCGAGAAAAAGAGTAGCGAGTAGCGATTTATCGCTCAAGAAACGTACATACTTATGTAGATCCCGGGTAAACGAAAGAGATACAGATATTAATAGTTGATCGCTCACCAGTCCCACTGCCGGCGAGTACTCGCTCTATACTGCATCTCTTTTGTTTACATGGACGGGATCTATAAAATACAAATACTATTAGTTGATAATTGATCGTTCACACTGCCGGTGAGTGTTCGCTCTATACTGCATCTCTTTTATTTACACGGACGGTATGGTATATCGTAGAGCATATATCTATTATACGTTTCTTGAGCGAGAAAATCACTACTCGCTTCTCGCTCATCACCGGCGGTGGGACAGGTGGCAGCTGTTAGCAAAACGTGCGCCAACGAGGGTTAAGTGCTAGTCATCTAAATCCCTCCTTTTTGAAGTCGGTTGAAAACGTGTTGATATTGCAATCAAAACCAGCTCGTCAATAGTATTTTCACCTGTTGTAAAGTGTTTTTTTTTGTTTGTTGGTGTGGTTTTCTGCTCCGTATCACAACTAGATATCGACCATACAAGTATTCTAGATCAATAATACTTGTGATATTGTCAACGACTAATCACAACGTTAATTAACTATACAAGTGTGTTCCCAAACACGGATGCATTTCCGACCCCTTCACTCTCTAAGTCACTCTTAACATCATTTACTTTTCCGGTGACGGTGTCTAAAAATTTTTTTGACTATTATTATTTATTATTGTAGTGGGGTAACATTGCTTCACCTCGTTGATCTTACATACCGCTCGCAACCGCGTGGTTTATAAAAGTATTAACAATGCGATCACGATCGCAAACAAAAGAGGTTTAACAAGAATCCAGTTACTGTAAAGTGGACGCATTTGGTCCCTGCCCGGATGCTAAACTTGCGAGTTGTCTCTGTACCATTGATAAAGTGAAATAGATTCGATAGATCGCCTAAAAAATAAAGAAAGAGTTGTAACGTTAAATTTTTCAAGCTAACGTTATACCTATCCTGATATTGTTCTTCGATGTTGCAACTAAAAAAATATTACATTAAATTCAATGAAATAAAATCAATTCTAGTTTATTTTATTCTCATGGAGATATAATATACTTAGTTGAACTAATGAGATGTCACACTGGCGATAATACACCATGTGCCCGTCACACTTATTTGTTTGTCGAATTAGGGACTATTACCAAGTCCCTTAAATCAATTGTAAAATAAAGCGGTAAGAGTAAACCTCAACACAATGACCTCATTTTCTTGGCAATTCCATTACTTAGTGGAAAAACGACAGTGTTTAAGTAGGTATAGTGCTTACTTAAACAACGTAGTAGCGAAAACAACTTATATACTTAGTTTCCGTTTGTTTCCGCGTCCCAATGTCTTTTATTTGTTTGTGATAATATAGATGATAGTCACGAAAAGTAGTGAAGGTGACCTGATTCTTAACTTGAGCCAAACTTCTGTTAAATCCAAGTTGAGAATTGCAATATTAGGTTGGCAACATTTTGAAGAATTGCCGGGCAATATAAACTATTTGCCCAACTATATGCAGCTGACCAACATTTCTCCAATTGGTTGTCGTCAGAACTCTACACTCAACAAATTGCGTGACCGGGAAGCAAAAGTTAGTCTAGATTCTGAAGCTTTTGATTGAATAGACGTATTTCAAATTTAAATAACGAACGATGTATTGCTGTTTATTCAAGCTATTCAACCTAATGGGTCTTTGTCAATCTCTGCAATTTTAGTCTAGTAATGAATCTGTTTTTTTTACAATTCAATACAAAAAACATTACTATTTATTATTCCAATTAGGTACTGGCACGTCGTGGCGATGCTTGGCACTGTTGGAATGTAATTTAGTCGACACGCTGTCATGTATGGCGAGAAATAAATAATCCTCCTTTTTATTCAGGTCAAAAGCAGCTTGCCTCTGAACTGTCTAATACCACATTTGACTTCAGAGTTTATGATTTTGACCGATCTCGTTTATAGTAGACGCTGGATGGCTAGTCTCTCTTCTTTCTGCATTACTGATATACGTATAGCTTGAAAATTCATGTGAGAAAAAAGCATAATATGCTTTTTCAGTATTGTTAAGAAATAATGTTTTATTCAAAGTAAAATGAAAAATGTAAGGAATGGAAATAAAAGAGATTTCCAATCCAGATGTAAATGGATAGCTTTAGGAGGACGAATCAGAAAAACATACATTGGTGAAATCGACGTTGTCCTTCAAAAGGGTCAGGTGCGTAATACGTGCAACCGACGTACAAGTATGGCGAAACGTTTATGTGCGGATAAAGCTAAATAAGTCAGTACAGATGAATGTAGCGCTTATAGAATATTGGTGTATGTAGGTATTTATGTAGTACCTCAAGTAACGATGAACGATAGGTGTATTGTTAGTCCTAATCACGGTAAGTAATCCACTTTTGTGTGTAGCCTCCAAAATCACCCTTTACCCTTTACTGTAAAAATTGGCCCAGATGGTTACCATACCAAAATGTTTCTTAATGGTAATCTTGTAGTGTTTAGTCATTATTATTATTTAGAAATTTGTCGTCTGTAGGTACTGACTGACTGACTGATGGATCAACACACAGCCTAAACCGCTGATGAAAGAGACGTGAAATTTCAAAGACTTAATTCTTAAATGATGTAGACGTTCGATAAGAGTGGATGTTTAAGAATGTCCAATATTCATACAAACTTTGTCATCCTTTTTCAAAGTTTGTATGAAATTCCGTCAGTTTTGGCTTTGAGTTCGTTAATAAATAAATATATTTTTCAGCGTTATTGATAATTCATCCCTTAAATGGGTAAAAAAGGATTGCTAGAAACTCCACCAGTTTAAAGTTACATCTAAAAAAAAACATATTTGGAGTTTTGAAGTGAGATCTTAGAAAATTTGTATTTGGCCTTGTGGTTGATGGTGATGTCAGCGTTTTGATCGAAAGCAAAATTCAAACCCTAATAGTAACTGGATGACCGAGCTTCGCTCGGTATTTCTTTTTTAACGACGTTTTCTAAAAATGACACCTAGCTAGATTATTTATCGCCCCCGGAACCCCCTGCATATAACATTTCTGGAAAAATCGCTGAAGCCGTTGCCGAGATTCAGATTATATATATCGCTCCTTGAATGCAAAAGGGCCACATGTCAAAGTTCATAAATTTTACAGGACGGCCAAAACAAAATTTTGAAACTGTTTTTTTGTAATATTTTATATTTTTATTTATTAAATATAAGATGTTAATATATCATTAGATGCATATTTCTTAGCTCTATCTATGTATATTAAGAACTCTGTTATAGATGTCACTCATTATGATAAAAAGACACATAAGTCCCTTTTGCATTCAAAATTTAAATCAATATCATAAAAATTATGTCAAAAATTAAACACAATTTTAGAAATAAAAATGGTTTATTGTACCTTTTAGGTAAAAAACACGTATCAAAAAGTTTAATCTAATTACTAAATAAAAACATAAGTGTATGAACACCAGAAAAACACAATATTAAAAAATACAAACTAAAAAATCGTAAATTATTCTTAACATTAATTGAGATCAACATCTTTTTAAAACATTTATATTATAAATTTGTTGAATTATAACAGAAAAATAAGGGGAAAACTATCTATATAATAATAATTATATCAAAATATTCATAAAAAACCGTATTGATTTATAAATTCTCTAAAAAAATCAACTATCGACACTAATTTATGTCTTTCTTAACTTACACAAAGTACGAGATCAGTTCAATGGCACAACATTCAGTAACAAAATATTATAGCTTATAATAATATTATTACACAATAACAATCTACTTAAGTAGTCTTACAAAATCACAGTTTTAAACAATTTAAGGCACTTTTTACGTTAACTATCCTATGTTATATTTTACAATACTTAGTTATTTATAATTGTTATGTTAATGTTTTTATGAAATTTATAAGTCTTTATTAAGGAACTTTCAAAGTTAACTATTCTAGATATTATCACAATTAGGTAAGTATTATTAAAATTACAAATTTTCGTAAAAGCTTTGGTAATATTTAGGTATAATATTCTTCTCAATAAGTTTAAGTATACCCTGTTTTTTAGTTTCAGTTATTTTAAGTTTTTGTTTGTACAGTTTTTTTGGCACTATAGGATTAGCTGACCTTTTCTTTGTCAGCGTCACTACCGAGGTGATCTCTTCCGTTTCGTAAGAAGTCTTAAAGAAAAATTTGTTTTCATAATCTCGATGGACTTTAATAATTTTTATATCAGCCCATTTGACTTTTTGTCCATCTTCTGTAATAGAGTAATTGCCGACAGCCAGACATTTTAAATCCAGAAAACTCTCATGAGTAAGTTCGTGAACAACGAAGGGTTTGCCTTTCTTCTTTGCAGTTTTAATAAGAGTTATGTACTGATCCGGCACATAAATGGGAGAAGATTTTAAGGCATTCGAAATGTTGCGTTGAATTAGAGAGTGTGCAGCATCTCCTTTATTTTGAGTGTGCCCTTTTATTAAAAATTTATGAGTAACACTCCTCAACTTCGGTAACTTATTTATGGCGTATTGGTACGTTGCTAACATAAATTTATTTTTATGTTGGCCACAACAATTGTCGCCATAAAATACTACGTCAAAATAGTCAGAAACTCTCTCATTCAAATTTTTCAAGTACGCGAGTACACACGATCCTATTTCATTCGCACCGCGAGCTCCTGCACCTTCATGCCAAACATAGCAGTTTGTATTATTTGAGCCCAGTTCAGTAACAGTAAAATTGAGCACATTCAATTTTGAAATATAGTAAAAACTGGAGACTTCACCTTGCGGACAAGGCATTACAGCCTGTAAGTCATACACACATACTACAAAATTATCGCTTATATTTTTTTTGTCATTTTCCTTTTCAGTTCTGGCTAACTCTTTTTCTTTCAAATGCAGGTCATACTTTACTTGCAAAAGCGTCTTATCTTCAACATTTGCAAAAGCTGTGCAGTCTTCACATTGATCTTTTTTAGGTTTCCAAAAAGAAATGTTGAAGTTATTCACAAAGATATTATAGTAAAGTTTATAAGAAAGATAATCTTTACCTTCAGTTTTACACTTGTCGACATAATCACGATGCAAAGTAGCAATAGATCGGCTTCCTTCAATATACTCACGCTTAGAGTGAGCGCGACAGTAGTGGCTCTCAATCCTAGGGATGGAGTTAATATGTTCCTTTGCCATTTCCTTCAAAGCAGAATCCAACTTAAATTGATTGCCATGTTTTCCCCGATTATCTTCCATATTTAGAATTCCAGTAATTGATTCTGAATTTTTCTTGACAACAGTCCGTATGCTTTTATCAGATATACCAAGAGTATTCATAAAGAATAACTTGCATACTCGAATGCGTTTATCGTTCTGCATGAAATAATATGCGTGGTTTAAGTTTTGGCGGGTACTACCAACACGGATGTACCGATATTTTGGTTCAATCTTTGTCATGTGGTTGTATATAAATTGCCTCTGAATGTTCAAATCACCAGTGTCCCAATAGGCATTAAATATGACTACTCGTTGCTCAAATGGAAATTCGGTTTGACATTTAAATTTACACTTATCTGAACAAACAGGTCCAATTTTTTTGGCGCTAATAATTTTTTTCGATTTAGATATAGTTGTGTGTGCCTTCCCGCTATTTATCAGAGTCTTAGTTTTGTTTCGTTTCCACGATTCTGGATTAGCTTTTCTTTTCCGACTAAGAAGCTGGGGGTTCACGCTAGCTGGTTCACTGCCAATGCTGGGCGACTGAATATTAACGCTGGGTGTCTGGTTATGACTGATGGACTGTGTATCTACATATATTAGGCGACTGATCATCCAAATTGACTGGTAGGTTATCATTAATGAGTGAGTGAGGTTCTACACGAGAAGAGCCCGGTTGGGGTGAAATACAAATTGTTTTGGTAACTTTTGACTGTATATAATCTCCTTCGGAATCAGAACATCTTTCATTTGCAGGTATGAAATTGGGATCTCTGACACTATCGTCTGAAGAAAAATCAGCATTTGATGAACTGGATGTTGATGAGCTAGAATCGGTGTCAGAGTCACTATTAGAGTCGCTTGAACTGCTAGTTGAGTCACTTTGTTCAATGACTATTTTTGGTCTATTTGTGTCTTTGGTATTTGTTACAGAGCTTACTTCACTGTCTTCATCGTTTAATATTGATAGGTTAAGGTCAGGTTGACTGTCTGCTATAGAATTTGTGTCTGAAGAATCAATTGGTAGCGTGTCTGGTTGACTAAGTGCAGCTGGAGTATCAGAATATTTATTTGGTATATTATTATTGTGGCCAGGTAATGATTGACCTTTATCCGATTCTTGAGTGTAGGTTGCCATAGTCAAAATTTTTCGTGCTCTATTCATTATGTAGAAACCTGTAAAAAAAACTATTTTAAAGTTTTTAAATAAAAACATACAATACACAATTATTATACTATAATATATTATACAATCCTTAGTATATACATAGTATAAAATACATAACAATCCTTATTGTGGCATTCCCAATACTAATTTGCAACTAATAACACCTTATATTAAAGTTATATGACGTATATTAAAATGTTAGTATAAGTTGGTTAATGAATAAATAAATAAATAAACAAATTTATTTAGTCCATGCCATCTTATACACAACGATCATAGAAACTATCAATGCCATAACAGATCATACCATTTAAAATTTACGAATATCTACCCTTATACCCCCCCTTACAGGTATTAATTAACACTCACTGTCTATATCTAAAAAAACTATAAATTAGTGACGAACACTACAGTGACGGGGCTTAAATTTAGTTGATATTATTAATATAATGGTTTTTAAGTTAAATATCACTGAAGTAATAACAATACAACAGAATTAACATCAAAATAGTAATTTTTCATTTTCTTAAATTTAACGTAAATTTAAATTATTATCATGCAAAACGGCCATATATCTGAGCTTCCCATTTTAGTACGCTAAAAATAATTCTCTATTTCATTATAATGTAATGCAAAAGGGATGCATTTCAAATTACGCTACTGTTGTATTACAAAATATGATCACACTTAACTAATATTGGAATACAAAACCGACGCATTTCAAACATGGCGCTTTTGTATTACATAATATGATTATAAATACTGATGTTGGAATGCAAAACGGACGTTTTCCAAAATATGGCACTTTTGTATAATATAAATGATAACAAATACTGATGTTGGAATGCAAAACGGACGTTTTGCAAAATATGGCTGTTTTGTATTACATAATTTGATTACAAATACTGATTATGGAATGCAAAACGGACGTTTTCCAAAATATGGCAGTTTTGTATTATAAAATATAATCACACTTACCTGAAATTTTGAATCCAACACAAACGTATTTTGGATTGTGACCCTTTTTCACGCAACCGACGTGCGTTCGCGTTGAAGCTCCGGGCGCAACTAACAAAATGGCGGTTTTGCACGGACGTTACCTGTCAAAGTGCTCCAATGCAAAAAGGGCAGTAAGTCAGTGTGGCCATAATATAAGCAAAAATGATGGGTGTTTTTTTTTACTATAAAATATAGTCGATTTAGGTATCATTTTTGCAATAAAACGATTTTCAATTTTTTTTGATTTGTGGCCCTTTTGTATTCAAGGAGCGATATATATATATATATATATATATATATATGTATCTCAAGAATTGCAGAGTTTTTACGATTAAACTGTCCAACCGATTATAGATACAATTTGGTATAGAGATAGTTTGAGTCCCGGGGAAGGACGATATCTAATTGTATACAAAATTATTGATAGTATTTTTTTTTTTTCATAATTTTAATAGCGAAATAAATCACCATGAAGTGTGAACCTTTATCAGTTGTGGCTTCAAAGAAAACTAGCCATAGGTTAAATAAGTTACAGAAGAAACCTTCTGCAACAACGTACACAAAAGTTACACAGACGCAAAGAACGATTTACGTGTACAATTTAATTATTATAGTAAAAGTAATACTAAGTGTTTTAACATTTAAATTCCAATCATTTACTCAATTTGTTGAATGAGATTGAATTTTGGAATTAAGTTTAAAATCCAAGAATCCAAGATCAAACTTTTATCTCACTCCGTAAAATCGGTCTGCTTAGAGTTTTAGCGTTTTGCTGTACCTACACATTTTTTGGGATGTCAACAAACTCTTTGAACCCATGCAAATTGGACGTAAACCAAATGGAATATTATGAAAATGATAATATAAACGCACTTCAGCGAGCAGTCTGTTCATTGAAAGTCCTACACAAACGTAACCCCACTGGGCCCACTTGGGAATAAAGCGAACGAGTAAGAAAAGAAACTAAAACTTTAAACAATTTCCTTACATATTGAGCAAAACTGATTGTACTCGTGCGAAGCCGGGGATAGTGCAGAATAAGAATATAGCATTTGTTCCACACAATTGCGACATTGTGTTACATAAACGTACGTCATGCGAGTTATATTGTCAAACGTATAAATTCTTTTAATATCATTTCAATTTTGCAACGAGCACAGACATAGAAAGCAGATGTTCTTAAAACTTGCTTACATTCATGCTTCGCGGGAAATATAGATTTAGTATACGTGCCTGGAATGGTGGATGCGTCGACTGCGAAGAAACGCCTGATAAGTATGGCAATGTGCCAGTTACCGCCCTCTTACAATAATACTGAACCGAGTGCAGTTTGTACGAAACGAAAAACTCTCTGCATAATTTGATTAGGATTCTGCTAAATGCCTTTGGCTCTAAAAATGTTACACTTGGCCTCAATAAATTTGAAAAGATAACCGTACCCTTTATTTAGATTGAGATTATATTGTATTATTTAGAGATCCCTCAAACAAGTCGAGTTGAACAACAATTTAAATCTTTTCTCAATTTTGCTAATTACGGCAAGTTAATAAACCGTTTTATTATTAGAGAAACTACGTATACTTAGATATTAAACTCGTGCACAGAAGTTACCTACAAGTTAATAAATAAACGGGAGGTTATAAATTCTGACTCATATCCAACCAGAAGAACTTGGTAAAGTGCCGTACTTTTGGCAGTAAGGAGACATTTTTATGTGACAAAGTTTGTCTGACAATAAAATAATAGTTACATATTTTGTTAATAAGTTGGTAGTAAAGCGAAATGAAACGCAATGGTGGGTAATAAACTGAAAAAGTAAAAACCAGGCAAGGGCATGTCGGACCATGCTCTTGCCCGGTGTAGTGCAGTGTAGGGTTCACAGCCGTTATTACAAATAAAATTTAATAAAAGCACAACATATGAAAAAACCCGATTTGAATAATTGCACCAGCAGAAGAGTAGGTACTCGTATATGTTCATGGAACTTACGCCCTTTTGTGGAGAAACGCAGTTTTTCGGCAATAACTCAATATGGAGTGTAAGTTTAGTTTAAAGAATTTAGTGTTTTTACTTACCTTTGTGATTTTTTTCATATTTTTTGGTCACGTGTTTCAAAAGATACGGGACACAATCTATGCAATCAAAAAAGTTTATTAGAAATCTTTTTATTAATTATTTAATCGAATGATGTGCCACACGTTGATGTTTGCTGAAAACATTTTTTTTTGCAGCTTCTGTTACATGTATGGAGTGCGTTCATGTAGAAGCGATTTTACAGGCGTTTGTTTGAAATGGAGCGTTTTTTTGCGGCTGAGCACGCGGCTTTTATAGCGGTGGTGCACGCGGTGGCGCACGCGGTTGCACACCCAGCGGCAATTCTCGATGAAGCGATGCCTGCGTCGAAACCTTCTGTCTTTTTTGGAAATACCATAACCTAGACTAACTTCTTTAATAAAGAATATTATATGTTTAAAAGTGAAATATACCTCGCGTGCGCCGCAGCTTGCGACGCAGCGATAGCCGCCGCGTGTTTTGCTACACGCTTAAGGATTCGCTGCGGTCGCAGCGGCGGGCACCACCACACATCCCGCCACGCATATCTATAAACAATGTCATAAATTGCCATATGTTTGTGTTTACGGGTGCGATAATAAGTGTCACTTCACGCGTCCCTTCTCCGTGAAAAGAAAAAACGTCCAACGCGACGCGAGACGTCACGCCATACGCGACGCGCAACGCCCTGCGTCAAAAATATTTACAACCAAAATAAACGAACCCTAAGGCCTTGTTTACGGGTCTTAGGGTTCGTTCATTTTGGTCGTAAAGATTTTTTAATAACAATGGTTATCTATTTTGCGATGTGATTCAGACCAGATGAAACACATTTCAATCGAAGACAGACAATTTCAAATTACCTACCGTTTTTCTATACCACTTGACCGGATTTTTGGCAAGTAGGTACATCTAGCAAGAAGACGGCATTCCAGTATGTGTACTTTTAAAATCGTAAACCTATTTTTGATCAGCTCTTAATAAATATAACATATTACTGGTCCTGGTGGTAATTGCCATAATCGCCACGCTTAGCGAGCGGGTTGGCGATCGCAATAAGGCTTTAAAGTACGCAGAGGATGCTGCTGCCCATCCTCCGGTGTGAAATCCCTTAGTAGCTTTGACGACACCCACGGGAAGAGAACACACGGAAATAATGAGGGCTTAATAAGTATACCTACAGTAATTGGACGTCAGATGTCTATTATGATAAAGCAATAATTAAATTTAGCGTAGCTTGATTTCTAAGAGATAGTTCATTATTCTATCATATTTCTAACAATATAATTAATGAATTAACTAACTATTGGCAACCAGATCTACGGCAATCATGAGGTTTCAGATTAAATACTGTTCATTACAGTGCCGAGCGAAAGCCAGTCTGTACATTAATTAGGGGGGTTCTTATTACTAACCTGTACATTATATACGCACTACTTCGTTTCAGAAATGATCTTTTTACTCGAATACTCAAAGAAAATACGAGTAAGAATGATAAATGCCGTTAATAGCATTTCTTTTTCAGGCACTTCGTCTCCAACTGATATGATTACTATCTAGATAATTTGTACTCGGGCAGCTACCTACCCTAAAAACTCAGAAAAGAAATGACTGATTTTGGTCACGTGTTACTTTTATGCTTTTGATATAAATGTAAGTGGAAGTAGCCAAGTAGGAACCGGGCACTTTCTATTTTAGATAGGCACCTAGCGCCCACCGACCCAAACTTGTAAGATTTTATTTATAATTTGAAAATAATGTGCTTTACTTGCCAGTATAATAAATAAAACGGGACATACAATTCGCAGAGTTTTAAAAATTTAATCCAGTTTATTGCCTTTTCTACTCGTATTTTTTTCTTCTTTTTCACGCGTATAAAATAAATGTGACATTTGAGCGTTACTTCTAATATTGTAATAAACATTTGATCATAAATAACGGAGAGACTACTGTGGTAATAAAAATATCTCAACAATACAATATAACTTCGTGTTTATATGTGTTCTTTTTCAAACTAGATAAACACTCAAAATAATTCTAAGGTACTGTTCATTTTGAGGAAGAAGAAGTCCTACTGTAAACACTAAGCTGAGCAAACCAAATCTGAAACAATTAGAGTAGCGTACAGGCAGAGCGAAACATTTTAGTGTACAATGTCTGATCTCAATCTAACCGTACTGTTACACTATTTGCGGTTGCTCAAAGACGTCGTGTTTAAATTCGATGTCAATCAATTGATAAATCCTCTGGCTTGTTCTCTATTTGAACTCAATAATTGCACCAAAAAAGGAGTGAAGGTATATTGTTTTTTTTATTTTATTTTATTTTAGGGGCTTTTATTCAAGAAATATGTCAGCCCATATTGGTTTTTAGGTTCACGGATAAATTTATTTCACCACCATAACTTCCAAACACCTGAACAGTTTTAGATAAGTTGCCCTACTTACTACAATTGACTTGTTACAATTGTTAGAATTATCATTACTTTTAACAATGTAATATGATTGACGCTAATTGTGATTAAAGATGCACCTAATTTATTTATATTGATCGGGTCAGTATGTTATCAAAATAAAGGTCGCATTGAGTTAGTGTTACTTATTAGTGCAGTCTTGTCAGGTATCGTACCATAATGTGTACCTAACTACTAATAGTGAGTAAACTCGAGCGCTCGGCGGGTGTCCGATGAGGTGCGACAACGCAAGAGCGGAGCGTGCCACTCGCCGCAATACCTGCAGGCTCGCCCATGTGGAGGTACGCTACGTGACGGGTTGTTACGTTAATGTCATTTGTGCACTCGAAATAATTGATAATGTTTGTGTTCCTCTATCTTTACTTGTCTATTAGATTCAAATATGCGTTTTAATTGCGTGGTAAATGGCTGTCTTTAAACCCACGTTTTATATGTATTCGTCGTATTATATCGTAACTGTTCATTACTAGTAATAAAGAGTTGACGTGGGTGTGACAAAATGTCAGGATATTGTATGGTAGAAACTTGAAGATACTTACTTACTTGACCTCGCGATTGCGAATCTAATACTTACCTTTACCACTAGCCAACTTCATCTACATACCTATTGATAACTAAATATAGGTATTTTGTTTTACTTTTGTGACTTCTTTTTACCTGACTGTAAACTTATTACCTAATATCTCACAATCCACTGAACGGATTTATACAATTCACACGTCGTTAGATTCGTCTTAATCGCCCAAGTGTTCTTAGATAGGTGACGTTTTTAAAAAACAAACATGGCGGCTATGAGATGTCAAAATAAAGAGGTGTGAAAAATAAAGTTGTTTCGAATACTGCAATATAGGTATCAAATTAAAGAGTTCATCTCAAGCATTTCAAAAAGGTATAACATGATTATGACTGTAATACTAAAAAAGTTAGTAAGTACCCATTGTTTTTTTCAATTTTCAATACTTGACAATAGCTGGGATAAAAGTAAGTTACTACATCGGTTACATCCTACAACTACTAAAAAGTATTAAATAAAAAATAAATTATAAAATAAAAAAAACCCGACTGCACAAAAAAGATTGAAACAAGATCCCCTACATAATTATACAATTTCAGGCAGTCGGAGGCATTGATGAATCTCGATGAACTTAGTAAAGTGCCTCCGACTGCATGAAATTGTATAATTATGTAGGGGATCTTGTTTCAATCTTTTTTGTGCAGTCGGGTTTTTTTATTTTTATAATTTATTTTTTATTGGTTGTTGTTTTTCCTTATTCTTTTCTTATTCAATTATAAAATACATTTGTGATGAAGTAGGATAAATATCGTGTATGTCAGAATGAGAATTCATAATATAACTAAATGTATTAAAAGGCAAATATAATTTGTCGGTTGCACATAATAATGTTTTTAAACAATTCTATACTAATATATTATGAAGCTGAAGAGTTTATTTGTTTGTTTGAACGCGGTAATCTCAGAAACTACTGATCCGAATTGAAAAATTCTTTCACTGTTGGTTAGTCTATTTATCGAGGAAGGTTATATGCTATAAAACATCACGCTACGACCAAAAGGAGCGGTGCAGCAATGAGAAATGTTGCAAAAACGGGGAAAATTTACGCATATGAAGTTGCGCGGGACAGCTAGTAATAAATAAATCGACAATAATTTATTTTATTGTTTTTATTGTGACAAGCGTTACATATTTTTTATGACCGCCCGGGGGGTCTTTTTGCGCAACTTCAAAGGAGTTGACTCATTATTAGTAGTTACGCACATGATCGTACTTTGTAATGTACCAAAAGCTGTAAAGTATATATAGTTGTAAATTGTTTAAATAAAGATAATAAAATTTATTAGTTTATGAACATTAGTTTATAAACTTATAAATTTGATTATCTTTATATATACAATTCTTCTGTGCGTGTGTATGTCACTGAACTACTCCTAAGCGGCTGGACCGATTTTAATGTTTATTTTTGCGTGTTCCAGAGGATTCGAGAATGGTTTAGACTCGCCATTGAACCCGATTCACGAGAACAAGAGGCGGTACGAAGTTCGCCGAGACAGCTAGTATATACATACATAATTCTTCTACACGTGTTTATCGCCTAACTACTCCTAAACAGCTGATATTAAAAATAAAATTTGGTCCTTGGTTGGTTGATGGCGAATGCAATTGTATTGAAATTACAATTGAATCCGAGAAAAAAACGAGGCGGTACGAAGTTCACGGGACAGCTAGTAATTTTACAAAGGATGATTGCACATAGACTACCTACGCCGTAGTCTATAGACGATGATTTGTAATATACTAAAACCTTGAGAGGTGTCAAGGGACACCCGGATGGAACGAAGTTCTTATCTTATTTTTTTTTTTTTTATAATCTTCGCAACACCACACTGTTCAATGCGAAATAGAAAGACGAAACGAAAATAACTTACAAAAAGACGATTGTATACCGAATACTCGAACCCACAACTACATAATTGTCACCAATACTGTGTACCGAATTTATGGCTCTAGACCAAATCGACAGGTGACTTCTTCGTCAAATTAGATGTTCATATCTTACGCGCATGCCGCATGGCTTTTGTTTTTGTCAAAAATTGTATTTACAACTTTTCGTGAGATTTTTTTCCGTTTAGCCCCCTTTCACAACGCGCGATAAGGAACTTCGTTCCAATAATCACCCGTTCGTGTTTTCTTTACAACGATTTTGTTGCAGTAAAATATTCAGTAGGTGGTTAATGTCATAACTCTAGAAACAGGTGGGTGGTGGATAATAGATAAAATAACAATAGGTAAATATTTAATATTAAATATTTTTCAACACTGATATTTACAAGTTATTTAGTGTAATGTAAAGTAGCCACAAGCGGGAGATTATTAGTAAATTGCAAATCATCTTGTACATATTTGTTGGTAAAGAAAATGTGAACGAATCGCAAAAGATTGGCAACATTGAATTTTCTTATACCTATACCCAACAGTTTAGATTCATAAAGCATTTTTCCAATACAATATGATCCAGTACTTTTATTACTGATTTGATGAAAAAATCGGTGAACTATGACTTTGAATCTTTTGTTTTATGTTATTTAATCGGCGTGGTTCGATCAATCATCAGCAACATATTTCCAAAGTTAGAATAAGCTTTCAGTTGTGAAGACACACACAACATCCTCACACGCGTTTATACGTTTACGTTTTCTTTGATTTCTTAAACTATATTTGCTCCGAAATTTGCATAAATTGTGTCCCCTCTCCTTTATCTTTTTAACTGTGTGAAAAAAAATATAAAAAGTCACTGAGCTATTGCCAAAAAACTGAATTTCTTAACCAAAGGGCGAAAGTGCCATGAACATACGCTCTTGTGCTGGTGCCATTTTTTAATTCTGTTTTTTAATATGTAGTGCTTTTATTAGCAATAACGGTTGCGGAACCAAACACTGACTATGGTCCGAGATACTTTTGTTTTCGTCAATGAAAAGAAACGACGATGATTTATATTTTTTTTGGCTGTAGGTAGTTATCGTTATTGAACACATCTAAATAAAAAAAATATGAATATTTTTTACAAGATATACTTAGAGTTTTATCTATTTAAAGCTGAAGAGTTTGTTTGTTTGGTTCAACGCTATAATCTCAGAAACTACTGGTTCTGTGGTTGTGGTAGTATATATAGTGATATTTAAAAGAAAACTATCACAGCTAAGTAGGTGTTGCAACCGCTGATCAAATGAGAATTAACAAAATTTTCGTACAAATTATTATTAAGTATGTAAAACGTTGTAAGTATGAAACAAAAACAACAAAAAATCCTACGATGGCGCGAAGAAGGGGGTATGTCGGAGTCGAACCGACTAAAAATCGCCTGATGTGAGTGAATTCACTACTCCTTCGTGACAGAAGGTGCACCATCTCGGGCTTACTTCTGTAAGGACGACAGGTTGCCCTCCCTGCCGCCCCAAGCCACCTCCTATGGGGGCCATTGAAAATCATTGAATGCTCTTCGGCGCCCCGTTCGTTTGTTGCGGGACAGGTGTGAACTGGACCTCTCCCATTGACTCTCTACTTCCTCCTTAGCGCTCATAATCTCCAGTCAGAAAGCAACGACCTACACACATTCCTTTTTATTTTGTGCCACTAATGTTACCGCACTTTCTAGCGAGAGACTTTGCACTCCGATAGCTACTGCTAGATCGTAGCGTTCCTCAGCCGACGCTGGACATTCCATCAAGGTGTACAGCGCCGTATCCTTGCGATAATATCCACAGTGGTGACGTTCGGGAGTTGGTTCCCGACCTATGTGGTGCAGACACTTTCCAAAACAATCATGCCCCGTGAGTACCGTCAACCAGTATGAAAGACAACCATGCCATCATTCTAGCCGATCCTTCTTGTGCCCCGCGCTTGGGTGATCAAGCCTTGTTGCCCAATCCGTATAGATTGTTTCAAAGAGCTGAGATCGTTGTCCCTGGATCCAACGAAACATTAATGCATGTTTTATACATATAAACCATCCGGAAGAAATTATCTGAATGATAGTGGAAACCGCATCAAAATCGGACAGGCAGGGGAAAGCGATGTTATAAACTATGTAAAGATAATAAATGGTGAGAGAGAGTGCTAGTCTATGCGGGCTTATTAATAATGTACAGAGAAGCGTTAAAACTTTTAAAGTTCAGTTATTCGGACGTATGGATATAAATCATCCAGAAAGTTAAGAGGAAATATCCCGTTCTGGGACGTCCTAAGCAATAAATAATTGTTTGCGCACAGACAGGCCTAAAACAGTTATCAAGAGAAACTCGTCCCAGACCAAATTATGAAAAAGATTGTTCAGAGAGTTTACTCACTTGAATGATTTTAACAGACATAATAAAAAGATTTACTGATGCTATTGTACCGACAAAAGTACCTAGGTATATTTATATAACCCCCTTTTCTCCGCTACGTAATGTAAATCTCATAAATATAATCTCTACATATGATCTAATGTTACACGTTGTGTAATAATTAATTAAAACATTTGTAATTAATTATAATACAACGTGTAACATTAGATGTGGACAAATAGGGAAGATGTAATATTTTTAATATTACTTGTATTGAAAAGAATTCTATGTAAAATAGACCAACAGGTCAATTAAAAAAATAAAACCCTATTTTTTATGCAAAAAAATACGTTTTAAAACTAACAGTTTCAAATCGCGCGCGATAACAGATCCACACTTTTGATTTACGTAGGTAATATTTTTTTGGATTTTGATACTTGGATTTAAAATTGACTGTCTGCCACGTTCGTCAGCTGCGTCCGATAATTTGTTTTCAACTTAACCCTTATCGTGGATTATTCTGTTGACCTTGACCATGTTCGCTCATTATCTCAACGCTATACCGGGCGAACTATTGAATTAAAGTTTTTGTCGAAACGTGAGAATAAGAACAAATTCCAAACACTTATAAAGTGTCTCTCGTTCGGGCTCTATATGGTGACTCCTAGTGCGGTATCTCTTAACTGTAAGTGCCTGGTAAAGCCTTTGCCAGAGTTATCCTATACCGTCTGAGTCTAATTTATATGAAAAGATTCTGCCAGAATCTCAGTTTGGTTTCTGACCTGTCCGTGGTACGTGGTACGTGCAAGGTATATGATATGTGATAATCTTGCATGACACGCAGCTGCGTCGCTGTAAACGTAAAGCAGTAAGAATTCTTTCCCGTTACATGTGGGGTGAAACAATGTTGTGTCCTCGCACCCACACTGTTCGTCTTATACTTTACAATCCGTAAGGTTTTACAATCATATGAGGTTTTGCATCCATTTTCGCAATCGGGGCAGTATTTTAAACTTAGCCAGATTCAAGGCTCTGATAACATAAGTCATCAATGCAGATGATCCATGCTTAGTGACCGACAGGCGGAAGTGATGTCCGTAAATACCCATGGGCAAGAGACTAAACTCGGCGATTATCTCCTTATGCACGTTTCGTTACCTGGGGAGCGCAATAATGCTGAAATCAACAGTTGGATCGGCGCCGCAGCTGCGGTATTCGGTAAACTGAATTGCAAGGTTTTCAGTTCACATAACCTGTTGGCTACAAAAATTGACATATCTAAGGCAGTGCTGCTACCAAACATACTGTATTCTTCTGAGTCATTAATCCATGATATAACAGTCGTTTACCGCCGCTATTTACGCACTTAAGACCGTTTTGACCCTAAATGTCAGTTTTTTAGTCTCGTTTGGAATCGCAGAAGTGCTTCGGAGAGTCAATTTTATGGGGATTAAGGCTTGTCTTGTGGGGCGGCAACTCCAATGGTATGGAAACGTATCGCAAATGTATGATCAGCGCATTGACAACTGAAGGAGGGCAAGCGTAGACATGGCGAACAACTCCTCAGTTATAAATATGTGCTGAAGCGTCACATGAAAAAGTGCGATGTTCGGCCTTCACAGTGGGAGCAAATAGTCGCTCGATAATTATTGCACTAGTGTGCTCACTTGTCCGCAATGTGCACGAATATTTACAAACAAAATCGGCTACGTTAGCCATACTCGGATACACCAACGTTGATTACAACGGAGTTGAAGAGATCGCCGTGGCTGAAATCGGTCTAGGAGGAGGATAGTTGGACATAACCGACGGCGTTGTTAAGTTGGTTTAAGCTAGATTTTCGCAATGAGATGCAATATTTAATAAACACCGACATATTTATATATTATACCCTCCAAGAAAACTCGTACACAGAGATATATCTTTTACTCAGTTCAGTAGCGGTATAACCTGAGACGAGAGACGACGCGAGAGGTAAAAAATATCTTTGTTGAAATATCGCTGTATCGGTCGGAAAAATATTTACAGCTTGAAATGTATTTTAAATTATATCACAGTGTAAATAGTTCCATTCAAAAGTATTCTGAGCAATATGAATTCACATTACATCCCATAGTGAAAAGTCACCTTTAAATTCCCTTTTAGAAATGAAAATAGTGATATAAGTAGGATCTAGAGAATGAAATTCAAAGTTTAATAATTTAATAATTGATAAATGAAGTGTATGTATACCTACCGCAGTAGTTTAGTTCCTTGAAACACTACACTTGAAAACTCTGCACTTTCAATAAAAAATGTTACGACCATGTCGACCGTAACTTTTGGCACGTTCCTAGAGTCTGCATTGATAAACCCAACTTCCATTTTTATTTAAAAAGCACAATTAATTAATTCATGCAACCATTTTTTTTACCGCCAATAACAGAACAAGTCGTAGATTTGTGACGTCTCTAGTCGCTGATAACTGTTTTAAAAAACTTTTCGTTTCATTTATTCTTAAAAATATTATTTAATTACTAGCTGTCCCGCGCAACTTCGTATGCGTAAATTTTGCCCGTTTTTGCAACATTTCTCGTCGCTACTCCGCTCCTATTAGTCTTAGCGTGATGTTATATAGCCTATAGCCTTCCTCGACAAATGGGCTATCCAACAAAAATAGTTTTTTTTTAAATCGGACCAGTAGTTCCTGAGATTAGCGCGTTTAAACAAACAAACAAACAAACTTTATAATATTAGTATAGATATAAAAACGTTACAATGGCTTATCTTTTATACTCTATTAATATCAAAATAATATATTTAAATTTAAATATTCTCTTCCCTATTCAAGGGTCGATAACAGCACACGCACTTAATTTAACCGAAATCTTAGTACCCTAATATAAGCACTGCGAGTTATTTTAGGTGTTTTAAATAAAAAAATACAAACTAAAATCTATGACAATATTTACAAAAATCAATCCTCATCTACGTTCGATTGGTAACTTACAAATCGTATAATATTATTTCACTGTTTTTTATTACAATTAATAAGTATCATTAGGAAAATAATAATAAAACTACCTATGAAAATATTTCCATCAACGCTATGCTATAATTGTACCAATGGCAGTCGTGATAGCATATACACTGTCCACTTTCCCCCACATTTTGGATGAAATCCCATAAGTAATACGTTGGTACACGTCTACGACACTAATATTTACTTTGTCACCGCATTGTTAGACAATAAAGCGAAGTTATAACTCGCATCCCATGAACAATGACATACGGCACAAACAATACTTACAATAAATAGCTCAACACACGTCGACTTAGAACCAACATTACTAAACCTAAACTGAACTGTCAGTTTCCGAAGCACATTACTGCAGATCGTTTGTTACATTTTACAATCAATTGAGTAGAAGTACAAGTGTAGTTCTTAAGTCATATATACGATTTGTTAAAAAAAATATTTTATACAAACCTTGTCATGACAATAACAAATACAACATATAAAGAATGATTCAATTTAGTGCAGTCGTTTTGAAGTTATGCGCGTACATACATTTCAGCGACAAGCTGCCTCTGTGGCACGGCGGGAGTGTGTCCGTCTGCTGCGCAAGAGGTCGTGCGCGGCCGAACGAAGTGCGGCTGACGAGCGTCGCGACGCTCGTCAGCCGCACTTCGTTCGGCCGCGCACGACCTCGTCGCCGCGCCAAAGCGCCAATAGTTAGAGTATGAGAATGTATCGCGCCGTTTCCGAGGTCTTCGACAGATAGGCTACGCGCGCACTCCGACTATTGCTGCATCAGCCGCGCGCGTCAGCCGCACGTCGACACGCGCGGCAGCGATCTGCCGCGATGAACAGAAATATACCTTTAGTGATATGGGGTCTCGGTTCACCCTGGGTATTGTATTGGACCCCTTACTTTATTTTATTTTATGTTTTTGGGGAGCTTGTTATTGTATAAATATTGTAAAATTCGACTACTAGCACTTTCTGAGATCAGTGGGTTGAAACTAATAAACTCTTCGGCTTTATAATTTTGATATTATTTACCTTCATAATCTCATTTCAACACTTTTTTAGTGTATTTGACGAGATCCACTAGATAAATTAGTAGGCACAACTGGATAAACTACAGTTAAGTTATAAAACACTAACAGTACCTACCTATAGAAAGTTATCTAGACATACTAAAAATAAATAGTATATTTAAAGAAAAAAATCAAGAGCTTTTTGGAACGGTTGTTAAAATTAAGAATTTTCAAATAATTTCTCACAATGATTATAGCCATCGATAAACAAACAGATATAAAAAAACTGAGCATAGTTTTAGAAAGATTTGTTAGTTTTTATTAAATATTTTCAAATTACTGACACAGTTACTTTAAGATTTTATAATAGATAGTAGATATTACAAAATTTCAAAAAGAGGGCTACCTTATGTATGTACTCTTGGTATTTTGTGCTCGAATTGCATTTGATTAAAACAGACGCTGCACAATCTAGTTATAGACCTTGACAGGTGTACCGCTTCTGAAGCAACGCTTGTTTTAGACAAGTGATCGTATAATGTGGCTGCATTATATCCAAGGCAACTATTCATAGAACAAAGCAGTAGATAAACCTGAACCAGAATACTCAAAATGTTGTACTCAAAGGTGTTTTGTCGCTACGAACTTTGGCGGCCGTTTTCAATAATCTATCTATCGATGAGTTTGGCTACTAGAGATAGAATTTTGACATATTTTGTTTTGTCAGCTTATGTCAAATTTAAATCTGTAGTAGCCAAATTGATCGATGGATCGAATATTGAAAACAGCCGTTAGTGACAGAGACAGCTTGAGAATTATTGACGTCTCCACATTGAATGAGGTTTGTTTTAATACACTACGCAATATTGGTCAAAACGAATAAGGTCGCTAATCCAACTTATCAGTCTGCATCCTCAGATATTAAATTAGTGTTGAGTTCAAAACTGGCGCTGGCAGTAAAAGTTACACATTGATGAAGTGTATCAAACTAGTAAACAATGTTAGCTTGATCTAGCATTCGGTCCGAGCCAAGATAAATTAATCATAGTTTAATATGCCGGTTAGTTTTAGCTCGCGGCTTCACGTATATTAAGCCAATAACCTATCTCACGTTTTAAGCTACCTTCATACGAAACGATGAGTAAGGGGAAGCCGGTCGATGTCGTATACAGATTCAAGCAAATGTTTCGATAATATTGATCATAACGTGGTAATTTATAAATTAGAAGTTGCGGGAATACGAAGAGATCTGCTTCGATGGTTTTCATCTTATATTTCTAACAGATCCCAGGCAGTTGTGATCAACAACTTTGTATCAATTGACTAGCGGGGTACCATAAGGCTCTCTTCTTGGGCCACTACATTTCTTGATTTGTGTATTGCTTCCGTCACTCCCATCTACTCTGTTTCGCTGACGATATGAAAATCTTCAAGCTGACACTGAGGATCTGCAGTCCGACCTCTGTCGTTTAGAGCAATATTGTATAGATAATAAGCTAGAACTCAACCCCATTATGTGATCAACTATATCATTGAGCAGAAGAAAAACAATCATTCTTCAAAGGAACAATAGTATTTGCGACCTCGGTATCATACAAGACTTCAAACCCTTATTTGAAGAGCATATCTATACTAATATTATAAAGCTGATGAGTTTGTTTGTTTGTTAGTTTGAACGGGGTAATCTAAGGAACTACAGAACCGAATTAAATCATTATTTTACTGTTGGATAGCAAATTTATCGAGGAAGGCTATAGGCAATGTAACATCACGCTACAACCTACGCAAACAACGTTGCGCGGGACAGCTAGTTGATTTTAAAATAGCTAAGGCTTAGACATAATAATTGAAGTCATACGATAATATCAGGACAAACTGATTGCCCTGAACTATTGTCAAAAATTTAATTTAATGTACCCACCAGAGTTGTTAGGCACTATACTCCAATTCATTTACCAGTGGTTCCCTGCAATTATCGGCATAATGCGTTTATGTGGTGAGCGAGCAAGACATTAAACAATAAATGTAAGGAGTTAAACTTTGATATTTTCTGCATAATCTGGAAACGGTGAGGCGGGTGCTGAGTCGGAACTTCTTCTGTAGTTTTATATTATGATTTTTATTATATAAGTTACTTTATAATTTGTCGTCAGTTGACTTCATGTAACTTCTACAAACAATAATAGTATACACTGAATATTTATAATGTTGATACTGCTTATTACAGTCTACATACTAATTTTTAATTAATGATGTATAAATGAAAACCTGTTATTGGCTAACTGTTGCATGTTTTTTCCGAACATAAATAAATAAATTCCAAATTCATCTAAATCGGGTCAATATCTCCGGGATTCAGAGGAATCAACAAAATTTTCAGCTTATAGCCACTCGCCACCTTACCCGTATCCCGGACTAAAGTAGGGAGTGGTAAGCGTCAAGTGACTTGTAAATTAAACAAAGTTGATTGAAAAATGGTTAATTATATGGATAGACAGGTGGGTCTGTGAGACCCTACCAGACATGACGAGGGTTATTTATGCACATGAGATACAAGTTTAGTACCTTCAAAACGGCTGCCGATATATGTGTATCCCGATTGCCAGTAAATGTGCTGTATTATTGAAATAATTTAACATCTCTTGTTCAGAAAATAAACGATTTGATTCGGTTTGCTAAAAAGAACCAAGTTCATAAAACAAGAACCACCGCAAACAATCATCAATTGGTTCATTCATTTATAGCTACTATGCTACGAGTACATATACCTAGAAAAACATTTCTTATGGCGGGGATTAACGCGAGTACCAACTTGAGTTTCTACGATGCAATACAAACAATGGCCTCTAGAGAAGATGAAAATATTTTATTTATGAATATTTTGTGATTCAAATACTAAAAAGGATAAAAGAAGACCCATTGTTACGTTTATATTTAAATTAATATTATTTTTGTTAGTGGCGGTAAAAGTTATTTTGTTGCATAGATTAATTATATTTATGTGCTTAACAAATAAAAATGGGAGTTGGGTTTAACAAGGCAAGGCCGATTACCTATCTGAAGTACAAAAAATACTTCCAATAGAAAAATTACCGCGAAACAAGTACTTAATGTAGTGACAAACACGACACCGGCAACACAACTACAATTGTGACGTGATCAGAACTGTGGGTTCGTTTTCGCGCGGAATTTGAAACTGTTAGTTTGAAACGACATTTTTTGCAAAAAAAATGGTGTTTTAAATTTATAATTGACTTGTGGTCTATTTTACACAGAATTTTTAAAATAAAAGCAATAATAAAAATAGTCCATCTTCCCTTGTCCAGTTTGACCGACCACATACACGCGGGAGAACTTGATGGCTGCCCTGCATCCGATAATGCAGTCGGCTTGACCGCGTTCTTGTATCTTCGATCAAAAGAACAGCAACCGATGTATTGATATACATGTAGTCATTTTATTAACAAAATTATACTTTGCAAATAAAGTATTGAAATAAATTTTCTCGACCCATTATAGGTTCCATGTACGAAACGTGAGATTCTATTCAAGTTCGACATCGACGTTGCTCAAATAATCAGATTTCCACATGCAAAAGTTCACAAATACATATATTATCAGAGTGCGATTGAATTAATGTTCTTCTTTCGTTCCTTCTTACCTAGTGGTACGACGATCTCACCCTAACACTCATTATTTTAATAATAATTCTCTTTCTTCATTCAATCGAATGAAATATTTTTTTAGGTTGGAAATCATTCAGACTGATATGTACTCATATGTGTAAAAAAAGCATTTCAGACTACACATACAGCATTAAAAGCCTTAAAGCCTTATCCTAAATAGCATTGCGTTCACAGTACGCGATAAAATAGCAAGTAAATATGATATTGACAAGCTCAGTTGCCAGCAATCTGTCAGAGTGTGTACACAATGAGCGATTTCACGAAAATTTACGCCATAGTTGGCGCTACTATGACAAGAGTTCCTGCACAGAGCCACTAATCGTTTTTCAGTTTTTAATTTAAAAACCTACCTAAAGTGTGTGAAAAATTGTGTATTTAAAATTAAAAGTTATTTACAGGTGTAAACCGATCTCTATGAATAGCTACAAGCCATTGTTTTAAACGGATTTAATCCTTAGGAAACTTATGACAACCCATTTTTTTTTTGAGCATGTAGGATCTGCACAACATTGTGGCATTTCGATTTTAAGAGAATATAATAATGTATTGTACTTATTTAATTTTATAAAAAAATGCAAAAAAATAGACACGAAAATATAGGCATTCTGACACTTTTGACAGGTTTCTGGACCTAACGTCTTAGTGCTGCCGCCTTGTGAGCGTCATTTCAGAATATCCTCATTGATATAAACTGGATAGTCTTGAAACACGTCAACACTTTATGCGCCGAGTTCGCGGCCCAGCGTGGGAATTGGTCTGATGCCTGGCGGCATTGGCCATGGCTTGAAAACTTTATACCCGGACTACCAATGAGACCCACCCGGGCGCTCTCCGGACATCTTTTAATCTGTATATTTTGCTCGACGTTTCGACCGTATTGCAACGGCCGTGGTCACGGGTAGACAGTCTACCCATGACCACGGCCATTGCAATACGGTATATTATAGCGTAGTCTGAAATGCGCTTGTGAGCTATTGTTTGTAGAAATGTCTGACCCTAGATAACCAAGTTGTGCTGGGTATGTACTTATAACTACTTATAGCAATCGAGATGTCACGGGTTGAATCCACTCCTAATTTAAGCAATTTGGCTTCGCTGGAGCTGGAGCTTAACAATATTGCTAGTAATTAATGATCCACATTGCTAGTTATCTGTTTTTTTAATAAATATACTTATTATAGTCAATAAACATTTTATAGTATGTTTACATCTAATTATAGAAATACCTTTAAAATTAGAAGAACACACAAGAAAAGTTGGATGGACTGTGTAAAAATTATAGACAGGAAGGGACTGAGTAGGTAGTGAGATAATATTTGATAGAAGTCCGTGAAGAGAAGGCAGACAAATAAATAGGATAAAATCAAAGAAAATGATGATGATGATTTAATAATAAAATACATCAACGTTAAAAATGCTGTCTTTCAATCAATGTTCTTTACCTGATTTACTGGTTTTTTTTACTAAACCACTGTTGCTACCTATTGAAATAGGCAGTAACGAAACGATAATGGTCGGTGGATACACACATAGAAAGTTTGTAACCCGTAGTGGCGTAAAAAGTTGATAGGTAATAAAGTAAACTATATTCAGAATCGTTATCTTCGAGCGCTTCTTTATTATCATAAAATTCTAGTTAGATTGTTTATACACAAACTTAGAATATGTATGTATTTAAAAGCTTAAACCAGTGGTCGAAACTACTCAAATAAGCAGAATAGCGGAATATTCTGCTTATTTGAGTAGTTTCTCAGACGATAGCGACACTTCTAACTATCCTTGATATTGATTCTCGGTATGATTTTATTTGTACCCATGCTTAAATTATTTTGATGACACATAAATTCGCGAACCCACAAATGTGCTAAGTTTACTGCATTCGCGGTTTTCTAACCAGCCTGGGACATACGTCAAGTAAACGAATATGAAGTTCGTATCTTCCACTATTCAGAATCTACCGCACATTCATAACTTTGGCCACAGTATCACTCATTGTAGACAAAATTGCAAGCGGGTGTGACCTAGTGTTACATGTAAAGCAAATGATTGTTTTATTACGCTAAAGTTTCATATTATTAAGAATTTAAATGATAGGTAGGTAAGTGCTGTTTGCTTCGTTCCTGATGCGATCAAAATTGTTCTCATATTTTCGCTCGCTACTTTAGTTCGAAGGAACTATAAAATAGTATTTACCGTCTATAGGTGGGCTAATCTACAGATAGACTTCTTTCGCTTCCCGTGTGTCTTAATTTAGGTACGTTTAAACGTAAAGTACGACGCATTATTTGAGAGTAGGTTACAAATACTAAGTTTTACGAACCAACCTAGCATGCAAAGTAAACGGTACATTATTGTATTTTACCTTCAGTAGCTGACTTTTTAATATTAGAGTAAAATAAGTGTATGGCAGAAGCATTTAGGCGATAGAAAGGCTCTATGCAAATGAGGAAAATAATACTAAATTGTTGGAAACAGAAAGCGCTCGCTACGAAAAAAAACATTACAGCGATGATGAGAACGTAGAATGACTTTCTTACAAAATGTAAGAAAAAATTTAATCATTATTCATAAAAGTGCTTCGTTTTTGTGTTTGAAATTCTATTTATTTAAAGTAAAAGCAATAAAGTACCTACATTATATCTACTAACCCACATTATTTGAATTGTTCTCGTCATTAGATTAAGTTTAGAGAATAGCTTTCACCCGTAACTAGTACCCAAAAAATATAGTATTGTCCGTCTCCACCATCTCTGTTCTTCCAGTGGTGAAAAGATAACAATAGTATAGATACACTTTCGCATAATTTATGATATTATGCAATTTGCCTAAAGGATCCCTTACCATGATCGTCCTTAAATGAGAAGTAACTGGTTGATGGTCCATATTGTTATGCGATAAGCATAGACAATCCATCAATGTCCACAATTCTTTACTTAGATAATTAATGTTAATTTTATGATATAAAGAGAGCGGAAGATAAATCTTTATTCACATACAAAGTTAACGTACTTTTTATGTAGGTACGAGTAGGTATACGTCTTGGTTTTATGTGCTGCGTAACGTATACTGTATAGTTGGTATGTATGTAGGTATAGCGTTTATGAGACGGGAAGCGCAAAGACTAATAAAAAACATCAGACGCTACGAAGAAATTTTGCCAATCTGAACTATATTCCCAGAAATATTTTTAATATAAGCTTCCTTGCTTGGTCACAGGACTCACAGGATATTAGAGAACTTGTCGTAATTTGAAAACATGCTTATAATATTAATAATAAATAACCTTTCGGTACATTCAGTTTGTAGTATCTACTATGTCCATAGTACTGCCAAAGATATCAAGTTGTAAACAAAAAAAAAATCAAATAGTCTGCCTGTTTAAAAAAAGATGAAAACAAGATAACCTTTAATCATGCAGTCGAAGGCATTTTAGTAAGTTCACTGGGATTCGTGAATCCATTTTTTTTAAATACTTTTTAGTGCTTAGTTGTAGGACATAATTATCTGTATCTAACTACCGAAAATGGTTAGTTACTCACTTTAAATCGCTTTAGTATAGTGTATATCCTAAACGGTTATTTTAAGTGAAAAATGATTTAATAAATCTCATCATGATTTTAAAATACCTACACAATGAAATTCCACATGACATAGTTTGTTGTTTGTCTGGCTGTCGCCATTTTGAATGATTGCTGTAATGTCTTTAGAGACGTATGAATCAAAATCGACTTATGCGTTTCATACATACATACACACATACATAGACTGATAAACACATTACCCTCCGTTGCGTCGCCCAGTCGGGTAAACAGGGCAGCAGACATAGTAAATTGGTATGTACCTACTCAGAGTCCAGCGTGATACGAAATCGATCTCATACGAATGTGACATTCTTCGTCCAACAAAATTAACCAACCCATTGACAATGTGTTTTGCAAATGAAATTCCACAACGCAGTCTGGTACACATTGACTTCATAGCAAAGTACTGGGCTTTACGTACTGGTAAGCTTATTGTACGAATACGGCATCAAAATATTCGGCACCAATCGCGTCTGTTTGTATTATAACATGTTCAATAGTATTAAAAGATTGCCTGTTTTGTAATTTCAATGAATTTAAACGTACTGCTTAAATAATATAAACAGTTGAGATAAGATTTGTATAACATTTATTTGTTAAGTTAAATTTAGTATTTAGGTATAAAAAGAAACTATGACGGATATCACCGCTCAGCTCAAACCATAATAAACGGATTGGGTTGAAATCAGGCACATAGATAATCAATATGACGATGGATTTTTGAAAATCAACCCCTGAAGGCCGGAAAAGGTTCTAAATTTTAGTTGTATAATGTCGGGCGTCAAAACATGAAACTATTTATTAAAACATCTGTATTTATTTTCATATATAAATATCATAACTTTTAATGCTTTATTTTTAACATTAAGACGACTACAATGGCGCTTTATACCCTCATTCGTAGCACAACGGGTGCATAAAGTGTAAACGAACAAAGCTGAAAATATAAAGACATTTTCCTGGGTTCCTGCATTTTCAATCAAAAAGGAACTATATTTTATTTCCATCTTCTTCCATGTTTCGCTTACTTAATTGGTACTCAACATCATAGAAAATTGAATTGTATAATAGCAAAATTGTTATTATCACTGTACCGTATTCGCTTCTGCTTCATAATTTAAGCTCTATAGAATAAATGGCATTAAGAAATGCAAAGACCTCGTAGTAATATTTGCTCCATTTTTTGTGTTTAGCACTGATGATAGGATAGGGTACATCAAAATAGTGTAGGTAATGTCCATCATAAAAAAAATGGCAGGCGGGTGGCATGGCGACATCGATCCGCGGCCAAATCTGTCATAAAGGGGTGATACGCCGAAAAAAGTATTATCGCACCCCACAATAAGCTGATATATGATTTTTAATCTGTTTGCTACTGTGGTAACCACCAGCGTTAACGACAGTACGTTATGTTAGAGACACTAGCGACAGATAGGTACAAAAATGGGCCTACGAAAAGCATTTTTTGTAGGCTCGTAAAGCCTACTTAGCTGTAATAACTTTCCTTTTAATTTCACTGAATTTACTACTACCGTGAACTTTTTACATACCAAATATAATAAAGTAATAAAGCTTAATATTTCACAAATAGATCCCTTAATCTGAAAACGGTATTTAAACCCTTAAACGTTTTTAAAAGACCTATCTAATGATACCCCACACGATGGGGTAGGTGAGAAAAAGTCACATACCCACTTTATATATCCCTTTAGAATAAAATCTTGATTTTTTTTTGAGGTATGTAGATACTCTTACTCTCAAAAAAAAAATATGTTCTAGATTTTATTCTTTCACTTTGTCAGCGTTCGCTAAGCTGCGGACGGACGGACGGACGGACGGACATGGCGAAACTGTAAGGGTTCCGTTTTGCCATTTAGGTTACGGAACCCTAAAAAAACAATATTACTGCCTCGATGGCGCAGCGGATGTGTGTATGATTGCAGTGCAAGAAGTTATGCGTTCGATTCCCACATTTTTGCGAATCATAACCATTGATTTTGAAACTGAATGTACTTTCCGTTATTTAATTGTTCCTAAGTATGTTTATAAAGGGTTCTAATAGGCAAAACAGACGAATAAATGTCATCATTCATTAATTTACGAGTCGGCCTAAGCTATACGCTATATCTGGGCCGTCTTAGTCGGTACCACAGTAGTGTCAGATAATATTCTTCCATGAAATACATACTAATGTTAATGTGTCACTGTGGTTCGGTCGAAGGGCACTGTAGCATGTGTAATTACTGGGTAAATAAAATTTACGAACTAATGTCTCGAATGAGGAGCTCCGTACGATGACATTCATATTTTTGCCAAACAAGGATTTGGGTGTCACTGGTACTGTCATGGGCTAGCGTCACGATTACCATCAGGCGCACGATCTGCTCGTCTCTTTACTACGTTGTATAAAAAAAACAACGCGCAGTAGCAAACAAAAAAGTGATACCTACTAGGTACTCGTATTTTACGTAATCGAGCCAGACTAACAACATAGAACCGAGAAAGGTTATACAGCCGTTAACATACAATTGGCGAATAGCCATTTTGCGCAGACTGATATGATGATCATAAATTGATGTAATCAAACCGAAATTCGTGTCGAACGGCCTACGACCGGCTTAATGATGGGAACACGATCTTTGTAGTTTTAGCCGTATATTTGTAATGAATGTGGATCACTAGGTAAATGAGAATTATTTATTATTCCCGTACAAAATGCAATATAATTATTTGGTTATTTAGATAGAGTTATTTTAGAATTAAAAATAATCTTTATATACCTATATATACCTACCACCTACACAACGAGTGTTTGTTGATTTAACAATCAATAATATTAAAATAATGAAAGATAATGAAAGAAAATAATTATGTAAGTACCTACTACTAACAAATGCCGCTTCGCTCGCTTTAAGTTTGTTTTGTTCACCCCCTTAGAGCTCGAGTTTCCTGAAATCTTTTCACTAAAAGACTTTCTGCAAAACACCTACCTCCTGTATACGTAAAATGAGGTTGTTTTTTTTTCTCTTTTACTCCATGGTATGTCTTTGGATAGGTCTTCCCTCTCCCTTCCCTTCACCGCCAGCGTAATGTTTGTTTTTGAATATGTGAAAAAACTCACGGCACATGCATAATATAACTAAGTTAAAAGGAAAATGATCACAGGTAAGAAATAGGCTTACTAATTTACGAGTAATGATCGTCAAATCGGGAAGTAAATTTTCGTACAAATTCCACTGGAAATGACATAAATAGCAGTATGAAACAAAAACAACAAAAGACTTAGTTCTTATTTTGTAACAACAGAAACCTACATTGTGCGAGGCCCGACATACACTTGGCCAATTTTTACGTTTATAATGTAACATGCACACAAATAATGAATGGTAATCGCTTTGGTGAATACGTGTTATAAATAATTTTAATACGAAAATGCTATATAAATGAGCCATAATTTATTGTGACAAACAATTAGCATTAAATTCTCTAAATTGACCCGACATTTTGGTATCAACGTAATACCAATTTATATTATATTCAAAAACTGGAACAGGTTTGTTTCATGATTTACACGTATTAAATTAAATTCAGAAAATGATGTGGATCATTTCCTGAATTGGCTTTATGTTTTATGTACCCACAACTTGTTACGAATGCGAATCACTTATCTAAGAAAGCTGTGGCCCAATTCAAGTGTAAATTCTTGCACTTGAATTGGGCCACAGCTTTTCTTCAGAATAATGAATAACGAAAAAAGCTTACTACTAATTCAGTATAATAAATAATGAAAAAAACACACATTTATTTGCTGTTAAGTAATTAGTCGTTTATTTTTTACCCTGATAATTCGTTTGAATCACTACCACTATACTAAAAAACAAGCTCAGTGTGCTATCCACTGTAAGGGCGATCATTTACGCGATATTATGTACAAGAAGTGATATAAACGAATTGTCAAGGTCCAAAATAAACGACTAATCACTTAACAGAAAATAAATGTGTGTTTAAACAAATGCTAATACTTTAATTGGGCCACCCGTTTTAAAGTGAGCTGGTAACAATACCCCCATTATATTATCTCTTATTAAACAATCCGGTTTCTGATGACAATAAAATCAATCTCTTAACAATCTAAATTTCTGATGACATCTATGTTAATAAAAGGTTTACATGACCTTTTTGCCAGATTTTTAATCCGCAAAAACATCATATACTCGTATTTAATTGTATGAAATCTTGTTCAAATATGTTGTATGCTCTTAAAACATCTGCTAATTTAGTTGTTTATTATAAACTAGCGGTCGCCTGGCGGTTTTACCCGCGTAGTTCTCGATCCTGTGGGAATACAGGGATAAAAAATAGCCTATGTCTCCCGGGGTCAGTGTAGTTTCACAACGATGAAAGAATTTTTCAAACCCGTCCAGAAGTTTCGGAGCCTATTCAATACAAACAAACAATCAAATCTTTCCTCTTTATAATATTAGTATTGATATAGAAGATATAGATATAGATAACAAGGAGGGTGTACAAATACTACATTAACATGTTGGTTGAGGTGCTGTATTCCAAGCTACGTTAATAAACCTGTATGTATCTGTAACTATCTGTAGTGCAGAGACGATTTCCATTGGAGGTTGATTTTATAAAAAGTACACAATATACAGTTACGCATTAGTGTGCTACGACATCATTAAAAATAAAAAATAAATAAATTAGCTGATGTTTTTACAGCAATTTAACTAGCGAACGTTTGTCTTTGTTTTTTATTCCATTTATAAGACAGAATAGAAAAAGACAAAACAATCGCTAGTTACTATGTTCTTAAAACATCTGCTAATTTGTTTACTAATTATGAATAAGAGGGGACTGACTGCTAAGCTTGACGTCGTCGGCTCGATTCTCATCCAGCATTAACTAAATGTGATGATTACGATTGTTTATTGTGTCTGGGTAACCAAAGATCTTGAAAATCGGCCCACTCGTTAATGATTTATAAATGGTGTAAACTATTGCGACTTACTTTCATATTTATAGATATTAATGTTTTTATATCGGATTACTATCCGCCCGCGTGGATGCCAGATTGTTAACAAGCACTTGAGCTTTCTAATTCTCATGCAAAAAGTGCATGTCTAGCAATTTCTGCATCCACCCATAGATCGTGGTTGAAACCATTAAACTCTCTTTGACCGGACGTCCCGAGAATGGTTCATCGCATCTGCAGACTTTTCTAATGACGGAAAAAATGTTGACGTGATCTTTAGCGATCCAGCTAACCATTATTTCTTGTAATATTTTGATACATATGTTGGTATAGATTAGTTTTAAATCCTTGTAACACATTTAGAAATATACCTAGTCCGGCCACAAGTCCTGTTACACATAAAAATGCAATTATTTTTGAATGAAGTTATTTAATATTACTAAAACTTATATGCACATATTTATTAAGGTCTCAGCAAAAAATAAAAACAATCTTCTATTCAAAATGGCCACCTTTGGCTTATATACAGGCCTTTAATCTTTACGCACTGTTTCCATGGGAAATTTCGTCACTGCTTGCTCCAGACATTTTTTAAGAGACTCAATGTCGCCGTGTCGTTTTGAGCAAGCCATGTCCTCTAAAACTGACCATAATTTGTAGTCTAAAGGGTTGAGGTCTGGGCTAGATCAGGGCCAGTCTTCAGCTCTTATAAAGTCCGCAACGTTGGTTACAAGCCAGACTTGGGTAGTTCGTGCCTTGTGACCAGGTACAGAGTCGTGCTAGAAAGTCCACGATACATTTTTAAACCACTTTCCGACCACTTGAGAAGTTTTTTTAGAACTGTGAGCGTACACTTTATTATTTTGCTTATTGTAGTGCTCTTCAATCGGGTTTTTTTTTTATATCGGTAAAGTGGATATTTCTGTGCCCCTCACCTGCGTATCGCGACAGAAGGCGTTTTGACAGATCCACTCTCTTTATAAGTATATCGACGATAAGCACTGAGCTTCAGGTCTTGTTTTATAATACGCGACAGAGTCCTGCCAGGAATCTTCATTTCTCGCGATAATATTTTTTGCTTCCTAATGGGATTTCGAAGAATTCTGGCTTTAACAGCATTAACAGTCTTTGTAGTTCTAACAGCACGCGACCGCCCCTATCTTTGATGGTCTTCGACAGAGGAAGTGTTGTTGTATCTGTTGATAGTACGTTAAACGAACATACGGCTGATACCAAGCTTTTGCAGTGTCTGGAATATGACCGACGGCTCAGGCCGACGGCGGCAGGTAAAAATAACTCCGAGCGCTTTTTTTTCACTGTATTATTTATTTGAAAATGTTATTTATTTCCTCGCAAATATGTTATAAAACGTCGTATGAAATACGTGCGCTTTGATAATTACAGCCTCTGCTTTCTAGTAGCAATATCGCCTCGGTTGTAATTTTTAACTTACCGCACTTATATCATAATGTACTATAATGGCCGGACTAGTTAGAATCACTTGTCCTGACTGACTGATTCGTCAACGCTGAGCTTAATCCTGTCTTAAAAACTGAAAATTTTGGCAGTAACGTACGTAAGTAAGTAAATATGTTCTAGACATTCTCTAAGAAACAATGTATGGAAATTTGTCCCCTAAGTTGGTAAATTAAGCGTTACGAATTTGTATGTAACTCCGTCTTTAGGGTTCTGTAGCCAAAATGGCAAAAAGGAACCCTAATAGTAATTTTGCATGGATACACATATTATACATATAGGTGAGGTACCCACGTATGTAAAGGTATAGATAGGTATAGGTCATGTGGCATCATCCGTAATGTGGCATCATTAGATGGGTCTTTTAAAAACGTTTAGGGGTTGGGAAGACGATTTATAGTTTTAGGGATCCGTTTGTAAAATATTAAGTATTAAAATGCAATTTTTTGTTAGAGTCAAGTGTGTCGCCCCCCCCCCCCCCCTGCCAGCTAAATGGTTGATATTGGGTATGTAAAAAAATCATTATCATCTTTTATAAAAAAAAAATGAGAAATAAGAAAATTATAGTACAAATTCCATTGAAAAATATTAAAACCCACTTCTAAAGGCACATTATTCGCATGGGGGGGGGATACGGATACGGAACCCTACATTGTGCGTGGCCTGATATGCACTTCCTTGGTTTTTTTAAGTAAGTTAAGTAAAAACTAGTATTTCGCTTTCTGGTTTTAAATCAAGAAGCACGAGTTTCGGTTTCGGCGTCTGACACACACACACACACATGAGGATTATAGAAACGGTATTAAAAGAGCAAAGCCTCAGTGGCGGCACTCTGGTGCCGATGTTTCATTTTTAGATTGCTTGCCTAAATTGGTTAGAGAAAGTGGAACACCTAGTGTGGCCACGTAGACTCTTAAATCGTGCCTTAATCGGTCCATCTTTAGAAAGCCAGCAGAGTATTGTATGTTCAGGAGTGAAATTTTGAAGGCGTGAAAGTTCGTTATAATTAGCTAATTTCATCGTCTCGAGTCTGCTAGAGACACTTGCTGTTGAACATTGCCTCATGGATTAAAGTAATTGTGAGTGGTCAAACTATAACCATTATTTTTTGTCTTAATTTAACATCAAAGTGGGCAGGCATCCGTTTTTGAAGTCCTTATATAGCATAATATAACACAGACAGTATTTAGAGTTACCTATGTAAAAGCGTACAAAGTCGCTATTTCCGTGATCGGCCGCGATGCACGATAAGGAACCTATAGCATAAGTAGAACCTAAAAAACGTCTTGCTACAATCAATGGATTCAGAAGTAGAAATGACATTTTAAACGAACTATGGGATAAGAGTTATGTACTCCCGCTTTAAGGTTTGGGTAAACCAGCCGTTACTGGGCGGTATCGCAGTGATACCATGATATGATTCACATTTTACATTAATTAGATGCCAAGGCTAAAGTGCAGTAGTAAACCGCTCTCGATATGGTATTCCTATTTCTTCTTAGCTAAAGTATCTTTAAGGGTCTCCACGCATCGTCCTCCCCATCTCTATGCTTGGAAATTTTAGCTCCCGAATGGATCATGCTTTCTATGAATTTTAGTTAAATTTAATAAAACCATGTTGAGCCGTTATTAAGAACATTATAACGCTCTTTTTCTGATGAATTAACGTTCATATAACTTGTCTAAAATGATGCTACGATTTTGTAAAAACTATACTTATCGTAATTATGTTCGATCATCTAAATAATAACTTAAAGTTGTGATAGTATAATTCATTTATTTTTTTAATGATCTACGATCACCGTGGTCTTAAATGCTTTGGGTAACGGGCTGGTGAGTCACCATTTTGCACCCTGGTTGATCCAGTGCGGTGTGTTTATATAGATTCCTAAACTAGTTACACATCTAGAAGTTTGTACAGAACCCCCAGTGCGCGAGTCCCACTCGCGTTCTTGGCCGGTTTTTTCTATTTTAATATACTCAAAAACTCCTACGTTAGTGATTGTTCAATATAAAAACTCATAGCTTAAAACACTATAGTCAAAAATATATCGTTTCTTAAGTTTCCAAAGTACCGGGTTTTGATATTTAACTAAGAAAACATAGCGGTCGAAGAGAGAAAAGTAATAATGGGTGATTAGTGATACATAGAAATTTGACTACAGCCTGGATTTCGACATCATTATCAAAGCAACACAATTTGATTCATCAATAGTTAAACCTATTTAAAAACAAACGAAAAGCATCTCATAACTTGCAAAGGTGGGGGACAACCTCACAGAACTATTATTTTCTCTGAGACAGATCGATATTTCGCAAATTCCAAAGACTGCAAAGTTATACCTCGTGAACCACTAACCACTGAACTCAGACTAGGTACTTGTGGCCTGTTTAACTTTGCCAAATTTAAACCAAAAACAAAAATATGTGCCCTGTTTAAAATGGTACAATTCGTATAAGCCGGAAGGCGATAATTTTTCTGCCTTGATTAGTACATACCTGACCGAGACATTTCAAGATCAAGGAGAAAGCAACACTCTTAAACTTTTACCTAAGTATATATTTTGCGTGAATAACTCTTGAACAACACTAAGTATCACTAAAAGGAAACTAAGAACTAATAAGGATCCATTATGGTGTACCATGTGTCAAATCTTAGTTCCATTTAAGAAGGAGTCTTTTATAAAATGACACGACACAAAAAATATAGTGATCGCCTGGAATACAACGAAATAAAAACAGAGAGCTAAGAAATGCGTTGCAGTAACAGAAGCTATAACCAATGAGTATTTTTACAAACAATTAGAAAACGGAATAACTTAATAACTGATGAAGACATTAAATTATCTAAAATAGAGAAGAAGAAAATATTACATTGAATCCTTTAAGACCATATATAATACCACATGAGTGGTAATATAACGTTCAACTCTTGAGTCCCCCAATATTTAACCTGGGTGATCATAACTATATGCCGACAATGTGGTTCTTGTAGCCAAATCATTATTAGAGGTACAGTGAGACCTGACAGCGTGGCAGCAGTCTTTGGAAAGGAAAGGGTTGAGACAAAGACAACTTCCATGTCCATTACCAATAGATCTCTCAACAGAGTTGAAGAATACGTATATGCCTGGTTAAAATGGAGACCACTGTCTGGCATGATAATCGCATAGGATGCGATTATCATATGCCGATCAAAACCAAGGGCAAAAAAGTAAGACCAGCTCTACTCTAGGTATGAATCTGAATGTTAGTTTATAAAAAAGTCAGACTAACAAAAAAAAATATGCCACAGAGATGAAGATGCTACGCTGGGCAGATGGAGTCTCTAGAAGGGACAAAACAAAAAAAAATGCGTGGCACTCGGGGACTGCCGCGGCAGCATTTTTTATCAAATTATGAAAAAATATACAGATATATATATATATTTTTTCATTACATTTAGGAGCAGCTCGTGTCGATCCGTGCGAGGTTCGTACAGTCGTACCATATGCATATACATTTAGCGAACACTCGGCCGAGCTACATGGGGGGTGTTAGGTTTTATTTTCGTTACAGAATTTCTTGATTCGGTCGCCGCACTCAAAGCCCGCGTAATACAAATAGCTTAAAACTAATATATATGTGGCATATTTATTTAAAGTTCTCCTGACATTTAAATAAATGCGACGGATATATTAGTTTTTTGTTTGTTCCCAGATACAAGAAACATATAATGGACTCGTTTGCGCTGAAACGGATATGTGATGAGATGAGGACGACTATGTGGCGAAAACAGTCATGAACATGGAAGGGAAAAGAACAGACCGTAGACGTCCATCCAAAAATATACCAATACAAATGAAGAAACGATGAATGTACTAGGAGGACAAACCCTAAAATAAAGTGGGAAAACAGCCAGGAAGGAAAAAAGAAAATTGAAATATTAAAAAAAATCATAACTAAAAAAATATATTTTACAAAAGGTTTAGTAATTTTTCATGTACACACCTGGGAGTATATTTATATTGTATAGTATTCAAATTTATAATTTTCGAGGCTCATTTTCTCCACATACATAATTTTATTTTTATTTCTGTAAGACAAAAAAATGTCTCCCTAAAATGTGCTGCTCTAGGCTTCAGTCTACTCAGTCTGCTCGTAAGCCCGCCACTGACTTTGTCTTAGCAGTGTTTGTTAGAGTCGAGGGTAAACTAAAAACACAGACCGTCCTGGTAAGACTAAGACCGAGTCAATTCAGTACTTATTGAGGTTAGAAGTCTTTGTTACACCACCGGTAGATATGCTGCTAATATTTTGATAGTTTGATATAACCTATCAAGATATTACTCCGTTAAAAACTAAATATTATTAAACAAACTTAAAGCTTAAAAGTAATGTAAAATAGATTATTAATATTCAAAAGCTAAATCTTCTATGTTGATGATAGTGTATCAAAGTTTAATTAATGTTTGTAAAACATAGATTACGTGATCTGCCCTAAGTTTAGATCTAACCTTTGAATGTATTTAACGTAATGTAAATCATGATAATATCAAACAACTATGTGTGCATCTTCTCTTCATCAGTCACAGTAGTGGGATCGTAGTTATCCCAAGTTTGACTCCAGCACAACTCGAATGCACGGTTTTAGGGATTTATATATATACTCTACAATTTCGCCATGTTCGTCTGTCTGTCTAATAGTCTGCGGCCTATCAAAAGCTATTAGTGCTACAAAGCTGTACTATAAGTAGGTATGCATGTTGATCAACATTGGCGTGGGTAAACTTAATGATCACGACAACAAAAAAGTAAAAGAAAATCTGGAAAATATTTTTTTTCTCATCAGCAAAATAAATAAACAATATATTTAAAAAATATTTTGCACCTCGTATTAAGTAAGTACTTAGCACCGACTCTCTTTTTCGCTCCTTTGGCATGTTTTTCGTAATATATGGCCATAAAGGTATTTAGAAATTTGGCTTCAAAGCTCTTCAACTCAATTTATTGGTTTTTGGGAATTTATTTGTTTTTGATGAAAATTGGTAAAACGGAAAAGAAAAGCACTTACGGCGTGGTAACTTTGATGTGATGATTTTTCTACTAATTGATAAGGAGATTTATATAATTACTGGCCTTTCCCTGCGGTTCCTTCTCTGTTAAGTTTGAGTATGCATAAATAAGTAAATATCTTTTGTTTTAAGAATTTCACCCCTTTATTAAAGTTGAGTTTAAAAAATCCGTTCTTAGTCGATGACTAAAAATAATACTTGCCTGTGTGCCAAATTTCATTCGCCATTTTGAAGTATATCATTCAAGGAGAGGTTATCTTTATATGATTTTTTTGAAACTCAATTCTGTAATAGGTCTCGCCCAATTAAATAATCCTGTATTTATCTATTATTAAATTGAAAATGCAGATTTAAACTTGAAGAGTCTATTCTCAATACAAACTAATAGAGTACACTTTAGAAATAATCTCCAACTACAAACTGAGAACAACTTTGTTAGAGTTTGTAAAACAATCTATTATATATACAGTATATAATAATAATAATGATATCTAGGGACAACTCACACAATGACCATCTGATCCCAAACTAGGCAGAGCCTTTACTGTGGCAAGTATAAACACCCTGACAAAGAATAAACTACCGTGCTTCGCACACAAAGCTTTATACGAGTAGGTTAGTACCTACTCTATACTATACTACTCGTATATTAAGTACCTACTCGTCTTGGCGTCAATTTATATGAACATATATATATTTGGTGGGATATTAATTGTATTCATTGACTGTTCTTTGGTCTAGTGGTTAGTGACACTAACTATCAAGCCGTTCGTCATAGGTTCTATTTGTAGAGAACTTAAGACTAATTATTCACTTCACATGATGAAAATTAGAGAGTATTAGGTTAGGGTGTGTAGAGTTAGGAGCTTGGCTTTCCACAAGATCTGCTAACTTTATTTAGAGTGGTAGCAATATGTACCTACTCGTCTTGGCGTCAATTTACATGAAAATGTTTTGGGTAGAATCTTATTTATTATTGTAAGTTACACACTTATCTTAGTTTTAATTATCCATTATGTTTATTTTCGCTTCCTTTTTTTAGGTTGTTTTTTTTTCGTTATGCCTACTCACCACTCACTTTAAAGAATATCGTTTTATTTTTAACGAAAAATATCTACTTATTCATCTTCTTCTTTGAATTGATGGCAATCTAGCCGTTTTAACGGCTAATATCTGCCAGTGTCAAGTATTTACGCGCTTAATACATGCAAACAGTCTCGTTCTTATTTAATTAGCATGTATTAAATTTTTACAAGTTAAACTCGGAGCTGTAAAAATAATGGCCATTCAGTTTGCCGCCAATTTTACCACTAGAAATCAACATTACATAGATGCATAGACCTGACAATTATATCTACTTAATTGAATGGTTTTGGGAATTGCAGTGTATTAAAGTATCTTTTAAATACATGTGTATTATGCCTTTAAGAATAATAGGGCTTTCAATAAAAATCGAGAATTATTTGATACAGCTGTTGCATAATCGCCATTTTTTGTTGGTAGGGAAGACGCACAAACAGTTTCGGTGATCATCAGTCAGTGAGTGACCATATCTGGGTATTTTAGACATTAATAATTTATAAAGTATATTAGCTAAACCTAAGTTTGACACTTGGCATATTTAATAAGTACGCTATTGACATCATATCTTAGGATGCCTCTGCTCCTGATCCTAATCTACAAAAAGTAAAATACGATTGATATCTTTTCTAATGTTGACGGCATTGAAAGGTGCAGTGTGAGACCGAAAAGATGATTCACTCTCGAGTGGTCTATTCTGCTCAGTTGTTTACTTTCAACCTTTTGCTCCCTGTAATCCTATTTCATAATATGTGTATGTGTCGGTGTATAAAGCTTAAGGCGCCGCGCCATTGTGTCACAGAATACATACATACAGAAGGTCGGCTTACGGCTCAACAAGAAATCCACGTTCACAAAGACATACACGTACGAAGTTCACAACGTGCGCCGTCTTGGTTTACGATTCGATCGAGATATGTGTATATGCGCATATATGTGTGAGTGAGCCTGTTTTCACTCGTTGTAGGGAGCTGGCTATCTATATCTATCTAATTTGTGATTGTGTGGTCCCTTTATTTATTTTTACAGCCTCGTGTCAAGTCCACGTTGAGAACATTTGTCTCTCACGTGGGCGTATTATCTCTAACATACGACTTGTATCTGTCGGTTTACATTAGCTACATTTTTGTACGTAAATCATAACTGAAAGGGCTCCTAAGTACATGTTTACCTGAATTTAGATTACACATTTATTATTTACTTAGCTATCCAGGAATATCATTTGTTGAAATTGAAAATTGGCTGTTTATGTTTAGACATTACAGTTTATAGGTATCCTAGTGTGTGTAGGTATCCTTAGGTGTCCTAGATTTTCATAAGCGTATGTCTCTGTATAACCGTAATTTGAATACTGTTTATTTTTTTTAGATGTTTTTTCCTCAATATTAAGGAAGAATTATTTTATGAACTTGTTCCGCATTGATGGCTTTGGATAGATTTCGAATGCAAATCGATTTAATCATAGACAAGGGTACAACACGTAAGATTAAAGTGATCTCAAATCATCACCTATCTCAATTTCAACACGGAATGAGCATCAACCATTAAGTAATAAATTTGAGCTAGGTTCTCGCGCTGTCGAACTTTTCTCATATAGCCATTACGTCGGTCGTCGCAGTAATGGTCTTCCTGCATTTAACTTGCGACCGCTAAATTAACAACGAATATTAAGTCAAGGCATTATGGCTATTACAAAGTTCTCTATTAAATTGTTTCTTGCAACTGCTATATGTGTAAATATTAAAGAGGAGTTTCGCAAGCTGGTATTACTTTTACAAGAATCGCTTTAACTGTTAACCGTTTGTGGTTTTTGAGTCAGTGCGCATTGTTAGTGTGTACGAAAATGTGTTTGTTCTTCCCAGGACTCACATTACAAACTTTAAGCCAAAAGTACGTAATCGGCATAGGCACAAATTACTGAGAGCACAGAAGGCAATCTTCATACGCATAGACATCATTCACGGACATGAAATTAAACACCACTACCAAACTGAAAGTGGTACATTCGTCTACACATTTTTATTGCCCGACTGTGCGGATTGATGCCGACCCGCTGTTGCCCGGTCTAGTGTACGTGTTCGGTAAGGCCAAGTGACTTTTTGCCGAACCGGTTTTACCGCCCGGCATGTGCCGAATGATGCCGGCCCGCTTATTTGGGTAGGCACTCTATGTGTATCCGTTGTTAGAGCACGTGTTGTATGAAGGCCTTCTGAACTCTAGGTATTTTGTAGCTCAGACTGCTCATCCTTATGCAAATAGAGCATTCGGTGGCAGATAAAACGTATTGTTCTTGTTACACACATGAGATTTTTACCCGCACAATGATCATTTAAACACTGTGAAGCATTTTTACCTGCCTACCAACCCACTTACTAACGAAGTTATCACAATGGTTACACTCTTGTATAGGATAAATTTTATTGCAGAAATGAATATGATGGGCTATCATAATAATCATTTCGAAAATAAAATTTCTTCATACCCGTGACCGTGATCAGTGATCTTGATTCAGATTGATTATATAACGTATTGGATTGACGGATCGCGATATGTTACAACTAGCCGAATCAAGATGAATGCAATCCGCGGCCTTGATCAGATCACGATCTAGAATTCTGGATTGAGCGTGCTATGACTGCCATATTTTATAACATAAGGGATGGATCCGATGGATGTTTGTTGCTCTTTCACGCAAAATATACAGAACAGCACAGGAACTTTACAATAGGTAATTTAGTAAAACTATTTTTTACTGTAAAAGAAACAAACAGTATTATCTATACTAATATTATAAAACTGAAGAGTTTGTTTGTTTGTTTGAACGCGATAATCTCAGGATCCACTGATCCGATTGAAAAATTATTTCACTGTTGGTTAGCCTATTTACCGAGGAAGGCTATATGCCATCACGCTACCAATAGGAGCGGAGCAGCAATGAGAAATGTTAAAGTGAGATGAGAAATGTGAAGAAAATTTACGCAGACAAAGTTGCGCTGAACTGCTAGTATATCTATAATAGGGTTTTGCTAATACCATATAAGCTACAAAAATAAACTTACTTTGAGTCCAAATATTCACTTACGTTGTCTACTAAAACTGTTTTAAAAGATCAGCGTTTCGTTGAATATCAGAGGCCATCGCTTTTGTATGATCAACGGCTGTCATGACAGCCAACAAATTGAAAAGAAACCTCAAGAAAAGGTTCTCTTGAATACCGTTTCTTATATTGATTGCAAACCATTGTGGAACGGTTTTGTTACTTACAAATCTGTTGTATTCAACCCACCCCACGTATCATAAACTGATGAATAGTTGATGTACCTACCTACATTTGTGGGTTACAGTTAAGGTAAGTAATATTTTATAATATTGAAATAACTACAGTTCATTGCGTTATTGATACTGCCGGTGGGTTTAATACAATACGCCTAATGGCCTACCAGAGACCGAGGCATAATAATAAGGCTTCAAATGTCGTGAAATACCTTTACTTGAATTGCCTTTATTGGGTTTTCGGTAAGTAAATAAAACTGTAAGCAATCTCTTTACATATACCTATGTTTATGCCACTGAATGAAGAGACGAGGATATCATGAGTCTGGTGGTAAGCATCACGCCAGCCCACAATAGTATCAGTGAGTTCTTGTTTGGTAAAGATCTGATTGTCGCCGCACCGCGCTCCTGATATGAGATATTAATTACAGTGCCCTTCAACCGAAACACGGCGATGTGTAATTATCCCATGGAAGAAACTGACACTGTGGTTGTAAAGTTGTGACGTAAAACTTATACGATCTTATAGATCGCCTCTAGAGACTTAGAAAAACGCGAGATCATCGAGGTCAAGCAACGTTGCCACTGTTAGTCTCGTAACGTGGTCACCGGGTGATCGAATTCTAAAACGTGATTCAGAGAGCACGTTATGCAACTTTCACTATTTCACATGTACGGAATCCTCGGTGCGCGAGTATCATTCGCATTTTTTTATTTTTGTTATCATCAGTCATTTTTTTGTCCGGGCCTACCCGCCAGGTTCGCCACTGCATGTCAGTCATCTCATCGGACGATAAATATGAGTGAGTTAAGAATGGAAACTTGTATTTCCGCTTACTGTTACGCACTATAATATCACCTGCGTAATGAGTTTTGAGAACATTATTATTAATATTGAAATCCATCAGGAAGGTAGTAGAAGCAAGACTCCAATCCAAACCAATTTTGCAGAATCTGAAATAAAACAATAGTCATAGAATAAAATAATAGTGCGACAAATTGAACAGAGAGTTGCAATTAGTTGGTTTCTAACAAAAAAGTTGTGTGGTGCAATTGCCATCGTGAATACCCGACTTTTACATTTAAACCAACACGAATGAACCAAACGAGTTAGGAATCCATCGCGGTCAACTTGATTGCTCTCTACAACTATTTGAACTGACATTTTAGTTAAATTGACTGAGAGAATGTGACGACCGAGTTGTCAACTCTTTGCTGACGCAGAAAAGACGATAATGAGTGCAAATGGGTGGATTGGTCCCTGGGAATGTCATATAACACTTTTAAAGAGCGCTACGTAGCTCCATTTTGAATACTTATAAGGTTAATTAATAAATGGCACGACTGAGCCTGCTGGTATTACCTACTTGCTAGCTGTTCCTTTATATTTTAATATTATTATAAGCTCTCAGTGCTATTGGAAAAGACACAGATTAGAAAGATACCTCTACAACAAATCACATAGCATTAAATATGTACAAGTACGTATTTCACTCTTGCGATAATACCTATCTCATTCGCCTCGCGAAGTGCAAAGGCTACACGAGGCCTGCCGTCAAAGAAGCTTTAGCGCGGTGGGAAGTCTCAGCTGCCTTCAATTCTACAAGGGTTACAGCCAGATCCTATTGTAACAGGCTATTCCACAAAACATTCCGAGTTTGAAGGCCCCAGTAATCCCGCTAATACCCAGCAAACCGCACGTACACAACTTCTAAATCTGATCTGACCCCTACAATAACGACCCATATTTGTACTCAATGCTCAATGTTACAGCTGTGTTGTGAGGAAACATGTCCAATGGGCATATTTACATATTAAGTATGTCAGTGTTATTCTAGAAGATATGCTTTTATTCTGTGCTTTTTTTAAATTAAATTCAGTTCAAGTAATTGAATAGCTGTGATTTGCTAATATTCGATGTAGATACTACAACAATAAAAAAATTGATTGGTAGCCTATGAGGTTTAGCCAAAACAAAACTGATTGTTATTTAACACATTTCGCACTATTCTTTGAGATAAATAATTAAACAATTTGCTAAATTTCAAGTCGTTAAAAATTATTCGATGTTTATAGAATTTTCATTTTTGGAAACGATTTAAGAAGAAAAGAATTGTGTATGGAGGTCACAAGCTGCAATTAACATTATTTTTCAAAACACAAATAAAACTACAGGACATTTCATCCCCAAAATGTTGGCATCACTTGTTTGATTTAATATCATATTAATAGCTTTATAAACGGGCTCGTTTGCTACTAACTGCCGTTTAATTAATCGCTTTATGTTACTCACAATCGCGATCGACGTCGCTGAGTAATCTAAATTATTATATTGTTATGTAACCTGTCATAGTCTGGCATTCATTACGAGTTGGGTCCTCATATACCGCTACTATGTTACGTTTGACAAGGGGTTTAATAGTGAACGGTTTGGAAAATTCAATTAAGATCCGTTTTGTTTCTAGTTCTTTAACAAATGTTATCATCAGGGTCATACTGATAAGAATAAGTTACTTTTTATTATTACAAGCAGGCTGGTGTAAACTAGTAGAAGTAGTTTAAACTACCAATGATTAAGTCGAGATAAAATTTTATGTTAAGTAGGATTTTTTATCATTAATCCCAAGGGGAAAAGAAATAGTGACGTCAAAGTCCGGTATTTGTATGAGATCTCCATAAACAAATCTGCGTGACCTTTCTACACACAACTTTTTGACATTGCTTTAATAAGTTACTATTAAGTTTATGCTTAAATTAAGTCTATTATATACATGATAGCTAATTAACTAACCTTTGACTACAATAGTCTGGTTTTCAACTAGTCAAAACAACAACTCTTTAAAAAGTTCAAAACGCAGATTTTTGCAAAAGATGTATATTGTAGATCCCGTCCGTGTAAACGAGTACTCGTACACGAAATCCCTTTTCTTAAGCGATAAAATAGCAACTCGCTTTCTCGCCGTTAATGCGACAGGTGCCTAAGAGCTCCCACGGCGATTTTTTTCTCTAGTATCGGTACAGGAGTTTCGTGAAACAGCCCGGGCTGTGCTAGCTCAAGTATGAATTGATTCTACGTATCTACAATGTTATATAATTATTAACATTATACACAGCTACTTGCTCCTTGTCCGTGGTGCGGTTAGTTAATTAGTCTCAAATCATTATAGTCCAGGAGACTCATACCTGTGTAGAAACTGTCCTACAGCCTCTATCCTTAGAAATTATTTGATAGGTGAAGTGATTCAATTTTTTCATCATACCTTTAGCACCGAGCTGCCTTGAAATCAATTTGTCCTGTACTGCGCGGTATCTGGGGAGCTTCTTTTAATTCATTTTTAATCGGAGAGTGAACTGTACTCGAGAGTTGCATAAAAGGTTGATTCTAAAATAAATTTAAACTTTTTGTTAATGATTCTTGTTAACCTACTTAGGTACCTACTGTAGAATATTCTAGGCCATGTTTTATCTCCATGATTAGATAAGAACTAGTGGACATAAGCACTCCACGTCCATCGGAATCCCGCGACCTAAACTAAGTCCACCTAGTATACAGTACAATTCGTGTCTCGGCTATAAACTACGGTATTTAGTGATGGACCGGTCCTTGGAATAGTTTATTTGGCAATCAATCTTATTAATCTACGAAAGGGCAAGAGTCGTTAAAGACGCCAAGTATCTCACACGTAATTCAGCACACATAATCTAGGATCCCAAAAGGATGATATTCGCCCAATCGCCTTGTCCCAAATGGCGTAATGGAGTAAGGTTAGAACCAGAATCGTTAAATACTCAATATTGAGAAATGCTCAATGACAACGTTACATGTAAATGTAACAATGGGGAGGTATAAAATTAATACTACAAGTTCTTTACAACCTTATTTTGCGACCTTCATAATTTCCTATTTTACACTGATGAAAATCACCTACATGTGTTACATATTATGTACAACGGGAATGTTCATTTTAGGGTTGCAAAATTACTATTCTACTACTGCAAGCGCGCTTTCTGCAGTAGAATAGTAATATAAGTCACCAAAATGCAAAATAAGTCACCTCTTAAATTCTATTAGAACACAATAATCAGAGGATAATAGCGGCAAAATGAGCCGTCATCATTTTCACAGGGAAATTCGCAGGAAAATACATGAAATACGTTTAAAATGAATAAGACCGAGTATTTGTGCAGTTAACCTGTGCATTGAATAATGGCAAATTCGTGGAAAAATCAGCTAGATTGCCATCAACTCATAGATAAGATACGGAACCTTAAAGAAGAAACCAAGCCAAGAGATAATCTTCATAGAACATGCCCTTGACTAACAAACACATAGAAATTGCTCTTTCAAGCACACAGAATCTTGAAACGCATTCCGAACAATTTCTGTGTTCTGTCATTGCGTGTCCGTGAATGATATAATGTGCGTTGCGCAAGCAAGGTAACCTCAGTATTTTGTGCTTAAGTTGAACTAAAAATAAATATAACCCATAGATAGTGACAAGTGTGGGTTTACCCTAATGTCATGCCCATGTCCACCGATATAACATTAAGGGCAACTGAATGCGTAGTATATATATGTATACCTACATAATGGCAAGCCATAAAGACGGATTGGTATGTTTTTCTATAAAAATACAACTTTGTTTATGTTTAGTCAACCTTATGGTGTTTGACCTAGTTCTTTCTAATGTTTAGTTCAGACACGCAATAAAAGATATACCTATACAAACAATACTATTTTATTTCTTCTATTTACAATTTAGTACTGTCAAGCAGCAGCGCCACACTAGGAATAAATTAGATATGTCCTTGAAATAGGCTAGCTTTCGAAATAAATGACAACCTTCGCGATTCGAAAAATCACTTAGTGGAGACTTAGCTTTCAAAAGCTGTCTATTATCGAACATAAACGTAATAGGTACATAATACCGAAACTAAAACCCAACTGTTTAAAAAACTATAACTACCTACTTTGAAACATGTTAAAGATATTATAGCATAATACACTCTCACAAATCGAAAGACACATCGCAATGAAGAATTCCGTCAAACCTTTTATACAGTAGAGTACTAGTGATAAATGCACATTTCGTCGGCGATTTACTTTCTTAAGCTCAGGTGCAGCTTAATGTACCCTTACCTTACATCTTACCACAATCGAATAAATAATAAAAGTGATAGCAACGATGTAGGTACTTTAAGCATGTAGATGAATTCGTAAAACTAACCCTCTGCTTTATTTTCTTGCCGCAAGCATATCTTTAGACCAAGAAACTTATTGTGGGCTCATCTTGATCCCTGATTTCCCCAGAGGCACACTGAGATCCACAGCTTAGAGTCAATTGTGGTCAAAGCGGTAAAATACGGTTCGGTAACCCGCAAACAATCGCAATAAACTGAAAAACTGTAAATTATTTATATATACACAATTAATTGTTGTAGGAATTAAATCGAGGATCGAAACATTTTCTCAATTAAGGCCTTCCTTGTTCAAATACTTGACAAGATCATGGTTTGACGTGATTGTGTTTACCGAACGTTGGGGTAGGCACGTTAACGGCCCCCATCCCCCTTATTCATTCACGGGCCACCTTCTTGTCTCACTTGAAATCCCTCTTGATTCTACCTAAAGCTTAATTTACATTGGTATTATTATGTTTAGTGCCTATAGTTGGTATAGTGAACAATTATCGAATTACCAAGTTGCTATTCAAATTGGTTGGGTACTTAACCTAAACCTGGTTTAGGTCGGTGCGTATATATTGCGTAAGTGTGTGACTTATTTACTAATGTACCTACCTACCTAAAAGTGTGGATGATGATGAAAGTGTACACAAACCTAAAATATCCTGTTATTTTCGTAAAATCTTCGGCTTATAGTATTAAACCCAAAATAAGAAAAATAGGAAAAAAGCTCCGATGGATGTAAAACGAAACAAATAAGATTTGAAAACCCCTGACTAACAGGATGTAAGTAACCGAAAAAAAACCATCGGGGTTTGCTATTGCTACTGCCCTGAGTTGAACTTTATTATTTCTGAGCATGTTTCAGGTCAGCGAATGGCAGACCCCGAAGGATTTTCTTCGGTTACTTACCTCCTTAAATTTATTAGAGATTTTTTTAGCTATGCAATTCGATATATCCGTGTTGAGAGTAAACATTTAATTGCATAATTTAATAACATTATAACAATACAACACATAACATTTAATCTATACTAATATTATAAAGCTGAAGAGTTTGTTTGTTTGAACGCGAATTGAATAATTATTTTAGTATTATAGACCAACTAGCTGTGCCCTGAGGTATTACCCGCGGTTTATTAGCCAATGTGTTAATCCAGGGTGTCAGCTAACTCCATACCAAATTTTATTAAAGTTGTTCCAGCCGTTTAGACGTGAAGAAGTAACAAACATATACACTCACACACTCACAAACTTTCGCTTTTATAATATTAGTGTGATAGGAGCGGAGATACAATGAAAAATAAACCAAAATAATCATATATAATGGATTAGATGTATACTAGTACAAATAATTCGTTTTAATAATAATATAAAATTTTTTAAGCCATTTTGTGGGGCCGGCTATATTGAAATTGAAATTTGTAATAGTGTATTCTACTAGTCAAGCTATTTCATTTGATACCCATATTGAGGGAATTGTGAAAATTCATAATTTTAAATTAAATTATAATTCATAATTTATCATTAATACACCTTACAAACAAATCCGCTACAAGTACCTATTCCCATTAGTTCCATGTATGGAACTAATGAGTTGCATAAGTTCCACGTGGAACTGGCTTCATGGAACTACTGGGAATAATCCAAAAATAGTATTGTGAAGGAGGTTTACGGACGATAATTTTACGTTATAACGCCATAATATAATTGATGACATTGTAGGTAATGAACAACTATGCCTGTAAGAGCTTTTTTTATTGTTAAATTTATTTTATTTTTAAATATATTGTAATATTGCATGTCGCTTTAATCGCCAAAACATTGACGACATTGTTATAAACAACGCTGCCTGTTACAGCTTTAGTGGACCCGGGCGCATGCGCCTGTTATCTTAATAGGATTTGAAGCAAATTGCAACAGAATATAAGAAGCTTCTAGAGTAGAATAGCTACGGTTAAATGTAGAACTGCTATGTCAGGATATAATAAAGCAGTCTCAAATGTAATATAACCTACTGTAAGACTGTACTGTAGCTTAGTATTGCTTAAGGGGTTCAAATAATACGAATCAATAAAGGACAAGTAATATATTAAACATAGAGCTAAGGTAAACTCAGTAATATAACTAATGAAAAAACCATTGATATATACTATCATATTTTATGCAGATTAGTTAATAAGTATTATACACAATACATACAAGACAATCTTAAAGACTAATGCAATATTTTGTCATCTGTCAATACACATATCATTGCATTACATCTACAATAATAACCACAAATAGAATCAACAATCAGACAAATCGTACCTCTTCCAGCTGACAATAGTAGAGGAATGAGGACTATGACAGTCTGTCACTGCCTTTTATACTCATTGGGTATGAAACATAATTTTTAATATGTGGGACGTACGTTCATCACAATTTAAACTAAATGACTTTTAACAATTTATAATTGCAAAACCAATATTCAGTAATGTCCAAATAATGGACATCAGCTGTTACTTATACAATGTAAATACAATAATAAAGAAGATGGTACATAGTATAGATATTACTAGGTAATGGTTTTTTATATTTTAGTCACGACTCCCGCATTAGGGTACTAGCCCAGTGTCGCGGGACACCACTTTATGTGGATCACACAAAGTGGTGTCCCGTGTGGGAATCGAACCCACGACCTCTTGCGCAGCAAACGGACACACTACCATCGCGCCACAGAGGCAGTCAATAGTGGAACATTATAGTGATATAACAAATAAGTACAATACATCTGTGGTTATTAGTACTTTCTTACTCATGTAATACATTTAAACAGATGCTAAGCTTACAACGATATTCACTTTATAAAGTGTTACATATTAAATACAACTTAAACAACTGTAGGTAAGTGTGTGCACCCGGTCATCGATTCATAAGACGTTATCACGTCGAGAGCTACGATGCCATAGACAGACACACACACAGACAGGCAGACATGACAAACTTATAACAGCCCGTCGTTTTTGAGGCGGGGGTTAAAAAGATGTAGAGAATATTTAGCCATTTAGGTATGTCTCTACACGAATTACAAAAAAGCTTTATCACTCACAGTGTTTCTCAATCCTTCACTATTAATTGTACATATTTTATTTAACATGTCACCGGCATGTAACCCAACCTCTCCAAAAGAGCGAGGAATAGATAAAATAGACATAATAATAACTCTTCATTTGTATTCGCTGCCTGAGGATGCCTCGCGTAGATGCGAAACACGCGTTCAAGTTTCACTTCGTGGAAGCGGAATATTGCATATCAAGGGTCCGGAGGTGCCTACTACTCGAGCTAGTCGGAGTACCTGTCACTTATTTCCTTTGTTGCAGGTTTATTATTTTTAATTGAAGGTTAGTCTGTCAATCTTTTTCGATTGTTATATTGAGGGTGGGTATTCACTCATTATTTTAATAGTTGGGATTCACAAATTTCAGCGACTCACCCTCGAGTAGATGAAATATAATAAAACAATGAGATGTATTTAAGTTTTTAAACTTTCATACTTTTCTCAATAAATAATAATAATATAATAATAATTCATTTATTTATCTTCACAAATTACATAAAGTTAAATCTATGTTGACATATTTTTTTACTTAGTTTGTAAAATAGAAATAAAAGTTCTGAATAAATATGAAGACCTATAAAACAGACGTTTTACAGAGTTATGAAAGGATTTAGGAAACTCGTTCTTAGGGCACCATGCAGACGCGCGGGGTAAGGCTTATTTTTATTTTTATTACGTATATATTTATAGACCTCGTCTCATAATCGGTGTCCGTTTATTTGTTGACGGAAATTGAAAATAGGTACGTACTCACAAACTCACAAACTTTACCTCTTTATAATATTAGTATAGATATGAATAGACAAACAAAATAGGCTTGACAAAATCAACATACGCAAAAGCAGATCGATCAAACGTTCGATCGTTAGATCGTTTCATGACCAATCAGTTTTTGGGCTGAATAAACCGGTCCTAAAAAGAGTTGCCCATTTGCGGACACTGATAATTATATAGAAGTAAATATATGTATGGAAAAAACATCGACTCAGCGGGTCAAAAACCCGTGTTATAGGAAGTCCGTTCTTCTCACTTTGATCCAACTGAGATTAGACAGATTTAGATGTTTAATTGTAAAATATAGTAGGATTTAACAACATACTGCGCTGTTGAAAGCTATTGGTACGGAATTCCTGTGTCGTATTCTCAACTCACACTCAAGTTTTTTTTTTCAAGAATGTCTCTCTATTAAATTTTCTATTTACTAAATCACATCTAAACCCTGATGAGAATAAATTATTTTCATTATTGATTGCGATAGAGTTGAAAAGCAGTTTGTGTGTTCAGTTTACGCAAGTTTATGCTTGTTGTCAAGGTAAATCAGCCTTAAGGCTTTATTCCTTAATACAGATTATCCCTAAGTAGATGTACTAACGTACAGCTTTGAACGTCGTTAACAGTCTAATAAGTATCACTAAACTAAATTAAAGAAAAAATGCATACTAAAAAATTTAGAAAAATGATGGAATATATGTAGAAGTGTCTGCTATTTCATGATTTTGGAGTAACACGCTTCCGGCGATGGATCACGGTAGATACTACCCTACCGGTACCGTACCTACCAGTAGGTTTTGTGATTGTTATCGAAGTTTTCGTAGCAGTAAATTTTAGATTTACATTTATTTAATACCAACTGGTAATAAAGTATTTTTTTAGACAACTACCACACTAGGTTACGAGTCGTGTGCCGCGAGGGACTTCACAATCATACAATTGACGGAACAAATTACACTCTGCCTCGAAACGAATATTCAGCGATATCACAGAGCTCTGTTCCATGTGGGAAAAGAATATACACCTATGACCCCTTACAAATTAGTTGTACGAATTCCCGCTGCGCTACCGAGTTACACATATTTTGTGCCTAACAGATAACGTTTGACCTAGCCGCGGAAAAAAACATATACCTACTTTTTACTGCGCGGTAATTGACGTAATAGGAAACCAGATGCCTTTATTGAAGTTGTAACGTAAACGACTGCCTCCGCAATATTGAAACGAGCTAGGGCACAACCACACCATACCAACATTATTAGGAAAAACCCACGAAAAGTTTTTAAATACCTTTGTTTTTTGGCTAAATACCTTTGTTTATTGCTCGACGTTTCGACCGTATTGCAACGTCGAGCAATAAACAAAGGTACCTATTTAGCCTTAAAACAAAATATTTACGCGATTAAGACCCGTAGCTTAAAAAACAAAATATTATTTCAACATTACAAAATATGCACACATAGATAAGTATATAAGTGTATTACGTGACATAGCAATTGTAATATGGTTTAGACAGGAAGACCAAAACCGTTACGTTTCCTATCCAGCAGTTTAATTTTAAAATCATTTACATTATTCTCTGCATTTTTGACCTCTAGATGGAGCAGAGGGCGTCCATAGTGCGCCGCCATTCCGTTTGGTCTTGATCATCGCGTTTAATTTCGTTCCAAGTATTCCCAATGTTCTTCATATCTGCGATGAACGTGCGTCAACAGGTTAGCTTAGAGTGGCCACGTTTACGCTTTCCTTGGGGATTCCAGTCTAGGGCTTGCCTCTATATGTGTTCAGAGTCCTTTCGGAGTGTGTGCTGCTCCACTTGCGACGTTTGGTCTGCTGGTTGATCGGAGTCACACCCATAGATCTAATTTGGAGATTTTCTCGGGCCAGTAAACACCGAGGATACGACGAGGACAACAGTTGATAACGACCTGGAGTTGCCGCGAGATGTTCTTTTTGATCTTCCATGTTTCGTACCTGTACAGCAACACGGTTTTCATGGTAACACAATACATTCGGAAATTAACAAGTCCTACCTATCACGAAACTGTACCTACTTCTACTTACTCTTGAACAAAGCTGCTCAATGATTACCTTAATAAAGTAATAAGTTTAAAAAATCAAAAAAATATTTATTTCACACTATTGAATACCAAGTTTTTTTTTTTTAAGATAACTAGCAATGTAAGATTGAGTCCCACATTACTGGCAATCCTGTTAACCCCTCCAGCTAAGCTCAAAGGCTTGTGTTAGGAGTGGGTTTACGTCGGTAGTAGGTATAATGGGTAGGATTCGAACCCGCGACCTCATGATTGCGAGACCGATGCCTTAGCCATTAGGCTACCGCCGCTTCAAACCATGTATTTCTAATGAATGAATAAATAAAATAAAGTAGAATGCATAAAACGTTATTCAATTTTCTGGTAGAATCGTTTTGCAAGTAGTTAAGTAGGTACTCTTATACAACGTGTAACAAAAAGGTGTGGTCAAACTTCAGCATCGGATAGTGTATGTTGTCTGTATTGCACCTACCATGGTGTCATAACCGATCGCATGAATAAAAAGAATATGCTATTTCTTTTTGTCAAATGTCAGTAGCGAAAAGCGTATGTATTATACCTTCCCCTGGTGCAAAACTCGATTGGATTATTATGAACATAGAACTTTTTAAGCCATATTTTTTAAAATTGATACCTAACTTTTTAATTCATAATTAAACGAATGAAAAAATAATGAATACATTTTAGGGTACTCCGATTTTGATAAAATTAGGTACATTCTAGTATGTGCATTTAGTATCATGGGCACATACCGACCCTTGAATATGACCACACCTTTCTGTTACACATTGTTTAGTGTTCACGTCACTGAACAAAACAATCCTCGTTTATTTTTATTTGTTAATGTCGCTCAAACTTCAGAGAAAAATACAGCGCTCGTTTCATTCTCCGTGTAGTGTTTTAAGGAAAAAAATAATGTGATATTCCATCAACTGAAGTTTCCACACTGAGCTTTCGTCTGTCTGTAGTGTCGTCCGTACCTATATATTTCCTCTAGGTATGCTTTAAATTTCATAGTATGCAAATGTTTAACGCGGGAACGGTATGGCTAAGAGTATTATATCTCCTTCGCGCTAGTACCATCTTACGTTAAACTCCTTAGACCTAAATCTCACGTACAAAACATTTCACTTGGTTTACGAGCGTTGGTCTTGTTCGTAATAACTCACTAAAATATTTTGCAGAATGTGAAAAGGCTGCTACCGAACTGGATACGTCCTTACTACTGTCCCTACAAATGTTATTTTGTCTGCATATCGAGCGAAGTCGAGGAAAATATACTTTATCAATATAAGCAAACCGCCGCCGAGAAGTAGGTACTATCTCATTTCAATAACGTTTTCCATACAAATTTGGTTGGATTTTCTGAGCTCGGTACTTTATCAACTGAGAATTTTCTTTATACATTACTTACCTACGGAAGTAGCAACGTTAACTTTAACAAAGTAGCCAAAATATCTACAATTTATTTGTTGATATTCAACCCACTTTGTCAAAAGTCCCTCTCCAAGTATTTTTTTAACAAGTTTTATTTCGTCTCTTTGTGTTCTTTTAAATGTCAAATTTATTTTTGTAGATATACAAAGTAAAGGCAATTTACGCTCAGTGCTTTTATGTACATTAATGTCTTCACTGAAAATGTCTCATGAATGATTTGTACAAATCCAAAGACATATGTATTCACTTTCCTTTTGTGAAAGATAACATCTTTTTATCAATTTTACACCAAAAATATATTTATGTTTTGAATAGCTGTGACGTAATGTTGCCATTTTTATTTTACATGTGTTGGTGTTTCTGTACTTCCTGAAGAATATTTGACCAGAAAATATTCGGTTAAAGCTACTTTTAAAAGTTTTGACGGGCGTTTTATCATGAAGTGGACTGCAATTTACCACTTGACTGACAAGCTAATTTTGGGTATAAAAATTCGCGAAAAGAAACAAAGCGGTAAAAATGTTAAAATAAATATTTAATAGCCTCGATAGAAACCATCGCCATTGAACACGCACATCACCAAATATAAAGGAACAAATTAATATAGGAACTTGGAAAGCAAAACGCTATTTTTTTCCAAATTTGATCAAAATCTTTAAGGCTTGTTTCGAGATGGTTCGTATTATATCTTAATAATAATAATATAATAATATCTTGGGCGACTCACACAATGCTATCTGATCCCAAACTAAGCAGAGCTTGTACTATGGCAACCAGACAACTGATAAACATACTTATATATTTCTAAATACATACATATTATAGATAGATAACACCCAGACACAGAATAAACCATCGTGCTCATCACATAAAGTTTTATCCTGAAAGGGGATCGAACCCACGACCTCTTGCGTAGCAGTCGGATACACTCCCACCACGCCACAGAGGCAGACGATATTAAAAATTGGATAGATAGATTATGTATGACATAAATGATCTTTTTATTTATTTTATTTAGACAAATTGAGACCACGGTCATAGCCATTATGTCGCTTGAATCATTGTTAATTTTACAGATCCCTGTAATGTTAATGTAATTGTATATACGTAGTAGTAGGTATCATATTCGTATGCTTCATATATGCATTATGCAGGCTTCCGGCGCTCGAGGTTGTGATGGCATTACTGTACTCTATTCCCACATATACTCGGGAAACGCTCTGCAGAAAATGAAATTGTAGTTAGACACTGACCGACGGCTGTAATGTTGCTCGGCATGGTATCTTAAACAAGCTTTTAAGCCGCAATTAATATTAATAGACGCTTTAAAGTTTGCATATTTTTACATAGCTACCATTTGTTACGCCGTATCTTACCTACTAATAATATATTAGTGGTCAATAATTTATTTCCCGTTTAACGTTTCAAACGATACACATATAGCTACATAAAAAGCTGTTAAGTATATTATCTCGACCTAAAAATTGGAATGTTTGATAATAAAAATTATTAGACGTATATAAATTCCATTTTTAGGGGTTCCGTAGCCAAAATAGCAAAAAACGGCACCCTTATAGTTACGTCATGTCCGTCTGTCTGTCTGTCTGTCCGTCCGTTTGTAACAGTCATTTTACTCATAGACTACACGATGAATATTGATAAAATTTATTGAAAACTAGTCTTGCAGTAGCCGCTACTTAGTTCGACACATTAAATAATAAAAATAAATATATACCTAAAACTGAAAAAAAAATTATTGAGAAAAAATCAATGTGTGGTACATCATTCGACAAGTCTTTTTAAACTTTTTTACTTAAGTGAATATTTTTGGAAATAATCGCGCCGAAAGTTGCATAAATTATGTCCCCCCCCCCCCCCCTTATCTTTTGAACCGTGAGACAAAACTAAAAAAATTAAAAAGGTAGTGCTCAATAAATACTTAAGATTAAAATTATTTTGGACATGACGGATACCGTCATTGAGTTATTGCCAAAAAACTTTCTCACCAACCCCATCGTTTGGATTATAATGATACTTATGTAATGACATAGGTCTTTTAAAAACATTTAAGTGTAGTAAAGATCATGTTTTGATTTAGGGATCTGTTTGTGAAATATTAAGCTTTAAAGTGAACGTTTTTGTTAGAGTCAAATGTCCTCCTCGACCTGCCAGCTAAATGGTTGATGTTGGGTATGTGAAAAAAATCACGCCAGTAGTATATATAGTGAAATTAAGAGAAAAACTATCACACACAGCTAAGTAGACTTTACAACTTAACCAGTAACAGAAGACCAAGTGAGAAGTATTAAAATTTTCTTACCGATTCAATTGAAAAATACTTATATAACGTTGTTAGTAGTATGAAACAAAAACAACAGAAAACCTACTTCTTAAGCCGCATTATACGGGTGGGGGACTACGGAACTCTATATTGTGCGTGGCCCGACATGCACTTGCCGGGTTTTTTTATACAACGTTATTCTTGGTATAGTGCAATCCTGAAAGTAGTTTGCTCCGAATCAGTAACACAATCAAAGGGGGTGGTTTTTGGACCATATTAAATTTTAAAATTACGAGTAATTAATGAATCAATCATCATTTAATTAATTAATCATTCTAACAGTCCAAATCTTGTTTGAAGTGTAATCATCACTTATTTTCAATAATAACCATGGATTAAGTACGCTAGCGCGAAGTACACGAGACAATTTGAATGGGTTATAACTCTGCAAGTTTCATTTTCATTTTATTTTTTTTATGTGATATCTTGAAGTAAAAAAGTTGTTGGTGTGTCTGAGCTTTGCACTATACCAAAAATAACCTTGAATATAGTAAACGGTTGTGGAACCCTACATTGAGCATGGTTCGATATGCTCTTGTCATCAAGTCATGGAAAATTAATTTCCATGACTTATCGACATAGATCTTGGTGAGTCTCATTTATAACGTGACAAATCTCACTAAGCACTGGTATTGTTTCTGGTTTATTTACATAAACTCGAGATTCAACAAAGTCCCAAAGAAATAATCGCTTGGCTTTAAATATAATATGATCTTAGTGACCAGTTGACATCAGAATTTCGTAAGATGACTTGATCTGGAAATCGTTGCGGCAATATGTCTGGCGGTGAGGCTTTCTCCATTTTTGTACCTAGCATTTACTAGTAACAGTACGTCGAGCATTCTTTGTTGGCAAATTTACTCGAATCACACTTCGAACATGACGCCCGATGTTTTGTTGCAGCGTTTTGGTGTAACGTTCTATCAAGCTAGGGCACGAGCGCGGGTGACGGCAATTTACATTTGCAAGACTGAAAGAAATGTTACAGGTAAATGTTCAGTCGTCTTAGTCGCCTTACAGCATTTACCCGTAATATTACGTCGAACACAGTGTCGAGCATTCACAATAACGTTTAAATATTTAGGGAAACTTAGTATTTGTACCATTCGTAATAATGTCACATTACATTGTAATGCTCTAGCAAATGTTCAAGTCTATACTCAGTATTATGAGTTTTAATAATAATTACATATGAAATGTTAATATTTTTTTTTTCTCTTTATTTATTTAAGGCTCATATCAGTTTATAAACAAACATGGCCGTAAGTTTTATCAGCTTGTCCCATTCTCAAAATGAACCAATTGATTTGCGAACATTTAATGTTTATGTAGAATAATGACTTGTCACAAGTGTAGAAGTTAATAAATAATGAATGATTTAGATGATTATATAAAACCACACCCTACAAATGGTAAAGTCTAGTATTACTACTTGTTTAGGAATCATCCATTTATTACGCAAGATTTAGGGGGAGTTATTTTTACTAACAAGGGGGTAGGATTACAAAAATAAGCAAATTTAAGATTATACTTCGAAAAGAAAGAGAAAGAGGCGCAAGAGAAGACAAAACTTTGCAATGATTCAAAGTTGATTAAGTATTACAAAAAAATAAATAAAAATAAATAATAATGTTTATTTTTATGTAGTAGGTACTTATGAAGTTATAAAGAACCTATAAAACAAATGTTTCTAAAACTAGTTTTAAAAAAAAAAAAAATTAAAGTAACCCAAACTTATATTTATTCTTCGTTCGTAATTCTTACGTAATAAATATTGAACAGGAGGAGGGGATCGCTCTAGATATATATATATATATATATATATATATATATATATATATATATATATATATATATATATATATATATATTGGGGGGATATAATACAATATCATTTCTACTTTATCCACAAACATCTATTTGTAATATTATTACTATTTTAAAAGGTATTTCCAGTTTATTAGCTTAAGAAGATACTGTTAATAATTAAATTCAAGGAAATGTTGAAAGAATATCGGCAAAATAATACCCTACAGTTATCAGGTTTAAAAGCTTTTACCGTTGTTCAGCATTTGATAGACAAGGTCCAAAGACAATGTAAGATTAAACTAAATCACCATTGTGTTTGGCCTCAAGAGCTTTCCCTGAGCCATATATCGGACGGTAACCGTTAGCAACGTTAGGCCCATAATGTCATATCAGTTGACAGTTGACAACCCTAATCACTACCCTAAACACTCAGGCGCCTTTGGCGGATAAGCAGAGATGGTGAAAGGCTACGTGATTGGTTCATTTGTATCGTGATACAAATGAACTAATCACGTAGCTTCTGATACCCCTTACGGCGCGTTCCCACTATATCGTGACGACAAATTTATCGTCTCTAGCTGTTCTCATTATAACGACTGTTCATGTCAGTGACAGACTATGATCGTGCTAGCGGATCTGATAATAATAATCATTTGTATTATTTATTTAAAATACAGCCCCACACATACATAAAACTAAAACAAGACTGTTTGAATTGAACAATGATATAGTGAATAAACAAAAGAGTTTACATTAAGCGCTGTTTACTAAATTACTCGTAACTAGGGTAATCCTGTATCTGTTCCTGTAATATTCGTCGTCTCTGCAAAAATATCGTAGACGAAAATTAATCGTGTTGTTCTACAGCATGTATGTGAACTATACACGTAATGTAAACACCTCCATGTAAATACACACGCCACGATGATTTAAACGACACGATAACCTGTTGTCACGATAAATGAGACTGTTTCCGTGTTTCTTATAATCTTATTGACTATTTGTCTATCTTTGAAAGCCTTTGACATAGACCTTAGTAATGCTAAATCGATTTAATAACACTGTAAAATTAACTCATATGGACTGAAAAAAAAGAAAAAATGTCTTAAGCGGGATTTGAACTTGCGATCATTGTTAAATTGAATGTTCTAGGCGTGGTTTCGGCGCCGGAGCTGGATAACAGCGTAGGGGTCAAATCCCGGTTGAGACAAAAAAAAAACCAAAAATATTTAAAAACCACAAAAGTCAAACTAACAATATTTTTTATTTAACTATATTACGATTATTACATCTTATCATAATTTAAGCCCGCTGTCAATGTTTATACAAAGTATCTCTACTAATCGTTAAAATTAAAACTTTACGGCAAGAGAAAATATTTACCAAACTCATTCTAAAACATTTTATTATCATACAATTAAAATAATACGCTGGTGGATACAAAATAAGGCTTATTTCATTTTGTGCCTTCTCGGGACAGATATTAATAAAGAATCAAGATAAAATATTTTTTTTCGTATAAACGCCTCATTTATGAGATTAAGCTTCATAGTTGTTTACAATCCGTCTCTTTCCCTTCTATTAAACATTAACTTAAATTTAGATATACAGGCAGAATTAAAGTGACTGTTTTCCCGAAAGGTAGGTACGTTTAGTAATGGTTTAGAACATTTCTTACTGTTGACACACCAATTACAAACGCTTTCACAACTAATTTGTGATATTTTTGAATTTTCACTATAAACTGTGAAAGTTCTATCAATAAACGTACCTACTTATTTCAAAGTTAAAACTCCTGTATTTTTTACTATATTTTTATATATTTACAAAACCGCCATTTCTTGTAAGAACAGCAACAAACTTCTTACGGCCGGTCTCAATAATCTATCTAACGATCAATTTGGCTACTAGAGCTATTTAATTGATGTAAGCTCAATACTAAATATGTCAAAATTCTACCTCTAGTAGCCAAATCCGTCGATAGTTAGATTATTGAGACCGGCCGTTAGTAATAGACTTTTTGTTTATCAATCTAAAACATGTTGAATAAATAGGTATAAAAAAATCACATGCAAACATTGCACTCAATTTATTATCAATTAACGTAACAACAACCACTTACATAGGTTTTTAAAACACTAGTGTTAGTTAAAATATACACTAGTCAATAATTTGCCGGCTCAACAGTTTTTGACTATTTCAAATTGTTCACAATTAATAACAAAAAAAAAATGTGTGGCACTCGGGGGCTGCCGCGGTAAAGCTATTGCATAGCATTTTTTATCAACTTAAGCAATTATAATTATTTATTTATTTTTTATTTATGCACTACTTTTTTTTTTCTTTTCATTACATTTCAGAGCAGCTCGTCTCGATCCGTGCGAGCTTCGTAAAGTCGTACCATATACATATACGTTAAGCGAACGCTCGGCCGAGCTACATGGTAGGCGGAGTGGTGGGTGTTAGGTTTTATTTTCGTTACGGAATTTCTTGATTCAGTCGCCGCGCTTAAAGCCCGCGATAAAAGCTATGCAATAGCTTAAAAATAAACTAACTGAAAGTGATACTGCCTTGCTATTTTATATATTATCATAAATATAAAAATCTCGTGTCACCATAAACACTTATGGTTGAACACCTAAATGGCTTGACCGATGTTTTTTTTTAATTACGAGTGACAATTGACGCAGACGAAGTTGCATGGGTAAGCTAGTCTTTTTCTTAAATTTAGACGATATTTAAAAAAAGTATCAAATCCTAGTTTTTGCCAAAAGCACAGATTTCTGTTAAAAGTATGGTAATGATACCAGAATAGGTACTATAAAAACAAATAAGTAGGTACGTATCTATATGTACTCACCTTTATAACTGTTAGAGATTCGTTGCAAACAAAAATAACCGGGCAAGAGCATGACGGACCATGCTCAGTGTAGGGTTCCGCAGCTGTTACTACAAAGGAACTAGAAAACGAAAAAATACGATCTGAAAAAGTGCACCAGCAAAAGAGCGTATATCGTCCTTTTGTAGTGAAGAGTGTATATCCGATCGTATTGAACATAATTTTAGTTGAAAACACTATACAGAAGAAAATATTCACTTAACCAAAAAGATTCTCATAAAACTTAATATGGTTTTTAAAAAACCTGTTGAATTATGTGCCACATGTAGATGTTTGCTAAAAAACCTATTTCAGCTTCTGTTACATACATAGAGTGGCGCGCCTACGGAGGGGCCCTAGAAATATTTATTTTTATTATTTAACTATTGAACGAAGTAGCAGCTAATACAAGACATCTATAGGTACTCCAAATTTCATTTATATACATTGTGTAGTTTTTAAGTAAAATATCTATGACATACGGACAAACGGCCGAACAGACAGACAGACAGACGGACGAACATGACGGGGTTCCGTTTTATTTTGGCTACGGAACCCTAAAAAAGCCTTACATAAATAAATAATTGCTCTAGCTTATGTACATTTTTTAATAATTTATTCTTGTTTACAAATAATTTGCAGAGAATTAGAAAGTACTGAGTTCAAATTTCAGTAAAACAGTGCCTTAAATTTTACTGTTATGTTTATTTATGTAGACAAAATAAATAGACGGAAAAATCAAGTTCAGTAAACTGCTTGGCGTACGATATGAGAAACTTTTTGGAGGGTCCCTACGTTAGTGGGCTTAATGAAGTTTGTCTGGCGTTAGCCAGCTGTCGCCGCCCGCTGCACTATTGTTTTTGCGATGCATCCCCTCGCCGGCCGCTCCACACGTCGCAACGAGCCGTACCTTACCACATCACATCGTGCCGCACACCTCTATCCAACCAGTGAGTGTTGTTTTACTGTTGTACTGTCAGTTTTCATTAAAGCTTCCCAAAATTCGTCTGTGTACAGAGTTACAGACCATATATTACAAACACACATATACCGTTCTCTGTCATCATATTCCACGAAAAACAACGAATATGAAATCCCATTCTGTATATCACAGAAGTTGAATAGTTAAATTTGTACAAAAGCACGTAAAACAAAAAGCCAATAGTTCCTGCCTTATACTTTACAACTCGGCCACTTAGGGGCCAGCATTGGAAACTTCCAGAACGCCCGATATTGAAATCAGATAAACTTATTTTTATTGTTTCTCTATGGCTTTTCTTGTAATATATTGTTTTGTTATCTAAACATTCGAGCAAAATGTTCTGTGCATGCCTTGAAGTTTGAAAAACAATTCTCAGATTTCTGTTCTGTGAACTTTACCCTAGCTTTGTGTTAATTTAAACAATTAGGTCAGTTCTAATTTTCTATACCTAGTTACTGCCTAATAACAGGTTTTCGAAATATGAGTTTGATAATAATTACAATCTTTTGTTAATGAAGAGGTTGACGCACAAATTCGAATTTTCGGCTTTTCAACATCAATAACATTTTAGCAAAGCCTTTCATCAAAGGAAAACGGATTACCCTTGGCGATACATGTTATCGTCGAAAAATCACAGATATTAAAACACAATTTGAGTTCATGACAAACGTAATTAAATTCTATTGGTATATTTTACGAAAAGTATTATTACTTTTTGTGTTTATACTCGTAGTTAGGACGTTAACGATTATTCTGAAGTTTAGGAACAGGTTGGCGATTAATACATACTTACTCATTAGCGCTAACAGATTAACTTTTATGAGGAGCTGGACTCTACGGGTGTCTCAGCACAGTGACAGTTATCTCTACAGACAATATCGAAAGTTACTTTCATCTCAGCTATCACAGACATATAATTGGAGAGGTTCGGGCACGTTTGAGTCTGGAAATCCTCAACAGCGGTGCTGTGTAGCTTCAGTACTGATTTGATTAACTAGTCTCCCTGTCAATGGTGGCAAATTGTACATTCGATGACTCCAAACATCGCGCTTCTTCATTTTGTAGATAAGGTAAACTACTTGCACATCTCAATTTCCTGAAAGTTTGGCTATCAATAGTTGAGATGAGATGCTGGCGAGGAATATCTAACTGCATTAGGCGCCGAAACTTGTCGCAAGCTGGGGTGGTGCCAACTGTAAGCGTTTCTATTATACGCCACGTCAAAAAATCGCAGTATCTTTATTTTCAGCAGGATATTATTTAAAAAGAAAAATATTCATCTTTTCAAAGGCGTGCCCAGCGTCATATCCGGCGCGTCGTAGCCACGCCCGTTGTAAAAGCAAGGTTTTAGTTCTTTGACGAATTTTTGCACAACGGAAAGAATTCTTTGGAACTCTCCTTTCATATACACGCGGGTATTATATATCTACATCTTTTGTCATGTGGCCTTCAAGGATATTATCATTTTATTTGAGGTAAGTAGGTACTGCCGTAAGATATTAAACATATCTCGCGCACTCGACGTGCCTGTATGTAAATAGCATCTATAACTAAATACTCTTTTAAAGCGGCTGTAGCTTAGCAGTTTATATGTCTGTCGTAACCTAGAGGTCACATGTTTGAAACTCATCGTATAAGATCCGGACGTGAGCCCACTACCATTACCGGTAGTTTTGCTTATGTAGAGAATTAATCTATAAAAAAGATTGCAAATAGTTGGAGAGGAAAAGAACCACACATTTTTATTGTCATAAATAACAATACTTTGCCTAGACCCACACATTTTCTGCATAAAGTAAGTAGGTATATTGGTATCTACCTATTCGTATCACGGTATCACGAGATACATTCGGGCGCGAACTCAGCAGTTCCATAGAGCCGCACATGATTTGTGGTCGATGTATCAACGTTTACACGCGTTAGTGGTCGATGTCGACCACAGAATCATCACTACCAACAGAACAGCCTAATAGTTTTGATGCTGCAATCAATTTGTTCTTAACTTTTGTTTATTACCCGACTACGGCGAAGCCAAAAAAGAAACGTTGTGTTTTTAGCCGTCTATTATGATTGTAAGTATTTACCTTGTTTCCGCATAGCACTAAAACCACTCATTCGATTTCCATGAATATATTATCAATCGATTTGTTGTTATGTGTCCGGGTTACAATCGCTACTAAAAGTTTGGTCAATCTAAGCACGATATGAATAGTTTGTGTTGTTTTTAAATACAATAACTAAAATCCTATGGTAATGGTGGCAGGAAATCGCGATGTAAACATAGATATAATGATTATATAGGTACTAATGTAAATCAACGGGTGGAAAAGACAATCGTAGTCGGGAATAAGTTTTTGGTAAAACTTTTGATCATAAGACACTAACAGTATAAAGCTGAACAGTTTGTTTAATTGAACGTGCTAATCTCAAGAACTACTGGTTCGAATTAAAAAATCTTTTAGTGTTGGATCGATACATGTTGCAAAAACGGGGAAAACTGACGCATACGAAGATGCGTGGGTCAGCTGGTACTTTTTATATTTTTAAACCTTGATGCAACAGGAACGGTATTGTACTTTAAGTAAAGTAAGTATAACTCATGCACTGAGTTTTGTGTATCTGTTGTACGTCTGTTGCATCGTTGTGGTTACTCTATTAGAAAGCTTGCATTGATAATAATCGGGATTGTACGTTCAGTTGTTTTGATAATACTCAACTTTCTCTCTCACGTATAATGTGCGCACTGTTGTTGAGAAATCATTGCAAGCATCGGTTTTTTTTAAGCTAAGTATCTAAACCGAGGAACTGTAATGATTGAATTATAATTCCTATAAATAAGCAAGCATGTTATTATGAGGAAATAACTTCGAAATTCGTTGGATCGACTAAGAGTATTTGAGTTGATACATATGTCAATTTTCATACATCGTCGCCTTTATTAATTACCTAACCTATCAAAGGCGTCCTACATAAATATAAGGTTACATATGCGAGTATGTTGTTGTAATACGTTAATTAATTTGAGTAAATACTCTGTACTTGCGAACTGTAGTTATGTAGGCGCAAAACAGACGTACTATCTACTTTGTGAAGTAGGTAGGTTTGTTTTATTTACGGTAACGTGTATAAAAACAGTAGGTTACTATTACTATACCTACCAGTATTTACTTTACGTCTGCAATACGGGCGCCGGCCCAAGGGGGTAATAGGCAATGGACAATTGCCCCACTCAGAGTCATGACTAAAACACCTTTATTTTGACTAGGTTATTATTTTTCAAGTCTGCGAAATTCAGTCTATTGACTCCCTCTCCCCTCCTCACCTGTCATGCGACAACTCATATCAACTTCTACTGCCCCCACTTCCCCTTAAACAAAATTCCTGGATTCGCGTCTGCTGCATAACCTCTAATGCAAAAAGATTGGTGTTATGAGTTCAACGTTCAGGTAGCAGTGTGTCATCGTAGCGCCTAAATAGCTAAACGGATTGCTATACAAGCTGTCGCCCGCGGCTTCGCTCGCGTAGATGATTTTACCCTCTTAAGTGTTTTACTTTCAATCAAAACACTGAAACACGTGTTTCTTTTTTTTAAACCAAAAAGCCAAATACGAAATTTCACAGATCTAACTTCAATACTGACGAAGTTTCATACAAACTAGCAATCCCTTGTTTCTTTATTTTGTACCAAAAAATCTAAGTGCAAAATTTTACAGACCTAACTTTATAACTAACGCGAGTTTCATCCTATCTTGTGACGGAGTTTCACACAAACTCTCAAACCCTTGTTTACTCCCTTATGGGTTCATTTTCCAAAAACGCTGAAACACATGTATCTTTATTTTAAACAAAACAAAACAATTTTTCATTGATCTAACTTGAGAAGAGACGGAGTTTCATACAAATTTGCAAACCCTATTTTACACCCTAGGGGACAAATTTCTAAAAAACCTTTCTTAGTGAATGCCTACAACATAAAAGGCATCAACTGCCAAAATTTTAGATTTGTAACCCTAGCGGTTTAGGCTTTGCGTTGATGAATCGGTCAGTTTTGATAATATGGATTCTTAATACTCGATGAAAGGCGTAAAGTACTGGACATTGTGCTTTACCATATTTTCAACGGACGTTTATATTGTGCAGACTGTTGTTCAGGTAACGTTCGCTCGACAGACGACAATGTTACACGTATCAGCAATCGACTAACTATGCTCAAAATTTAGTACTGTCCCGTATTGCAAAGACATATCTAAAATAGAATATTTCTTTATTTGTTAAAATATGGTGTGGTACATTGGTCTTACAGTAAGATTTAGTGTGGACATATTCTGCCATATAAAGGCGTCTATATATATCTTATATATATACATACTTCTATATATATATATATATATACATACAAGAATTGCTGTACCTATCTGTATTCCAATTATTATTTCTATTTTTTTTCTTTTTAACGTGATCGATTTTGCACTTTTCTCTTAATATTACCTACTTGCACATAGAAATCTCCAAAACTTAGCGTAATCCTAGTTAAGCAGGGAAATCTATCGGCTCTGGGGTATGTTGGGCCGAATGTCCGAATGAGCAGTGTGTCAAAATTATAAATTGTTAAGAAGTGAAGAAGAAGTGTAACATACAGATGGAAACAAGGTCCCTTACATAATAATATAATTTCATGCAGTCGGAGGCACTTCACTAAGTTCATCGAGATTCATTAATGGGATTTTGCTTCCATCTTTTTTGTGCAGGTGGGATTTTTATTTTTATCATTTATTTTATTATTTAATACTTTTTAGTGGTTGTAGAATGTAACCGATGTAACAACTAACTTTTATTACAGCTATTGTCAAGTATTGAAAATTGAGAAAAGAATGGTTGCTAACTAACTTTTTTAGTATTACCTAAATTGATAATTATGATATACCTTTTTTAAATGCTTAAGATAAGCCTTATAATTTGATACCCATATTGCAGCATTCAAAACAACTTTTTTTCAAACGTCAAATATCTAATCTAAATACGTCTTAATTGTATAAATCCGCTTAGTGGATTGTGAGATATCAGGTAATAAAGAATATTACATACATACATGATACGTGCGAAAAACATAACCCTTCGTTACAGTCGGGTAAAAATTAATAAATAATCAAATTGTTTTCAACGCTGACGTCATGGCCGAGTATTATGCGAAATAAGTTATATCAAAATAAATTTGACATACTATTAATATGGAGTACAAGGGCGAAGAAACCTGACACTGAATCTACTTGGGCACTATCGAGACTTGTTGAGCATTCTGTTTCACGCCTTGCAAGGCCTGTATCACTTCAGGCCTTTTAACGACGATAATAGTGCCCTATTTAACTAAGTAAGTAGTATCTATTTTAGATGTTACTTACAAGATAAACAAAATAGAAAAAGAGACATAATGTAGCGTAATTCTAATGTTGGTAAAAGAGTACCAAACATTTATTTCTGTCATATATCCATTCTTACAAGCTTTTGTGTTTCAACATTAGGAGGTTTAAGGCATTGTTGTCGTAAGTAAACTACTCTAGGTAACTTAATATAAAAACGACAAACAAGCCGAAGTTAAAAATGTGAACAGAATATCTTTAAGCGTGTTAAAGCGAACTGAGAAGCCACACCGTCTCCCTATGCAGGTAAATAGATCAAAGATGCCCAGCATCACGCGGAAGTAATATTTAATAACTAGCTATTGCCCTCGATTTCGTCTGCAAGAATCTCCAAGCCGAGTGAATTTTTCAAAAAATAATATATCGACTTTCAGACCGTGAATAAAGACGATGCAAGTACAAACATGCCGACAGTCAGACAACAATTCAAAAAATTAGTAAATAATTGTTTTGGTTTCTACACTTTCTTCTGCTGTTAGAAAAACCTCTCAAATTAGGTTGTCTTCAAAATCTCCTTTGTACTACGGACATTGGTTACTAGTATATATGTACCTAGATAGAACAAAATAAAACACAACTTCACTAGCCAGCGTAATTCAATACTAGCAGTTGCCCGTTACTTTGTCTGCGTAGAAATTTTGAAAAACATCAATCCCACGATAACCGTACATTTTTTTGATAAAAATTAGTCTATATGAGACCAGACTACTTCTAATCCTGAATTCATCGAGATCCGTTCAAACTTCCACACATCCATATCATTCCTCACCAATTTCAAGACCACCATTAATCAAGACCAAACAATTTTCACCATTAGTCAAGATGACCTCACGTTTTAAGAAGTGACCCTAGAAAATCTTTAGGTACCTAGGTACCTTTATTTTCAAGAGTCAATTCTCACACTAGGAAACAGAGACTTTTAACAGAAACTATCCGAAATAGCCCAATCGAGGTTGCTATGGGGCTAAGGCAATTTATTCAAAGTCCAACATCGATACTCAAAGTTTTATTCTTATCTTCCTTAGTTAATTCAGTGAGCACTGGGCAGACGGTCAATATAGCCATAACTCGATTAAAGTTCCGACACAATAGTTTTCCGTTTCCCACTACTAAATAATTTACTAGTCTAGTCTGCCTCTAACTCAGAAACATTTAATGTTCTTACTGAAATGAGAAACGTGTAATAGTAGGATATTTAGGTATATTTGTAACCGAAAATAAATAAAAATAAACCGAAAAAACGTATTCGTACCATAACTCGTTTGTCCGGATAGAACGCTGACGCGGCGTAACTCGGCCGCAGTTGTTATCCCAGATTGTGATTATGTAGGTACCTACATATCCCCATAGTAATGCTGTATACGCCCCTATCTACGTACTTGTGTATTCATACACGAGTTCACATAAGACCCTTTTATATATCACGAATGCGCTTCTCGGTTCAAAAACGAATTTATACAAACTTAATCTTTACTTCCGCTGTCTTGATTTATGTAAGATAGAAAAATGAAATTGACAGGTAAATATTTCTTTACTTGCTCTTTGCTTTGCTAGCGTTTTGTCGATAGCTTATGTGCTATTTTCTCATATACATATATAATGCAAGAATCTTGATGAAACTATGCACTACATAACTGCAAAGTTTTATCAAGATTCCTTCCGTAGATTTTGTGTCAAAAAGCTACAAATATCTTCACAAACTTATGAAAAGCAGAAAGTAGGATTTGAAAGTGTTATTATTCGAATCCAAAAATTACAATGCGTTCTACTACTTAATATAATAAAATATGGATGGAATATTTCTATAATCCAAAGTTAAGTGTGTGTTTTGACGAAGTATTCGCCCAAAGCCGAGAAGTAAGAGATAGATTTTTATAAGTTCTGAACTATGTTTTCAGATCGTTTCCGAGACATAACTGAGCTTATAGAAGGCGCCGTTGTGATGTTTTCATCCTTGAGCAAACATACGGCGTCAAGCAGTTATCTAGCTTACTTTACCTCTGCATACTTCTCTTGATAGCCATTTAGGGTACGGAAATACAGTAGATACTACGTATACCTAGACAGCTAGACAATGTCTTGTGTACACAGAAAAGAGATCAGTTTTACAAAAAAAAAGGAACTAAGCAAGTTTAGCCATTGATTTTTAATATGTATCTACAATTAAATAATGGGCGTACCTGGGGGGTGGCTGAAACCCCCCCTTCTCCATCAAAATTGCAAAAAAGGTACACAGTGGACATTATGCCGGTGTTTAGTCAGTTGTATTTACTACGCAATCCCCCCCCCCCCCCCAAATGATTATAGATATGCCCGTGCATTAAATAATATTGTTGATTTGCTACATAATAACTTTTAGGTACATACGCAAATAAATTGCCCAATACATTTTATTAGAATCAAAGCCTTTGAACTTTGTCATGAATAAGATTAATTTAGAACGATTTTTTAGGATTACATTTACCTACTTACTTGTGTAGGTAAGGCGCTTTTAGAACAAACCAGTAATTAACAAAACATAACACGGCGATTAACAATCGTCTCAGACTCACGTAAGTTTTCACTCCTAAGTGGATCATGCAAACCCACAGTAGATATACAATCAAAGTTAGTCTTGGTACTATTCTTAGTTATAAACCGACTGAGACAGTATACAATCAAAGTTTCTCTTTTAGGTATAAACCGGGTGAGTGTAAATTAAGCCACCTTCGAAGATCCAGTGTCTAACAACGGCTCATCAAAACTTGTGCATAATCTCATTTGCTGGTCGATTGCTTCGTACAGTGACGTCACATTTATCTACAATGGAAACATGGAGTAGGGTACATCGAGATAATATATACTTACGTAGTACATTAATACCTCAATGGTAGGTTACTTGAATGTCAAGTCAAATCAGTTTCTATATTATGTAGAATAGAGTTTTCTATGAACGAACTCGTACGTCGCCGTCGTCGTTGAGTCGTTTGCTTCATATTCAACTTTGCCATATTTTTTATTTAACTTATTTTTACACGGTCTTTCATATTCCCACGAATACGTGTAGATACAGGAGACGGCATTTGTGAATATATTTGCAAAGTTTTTGACACAATGTACAAGGTTTACCAAACAGTGACAGTTTTGTGACACGCACCTAAACGTTCCAAGTAGCAAATAGAAATAGTAATTAAATCTTAGATATCTTTACTTTTTCTTACGTAGGTTTTTGCTAATTCTACAAGGGTTTTGAAGTGATAACGTCTTATAAATCGAAGACCGGATGCAGGCACAAAAAAGTGTCACAGTCCGTAACGTTCCGCCTGCTGATAGGCTGAAGTAGTGTGGCAGATGGTATAAAAACTACCAGTATTATAACTCGGTCCGTTCGGTTGTTTGAACTGTGTCAATCAGTTACGGTTTTCCAATGCCTACTTCCAGATAACAAAGAATGACAGTATTCTGCTATAAATAACAGACTACTGTCATTCCTTGTTATACCTACCAAAAAAGTTAAGCCGATCGATGTCAAGTTATAAAACATTCAAATATACTTAATTGCCTTAAAACTGGTCCGTCAGCCATGGTAACGTAAAAGTTATAAAATGACTAGAATGATTAATATCTATGGCTGGTTTTTAGTCATAACAAATTGCTCTTAGTCTACATGACAAATAGTTCAGAATCAGATGTAATCTTGTCTAGTCGTTTAGTCACTTCTAGTTATCTTGAAGACTAAACATCAGTTGTATGTAATTAAGTACAATCTCATGTACACAGACAAGTACAAATATAACTAACTAACTAGGCCCGCGGCTCCTCTCGCGTGGATGCCTGTTATAGCGATAAACCTTTATAAGCCGCCATTTTGCTTGAGCTCTGTAATCTATGGTGTGTTACATACAACGTAGATTTAACTTATCTACAGTTATATTTAGTTATTTTTATGAAATTTTCAACTGTATTTCAGTGCGTTACAGTAATGTCAAGTTGTTTAGTTTTGTATGAAACTCGAACAAGCATATCTACAGAGATGAAAAACCAGGCAAGTGCATTTTGGACCGTGTAATGTGACCGTAGCTGCCTATCATAAGACTAAGAAGTGGGTTTCCTGTTCTTTTTGTTTCGTACTCCTAACAACTTTATACTCAGAATTACATTGGAAATTGTACGAAAATTATTTTTTACTACTCACTTGGTCGGCTATTACTCGTAAACCTACTTAACTGTGATAGTTTTCCATTTGACCTTTTTATTTTTACCTTGATTTATTATCAAGTTTCCAAAAATTTCGCAAACGGATCCCTAATTTGAAAACCGGGAAAATACATGTCGGGTCGTGCACAATTTGCGGTTCCGTAGCTGCCTAGTACTTTAATGTGGTATAAAACATGTGTTTAATACTACTAACAACGATAAGTAAGTAGTTTTCAATGGAATTTGTACGAAAAATTTGTTACTTCTGTCTTGGTCGGTTATTACTCGTAAACTTGTAAAGCCAACTTGGCTGTGATAGTTTTCTTTTATTTCATTACAAGCCTCTGCCTGCGGCTTCGCCCGCGTTAAGTTTGGACCGCCATTTCACCCCTTTAAATATTTTTGCTTTAGGCTTTGTAGTGAATGGTGTTTTATCCACGAACCATTTGAGAACAATTAAACAAAATTTGATAAAATAGGTATTATTATGTACTTATGTATTACACATAATAATAATTATGTGTGCCAAATTTCAGCTTTCTAGTAGGTACTAAGGGTCTTTAAGCTAACCTGGGGACGGACGGATATGGCGAAAAAAATAAAATAAAGCGTAGTTTCGTCTACATAGTTTTACTATTTAGATATTAGGTGTTATAAATAAATAAAAATAGTTGATAATTTGATGGAAATTAAATGAGGAAACTAACTTTGGGGTATTTACGATTGAAAGCAATCAATTGCTTCTGCGATTTTGGTCACGATTCGTGAGTTTGTTTTTCTTATGTAAGTCAAATAAGTAAAACTAAGAACATAAACAGCGCGGGTTGGACCCGATCGTATCCACTTCCGAGATGAACGCTACAGAGAACCACACATATTTTCCTTTTCCCTTCACAATTTGTTCGCACTTTGCAGTAATAGTTATTCTCAAGAAAGGTAAGAATATAATATTACCTTTATTCTAGGAAACACGTTCCCATCTTCTTACGACACAATTCTCTTTTCAGTAACTTTTATGGACTTCAAAAAAGTATAGCTTCTTTAATAAGTATATAATAAACACACACACATACATCATATATTTTCACGCGCACACACATTTTAATCAAAACTAAGAAAGCCAATACTATTCTCTATAATGTTATTGTTCCATGAATAAATTTAAATCTTTAAGTTAAGTACTTGGATGACCGAGCTTTACAAGGTATTTTTTTTGAACGACGTTTTCCAAAAAAGGTATTTAGCTAGATCGATTTCATGAAAATCGTTGGAGCCGTTGCCGAGATACAGATTATATTTATACAAGTATTGCTTATTTAAAGGTATTATATTATAGCACTAAATACTTAGTATTACTAAGTATTTAGTGCTATAATATAATACCTTGCTATAATATAAGACTGCCTCTGTGGCGCGGTGGGAGTGTGTCCGACTGCTACGCAAGAGGTCGTGGGTTCGATTCCCACACGGGCACCACTTTGTGTGACCCACAAATTGTTGTTCCGGGTCTGGGTGTAATTTGTGTCCGTGACTTGTATGTTTGTAAAGTCCCCCGTGACACAGGGCTTGTACCCTACTGCGGGAGTTGTTAAAAAAACATTGCACATGTATATGAATTAATGTTAATAGAAGAGCGGAATCTCTTACTACAAGCAATTCTTTGCTTATAAGGCGATCTCAGTGATCTAGTTATGTAAAACAGTGTAATTGATAATAACTTTTTTTTTATGTAGGAAAGGTTAGCATGTAGATATTTAATTTCTGACGGGTTTTAGAGAATAGATTTGAGTTAATACAATTTGTCGATATTTTTACTAACCAAATCTAAAAAATACCAAATCATCAAAGCTTCTTATGTGTTGTCTTGGCGGCATAATGGGAGTGTATACGACTGCTGCTGTGCTTCACAAGGAGTCGTGGGTCTGATTCCCACATGGGACACCACTTTATGTGATCTGTTGCTGCAGGGATGTCTTGAGTGGCGAATAAAACTTCGTTGACTGTATTTGGTAATATTCCAGTACAGAAAGTGTGAAGCAGACAAATAATAAAAAAAAACTAACGCGGTATTTATGTCCTGGTTAGATATGAAGTGAAGGCGTAGGCCGCCCTGCCCGTCCCGCGCGTCCCCCTCAACAGAAGAAGACAAATGTTATTGATACCACGCCGAAAGGGCGGAACGCCTCGCTTCGTCTTCAGCTCCGCAACCCTCGTGACACCGTCTGCGCCTGGGTACACCTGTACAACGTATCCCATCAGCCAGCACCTCTGCTGGCTGATGGTCGCAGTATCTTGTCCTTGACAGTATCACAGTATCTTGTCTGTCTGTCTGTCTGTCCGTACGTCCGTCCGTCTCTGTCGGTCTGTCGTTCTGTCTGTCTGTCTGTCTGTCCGTATGTCAGAGGCATTTTACTCAATGAATTTTGATGAAATTTAGTGAAAAGGTGTCTTGTAGTAGCCGCTAAATAATAAATATTTTTAGGAAGGGCACTCCATACATGTAACAGAAGCTGATTTTTTTTCTGTACTACATTTTGCACAAACCTTAGAGATTGTTGAGCTATTGTTGCCACTAATTATCAGTACTTACTTATATAAATCCACGTAACTTTTACCCTACTTTAGTTTGGTTTATTAGACCGCATCTGCAGTGTTAAAATAAAAGAAATAAAACAGGGTAAATACGCAGTGAAAAATGAGGCACGACCATTCTCGTGTTTATTGTTTATTTAAGTCGAGATATAAACTTTAATAAACGTATATTTGTTGACGACGATAAATGAACCGGGGTGGAGACGTAAGCATAACATTTAAATAATATTTGTAAAGCTGGTCTGTTAGTTATGTCATCCACTTAACCAAATTTTCGATCTTGCTTTCGTTTCGTCAAACTTTCTTTATTAATTTCGACAATCACTCCTGATGATACAAGCCTTAAATTTCCCCAACATTGCCTATGTACAGTATATACAGCATAAGGAGACATAAATATAAAGTTAAACAAACAAAGTATAAATACGTCTGATACATGTTAAATATCTTCAAACGGATTTTTCACCTTTAAGTATTTTAAATATCTCTATTAAAAACCGCGTTCATATTTGCTCTCCATTTGAGCGTTATAATAGCACTGATAAATGCTTCAGTACTGAGGGTTAAAATAAAGAAATAAACCTAACCTGTTCAAATGTATCCTACTAATATTATAAAGCAGAATGTTTGTGAGAGTGGATGTGTGGATGTGTGGATGTTTGTTCCTCTTTCACGCAAAAACGACTGAATGGATTTTAATGAAGCTTTACAATAATTTAGTTTACACATCAGAATAACACAGAGGCTATAATTTATAAAGATATTGTGTAAATTGTACAAAATATAACGATAAGTGTCAAGTAAGTAGGAAAAAAATCTACAATCGGCGACATGTTTTGGCGTGCGCCGCAAATATCGTTGGAGTTACACATATATAATGTATTAACGATATGTTTATCATAAATAGTACTACAAAAAAGTCCGCGACGGCATATGTCTATCTCCTATGTGGAAGCAATTATCGTCAAAATAGTGAACCATAATTACAATACAAATTGATAATTTATTTCTTATACGTATTTCTTAGTAACAAAATTATCTATATCAAAATAAATACTTTTAATGCCTCTGATATATATAATAGATAAACTTTGTCTTTTACACTACGTCATTTGGACAAATACTTTAAAAGTTACAACAATGTTATATCGAGTGTGCAATACTATTAATACGCAGTAGGTATGCGGACAAGCGCGCGAGCGGCGGGCGGCCGGCGTGCGGTGTCGCGCGGTAGGTTAGGACGGACGCACTGCGGGGTTTGCGGCGGAGGTGGGAGAAGAAGTCGCTCATCGCTGAGTGCACGAGCCGAACGCGGTCAGACGCGTAGGGCAGACGTCGTTGACGGTTGTGTTCTTTTTGCGAATTTATGGCATTAAATTACGATTTCTTAAAACTTACAATTCCATATCCATAAATATATTTGTCGTTAATAGTTACTGTTTTTTAATTTCATTATTTAGGTCATATTTCATTTATTTTAATTTGTAAAAATAATTTTTGTCTTTGATAGGTACTATTTTCATTACTTACGTCGTATTTTTTTAATTTATAATTTAAAAATAATGTTTGTCGTTAAAAAGTTACTGTTTCTTATTTTATTCCGATATTCCCACGGGATGTAGAATTACGCGGGTGACACCGCGGGGCGCAGCTAGTACATTATAAAAAAAACTTGTCCAGACTGACTGATTCATCAGAGCCTCAACTGCTAGGTCTAAAACCATAAAATGTTTTCTATTGGGTGTAAAATAGGGGTTGCAACATATGAAACTCCATCAGCTGAAGTAAGGCCTGCGAAATTTCGTGTTTATCTTAACGGTCTTTAATGGTTTTGAAAACATCATCCCTTAAGGGAGTAAAATAATTATTGAAGTTTTTACGGAAATCTGATGATGAATCAAAAATAAAGAATAACGTGTTTCAGTGTTCTTGGAAAATCGAGCCCTAAGAGAATAATAGGTACCTACAATGGGTTAAACTTTTTAAGATAAAAACTATTTTACAAAAAAAATAAAACTGACTTCAAAAAAATCCTGAAACTCAGTGTTTTGGTGATTAGTGGTAATAAAAGTCGGAATAGATATTATCCCCTAAATAGGGTTTTGACGTGTTTTGACCACTACGCCGACGAAGCTGCGTTCAAAAGCTAGATTATTACACAATTTTTGTCAATTTCCTGCAGTAGGGTAAGACCCGGATAGATGCCCCAGTGGGATAGTTGCCCCGGTTTTGAATAGACTATGTTAAGGATGATGGTGGTTAAAGAGCTTTACTATGGTTAAAAGTATCCCTCTTGCAGACCTTGTTACTATGTAAATGTTTTATCGGTGTGAGCAAAAATATTCCGCGGCGATACTTGGACGGGTGTCAAAATTATATTATGTGAAATATTATTACTGACTGCGGATTCAGTAATTTTTTTTGTTTCATTGTTAAAAATGTAATTGTTTAAAAGTTATTATATCGCGAATAAAAAAAGGCAAGTATCCGTATCAAAAAAGATAGTCGCCCTATTTGCTTTCTGGGCTACCATAATTTTTTTGACGAGCAGAGACAGAATTATTCTTTATTTGTTTTTCCAACCTATTATATACAATAACGTGTGACTGTACTAAAAGGATGGGTAATGTTTTTCATACGTTTGCATAAGTTTAAGTTAGTAAGTCACCTAAACTTAACTAACTTAAAATTTGGAAGGCTTTTTTTTCTGTTTTGATTGTTTTAATACTCTAAACATAATACTTTTTTAGAAAAATCATTAAAATTTCGATTGGTATTTGTTTCTCTATAACAAAAACACTGTGAAGAGTCTATCCTTGCATGATGCAAGTATCCCCGCACCGAATTCGCCACAGTAGGCACCTATCCCTTTTTTCAGAGGTCTATTAAAACTGAATTTACTTAAAACCAATAATAAATATAGTAATATATAATATAGTAAAGATGAAATAATACTATTTTTTTAACCAATGTTTTGTTAAAAAAATAGTATTATTCTTAGGGATTTCATATTTTAAGGGTTCCGTACCTCAAAAGGAAAAGACGGAACCCTTATAGGTTCACTCGGGTTTTCTTTCCTTTGTCTATCCGTCTGTCACAGCCAATTTGCTCCAAAAAAGTTTAAATTTGGTACACTTATGTGAAATACATACATGAATTACCTACAACAAAACATACCCAAAACTATAGGTGTGCCTTTAATATTTAAAGAGTTCAAATATTAAAGAGTTTAACAAACATTCGAATTGAGAACCTCCTCCTTTTTGAAGTCGGTTGATAATTACAGTTTAACCCCCTTATTCATAGTAAACAAATAAATTAGCAGACGTTTTACGAGCATTTCACTTCATTCCATTTTTTAAATTTAATAGAAGCTGGATAGTTTAAATGCTCATAAGGCGTCTGCTAATTTATTTGTTTATTAAGGGGAGAGAGAAGTGAGGAGAGGGAGGGTGTACAAAGACTACATTAATATGTTAAGCAAGCGAGTTGCTGTGTGTGTGTGAGCTAGGAATTGCTGTGTACTGACCTGTGGTACAGAAATGATTCAAATTGGAGGTTGATTTTACAAAAAGTACACAATATGAAGGACTGAGAATACAAGTGTTACCACCCCTTCCCATCCCGTGGGTATCGTAAGAGGCGACTAAGGGATAATGGAGTGCTCAACTGCTCAGCTGGTAGTAGGGTACAAGCGCCCGTCTGATTAGCAACCACTGTACGCCTGGCGGGTTTTAAATAAACTGGCGCTAGCATTATGCGATGCGCTAATAGGGATCCTACAGTGGACTCCTTGCAGGCAGTGTAAAAGTGCAAATGGCTTACATAAGATGCTCGCCTAAATATAACCAAGAACTGTCCAGCGTATCAATCTGTTAATATGTTTAATAAGCTGCCTAAACAGCTAAAATAAGTAGTAGTACAACACTATTTCAAAATAGGCTCAAATGTTATTTACTTGATAAATGTTTGTATTCTGCGAGTGTCTTGGTGTCAAATGATTAATTATAGTTATAATTAAAGTATTATTTTAAGCAATAGCAGAAATTTTTGACATGTATAAATTATTGTTTATAAACTTTCGCGATTTTTATACATATAAGATATATTTCGGGACCTAATCGCGTGAATTAAGTATTAAGTCTCGAAATATATCTAATATATTATATTATTATTATTAATTATTTTTATTTTTTGGGTGACTTTTTATATACCTACCTAATTTTACTTAGTTTTTCTTTGACTTAACATATCGTAAATGTACCTACCTAATCTTTTATGTGTTATAAATTGTTATTATGTACCACTTTTTTGTATTGTAATTGTGATGCAACATAAAATTCAAACACAATGAAAATTTGTCATGAATAAATAAATAAAGACAAATATTTAGATCTAATCCTAGACAATAGACTTACATGGAAGAATTATACAGATCACACAAAATCAAAACTTTTACTACTAATAGGAGCACTACACCCAATTATAAACTGCATTTTACTTATTATTAGATTACTCATGTACAACTCGCTTAAAAAACCCTATCTAGAATAACTAAAATATAATATTAAGTTTAACTTTAACAAATATACTAACAACTAGTTATAATATTAATTCATTTAAAAGAATAACTAATAAATTATATAATATTATACGGGAAACAAAAGTCACACAAAACAAACTAATTAAAGTTATAAATCATTATGATTACCTAACACGGTCAGATAAAATATATAAAGATACTAAACTACTAAACATTAAACAAATATACACCTATAAAATATGCATGCATGTCAGGAAAATAATTCTTAAAGAAACACATTCACAACTCAACTTCAACAACAAATCACGACGACACAATTTGCAACTACCAAAACTCAGAACTGACTATGCGAAGAAGAATTTACTCTATGAAGGTGCACAATTGTATAAAAAATTGCCGGATGAGGTAACAAATAGTAAAACCTTACTTAGGTATTTAAAGCTTTTATTAGAATATGTCTCCAAGAATTGTAAATATACTTTTATACCGTAATATTTAAAACTCAAACTGTTTTTTATAGAATACATGTTTTTTTTTGTAAATCTCAAAGTATTTATGTGAATTGTGTCTGTTCTTAATAATCTTTAACCCGATATAAATAGGTATGTTGTGTTGTTTGTCTGGTTGCTGTAGTCTTGTGTGAGTTGTCTGATATTGAATAAACCGTTCAATATTGTTTCGTTACAGAGAAAAACAAAAATGTGAATATATGTCAAGTCGGCTAAAGGTTCCGCAATAACAAAACTTAGATTTAAGTGAATTTTTTTTCTAGACTCTAAAATCATACAATATCGTACAAACATTTCATTTTTTTAACGATTTGTACTAGCAATGTAGGTCGTACATTACCGTGGCCTGAAATGCTTTGGATAACCACAGTTGGAAAGTCACCGTTTTGCAACGTGGTTGACACAGTGCGATGTATTTATTTAGATTTCCGAACATTTTTCACACCTATAACTTTGTACGGAACCTTCAGCGCTCGAGACGCACTCGTACTTGGCCGGTTTTTAATTGTACCTAGAGCTTTTTTGAAAAGTGGGTGTACAGAGATACTCTGCACATTCGTGCGCCGGCTTGCCCTGAAGCCTGGTACCTGCCTGAGGTAGGTCGGAGGGTAACGCAGTTTGAGGAATAGTAATAAAACTATATCAGTGACTGACTAGTGTATATATTTCAGTAAGAACATGGGTACATTCAATTACTGAGAGAGATCCATCAGTACGAGCTAGGCTCAAGTATCTTGATCGAATCCGCTCAGTACTCGGTTACAGCTGTATTTATACCCGTCGAAAAACCGTTAATTCCTATAGCATAGTCCGGATACACCATCTAAATCGAAATAACCTGTCGCTATTGGTCAATTTATTTTTAGCAATGTTGTCAACCCTATATTTATAAATTCCCTAAATTATTATAAAAAACCCATAAAATGATTATCACTAATTTTAACATTCCTGAATGAAAACCAATCATGCGCGAGCGGTCAACATTGATTCGCTCGCGTGCCGTTGCTATGGACTTTTACTGATATAGACTACTCTGGTTTTCCCCAAAAAAAGTCTTTAAAACACATAACCCTCCTTCTTGCGAAGTCGGGTAAATACCGTTACCCCACTTATTTCTCCCTACATTTTGAGGTAAATCCACTAAATTGGCAACAGTGCTATTACATTATATACAATTCTGACCAATAGGAATGTTCTAAGGTGCGTACATACCGTGCCTATCAGATTTCAATTACAAATTACGGCTAAACAATGCAATATTACTAAGAGCTATTATGCTAGAGATATTGTATAACCATATAGAAGTGTATTAACGATACTATTTACACGTACTTCTAACAATTATTGGAAATATAATCTAAAAACATCGCGATCTCAGAGACAAGATTTTAGTGTCGAGTTGCTGAACTAATTACGACAATGAATTTAGAATTATACAAACTTAGTATCTAAGGCACGAAAGATAAGTGAAAATGTCTCATAAATCACTTTGTTATTTTACATTTCACTATTCATAACTATTAATATACTATATAAATCAATTTCACTAATTAAAAGTTAAAGATACTATTTGCGTTGTAATCTCTATGGTGAAGGACAATTCTATATCAAAGTTAAAAATTCTCTTTGGATATTATTTAGTTCTTTGTTCGTTCTATCTAGTGACATGAGACGGACAATGTTACAAGTTAAGGAATCAATGTTGCAAGTTAAAGAACTAAATTAAAACTATTATTTTCGTATCGATTATTTTAAACTAAACGCAAAATAAAACTATTGGGTTATTATCTGTCCCGCACATTCTCCCGCCGTGCGACTTGTCGCACCCTCGTCTGGTGCGGGGTCAATGTCTATAGCGCACACTATATCCGGCGCATCCTCGTCTGGCGCGGGGTCAATGTCTAGAGTGCACACTATATCCGGCGCATCCTCGTCTGGCGCGGGGTCTATGTCTATAGGTAGAACTATCTGTTTTCTCACCGGTCTGCGAAACACACCTCCCTTAGCTCTGATGTCGTCGGTGCACACTATTTTGTCTGGTCCGGGGTAGACTGCGATGACTCTGACTCTGCTTCTGGCCCAAACGTTGTGTAAGTCTCCCAGCTGGATTGAAGTGCCTCGTCCGTGTGCGTGTGTCTCCCGCCGGTGTTGCAGCTCGGGTAGATACTCGCGCCGCCATCTCGACCAGAAGATGTCTGCTAGCCGTTGCGAAGCTCGCCAACTCGATGATGAGATTGTATCCCTCTTGGTTATTTTTGGCACTTGGATTCTATTTCTATTATGTAAGCATCGATAACGCATATTTCGAGCTTCCGCTATTTCCCACCTTCTATTTACTGTTTCCTGTTGGAACTTTCGACAATCTTCTATTTTGTGTCCTGGTACATCACACAACGAACACTTTTCTATACTATAAAGTGGACTTTCTATACTATTATGTGCACTTTCTATACTATTAAGTGGTCTTTCTATTACTGTGTGGATGATCTGCGGACGTCTCTGTTGTACTATAGGGCGCGGTGTAACGTACGGCGTGAGGTTTTCAGGCTGCGAATATCTACCGCATAAGTCGGCCTCTCTTTGCGAACACTTTTCTATACTATTATGTGGACTTTCTGTACTATTATGTGCACTTTCTTTACTATTATGTGCACTTTCTATACTATTATGTGCACTTTCTATACTATTATGTGCACTTTCTATACTATTATGTGCACTTTCTATACTATTATGTACACTTTCTATACTATTCTCTGCACTTTCTATACTATTATGTGGACTGTATATACTATTAAGTGGTCTTTCTATTACTGTGTGGATGGTCTGCGGACGTCTCTGTTGTTCTATAGAGCACGGCGTAACGGCGTACGGCGTGACGTATTCAGGCTGCGCATATCTGCCGCATAAGTCGGCCTCTCGTTGCGAACACTTTTCTATACTATTAAGTGGACTTTCTATAGGTTGTGTAGCTTGTTCATTGATGACAGCTGGCAGGGCTTGATTGTCCAGCCACTTATCCACACGAGTATCTGTTGTCGTTTTACTATATTCAGAGATACTGACCTTGACATCTTCATCTGAATCTTCGGCTTCTAGCTCGGCGACTCTAGCCGTAGCTAGCTCTATTTGAAGGCGTAGTAAATGTTGCTTAGCCTTCGCTATTCTATAAGATTTCGCTTTAGAGCGAGTTGACCCCTTGCCATGATAACCGGCACGGGATACTGCTATTTCTTTTTTATAGTCCGGCCTCGGCATAACCGTGCCGTGGGACTCTACTATACCAAGGTCCCGCACCACTTCAGGCTCCTCAGGTCGTCGATACGACGACCCGATCGGCACTGTCGCGGCCGCGGAAGCAAGGCCGATATTCGCTATAGAGCGAGTTGACCCCATGCCACTATATTCGGCACGGGATACTGCTATTACTTTTTTATAGTCCGAGCTCAGCGTAGCCGTGTCGTGGGACTCTACTATACCAAGGTCCCGCACCACTTCGGGCTCCTCAGGGCGTCGATACGACGACCCGATCGGCACCGTCGCGGCCGCGGAAGCAAGGCCGATATTCGCTATAGAGCGAGTTGACCCCATGCCACTATTTTCGGCACGGGATACTGCTATAACTTTTTTATAGTCCGACCTCGGCGTGGCCGTGTCGTGGGACTTTACTATAGTCGCCGGCGGCCCCTCGCAAACTACTTCCGACACCGGCCTGGTTCCAACCGTCGTTGTGACAGTCGTACTAGCAGGCGGCGCCGGGTTCGTCATCGACGGAGCTTTGCGACCTATACACACTGTACTCCTCCTCAGGTACCAATGCGCTAGAGCAGAACGCCAGGATAAATCCTTACGTATCCGGCTCTCGAAGGACCATTAAATGTACAGAGATACTCTGCACATTCGTGCGCCGGCTTGCCCTGAAGCCTGGTACCTGCCTGAGGTAGGTCGGAGGGTAACGCAGTTTGAGGAATAGTAATAAAACTATATCAGTGACTGACTAGTGTATATATTTCAGTAAGAACATGGGTACATTCAATTACTGAGAGAGATCCATCAGTACGAGCTAGGCTCAAGTATCTTGATCGAATCCGCTCAGTACTCGGTTACAGCTGTATTTATACGAATATCGAAAAACCGTTAATTCCTATAGCATAGTCCGGATACACCATCTAAATCGAAATAACCTGTCGCTATTGGTCAATTTATTTTTAGCAATGTTGTCAACCCTATATTTATAAATTCCCTAAATTATTATAAAAAACCCATAAAATGATTATCACTAATTTTAACATTCCTGAATGAAAACCAATCATGCGCGAGCGGTCAACATTGATTCGCTCGCGTGCCGTTGCTATGGACTTTTACTGATATAGACTACTCTGGTTTTCCCCAAAAAAAGTCTTTAAAACACATAACCCTCCTTCTTGCGAAGTCGGGTAAATACCGTTACCCCACTTATTTCTCCCTACATTTTGAGGTAAATCCACTAAATTGGCAACAGTGCTATTACATTATATACAATTCTGACCAATAGGAATGTTCTAAGGTGCGTACATACCGTGCCTATCAGATTTCAATTACAAATTACGGCTAAACAATGCAATATTACTAAGAGCTATTATGCTAGAGATATTGTATAACCATATAGAAGTGTATTAACGATACTATTTACACGTACTTCTAACAATTATTGGAAATATAATCTAAAAACATCGCGATCTCAGAGACAAGATTTTAGTGTCGAGTTGCTGAACTAATTACGACAATAAATTTAGAATTATACAAACTTAGTATCTAAGGCACGAAAGATAAGTGAAAATGTCTCATAAATCACTTTGTTATTTTACATTTCACTATTCATAACTATTAATATACTATATAAATCAATTTCACTAATTAAAAGTTAAAGATACTATTTGCGTTGTAATCTCTATGGTGAAGGACAATTCTATATCAAAGTTAAAAATTCTCTTTGGATATTATTTAGTTCTTTGTTCGTTCTATCTAGTGACATGAGACGGACAATGTTACAAGTTAAGGAATCAATGTTGCAAGTTAAAGAACTAAATTAAAACTATTATTTTCGTATCGATTATTTTAAACTAAACGCAAAATAAAACTATTGGGTTATTATCTGTCCCGCACAGTGGGGCACCTATCCGTCTTTTACAGACCTTTTTCTACTGCAAGCTCTGTGCCTTGAGGGACTTTACAAACGTTCAATTCACGGACACAAAGTTCACACAGACTCGGGAAACCTAATTCTGGATTTCACAAAGTGGTGCCCCGTGTGGGAATGAAACACACTCTTGCACAGTAGTGCTACCGAGACTTAGAAATTAGTTAAGTAGGTGCTAAAATCGTGAATTTTAATATAGGTACATTAAAATTGACATCTCCACACACACCCCTTTCGGACCAGAGTTTTCACACACTGAATAAATTCCTTTTTGTCATGAATAAAAATCATTACAAGTTTTAATTTCAACTAACCAATTCATTGGGTAGGTACAAACCCAAGCAGATAAAAAAGCGCACAGAGCGACAATCAAACGAGAACAAAAGATTTTTGTACTTTCTTTGTGTACGATACCCTCATTACAGGACATTTGCGTGGGACAGCCTAGAGTTACAGTTGTAAAAAACGTTGACAAAATTACTGAACATACCGTAACAAATGGGAGAGATTTATACAGCTTTGGAGCTGAGTGTCAGAGCGAAAGATTATCAATTATACGAACATCGGCACCGCGTCGACAGCCGTTCACTGTCGACCGCTAAGCTGTGAACGTTTGCAAGTTGGGTGTCAATTAGGTTAAACATTCTTTTTGTTATCCCTATACTTAAATTATCTTACTTTGGAATATAAGTAAAGAGTTATCTAAATAAAAAAAATGAAAATAACCCACAACGGGCGTAAAAACTCAAATATTTTTGTGCATGTAAGTGTGACAAGGCGGACCACAAAGGATTTTATTCGGTTACTAAAAAAAAAAAATATGTAACCGTTTAGGAGAGACATGAGCTATGTGGCGCCCCCTGGTGGTCTAGAACATTAAAACTAGGAACATGCTGGGGAATGAGACTTAGACAATGCAAGAAACAGTTCGAAATCGGCCCACCCGTTTGCACACACAAACACCTCTTACCTCAAACGCATTTAGCGTCTTCGTTGCCTTGTATTTCAAAATGAAATTTGCTTGTATAGATACTATTTACTATTGGTATAAGTATTGCACCTACTATGGTGCGATATTCTGTTATATATTCTGTGCGGTATAGTTAAAGCAGATTTTGATAAATTTCAGTAGGGAACGGTATTTATTATTATTTATTATGGCAAAGAACTTTTTTGTATTGATACTTTTTTAATTAATATAAAAGTCATTGAAGTAAAATTCAAATAAAGTGGTGTTTAGTGTCGAAATTGTGACTTAGGGAAAAAGTTATGACATATTGAAAGAATATATCCGTAAATTAATAGATAACCATAAAACAAATGACATGTCAATGACGTCATGCATGATGTCCAAAAATAATGCAATTCTTTTCCGTGACTGTACATTATAATCTTTTATAACCTATTAAATCATGTACACTGACGGACTTATAAACTGCATCAAAGTAATAGACGACTTTGAAATAAATATTTTAACCAAGTATGCAAACTTTCTATACAGATTTAAATTGAAACCTCTAGATTGGTTCGTGAACTTTAAAACAGCGTAGGATCATATCTTTAAGTTTAAGTTTATGTACTGGAAAGGACCTTAAGACCTTTTTTGAAGAAAAAACAGAAGTTTAAGGAAAAATTGTTTAATTAAAAAATTGGTTTTAACAATAGACACAAACTTTATGCAAGGGTTTATTTGTGTTTTAATAAGGTGTATTACCCCCACGTGCCCTTATTACGGATTCTAATCGGTTCCGCATAGATTTTATAAGGGTTTTTAAAAGATCTTGCGGAATATTGTCCCATTCTTCTGAAAGTGCTGTTCTTAGTGCTGCCACTGTCGTAGGCGAAGGGTTTCTCGCATATACAGCTCTTTTTAAATTGTCCCAAACATGCTCGATGGGATTAAGATCCGGGCTGCGTGCTGGCCAATTCATTGTACGTATCCCAACCTCTTCGCAATAATGTTGAACTTGTGCAGCTGCATGCGGCCGGGCATTATCCTGCATTAAAGTAAAATTTTCGCCTATGAATCCCATGTAAGGCACCACGTGATCTTCTAATATCTCTGTTATGTAGCGATGTGCTGTCAAACCCCCTCTATTACCGTTTTGACGGACCATGTCTATGAACACAAGTTCTGTTCGCCCGTTCATCGATATGCCACCCCAGACCATACATGAACCGCCTCCAAAAGGAACACGCTCCTCAATGCAACTTTGAGCATATCGCTCCCCACGTCGACGATAGACTCTTCTGCGACCATCTGCACCATATAAACATGTCCTACACTCGTCCGTGAACAATACAGAGGCCCACTGCTCTTCTGTCCAATTCAGGTGATGACGCGCAAATCTTAAGCGAGCTTGTCTGTGAGCTGCAGACAACTTTGGACCATTTGCTGGTCTAAAAGGGGTGATAGCCGCTTCCTTTAACCTTCTTCTTATTGTTCGTGCACACACGTTTTTTCCACGCACTTCATTAAGCTCGGTTTTGATGTTAACTGACGTGAGGAAACGATTTCGCAGGGAAGTTGTAACAATAAATCGGTCATCACGACCTGTGGTTGCTCGAGTTCTGCCTGTACCACGTCTCCTCCTGTAAGAACCTGTCTCTACAAACCTTCTGTATATTCTACAAACCGTAGACTGGTTTAAATTTAAATTTCTACCAATCGTTCGTTGATCCAAGCCCTCCCGCACCAATGCTACAATTTGTGCCGCTTGTTCGGACGAAGTATCCATATTATGGTTCAAAAACTCTCGATGTGTTAAAAAACTAACCCAACAATTATGCTGGTAACAATAATTCAATTGACCAAACAAAAAAAATCAATGAGAATTAATTTAAAACTTTGCTATAAATAACACGCAAATCTGATACTACGAGTAAATTTTCTTTTCCCGGCTATATTCATTTGTTTTACCGCAGTTCTATTTTTAAATTTAATTTTTTTTTAAGATTAAGAGCCAGTCTTTCCATATTTATATAATTTAATCTAAAAAGTTTGCATACTTATTATAAAAAAATCCTTTTAGAGTAAACCTGAACTTTGATGCAGTTTATGAGTCCGTCAGTGTAGGTAATAGTGCAAGTCAGTCAGTAAGTCTTAGTAAAAGGACAAGAAAAAGCATATTGTTTGTAAATTTAGTAAAGAAATTAAGCGATCACCTGCAAAAATTGTCTGAAAAGGATTCAAAATTTTGGGATTTTGCTTTTACTGAAGTCTGCATTATATAGGTTTATTATCGACTAGCTGTGCCCGCGACTTCGTTCGCGTGAAAGTCGGGTTTAAATTATGATAGTTTATGTTACGAAATAACTTCTGTGTAAATATGTTGGAAACAGTCCTGTCGGGTGAACCGCGATATGACTCAGCAGCGGAGAATCGTCATATACCTACTCATCTATTGATAGCTTCAACACCCAAAAGCTTTGTGAAAATAAATAAGTACCAAATACAGACTCTATGTATTCGTTAATTGTGTTTTTTGTTATTAATTTGTGTTTGTTTTCTTTTTGTCTATTGTTATTTTTATTATTTTACAGTTTTATTTATTGTTTATTTTTATCTTCTGCATGACTTTTCCTGTTAAATTATAATAATGTCTATACATGTGTCTTCTGTGTCCTAAATAAAAATCGTCTGTTCTATTCTTTTAGATATTTAGTTTGATGTGCGGCTTAAGAAGTGGGTTTTCTGTTGTTTTTGTTTCATTCTTTCAACGTTATACCTACTTATTACCTAATAATTTTCAATAGAATTTGTACGAAAATGTTGTTACTTCCCATGTGATCGTAAACTTGTAAAGCCTAAGCACTTAACTGTGATAGTTTTCCTTATAATTTTAGTATTTCTGAATTTTTTCACATACTAAACATCAACCATTTAGCTGGCAGGGGGACACTTGACCCTAACAAAAATGTTCACTATAAAGCCTAATATTATACACAAAGGAATCCTTAAATCTAAAAATAGTCTTCACAAACCCTAAACTCTTTTTATAACATCTATCTTAAGATACCCCACACGATGGGGTAGGTGAGAAAAAAATCACATCCCCACTTTACATATAAGAGAGGTACCCATAAAAAATAATGATTTTCAAGATTTTATTCTTTCACTTTATCGGCGTTAGTAATTTATTCATGCAAAGTTGCAACCTTCTAGCACTAATAGTCTCTGAGCTAAGCTGCGGACGGACGGACATAAAGGAACTATAAGGGCTCTGTTTTGCCATTTTGGCTAAAAATGGGGTGTATTTCATTTAGTGTTACAACGCAATACTAATAAAATGTTTTTTTCAGGATTTTCCTTTGTCTGTAAAGATATACAACTGAAATGCATATAAAACTGCTGTAACACTTTAGTAAACAAACACAGAGCGTGTCATGTGTGTCATGCCCGCGAAAAAGTCAGATATCTCTAAAGGTACGGAGTGTTTTTATATGTTTTCTTACGTTACAATGATGCAAGTAAGAAAAAAAGACATGCACCCCCAGGCTCATGAATTTTCAAGCCTTCAGTACCAAATGTTTGGCACATTTGCTCCGCGTTGACAGACAACGACCTCCCACCCCCCTCCTCCCTTCACCCGAACTACTCACACTTGACCGATGTTGAGTCATTCATTATCGTTGAATTGATGAACACGTGATCTCCAACCATAACCCCAAAACATGATCCTCGATGCACCTGTCTGATGTGTGGTCAAACAAACGGACAGACAGACAAACATTTCTATAAATCATAGCAATGTGTTTCTTTTTAAACCTTCTTTTACTAAGTATAGAAGATTATTGAATACAACGCCATCTACTTTCAAAACCAGTGAAGTTTCTTTAACAGTACCTAGTTCTAATACTTAATGTTTTTTATTAATTTATGCAATTTAATTAAAAAATATGAGAATGTTGCCACTCAGCAAGAAACAAATCCTTCATCTCAAGCACCTATACCCTAATAAATGTTTTCACAAATGAGGAATTATTTGATCACGGTGAGCAATTTGATTTCATAGATGGCGCTACATGTTTTTTTACGTGTGTAATGTCTTTTTTTTTAGACGAACACATCAATTCTGGAAAATGTCGTATACTTTTTAATTATATTGTAATATTGTTTTTTATTTCTTCTACGATTAATTCATTACTCTCAGCAGTGCATGCAATACCTATAATTAACTTACCTAGGTGCATATTTCACTTGATTTTTAATATAAAAAAATAATAACCAAAGTAAATAAGTTACCTACGGTCGAAAAAATAACTAAATCATTGAGAAAAATATTAAAAAAGGATAAAGACAATTTGAAAAAGTACAAAAAGAACATAATCACACACCAGATTCGAGCCTGGGACTTCGTCGTTAAAGACCGCTAGCATAGCTTCGAGGCTATACTGTTCTCTTATTACCAAGTCAAAATAACTGTTCTTATGAAACTTAAAAATGTTGTGTTTAGCTCCTTATAGTTTTAGCGTGAAGTTATGTATTCCATGGGCTACAATTATAGATAATGTCTAATTGTGGAAAATTTTGTGATAAACCATTATGGTGCGACAAAAAATACGTTGCTACTCGTTCCCCATAGACGTTAGCGTAATGATTCATAGTGTAAATAATGTCCTATGGTATTTAATATAAAACTGCAAATTTTCATAAAGATCCGTCAAGTAGTTACTGTTTTATAACGAAAAATAGCTACAGACATTATCCCTTACTGCTTAGCTCCTATGGGAAAAAGCGTGATAATTTATAGCCTAAATGTTAATCTGCAACTATTAGATTGCACGTGCAAAATTTCAACCGAATCTGTCTGGTAGTTTTTGCGTGATGCGTGTTCAAACAAACAGACAGACAGACAGACAGACAGACAGGCAGACAGACAGACATTTCTAAAAATGCAGCAAATTGTTTAAGTACTCTTTTCGAACATTTCCTAATATTTTTTTTCACTAAGTTCGGCCATGTACAGACACGTGAAATTTACAGTTTTATTATATGTATAGATATAGATATAGATAGATATTTTTATTATTATTATTTCACTAGAGGTTCAATAGAATGGTAAAGGTGGCAAGTTCTTGGTCTATGAAGGCAGTTTAAGACCTCTTTTTATGCATGATCAGTTTTTTATGGTCTATTTACTTATAGGTATCATTTTTGGTTGGAATAAATGGTTCCGTAGCCAAAATGGCAAAAACTGAATCCTTATAGTTTTCTCATGGCTGTCTGTCTGTCCGCCCGTGTGATACAAGTATTTGACTTTTAAACTACACAATGAATATTTATGAAATTTAGAACATTATACAATAATATAAATAATATCTATAAATATCTTTATATAATTGTATATAATAAAGATATTTATTTCTCTCAATAAGGATACAAATAACAAAATTACAGCTAAGTCAAACAAAACCTTTTGAGAGTTAGAGTCTGTACTAGGCTCACAACCTGTATGACGGATCTCCAGGCTCTCTCCTGAAGACCTACTCTAATTCAATGAAAACAAAGTTTCGACCGAAAATAAGGTGGTGATATACAGCGTCAACAACATCAATTCAATCCACTTGTGTCTGAAAATCATTTATGGGTTCGGACTTTTTGTGCTAATCCAAATATTTATTAGAATAGTCCACGTAAACTCAAGAAATTTTCGTGGAATAGAAAAGGAAAATGTATGAATTTTATTTTAGAGAAAGAGAGTACACCTACGGGTGTTATTATAACTAAGCATTATCGTATGTTAGGAATTATTTATTAATGAGGGTGTAGGTTTGGGTGTGTGTGTGTTTTAATTATAGAGGTAGTAAAATACTATTACGTGTCGTCAGGTCTAGCCTGGTATGTCAGGCTCGATAAGGTAGATGTTCATACCGACTAAAAACCTCATCTGTCTCCAGCCTCTGTATCCTCCGAGGAAACCACCATTAGGCATAATTTTACGGGGGAGGATTTAGATGTCGCTCTTCAGAGAGTTGAACGGCTTCTTTTCTTCTAACCGCTTTGCCTTTTGCTCGCTTCTATTCTGTGGTACGGAGATCCTTTAGGACTTCTGTGGCAAAGGTATTGATCGCGTTCCCGGTCTCCCTTGATAAGAGCATCGCATCAACTAATATATCTAAAAACGAGAGCACGCGAGAAGACGTGCTCCGCGTCTAACTCTGGTACAGGACGGGCACTCTGGAGAATCATCGCGTTTAAAGCGATGGAGATATGCACGAAAGTAGCCTTGTCCTGAGAGCACCTACGTCAGATAATAGTTGACCTCACCATGATGGTCCAGCCAGGCATCTACCTGAAGTATGAGACACTGGGTCCATACAGATCGGTGGCAAACGCAGTACCCGTTGTTACTGCGTTTGCCACCGATGTTTGCTGAGCTGCCGTTCTTCTACATTCATTAGAACTTGATTAGTTGACTTCCGTTGCTCGTAAAGGGCTTTTCTTTCCTCAGCAAGCAGTCTAATAGGCAGTATTCCGGCAACAACGCACACCGCTTCCTGCGACACCGTACGAAACACACTGTCCACTCTCAGGGCGCCCAGTTGATTCGTTAGAATTCTTAGTTTTGGAAGACGTAACTATAAGTCAAGACTGACGTGATTACTAACGATAATAATAACAATGTTTTAGGCCTCCGACATTTGGCAACAGCCGTGATAAGCATGCCCTGATAGCTGATGTTTGAAATTAAGTCGAGCATCAAGCATCACTCCTAGATACCGTATAAACGGTTGGATTATAATATCGTGTTCTCCAGTGCTCAGTGTAATGATTTCCGCGAGTTTTTTGCTAGTAATGAGCACTGAACACTTCACCGTGTTCATCGACTTTCTGATTTTCTTTTTTTATATCAAACGCCAGATTTATACCTGGTACGCTTTTATCTTCAAAAGCCTGCATAATGCATTCCCGATTGGATTTTCATGTCTAGTCAAGCCACCAAGCAATACTTATTCGCACCTCCCTTCCATCTGGGTCCTTATTGACTTTGTTGCTTCCACTTCGAGCAAAAGTCTTTAAGACATGTATTGTAGACTTCTGGAAACTGTTTTCTAAGCAATATTTGGGATGCCGTCCAATCTCGCAACTTTATTATTCCTCACTCTATTGCATGCTTGCATAAGCTCGTCCTTTGTTATAGGATTTCTTTCAATTGGCACTGAGCTGGTGGATAGATGGATTCCCTTTTTTGTAACGATCTTCCCCATGAGTTATGGACATGTTGGTGACGTGAATCATAGCCACCTTATACGGCCTACCCCACGGGTTCAAGTTCATCCCAGCATTCTTTCTTACTATCTTTGATGGTTATTTTCAATTTGCAACAAGCTATTTTGTACTCTGCTCCCAGTTTCGCAGAGTTTGTAGGTCGTCGATAGCCACGCTGTGATATTCTTCTTTTCCGGAGGCACTCTGTACGAAAAACACTGATCGATCGTTGCAAGCCTGGGCAACTTTGATAGTTAGGTTCTCGGTTTCTTCTCAGCATTACCAGCGATGATCGAGTCACAAAAGCAACTTATCAAAAGATTTTACTTTCCACCCAAACTCGTTGATTTGTCTGTTTGCTCTTCTTAGATTCTGGCCAGTCGATATTTCCCAAAGTATTGCATTGTGGTCGCTGGCTGTGTAGACATCCGTTACCTCCTAAAGGAAGCTTCTTTCTGAGATCCAAAATAGAACTTGATTCGCCTCTGTTTAACGTTGGTGTGTCTCCACTATTAGGCAAGACTAGCTTGTGGTTGGTAGCTAAGGCCTCCAGTAGCGCTCTTCCTCTTGAATTAGTCTCCTTGCTGCCCCAGTCCATTGCCCTGGAAGAAGTCATCAGTTATCCCCTCGTATGTCCACGAACCATATTATGGTTTTGACAGCTAAATCGCTGTCTGTTAGCGAGCCATAATATGGTTCGTGAGCAGATATGTGGTATCTGATTTAAAACCTAAATATGGTTATTATGGCCACTGGGTAATGCTGCGTAGCATAGTGGATAAACAAATCCAAAAAGTCAATCAATTCGTCGATTGTAAGACTAGGCGGGGCAAAACAGCTGTAAAAGTGAAACATACAAAGCCTTTCCTATTGCTAGCTACAATCTGGAAAAGAAGCTTGCCAAAAGACCTCTTTCTCATGGTTGACTGTCGAGAAGCTCTGCTATTAATTCTAGGTCTAGCTCTAGTACGCGCATGGTCTGAATGTGCAAATCATGCACAGCTTTATAGTGATTGAGGTTGAGCTGCAGTATCTTCATATTTGCCTGTTCTAAAGCTTCCGGAGTATCGGATGATCGAGCATCTGCTAGTACCAACGTAGTGGTCAATATTCTCTGTGCCGCTTTGTTCGACACATAAAGCTGTATTCTTACATTCCACGACTTTGTGACAACCGGTATTTTTTTGCTTTTATATTGAATAGCGAGAGGCCCAACGTGCCAGCATTTATAGCATTACATTGGTCGTTTCGTTACACTTATTCGGCAATTAACCATGCCAATTTCTGTGTTATTGGTGCTTTCAGTGTCACTAAGGTAGTTTGGGTATCTTTATAATTCTAAGGTAGTTTGGGTACCTTTATAATTCTCACCAAGAGATTTCATTGCATCCAGTGGGATTTCACATTCCTCTCCAGCTACCTTATGCAGGACTGCCCAGATGTCATTCTTCGTTGTGGTCTCACCGAATTCCGATTCTTCCGGTGGTCCCATAGTGTGCCATTAGCGTCCTCTTTGTAGATGTCGGCAAAAGTCTTATGTAGAACTTTATCGGTGTTCTCTTTTGAGAGTATGATTGACTTCTATCGACTGCCTCTGTGGCGCGGTGGGAGTGTATCCGACTGCTACGCAAGAGGTCGTGGGTTCGATCCCCACCCAGGATAAAACTTTGTGTGATGAGCACGATGGTTTATTCTGTGTCTGGGTGTAATTTATCTATAATATGTATGTATTTAGAAATATATAAGTATGTTTATCAGTTGTCTGGTTTCCATAATACAAGCTCTGCTTAGTTTGGGATCAGATAGCGTTGTGTGAGTTGTCCCAAGATATTATTATTATTATAACATATCTCCGGCAGTTATTTTGCACATCTTGTCTACCGTAAAGCAGGTCTAGTCTTTTGGAACGTCTCTCTTGAACCGGCGAAGATTATCGGTATAACTGACCTTCTCTGTCGGGCGAATGATGACGATAGAACTTGGTGTCCCAGGGGATTCGTTTGCATTGCCTCTTCCCGGGCTCCATGCAGTTCTCGGCACGGTATCTTAACGCCTTAACTTGGAGGTGTTTTGTCCGCGGGAGCTATTCTATTTCACTCCTCCGCTCATAGAGCAGCGAGCCTACTCCAAAAATTGGTAAATCGCAAGTGCGGCTTCATAAAGAGTACTACTTACATCTGTGGGCGGAAGCACCTAGAGAAGAGTATAGCCCTCTTGATTCCGTAGACAGACAAGCTGTGAGATTCATTGGGGATCCCATACTCATAAGCGGGATGAAGCCACTTAAAGAGAGACTTTGCCACCCTCAGTGTGTTCTACCACTTGTATAATGGGATGTGTTCCGAGAAAATATTTGACATGATACCTAATTGCCTAGAGCCTCCTTCTTCCATCGCACCGCTGGCCATCGAAAGAGAGTTCATCCCCATAATTGGGACTCTAAATGGTCCGTTTTGAAATGAGCTGTCAGCCGAAGTTTTCCTTAAACATGGCATATGCATACGGTTGATTCATAACAACCTTTTGAACATATTATTTTCCAGTAAAAAAATATTCTTATACAAACTTTAAAAATAAACAGAAGCAGCAAAGCGATCAATCCAAAGTTGCGGGAAATGCGAAAAATACTAAACTGCTGGTGACGCCCTACTTAGGGTTTGGTCTATGGTTATAGTTGCCCTAGACTACCTATGATAATTTTGCAATTTTGCTATTGCAAGCTAATGCAGATTTTTATGAGACGTAATTCCATTTTGTCCTTGCGCTCTGGCTTCAGCCTACATAATCATCAGCCAAAGCCTTGCTTCTACGTCATAATATATTTACGAGACATACTTTGCCAGAAAGGGCTCTGGCGTAGACGCTATAATATTAAATAGGTAGATCCAGAAAGCAGCAGCGACACCAAAACCAGTGGCTTATAGGAGGCCCTCGTTTATCACGTTAGATTGGTTCCACAGATTGTAAGGCAACTTCTGTGGCTGACGAGGCTATAATAACGTCACTTCATCCCGTTTCCTCTCGGTCGATTCGAGAAAAGATCTACTGACTGGGTGGTCTTGATGTAGTTCTAAACAAGTCTAAGACCCTACGGCGGGCGCATCTCTAGCCCTATTCAGACGGCAGAGCGAAACAAAACAATACCATCGTCCAATGAATATAATCGTGAGTTGCTCGCAGAAATTGTCGCTAGCACTGGAGAGAGGCTGAGTCCCATATGGTTTAAAAGATGAAGCCATTATTTTCGAAAACATAAAAAATGCAATTGCTTACGCAATTTCGGGGTTGAAATACATTAGTAAAACTGGAACTAAAACTCAATAGATAAAGATTAGCAGTAGTGGTAGTAATTTTATTTTATTAATTGTAATCCAGTACAGGTTTGATTTATTTGTTAGATGATTTCATACAGACCTCCCAACTCCGCTTAGAAAGGTACTAAGCGTCTAAGCATATTTTAAGGCCTTGTGTAGGATTTTATCAATGGAACATGGAATCGTTTAGAAGGCCCCTAGGGTCTGAGGCTCGGGGCGACACCCCCCCCCCCTTAAGCCGCTACTGCTTTAAACTAAAGTTGTTCTCGACGTGATCTGGTATGAGTTATTGTCGAAAAACTCCACTTCTTAACAAAAAGGCGTAAGTACTTTTATTAACCAATTCATCTTGACATAACACAGATAGTCAAACAAAAATCATTCCATATAAATACCCACTGTTCAAAATGTTGTTCAGATAAAATAAGCTTGTTTTAATTTTATATTTAGCGATCTAAAGTAATGGAAACTGCATGAAAGTATTCAGTTTCCATACTGTGTGGTCTCGAAGTTTACTGTTCGATTTATAACGTTATGGTTTTTGTAGCAGGTATGCATTTAACTTAACCTAGTATCTACTGTTCGAGTATCTACCTAGAAAGCTATATGGAACGATTAACTAAAGTCAATATTGAAAAATAAAAAAACCGCCTGCATAAAAAGATGGATACAAGATCCCCTATATATATCATTTCATGCAGTCGGAGGCATCAATGAATCTCGATGAACTTAGTAAAGTGCCTCCTGTAGGCGGGTTTTTTAATTTTTTTTATTTATGTTTTTATTTTTTTTATTTGCACGAAAAACATAACCCCTTCTTTGCAATCGGGTAATAAGTCAATCAATCATATCAATAAACGTGAGCCCACTCCTAACACAAGCCATTGAGCTTAGCTGGAGGAGTTAACAGGATTGCTAATAATGTGGGACGAAAATCCCACATTGCTAGTTATCTTTAAAAAAAAAAAAAATGCATTTGTAGGCATAGGTGAATACAATAGTGTGTCGGATATTACAAAATTCATAAACAGGTTAAATTTATTACACTCCTATTTTTGTAGGCGGTTAAAAATGTAGTACCTAAACCTTGATAAATTCCCTAGATAAGTAATTTTAAAATCTGTATATTTTCTTTTTTTATGTATATATCTCTTTCTGGACAGTTGCCATTGAATATCTTTGCACTAATGCATTTTTTTGGTGGCGATGAAACTCTGGCAAATCGTTATGCACAATTTTTTACTATTATGATTTACATTTATTCTTTTTAAAACGAATATTAACTCTGTTTGGCTGCCTATTACATTTTTACGCTTAAACCACTGAATCAAATTTCGATTAAATTTGGTATGGAGATATAACCGACATCCACGCGGGCGCAGTCGCCAGCAAAAGTAATACTTTATAAATGGTGCAAACAATATCTAGCGGAAATATAAAAGCGACAACTTGTCCCTCAAGTAATGAATCTTTAAAATTCCTCTTTGTATTTTTAATTGAAATTTTAAAACTTAAGTTTCTCACTTACTTTACAAAAAAGAAACTCTTAAGAACTAAGTATTGTTCCGAGTGAAAATAGTTTAAACAGCGGGAAGCGCTGCTTTAAGTGGTTTACTGATAAACGGCACCTGTGAAGCGGGAAGCTTTTATCTCTAGGGAAGCCCGGCCCCTGCATTTCCGAGCCACGGAATGCACCCCGCAAACCAACGTCATTTTTCGGTAATACTTTATCACTTTATTCTAATACGTTAATTTTTAATGCACTCAGAAAAATGTGACTTGTATTTTTTGCATCCATTTTCTAGATTGTTATCTTACTTGAATTTTATTGTCTCTTTTATTTACACTCAATATAATTCTATAAACGATAACTTTATGCGTCTTCATAATTATGTGTAAATGTTTAGTTCGCAAAATCATTTCCTATTCCTAGTCTTCATCATCAAAATTTCTGCAGACCTTGAGCTCGCCGTTAATGACTGATTGAATGTGACAGGACTTCCATTTACACACCGTACACAAGGCAAAATAAACCTTAATAGTTTCACCATGTCCGTCCATCTTCCGTCCACAGCTTAGCTAAGAGACTATCGGTACTAAACAACTGTAATAGATAAGAAAAGAAAGAAAATGTACGAAATAATATAACGTAGGGATGTGACTTTTTGTCCATCATGCCCAGGATATCTTAGGATGAGACTTTTAAGAATATTTGAGGGTTGGTAAGAGTATTTTTCGATTTAGGAATCCGTTAGTGAAATTATTAAGCTATAAAGTGCTAACTCTTTTACGGTCAAGTTCCAGCTTAACCATTTAGCTGTGTAAAAAATCAGGGTAATATATATATTTATTTAATGAATTCAAAACTACATCTAAGTAGACTTTAAAAGCTTAAGAACTATAATAGGCGACTATATGAGATTATTTTCAGATTTCAGATTTCATGCTTTTCATTGAAAATTACTTATAATTACTTATTAATTGTTATATTATAATTAAAACGTTGTTAATAGTATGAATAAAAAAAAACAGAAAACCCACTTCTTGGGGCTCTTTTAAACGTTCGGTTTTTCACTTGAAGCCGGATGGAGTTTTTAGCCCGACTGTGCAGTGTTGTATGGCTTACAATGATTGTGTTGACATGCACTGGACACACTGGGCTGTAATGTTCTACAGCCATCCGAAAAAACCGGACGTCTAAAACAGTCCCAAGACGTGGGTTTTCTATTGTTTGTCGGACGGCTGTAGACCATTTGTCGCCGGACCGGTTTCCGATGAGTGTAAACACATTTATTGTAAGTCATACAACACTGCAAGCCTGGTGACCAAATTCCATCCCGCGTCCGAGAAAAAACCGGATATCTAAAAGATCCCGAGGCCGCATTGTTGTGATGGACAACTACGGAAATGCCAGTTATACTTGTGCGTGGCCCGACATGCACTTGCCAAGTTTTATATATCAAAATTTAGTTTACTAGCACGTTCTTTAACATGCAATTATAATTAGTTTGCAAGTAGGATAAATGGTGTGGTTTAATTAATACCTACTATTAATTAAACTACATAATTTTTTAATGTCACAGCAAATGTACTTTATTCACGTAGGTTATAAAAGAAACATTAGGTACAGTACAAAAATAATGCTGTATCCATTAGGTACATTATGAAACACACGCAAGCATTACCTACGTACAAGTAATAGAGATCATGAATTTATGAATAAATATTAAAAGTTCCTAGGTATAGAAACAGCACCAACTCAAAAGTGAATATAACTTTAAGACCAATTAAATATAAAAATGTCTATACACAACACACGATGTAGTTAATGAGAGTACCGAACGAAACAAGCGGATAAAAAATATAGCTACTTACAACAAAAAAAAGATAGTTAATTGGAACACGGGAAAACCTTTATTGCGTATCATAATCAGCGGGTCAAACCCAATTATATTTAACTCTGTTCCAATTTGTGAGATCGTTACTCCGTCATTAAATGAGGTATCGCTACGTCTTGTTGACTTCAATGAACATTATCGTGTTCGAGAGGGTGCATTTTCCTCATTTTTCAGTAATGGCAAAACGACTCCGGTCGCGCCCTGCCTCCCCTAGTCGATAGTCATCGATGATTGATTACGACGCTTTCGCACGGCTATTACCGTAACCAGTCACTCGGTAAATATTAAAAGGAGCACCTTAAAATTAAGGACGAGTGACAAAATTCTTTTTACGATTCACTACGCAAACATTCATGTAAACTATCTGCGAAGTGGAATCCAGTTATTCGTAAAACATACCACGCATTAGTTCGCAATCGTGTAACGTGGGCACAGTCAGTATCGTGTGTTGTGATTAGAAGGATTTTATTAAATGAGGGTACATGAAGATTCATCGAGCTCTGAATCGGAGTCGTGACATCGCTGCAACAGTGTGCTTGTGACCACGGCCGGTGCAAACTGGTCAAACTGTCTCTGGTTTGTTTAATTTGAATTCGAAATGCGAGGCCTGAAGGCTAGATTCTATGCCATTTGCGCTAACTATTCGATTACTATTCGAAATGAAGTTATAATATGGGCCAAGGCTACGCTGCCGCTGCAGTAACAAAAAATAGACAAGGATGGATTTTTACGGACGTCATATTTTCAAAATTTTGCCTTACCTTAGGTCAATGGAGTCCATGTTATGAATATCCACTTGAGGTCAAAATATTAGGTAATATTGGTACCCATATAGGTATACTTTGCAAGTTTTCTCTCATTCTTTCTCTGCTTGGTTGATCTGAATAAAAGATAGATTTAAGAAGCTTCAAAATAAGTTGGTTTCCAGCTAGTTTATATTTTTGAAATTGAAAATTAATTACCATTGAAGCTTCAAAATAAATAGGATAACCTGCAGCACGAGGTTTGAAATTTTCAAATAACTTCATTGTCCTCATGTGAATTTTCGGAGCTTTGTGTTTGGAAATATTCGTGATGATTTGGTTTTAATATTTGCAAATATTAAGCAATAGATGTAGCTGGGAATAGCCGGCTGTCCCTACGTATATTTTACAGTACCTATCAATTAAACATAAAATGAAATATGTACACGTAATCGTAAAATATTTTGATTCATTTTAATTAATTCATTGCTATTTCACTGCCTCGCAGCGCTGTTGGTACAAAAACGTTTATGCATACATGAATAACAAAAATATGTCCTCACAAGTATTTCCAAAATTTTATTTTTAGGTAGTTACACCTAAAAGTAAAACTTCTGAAAAAATGCACATGTGACGTATATTTACAGAAACAATATTTACCTAGGTACCGAGGTGCTTACTTTTCAATTAGTAAACCCTCACTCGCACGAGCGGTTTTTTCACGCGCCAACATTCCGGCGTCAGCGTATTTTGAACGCTCTCGATGTAGTTGTTCATCGACATTGACGACGTTGTTTTATCAACGCTTTTTTAACGCGCGTTGTTAGAAGATGAACAAAAAAAAGCTAGTGCTTATTGACCCTGACTGCAAAGTCACCCAAGATAAAACTTTGTGTGATGAGCACGATGATTTATTCTATGTCTGGTTGTAATTTATTCATTTATATGTCTGTGTTAGGAAATATATAATGTATGTTTGTTAGTTGTCTGGTTTCCATAGCTTTTTAACTCTTTTATCGATCAGATAGCGTTGTGTGAGTTATCCCATGATATTATTATGTTCTAGATATCATTAAGTTCCTTAAGTAATCCCCAAATTCTGGAATCGTTGAAATTGCTTGTTCCTAACACCAGGCTACGACAGGCCCCTAGAAACAGGTTATTTGAGGTACCAACAGCCCGCACGAATAATTTAAAATTTGCACCGATTGTTCGAGCGATTAATATTGATTTTTTTTTTGTAGGTACATGGTCGGAATTGGAAAAGGTGACATTGCATTTTTTGTCATACTTATAGTTTAAGGGTTTTGTGTATGTTGTATATTGTTGTATTGGGTTCGCCTGTAAAGACAATGTATGTTGTAAATAAATAAATAAATAAAATAAATAAAAAGTATTTATTATTTCTCCTATGAGTATGGTGAGAAATATACTTAAATATACTTACTTATTTGATTAAAATAAATTAAAGATCCTTAAATACATCCATGTCCTCATTAGTGAGGGTATCATAGTCCACTGATATTTATTTTGTGATTTCTTCCCAGACATTATTACTCAAAAAAGTAATTGAATATTCAGGATTTTTTGCAAATAAAAGAGGATGAGACTATAATTAGCACTTCGGAAGCTACAACCCACGATATCGTCTTTCTGATAAAGTAAACAACACAAACTCGTCCGACTGCTGTGAGAGCCCACGGCACACTGAATGCAACGCTGGCGGGTTTTTTACACTCGTGTAAACACAATAGTACAACACTGCGCGATAAAATTACAACGCGTTTTAAAATGGATGCCGTGTGAACCTATACTTGGGAATGCATTTGTTCTATTTGAGCGTATTTTTAAGGCGCGTTAAAATTACGCTCGTGCGAATGAGGCCTAAGTAAACGACTGATTAAAAGTATCGGAAAAGCTTTGGGTGACCTAAAAAGAGGAGGTTCTCAATTTGGATGTGTGCATTGTTTTATAAAGGTATGTTCAGGCATGACTCCATCATAAAGGTATAGATGGATTTTCAAAATTCTATTATTGTTCGATAGAGGTTTATGCCAAAACTTCATTAAGATCTGATGATGAGTTTCGAAGACTGACAACGAAACTCCTTAATAAATATATATCAGCGGAATAAATATATATACGGCATATCATCCGTGATTAAATTCTGCTAGATGTTTTTCTGTAAAAAACTTTTTAATTAGGCCTTACAATTTATTTTTGTTTTCACTTAGTATCTTGTAACCCAAGAATTTGACTAGCATTTCTGTTACATGTTGTATGTACCTACAGAAATTCATCTATCGATACAAATTCATCATCTACTATCTATTCAAATACTTACAAAATGCAACAGTTAGTCATAAATAAACTATTACCTACGAGTACGGGACGCTGTCTAATTTTTTGAGGAAAGAGGTATCTGGACCCTGCTGAGGAACTCCGAGTTTTAATTTGGGTGAGCTTTTGGTGATGCATTTAGCCTTCTAACTCCCAATTTCTTTACATGTACCACATTGTGTATACTGAAAGCAAAGCACAACATTTTTAGTGGAGTCATAGCTCCCAGCGAGAAGCTCAGTGCCATAGCAACGTGGTACTGTCGATCCATAGATAAGTAACCGTTTAAAGAAAAAACGCATCCCTCCTTGCCTCAGATAGCCCATTAAGCTGCCGATGCTTGCATTTAATTTATCTACAGTCGTGTCGGATTTCCATCACTTAAGACTTAAGACTGTGAAGATAGTGAGGGATCAGAGAATACACTTAGGTATGTCTGCACACATGCTAGTGCACTATAAAATCTCTTGCGAAAAGATCACTGTTCTCTTACAAGATTTTTTCTTTTAAACTTTAAAGAAAACTAGTAATTTGGGATTGTGGGTCCCACGGTACTAGCAATCTTGTCAACCCTTACAGTTAAGCCAAATAGCTTGTGTTATAAGTAGGTTTACGACGGTAGTTTAAAGGTAGGTTTCGAACCCCCTACCTCACGATTGCGAGCCCGATGCCTTAACCATTACGCTACCGCGCTAGGATGGCCGCAATAGATCATTTTCTCACAACACTCCATATCAAAGAACCATCTATATACCTTTTATTCACCAATACTAAGGCCATATAATTGGGTATGTGATATATTACGCCTACCTGCACACATAGACTCACCGAATCTGAAAATATCGTGAAATATTCAATACCCTGTTAATCCGTTTGGAAAAGTTACTTTTATATTCAGTGAATGTTAAATTATTAAGCCATGGCACTGAATCCCAACTAATAAAACTTATTATTAACTTCTACACAAAATAATTAAGTAGGTATGTTTATTTATGAAAATACTAGCTGTTGCTCGCTCCAATTCTTTTGATAATTTTACCCCCATAAAGTATTGTCCCACCAAAGGCGAGAAACAAGCAGCTATGACTATTTTATCGTTCAAGAAACGTACATACATATGTAGAGCCCGGGTAAACAAAAAACACAGTTATTAATAGTTGATCGTTGATCGATCACACTAGCCGGCGAGTACTAGCTAGACTCGCTAGCTATACTGCATTTTGTTTTGTTTACACGGACGGGATCTGCAATATACATCTATTGTATGTTTCTGGAGCGATAGACCAACAGATAACTCGCCGGCGGTGGAACAAATGCCTAAGGGTTTGATTATCAAAAACGCTGAAACTATTGTTTCTACGAGTATATTTAAAATAAAAAACCGGGCAAGTGCTTGTTGGACCACGCACAATGTAGACTTCCTAAGCTCCCCCCCAACCCCCATAATTGTGGCATAAGAAGTGGGCTTTCTGTTGTTTTTGTTTGATACTTACAACGTTATATCAACTTAATCATATCTTTCAACGGAATTTGTACGAAAATTTTGTTACTTCTCATTTGATCAGCTGTTACTCGTAAACTTGTTGTAGCTGTGATAGTTTTCCTTTTAATTTTACTATACATATTGTCTTTCGTGATTTTTTTCACATACCCAACATCAACCATTTAGCTGGCAGGGGGGGAGACACTTGACTCTAACAAAAATTTGCACTTTATAGCTTAATATTTTACAAACCAATCCCTAAATCTAAAAATCGTTTTCCCAACCCCGAAACATTTTTAAGAGACATATATCAATATATATGTTTCTTAAAAATGTAAAATGTAATAAGTAAATGTGTAATGTTGTGTGAAACCCCACACGATGGGGTAAGTAACAAAAAAAAATCACACCCCTCTTTACATATAGGTGAAGTACCTTCAATATTTTTTTTAAGATATTATTCTTTCACTTTGTCGGCGTAAGTATTATGTGTATCCATGCAAAATAACAACCTCCTAGCACTAACAGTCTCTGAGCAAAGGTGCAAACGGACGAAAGGACATGATGAAACTATAAGGGTTCCTTTTTGCCATTTTGGCTACGGAACCCTAAAAAGCCGGTGAAGACAAGTAATTATTAATGTTAAGATTGGTTAGGTATTATTAGAATTAGGCATATGCTATGTTTATAGCTTTAATTAACCAAATATCGATTGAATATGTGATTAGTTGTCCGCTCCAATGAATTCGGCCATAACATTAGCATAAAGGACATTCAAGCAAGTGTATTCACTAGAGGAGGCTTTGTAGTTCACGGTGATCAGTCAATAATAACTGTCCCACAGACCACTATGTACCTATATCAGTATGGACAATAATGATTGATTTGGGATATGTTTGTTGGGTATTGAATGTTAGCGTGGCATTAATAATGCTATAGTAAATGCAACAATCGGTCATTTACAAAGAGGTATGATTGGTTGTATACACATGCAGTTACTAATGCATTATATCATCGTCAATAACACTAGTGAACAGTGGTCAGGCTACGTGAACTCTGAGTGGTTGTGTTCAGCTATGCTATTCCCAAAAAAAAAAAAACTAGGCTATACGCCACGTCGATTCTTCGATGAAACAGCCTAAACATCGACCGATAGCCCGAGGCTCTTGCAAATGGCATGCCCAAGTATCCATGTGCTCGACGACGACGTCGCTGTTTTGTAGACGAGCTAGAGATTAACACAATTTTTTTCACAACATTATCTATTAATCTCGATCATGAGTTTAAAGGTTTTAACTTTTTTTGCGTCTACAATTACTTATTTCTAATATTAAAGGAAAATTGTAAATACCTAGTCCAGCCTTACTTACTTCTGTTACAAATGAAAATGCAATGCATGTTTTTTTTAAAGAAGTAATGTAATATTATTAAAACTTTTAAGTACATAATATTTATTAAGTCTCAGCAAAAAATGAAAACAATATTCTATTCAAAATGGCCACCTTTGGCTTTTATACAGGCCTTTAATCTGTCTGGCCACAAATCTATGGATTTACGCACTGTTTCCATGGGAAGTTTTGCCACTGCTTGCTCCAGAGATTTTTTAAGAGACTCAATGTCGCCGTGTCATTTTGATGAAGGCCAGTCTTCAGCTCTTACTGCATGAAATTATATAATTATGTAGGGGATCTTGTTTCCATCGTTTTTGTGCAGGCAGGTTTTTTTATTTTTATAATTTATATTTTTGTTAGTAAAGGTCCTTTTAAAAAAACCGAGCACAGCTCGGTCATCACCACTACTATTGGCTACAACCAATAGGAGCGGAGCATCAATGAAAAATTTTGCACAAACGGGGAAAAATTGACGCAGACGAAGTAGCGCGGGCCAGCTAGTAATGTTATACAACTGAAATTGGGAATTTCAAATAATAAACGACAGGTCAATTTTCCTTTTTCTGAGTTGTAAATCTCGTAGTGAAGGATTTGATTTCATTTGAATCATCTTATAGTTTTCTTTATTTATACTTAAACTATAAAGTTAATGAGTTTATTTGTTTATTTGAACGCGATGATCTCAGGAACTACTGGTTCGAATTGAAAATATAGTTTAGTGTTGGATAGCCCATTTATTGAGGCAGGCTATATGCTATATAACATCACGCTATGAATAATAGGAGCGGAACACCAAAGAAAATTGTTGCAAAAACGGGTAAAAATATTAAAATTAATTTCTTTTAAGAGCTTCCGTTGCGTGCTCTGCGTAAAAGTTCTAAAAAAAAGACTGCACCAGCAAATGCCTATCTTTTAGCTATCTGTGTATTTAAGAGTCATAGGAAAGTGTGATTGACTGATATATCAACACACAGCTCAGACTTCTGAATGGATTGGTTTGAAATTTGGTACACAGATAGTTGTTATATTGTAGGCATCCACTACGAAGCATATAGCAAACCTTTAAAGGGGTGAAATGGCAGTCCAACCTTAACGGGGGTGAAGCCGCGGGCGGAAGCTAGTTATTTTATCAACTAAGTTCAAAGAGGAGGAAGTTCTCAATTCGACTGTAGGTTTAATTTTTTTTTTTTCAACGCTTGTTCACCGGTTGTACCGATATGAATTTTATTTTTGTGTTTGAAAGGATATACTTCCAAGTTGGTCCCATTGTCATCAGATCACGATCTGATGATGGGATGCTGGAGAAATCGAGAGGGTACTCTTCAAATATTAAAGGCAAAATATAGTGATTTATGTATATTTCATAGTTATTCGTGCATTTTCTCTTAAAAAGCACCAACTGGTGAAGTGGAACTGGTGATGAAGACCACAAATGACCAGCGGGCCTATTCAATATTTCACAGTTTGCGATTCAGTTACTTTAATATGGGATTGAGTAGCACTTTATTCTCGTCATACTACTATTACACTATGTAATAGAGCTAATAGTGAACTCCTCAACAATTAACAGTCCTGCATCGGGGCAAGCAGTATTTTGTAACTATTGTAACTTAAATGAATTACAAACCAACCCACTAAAAAGTGAGATAAAAGAACTTTTTACAAAAAAATAATACCGACTTCAAAAATAAATACAAGGCAACTAAAAAGCTATAATAATATACCTAGAATAACAAAAACTAATTAAACATTTTGAAGTTGGTGCCTATTAAAACATAAAAAATAGTTTTGTTATTCTAGGTATATTATTTTATGCTTTTTAGTTGCCTTGTATTTATTTTTGAAGTCGGTCAAATTTTTTGTAAAAAATGTTTTTAATGAATAAAGATTTTAATGATTAAAATAGTTGCCTACTAGTCGGTGGTTTGTGCCGACTAATCGCTAACTAGTCACCGACTATAAAATAAATATGAAATAGACAGATAGTCGACTTTACTTGCTGGTCAGTAGTCGGCATATCTACAGTCATTATAAATTATTGTTTAAAGGTTACACTGAGACTTTTCAAGTTACTGGTACCAAATCCAAACACAGTTCGTTCGGCTTATTGCAAGACCTTTCACCGCTTATATGATAAATGGTAAGCGTCTCTTACAAGCTATTGTGACAGATATTCTCTATTCGTCTGATGGTATAGCAGTGTTTCATCTCAGTCGATTACGTTCAGCTGAGCAGCGGTGATCTAATATGTCGTTGGTTGGCAAGTAACACTGCGTTATCTCTAGCCAAGCTTCGAATTTCCACTGACCGATGCATAGCCAACTTTATTATATGAATTAAAAATACTTTGAGATAGATTTTGGTAAAATAGTTTTTTTTTAAGCAATAAAAGAAAGAGAGAGCGCAATGGTCTTTTGCGCTCTCTCATATCATCTTTTACCAACGACAAAGACGGCAAGGCCTTGCCACAAATTATACTTACGTACAGATGGCAGGCTTCATACAAAGCGCTCTTGACGCACGATTTCATTAGTTATTTGAATAAATAAATAAATGGCTAGGGACAACTTATACAACGTGATCTGATCCCAAACTAAGCAGAGCTTGAACTACGACAACCAGATAACTTATAAACCATCGTGCTCATCACACAAAGTTTCATCTTAGGTGGGGATGGAAACCACGACCTCAGGCTTAGCAGTCAGAGTCACTAACCGTGCGTCAAAAGCGTTATGTTTTTTAGCCAATTTATTGCCCCCCCCTCCCTCTCGAGCCTCACGTGATTAATGGATGACCCCCCGATGGAGGTGCTCACGCGGTGAGGTTGTTTGTTTTGTGCACACGCGTGTACGATGCAGTACCTATATGAGTGTTCCTTCCTTCTGAACTGTTTTTATTTTGTGGCCTTGAGCCATTCTGTAGGTTTAGGTACTCTCTGTCCTTGAAATGAAACTTTCTAATTTTGGCAGTTTTTAATTTACTTAGTTTTATACTTGGATGAGCAATTTTGTGTCTTAAGGAGTCTGTCTTTTCTTTAAATTTTAACCTGACACCACTGGTCAATAAAATTTGAAGTTATATTTTTGAGGAGTGATAGTTAACAAAAAGTTATAAGTAATTAAAAATTACACATAACCCAAGAATTTTACATACTGATGCGATTTAAATATTTTGTTCTATTATTAATTAACGATTCAAAATTTTCTGTCTTCTGGTTGATCCCTTTTCATTGTCCAGCAGTAATCGGCTCACATCTTGGATTATATTGGCGCTTGCAGCTTCTGGTAGAACCATTTTCCGTGCTCATCGCTCACAGCTCTCAATTTTTTAGGGTAAAACCCTGATGTGAGTCTAAAAGATAAATATTGAGTGACATGTTGTAACCCAATATTTCATAAACCAATAACAGCTCGATAACAAACTCTAGCTGGCTATCACTTTTATGATTACCCAGGAAATATTTCAACAATTTTTTAAAAAGATATTTCTTATTTAGATCAATCAATATTTGTCAAACACTGGAGCTTTTATAAACTCACCGGTTTGTGGTTCAACAAAAATAATCGTATTTATTTTCAAACTCAGCATCAACGCGGTCGCGGCAGACCAACACTGCAAGTTGTCACAACGATGCGCTGTTCTTACAGACAGTAAATTAGAGTAAACAACCGTGTTATTTACCAGAAATTGATGCGAGTAAGATAAAAATAGAAAACCAAAACGCGATCACATGGTTCAAATTTAAAACCAACCGGACCCCGGATAGTGGCTCTAATGTCCATACACACAAACATTGCAAGTTAAATAAAAGCTTGTAACTTCCGGTTCCATTATCAGAACAGCTTCATGGTATTATATTATTGTGTTGTCACCAAAGATACACCAAATTTAAGCACAATCAGAGGTCGAAAAGTGGTTCTCATTTAACTTCCAAGATTCGTAGCGAATACACAAAAACTGCAAAATAAATAAAAGCTTGTAAAAACTCCGCAGTCGAATAATATCAGGATCATTAATACACTTTTTTGACATATTCGCACAAGCATAGAAATTAATTAAAACCAAAATAATTTAAATTAATAGCAAAGAAAAATATATATAGCACTTCTTTTTTACGGCCGATCCACGCTACAATGCCGTAATAAAATGAACTTACCTTATCACAACATAGAAAAAAACCGGGCAAGAGCATGTCGGACCATGCTCAGTGTAGGGTTCCGGAGCGTTATTACTAATAAATATATACATATAAAAAAAATCCGATTTGATTAATTTTACCAGCAAAATAACGTATGTTCATGACACTTGCGCCCTTTTGTTGAGAAACGCTGTTTTTCGGCAATAATTCGGTATATTCGATCATATCGAAAATATCATTAAAAATTAAGTATATATTTTACATTAAAGTATTTAATAAGCGTTACCCTTGTAATTTTTTTCATGTTTTGGTCACACGGTTCAAAAGGGGGCGGGGCACATTTTATGCAACTTTCGACGCGATTATTACAAAAATAACCCGTCAATTTGCTACATTATCTTGATGATAAATGATGATTGAAAATGAATGAAATGAAATCTAATGCTTCACTACGAGATTCCACAACTCTAAATAAATAAGGAAAATGAACCTATCGTTTATTGTTTGAAATTCTCAGCTTCGGCTGTATAACATTACTAGCCGACCCGCGCAACTTCGTCTGCGTCAATTTCCTCGTTTGTGCAACATTTTTCATTGATGCTTCGTTCCTATTGGTTGTAGCCAAATCCCAAGATATCTCACTAGAGGGAGGGTGGTCCAAAAATCACCAAAATCACCTCACGTAATTTATGGACGACCTCTTAATGCGATAAAAACTATCCTATGTCCTTCTCTCTCAATATCTCACCAGAGGGAGGGAGAGGGGTCCAGAATTCACCAAAATCACCTCACGTAAATTATGGACGTCCTCTTATCGCGATAAAATCTATCCTATGTCCTTATCTCGCGATATATCTCACCAGAGGGAGGGAGGGGGTCAACATTTGCCGAAATCATATATTGCAATAAAAACTATCCTATGTCCTTCCCCGCGTCTTAAACTATATCCATACTAAATTTCATATAAATCGTTTAGTTGTATAAGCGTGAAAAGGTAACAGGCAGACAGAGTTACCTTCACAATTATTTTAGTACCTGGATGACCGACGTTTTCTGAAAATTAAACCTAGCTAGATGGATTATTCGCCCTCGAAACCCCGTGCAATTTCATGAAAATCGTTGCAGCCGTTGCCGAGATTCAGATTATATATATACATAGACCGGCCATGAGTTCTGTTACAAATAAAAATGCATTTTTTAAATGAAGTAATGTAATATTACTAAAACATATATGTACTTATTAAAACAATATTATATTAAAAATGGCCAAATAATTGCTAACATTACAGTCGATGATTCATTTTATCGATAAATAGAAATTAGAAGACAGGTACGTCTCGCGCTGGATCATGCGGCTTTGTATAAACAAAGTGTTAAATTCCAGGCTTCGCCATTTGACACTCTTTGATTACGCCGCCATTACAATTCATTGGTATAGTTTTTTACATCGTCTAAATTTAATTTCCTAAATTTCTGAATGAATGATGGCGGAATGGCAACCTCGCATATGATGTGTAGGTACTGTGGCAGGTGCGTCGGAAACTCGACCGGCCACTCGCATAAAGCCTCATTTAATTGTGAACTGTTTGTCTTGACGTTCCAAAACTATGAAATAATGACGAAGAAGAAGATCGAAAAACAATTGAGAGAATTGGACCAAGCGTCAAGACGAATGGTCAAGGAAAAGAATTGAAATGTAAAGGAATAATATTACAAGTTATTTAATATATAATATCGTTCTGGGCTTAAGAAAGTGTTTAATTCCTCATCCCCGAGAGTAATAATCCCAGCTGCGCACCCCGTCGACAGCAAGAAGTTCACGTCACATGGTGGAGGCGCCGAACTCTTCAGAGGAAGTCATTTAAAGAGCTAAGTCGTATTTCTATGTAAAATTAATTAAAAATGAGTGAATTCACGGGATTGTATGAGTCCGTAGATGATTTTGTCAACCAATTCCAGATCATCTGTGTGATTAATAAAATCACTTCGGATGAAGAAAAAAAATTATTTGTGGCGGCGTATCTGGCTGGACCAGCGCTACACCTATACAAAGCAATCATAGAAGATTGTAATAGCTTCGAGAGCTTCATCACTGCATTAAAGGCAGAGTTCCCAAACCGTACTAATTATACGGAAAAATTCTATGAAAGAATACAGGCGCCAGAGGAGAATATTGTTTCATTTTACTACGAGCTTTCAAATATAGCCAAAAAGGGAAAAATTGACGACAATACGTTCGTAAGGAGCTTTCCAAAGAAATGTAATAGTTTCTACAAATCAAAGCTCGCTGCAGTTGTATGTGCTGATAAAAATATTTTAAAGGCCACAGTTTTACAATTACAATCAGTATATGATAAAGAGGTTGAAAGGGAAATCAATCTTAAGGTTAAGGTTGAGAATGCGGTAGCAGTGAGGTCTGGGCAGCAAGGAGACTCCAACAGACCGACCAATAGTCCATTTCGGAGCAATCAATCGACTCCGTATAGTAAATACCGGTCCCCGTTGTCTCGGGTTCCGCCCAATGATTCACCAAGCGGTTCGTTAACACCAAGGCGGGAGTCAAATCCCCGCCAGTACTTTTTAAGGAGCAGAGGACCTCCGCCGATGCCGGTTCAATCAGCTAATGATGCGGCGTCGTCGACAGCGAGAGTAGGCGAGCATCGCCCAAACTTCCAAGGGCAACAGCAGTGAGGACGCAGCTGAGCCCAAACATAAAAGACGTCCAGAAGAATAATTATGGTCAGTCCAAACCAGTTATTTTAGTAGAATTACGTTCAGGTGCGATTCCTGCTTTATTAGATAGTGGGGCTTCAGTGTCCTTGCTATCGAAGAAAGTAGCGTTAATGAACAAAGTAACCTTAGATATATGTGATAATATTAATTTAAAAACGGCCGATGGTAAGATTATACCAGTCGCAGGCAAAACATATATCAACGTTATAATTAATAATGTGGTGTATAACACACTTTTTTATGTGGTAATAGATGTCAGTTGGCCAGTGATTTTGGGTCAAGATTTCTTAATCAAAAATGGGGCATCCCTAGATTTTGTGAATAATAAAATAACATTGAGAAACTACAATGAAATATGTTTTGTTGCTAGACCAGGCAAAGTTTCTGTTATCGATACACAGGAAATAATGTCTGTTAATATTTTTAAACATAATCATTTATGTATTAGTAATACTTGTGAGTCAAATAAGAATAATACTTGTATTCTTCCTGATTTAAATGTGTCAAAAGATAAAATGAATATTAATAAAAATCTGAGTACAGGTGATAATAATAAATTACATGACTTAGTGGAAGAATACAAGCCACAATTCTCATTTGGTAAGGTTAGGCCAGGTGGGTGCCGAAATAACCCAATTAAAATAAAAACTTCGAACGAGGTTCCGGTGAAAAAACCTTCATATCGGGTCTCACTTAAACAGAGTGAGATCAGTCGTCAACAAGTGAGTGAGTTAGTGAATGTTGGTAGCATTCGTCCTTCCTGTAATGATAGTTCCTCTTCAGTAGTTGTAGAACAGGATTCGGATTCGGATGCGGAGTTCGTGAGTCGAAATCCGTTAATAAGTCAAGATGATCACGTAGTCACTGACGGGTTACAAATATTTAGGATGAGATGTACAGAGAATAATGAGCAAATCTGCAAATGAGAAATAGACCCAGTAATAAGGGCTCAAATGAACGATAATTTTTGTTCATCTTTAAGAAATAAAATCATAGATGAAAACTTACAAAGATATAAAGGATTCTTTATACACAACGGCATGTTATATAAATTAAATACAAAAAATAATGTTATAAAAAGATTGCTGGTAGTTCCGGATGAACTGTTTCCAGTAATTATGCGTGAGATTCATGATGATCCATTATATGGAGGTCATTTAGGTTTGATGAAGACAGTAGAAAAATTTAATTCAAGATTCTGCTGTCCAAAGTCATATAAGAAAATAAAGAATTATATCAAAGCATGTAAAGTATGTCAAGAAGTGCGGGCGTCAAATAGAGTGGCGCCGTTGCAACCGATTGTTACAAACAGGTTATTTGAAAAGGTAGAAGTGGATACGATAGGCCCGTTAAATAATGCGAATAGATATCGATATCTTAGTATTTAATTTTATGTAGTTGAGAATTTTTATTATATGAACATTATGTTATAATTAAGTCATGATAAACATGAGTAGTTGATGTGAATTATCTTTTTAGGAGTAGGTGATTCCAGAAAAGAAGTGGCGACGTTGTTAATAGTCTGACGTGTAAACAATTGTATATTTAGGGATGGTTAATGGTTTTAGATCTGATTCTAAAATGTTGTTTGTTTTTGCATGTACAACCACACGGCGAAGAAATGTCCTACAATGTTGATGCCATAGAGCACTAGGCAAACAAAAACGGGTGTATTATTGTGTTGAATTATAAATACAACTCTGTGATTAAGCAGACAGTTTTGCATTTGGTTCAATCGAACTTGGGAAGTTCGTTTGTGATTATTTTATCTAAATAATCAATAGATGTGATCAGATGGTCACCGATAGCTTGATTGACCAATTATTTAACTGATATAAGATTGATACTTAAAGATGAATTTTCTTCCAGTTACAACAAAGCAGGACGTTCACCCAATTTGTTGCCTGGGGTCAATTGGTGTTTAATGATTGATTTAATTAATATAATTTAAGATAGATAGGCCAGTTCTGCCGATGCAGTGGCTTTTTTTAGGCGAATTTTTTTGCCTTGCATGGTCATATGACTGTTGGATGAACGACAGTCATATGACAGCTTTTGCATAGAGACGGCAGATTAAGGGGGGTATTAAAAAAAAAATCTATATCGCCAGCATAGGTAAATGCACAGCTAGGTTCATATTTGTTGTTTTATATTATAAAAAAAAAAATTGACTTAGTAGTCAAATGTAAAGATTTTTTTTTTTCATAAGGCGGCGGCGTGTGGCAGGTGCGTCGGAAACTCGACCGGCCACTCGCATAAAGCCTCATTTAATTGTGAACTGTTTGTCTTGACGTTCCAAAACTATGAAATAATGACGAAGAAGAAGATCGAAAAACAATTGAGAGAATTGGACCAAGCGTCAAGACGAATGGTCAAGGAAAAGAATTGAAATGTAAAGGAATAATATTACAAGTTATTTAATATATAATATCGTTCTGGGCTTAAGAAAGTGTTTAATTCCTCATCCCCGAGAGTAATAATCCCATCTGCGCACCCCGTCGACAGCAAGAGGTTCACGTCACAGTACTGAGGCCTTTGACTTAACAAAGTCGCCGCTGTGTATTTACATCATGTGTAGAAGTTTAAAAAGTTAAAAATCAATCCTGTAACTAAACTACTGGACGGATTTGATTGATTTTTGGTATATGACCGAGAAGCGAGATGATATACCCAGGGTTTCAGTAAATGTAGCTATGTTGTCGCCACTCTGTATAGGGTTCATTCTTGTATGGACGAAAGTGTCTCAGTGTCGTCGTCAGCATTGCATAAAGTAGTGCTAGCTTAGTCTGACTGACTGTTTCCCGGTATGTAGTCTATGGAATCAACATTTTAACCCAACTTTATCTTGAATTGAAATCGATTGGCTCCATCTATACTTATTTTACTTATTTATATATATATATATATATATATATATATATATATATATATATATATATATATATATATAGATATATAGATATATATATTATAATATTGAGATTGATAGGGATATATATAGATAGATATATATATATATATATATATATATATATATATACATATATATCCCTATCAATACTAATATACAAATATGAATGTAAATTTGTTTGTTACGCTTTCACGCGAAAACTACTCAACCGATCATCATGAAACTTTGTACACATATTCTTGGAGGTATTAGAAGTAACATAGGATTATAAAAAAAGGGGAAAATATACGCAGACCAAGTTGCGCGGGACAGCTGGTAATATTATAAAGAGGTAAGATTTGTTTGTTTGTATTGAATAGGCTCCGAAACTACTGGACGGATTTGAAAAATTCTTTCATCGTTGTGAAGCGTCACTAACCCCGGGTGACATAGGCTATTTTTATCCCTGTATTCCCACGCGAACGGGAACTACGCGGTTGAAACCGCGAGGTGTCCGCTAGTCAATATAAAAATGCAAAACTTTTTTCTTTAAAAGTACAACTTCAGAATTCATTTAAAGAACATGTCCCAAGTTTAAGACTTGAACATTTCTTCAGATACAAAATTAACAATGTCGATATTTCAATTTTTTTGCCATTTCTTTGGTTTTTTCTAATTATTGTTTTCGAAAAACCGTGGGGAAGAAGGGATATATATATATATATACTTGCTAACGGTTAGTTCTGTTCGGCTTTATCTAGAGACAGGAACTTTCTAAAATCAAAATTAACCGGGAAATAAATATCAGAAATAGGTATCATTATATAGTACCGGTTTAATCTAACCTAACATTTTAAAAACTTATTCGTTCTCGTTTTAAATTTCTTCCCGTAGTTGCGACATTTTTATGTACATAGGTAAGTGCCCGCTCACTGTCTCAGTTTTGCCTCAACTTCATTGCGCTGCAGCGAAATACTAATACAATAAATTTACGAGACACGCAGTAGATGCGCTGCAAACTTCGTCTGTATGAACGAACACCCCTCATCTATTTAAATGAATTAATTTTAAGTTCTGTTTAATGAATGCATTTTAAATTTTGTATTTTTCTATTTGTTCACCGGATTTCGTTTATTATTTAGGGCAATTTTCCTCGTTGTATGGCAGATCCTCGGTCCCTTGATATGCTTATATGAGGGCGTGGGTCCAACAAGGAGATTTTACAGAAATTTTAGACACTTCTACTTACATATAGCGCTGTAGCTTTAAGTGTGAACCTACTTGTGTTATTGTATTGCATTATTATTTAATCTACTACGTTTATATAGGCTATGTAGAGTTAAAATTAAACGTCTGGTGTTGAAACTTAAGTGAAGCACTTCTAGTGCGTTCACTTGTGAAATTCAAACCTGCAAGTTCTCGATTAAACGTCAGTACTCACGCCAGGCCCCAGTCTAGCCATTCAGCCGCTCCGGGCGAAATAATTTTCACCGCCCTACTACCACACAATCACATTCTCCTAAATTCTGGCGCCCCAATACGAAATTCAAAATTCTTTATTCACTTAGGATGCAAAACAACACTTGTGATACGTCGAGATTCTACATGTAGGTACATGTAATGCCAAGTTCACAAACAATAGGTAAAGCCGGAGAAAAGATCCTGGCAATAAAAACTCGTGGCAACTCTTTTGAAATTGCCAATTTTACAATATTTGAATGTTTATAAACTCGATAAGGGGTTAAGGTGCTGTCACTACTATACTATACACCATGTTAATGGATTGATGTAAATTATATTACTAAAAAGTTGGAACATGAGATAAAATAAAATCAGCCTTAGTACAAACAAGGGTAAAAACTATATGTGCTTAAATATTATCCAAATTACTGGTAACGAATTATGAAATATGAAAAAATATTAATTCTGATATCAGAAGAAAGAAAAGAATGGCCTTTATTCGTCACGCAGAATATTATACATTATGCAATTAATCAATGTGACAATTAAAACAAAGTGACATTAAAATTCACCCAAGCAACTAGATCCATTTTTCTTTGTAGTGTTTAATAACCTTTACATATAAGATGATTTTGGACTACATTTTGTAACATAATCACTTATAGACTTATAATACTAGCTGATATCTTGATAAATGCTCTCACAGAAAGACCCATAAATGAGTTTTGGACACACCTCATACAAATTGTATGCAATTCGTAACTTGCATACAAGTTACTTGCTTAATGGAATCACGCTTAAGGCATGGTTATAAGAAATGTACTCTGTGGGTTTGGGTCTTATTAAAAGCTGAGGAACAATTCTTTTTTAGTAATAATTTTTTTTTTTTAGTTAGCATACTCAGCCGTGTGGTACCGGCCTAAGAATAGTACCACGCTATCTCTTCCCGTAGGTGTCATCAAGGCGACTAAGGGATCTCCCACAATTAAAACACTTTAAGAGTGTGGCGGTAACTAAAGTATTTTATAATTTTTAAAACAATTCAACCACTCCGCATACCATCATAACAACACATCATAAGTTTTCACCTCGTCTGATATTGTATCCTTATTTTGTGAGAACGTAGCAGAACAAATTGTGCTATAATTCATTGGGGTGCGGCCACGGAAAACTCCACCAAAGTGCCGGCAGGTTTATGCGACTAGACCAACACTTTTTCTACACATCAAAAGTATACGCACTCTGAATTCGAAATTAGATCGGCCCGATGCCATACAGCTTTGACCTACCGGTAGACAAGTAACATAGATGAGAGAAAGATTATTAGAACGACATATTAATTTTTGTTCTTAGAAATATTTTGTACTACTTTTTGTTTCAACATACGACTAACATTTTTAAAACAAGTTTAAATGATAAAAAGGCACTCTCAAAACAGTAATATGCATGCAGGCCTCTGCTTGTTCAAAACTTATTTGAATATTTTAAAGGCTACTTTCCGCTCATAAAAGTTTATCTCCTTTTTATGAAGCCATTGAAGGCTTTTATATAGAGACTACTTTTTCATGTCGGGGTCTTATACATACTCACTGGAAGATTTAATTCCGTTTTAGGTGTTTGTGGTTTAAGTAAGTAAGCACCTAAGTATAAGTTACCCACAGTGTCGGAAGCCGTATATGCACACTTTGCACAAGTAATCGGGCTATTGTTTGGCTATTTCAAAGCGTTGTAATTGGAGTTTGGTATCTCTACAATATGCATTCGTTTATTGGCTCATAAAACAAAATATAATCAGGCGTGATATTACTCACAATACCTGCATGTTCAGCTAGGCTTGAATTGCAAACGAGGCTATCGATGACTATCAAATAAATTGGTTTTTAAATTTATGGAAAATTAATTGGCAGGTGAAAACAAATAATTGTCGAGTTACTTGTATAGTGAATAACTATAACTTACAGACAAATTAAATTTATTTAAAAAGCGGCGGTAGCCTAATGGCTAAGGTATCGGACTCACACTCGTGTGGTCACCGGTTCGAATCCTAACCATTATACTACGGATGTGAACCCACTACTAACTCAAGCCTTTGAGCTTAACTGGAGGGATTAACAAGATTGCTAGTAATGTGGGACCTTATCTGATACTAATATTATAAAGCGGAAGAGTTTGTTTGTTTGATTGTTTGTTTGTTTGTTTGTTTAAACGCGCTAATCTCAGGATCTACTGGTCCGATTTGAAAAATTCTCTTTTTGTTGGACAGCCCATTTATTGAGGAAGGCTATAGGCTATATAACATCGCGCTACGACTAATAGGAGCGGTGAAGCGACGAGAAATGTTTCAAAAACGGGGAGAAATTACGCATACGAAGTTGCGCGGGACAGCTATCTTTTTATAAAAAAATCGAAACAGAAAAAATAGACAGGTAGTTTTTTTGACTTATCAACTAGTCTAACAAGGTATCTATAAGTAACCAAGACGTCCATACCTACCTACCGGGCGGTGTTAATATGGGCTGAAAAGACTTACCTAAGTACTATAAACACGTCACAAAAATATACGGATTTAAACAAATTTAAATATGTTAAAAATGTTATCCTACGTAAACTACAGACGAATCTTATTTCTATAGACTACATCTAAGCAAATGTCGTTGGAGTTTTAGAATGAAATATACGAGCATTTTGAAGTTAAGTCCGGCTTTACCGCCTGCATACGACAATATTATGTGAAAATCTTAATCTTGACAATTGCAGTGATATTTTGTTCACTTTCAACATTTTTCAAAATACAAAAGGCGTAGTGTTTTAGGTAATCTGTTTGCCCTCTGTTTCATGGCAGGTCCATAATTTGTTAACCTGTTTTTTGGTAATTGAAAGCTTATTTTTTTAAATTAAATATCATATACATATCATATATAAATGACACCCAGATACAGAATAAACCAACGGGGTCATCACACAAAGTTTTATCCTGAGTGGGAATCGAACCCACGACCTCTGGCTTAGCAGTCAGGGTCACTAACCACTAGGCCAACAGACCAGTCAATTTTGACTGACCTTATAATCTAGTGATAAGTGACCCTTACTGTTAAGCCGGTTTGTGGATCGACGCCCACCCAGGATAAATCAATGAGTGGTTAGTACGATTGTTTATCCTGTGTAGGTATTTAAAATTATATAGGGAAGTATGTTTATCAGTTGTCTGATTGTCATAGTACAGGTAGTAGTCATTCTTATCTTTTATGTATCTATTCCACCATGTGTTATATATTTCACTATTTTCATTGCATTATTCACTTTTATTTGACATTTATTGCAAAAGCTTTGTTTATAAATTTAGATGTAATTTTCTCGTAAGGCTGACAAATTAGTAAAGATGTCCATTGAATTTTCGTAAAAGTTTTTACTAGTTAAACTACCTTTTTCTAACCAGCAGTGTGTAATTTGCACATGTAAAACCTAAATTCGAAAAAGGATGGATATGTTTTTAAATCTTGTATGTATCTAGAGATTTCTTTATGAGGAAAAAAAACATCCTACCTATCGTCGGTGCATCTAATACGCACCGACGCTGCAACCTACTTATCGTTTTTGCATCTCATACACACCGATACTGCCGTTCTACCTACTGGCGGTCCATCTCATGCGCACTGACGCTGCATCTAGACGCCCCATCGACGACGCTGCATCTCTACCTGTCGCCGTTGCATCTCCACGCACCGACGCTGCATCTCTACCTGTAGTCGTTGCATATCGACGCACTGACGCTGCATCTCTACCAATCGATGACCCTGCATCTTTTAAGTTCAGTTGTAAATCATTTTAAGTATTTTTCAGATTCCTACCCCCTTAATTTAATTATAGTTCAACTTCACTACAATTACTAAAACTAATAACGCTTAGACTAATAACAATAACTAGTGAGTAAGTTGTTAAAGATATTCTTATACCTACTATTATTATTTCGGTTTTGTAACCTCTTACTGATCTAACCTTCCTCGCCTAAAGGCTTATTTATTAAGCACCAACCAGCCTCAACTTATATTAATTGAGTGGTGTTGTCTGTTGCTCCATTAAGTATTACTAATTGGACTAAAGAGGATAAACAATGCAGTTCTCAGTAAAGTTCTGCTATTCATTCTTAAAATGAAATATTAAAGCGAGGCTTTCCAGACAATGTATTTGTTTATATTGATTTGAAATTATACGTAGGTTTGCGTTTATTGAAATTCTGAAAAAGACTTTTTTCAGAATTTTAATACATACGTTATAGACTGTTACATCTAGCTGTAAACCGATGCTTAAAAGCCATTCATTTTGAGTTGTAATCAATTAAAATTGCACTAAAGCACTTACTTACTTTGTACTTATAAGTAATTCCGGTGGCCAAAATGTATATTATTAAAAGGCCGTGCCTTAAAATCAACTACAAATTCGGTCCCCTCGCCGCCCGGTCAATGCAAGCGGGATGGCTTGAAAAAATAACACGGGGTCGCGGGTTCGAATCCTACCGATTGTACTACCGAAGTGAACCCACTCCTAACACAAGCCTTTGAGCTTAGCTGGAGGGGTTAACAAGATTGCTAGTAATGTGGGATTAAATCCCACATTGCTAGATAATATTTAAATATATATATATATATATATATTATCTGGGTCGGTGCTGACCCATTGACATGAGCGACGAGTCACGGTTCCCGACCCAGGTACTTTTGCGATCTGTTTCATCATAGGTAACTGCTCAACAACGGTGACGGAAAATATAGTAAAGAAACTATCTTACCGCACTAGCCCCGCTTGCAGGATTACACGCCATACCTTTATCATAGATAAGAGGCCCGAGTCCTTGCTATGAGAACATTTTGAGGCTTATTGTAAACACAATAAGTCTGAAAACGTTCCGGTACTCTAATCTTTGATCAACAAACGATGAATACGTGAAAGTTTTAGTTTATAATTATATTATAAAAACAGCAAAAAAAACTGATCGTTGTTTTGTATGGTTTAGCTGGGCGTATAAGACAAACACTTAGCACTAGCACAAACTGTATGCTTTGCTTGCCACTTCATATACCTACCTTGTTTTATGCACTAGTCTGGCTCTCCTGGCCTGGCTTCCCACAGGTTTTGTCCGTTTTCAATAAATATTCTAAACATGTAAATGTATTGTATATTACATCCAACAAACTCTACGAAAGTCCAATTTACTTCAGTCATGTTTCCACAGAATACTGAGTGCATAACTGGACATAGCCGCACAATGACACAAAGTGGAATCAACCTCTGTTTAATCCACAAAAGTGTCGCTGACTGTGTCCTCTAAACTCAATTCTGTACAGATTTCATGAAACTGCAAAATTAGATACACGTAGGTACATATCAATCCTTTTAACACCGGAGAGCAAAAGAGCAGCTGTACCTACATATATACGAACAAAATATTCGCAGGACACCTATTAATCGTATTTGAAATGTTCCCGTTATAGATTTTCCGTGCGGTAAATGATGCGGTCCGGTGCGAAATCTAGATAAACGTGATAAATGGGCAGCCTTCTTATGGTGACCATTCGTTTTCACTTTTGATGGACGCCTGCGAAATTCCAACTTTATTATAGCAATCCATTTTCCGACCTGAGTTAAGCCAGTAATTTTCTACCTATAGCCTCTTCATTATTTACGAGTTCTGCCATCAGCTTTATGATTAGACGCGTCTCACTTCATATTACTGGTTTAAATATACTCTGTCCTATTTTATGTGTTCAAGATAATAGTCGACTAGTTTTATTTACTTTCTGTTAACGGAGTCATGGGTCGGATGTGAATTCCTCATCCTCATTTTGTATGTTTGCACGATACACCTACACTTTGTGTTGTTGGTAATTAAAGCAACTACAAACAGCGTACGCCTACATTAGGGAAATAATAAAATATACCTATAGAACTCACTTCTAGTGTTTAACAGAAATGTAGACATCCTATAGAGGAAGCGATGCGGGTTGAATGGCAGACGCCGCGATGAATAGTCTGATACTGATTATGACCTTCGCTAGGATCATTGGCTCATTGGCTGTATCCTTCCACGCGCGAAAAAGTAACAGCGGGCAGGCACGTACTTATTATGTATATTCAGAGATACTATGTTCTTCGTTCTTTAGACGGAAAATACGAAATTCCCAGTTTATATGCCGCGTACCTACAATACTTAAGCTACTAACATTATAAAGTGTTTGTTTCAGCTGAGAAAATGAAGGTCTCGTTAGCTACGTTCGTACTCGTTTTACACGAATGCAAAAGCCTATTACAATCGTTCAAGCATCGTTGAAAATGCGCCTCGGTTAAGCTTAAGCTTCCCTCACACGTACCATTGCCAAACAACATAAGAACTGTAAAGTCTATTTATCTGTGAGCAATAAACAACATTTGTATGAAAATGTATCGCAACTTGATACGTGCGGCTTACTGCATATTGCAGTCAATTTCAGTCAAATTACACAGTTGAGTCGCAGCAACCTACCAGTTGCTATGCCACTAAAGCATGTAATATCCATCATATACCTATTTAAAAAATCTTGTCGTGTATCTACATGGTTGGCTGTCCACACTAACTCTTGTGGTTCACGGCGTTCGACCACAACCGAGTTAGTTTAACATATCACACATATCAGTGAAAATTTCGTCAGTGCCGTGACAGCCTAACCACTGTTTCGTGGTCGCGCTGTGGTTCATGTGAGTAAAGGCTTATAAAACCGTTTTAAAATGGCGCTTCTTGTCTGTAAATAATTTAGTAGTGTCCCGGGATTACAGGATTATGAGCGGCCGCGATCCAGTTGAATCATTTCAAAAATAATCATTCGATAAATGTTTTATGCGCTATCAGATTTTGATGCATTTAAAACTTCCTTATAAATACAATGTTTTGTCTGACTTCGTTAACGATGGTATACAAAAATAGGACGAAGAAGGTATGGGGATAGCGAACAATACGGAAAGGAACTGGCAACATTCTATGGTTGAAACAAATAAACGGGAAAAGCAGCGAGCGCCTGTACTATGATTCTTAAGGTAAAACCAGCACACCTGCTGGGTTTGCTTATTAAGCAAGGCGTAAATAACTACGTATGTGATACTGTTTGAAAATTTCTAATAAGGGGGCTTGGATATGAACATCTGAAAAAATACAGATATTTTTATCATACCTATCCCCTTTTAAAATAGGTTATCACGTACGATGATCTCCTCGTTGCTCGTCGTCGCTCGAAAGGCAAAAAAGTTCAAATAAAAAGTGCCTTCACAAAGTACCTTTAGTAAGCGAATAATCTATTCTTAACCCGGAAGGCTCTTATGGGGTTATGTGCTTAGAAAGATTTCTATACAAATCTGATAATAACTTAAATCGCTTTCTGTCGACTTTAAAGCCGCCGCCGGCGATAGTGAACTGTACCATCATTAGTTTCCTATTCGTAGATAGTGTCTTATTTCTTATATTGCCCAGATTTATCGCCCTATACTAAAGCATTGAGAGTATTATCACCTCATTCACATTATTATTCTGTCATAGAGAAACCCTTGTAACGCAAAACTCGTGTAACGTGACGTGTCTGTGTAACTGTGTTTTAGTGTTTCTGTATAAGTATCTGTGTATATGTGTGTGGTATAGTATCGCTCAAGCAGTAAGACGGATTTGATGCAGTCTATTTATTAAGGAAATGGTTGTCTGTAAAGTCGGTTTACGGACGATAATTTTACGTGATAACGTCATAAGAAAACATTGATGACATATCTACTATATATCATACTATTTGCGTTGCTTAGCAACCAGTTAATAACGTCAGTTCCAATTGTATCGCATTTCAAGTTCTTGCAATCGCCGTTCGCTTTCTTTTTGCTTAGGAACCAATCAATAACGTGACTACTTAGCAACCAATCGATAACGTGACTGCTTAGCAACCAATCAATAACGTGATCGTTGCTATGTGACACTTTTTCGTGCGTCATAGACATAAACGGCGCTCTGAGCTAACTTGGTAGGTGGCAATGATGATGACATTCAAGCAACGACTAAAGAAAAAGAAAGAAGTGTAAATATCGTTCAAAATAACACAAATCACAACTTGCTTCTAGAACAGGGTATCGTAATTTGCTTGTGACAGTGGATAAAATTACAGCTATATAGCTCGAAACTTTAGTGGGTACGATTCTTTCACTTGAAAGGATGAGAGATTAAAGGATCGCTATTTTCACTGGAAAATTCATGATGATAATTGATTAATTGATGATTTCTGTACCGACAGCTAACAAAAGTTTACCCTTTAAATTATACTTTTGCTACTGTACTGTCCTGTAAGTTTAAATCATAAAGGAAATCGTTGGTCTTTCAATTATATAATTGGAGACATTTATTACAATAGTATACAACCTTTCAAGCTGCTCACGTGATTGTAACCGATTACAGTTGCCCAAGGACATCTACGATTCCAGATGGGTAGTAGATGCGTTGCAACTATTAGAAAGTTAGAGTACTCCTCATAGGTTCTGTAAAATATGCAAAGAGAACCAACATCGCAAAGCTAATGATGGAAGTCTATTGGAAAGAGTTTGATCATTGACTCTGTGTTGAATGCGGCCAATGAAAGTAGCTAACTTGTGTTTGACGCATAAAAGCCACCCGGCTTTAGGTGAGAACACATGCGGCCGAACTAGTGCTATTCAAAGTTGTAGGCGATGGGCCTCCTTGAAATACTGCCCCGCTCTGTTAAGTATAGCTTGTTTAAAACCAGTTAGGCTTTTCGTTTTAGACGACTGCGGAACTGCAAATCACTCAATATGTCGAAGCTAAGGACTCCAATTTTCAGGAAAGTTGTCAGAGAAGTATTTTTTTTTGCGGTGAATTTGCAAACTTGTGTCTTGGTTGGGTTAAATTGGACTAAGTTTAGTCGGCCTGAATCCAAGACTCTGCTCAGTAAAGTCTCAACTTTAGGCACAAGTTTCATCACAAAGCTGGCATAAAAGGCATCGCCTGAGCCATGGTTCTCATAGCAATGAATGCCGCTATTTTCTGAAAAACAAACTGTGTAGATGATTGCATACAGCCTTGGTAGCATCAGCATTCAAAAACTTGAAGTTCGAGCACAGCCAGTTTTCTCACAGCACTGTGCATCAGAGGTACGTTGGTATGAAAACTGACGACCCAATCACAGAATTTTTCGAGAAACCTGCAGGTAGAAAAATCCTATCGAGACTTACGATTAACGCTTCCCAATTGAACTCGACTGCTTCAGCTTATAAAACATTGTGATTCAGATAAAGCAAATGCAAATATTATTAAGTACTTTATTACGTTGATTTATATTTAATTTTAGGGTTCCATTTTGTTTTTTTTTTATTTTCCAATACGGCAAATAAAAAGGACCCCAAAAACATCACTTCGTTGTCTATCTGTCTTTTTCTCAGAAACCCTTGGAGGTAAAAGGGAAATCATTATTTAAGTCAACGCAATCAAAAGATAGCATCGCTTATGCCGCATATTCTAGCACTCGTAAGAGAATCAAAACCTATAAGCAGCCATTACACGTTCAATCTAGATCGAGATCCCGTAATCGTGATTAGTGATCTTGATCCAGATTGAGTGAGTAACGTGTTGAATTGACGGATCGCAACCTTGATTAGATCACGATCTGGATTGAGCGTGTAATGGCTGGCATAGAGTATACCCATTGACCTAAAATCATGTAATTTACAAAAGAGAAAGAGAAAATCCTAAAACCATAAATTTGTAGTTAAATGACAAAATAAAAACAAGTTTGTATAGAACCTCCTAACTGGAGCCTCTAGACGTGTGGGTCTCGGCATGAATTTGGAAAAAACCAAAGTCATAAGTAATAGCCATTCTGAAATTATAAGACCAATTTATGTCGAAGGGTCGATACGATACTCAAAGTTGTTCATAAATAAATCTACCTTGGACAAGTAATTCAACTTTGTAGAAACAACTTCAAGAAAAAAGTTTATAGAAGGATCCAATTGGGTTGGGCAGTTTTTAAGGTATTTAACCAGTGTGCCCTACCTGTTATGATCTACGGTGCGTGGACACTTACGGTTGGGCTAGTCCACAAATTTAAAGTTGTGCAGCGAGCTTAAAAGAATAAAATTCGCAATGAGGTCATCCCACAAAGAACTAAAGTTACTAACATAGCTCGCAACTTAAGTACGCAGTAATAATAATAAAATGTATTCATGAAAGTATAGATACAATAGCTTATCTTAGGTACATTTATAAATAACAAACAACAAATAAAGTGGCAATGGGCTGGCCATATCTGCCAAAGCACCGATGGCCGCTGGAGCAACCTCGGTAAAGGTAAGGTAGGATGGCCCTCAGCCAGGCGGACTGACGACCTAAAGAAGGTCGCCGGGATAGACTGGATGCGAAAGGCAGAGGACCGGTTATTGTATCGAAAATTAGGAAAGGCCTATGTCCAGCAGTGGCAGTGGCCAATACGGGCTGACGATAATGATTATGATAATGATTCTATAGAACCCTCGATGCGGTGTTATGGTCCGACTGCTAGATTTAATAAAAAGAAAATTCAAAGTAAGTAAAATACTAAAAATATTTTCCTTGCAATGGGAACATTGTTTTGTTTCCATGTACATAATACTAACAAAAACAAGTCTGATCTATAATATAAGTAGTCAGCTATGCCTACTTAGTTGGGCTGTAAAGATTGTAAACATTTTTTATTTTTTTTCGGGTTAATATATTATATGGCTATTATAATAAAATATTCAAAATCATTATAAAAATATATAGGTATATTATGGGTCTTAATCGCGTGAATAATTCCCGTTTCGACCGTATTGCAACGGCCGTGGTCACGGGTAGACTACCCGTGACCACGTCGGGCAATAAACAAGGTATTTTACCTTAAATTCACGCAATTAAGACCCGTAATATTTATATTTTCATAATGTGTACAAATCGCGGAAGTTTATCAACATTTATTCAAAATCAGTTCAATAGATCCAGAGATTACCCCCACAATTACTTATAAGTATAATTATAGATCATCACGTGAGAAAAGGTCAAGCTTAAAGGTCAAGGCGGCGATTTCGCCGCCGCCGCCGACCCCTAAAAGTCGGCGCGCCGCTTTACATCCCTTGGCACTCATGTCTACCCCGTCATCGATCGTCAAAACTAAGTTTCATCGGCATCGGCATGGATTTTTATTTTTAATTTAACAATTTTTAAAAATAATCTCATTATGTCTTGCATGACGGGTATTTTTTAATGTTAAATTCAATTTTATTTATTCAATTATTAATGCAAATATACATACTACCTACCTACACGACGATCGTAATCTCAGGTAATTTTATATTGAAGAAAGAAACATTTCGGTTACCTACCTATTTTACGAAGAGTTTTGTTGTCAGGTTTTGAAAGTCCACGATGCTCAATTTATTCAGATACATGCACATTTTAATACGACAGCCGTACTCGCGAGCCTCTAATATTTAAGCACCTATTTGAATTTCAATCGGGTGCTGTTATGATAAATCGTTGTTTTATCTTTTTGCTTATTTTTATCGTTAGTTCACCGCTGGTCTATAAATGGCTAAAGTAAATTACAAGAATTGGACTTTCACTCTTACTTGTTATTGTTTGTACGAGTAAGACTGGCTAATGTGTGGTCATTAAAATCGATACGTAAGATAATAATTTGATTATCAACAGCTAAACAGATATTCAAAAAGAGAGCTAAGAACCATCCCGATCAATAGTGTAGAAAAAAGAGTTTGGAGGCAGAAACCTGTGTTGCCGGTGTCGATTTTATCGAAAAATTCAAATAACCAAGCTTTTGGTTTCTTATTTATATTTTTTACACAAACGTTTGGTTTTTCATGAAATTTGATGAAAACTTACCTTTTTATGTCTCAATCACGCTGCATTTTTTTGTTCGCTGAAAACTTTAATTTCTTATGGTGTAAAAATAAATTCATTATATACTATGGTAAATTTTCTCCGAAAATGCAAAAAAAACTAAAAATACCTTTTGATGGGCTAAAATTTTCCGTAGGTTAATCAGGTATATAAGTTAACTTAAAATAGCAATAAATCGCCATTTGACATTTGCGATTTAAATGAGAAGATAATCGGGATCGCGACAACTTTCTCTGATTCACTCTGTACTTGACAAAATTGAACTGCTAGCAACAAAAACTCCCAAGTCGGGTAGAGCACGTATGTGTGTGGTAATACGGACGGACGTAATATTTATTTTACTTTTAACTATGTAGGTACCTAATTAACATTATTCTTTATAATAATAATAGTATTCTTTATAATTCAATAAACACCAAAACAAAAATAGGTATATAGGCAAATTATAAGAATAATCTACACTTTTGTGGCCTTCCAGTCAGACGTGATATTTTTTTTGATATATAATACTTTTTATTTATAATTTTAAATTAATAATATTGTAACATGGAAAAAAACAATATAAATTATATATAAATAAATTATGACTGTAAAATATGACTGCCTCTGTGGCGCGGTGGGAGTGTGTCCGACTGCTACGCAAGAGGTCGTGGGTTCGATCCCCACCCAGGATAAAACTTTGTGTGATGAGCACGATGGTTTATTCTGTGTCTGGGTGTAATTTATCTATAATATGTATGTATTTAGAAATATATAAGTATGTTTATTAGTTGTCTGGTTTCCTTAGTACAAGCTCTGCTTAGTTTGGGATCAGATAGCGTTGTGTGAGTTGTCCCAAGATATTATTATATATTTTTTTTATTTATATTAAAAATGATTTGGTGCTATATTCACGCTACATATCAAGCGGGCTATGTCGGGCTGCCGTCAGGGCGGCCATTTTGACAATATAACAATTTTGATTAGTGTGCCGTTAGCTACGCTTTCGAGCGAAAAATAAAAAGGTTATGTGAAAAAAGATTAGATATAAAAGTTGTAGATCTTTACATAGGTATTCGCTTTTGTTTTACTTCTTTATAGGTAGGTATTTTATGGATATTTTATAATATTCATAAAATAATTGAGTGATCAATACAAACAAAAGTAAGATTTTAGAAAATGCTTCGAGGCAAAATTAATAATACTATCTCAATAATTTAAAATTCAAGTCCAAAATGCGCCTAGGTAAATAGGCACAAAAAATACTTATTCAAAAAGCATGCGACAATGACTTGTATTGTTTGCAAGTATCAATATCAAGATCTAAAGAAGCCTATTTTAGAAAAATAATTTAGTACTAGTAATTTAAACAAAGTGAAAGTCGGTCCTTTTAACAAAATTGTATTTAAATTTCTTTTTTGTACATATTCATCTTCAAAATGCCAGGTATATATTGAGCAAGTTTTTTTTGGTGTCCAATTTCGTCGGGCTTTTTCCTTAACATTCTTGTCTAACAGTGGGTTCTACTGGAAATCAGTAGGTACAACAAAAAAAAGGTACCGATGCAATAGATGCACTTACGAGTACTTGTGAAATGAATGATTCCCTGGATTATTTCTATTGGTAACGTCACAATCACCAACAGAGCACGTACCCATGGTTTAAAATTTGGTATTTCCGTGAAATAATCTTAATTTCTACAGAATTAATTAGGTATTTGACTACAATGAAAGTAAATTATTTTATACTAATCAGTTAATAGTAGATCTTGAAATGCTCTGAAAATAAGTGATCTTTTACAATTTAACATGTTTTTTTAAATTTAAAAGCATGAAAACGAACTTATGACGTCATAGGTTGTTATTCCATACATATTTCGATAGAGCTTGTCGTTTTAACATTTCATAAAAAGAGACTGATTTGACTTGACAGTCAACGTCCCTATTATCACGCAAGAAGACTTGGGGATTCCTGCCATTCAAAATGGGTAACAATGGTGTTGTATTTGTTTTCTCTTTCTTATTTGTAGCACTGTCATAAACAATAATTAACCTCTTACTTGCACACTATATACGCTAATCTGAGACGCTAGTATATCCCTGGATATCCTAAGAGTCTGTTAACTTGAGGCAAATTACGCGTCAGTGATACGCACGAGACAAATTTGTTATTGTCTTCACATGACGCGAAACACGCGCATAAAGGTTTGGGCTGGATTCAGGACAGTCAAAGAGAGATTTAAAATAAAAACCTAATTTTCCCACATTGTACTACCAGTCTTTGGTCAGAGTTGTTATTGTATTTGATGTCTACTGAGACTAGACCAAGAAGCTTACATACTTTTTAGACGAGACCATAAGTAGCTAACTATAGTTAATAAGTCGTATCTTTATGGCGGATGACAGTTTGACAAATATCCATATCTCGCGGCTCAAATGGCGTAAAGGAAATTTTGACGAAAATGGACTTTTAACATCACCCCTATTAACTTTTAAGCTCTATGGTTAACGTGGCAAAATTCTCAAAACAGTGTTTTTTGCTATCTCCTATCCGATCATTTTAATGTCCCTAATCCCTAAACATGAAAAGTAGAGTGGAGTTATGTGGTCGTGTAGGCGTTCTGAATATCACTTTTTGATATATTTGATAATTATTGAGTCCACTCGCGCTTTGCTTCGCCCGTATACTGTAAATAACACAAAAAGGAGCTCTGAGTAATTCGACTCGCGCGTAGGATCTACGCGCGAATAGCGGGTAAGTCGAGATTCCGGCGAATGACATGCGATTACGCGCGATAGAAATTTCTTGCGCGAATTAGGTGAATGCAATAATTGTATGCTGTGTATCTCGCCTACTCGCGTACGTCTGCCCGCGTATGCTTTCACGCGTAATTCGCCTCATCTGAACAGGTTCTTTGTCTATGGTTAAAACCAATAATGTTTTAAGTAAATAGGTGTAGATAGGTTACAAGTGCTCAGCAAGCGGCACCATAAAATTTACACAATTGACCAATATGTCATCGCTGGCGTCAACAAATGAAAGAAGCGGATTACATTTTTCCCTTTTCATTCTTTTCATGCTTTCCTACTTTTACGAGTTTTTATAATAGTGTGACATTGCAATATATAGGTTATCTAGCATTAGTTTGCTGTTTGTAAAGGTCGAATGTAGTTTATGTACAACTTTACACCTTTTTACATAAAACATAATTGGTTAAAGCTGTATTTCAATCAGTCTACTATACTAATATTATAATAAACATTTTGTTTTGTTGTTTATTCGATTTTCTAAAGAGACCAAAACAAAACATTAAATAGAAAAAAAACTGTTACTAAGGCATTATAATTAAAGGGTTTAAGTTTGATAAATTAAACTGTGCGGGTTTAATTCATGGACCTTTACTAAACAATTATTCAGAGGAACACTCGGTTAGTAGTGTCGATAGAAATTTGCGATCTATTGGTAACATAGTTTCAATACCTCTCGATGAACGGTCCACTATATTACATCTGTATCCACACCAATATTCGCATTGATTATTGCTTTTGAGGAATGGCGAATGCGGAATGATAGATACGATAGATAGGTAGTTATGAAAGCTCTTTCGAAATTGCAAACATTGGGCCGGTATTTAGTCAATTGTACCACCTAACCACACACCCCCTGCCCCCATCGAACCGCTTGCGCAAAAAGATCCTGGATAAGCTCATGATCCCTATTACAATGGTCTTCTAACCGATCCATTACGGCGGCCTATCTCATCAGAGACTAGCCTACTAGGCAGGAGATATTATATCTCACACTCTTTTTCCTCACTCTCATAGCCCACTAGGACGGAAATCCGACACAATCGGAGTGAGATTGGGCGCAGGACCGAAGGCTTAACATGCTCTCCTAGGCACGGAAGGGTGTGATTTTTTTCGAATATGGTCATCCATCTATGGACCAACAGTGGTGACGTTGCTTAACCTCGAATGAGGAATCACATTTCATTCGTAAGTATTACAAACCAGTGCTTATTTTACATTGCGATGAGTTAATAATATTATATTGCAACAGAATACATCGAGTATTATGCTATGAAGTGCTCCTCTGATTGAATTAATGATGATAATATTGCAATTATAATCTCAAAGTAAAACATTGTAGTGATGCCTACTTTTCGAGTTCAATTTTCACCAATTCTAGTCCCTAATGTTTTAATTTTAAATCCTAGTCTATAATGAGCGTCAGAATTAATTTTGATTTGATTAAATATCTTTATAATTGATTTCATTGAAGAAGGATATGTTATGATTTAAAAAGTTTTAGTGGAGCTTAAGACTTACCTACTAAGATTTTTTTCTGAAAACTATACCTACTTATTATTGTAGTTAGATAATTGTCATATTTTTTTCTTTATTCTTGTACCTGTAATGGGAAATTAGGAGGGCTCACTCACTGGAATTTCTTGAGCTTATACATGAATGAACCGATCACGGGAACTTTTATCTAAGATTAAACAGTAAACACATGCACTTCAAAAACCAAGCTGTAGGTTGTTTAAATATTTGGCAATAACTGTTAATAAACCTGTTTTTCCTTTTAGGTTCCCTTTTAATTCAGAAAGAAAAATCAGTATTACTTTTAATAATATAATGTTATGAATAATAATTAGACTGCCTCTGTGGCGCGGTAGGAGTGTCCGACTTCTACGCAAGAGGTGTGTTCGATTCCCACACGGAACACCACTTTGTGTGATCCACAAATTATTGTTTTGAGTCTGGGTGTACTTTGTGTCCGTGACTTGTATGTTTGTAAAGACCTCGCGACACAGGGCTTGTACCCAACTGCGGAAGTCGTCTTTTTTGTAAAAAAAAAAACAGTATAAGTTGAAGCGAATACCTAATTTATTTCAAAATTTGTAACGCAGTTCTTTCTAGGCGTAAAACGATCTCTACGAATTTAACAAACCATAGTTTTAAACGGAATTGTACAACATTGTAGCATTTCGATTTTGAGAGAATATTTATTGTACCTATTTAATTTTATAAATAAATGCAAAAATGTAACTCGAAAGTATTGGCGCCCTGACACTTTTGACAGGTTTTTGGACCTGACGTCTTAATGCTGCCGCCTGGTGGGCGTCATTTCAGATAACCCTCATTGCACGAAGATATTTCTGAAATATTTTGGAGCTTCATCACTTTCTTAATCTGTCATCAACGATCTCCATTCTTACAAAAACAATATTTTTAAGTTGTCAAAATGAAATGGAAGTCTATACTTGTGTAACGAGAATAACAACAATGGTCATTTCCCATATGTGTCAAAATACCGTCCTGTGAGTTCACATTTTTAGAACGTAGTTCCTTATCGCTCCGCATCATCGTCAGTGAAAACGCACCGTTTGAGCTCAAGCTTGAAAGAAATCACACCTACACTTGCTCGATAAAACATTTCCCTTCTTCTAGCGCTGTCGGGTAAACACGTCGTATATGGACGGACGTTTTTGGAGCATCTTGTCATCAATTAATAATTATCGCAATTTCACCGTCGCAATACCCACACACTTACCCCCATGTAACATCATTTTAGCTACGAATGTTCTGCATTTGTTATTTGTTTCACTTTTTAAATATATTAGAAGAAGACATTGCATTCGCTAGTTAAAATGCTATTACTAAACTAAGTACCTACCTACTATGGACAAGACAACGTCAAAAAGCTAAGACAAAATCATAATCACAGAAGTGTACCTTTATGTACACATATCGCACAAAAGGAAAAACTAAATTTGTGACAAATACGTCATTAATCATTATTTATAAACACAATATACACTTACATATAAAAAGCGTCTTGATAAAATTCGTTTTTTTTTTCAACCTAGAACGGATTATTAAGCGATGTGCGCTATGTTAGATCAGCTGATGCAGCACAATGTTGAATATTCATATTTTATTTGTGTAACACCAGCCATATAAAGTACATAAAAATATTACATACATAAATATAAGGTAATCAAATTCGCAAGCAATAAAATTGACGACATCACACACCACGTTAATGTACCAAATTCAGAGGACTTCCTGTAAACATCAGTAACGACAGCGAGCAACAAATTAAAAATATATTGACTCTGGAGCCTTCCCATGTAAATATTTCAGTAATCAAATGATAAATATATTATCGTTGGCAAATGACGAAAGAGTCCATTAAAAGTGATTGCAAAGATATATTGAATTACTGTTCACAATAATTAGTTTTTGCTTCAGTATACTGGGTTTATCGACGTATTCCTAAGGAGCTAATAGTAGGGTTATAATGCAAAAAAATAAGTCACTAAATGTTTTACCAAACTTTAGAAGAGTTTGAGATAATTCGGTTTATAGATATTACGTAAAATCGAAGATTGAACCGTGTAAAGTTCATAAAATAAAATTTCACCGCGATTGTTGTTTTGAAAGAATCACGGTCACGGCAAAGGGCCTAACATTTTTTTTCTGTCATTTTTTGTTGCGCCTATGAATGAAAAAATATGAAAACATTAAGGCCGAATTTCTGAACAATTTTGTCTTTCGGTTTACCTATAACTAAAGTCTGTAATCAAAGTAATTCTCGTTTTAAGTTTTGGAAACTAGGTCAGATCTGTCACCACATTATATTAAACTCTTTGCCATTTTAGCAGTATGTAGGCTTCCAGGTCCATGTTTCCTAGACTATAGATTTGAAAAAATATATTTTTTGTCTAAGTAACCAAAACAACGAGAAGGTAAAAAACTCTGTGAAAGCGAATTTGAAAACGTTTCATAAAAAGAAATACTTATTACAAAAGGGATGACAGTAAAATATAATTTACGTTAATGTTGAGTAGTTTATAAAATCGAAAAGTTTGTTTTTAAGCGACAAACACGCAGGAAATTTGCATTCGATAGATGGCGTTGTACATAAATACTGATAATATTTTACAACGAGACAGAGAGAAATCTTAAAGGTACTAAATATTATATAAAACAATATTTCTTGTTTAAAAAAATCGTTTTTTAATTACACACAATCTGAGACATTTAATCAATTATATCAAGAAAACAATTAAGAATTTATCCAAAATAATCTCATGCATTGCAATAAAAAATAAAATTCCAGGCAATGATTTTACAGGTAATAAGCAATGGTAAATAAAAATATATTCACACGTTCATAAAAATCGCTGATTTATTCTAACATTTGAACTGCATTTGACGTAATTCGTAAAAAAATAGTTAATAAATACTTAGTAAATTAGTGAGAAACAAGAAAAAAAATATAATGAAGTGATAAAAACGTCCTAGCTCGTAATTATATCATACAAATGAATCTTTGGATCTTACCTGTGATCAAATCCCTTTTATCTCGTTAATTTTATTACAAAAATTAGAACATTTTTTATAAACACAAAATGATGACATTTTGACACCATCACTGAGTTTCATTTGACATATATTCACAGACGATCACAGACTTTAAAAAAATGGTGGACGATAGTTTTAAGGGATAATGTCATATGAAAACATTGATGATATTGAATAAACCACCATGCCTGTGGTGATACCTTTTTTATCATTTTATTTTTATTTTTTATTTTCAATTGTATCGCATGCCGCTGCAATCGCCAAATTATTGATAACACTGTAATAAACAACCATGCCTGTGACAGCTTTAGTGGACCCGGGCGCAATACTTCAGTCTATCAGTAGGCGGAACGTGACTGACGGAACACTTTTTGACGTCATTGGAACGTGAGCGATGTCGTCACACTTTTTCGAGAGTGCAGCTGGTTATCTATCTATTTATTACGTTATCACGTCAAAAAACATCTATAACTCGTTGTCAAAGTATTTTTTGTAAGTTGTTTTTATGCTAAGATACACTTAACTGTATTGCTTGTTTATCTAGTAATTGTTTTGTTTTTTAAAGAATTTAACTTAAATATGGTATTCAAATTATATTAGTTGGCCGGGGTTTAGAAATTATTCCATATTAATGTATGAAAAATACTCGAATTTCCAATGGCTTGTTTACTCATTGTCAACGAAAACTCAACCCAAGTATTTATAGGTCAAATAAATTACTAAATTATACGTTTGTAAAAACTTACAGAATTATTAAAATTCAATCTGTTTTGATCATATTTGTAGACGCTTACGAATTTTACCATCAATGATTTCGCCAAAATTCTTTAATTCATTGTCATTGCATTGCTCAAATCATGCCAATGTTTATGCACCCACGTACGTGCTTCCAGCAAGAATCATAGTAGGTAATCTAATTATAGACTTACGTTACGTTACGACTGACGTGACTGGCATGAAGCGTTTTTCACTTGAAACTGAATTTCATGATTCTTTACTTCAAGCAAAACAATGTAGGTATAGTTTCTTACACTTTTCACAAGTGAGTGATTCTTGTTACGGTACCGTTCCGTAATAATTTTTAAATTTCCTCTAATTGATGGAATCCGAATAAATAATGACGCCTAACGAAAGCGCTGGATTAGCGACGTTTAAATTAATGATGGCCATTATGAAACCTTTCGTGAACAAATAGAAATTACATCTGAGAGAGTTTTAAACCAACGAGACCAATAATGTGACTACTGATTCTATCGAATAAAGACACCCATTTTTTATCCAATAGAGTCAGACTTTTGACCTATAATACAAATAACCCAAACCAATAGGTATTTTAAATGTGAAAGTAACTCCGTCTGTCTATTACTTCTTCACGCCAAAACCACGGAACTGATTTAGATGAATAATTTGGTATGAAATAGTTTGAGTCCCAGAGAGGGATATAGGATAGTATCGCGATAACCAACACTTACGCGGGCAAAAACTAGTAGATAAGATTTCAAAAATCTCAGCCTTGCAACACAAAAAAATTGATAATCTTCGAAACTAATTGTCCAAGAACTATCTCGCATAAACCAGCTTTCTAATAAAAACATCCATTGTTTGAGTGCTGCGGTGTCACAGACCTACACACATACTTCAAACTTAGGTATATACACTATAACACCCCCCTTTAGCGTCAGGGATTAAAACATAGAGAACATCAGCTTAAAAATATACAAAAACTAATGTTGATATTCCAAACCATGATTGCTTGAAAGCTACTACTTAGCCATTTGTGTATGATCTTTTATGAAACACAGTATCGTAAAATGCAACCCGTTGGGTACCGTCATTATGGGCGAGTGAGTATCATAAAGTAGGAAGGAAGCCAACCATCATACTTACGTCGTACATGAACGCCCGTATTAATCGAACCACATCGTACATGCACCGACCAAGCCCTAATACATTTACATAATCTTACCATATCGGTGCTAGAATTTAGGTATCAGAACGCTACTATAATACAGGTTATTTATCTAAAATGTTAAGGCGCAGGCCTTGATCGAGAATTGTTTAGACTACAGTATTCTGATTCGCACCATTTCGTGTTTGAAATCTAAAGTATTTTCACTAATAAGCAGATCAGTTCGAGAAATAGATATAATGTTAGCGAAACATGTGCCGCAGCCGTAGTAACAAAAGCCGATTGATTGATGTATATTTTTAGGATTCTGTGCCCAAAAGGTGCCATCGACAAGATGTCAATACTTCGCTGTCCGTCCTTCTGTCACAGAGTTATATATCTTTTGGACCAAAAAAAGTCTTTTTGGAGATGTCCTCACACAAAAGATTATAATTATGGCTATTGATAGAATTTTGTTAACGTTTATAGTAAAACACACGGTACGATTGATAAAGCCGAAGGGTTCCCCTTCATGTGCAAGTCCGACTATTAAATATTTTGACTGGCAGTATGACACTACTTACTTCTAAAAAAAAATTTCACAGCATATTAGTGGTTCAGAAATAAAATAATACGTACTGCTATGTACCTACCTATTAATAATATTTATATGTGAAGCACTTATTAAGGAATAACTGCCACCAGACCACCTTTATATTAAAGCGCTGAGATCTGCGCTGCCTTTTCTAATTCCACGTTTATACAGTATTATTACGTTCGCCAGCAGATTTTCCACTCGCCGAGGGTGAAGATTCTGGAGTCGCGACGTAACGTCAACTTCTTGCTTGTGGTGCGAGTTCCATATTATATTCTGCATCTTGTCATGATAAAGACCTTTTGGCTGCAATGTGTGTTTTTCTGTCGCATTGGTGGACAACTGCTACAAGAAAGTACAAAGACTTAGTGCACTCTATGTAACACTCTATGTTATTATTGTATTTATGTGCTGGCGCTGTAAGTGCCATTAATAATAATCTGAGGGAATTTGATTGTAGGCTAAAAAAATGGAGTTTTAATCAACCCAACTAAGCCTCAAGCGATTATTATTGATGGTAGATATATGTTGGATCACCAGAATCTACCCTAGGTGACTACTACCCTGGTATAATAATGCAATTCCTATCCCGTTTACAAAAACTGTTTAAAAGCTTAGTTTACATTTGGATTCCAATTTATCATGGGACATCCATATTGCTAAAGTAAGTAGGAGAGTATACTCTTCATTTCAATCCTTTTCGTTTCTAACTAAAGGCTCTAACATTTCTACTCCCACACATAGACTATGCTGACATTTGTTTTCTGGATGCAAGGGAACAACTCGTTGACAAGCTCGAACGTCAGAAAAATTTAAGTATCCGCTTCATTTTTGGAATGCGCAAATATGACCATGTCTTCGAATCTCGGCGAAATCTGAAGTGGTTACCGATTCGGCAGCGTCGTAACTTGCACCTTTTTTTTACTATTTATACTATTCATCATAATCCATTTTTTTCTTCTTATTTATATGACCGCTTTAAATTTCTTGTTCCCAGGAGTAAACCCGGCCGCTCCTCTTCCTATCTTCTATACTACTCCTGTTCCCAGCTCCAGCTGTTACGATAACTTCTTCACAATAAAAGCGGTGCGGCTATCTTCCTCACTCTATACGCGACAGCCTCTCTTGACACTTTCAAAATACGAATAAAACATCATTTTTTCACTACCTGAGGTAATATACAATATTTTAATCATGTGATATTATTAAGTAAATGTATGTAACATATATTTATGTATACACATATATATTTATATACATATCTACCTATGATAATATCTTATATCGGTTTATTTATTTTGACCTACTATATTTACACTTCATACACATAAAAAATACTTTCTCCTCTATAACTAGAGAATACTCAGTATTGAAATAAGCTCGCGTTTGTATAAATAGTTATTAAACATTTTGTAATTTTTATGTCATCTTAGTGTGTACAATAAAAAATTAGTTAATTATGTTTGTCCATTAACTTCTGTGGGCTATTGATGATATTATATAGACCATCAACAACAGTGCTACCTAGTGAACAGCGTCCAAAAACAAACGTCGCATTGACATATAGTAGCAATTAGAGAAGGTGGCTGTGTCTGTATTCTAATTATAACATTCAACAGCAAGACATAACCAGCGTTATACACAATATATAGGTACATCACCTGGTAGATTGACTGCAGCCCTATTATAATTGTAATGTGATAGGTTTTATTTGTGAGGTATCAACCCTGAAACTGAACACGTAGATCCCTATCTATCTTCTTAGTCCGGCCAAATTAGACCTTTCAGCTCACAAAAAATTGCACAGATCTGATTAGTATTCAAATGTCTTCCAAAAATAATTTAAGGTCAAAGTCAAAGGTCGTACATAAGTATTTTTTTGGATAAGTTTTATTCTAAAATTAGGCCAGAAAAGTTGTAGATCATCCAATTATCAGCAAAAAATGTTCTTAAAAGTTTTATCAGAACCGGTTTAATGTATTAATATACAGCAGAAGGGGCGGTAGCCTAATGGCTAAGGCATCGGTCTCGCAATCGTGAGGTCGCGGGTTTGAAATAGCGGGTTCGAACCCTACCCATTTTACTACCGACGTGAACCCACTCCTAACACAAGCCTTTGAACTTAGCTGGAGAGGTTAACAAGATTGCTAGTAATGTGGAACTCAATCCCACATTGCTAGTTTTTTTTTAAAAAACAAAAAAAAAAACAAAATCTTGATCTCAGTTTCATTAACCGCGGTATACATTAGAGAATATACTAGAAATGGTCGCAATAACCTAGTATTAATCATGATATTCAATTAGAATATAAAGTTTTGTTACCCTACATTTTCATTGTTATATTTTAAACGTAATCCGTGTATGATATTGAACTTTTAATTAAACAGGTGGGTGATTCTGAAGTCCATTGTCATGATAGGAACGCTGCCGAATATTACGCTTAGTGATCACAATAAAATAGTTTTATAACTTGATATTATTACCACTCGTATTGAGGATAATGTAATACGGAGTTGGAAAGTGCCAAAATAAGACCATAACAATAAATAAACAAGACACATGTCTTTAACTTCACGAATGGCTTCGTGCCAGGGGCCTGTCTCCCACACAGTCTCCGGTTTGATTCCCGTATGATACAATTAATCTGGCTATAATTTTATACAACACTTTAGGAACTAAAACTACTTCGGTGTATTCTGGTGGCTACAGTTTAATATGTTTGACTTTATTTCTATTGTTAGATCGATTAGGGTCCCTGACTCAGTGCGATCGAGTAGATCGAGATATCTGCAATGTTAAGCAACGTTACCACTGCTGGTTAAAAGATCGGTGGCCGTTTTCGAGATTTGTCATACCGCTCCGTGCCCTCTTTCCGACCGTGTCGAATTTCCGTCAAATCGGGTTATGAGAGTGAGGGAATAGACAGTGCACTTGTCATTGGTGGTTTTTTTTGACATCTCACAGCCGCCATGTTTGTTTTTTTCAAACGTCACATAATATCTAAGAACACTTGGGCGATCAAGACGAATCTAACGACGTTTTAATTGTATAAATCCGTTCAGTGAATTGTGAGATATCAGATAACAAAGAATATTACATACATACATACAAGATACGCGCGAAAAACATAACCCTTCCTTACAGTCGGGTAACAATTTAATCGAAAGAGCGGTACACACTAGCTTTACAATAATTATAATCATATATTGCTATTAAACTTTTGCGGTTAGTATATTATAGGTATTATTAACAACGAGGTCATACGACAAAGAACCAAGGTTTACCGACATGGGATGGTCATATCGGCCGAAAGACCTATGACCGCTGAGGCAAACGAGTATGGGACCGCGACGAATAGGGTGGAAACTGAGACTTGATAAAAGTAAGGTAGGACGACTGGCATATACTGGATGCGGGAAGCGGAGGATCGGGTGTCATGACAATGCTAATTAGATCTGTATTCTTTATAAAATCTGAATCTGGGAAACGGTTTAAACGATTAATATGCAGGAGGTTTCGGTTAGGTTTCGGGGGGGGCGATTTGGGGGGGGGCAGGTTTCATTTTTAGAATAGGTCGCTTAACAAAAATAAATTACCGAACAAAGCTTGGTCATCTAAGTACCATCGTTTAAATATCGTAATAATTATAAAACACATATCGCCTCAAGTAGCATCTAGCCGTTTATTGTACATTTACATTTATTTTTGTCCTACAAAGCGGACTGAGAAAAAAGAATATATTAAATTCATATTCCTTGGAAGCTTTTAGCTCTTTTAAAACCTTATTTTATAGTAACGTATTTTGAATATTAAACAAATTGTGAAAGTCAGTCGCCTCTACTTACCGTAAAACCTGAAAGCATTCTCATTATTTCTTCAAGTCAGTGACGTTTTACATTTTTATATACAACTTATTCAAACCTTTAGACTCAAAAACTACTGCTAGCTCAGGACTAACACTGCTAGTTAGGTAGGTTATCTACAGTGTTTGTTTTAAGCCAACTTTGTATTTTATTTTATTACTAAAGAAAACTTACAGCTATAATACAGATAGTGCTTAGAAGAATAGATAATTAAGGCCAATCAAAAATTTTCACAAATACATACCTATTACTAGAAGCCACTCCGGCTTCGCACGGAATTTTATACACTATATATAAAAATTGTTTTCGTAAGGATCTTTACTTTTGAGAATAAAATATAGCCTATGTTACTGCCCGATAATGCAACTTTCTTTAAGTGAAAGAATTTTTGAAATCGGTCTAGTAGTTTTTGAGTTTATTCGTTACATACTAAAATATAAATATTTCCTCTTTATAATATTAGTATAGATAGATATAACAACAGCAAGATAGAGACTAGTACCTGATAATAACTAAATTTCCAACTAAACTACAACATATTTCAAGGGTTTCAAAAAAAATTGGAAAAATCCTCAGCTCCTCGTATCAAAGTGAACAAAACCGGTTTCGGTTTCGTTTTTGGGTTTCACATGTATATTTCACGGATAGCAATTCATTTTTATTTACCTAAATGCGGATTTACAGTAAGTTAACGAATATTTTAAACAGCTTAGGACGTATTTTGTACATACCTATTCTATAAATATATTTTATATTTTTAGTTCCCGTATTTTATCTGACATAGTAATAGTATGTATTCTTTGGTTATGTTGAGCATATTGTTGGCTTAGAACATGCCCTAGCTTTTGAATATATAATATGTAAATATTTGTGTACGCTCTGTAAATATGGCAAAAATGAATAAAAGATAGCAATTTTATTACATTTATTTTCATTGCCTCAATGACAGCGATCCACTGAAAATATTAACTTTCCTGTTTTTGTCGTGAATTTGGACCAGTACTTATTTTAACAGGGTCCTTATTCACGTCCTTTTTTTCCTTTTCGAGGCAAGCCCGTGTGTACTGTCAAAATCTTATCATAATGATAAATAGAGAGCTGCACTTAGAAATGCATCGCGGCGGACACCTTTGAGCGCACAGCGCCAGTTCGCACGGGCTTGTCTCGAAAACGGAAAAAAAGGAACGCGAATAAGGACCCAGTAGTGTTAGGCTAACGTGTGTATCTGTACCTACCTACATATGTGTATGTCTGTGGCATCGTAGCGCCCAAATGGATGGACGGACGGATATGGACGCGGTTTTTTTTAATAAGTAGATAAATAGGATTTTAGCTTAAACAAAACTACTATGAAAATATAGAAAGAGATTAGGGTTATAAATACGCAATTATCATTAATTATTAGTCTTTCAGATTTGAGATAAGAAGAATCTAAAGCATCGGTCTCGCAATCGTGAGGTCGCGGGCTCGAATCTTTATACTCTTTATACTACCGACGTGAACCCACTAACACAAGCCATTGAGTAAGTTGGAGGGGTTAACAGTATTGCTTGTAATGTGATACCACAATCCCACATTGCTAGTTATCTTTAAATAAAACTACTTATTGTATTACGGGCTACCGATACGAGTAGTTTACTCTTAACACATAAATATTATGCATAATGTAATAATTTAATTGTCAGATTATAAACAAAATCTATTGTTATATTATATATTTTGTTCAATTAATATAAAATAGGTATAAAAATATTATTGCTTAAACAAACAGTCACATACTCATAAACCTAAGAAATCACTTAATTACTAATAATACACCACGTGATAAAAATTTTATTAATCAAACATATTGTGAGGGAACTGGACATTTTCTTCAACATAAGCTTTACGGTTGTCTAGCTGTGAGAACAGTGTTCAACCTCGTCATTATTGGAGATTAAAAATACCATTTCAAACCTAAAAGCTGACCACGAAAACATCCCCTTCGAAAATGTATGAAACAGGAATTATATTCTAGTCTAGCGTATTCGTATTTACACAACGTATAAGTTACCTTGGCGTAAAAAAAAGGCATACCTACGATTACTCGGCTATCTTTCAGAGGCGAGGGGTTAAAAATTTTATGAAGTAACCCGATACAAAAATATACCATGCTGAACATGATTGTTTGTACCTATAATACTAAGTAACTACAATCCAAAGGGAACCCGAAAGTAATGGTATTCAAAGTGCCCTCCGCCACTGCTATCTTTAGAACATTGAAGAAGAACAAGTTAAGGGCGATTCCACCGATTCTCAACTTCGATTTCTAAACTACAAAATTTCTTACAATTTTTTATAACTATCTACCTATATATTTATTAACAGAAAGTAAGAATTGTCTACAAAGTATTAGAAAACTAAAACTGAATGACATCAATAAAATCGTTCTCTAGTTATCTCGTAACCAAAAGAAATAGGTATAATTTTTTTATATATAGATAAATTTATATGTACTTACAAATTTGTACGAAACCCTCGGTGGACGAGTGCGAGGCTCGCACTTGTCTGTTTTTTTTAATAAAACCGTATTTAATCCATCAACCCGTTTAGGCGCTGCGATGGCACACACATACTCCCAGATGCACAGTAGGGTATAATATTGGGGATGTACCAACTAACCTAAACTAACGCCCCACCGCCCGCCACCCCAGGCAGGTGTTTAGACAATTGTACCACCTAAACCCCCCTATGAAATGACGTCCCCCCCTCTCCGAAAAAATGGTCCAGGGTACGCCCATAATAAATAAAATAAATGAATATCAACATATACAATATTTTCCACAACAAAAAACCTAAAAAAATGTGTAAAATTTATTTATTCCGCTTTTATTTTAAATGTGTTTCAAACGAAAAAGTCTTCATTTTCCCATGTGTGATATGAAACTGACAAAATTCAATTAATTTATTTTTAAACTTTAGCGATTTGTTCCCGTTATACAATTTTATAGATCACGGTTCTTAATCCCGTAGGTATTCAAAGGTTATGCATTTGATCTTTCACCTTGTTCCGCATTGTTTCGCCCGCCATTGAGCATATTATGCCTCTCCAATTGATTTCCACTCGGCAAGGTCTAGGGTCTGCCGATGTTTATTGACCAACGGTTGCTTTTACATCGTCGGAGGTTCGTTATTTAAATAGTATAATGTGCTAAACGCTGGCCACCGGCCTCAATAATCTACCTATCCATGGATTTTGCTACTAGAGGTAGAATTTTGACATATTTTATATGGAGCTTATGTCAAATATATACCTCTAGTAGCCAAATCCATCGATAGTTAGATTAATGAGACCAGACGTAAATGTGTACCGTGCTGTCAACCCCCAAAACTACCCCCTGTGTACGCCGTTATCTATAAAATTATATTCCGTTACCATTAACTTTTCTAAAAGATTCTCGTCTAGTCGCCATATTAGTTAGTTTGGATAGGTGACCTAATATAACATAGTTTAATGTTACGCGGCCTTGGTGTCAAAAACAGCTTTTTACTAGAATATACTGTGTAACTTTCCTCCTAAGATTTATGATGTAGGAACTTCCCTGTGCGTAAGTCAAGGGCAAACAATTTCCTTATATACATCAGTGAAAATAATAGTTAGTGCTTAGTAACATTAATTTAAGAAATATAATTGTGTAAGATTTAGGTAATTACATAGATAAGGCAAAATGGATCCTTATTCGTATTGGCTAGTCCATTGATATGAACACGGGTACGTTTACTAAGGTGTAACTCCTAATCACTTCTAAACATTATTCTAGTTAACTGATATCATAACTGCAATAAGTCCTGTCATAACGTTGAACTGAATTGAATTGGTTCTGAATGTAGAACTAACATGAAAAAGATCATTATACCCTATGACTTTTCAAGGACTGTATTTTGAATTTCATTTGTATCTAGGTATCTAAGTATATATTCTAAATCAGCTAATAAATTTCTGTTTGCTTTTGTATATTGTACATATCTGCCAAGATCCCAGATTTTTATCTGCACTTACATACCCTACAATTGACGTTTATACCTACCTACCTAACTATAAACAGAAAGCGAGCCGATGAAGCACAGAAGTGACAAAGAGGCAAAAGTTCAAATTACTGATAAATTTGTATTTTCGTCATTAAACAAATTTGTCTCTGGAGTAGGTACTGTGAGTTCAGTAAACCATAGGCTTTTAATAATTGAGTGTTTGTCCTTTTTCCTTAGAAAAACAACACCAAAATGTTCGCTTTTCTTTTATATTATAGCGGAGTGTCACCATCCGTGCTAATATATAAATACAAAGCTACTGTACGTTTTCACCAAAAATCCTAAACCGTTTAAGTAGATACTAGGTATATTAGGGCGTATTTGTTTATGTACTTTTCTTAAAAATATCCAATTTTTTTCTCCAATCGCTCAAACCAGGGTTCATACGCAACAAAATCAAATTACCAGTCATGCAGTTGCTTTTTTAAGAGATAAATTTAAAGATGGACGACAATTTAAGCCAATAATAATTACAACGAAATTGCGTGCGTGTCCCTTTCGTATTGCAAATACCTAACAGATTTTTCAGTCTAATTTATGCACGGCAAGGTTATATTTCACAGCTTGTAGCGTTTCAAACCCGTTTATATAATAATGGCGGTGAAACATAGCTTTAATGTTATTAGACCATTATTTATGACAATGTCTTTGTAAATTAAAAGGTGTTGACACGATATTTCTCTGGCAACCCGTTTCTTATATCGCGGCATTCGAGACAATACAAATTCAGAAGGCGTAGCTACTCATGTCAATGTAAAGAGATAAAATAAATATAATTTTACAAGCTTTTGTTTAATTTCATCTGTAATAAAGTTTGTAGAAATCATGCCAGTCACTTTTAGCTTCGTTACTGAAGTCCAATTGAGCTGAAATTAGACAAAATGGTCTAAACTGCTAAAACATTTATTAAAAAATCGGACAAGAGCGAGTCGGACACACCTAGGGGTCCCTACAAATTTGTAGATACAAAGACAGAAAAGTGTTATAAAGAGGAAAGATTTGTACTTTTGTAGCGATTAAACTCAAAAACTACTAGACCTTTTTCAAAAAATCTTTCATCGTTTAAATGCACATTTTTCCTAGAAGAAATAGGGATCCCTATGTCCACCCATGCGAAGCCATAAATAGTTCAGAAATCGAGTCTAGCAATATTTTAAAGACCATGTTTTATGATTTAATTTTTTCATAATTTCCCTATACTTATGTTATGAGAAAGTAATACTTGCCAAAATTCATAGTTTTAGGCCAACGGAAAGTACCCAATAAATTTTATAATAATAATTGATTCCCTTGCGAATATCGAAATGTACATTTTTTGCGGCTAAACGGCGGTATTTTTTTTAAACGTTACTTAAACGTTTGATTTTTTATAGCTTCAAGGGACTGTAGGCCCTAGTTTTAATTTCAACTCGATACCTTCACGCCTTCCAGATAGGCGGACGGACAGACGGACGGACACCAAAGTGGTCCTATAAAGGTTTTTTTCCTTTGAGGCACGAAACCCTAAAAATGACTGCCTCGGTGGCGTAGTCTGAGAGGTCGTTGGGTCTATCCCACACGGGACATCACTTAGTGAGATCCACAAAATTTCGTTGAGGACAGGTGGTGACTGTTATTTATACGTTTGTTTTGTTTCCGCGCGAGTCCTGCGACACAGGACTTGAATACTATTGCGGAAAATGGCTGTAAACAAAACCGATGACACTGCAACAATGTGGTTCAATCGAGCGTATCCGATGATATAGACAGAAGGTGGATAGTAGAATTTCACCACGTCGAACAACACATGCGAAATTTTGCTATTATTTTAAACCTGATAGTCAAACGTGATATATTGAGTTATAGTTAAAAATATTTTTTTTTTTAATAATATTTATTTTTAGCCTAAGGACCTCTACTTTTTGAAGGAGGGTAATGTGCTACAAGCATAGATATGTATGTCGATTTATTTGGTATCCTGTACAGCCGTTGGCTTGATAGAATACTTTATACTTAAAATTATAAGTATAACGCATTTAAGCAGAGGGCTTATAAGTTATAATAAATATATTTATAAATTATATAGGTTTTGTCACTACATTGGCTACCAACTTTATCAAAAGGTTTTCGTCATATTCTACATGACCGCAATGTTGCAATATAGCATTATTTCAAAAAAAAATACCTTTATACGATCGGGCTGTAGGTATAGTGTTGCCACAGTTGCAGATATTACTTTTTGTAATTTTTGAAGCATATTTATGCTATTTTTTTTACAAACATATTAAATGTATGTATGTGTATTTTACGAATGTGTAGACGAATTCTTGCTCCATATATGTTTTTAAAAATTATGACTTGCAATGTGGGATTTTCGGTTCCCCATTACGTGCAATCTTGTTAACCCCTCCAGCTAAGCTGAAAGGCTCGTTTTAAGAGTGGGTTCACGCCGGCAGTATAATGTGTAGGATTCGAACCCACGACCTAACGATTGCAAGTCTTATGCCTTGGCCATTAGACTACCGCCGCTTTTAATATGTTTGTATAAAAGCTGCAGATATAATATCTGCAACTTTTCTTCTGCTACACGGAGAACAAAATAGACCAGTTTTTAATCTAAGATGTTATATCATAAGTTTAACATGTGTATCTATGTACTTATCAATGCATCAATGAATCTGTCATGTGTGTTCAGCCGTTTTGAAATACTAGCTTTCTAGAAAACAGTGACTTGCATCACCCTGTACTAATTAGTTTTTTTTATCTGCAGTATAAACAATTATAATTTTTCATTACATGGTTTTACAGGTATGTGCCAATCTACCACAGACAGTTTTGCCATCTTTGTAAAGTATTTTCCTCACTTCTTTTGTTCGCTTTCAACAAGACTACAATGCTCCTTATATATTTTGAGATTTATGGGCTTTAAAGTAAGCGATCCGTAAAATAAAAACCACAAATCCGCAGTAGGTTCACGTGGTGGATCACTTACTACCAGAACCCTCTCTCAGAGACCAAACGACTCGTCCAAATAACTCATACAAGAATCTTAAAACAAACCAACCAAACGGAAGAAAACGCATTTGCTGTAAATAACTAATAAGTACGTACACTTACTTTGTTTCCTCCCATCAATACACACTCGTACAATTACCGCCGAGGGCAAGTTCTAGTAACCAATACGTCTTTCGGGGTATCACTATCCGATGCTGAAAGACAACGAGCACCTTCTGAATTAAGCTCTCAACGATAGATAGAATAACAACCTTACGTATGTAACCTTTCTATCTACCCGTAAAGACTAGGTTTACCGCAAGACAAAAAACAACTAGCCGTGCAACAGCCATCTTGTAAAGCGCTCCCTTCAAAGCCCTATCCTTACCAGTAAAAGAGATTCCAAAGAAGAAAATAGGCTTACATTAAAAAGTCACAGGCTCATCACAACAAGGCAATTTTGGTAAGTCAACAACGCGTGTAGCAGACGGGGATGACGCAGCATGACGCGCCGAGTTGACGTGACGTGACAAGAATGACGTCGAGAGATGAAGAGTATTTATTGACGTCACGGGATATGTCATGACGTCGCGTTTATCGTTCGAGATGTGATGCTTTGTGCTACATAATGTTTGTCATGACTTGAAACAAAATATGTGACGTTAAATAAAGTTATATGAAGTACCTACCCGTATAGGGTTTATTAAAAGTGATTAAATAGATACTACCTAAAAGTGACTACCTTTTTTTCTCTATAATAGAGTATACCTACCTGTAAGTAAAGTTTCACTGAAATTAAAGTTAGCAGAATCAATAAGTTGACCATAAGTATTATGAAAGTGAACATTAAACAATACAATTACTTTTTCTTTGCCACATCTTCGTGTATTAAAATAATTTGATTCACAGCTGGTCGCGAAGATTTGCAAAATTAAATAATTTCGAATACAATATCTATTATTAACTTTTTCGTATTAAAAATAAATGGTAGAGTCGGGGGGAATTGTCGGATATTCTGTGTGTTTCGTAAATTAGGTGGTTGGTTAGGAATGAAAAATTAAATTTAAAATACCCATACATAAGTTTAACATTCGATCTATACCTTTTCTAGATACCTATTGGTATTGGAGCTACAAGAGAAACATACGCACACATATAGATAGATATACTACGAAATACTACAATCAGTAGTCAGTATTACTTCTTACTTTAACCGGTCAATATTTGATAAACAAATATCTTAGTTTTAGTTTTAACAAAGATAGAAAAACAGCGTATTGCATAAGCTTATAAATTCGATTGTTTTTAATCGTTTCATATAGCCTACCTAAATTAGTCGTGTTATGAACAGACTCCCTACTTTCAGGAAGTATGCCGAAGTATATTTTGCTTGATAGATCAATTGTAGCCTAATGGCTAAGGCATCGGTCTCGCAATCGAGAGGTCGCGGCTTCGAATCCTACCCATTATACTACCTACGTGAACACACTCCTAACACAAGCCTATGAGCTTAGCTGGAGGGGTTAACAAGATTGCTAGTGATGTGGGACTCAATACCACATTGCTAGATATCTCTTCTTTAAAGAAAAAAAAATACTATTCGTAATACTAAACCCAATTTATGTTCGATTTAGTGCATAAAACATCACACCGTTTTATTACCAATATAAAGTTATATTCTTTAACAGTTATTACACAGAAAATCGTTGTCGATTGTTCACTATTGCGAGCACAGGACGCATGAAAAATAATATTTTTTGTTGGCTTATCCGAAAGGTTGGCATAACGGTAATTGGATTTAGCCCATTTCGCTCAAGTCCGATGTAACCAATAAAACCTCTCGCTTGCACTGCGCTTCTGCCTACTTGTATCGTTATTAAACATAGACAAACATGGGACGTTGTTATTATACACCAAGGTTTGTTTGCAGTTTGAGCCTGTAGGCAATTTTTAGGCGCATTGCATAAATGCAAAAAGTAGGGTAATCACACCTCCATACGTAATACCTACATTGTTTGCAACACACTAAACTATTCTCCCTGGTTTAGCATTAGTTTGCTCTAGATGAAACGGAGAATGTTTGTGGAGTTTACTGTCAAATGCAATCGTTAATCTCAGTTTCTGACTTTCACTGAAACTTCGTTGTAGCAGTGTACAAACAATAATAACGCCAAACATGCAACAGAAAGCCCGACCCTCGCGGCAATCATAATTATTATTGAAGTCTCCCCAGCAACGTCTCGCTCGAATTTCTTGGGTACACAAATAATGAAAATACGGATTCACTACGATCACTCAACGGAAAACATCTACGGAGATCAACTTTGTACTGTACAGAACGGATTGAAAATTCTCATTCCTCGTCACACAACCACAATCATGTCTGTCGTCTAGACCTATTTATATCTATAAATATTTAATCAATATTATGTGTACTTAGATTTACCTAGCTAGCATCTTTGCATTTTGTGCACAAATACTAAATAGGTAGGTACAGTACTCCCAAATTAATAATGCACATGCAGATCTTCGCTAATTGTCGTATTCCCGGAAACACTCGAATCATGGAATCGTAAGAGCCCTAAACAAGGCATTTGCATTTTGCACCTTGTTTAAAAGAGATAGGAGTCAATATCATGTGTGCACAATCGAAAACAAATCGGGCGTTCGGCAGCTGTCGCCGGTCAGCGAAATGTCTGTCAGTCGTCTTTATATATTGGTAGTGACTGCACGTGTTCTCTATTTGTGGAAATATATAGAGCTGCTATTACACACCCTTCTTGGTAAATATAATTTCAACATTAATTAGCTTATTCAGATTTAAATAGTATATTTTGAAAAAAGGAAAATAAATAACATATTTCACGTTTTTTTAATATTAAAAAAATAAAATACCTACATTAAATACATATTAAGTACTAGAAAAACATTTAAAAAATGAGATTTATTTAAATTAAATAAATAGATAAACATGCATAAAAAATATATACCTAACTCTGCCCATGCCATTTTCTTTCAGACGAATTCTTCCAAAATGGATAAATTTAAACGTGGAAAACCGCTTAATTCACAAGCACGGCAAATGGTATTTAATGTGTACCTTTATTTCTTAAATGAAGCCAATGTTTTCAACAGAGACCATGATGGTTATTTTAAAAAAATTCAAGACCGTGTTACAAAAGCTACAGGAATTTCGCGACGAACTTTGAGTAATATCTTAAACGAAAAAAAACATAATCAATCAAAGAAATTTTCTACACCGAAAAAAGGAAGACCTAAAAGTAGATTTCGGCTGGTACTTGATGATTTCGACTACTGTGTTATTCGTAATATGATATACAATTTTCAATTGACGCTGAAAGAACTCCCAACTGTAAATAATTTAAGAATAAAGTTGATCGAAGCTATTAATTTCAAAGGCTGTGCCGAGACTTTAAGGTTGATCTTGAAAGACATGGGGTTTAGGTTTCTGAAAACTGATAATAACAGACAATTACTTATGGAAAAACATGATATACGCCTAAAAAGGATCAAATATCTCAGAGAAATACAACAGCTGAGGAGTTCTGGTAGAAACATAGTATTTATGGACGAGTCGTATGTGCACACATCACATACTAAGGGTAAAACTTGGCAAGATAGCAACAAAAAAGGTATCAAACAACCCATTTCCAAAGGAGAGCGAATAATTATTGTACACGCAGGCAATGAAAAAGGCTTCGTCCCAGGGGCTCTAATGTTACATAAATGTGTCGACTCAGAAGGTGACTATCATAAAGAAATAAACGCGGAACGTTATCAAACTTGGCTACGCAATCAATTGATTCCCAACTTGCCTCCTAATAGTGTGTTGGTAATAGACAACGCCCCATATCATAATAAGCTGTCTGTGAAACCACCAAACTCAAACACATCTAAACCACAAATGACAGCTTGGTTACAACAACACAACATTCCGCATGACCCAAAGAAACTGAAACCCGATTTGTATAAAATTATACAAAGATACAAAGAAAATTACACAGAATTTGCCATTGACCGTATAATGGAGGAACATGGGCATAAAATTATACGATTGCCACCATATCATCCCGATTTTAACCCTATTGAAAATATTTGGTCCCAAATAAAGCAACACGTGGCCAAGAGAAATATTGCAATGACTGTGACGTCAGTTAAAGATGCTATATTAGAAAAAATCAATAAAATAGGACCAGAAGAATGGAAAAAAGTTTCTGATCATGCGGTTCAATGCGAAGATGAATATAGAAAATTTGAGCCAAGAATCGATAGTTATTCCGATAAACTGATTATTTACACAGGTGATAGCAGTGAGGAAAGTGTAAATGAACAAGAGCATAATGAAACTTCTGATGAATCTGCGATGTCGGGAATAGAGGTCTTCCTCGATTCTGATTAATTTTTTTATAATTGTATTATTTTTCTGGAATGATTAGTGCTGTAAACAAATTTGAACTGAGATTTTGATTATATTTTATGTAAACCTCTATTTGAAAACGTTTTTTTCTCCTTCTAATAAAACCTTATGTTATTTAAACCTTTTCCTCCATAATTACACCAACTTCGGTAAGACACTTGAAAACTAATCACTCCAACAATGATTGTAGCGTTTTCGCTATTTACTTACATGGAATTATCGAATCAAATTTCGTTACAGGTAAATCAAATCTGTTTTAGCACAAAACACATAATATATAAAATTAGGCATAGAGAAATTGCTCTTAACCACTCTATATAAATATCGTCTTTCGACGCTCGGGTAATACGACCGTTGCCGAACAATGACGAAGATTTCCGAAGATTTCTATGCGCATTATTACTTTTGGAGTACTGTACTATTTATGTATAGGTACCGTGTGCATTTTCATTACGCCGTCATACCTACAACAACTGGTTCGCAAAGTAATAACTATTGTTATCGAATGATAATAGTTATTATTTTTGCAAACCAGATATGTGAGTGTGACTGAATAGTGACGTATTCAGTGTTTCAATGGATTGGGAACGCATAGAAGAAAAATATACATACAAAACTGATTTTATATAAACGTATATCTGACATAAATTAAGCCACATAAAAGAGACAGTTTTTCAGATTGCATCCATTCTCTACTGATATAATAAAAGCTGAGATGTAACAAAATCGTTGGGATTGCCGAGCTCCAAATTAACGACAGTCATTATAACGCTAATTACGAGCCATGCCTGCACTCTCAACTAGCAACGACCTACATACGACGGAGCTGCAGACTCGGCGCCTCGTGTCGTCCCCGATCACGCCACGCCGAGATGACATAGATTCTAGATCTTACATACCACGGAGTTGCTGACTCGGCGCCTCGTGTCGTTGCCGAACACACCACGCCGAGATGACATAGATTCTAGATCTTTTAGCATAGGGCACTTCGGTACCACCATCGTCCGAGTCTAGACATACCTTTTAAATAATTGTAATTTCTAATATCGAAATTAATTAAATCTAGTATTACTTATACTCTGGTTTCTTTTATCTCCCGGCTGGCGTACTTACCCATAATTGGCGCAGTCGGTACTTCTTCGGGACAAATTCGCGGCGCGTATATTCCTAGAAATCGGATTTGGCTTGACTTCGCATAGTCGCCACCCGCGTTCGCTCCGAAGACAAGAATCTATCAACCTACGAATCTACACCGGCCGAGGGCGTATTCGAAAATCAATACGAGAACCAGACATGCAGATTTTTTATATGTAAGTACTTTGAAAGTTTTTCTTAGTGTTGCTTCCTTGTCCCTCCTTCAAAATTTTCCACCTACGGAAAACCGGAGAGACACCTGTCTCGAACCGGCAGGAACTTAGAAATAGGGATTTAGACAAACATAGACACTTAGATTTTAGTGATTTAGAGTTAGACGTATTCTTCAGTGAACAAAAAATGTCATTCACCGTAGATGAAATTTATAAGGCTGTTAGAGCGGTGCCAGAATTTGACGGCAACCCTAACGTCTTAACTAGATTTATTGCAATATGTGAGACCTTGATAGAGGCTTACATAAAAGATGACCCAAATTTTAGGTTAACTAATATTTGCTTAATTAATAGTATTTTAAATAAAATTACTGGCCCAGCCGCCGCGACGATAAACTCGAACGGCATTCCTAGTAGTTGGGCAGAGATACGTAAATTACTCGTAAATAATTTTGCCGATCAGAGGGATGAAACTGCCCTCTATAACGATATTGCTATGTCATTCCAAGGTAACAGCACACCGCAGGAATTTTACGACAGATGCCAGAACCTTTTTAGCATGGTAATGACGTATGTTACGTTACACGATAACGTGGCTACCACCGTACAAGCTAAACGCGAGTTGTATAAAAAATTAACATTAAAATCTTATATAAGAGGTCTAAGAGAACCTTTGGGCTCTCGTATTAGATGTATGAGACCCGATTCAATAGAAAAGGCTCTGGAATTTGTCAACGACGAACAAAATGTAATTTACCTACAGCGAAGAGGTGACCCAGTAAACGATAGGCACACCGCATACAGCGCGAATTACACGCCGCAATTAAATGGTGCAAAGTTTGCAGGTGAGGTTGCATCTACTTCACTTAGAGGTAATTTACCATATTTAGGTTCAAACGGGCATACGCCCACGCATATACATATCCCCCCGCAAACCTCGCAGTGGAAACCCGCGTTCAGGTTTGACCAGAAACAAGCTCACCAGCAGGGGCACTCGCAACCGCAGCTTGCCCCAGTTTCTGGGCCTAGCCGTACCCAACAGATGTTTCGCGCACCGCCACCGAACTATAACCCGCGTAGTAAGGTATTTAAGATACCACCTAGGAATGATCAACCATTCTCCTCAGGGCATAAGCCAATGAGCGGTGTCAGTCACTTTGTACCCAAATCCCTTCCACCGACAATGACAGGACATGATTGGCAAAGATCAGGGAACCCGCCATCTAACAATTATTTTAAATCGCGACAGGTAAACTTCAACGTGACAGCTGACCCTAATGACTCATATTACTATTGTGACTACGATAACGAGCACGGGGCCGAATGCACTGCGTATGACGTTAACTATACCGACCATTATAATGACTATAATTGCAATGAAGGCCAGCAGGAGTTTACTTATGAGACCGAAAACGATGACTCAAATTTTCGCGAGGCTATCCCGAATACCGAACCAAAATAGAATTAAATTTACAATCAAAAAGGGAACTTCGTTATGTACAGATAGCTAACCCTCCATTAAAATTACTTGTCGATACTGGGGCAAATCAATCCTTTATAAGCCCCGAAGCCGTCGAGAATTATTTTTCACATATACCTTTGAACTTTGACCCCTTCGAAGTAACTAATTCTCGTATGAGTAGTATACATAATTATTCTATTACGTTACAGAACTTTCCAGAGTTTTACAAAAGCAAATTAATTAAACTATTCATCTATAGATTCCATAATGATTTCGATGGGCTATTAGGGTTGGATATCTTGAATAATTGTCAAATAGATCTTAAGCATAACCTTTTAATTACGGAAAATGCTAGTATACCCATGCTACCTTACACTTGTAGAAACTTAAACTCTCAAGAAACAATACCCGCGCGCTCTAGTAAACTAGTAAAAATACAGATGTATAACTATGACGGCGACGTATACGTAACCGAACAGATCTTGTGCAATTGCATCGTGCACGAATGTATTACAAACGTTAGCGACGAAATAGCCATATTAGAGTTAGAGAACCCAACCGACACCGATATAATTATCCCGAACGAACGCTTAAACCATCCTTTCGAAGCGTATGCATTCAATACCGAGTGCAATAGCACTGAACAAGATCCTCAACGCGTAAGCCGAGTGTTGTCGCGCTTACGTACCGGTCATTTAAACGCCGAAGAAAAAACTAATTTAGAAACTTTATGCAGTCGTTATGCAGACATATTTTATTTAGATGACGAACCTCTTAGTTTTACTAATAAAATAAAACACCGCATTAGAACTATAGACGAAATACCGATTTATACCAAAAGTTATCGTTACCCCTTTGTGCACCGGAAAGAAGTTAAGGAACAAATCGCTAAAATGCTACGTCAAGGCATCATAAGACCCTCAGACTCCGCATGGAGCTCCCCTATATGGGTAGTGCCGAAGAAAATCGACGCGACTGGGGAACAAAAATGGAGACTCGTTGTGGACTACCGAAAATTAAATGACAAAACTATTAATGACAAATATCCTATCCCTAACATTACTGACGTCCTTGACAAGCTAGGAAGGTGTCAATACTTCACGACCTTGGACCTATTTTCGGGCTTCTACCAAATACAGACACATCCAGACGATATTTCTAAAACAGCGTTCTCTGTAGAGCACGGGCACTACGAATTCTTGCGTATGCCGATGGGACTCAAAAATTCCCCATCAACGTTTCAAAGGGTGATGGACGAGGTACTCCGCGGACTCCAAAACGAGATCTGCCTGGTATATCTCGACGATATTGTCGTATTCGGGACCAGTCTTCAAGAAATGATGGTAAATCTAGAGAAAGTATTTAATAGATTGCGTGACTCCAACTTTAAAATACAGTTGGACAAGTCTGAATTTTTGAGGTTGGAAACACCATATTTAGGTCATATCATTAGTGGGGAAGGTATAAAACCTAACCCCGATAAAGTTTTAGCTATTCAAAAATATCCACTTCCAAAGACCCCCAAAGAAATTAAACAATTTCTAGGACTCATGGGATATTATCGTAAATTCATACCCGACTTTGCTCGTATTACAAAACCTATGACGAAATGCTTAAAAAAATCAAAGAAAATAGTTTTAGATTCCGACTACATCGAATGTTTTGAAAAATGTAAATCCCTACTGACTAACGACCCCATACTACAATACCCTGACTTCTCAAAAGACTTTATACTGACGACGGATGCATCAAACGTCGCAATTGGTGCAGTCCTATCTCAAGGGACTGTAGGAGCGGACAAACCTATCTGCTACGCATCTAGGACTCTAAATGATAGTGAAGTTAATTACAGTACTATAGAGAAGGAGCTTTTGGCTATAGTATGGGCAACTCAATACTTCAGGCCCTATCTTTTCGGTCGTAAGTTCAAAATAATTACCGATCATCAACCACTTCAGTGGATAATGAACGTCAAGGAACCTAATTCAAGACTGACTAGGTGGCGCCTTAAACTTAGTGAATACGACTATACAATAGTATATAAAAAAGGCAAATCTAATACCAACGCAGACGCTCTATCACGAATTCAAATTAATAATCAGGAAACAGAGTCCTTGATAGTTCATCACACTGAAAAACCTTCATCTATATCGGACTCTACTACAGCTACCGCCCACACAAGTAATGAAAACCCCATCCTTGAGGTTCCCATAACCGAAGAACCCTTGAATAAATTTCACAAACAGATAAGTTTTACTATAGTAGGCAATATTAAAAGACGTCCAATCACTACAAGACCTTTTGACACGCATACGCACACCTCTATACAAGTGTCCGAATCGAACCTCGAGCAGGATGTAGTCAATGCAATTAAAGAACATGTCAATCCAAAAATTAGAACCGGCCTTAAAATTACACCACCACTAGGAATGTACTCTATAGTCCCTATTATACAGAATAATTTTAAAAATTCAAGCATGAACCTATCCCTTACTAAACACGAATTAGAGAATGTAAAAGAGTATTTAAGGCAGCAAGGAATTATTAGAAATTATCACGAGGGTAAAACTAATCATCGCGGCATAACCGAATGTTACCTAGCACTATCTCGCGTTTATTTTTGGCCTAAAATGAAAGAAGAGATAACTAAATATATTAATGCTTGCGCTATATGCGGACAATCGAAGTATGACCGTAACCCGATTAGGCCCCAATTGAATATCGTCCCGCCAGCAACTAAACCCTTAGAAAGAGTACACCTAGATATTTTTACGGTACAGAATGAAAAATATTTAACATTCATGGACGTTTTTTCCAAGTACGGGCAAGCTTACCACTTGAGAGATGGAACAGCCCTAAGTGTTTTACAAGCTGTAATAACTTATTGTACCCACCACGGATTGCCTCTAACTATTGTCACAGATAACGGGACAGAGTTTGCGAACCAACTCTTTGCTGAGTTCGTAAGACTTCACGGAATAATACACCATAAAACGTTAGCACACTCACCAAATGATAATGGAATAATTGAAAGATATCATTCAACATTGTTAGAGCATTTGCGCATACTACAATTACAACACAAAACTGAAACTATCGCTAATCTAATTCCCTATGCGTTATTAGCATATAACAGCTCAATACATAGCTTTACAAAATGTAGGCCCCATGATATAATTCGAGGTCATTTTGACCCACGCGATCCCCTAAATATAAACGTATCAGAGCACTTCATGCAACAATATATATTAAATCACCGGGAGCGAATGAAAATAGCATATAATCTAATTAATGAATCGTCGTTAGAAAATCGTACCAGCCTAATAGAAAATTGTAATAAGTCTCGTGAACCGGAAGTAAACTATGAACTAAATCAACAAGTTTTTGTTACTAACCCCCAAGCGAGTCGGCAAAAGACCGCAGCTCGTTATACGGAGGATATCGTACTAGCCAACCTACCAATACACATCTATACATCAAAAAAGAAAGGTCCCATTGCCAAAAATCGTCTGAAGCGTGTTCCTAAATCATCAAAATTGTTACAGATTACTGCTAACAACGACCGCCCACCTGACAATGACGCTCGAGATAAGACTTGATTACTTGGGTGACGGCCCCGGGTTGCTTCCCTTTGACCTTGGTCCAACTAAATTTATAACCCATTACCATCCATTTTTACATTACCTAAACCTGACTGACATCGAAAGTAGACTTAGTGCAGTAGAATCGCAACTAAACTTATTTGAGTCTAAACTGGATAGCGAAAAATTTCCATTGTATGAAGCTCAAATTAATTATATTTCTAATAAATTGGTAAAGATTCACGAGCAGATAGACAGTCTGGAATCACATCGCACCAAAAGAAGTCTCTTCGATGGCTTGGGTACAGTAATAAAAGAAATCACTGGAAATTTGGACTACAAAGACGCTCAAAAATATAATTCCGCCATTAAAATATTAGAAAATAATGAAAATACACTTTCTTCCGAACTAAAACAACATATAAGTCTCAATAAGGAATGGATGACACAAAACGATGTACTACTGTCGCAAATAACCGATAACCAACAAAAAATCAATAGTACTTTGGAGTCTGTCATCCACAGTAAAACTTATGACCAAAACTTATTAAAGTTTGTTAGGTTTAATCAACTTTTAACTATAATAAGCGAAAATGTGCAAGATTTAACGTCAGCATTAGTTAGAATAGAGGATAGTTTAGCTTTTATCCGTGCTTCCAGCACACATCATAGTATGATTAAATATGATATTTTAAAAGGTATGGTCAACCAATTAAAATCTTTATATAATGAAGAGCAGGTACTAAATATAGATTTAAGGGAATACTATAGAATTATAAAGCCAAGTTACTTCTACGCAGATAACAGAATAGTTTTTGTCTTTAAAGTCCCGGTCATTTCTCCTGGCACATCCAAATTGTATAAATTAGCAATCGTCCCTAATAAGTATTCTCAAAGTCCTATTCCACCATATCCTTATATAGCAACCGATGGGAAAGCATTCATGTACATAGAGGCTGAATGCCCGAAGTTCAATGAATTTCACATCTGTGAGGAAACTATCAACAATCGACCGAGAGAACAACGAGACTGCATGCAGAGCCTGATTGTGGACCAAGTCATCGACAAGACCTGTTCACCAACTAGGATAACCCTGAGCAAACAAGCCCTAGAACAACTGGACGACCAACATTATACTGTAGTGTTCCCGAAACCGGCAAAAGTAGAGCTACAATGTGACCGGCACGAGTATGTAATTCTCAATGGAAGCTATTTGGCAACTATACCAAAAACATGTCACCTTAGAACGGAGGAACTTACAATCGTCAACACGAATGACGTAGTAAAAGGACAGCCGCTCAAGATAACTGAAATACCCTACGCAACCTACGGCGACAACCAGTCTATAGCAATCCCGCACTTCAAGTTGAACACCATCAATCTGAAAAATCTGCACAGTATCGAGGATAAGATACTACTCCAGCATCCAATAGAGTTGCAACCTGTCGAGCAAACAGAAACATTGTACCATACGACCATACCTTTCTATGGAATATTAGTCGGTGCAGTCATACTCGTAACCGTCGTCGCAATCCGTCGCCATGTACTACGCACTAAGGTAGTAACAGTGCAATCACCACCCGAGAAGGTACTACGCACTAACGTAGTAACAGTGCAACCATCACCTGAAGATGCCAGATACTCTACACCAACGGCACTCAAACCAGAGAAGGATCCGGCAGCAACATTCTCGCTCAAAGTTCTCAAATAGTTGCTGTTCTAAGAGGGGAGGAATTACGAGCCATGCCTGCACTCTCAACTAGCAACGACCTACATACGACGGAGCTGCAGACTCGGCGCCTCGTGTCGTCCCCGATCACGCCACGCCGAGATGACATAGATTCTAGATCTTACATACCACGGAGTTGCTGACTCGGCGCCTCGTGTCGTTGCCGAACACACCACGCCGAGATGACATAGATTCTAGATCTTTTAGCATAGGGCACTTCGGTACCACCATCGTCCGAGTCTAGACATACCTTTTAAATAATTGTAATTTCTAATATCGAAATTAATTAAATCTAGTATTACTTATACTCTGGTTTCTTTTATCTCCCGGCTGGCGTACTTACCCATAATTCGCTCACTCCGCTAAAAACAAATAAACATTGGAGCGCGCTCGTTTAGCTTCGGACTTAAATTGAGGTCTGAACTGAACTTAAAATGACAAATACATTTTGAATTTCACCAAATTTTGATCTTTTCGAAACAAGTATGAAGCTTTCAAGAGAACAAGGAAACGCTTAAACATTCTAAATTACAACTAAAGACATTTTGGGGACGTTTACTCAAATGATTAGGTAAATGTCGACAAATGTCGTTTGTACCTATTATTGCTGTTAAGTACGAGACTTTTAGGGTCACGGACTTTGTATTAAAAATGTCCGTCTTGCGAGATATTCGATATAAAACGGAATAAGTATAATCATTTTGTTATTATACCGGTGCCCCGAAGGTTGCAGCGCTGAAAAAGTAAAGCTCAGAAATTGAAATATTCCAAAACGTCAAGATGAGAAGCTCAAAGCAAAAACCTTTAATGTGAACTCTTTGAACATAATGTGAACCTTAATGTATGACTGTATCGCCCTTCTGGCGACACAACCTACCGTGCGGGACGTCAACATTATTACCGATATGGTTTGTAATAGGTTAATGTTACTTGTTTTACAACATTACTGTTTTTTTTTTAAATGGTTGTCTTAAAAGTAGTTTAGTATACCTATTAAATGTTTAACTTGCTCACATATTCCTGAGTTAAGTGGAACTTACAATATTACTCTTTGCATTGCTGTGGTCAATGCATTTACAACAAGAATTTCATCGAGCCGGCTTTGATTGTGGAATGTCATAATGCCCTTAGGTACTGTAGTAGTAAAAATAAATTAAATTTCAATAATGTAATAATATTGAAATTTAATTAGAATGTCATAATATTTATTATTGAAATTTAAATAAAATGTCATAAGGAGATTTTAATAAATGTGTAAATACACAATTTAACGTCTGTAGGAATTTTTAATCATGATTTGACGATCCTGAGTTGTGACGTCACGTCTCAGTATTCCATACAAATTTCTAAAGAGTTTTGACATTTCATATAAAAAGATTTTGCTCACATATTCCTGAGTTAAGTGGAACTTACAATATTACTCTTTGCATTGCTGTGGTCAATGCATTCACAACAAGAATTTCATCGAGCCGGCTTTGATTGTGGAATGTCATAATGCCCTTAGGTACTGTAGTAGTAAAAATAAATTAAATTTCAATAATGTAATAATATTGAAATTTAATTAGAATGTCATAATATTTATTATTGAAATTTAAATAAAATGTCATAAGGAGATTTTAATAAATGTGTAAATACACAATTTAACGTCTGTAAGAATTTTTAATCATGATTTGACGATCCTGAGTTGTGACGTCACGTCTCAGTATTCCATACAAATTTCTAAAGAGTTTTGACATTTCATATAAAAAGATACTGATTTGACTTTACAGTCATCATCCCCATTAAACTATGATAATATGAATGACACATCAACATCACGGTTCTGTTCAACAAATATTAATTTTTTAAAGTTCTAGCAAAATGGTAGGTAGGTACATTTTGTCGCAAGTATTTTATTTCAAATGAATACGCAATTTGGCGGTTCGTTTGCGTGGGTATTGTTGTGTAATTTTACTACTCAAGCATATCATCAGTAAGGTTCTACCCATCGACACCTCCCAGCTCAAATGGCGTAAAGGACAAAACACTACTTTTTCAGGAAACCGAATAAAAAAAATATAATCTTTTTACTTGTAATTATTTTGTTCCCGATGCTATTTTACATACATTTAATAGTCACAGAGTTATTCTATCCTATAGATAACCTAATAAATAAAAGATAACTTGTTCTTTACCAAACAAAGGGCTATATTCATGGCACTTATGCCCTTTTGTTGAGAAACGCAGTTTTTCGGCAATAACTTAATGTCAAAGTGTAATGTATTTATTATGTGCTGCTCTTATGATTTTTTTTTCCATAATTATGACCATTAATCTTTAAAAACACAGTTCAAAAGTTAAGGGGGGAGACACCATTTATGTAACTTTCGGAGCTATTATTTAAAAAAACAGGCTATACGAAGTATTCTATGTATTCCACAAAGAGAGTCGGTCGAGAGTATTAAACAAAAATGAAAGTATTAACAGTACTTAGCAAGTATTATATTTCAACAGTATTACATAATTAAAAAAAAATATGAAGAACTGAAGATGAAAGAGGTTAAGAGAAATTACGAGGACAAACAATTTAAAAAAAACTAATCCTAATCTCTATTAGACTTAATCCAACTTAAAATATGGTTAAACATTGTGTCCAATATCAAGCAATAAAACTTTCATTCAAAAGCTAATGGAGCGATTATTTCGTGCGTGTTCGTAGTCTTTGAGTAAAATGCCTGTGACATACGGATGGACAGACGGACATGACAAAACTATAACTATAATACGTTTTGCCATTTTGGCTACGGAACTTGGTGCAACTATTTAATAGGAAACTCTAAATGTATTTACTGGAAAAATGTTTTTATTCCATAGATGTATTTATAGCTAGTCATGTAATATTAGTAAATCGTAATCGAAATAACAATTGACGTGGAAGCCCGGGCAAGAAGCATAAGCCAGGTAAAAAGAATAATGTTTTTTTCTAAAAATCTATACTAGATGGCGTTGCTACATTTTGAATTGGACTCGCGCGTGCGGCCGGCGAACGCCATGACAGTTTGACCAAAACAATAAGCGCGAGTATGTGTTGTGTAGATAAAAAATATAAATTAGTGTTGTTTTCTTACGATTTTTGCAAAGGTATGTACACTAAGTTTTTATATTACTAATCAGCTACTTATAAATAATATTTATTTATTATATTACTAGTAAATACGAGTGTAATTTGCGATTATTGTTTTTATTTTACCTATTTGCAATAGTTCAAGTCATAACTTGTTGTAGATATTAGTACGTTGGGCAAAACGAATAAGGGCAAAACGGTTGGGGTATTCGTTTTGCCCGTTTGTTATTGTAGTCTAGTCGATTTTTAATAAGCCTCATTTTAGTACTTTTTACGTACTTCAGCTAATTTTAAATGGATATACGTTTAATGTATACCTAACAGGTACTTACACAGGATGCCCACGGTCATATATTAGATTAAGTTACAGTCAAAACATATAAATCAATTATTTTGTTTTTTTTTCAGATGGTGTATAAATATACACGTGTAAGTGATCGAGCGGCATGGTCAGAAGAAACACTAAAGAGGGCATTGAAAGCTGTAAATGATGACAAGCAATCCATAAATGCAATCGCGAAGAAATTTGGTATTCCATTTACAACTTTGTACAGACATGTTAAGTCTGGAAATGTATCGAAGAAATTGGGTAGGTTTACATCTGTTTTTAGTCTAGAACAGGAAGAACATTTATGTTCCTATCTTAAAAAATTAGATAGCCTGTTTTTTGGGCTTACCCGTTCAGAATTCTTGGAACTCGTTTTTGATTATGCATCAAGGAATAATATTCCTCATCCATTTAAAAATGGAAAAGCGGGAGACGACTGGTTTTCGGGTTTTAAGAGTCGACACCCAGAAATTGTACTACGAGCGCCGGAGCCAACGTCTTTAGCAAGAACAAGAGGATTCAACAGGCCGCAGGTGGAGTTGTTTTACAAAAACTATTGGAACCTGGTAGAAAAATACAACTTCGAAGCAACAACAATATATAACATGGATGAAACTGGCATTAAGACCAGTACAACTAAACCACCCAAGGTCTTGTCTATTAAAGGCAAAAGACAAGTCGGGGTTATATGCAGTGCAGAAAGGGGTCAATTAACCACTGTCATATGCTGCTGCAATGCAGCTGGAGCATTTGTTCCACCCTTTTTTATATTTGCTCGCAAACGCATGCAGGCACGACTGCTAGATAATGCTCCATCAGGTTCGCAAGCGACCGTTACAGATAATGGTTGGATACATGGAGAAGCTTTTTTGACTTGGTTGCATTTTTTTGTTGACCAAGTTCGCCCCAGTGAGACAAGGCCAGTATTACTGCTGCTGGACAATCACGAGTCCCACAAATATTATCCAGCTTTACAATATGCCACAGAAAAACACGTCACGTTCTTGTCTTTCGCACCACACACGACTGATCGAATGCAGCCTCTAGATGTGGCTGTATATGGGCCGCTCAAAAAATATTTTGAGCAAGAGCTAAACACCTTTCAAAAAATGCATCCGGGCCGTATTGTAAACCAATATGATATGGCCAAACTTTTTGGAGGAGCGTACGCCAAAAGTGCTTCGGTTCAGAACGCAGTTAACGGGTTTAGAAAACCAGGAATATGGCCCTATGACCCAAATGTATTTGGAGAAGAAGATTATGCTCCTTCAACTATGACAGATCGTCCTTTACATGACTCATCGTCTGCTCCGACTGAATGTCCTGTTATTGTTCCTACGTCGACAATACCAGACATATCCGGTGCATCGTCTACTTTGACCGACGCCCCTTTAAATGATTCTCCGGCATTAACTGAAATTGTATCTGCCACCCCTATAGAGGCAACACCTGAATCTTCAGCACACTACCAAAGTACAACACTTGAGCCTGAAATGTTTACTACATTTTTGCCTGCTTCCACTTTGTCCAATGATATACTGGAAGAAGGATTAGCTAATTTAGAGGCAGTAAATCATCCAACAGCTGCAGCGCATCTTACACCATTGCAAATCAGACCCATACCAGTTATGGCAGCTCCCAAAACAGGTCGCAAACACAAGAGACAAAAATCAGAGGTATTAACATCTACACCCGTCAAAGCTGATCAAGCTATAAAATTTAAAAAGGCGAATAATAAAAAGACGAAAATCTCTGAGTTAGCTGGTCCCAGCAAGACAAAGAAGGAACGATGCTATAACAAACCGCTAAACAAAAGCCCGAAACCTGATTTCTACTGTTTGGTGTGCGCTGAGAGGTACACTGATCCTCCAACAGAAGATTGGATTCAATGTAATCAGTGTAAAAGTTGGGCTCATGAGGACTGCACCTCCTATGTAGGAACTGGTAGCTATTTTTGCGATGAATGCCAAGATTAATGTTTATTTTATTACTAAATCCTTTTTGCCCTTAAGGCTTATGCGTTTTGCCCCACCCCTTGGGCAAAACGAATAACTGACAACTTTTTTAAAAAGGCTATTATTTTTAAAAAAACTGTTTAAATTCTTAAATTTTATTGTTATTTTCCAAAGATGATTAACCAAAGTACAAATAAAAAGTATAAAAAGTTCTACTGATTATTAGATTGTTGTTTTATTTATACTTTACCTTAACATATTATTATGCTTCTTGCCCGGGCTTCCCCTACTAGTGAATCCGTGATTAAATTAATTGTTCTTGTTTTTCTATTTATATATATGTTTTATTTATACTTTTTGACTTGTATTATTTTGTCTGTATTTTAGTAAGTATTAAGTAGAAATCAGCAATGTAATTAATAATAAAAATAAGAAACTTTTATTGGCAAATACACAATTAATGTTAAACATAATTGTATAGAAAAATAGTTATTGATAAATAAATAAATAAAATAAATTGATTAAGGACTGAAAATATAATTAAAGTTGTCGAAATCAAATGAGATCCGTATATTATCGCGTCATTTTCTTGTTTGCTTGTCTTTTGTTCCGGGTGGAATCTAACAACTCAAATTTTAAGCACTTTCCGATCAGCTACTTGCTTGCTATTCAAAACAATGTAAAAAGGTCGTATGTTAGGTCGTAAAGGACAAGGTTTAGAAAAAGTTCAAAGTTGTAAAGGACAGTTAACACGTAGTTTTAAATTATTAACTTTTGTCATTGGATCGTAAAGCACAAAATATTGTCCAATAAGCCCCTATGACTTTTAGCATACTGAGATTTACAGCTAAAACCACTATGGCACCAAAAGTAAAGTCCTACAAGACCAGAGATACAAAAATTATATTTAGTAAAGATTTTTTTTTTAAATACACATCGATAGAGATTGAAAAGTTATGGGAAAGAAAGTCCATTTTCGTCAAAATGTGACTACCGCCATTTAACCGTAAGGTGTCGATAAGAAAGCAGTACCTAACATGAATTAGTTCAGGATGATTGTAAAATCGTTAGCGTCAAAGCTAACTTGGTCTTGTTCTAGACAGTATAATTAATTTGCGTTTACAACAGCATTACTATGAGGAGATTCGTTAACAGAGGTTTTGTTTCAAAACAAGCCTTGACAAAATGTTTTTTTGAAAAATTTGGTTAAAACTAAAAGGAACCTTCTGTTTTTTTTTTTCATTTATTGCTATTTATGAGATGGTACCTAAGCGCTCGTCATTTAAGGACGAAGATAAGAAGGTATGTAACGGTCCTTGAATGTAACCATACTTTTCAGTCACACCACATTGTACCTATATTGTATGATATATATTACAAATGTTATATCAACATGCCTCCATGGTCTAAAAAGTAAACACTGGATGTTTACTTTTTATGTTGATTACTTTTTTTGAGCTTATAAATTGTATAAAAAAATAGTTTAATGATTTATGAAAACCAGAATTTCGACTTGTGGTCAATGTACGGGTGTTGTCCACCAGGGCGTACGTTCCATAACACGCACTGTTTAGTATTCAATCAAGTGCTAAAGCTGAATATGACGCGACATGACCGGCCTCGATATGACAAGATTGAAATTAGATTGTTGATATTTGGGAAAATCAACTATTAAAATATACTGCTATCTCCTTTTATTTTCCTAATACACACTCTGTTGTCATTGAAGATTCACCATTATTACTTTTAGGATTCCGTATTAAATATAAGTAAATACGTCTTATGTAAAATATTAAGAGTTCGTGACAGGTTGAAATGGCAACTATCAAATTAATTTTTGTAGGTAAACAAAATGTTGGCCAAAAAACGTAAGCGGTAAGTACTAATATTAATATAAGCATTCGAAGGGACCTGGTGAAGATCAGTGTAGATCATGGGCGTTTGGTGGTTGTAGAATGTGTAGGTATTGTGTATATTGTTGAGGTCTCATGCAAATACATAACAAATATTAACATACCTTTATGCGTAAACCTCGTTCGATATTACAAGGTAATAAAAGACAGTCTTGGACTGAGAGCTTCACAGCCGACCGATCTGGTCTGGATCTTAGTGAGCTTTTACTACTACGCAGGTAATTTATAAAACCAATAACGTAATACACAATACAAACAACCGGCACGGTCAAATTATTGTAATATATTGAAACGCCAATGCAAGTGTTAACACCGTGCTCGCATCCCTCGCGAATCCCTTTGACACGTGCCCAAAAAACCGCTCCCGATGCGAGACCGGCTGACACGGGACGAGTCGCGAGACGAGGCACGAGTGCACGTTTACATTCGCGTCTTGCGGCTCGTCTCGTGGCCCGCGCGAGTGTGTAAATGCGCAATCACAGTACCTATTGTCTACCCACCGTTTAGGTTTTCTTCGTCTATAATGAGGTCATAATAGGATTGCCATGGCGACCTTACATCCATTAAAAAAACATAATACTCTGACCGAATAATATTACAAAATAATTGTTTTTAAAAGTTAAATATTGACATATATTCGTGTTGATAAAAACAAATTGTACATGCGGCGCTGATTGATGGCAAAAAGGGAATTACATATCCTGATCTCTGGCATCGATTAAATAACGTATTTTATTGCCTGTTGAAAAACAAGCTATTGGCGCTTTGGGATTGAGTATTGTAATTCATTTGTTCAAATCCGTTAAGGTCCGGCTTTGATGAAGTAACAGACATTTTTTTGTAAGCACCCATTCAGAACAGTTGAAATCGTGTACATAATAAAATTGTATTGAACAATAAGTAAAAGAAATCTCGATTCGTCCTCAAGCTCAACGAATCAGTCTAGTCTATCCAATAAAAAAGGTTTAGATTTCCAACCATTGAAAACGTGCTCGACTTGACAGTCCATTTATAGAACAATCGATGGACCTATCGGCTAAAGAGATTAACTAGCTGTAGTCGGGTTTAGCAAATGTTTGCCCGATACCTACTGCAGTTTCGATAGAAAGAAAGTTCCTAAGGCTGCCGGGTAGGTATTGCTGATAGCCATGAAAACTATTGTTTTTAAGCGTTCGCTATCGGTAGAGATTGATCGCGCAAGAATTGATTATTATAACAAAATGAAGTTTTTTTTAAATATTGAAAATAATTGTTTTGTATATTTTTAATGGTAACATTTTATTTCAACCTATCCTTATATCATTTTATTCGACGAAATAAATATAAAGTACACAACCTAATTTACGTACTTATGTTTCTCATAAATCTTTAGGAAGTATTTGCCGAGGCTTAATTATAGCCACCTTCGAATGACCATTGCGGGGTTATTAATAGCAGGTAAGGAATTTTGTTATGAAGTCATTGCCTACGAGTACTTGAATAGGGAAGACGCAATATACGCACGCCAAAACGGACCAACAGGATGATGATGTCACAAATGTAGTTAAAACTCAATCTCAATCTCAATCAGTCACTAGACTAGGAACATCTTTCGCGGTTATGTTTACTTTTTGTAATATTTTTTGTACTTTTGATACTTTATACGTTTTAAAATTAACTATCCATCCATGTAGTGACAATAATACCACCAATGGTAAGAGAAAACGCCGTATTGACTTTTGTTTTGTGACAATGTGTCCATCTAATTCAAAAAGGTTTCGTAATAAAGTCGTTTTAACTGGACCTCTTAACCAAATTTTAAAAGAAAAGTGGTGTCAGGCTGCGAAAGGAGATTTCAATATTATTCTTCTTTGTCATTCGAGTTGTGAGGATCACTATAATATAAGTCATTCGTATTTGTTTTGTTTCTTACATATGTAGGCTTGTTAATGCGCCTATCTATACTTATAATATAAAGCTAAAGAGTTTATTTGTTTGAACGCGATGATCTCAGGAATACTTATAATATAAAGCTAAAGAGTTTGTTTATTTGAAAGCGAAGATCTCAGGAACTTCTGGTTCGAATTGAAAAATGTTTTTGTGTTCGATAGCCCATTTATCGAGGAAGGTTATAGATTGTATAACATCACGCTATGATCTATAGGAGCGGAGCAGTAATGAAAAGTGATGCAAAAACGGTGAAAAATTATTCCTTTAGAGAGTTTCCGTTGAGTGCGCTGCTTAGACGGTTAAAGTTACACAACAACAATGTATGACGGATATGTTCCTCTTAAAAAGTTCTAAATAAATTCCGCGAAAGCAAATGACTATCTTTTAAAGTTGACCCACTATTACCTTTTTATGGTAATCAAATTTGTTCTAATTTTTTTTTTGTTCTGCCATTGACCATCGCCGCTGAGGGGAGGACGGGGGAGGAATATGCCTGAATTTGCCGCCATACAATTACTTACCTATATAATATTATTATATGCCTTTATTTTATTTTTAGGCCACAGTATCTCACCCAGCGTTCGCGTATTATTCCTGTTTCACTCTTACCGATCATAGCGTGGTGAACCCTAAAATAGCTTATATTATACTTTTAACGTTAATCAAAAAAAGTAATACCCATTATAGACATACAAACAATGTTTTCCCTAGATTCTTCCGCTGGATTTTAAATCAGCATTGTAGGTACCTACCAAATTTTGTTCAATTGTTCTCAAGTGGTTCGTGGATAACACACCACTACAAAGCCAAAAGCAAATATTTAAAGGGGGTGAAATGCGACGCGGAAGAAGCCGTGGGCGGATGCTAGTTTATGATAATCTAAACTTGTATGCAAAATAAACATTAGGTTTAGGTAGTTACCTACCTACTTGTAAAACTTGTTCAGTTAAGACTAGCGGACGCCTCGCGGTTTCACCCGCGTAGTTCCCGTTCCCGTGGGAATACAGGGATAAAAAATAGCCTATGTCATCCGGGGTTAGTGTAGCTTCACAACGATGAAAGCGTTTTTCAAATCGGTCCAGTAGTTTCGGAGCCTATTCAATACAAACAAACAATCAAACAAAAAATAAAATCTTTCCTCTTTATAATATTAGTATAGAAGTATAAATATTATACCTATTACCTACTTATTCAGAACTCTTGCAGTTAGAGAACGACGCAGAAAATTGAATGAAGTTTACCTGAACTGTAGGTATACATAATAATATCTTGGGACAACTCACACAACGCTATCTGGTCCCAAACTAAGCAGAGCTTGTACTATGGAAATCAGACAACTGATGAACATACTTATCACACTAATAATAAAAAGGCGAAACTTTGTGAGTATGTAAGTGTGTATGTTTGTTACTTCTTCACGTCTAAACGGCTGGAGCGATTTTAATAAAATTTGGTATGGAGTTAGCTGACATAACACATGGATAGCTAATAAACCGCGGGTAACACCGTGGGGCACAGCTAGTAAATTTCTAAATACATACATATTATAGATAAATAACACCCAGACACAGAATAAACCATCGTGCTCATCACACAAAGTTTTATCCTAGGGGGGGAATCGAACCCACGACCTCATGCGTAGCAGTCGGATACACTCCCACCGCGCCGCCAGTAGGTTAGTCCCTTGAAACACTACGCTTGAAAATTCTGCACTTTCAACAAAAACTGTTACGACGACCATGTCGACCGTAACTTTTGTCACGTTCGTTCCTAGTGTTTGCTTTGATGAACCCAACTTCCATTTTTATTTAATAAGCACAATAAAAATAACGTTTACCGCCATACTAAACAAGTCGTAACACGTAAGTGACGTCACTCGGCGCTGATTGGTGTTTTAAAATACGTTCCGTTTCATTTAATTCACAATTAATCTTACAAATAATGTTAAATTAAATGAAAACCTTACAAAAGCTCTTCTTATACACTCTTTTAATATTTTAATCATAAAATATTTCATAAATATAATATTTGCATCTTCTTTATTGTCATGACAACCTGGAGGTTTGGCCTCATTTTTTTAAATTATTATGCAAACAAAAGAGAGATACGAGATAGAGATACATTTGAAGCAACATCTATTGATGACACAAAATGTTATACTGTGTAAGGATTCAAAACTATTTGTGAAGATATCACTTAAATGTATACCTAGGTATATTCAATCTCCAATGCAATTCGCAACTCGATGCACTATTTAGTGTACAGGTACTTACATAATGAATAGTACCTGATTGCGAATCTGTCTATCATTGTCAAAGAGTATACGGTGAACATTACTTTGTTGCATGCCTGGCAACGACTTGTTTTATGTATAAGGGGAAACTATAAGAGGCTTATGTTGGGAATACTGTAATTTTGCCTAACTGAAAACTTATAAGCTGTTTGTTTCTCAACATAAACCTAAATAAATAAATCGGTCTGATTGATGTTGACAGCTAATACAGTTGGACTAGATTTGATAAAATTTGGTCTAAGTATAGACATTGTTGAAGAGTGATAAGTATTGGCTACATCTTTGACTGAGCCGCGGGTTAAAATTAGTGTGAAAGACCCATCTAATAAATATATATTTATATCTACATCTGACTGAAGACATTTAGCGCTGAACATAGATTTTGAGCAGTCTACATCCAGTGACTTCTTGCTACTTTAATCAGGTTGTCAGTCAATCTTGTGGGGGGGGGGGTCCAGCAACAAACTTCCATACCACGTCCGACAATATATACCTATCGTACGTACATGTACAAATATTCTGAGCTATGTTAACCTTCTAGCTACTTTTTTGCGGGTTTGGTCGCGGGTTCAAGTCCCGCCTGAGACGATTTTTTCCTCCATACATTTAAATTCATATGTAAAAAATTAGCATAAAAATGCTTTAAAAATAACAAAAAGTAATTGTCAGGCCCAGCGTCATCAAAAATCTGTGTTTAAATGGTTTCTGCAATTAAACTCACAGAGCCGTACAAGTTCCTTGGTAACGCGGTGGATGACGTCACGATTGCCATAAAATCACATCATGTCTCGGGGCCGGTACCCCTTAGGTCGTGGGTTCAGAGACGAATTTTTCCACTATTCAAATTTCCATCATTTTATCCTACACTAGCGGACGCCTCGCGGTTTCACCCGCGTAGTTTCCGTTCCCGTGGGAATACAGGGATAAAAAATAGCCTAGGTCACCCGGGGTTAGTGTAGCTTCACAATATTGAAAGAATTTTTCAAATCCGTTTAGCAGTTTCGGAGCCTATTCAATTCAAACAAACAATCAAATCTTTCCTCTTTATAATATTAGTCCCACATTAATTTAATAATCCATACATTTAAATTTAGTTCTAGCTACTATAATCAATTATGGCATTTCCTACCACGAAGTAGTTAACTATTATAAGCCAACCTATATGTGCTAGTTGCATACCATGTAGGTAAACTGATAAACTATTCCTATAAAGCACATACCGAGAGTACAGAAGACAACAGACATAGACATCGCACACAGACGCAGAACCTGGGCACCCCTTCCGAACAAAGTGCACCGATGCGACTTGGTCTTCGGATGTTGCCCGTGAACGATGCATAGGTATTTTGTGCGTTGCTGTATTTGAGTAATGAGTAGACTTAGCCTGTTTATCTAGTGGTTAGTGAACCTGACTGCTAAGCCCAAGGGCTCGATCCCCCCCCCATGATAAAACTTTGTGTGATGAGCACGATGGTTTATTCAGTGTCTGTGTATAATGTATCTATATTTTGTATGTATTTAAAAATATCTATACTAATAAAGAAGAGTTTGTTTGTTTGAATGTGTTATATTTTACATGTGGGTCGTAGCGAGTTGTAGCAAAATATAAAAGCTTTTAATGTATGCTACGTAGAAGTTCTACGACTCCTTCACGTAGATGTACGACTCATCGCAGTAGTACTACGACTCATTGTAGACCACTACGACTGATCCCAGAACTACAATTACTACTGTGTCAGGATATTTATCAAGCAGTTCTGAATTGATAGTTGTAGGTAATCTAATATATATTAGGGAGGTAAATAATAAAAATAAATAAATGGCAAGTATCACTTATACTCATACTTGTTTGGTCTGGTTATATCAAGGATTTTGGAGTTAGATTAGTATACCTACCTAGTATACTAATGTTGGTTCCTAGAGGATCTATTGACTAGGAAAAGAGCCAACAAGAAAACTAGTCCATCTCATAACAAACATTTGCCATACAGCATCTCATTTGTTACATATTACAAACTCAGTAATATAACCAAATGACAATAACATAGCAATGTTCAAACATAACATTGTAGTAGTAGTTCATACGTATTACACAAGACAATATTCATCAAATCACATTGCAATACCTTGTCATCAGTCAATATACACCAACACAATAAAATAATATATTACAACAGTGTCATAATTAATCAACTCAATAACATTGTACCCGTCTCCCCAGATGTTGCAGTAAGACTAAACCGATCACAATAGATTGTAGTAAGACTGATAGATCAGTCCTTTTAAAGGACAAATACTCTGAATATTAAAGAAGTTGTGGGTACTTCGCGAACATTCTTACTTATTATATTTTAACCCATAAAATAATTGAATACACAGAATCGTGTTATTTAAATAAATGAAAAATATTAAATCTGTTACACAGATAAAACACACTACCTTTTAATTTTTAATATAAGAAGTAAAATATCACAACAACAATATTTAACGTTTCAATCAGTATCAATACATTTGTGATCAGTGAATACTTAATTGTTGTTTTAATTAGTGGTCATTATGTCTACGATTTATTGACAGGCTAAACATATTCTTCCCGTAGTACCTGAATTTATTTATTACGATGGCTATTTATCTATGTAAATAGCCATCAATATATCCCTTACCTTTCAAACGCGATAATCTCAGGAACTACTGGTTCGAATAGAAAAAAATATTTGTTGTATTGGATAGCCGATTTATTAACTACTGGCTGTTATGACCAATAGGAGCGGAGCAGCAATGAAAAATGTTGCAAGAACGGAGAAAATTTATTCCTTCTCAGAGCTTGCGTTGCGTGCGCTACGTAAACGGTTAAAGTTACACAACAATAATGTATGACCTTTTTTATGGTAATCAAATTTGTTCTAAAATAATGCGTTATTTGCGAAAGTCTTTTAATAAACATGGTATTGACCCTTATCAAAATAAATACGTTATTCACCACAAATATTTAATTTTGAAAGAAAATGACATTTATACATTTGATTTCAATGAATATCCTAGGAGATATCATTGTTTTGAAATATTACCCAACAAAATCAGGCGCCGATCCAGATCTTTTTCAGGTAGGACAATTATTGGCTCGTCTGACCAAGTGTTCTGACCATTACATTCAACACCGGTACATCAACTGATGGTTGATGTACCGGTGTTGAATGTAATGGTCCAGTTTCAAAATTTTGGCGGATCAAGTGCCGCGCGCGTTTTCATTCCTGAGCGGTATTCGTTGCCGCTGTGGGTAGTGGTAATACCATAATTAGTAGGTTAGAAGTATTACCGCGTACCTACCCTCGCGGTTTTCTCCAACGCAGGTGATAGTAAATACTGCTTAGGTTTGATTATGCCTTTACGGAATAATGTGCAAGATTATGTAGGCACGATACCAAGTCTGGCCGGTAGCTCTGCTAGGCAAGCCGCGGCATGCTCTCTATAACGGTTATGTTCAGCAAACTATTTATGTTTTTTGCGATATAGTATAATAATAATATTTAAATAAATCAGTGGTTTTTTTAATTTAATTAAAAAAAAATATTAATATGTTACCCACTTTAAAATACAAAGTACGCCACACAAATACCTACTTTCTTATTATTTGTCTAGATTTTGTTTTCAAAAAGCCACTGTATTGTATCGTTTCTCTATTAATTTTGTTTCACTCTTATAGATCATAGCGTGGTGTACCTACCTACCCCAAATTAACCTATGTACCCATCACAGACATGCAAACTATGTTTCTCCTGGTTTCTTCCGCGTGATTTTAAATTAGCACTGTAGGTACCAAATATTATCGAATTTTGTTCAATTATTCTCAAGTGGTCGTGGATAAAACAAAGAAAGTTTCAGCTCCTTTAGAACTGTGCTGTAGTTACCCACTCTCTCTAGCCCTCTCATGTGACGCGGATGAAGTTGCGAGGATTAGCTATCTGTGTATATAAGAGGCATAATAATACTCATAAATAAGAGGAAACTGTTATTGACTGATATATCAACACACAGTTCATACTCCTGAATGGATTAAGTTGAAATTTAGTACCCAGATAGGTAGTTGTTATGATGATTTGCTTTAGGCTTCGTAGCGATGCCTACATGGCTACACATAGCCTACAGCAAATCTTTAAAACTACTACTACAAACTTAACGCGGGCCGAAGCTAGTAATTAATTTGTTTGTTTATAAGTAGTCTGGTTGCCATAGTACAGGCTCTCCCAAGTTTGGGGATCAGACGGCGTTGTGTGAGTTGTCCGAAAATATTATTAAGTTTACCTTCTGTACTGATAGCTTATGTATAAAGCGATGTATACACAATGTATGTAGGTCGCATGTTTGACATATGTAGGAACAGAAGTACCACATGTTGGTAACTGTATCATGTGGCTTGCGGGCATCGTTCATAGGCATACAAGATACTTATCATCAGTGCAATGGAGCGGAAGATTACACTACATTGTACTTTACAACACTGTAGCGGTATTGTTTATATGAGTTGGTTGGCAATTTATGTTTTCTGGTTAAAGATAGATGTTACAAAAAGAAAAAGGAACACGTTTTTAAAATATTAGTTTATTATGTAGGTACAAATATCCTACTTATTTGCCCTCGCAAAAGCTGCTGGACGGATTTTGAATAATGCGGGCAAGGCCGCGGGGAAAAGCTATTATTATCTAAATACCTATATCACAAATACATCTCTAAAATAATTACCTATCTTTATAACAAATAAGGAGCTTTAGAACAGCAACATATTTAAAATTTCAATTTATTAGTAGGCACCAGTAAAATGTATATTATGATTTTGTAATTCAATATAACCAGTAGAAGTATCTAAAGTCTTCATATTTTTTACAGCAACACACTGCTAAATCATGGAATTTTCGTTCAAGGTAAATTCCAAACCATAGGTAGAACACAGGCACGAAAAAAAGTACCTCACAAAAGACCCGAAAAAAACATGTTATAATATTATATTACTAGAAACTTCGTCTGCGTTAATTGTCCCCGTTTTTGCAACATTTTTTTGGCTTCTATTGGTCATAGCGTGATGCTATATAGTCTATAGCTATAGTCTATAGCCTTCCTCAACACCAAAAGATTTTTTCAATTCGAACCAGTAGTCCCTAATATTATCGCGTTCAAACAAATAAATATACAAACAAACAAACTCTTCAGCTTTCTAATATTAGTATAGATTATTCAATCACATGAGGATTGCCCGCCGCCATTTCTCGTATATTTTTAATGTCAATGTTATCTAAAATAAAAATAAAATATTGTTCTTACGTCGTTTATCGCGATAAAAACTGTCCTATGTCCTTTTACGGGACTCAAACTATCTCAATACTAAATTTCATCTTAATCGGTTCCACGGTTTAAACGTAAAAACGTAACAGACAGAAGACAGGCCGAGTTATTTTCACTTACGGCTGGTCTTAATAATCTATCTATCGATGGATTAGGCTACTAGAGATATATATTTGACATAAGCTCGATACAAAATATGTGAAAATTCTATGTAGCCAAATCCATCGATAGTTAGATTATTCAGACCGGCCGTTATTTAATATTAGTTTTGATTTTGAGTGGTGAATAGAGGCACAGATAATAATATACTATATAAACTATACAGATAATAAACATTATGACAAGAGTTGTCTGTTTTCTATTCTAGTAATAGAGGCAAACAGACAACTCGTGTCATAATGTTTACAGCTCCGCATTTAACGTATGAAAATGAAATACTTACGTGCAAAATCCGTAACACAGTCTTTATGCAGCTCAAGGGTATTTTCTGTTGAAATGAAATGAAATGATTTTTTATTGCATAAAACATGGTATACATAATTAAGATGTTAGTCAGATAGTGGTCTCACATATTTTGCCGGCAATATTTCCGACGTGCAATATTTCTTAATCTTAACATAAATAATAAACGAAATTAATTTGATTAAAATACATAATTATTGTTGTTACCACAAAAAACAAAAAACATTTGTAAATAAGCCACATAAGTAACATTTTTTTAAATTGTCTTTTAAGTAACTCTCTTAAAGCTTGAGGTAGTTTATTATAAACCTTTATTATCATATAATAACATTTTTTTTGGCCGAGTGCAGTTGAAAAGCGTGGCACTGTTAATCGTGCAGGATCGCTATTTCTTATTGCAGAGTTTGCCTTATCATAGAATTTTTAAAGTATGAACCATGTTCTCTTATGAAACACCCTGCCTGATATACATATAGACCAGTAAATGTCAATATTTTCAACTTTTTAAATAAATGTTGATAAACTTTCGCGATTTGTACACATTATTAAAATATATATATTATTAATCGCGTGAATAATTTAAGGTAAAATACCTTGTTTATTGCCCGGCGTTTCGACCGTATTTTAAATAAAGGTCTACACGAGGAAAGTGGGTGAACGCCACATACGGCCCTTACAGATTTCTTTTGGACTGTAAATGCTCTATTTATGTCAGTGGAATTAACCGAATTAAAGACCGAATCGACATAACCATAGTATGCAGTTAGTGCTGTAATGTGTCCCGAAGTATGCCTTAGTGTATGAAGAGCAAACACAAAACCATTCAATTTCTTACACATTTTGTCTTTATGTTGTTTCCAACTACAGTGTTTGTCAATAGTAATACCTAAAAACTTGATATCGTCAACTTTTTTTATTATTTCATTTTCACAAGTCAAGCTATAATTGAGATTAGAATTATTATAATTGTTGTTTTTGTTACACATTACTAACAACGTTACTTATAGCATTTTTCAATAAATATTGTATGAAAATTTTGTTACTTCTCACTTGGTCTGCTGCCCACTTAGCTGTGATAGTTTTCCTTTTAATTTCGTTTTAATATATACTAGGTACCACCCTATTTTTTCCACTTAGTTTGAACACAGTAGTCAAACAGTTAAGCATAATTCAAAATATACGAGTACGTATCGTACGTACGCAACTGTACATAGTAAGCAAAATTGCTATAGGTACCAAGATGATTCTACCGTGGCTAGATACCGCCAATCAATACCTCCTCATGCGGGAATACACAATCACGTGATGCGATTTAATTATATAATATTACCACACAGCCACCCGTAGAGTATTTACATGATTATTATATTATTCATATAATTTGATTAAACATTTGCAGTAATTACATTACCCATAAACAGCATTTAACTGTCAAATGTACCTACCTGGATTTAAGGGATAGATATTTTTATTTAACTAGTCCGGCCATAAATACTGTTAAATATATTTTTTTAATCTTATTAAATTATTATTTTTTTTTAATTTGGAACGAGTTTATTATTTTTAAAAGTTCTTTCGATTTCGCGTCTTTTCATATATTTTTTCGTGTTCATTATCAAATTACAATATGGATTGGGGTGTTAAAGAAAATAGGATTGCGGTGGTCGCCTTGCACAAAGTAGGTATGGAGCCGTCGGTCATATTCCAGACACTTCAAAAGCTTGTTATCAGCCGGTATATCGTACTATCAACAGATACAACAAGTACAACAACACTTCCTCTGTCAAAGACCATAAAAGAAGCAAAGCTTGGTACCAGCCGTATGTTCGTATATCGTACTATCAACAGATACAACAACACTTCCTATGTCGAAGACCATAAAAGACCGTGGCGGCCCCGTGCTGTTAGAACTACAAAGGCTGTTAATGCTGTTAAAGCCATAATTCTTTGTAATCCCATTAGGAAGCAAAAAATCTTATCGCGAGAAATGAAGATTCCTGCTAGGACTCTGTTGGGTTTGCACATCTCACCGGGTATCTTTGTCTTTGTGGTTACAAAGACAAAGAGACCCGGTGAGATGTGCAAACTAATAACCTTAACAGATCTTGGAACTGCGTATATCTATACAAATATTAGAAAGCTGAAGAGTTTGTTTATTTGTGTGTGTGAACGCGGTAATCTCAGAAACTACTGATCCGAACTAAAAACTTCTTTCACTATTGGATAGCCCATTTGTCGAGGAAGACTATTGGATATATAACTTCACGCTACGACCAATACGAACGGAGCAGCAATGAGAAATGTTACAAAAACGAGGCAAATATATGCAGACGAAGTTGCGCGGGACAGCTAGTAGTTGGTCAAACTGAATCATTGTATGTACATACATTAAATGTACAGTAATAATACAACAAATACCAATTCAGTAATAAAACTTGTAAATTCCTTTAAATACTTAAGTTTTGTGTTGATGATTTAAATTATCTTTAAATATAATATTTTAAAACTCCCTTTTGAGCCTGACCCCGATGCAACGGCGCAGAGCAGCTCCAACGGCATTATTTCCGTAGCCTTTGTAAGCTAAAGCTGTAATTTAAGATTTTTGAAGTATTTATTATAACCTTAAGCGTAATAATAATGAATAAACAGTAGGTTTTTAAATACGCGTTATGGTTTTAAGAAAATATAATAACTTATTACAAAGATTTTGCAATTAAAGTCTGTCTTTTGTAATCTAATGGTCTGTTGTAGAATTTCAGATGCTGTGAAAACCTTCGATTGTTTTGGTTGATGATCAGATGAGGCTCTTTTTAAAAATGCCACTAATTTTCGTCTTTATTGTTGCTTTTAGCATTGTATACATACTCCATAGAGTGCTTGATGTCTTGGTCTCGGATAATTCATTAAAATATGCCAGCAAAAGCAGTTTTCTGAGAAAGTTTTGGTTCCTTTAGTTAGTCGCCACGTGTTAAACATATCGTATTGTTTCAAATAATTCTCGCGTGACTGTCGCGAGAAAGCTCATTGGCGCATTATTAACAGTTTCAGTCAATTCTGTTGGTGTCAGATAAACTTCATCGTCGCTAGAATCACTCATTTTAGGTTTTTCACTTGTTTTCAAGTTTCATAGTTTTACCATATGGTAACATTGGCGTATAGACTGGGACCGCGTTGTCCCTTTCAATAAAAAGTAAATATTGACTGCAAAGCGTGAAAGAGAGAAAAAGCTCGTGCGGCCTTTGACAGGTATTGTCCACAAAGTAGCGTTGTCTCTTTTTAGAGAGTGGTCAATTTTGTGAGGTCATGGCGCAGTCCTGTTCTCTACGTCAATGGGTTTTAACCAGGGATTGAATACCGGTATTTTTTTTCGGTACGGTTCTTTGTTGAGGTTCTTATAAAGGTTCTCTTTTCGGTACGGTTATTGGTTCTGTTTCGGTTCCAAATAAAAGTTCCCTTACAGGTTCTAATATAACTTTTCGTTCTCTGGGAAAGTGGGGATGCGTTTGATTATTTACCAACTATTATTACTTTATTTTTGTGAAGCAGAAGCAGGCGCGGATCCAAGGGGCAACAGGGACAATTGCTCCCCCCCCCTCCTCCACCCGACTTGACTGAAAGACCTTTTTTTGAATAATTTCGCCACTGTACCGGTCCGTTTTGACAGGCAATTGCCACCTCCCCCCTTCAGCAGTGGTGGTGGATGGTGTCGTTATACCCTGTGACGGAAGGGGGTTCATTTGATTCTACCCAGGTGTGTTATAACGCACCTGGGTAGAATATCGATTTATCGCCCCCGAAACCCCCTCCGGGTTTCGGGATAAATCGATCTAGCTAGATATTGAATTTCATGAAAATCGTTGGAGCCGTTGTCGAGATTCAGATTATAATACACACATACATAGCCTATTCCTTTGAGCGGCAAGCCGCCGCAATCGTAAAAAGCATGCCGCTCCGAGTTGAACAAGAACCGGTAAATTAAAGGTTCTTATAGGTTATTTTTTAGGTTCCGGTAAAGATTTAGGTTTTAGCACCGAAACCGCTAAAATACCTGTTCTTTGCAGAAGGCTCCGAGTCTGAGTTTAAAAAAAAATAGGTTGTTTAATAAATTCGGCACCATGGATGTAGAAGTAAATAGGTATAGGTGTTTTGAATTGGGTAGTTGACTACAATAAAAGTAAATTATTTTATACTAATCAAGTAATAGTAGATCCTAAAATAGTCTGAAAATAAGTGTTCTTTTACAATTTAACATGTTTTTGGATTTTAAATATTATATTTTTATTATTATACCGCGCCATGACTGCCTCTGTGGCGCGGTGGGAGTGTATCTGACTGCTACGGTAGAGGTCCTGGGTTCGATCCCCACCCAGGATAAAACTTTGTGTGATGAGCACGATGGTTTATTCTGTGTCTGGGTGTTATTTATCTATAATAAGTATGTATTTACAAAATACATAAGTATGTTTATCAGTTGTCTGGTTTCCATAGTACAAACTCTGCTTAGTTTGGGAACAGATAGCGTTGTGAGAGGGTGTCCGTGTCCCAAGATATTATATTATATTACACTATTATTATATTATTATAAAAGTAATGATTTGACGATAGGAACTTATGACGTCATAGGTTGTTATTCCATACACATTTCTATGGTGCTCGTCGGTTTTACAATTCATATAAAGAGACTGATTTGACTTAATAGTCAACATTCCTATTCACAAACTTAGTGCACATGATATTCTAAATTCAATTTTCTTTATCCTCTAGCGGATAAAAACGGCTTTTGCACTCAGACATCGATGAGCAAAAATACTCTTTCCGAGATGGGGGGATGAAAAAATATTTTGCTACTGTTTATGTTTGATCTTGGTCAGTAGAAATGCCTTTGTATTTTTACCTTCTTTATCTAAAATTATGTAATGTAAGATAACCAATTATAATTAATTTTGTTTTGCAATGTAACCAAAATTAAATGTAAACAACTTTTAATACCTATAGGAAAAAGTAATTATTTCGTATATTTGTTACTTCATAAACATTTTGTGCCTATATAAACACTTTACATTAATTGTATATTTTAAAGTTATTAGTCTGTTAGTTCTCATGTAAGTAAATGCATAATTCTTATGAGAATTACGGTTTCTGAAACCAGTATTGTTGCAGTAAGTAACTCAAGCTCACAATAGATATTTTAGGTCGCAGCGACTTCCAGGCTATACATATCCCGGCCTCTATCCAGATACAACTCAAACTAAACTGTTCCTCAATGTGAAGAAGTGGTATTTTACTGTATTATATTAATCGATACAAAACCTCTATTCTCACTCTTGGCTGGCATAATTTGGACCAATTATATAAATATAAAGATTTTAATTTATTATGTAGTAGGTAGGTATCTCATTAAAGATAACCTATATGGCTTCCTAAAATAGTCGCAATACGAATATACATATTAATCAAATAGGTAGGTACCTACAGCCTCCTAATAGGTAGGTAATTGATTATAGATTGGATAAATATAACAATTGTTTAATTACGACTTTCGTACGAGTTCAAGTAAAAAATGTTTAACTATTCTTTAATCTAACAACTTATTCAAACCTTTAGACCATGATACGTTTTTGGCACCAATCGACATTAATTACTTTTAAATAGCTCCTACTAGAATTTATAATAGCTAGCGGTATTAGGCACATACGATGGATAGCCCAACTCAACTCATAAGGCGCTAATTAAAAATTGTGATTATAATCACTGTTACAATCTACATACCTACATTTTATGTTCCAAGATCCGTTTTTATTCCAGACCTATTTTATTTTCTGACGGATAAATTGGGTTTCGGGTAGTGTTTATATGTACACTCAATGCTAGCATACCAGTTAAGTTGTATAGACGGCTAATTTCAGGTATCATGTGAGAAAGGTAAGAAAAAATCGGACTAAGTTATCTTATTTTCTGACATTAATTTTCATCATATATGGTGTAAAATATTATTTAGCATTGCCAGACATTTCCCGCCGGCCATAACTTCCGCCAGACACTTTAAAGTGGCCAAAAAAAGGTGATAACTTATTTTATATTCTGATGCTTGATTTTTATAAATGTTACTTAGGGGATTATATTGAACATATATTTGCTCAGCCAGACAAATTATATGGCCGTAATATTCCCCAGACATGTTTCATGGTTTCATGGTGTCTGGGAGGAAATTTCACTCTTTCAATCTGTCTGGCTGAGTAAATATATATTACATATTATCTTAAATAGTAACATATATAAGAATCAAGCATCCTAATATAAGCCAAGTATTTTAACACCTTCATTATCATATTACGGCTGAATGTTTTTGGTATCTGGGAGAAGGTTTGGCTCATACAATCAGCCTGGCTGAGCAAATATATGTTCCATATAATTCCTTTAGTAGCTTAAATAAGAGTCAAGCATCAGAATATAACTTAAGTATTATAATACCTTCACTATCATATATCGATTGAATGTTTTTGGTGTCTGGGAGAAGGTTTGGGTCATACAATCAGCCTGGCTGAGCAAATATATGTTCCATATAATTCCTTTAGTAGCTTAAATAAGAGTCAAGCATCAGAATATAAGTTAAGTATTATAATACCTTCACGATCATATAACGATTGAATGTTTTTAGTGTCTGGGAAAAGGTTTGGTTCACGCAATTTGTCTTATTGATTGTACATATAAACACTACCCAAAACCCCACATTTTATCTGTCAGAAAATAAAATAGGTCTGGCGCGCCCGGGATCTTGGAACATTAACGAAAGCACAACATAATTTTGGGATAATAGTATTAAACTTATACTGGGTATTTTCTCGTTAATCTCGTCAGATTTTATTTTAATTCCATTTAAGGGTACCTAGAAGATTAAATTACTGGGACTATTTGTTGTACCTACTTAGATACCGACAGAGTTTTGCGGTCCCTTTTTTTGGGATAGATGTCCCACTACCACACATACAAAACAAGTAAAATACATGAGCTTATACTGTTTTATTTATAACTAGCTGTCGCCCGCGGCTCCGCCCGCGTGGATGTCGGTCATTGCGATAAAAACTATCCTATGTCCTTCCCCGGGACTCAAACTATCTCCATACCAAATTTCATCTAAATCGGTTTAGCTGTTTGAGCGTGAAAGCGTAACAGACAGACAGACAGACAGAGTTACTTTCACATTTATAATATTAGTATGGATTTAAATAAGATTTTTTAAAAAGACACATGCAATCGTAATTAAAAAGTAACATTTAACATTTTGCGTATGTTACACAATTATCCCGACCGAATAAATTATTGGGTTGTAAAAGAATACAATTTTTAAACTTCAATACTTACACTATAATACTATCATTACTTTTAACATAATAATAATCTTTCTTGCGATATTATAAATGACTGTCAACTATCAATCAATAATATAATCAGCGGTAAAATTCAAAATTTTGTGGACATTGATTGAAATTATGAAAAATATATCATTAAATTTTAAATGTTTTTTTGGTGATTTACATGTGTGTGGAATCAATATATCACAATTTTTTTACCTTGAATGCGTTAGTTACACAATAAAAAAATAGTAAAATATTAAATAAAACTTTTTATAAAAATCGTAAAATTTTCATGGTTGTAAGTAACTTTTAACCTATACCTACCTCAATCTTTAATGTTATGGGCAACTATCGCGGCAACTATCCTTTTCGATATGGCATCTACATGTGTAGTTAATGAACCAGGGTATTGATAAAATAAAAAAATGAGCTGAATCAACTTAAAAAGTTACACAGCGGTAAATACTCACGTCACTAAGAGTAACGCTTTTTCAATTTAATTGCTGCAATTTTGGAAAGTACTTTTTTGAAAACGGGCACCTATCTCATCGAGGCATCTATCGTGGAATTTCCCTGTGAAAAATGTTACTGACTTTTCGCACAGAGTATTGTTGCGATGTGCCGCCGATAAACTACCGGGTTACAGGTGTGTGGCCGCCGTACATTCATCCCAGTTGAGATTGTAAACTTCTAGGTCGTCGTACTTACCAATCTCTCACCCTTTCACGCAGTTATAATCGCAAGATGAATTGTCGGTGGTTAGTGGTAAGTACTGTTCTAACCGTACACATCGCTGTCGCCAAGTTGGTTATTCTTATGTAGTAAAATTTCGGTCCCGATTCAGCATCCGTAGGTGTAACAGGGCGCTGTTCATTTTCATTTGAACGAAGTAACGGTCGTTTTTTCGAAAAAATAAACAACGGGTTGCACTCCGGAAGTGACAGTAAATATTGTTTGATCTTACGGACATAATAATTAAAAAATATGAAATAATAAATAACAAATTAAAATAAAAAAGGAAAAAAATATCGTTACTCGGACTCGAACTGGGGTCTTCTGGTTTCTGGACCGCCCGATTTCCCACCTGAGCTATTATAGCATTATAGATGGTGGCGGAATTTACCTTCGTATTCTAATGACATTGTAGCAGTCTCTCCCTCCGTCTTACGAATTTTCGATCAAGTCACGTGTCCTGACGCGAGTTTAACATTTTTTACTCATATCAAAAATAGGCACAACGCCGCTAAAGAGTCAAAAATAGTCTCCATACTTTCGTATCCGCTTGATGAAGATGTTTCAGCTTCTCGACGCTTCCTTTGTCCTAAATCTTCGATGCAGGATTTGCATCCTGTGTTCAGATCCTGAGACTTCTGACGTATTACGAAAATAGGTCTAAGATGACGAAATAATACTAAAATGTATTCCAACAGTGATTTGTCCTAGCAATGTTTTCTCAAAAATACATTGGACCCCTTTACTAATTTGTTCTTCTTCTTCTTCTTCTTTAAGTTTATGGCAATCTAGCCGTTTTAACGGCTAATTTCTGCCAGTGTCAAGTATAATACACATATTACATGCATATAGTCTCGTTCTAAGTCAATTATCACGTATTCAAATCATTTTTCACAAGTTAAACTCGGAGCTGTAAAAATAATGGCCGCTCAGTTTGCCGCCATTTTTACAACTCCTACTAATTTGTTATAGTCTTACAAGAAAACATTTAATACTGTCAGAATGACAATTTAATTTATAAACAAATATTTTATATTTATTTACAATCTTAAATGAAGGAATATTTAATAAGATGAAATTAGAATAAATACTGATATATATCCATGGAAGGTAAGAATTGATACTACAATGTGTCCGAGCTGTTATGAGCAATACACCAATATTTATAGACTTAGGTTTATGTGACAAATTAACTATTAATACAACAACACATAATTCATTAGAATCATAAAAGTCAATTACTTAATATTCTGTTGCAATTATTATTTATTACATCTAAATGTAATCAATCATAAATAGTTTTTAATAATAATATAATCAAATAACTGTTAATAGTTATGGTTAGCTTTATGACATAACGTAGCAGGTTGTAGCATCGTCGGTAACGGATGTTAGCACTAGCTATCGCCCGCGTGGGTGTCTGTAATCGCCAATAATGTTTTAAGTAAAAAGGTGTAAGTTACAAGCGTTGAGAAAGCGGCACCTTAAAATCTATACAATTGACTTAGTTGTATATTTCAGTGTCGCATCGCTGGCGTCAACAGATGAATACAGCTAACTATCGCTGGATTTATCTACTAGAGGTAGAATTTTGACATATTTTGTATTGAGCTTATGTCAAATATATACCTCTAGTAGCCAAATCCATCGATAGTTAGATTATTGAGACCGGCCGTTTGTCACTCGTGATAATAAAATCATGTTTTCCTACTTTTACGACTTTTTTTATAATAATATAACATTGCAATATACAGGTTATTAAAGATCGCCGTTTTTAAAGATCGAATGTTGTTTAAGTAACCTACCTGCACCTTTTTACTCAAAACATAATGGGTTATCGCGGCAAAACGGTACTACGTTCTTTGCCAGGAGCCAAAACTATCTCAATCGCTTCAGCGGTTATAAGCGTGATAAAGTCAGACAGAGTTACTTTCACATTAATGGTTTTAATTCGGATTTTGTAATTGTTAACGAGAATTTATTGTTGAATATACTTTTACTTACCTACCTACTATGTTATAAATGCGGGAATAGAATTAAATTGTAGTATAATTTCAATAATTATCATTGATCCTTAATTGCAATTTCCTCTTTAAATGAATATTTAAATGAATTTTGGTCAGCTGTATTCAGATTAATGGCAATTATGTAGATTACCAACGTTTATCCTTAGCGTCCTTGTTTCTTATCAAAGAAAATATTAACAGTCAATTATACAAATTAACCGCTACCGTTTTTATTCCGACAGAATTTTGTTATAATAGCCTGCAAAATACATACAATGCCGCTTGTCCACCGAAGCGAAGAGAAGCAAAGCTGTGTAAAAATATAATTACTTAACTAATAGAACAGCATAAAAACTCGGCTCCGCTTTAGTGCTTTAGTGGACAGAAGACTGAGAACAAGATTATATTTATATTCGACTGCCTCTGCAGCGCGGTGGAAGTGTATCCGACTGCTACGCAAGAGGTCATGGGTTCGATCCCCACCCAGGATAAAACTTTGTGCGATGAGCATGATGGTTTATTCTGTGTCTGGGTGTTGTTATCTATAATATCTGTGTATTTAGAAATATATAAGTATGTTTATTAGTGGTCTGGTTGCCATAGTTCAAGCTATGCTTAGTTCAGATAGCGTTGTGTGAGTTGTCCCAAGATATATATAGATATACATTTTAATCGTGACACTAATAGGAGGGAAATTACAACATGTCACTTCTCCGCATCCGTTACTCCGCCGCGCTGTCTTGCTTCGCGTTAGGAGAGACGTTCGTTCGTTCGTTCGTTAGACGCACTGTAGGAAGTAAGTGAAGCAACGCAGCTGAGAGCAGTAACGGAGTATTGAGGAGTCAATACTCCGTTACTGCTCTCAGCTGCGTTGCTTCACTTCGGTGCACAGGGCGCCTAAGGCCACAGTCTACCTACGAGCCATATTACCGTTGGCCCTGCGGTATCGCATCGATTAACCTCTCAGGTTACTAATAACCAGACGTCAGTTTTCCTGACAACTAGTCTACTTACAAAATAGTGTTATCTGTTTAAATTACACAGCTCTGAAATCATTCCGTAGTCAATCTGATAAACACCTATTGTTAAACTTGGAACTGATTGACATATCCGGCGGAAATAAAATGAAAGAGAAAATATCATTCTGATATAATTTTATTAAAGTAGGCTTGTTTTCTCAAATCATAAAAGTTAAACTTAACCCATTACGTATAAGCTTTATTTTTCAAGAACTTTAATAACTTGTCTCGAAGCTCAGCATCATTGACCTACTTTTTAAATATTTATGATCGTACTGTTGAAAGATAAAGCCGGACAAGTTATCCCTTCGTTAGATAACTTTAAACCCTTTCCAGACACGCTTGTGTAGCCCTTTTCTTTCTATTAAGCTGTATTCCATTTCAAAGCATGTGTTAGATTTTACATTGGAGTCGTAGCGAGTTGTAACAAAATATAAAAGTTTTTATTGAAGAACTACGTAGAAGTCGTATGACTCTTCTTGTAGAAGTCCTACAGTCCTACGACTCATCGTAGAAGTATTACGACGAGTCATCATCATAGAACCACATTTACTACTGGATCAGGATATTTGAATCACCGTATCAATCAGTTCTTAAGTTATATTTACGCACTGTTTCCATGGGAAATTTCCCCACTGCTTGCTCCAGACATTTTTTAAGAGACTCAATGTCGCCGTGTCGTTTAGAGTAAGCCATGTCCTCTAAAACTGACCATAATTTGTAGTCTAAAGGGTTGAGATCTGGGCTAGATGAGGGCCAGTCTTCAGCTCTTATAAAGTCAGGAACGTTGGTTTCAAGCCAGGCTTGCGTAGTTCGTGCCTTGTGACCAGGTGCAGAGTCCTGCTGAAATATCCACGGTACATTTTCAAAAAGTGTATTAGTGAGAGGTTTCATAACACGATCCAAGACTGTCTCTTGATACACTTTGTCTGAAGTTTTCACTCCTTTTTCATAAAAATGTAGCTTTGTGACGCCTTGATAAGACACGCCCTACCAAACCATCACTGACTCAGAATGATGACCACGTTGTACATTTCCGACCACTTGAGCAGCTTGTTTAGAACTATGAGCGTACACTTTATCATTTTGCTTATTGTAGTGCTCTTCAATCGTGAAAGTTTTTTCATCGGTAAAGAGGATACTTCTGTGCCCTTCTGCTGCGTATTGCAACAGAAGGCGTTTTGATCAATCCACTCTCTTTAATTGTAAAGATTGATTCAGGGCATGTCCTGTATATCGAAGATAAGCACAGAGCTTCAGGTCTTGTTTTATAATACGTGACAGAGTCCTAGCGGGAATCTTCATTTCTCGCGATAAGATTTTTTTGCTTCCTAATGGGATTTCGACGAATTCTGGCTTTAACAGCATTAACAGTCTTTGTAGTTCTAAAGGCACGCGGCCGCCCCGATGTTTTATGGTCATCGACAGAGGAAGTGTTGATATATCTGTTTACTATCAACAGATATACGAACATACGGTTGATACCTACCAAGCTTTTGAAATGTCTGGAATATGACCAACGGCTCCATACCTACTTTGTGCAAGCGGATCACCTCAATCCTATTTTCTTTAAAACCCCTATCCATATTCTAATTTGATAACGAACACGAAATGGCGCGAAATCGAAAGAATTTTTAAAAATCATAAACACGTTCCAAATTCAAAGTAATTAAAAAGTTGAAAAAAGAAAAGTTTTTATGTAACGGTATTTATGGCAAGTATCATATATTCTCAAAATAATTCGGTCTGGTTATAGCAAGGAATATGAATAGGTAGGTGTACTAATGTTAGTTCTAAGAGGACCTATTGGCTAGGAAAAGAGCCAATAAGAAAACTAGCCCGTCTCCTAATAAACACCATGCCATACAACATTTCTTAAGTCACAAATACATTACAATTGTAATCACAATGTACCATAAAGATACTTTGTAACTTATGCAATTCACAACATCATTGCAGTGTTCAACCATATCGCTGTGGGACAGCTGATAAGTATGACTCAAGACGGCATAGCCCGGCGCTTGCGGTAGGCCTCACTTTGTATATAATGTTTCCTAGGGGGCATTATATGCTCTGTGTGGCCTGTCGCGAGTATAGCTCTCTTCCAAAGCTACCGGGCGGGTGAGCAGGTTGCGGATAGCTCGCCTCATCTCATGCAATTTGATGCATGGGATGGGGAACGTCTCAACGTGCGGACCCCGGACAATGGAAGGGTAGCCCTAGCCTAAATAACAAGCAAGGGTTACCAAGCCCCTACCCATCATCCCGTGTTCCCCCTCCCCCTCCTCCCCCACACCCTCCTCCTGTCGTAACCTGACCCAAGTGCTTGCCTTCCTGGTAGAGCCGGGGAGGGCTACTCCTGATCGTCTTATCCCCATATATCCCATCATTCCTATCCTAACTCCGGAGGAGACAACCTCGACTCTAAAAACCCCAATCCAAGGTGTAAACCGACCCGTGCTGATGGATGCATGGCTGAGGGGGAGCTCAGTCTTGAACGGAGGATCTTCGATACCAGGCGACCTCGAAGATTAAGCAGCCTTATCTTCGCACGCGGGGCTCTGCGAAGATGGACCACTTTTCCCTAGCTACTCGTGGGACCAAAATGGACAATAACGATTCAACAAAACCTACTAAAAATACCCTTTTCCCAAATCCCATCCCTAAGCTAGTGATCGCTAGCCCACCTCTTAGTCCCCTTACTGAGGAGGAGTGCGTTAGTCCCTCCTCAGCTATGTCCCTTGGAGATATCTCCGAGGAGCATACAACCTTCCAGCTAACCGCAGGCGAACAAATCCCTGCGGTGAACTTGGAGCAACACACAGCAGTGGCGGGACCAAGTAGTTCTACCACCCGACAGTCCAGCAACACATCGGGTAGTGATACTCGCAGTGGTGCAGGAAAACAGCCTGGTAAGAGGCTCACTGGAGCAGCCAAGAGGAGGCACGCTTGGTGGATGAAGCATGGGAAAAGCTTCGAAGAGGCCAAATCCCTAAGCTCCACTCCACTGAGGGATGTTCCTGAATATCTGGCTGCACAGGAAAATGATAAGCCGAAACCGGAGAAGAGGTCTAGGCAGGAACAGAGCGCCTCATCGCAAGAGAAGCCGGTCAAGGTAGCTAGGGCTGAAGGGCCCACGCAACCCAAACCGACCTTCAGCGAGGTGGCAGGTGCCGTTCGTGTTGGGATCATCGACGCTGTAGGGCCGATGTCCCAGCAAAAGATCGAGGAGCTGCAGGTGAAAATGACGGAGCTCATGGATGAGGAGGAACGCGGCAACGCGCCCCGCATCGAGGGCTGCTCGGTCAGAGCCGGTGGGCTACTCCTAACCTGTGCTGATGAGGCCGCCCGAGGGTGGATCTTTAAGCACATGAGTGGCTTCGTTCTATGGGAGGGGGCTCGTCTGTCAGTTCTTGACGAGCATAAGCTCCCCAAACCCAGGATAGGAGTCACCTGGATACCCGATACGAAGATCGAGCCGGTGGGTATTATTAAGCGCCTTCGAGCGCACAATGCCACGCCGGACTTCGACTCGTGGAGGGTGATGCACAGAAGACCGGAGGGAAAAGGTCAAACAGTGACCTTCTCCTTTGACGAGGCGTCAATGGGACCCCTGGAGGACAGCAATTTTAAGCTGTATTTTGGATTACGGCCGATCCTCCTGAGAGTCAAGCCCAGGACAGGCGCTTCGAGCGGAACAGAGGCGGAGGCGGGACCCTCTGCCGGGAGTCAAAGGGAGCGGGAAACTGCCCCTCCAGAACCTCGCGGCATTGAGACCCACCAACCCAACACTCCAGCAACCACTGTAGCAGGTAATGTAATCTTAGGTAGGGAGGTAGGCGGTGTCATTGCCACTATCACCCAAACAACGAATACACAAAACCTACGACAGAATAATAAGAAGCCGACTACTCGGGCGATTAATATTGCAGGACCAAGCGGAAGCATCGCGGTAAGGCCACCTAGCCGGGCTAATAACCCACCTAGGGGGGCCAGGACAGGACGCGGATCAAGAGGCGGGCCGACGAGGAAGCCAACACACCCGCAGCCCGGAGGAGGCCCACGTCAGAACCTACCAAATCCGCCCCGTACCTAGTAGGAAGAGAAAAAAAAAAAAAAAAAAAAATGTTCAAAGTCATTCAAGTAAACTTGAGGCATGCGAAGGCAGCAACCGCCGTCCTCAACAGACGCTTCCTAGAAGAAAAACTTGACATGGCTCTGATCCAAGAACCGTGGATCCATGGTAACACGGTTATGGGTCTAAATTCCGCTGGTAATCTACTATACAATACCGACGGGAGAAGACCCAGGGCATGCATGCTTTTCAAGAAGAGCGTGAAATTCTTACCGATTCCATCGCTGTGTGCGGACGACTACGTTGTTGCATATGTGGAACTATCCGGAGGAGGCACGAAGATACTAGCCTGCTCAGCCTACTTGCCTGGAGAAGGATCAAATCCTACAGAATCCCTAGCAAATATCGTAACTTACAGTCAGGAGCAAAGAAAACAACTATTAGTGGGCTGTGACTGCAACGCCCACCACACAAGTTGGGGAAGCACTGACACAAACACCCGAGGTGAGATACTTTTTGATTTCTTAATCTCTAATAACCTTTCTGTTCTTAACCGGGGTAACGCCCCAACATTTGTCAACAGCTTGCGCCAAGAGGTATTAGATATAACTTTTTGCACGGATAGCTTCCAACACCGTGTAAATAATTGGCACGTTTCTAGTGACGCGTCCATGTCTGACCACAGATACATAAATATGAATGTGAATATTGCCAACAAGGGCGAGACACTTACCTATAGGGATCGGAAAGCTACTGACTGGAATGGCTACAGGGAATCTCTTAAGGAAGTTATCAAAACAACTGATGGAAGCATCAAAACCCTGGATCAGATAGAGTTGTCAGTGGGACGGTTGGAGGAAGGCATACAGACGGCATTTCACCGAAACTGTCCACTGAAGACTTCGGTGACCAAGAGGGATGTTCCATGGTGGAACAAAAGTCTAGAGCGTCTCAGGCGTCAGACTCGGACCCTGTTTAACAGAGCAATGAGAGACAAAAACTGGGACGCTTACAGACAGGCACTTACAAAGTTCAACAAAGAACTAAGGAAGGCCAAGAGGAAATCCTGGAACAAATTCTGCGAGGAAATAAAAAACACCTCACAGGCATCCAGAATTCACAAAATCATTTCCAAGTCTCCTCACACACATGTGGGGTTACTCAAGAGACCAGATGGGACATATACTGGCTCAGTAGAAGAAACACTCAGGCTATTAGCTCAAGTACACTTCCCGAACAGTATCCCAATAGACACAGGTCATGCTTGCGGTTACTGCAGACCCAGAGTGGAAGACTGGCGAATGGCCTCCCTTCTATTCAGACCCGACCGGATCGCATGGGCAATCAACAGTTTTAAGCCCTATAAAACCGGCGGGAAGGATAACATTTTTCCAGCCCTGCTCCAGCAAGGGTTAGCAGTTATCCTACCAACGCTAATTAAAATCTTCAGGGCTAGCTTTGCCTGGGGATACATACCAAGAGCGTGGACTAATGTCAAAGTCAGGTTCATACCCAAAGGGGGAGACAGAGACAAGTCCCAACCAAAATCATACAGACCGATAAGTCTTACTTCCTTCATGTTGAAGACCATGGAGAAGGTAATCAATCTGCACATCAGGGAAAACTACCTGATTAACAGACCCTTGCATATAAGGCAGCATGCATATCAGAAAGGTAAATCAACAGAATCCGCTCTAATGGATCTGGTGGACCTTATCGCACATGCAGTTGAAGAGAAGGAAATAGCCCTATGTGCATTTCTTGACATAGAGGGCGCCTTTGACAACACAAATACACAAACTATACTCAACAGTTTGGAAAATAGATGCATTGATAAAACAACCACAAGTTGGGTAAACGCAATGCTTTGCAACAGAATTGCGTCAACCTCCCTACTAGATACGACCATAAAAGTAAAACTCAAGACGGGTTGCCCTCAAGGAGGCGTCCTATCACCTTTACTCTGGTCACTGGTGGCTGACAACCTGCTGACCGTGCTAAATGATGCCGGCTTCTACACACAAGGCTACGCTGATGATTTGGTAATAGGCATCATTGGTAAATGCCAAACAACCATCTCCAATCTTATGCAACAAGCCTTTAGTATAATTGAAAATTGGTGCCTTACAACCCAATTATCGGTTAATGCGTCCAAGACGGTTGTCATTCCTTTTACTAAAAAAAGGTTACTCGACAACTTAATACCGCCAACACTTTTTAGTGAAAAAGTCGAATTCTCCAAGGAAGTCAAGTATCGGGGCATAATACTTGACCAAAAACTTACTTGGAACCCTCAGATTAAACATATAATCAGGAAAGCTAAAATAGCTATGGGTACCTCCTGCAGATTAGTCGGTACAAAATGGGGCTTAAAACCTAAGGTAACTCTATGGTTATACACGACCATTGTAAGACCTATGGTGACGTATGCATGCGTCGTATGGCACAGGAAGACCGACCAAGTCACATGCAAGGAGGCACTCACCAGCCTTCAAAGGATTGCCACCACGATGACCACAGGAGCACTTTCCTCTACTCCAACTGCGGCCCTCGAAGCACTGCTCAGCCTGAATCCTCTGCACGTGCAGGTGCAAATGGAAGCCAGGGCAGCGATGGTTAGAGCTAAAAATGCAGGTAGGACAAAGTGGAGATCACTGGTAATGAATACTCTGCACAACGACATCATAGAAGACGGAATGATGGCAATGCCATCTGATGTCATGCTATATGAATACAGCTTTGCTACATATGTGTATATAGGTATATTGCACTCAACAGAGTCTAGCGGGCTGCGCCCCGCCCACATATCCTTTTCTCTGTCATTAAAGAAACCAGTGTCAAGCGAACCGTTGTTTCACTCACCCGCACCTATACAACAGTGGCGACGAGGATTCTAGAAAACACGAACAAACATGGCGGCTACGTACTTCGGGATTTTGAATGCATTTGATCATGAATCGCAAGATTGGGATTCCTTCAAGAACCGCCTCAAGCAGTGGTACATCGCTAACGACCTAACGGGCGCAGAAACAGACAAGGCGGGTGTGAAACGCAGGGCGATTTTGCTTACGGCACTCAGCGACTCGACATACAAGCTTGCCAGCGACCTCGTGCTTCCAAAAAAATTAGAGGAAGAGGAGTTTGAAAGTATCCTTGATGCGTTGGACAAGCATTTTACGCCGAAGCGTCATGGTTTTGCCGAGCGTTCAACATTTTACGCGGCGACGCAGAGGTCAAATGAAAGTCACACGCAATGGGCGGTCCGGCTGCGTGGGTTAGCGGCTCACTGTGGATTTGCGAATTTGGAGGAGTCGTTGCTAGATCGTTTTGTCATGGGAATGACGAAAGGACCCGAGCGCGACAAACTTTTCACAAAAGACGTCAAGGAGCTAACGTTGGCGAAGGCAGTGGATTTAGCGGAAAGCGTGCGCTGTGCGCGTGCGGCCGCAGCGGGCGGTCCTACAGCGGTGGCGGCGTCCGACAGCGCAGTCTTCAAAATTGCCGACAAGCAGACGGACAGAGAATCCAGATGTGCGGTGTGCGGGTTTAAAAACCATAAAACGGTCGAGTGTCGTTTTAAGGACTTTAGTTGTCGCAAGTGCGGTCGTAAAGGTCATATAAGGCGTATGTGTTCTAATAAGGCATCGCGAACGGTGAAATACGTCGGGGCGAGTTCCGAGGAGGAAGGCGACGAAAGAGGTAAAGTCATTAATCATATTAGGTGTGAGTCAGATACGAAGCCAATGTCCGAGCGTATTCAAATTAACGGGTTGAATTTGCTTTTTGAAGTTGACAGTGGGGCGGCCGTTACTGCTATATCGGACAAGACGTATTACGATCATTTTCCGAATGTTCCCTTACTCCGTGCTACAAAAACTTTAAAAAGTTATGCTGGCGGTAAAATTATAACATTAGGCGTCATTCGAGTACCGGTGACCTACGTAGGTCACACACACACACTCAATGTTTACGTTGTGCGTAATGGCGGGCCCTCGTTATTGGGCAGAGATTTTTTCAGATTATTCAAATTACAAATATCCCCGATTAAATATTGTACTATCGCAAACGACAACATTTTAGACAATCTGGCTGAGGAATTCCCTTCTGTGTTTTCTGAGAAAATTGGGCGGTTCTCAAAATATAAGATTAGGTTGTCGCTAAGACCCGACGCCAAACCAATTTTTCGTAAAGCGCGGCCGGTAGCATTTGCACTACGAAACAAAATTGATAATGAGTTAGATCGCTTATTGTCGTTAGGCATAATAACACCCGTTCAGTATTCCGATTACGCTTCTCCTATAGTCCCAGTTCTGAAAAAGAATGGAGAAATCAGAATCTGCGCGGATTACTCAGCGACTATCAACAAACAACTCGTTATTGAAAAATATCCATTGCCGACTGTAGATGATTTATTTACAAAATTGCATGGCGGGCAACAATTCACAAAGTTGGATTTGTCGAGTGCTTATAACCAATTTGTACTTACTGAAGATGATGAAACACAAATGTTTACTTGTATAAATACGCATAGAGGTCTTTTTAAGTATACACGTTTAGTATTCGGGTTATCTAGTGCTCCCGCCATTTTCCAAAAGGCGATGCAAGGAATAGTATCGGGTTTGGATGGTGTACTTTGTCTGATGGACGATTTATTGATTACTGGTAATAATAGCACGGAACACTTAGTTAGATTAAAAGCAGTATTAAAAAGGTTAGATGATGCTGGCTTAACTTTGAGAAAAGATAAATGCGTATTTTTTCAAAATGAAGTTAACTATTTAGGTCACACAATTGACAAGAATGGTGTCCGGAAATCTCCCGATAAAATTAGGGCAATTCGTGACGCTCCTATGCCAACAAACATAAACCAATTACAGTCTTTTTTAGGATTGGTTAATTATTATAGGAATTTCGTGCCTCGAGCCTCGTCAATCCTCAATCCATTGTATCAATTATTGAATAAAAATACTAAATGGTTTTGGACGGATGCTCAACAACATGCATTTAATGAGATTAAACGTCACCTGACGTCAGACAATGTTTTAGCTCATTATAATCAGCACGCAACCGTTATATTGACGGTCGATGCGTCACCTTATGGTCTCGGCGCGGTGTTATCGCAAATAGACAGGGACGGACTCGAGAGACCTGTGTCGTTCGCGTCGCGATCGTTAGTATCGGCTGAGAAACGGTATTCTCAAATCCAAAAAGAAGCGACCGCTATAATATTTGGAGTTAAACGTTATCACCAATATTTGTATGGTAGGGAGGATCCGTTTATATTAAGAACTGACCACAAGCCCCTATTATCTATATTTGGGTCACATAAGGGAATTCCGGAAGTGACAGCGAATAGATTACAGCGATATGCAATATTTTTAGCAGCATATAATTACAAAATTACGTATGTAAAAAGCGCTGATAACGTCGCAGACTTTCTGTCTCGATCTATCGCAAACCCGGACAGTTCGAGTACGGGCCTGCAAGATGACGATCACATCAGCGAAGACCGCGCAGCGTACGTTAATTTTATTATAGATGGCGATCTACCTGTCACGCTGGCCCAACTACGCGAAGCCACTGACCGCGACGTAACTTTACAAAAAGTCGTGAAATATGTACAATTTGGCTGGCCGCGTAAAGTTAACGATTTAGACCTGAAACCGTATTATCAATGTAAAACACAGTTGTCTCTGGAGGACGGATGCCTCATGCGGGGTCACAAAATTGTAATCCCGAAAGAATTACGCCGAAAAATAGTTACCGAATTACATAGTTCGCACTTCGGTATAGTGAAAATGAAGTCTGAGGCGCGGGCGAGATTGTGGTTCCCGGGAATCGACGCGGCGCTCGAGAGCGAGGCACGCGCCTGTGGCGTGTGCGCACAGCTGCGCCCCGCGCCGCCGCGCGCCCCGCTCGCGCCCTGGCCTTATCCGCCGCATGCATTCTATAGAATACACATCGATTTCTTAGGACCTTTGTATGATCGCATGTACCTTATAGTCGTCGATGCTTTTTCTAAATGGGTAGAATGCTTCTCGATGAGGTCCACCATTTCGTCCGATGCAGTAATAGAGCGATTGTATGACCTAATGTCTCGAATGGGCGTACCGGCGATCATCGTTAGTGATAATGGAACATCTTTTACCTCCCATAGATTCGAGGAGTTTTGTAAAACTAACGGCATACGCCATATTTTTTCTCCCGTATATCACCCTAGCAGTAACGGTCAGGTTGAAAGCTCCGTAAAGATAGTCAAAAAAGGGATCAAAAGTATAATATTATCTTGCCCCGATCGGAAAAATTTAGATGTAAGAATAAACAAGTTTTTATTCGATTATCGTAACTCGACTCACAGTACAACCGAACGATCACCGGCTCAACTGCTGTATGGCCGGCAGCTTAGATGTAGGCTAGATCTCTTGAAACCGACTCCATCGCCTTCCTCATCGGACATTCGTACCACGGTAGTAAATAAACAATTGTTACAGCGTAAACATTATGGTGGAAAAAATCAAAAAGACTTTAACATAAACGAAGAAGTGCTGATTAAAAAATATTTAAATAAAAAACACTATTGTTGGGTTAAGGGAACTATAACCGGCAGAGAAGGCAAGGTAGTATACAAAGTTTACGTTCCGGAACTGGGAGCCTATGTGATGCGCCACAAAAATCAGATGAAAACATATTATCTGAATGAGACCCCTCTGTCGGACATAGACGAAGACGACATAGAGGTGGCTGCTACACCTGCACAGCAAACGTGCACAGACAACCCGTCAACGCGGGTAGTGTCTAACGCGGAGGAGGAGGAGCAGACGGCGAGCAGCGGCACAACCCCGTCCCCTGCTCCGGCCCTATCCGGATCTCCTGCCGCGGGAGCTGGGACCGAGTATGCGGTTGCTGCAGACGAGTCCGTGTCAGCTGCAGAGGAGTCAGCTGTTGCCGCGAACGAGTCGTCAGATGCCAAGGAATGTGAATCACAAAGTGTTGCCACTGCCTTAGAAAACTTGCCTTTCCCAACGCGATCAGTGTTAAATAGACGCAACCGTCCTCGCGTTAATTATAAACAGTTTTTTTAGATTGTAAGTGTTATATAAAGAGGGAGGGATGTTACATATGTGTATATAGGTATATTGCACTCAACAGAGTCTAGCGGGCTGCGCCCCGCCCACATATCCTTTTCTCTGTCATTAAAGAAACCAGTGTCAAGCGAACCGTTGTTTCACTCACCCGCACCTATACAACAACAAGCTATTTAAAACCACCATTCCGGATCGATCGGAATGGGAAAAGAAAATACCTGGTAAGTACAATTTCCACGATATCATCTGGTTCACAGATGGTTCGAAAAAGGATGGACTTGCAGGGGCCGGATTCCACGGTGGACAACCGAAGGTAAAGAGATCCTGCAACCTCGGTCAGCATGCCACCGTTTTCCAAGCAGAGCTCTACGCAATCCTGGGCTGCGCCCAGGAGAGCCTGCAAAAAGACTATAAAAATAAAGCAATATCCATCTTTACTGATAGCCAAGCGGCTATTCTAGCTCTAGGCTCACAAAAGATGGATTCTAAACTCGTAAAAGAGTGTGTCCAAACCTTAAACAAACTAGGTGAAACCAATAAAGTAACGCTAAGTTGGGTACCTGGACACCGTGGCATCGCAGGAAATGAGTTAGCTGACGAGCTAGCCAGAATGGGGGCAGAGGGGATGGCGTGGGGACCTGAACCCTTTTGCGGTATACCCAAATGCTCCATTACTAACACGCTCAAAGGATGGGGGCTAACCCAAAGCATCAAGCTCTGGTCAAAGTCACCAGGCCAAGAGCACTCAAAAGCACTCCTAGTGGGCTTCAACGTAAAGTTCACTAAAGAGGCGCTCTCTATGAGTAAGAATCAAATCAGAATTCTTACTAGAACCCTAACTGGGCACTGCAGACTAAACAAACACATGCACAAGATGAGTCTCACCGATACTAATGTTTGCAGATTCTGCCATAAGGATGAAGAAACACCTATACACATCCTCTGTGGCTGCGAGGCAACTCATTACACCATAAGCCAGCACCTTGGAGGGCACTTAATCACACCTGACGACGTTAAGGCCACTCCACCAAGACACATAGTCGACTATATGGTCAGACTAAATCTTGGAGATGTCCTTTAAGGAAGAAAGAGGCGTCACAATAGATCTTTTAGGTCGCAGCGACTTCCGGGCTATATATCCCGGCCTCTATCCAGATACAATACAATGGAATGACTCAAGACAATATTTATCAAATCACATCACATTGCAAAATATTGTTGTTAGTCGATATCTATACACAACAATAAAACCACATAAAAGAACCAGCAATAAGTACTGGGTGGCGCAAAAGTAGTGGCACTAAAGAAAATACTTTTTTTTTTTTATATGACATTTTCTGTCATTCTGTTGTTGAAAATTGTGTAGTGAACAAATGTAAAATACACTGAAAATAAACATGGACCGTTTTACTCCCCAAGAACGTGGAATAATTGTGTCAATGTTCTTACGGAATAATTCATCAGTGATAAGAACACAACGTGAATTTCGTCGACGATTTCCCCACCGTCCGGCACCGATTGGTCGCACAATTCGACGCTTTGCCACACGCCTTGAAGCAACTGGCTCAACATTGGATAGACCTAAGTCTGGGAGACCAAGAACAGGCCGTTCAGCTGAAAATATCGATGCTGTGCGCGAAGATGTGGAAGAGTGTCCAGAAACATCAACGAGGCGACGTGCCACGCAATTGGGCATTTCCAGACGGACCCTGCAGCGTATTTTGGTGAAAGACTTAAAGATGTTCCCGTATAAAACTCAAATGACTCATCAGCTGCTGCCTGCTGACCACCGAGCTCGTCTAGATTACTGCCAGCGCGTCATAAACCTCAACCTTGAAGAGGATGATTTTCCTTCAAAATTGGTTATGAGTGACGAAGCGCATTTCCATCTCTCAGGGCATGTCAATAAGCAGAATACTCGGTTCTGGGGCACTGATAATCCGCGCATTATTCAAGAAACACCTCTACACCCACTAAAAGTTACTGTATGGTGTGGCATCTGTGTTGACAGAGTGATCGGACCCTATTTTTTCGAAGACGCTGGAGGCAATGCGATAACTGTCACTTGAGAACGCTACAGAACCATGTTACGTGAGTTTTTGATACCCAGTTTGGACGAATTGGGGCTGGAGCACATCTGGTTTCAACAAGACGGCGCTACGGCACACACAGCGCGCGACACTATGGACTTAGTGAGGGACGCTTTTCCAGGCCGAGTTATCTCTCGTTTTGGCGATTTGCCTTGGCCTGCAAGATCACCCGATCTGACCAGTCCAGACTTCTTTCTTTGGGGTTTTTTGAAATCTCGGGTATATGTGAACAAGCCACAGACTCTCGCAGCTCTAAAAGAAAACATTCGTCAAGAAATAACGAACATATCGCAGGAAGTGTTACGGCAAGTTATGCAAAATGTCATAAATAGGGCTCAAATGTGTATCAACTCTGGAGGTCACCATTTAAAAGACATCATCTTTAAATCCTAATGGTACGAAATTTAATGGCACAAATATACATTTAAAAAAATCTAAATCTAGTTTTCTAATTTAGAAAAAATGTTATAGCTGAACCAAATAGGGTCTTTACTTTTGCGCCACCCAGTATAATCTGAATCGGATCGTACCTGTCTCGACAGTGTAAGACTGTTCCTCATCACAATGTGCCCGTTGTTTTATAGCAACACAGTCAATTACAGATTTAAAATATGTGGATACCTTTCAAATATTGTCACTTATTATATTTTAACTCATTAAATAATTTAACACGTAAAATAACGTTATTTAACACAATAAGTAATGTTGAAATTATTATACACACTATATATTTCACCATTACAGTTTTATAATAAGAAGTAATGTACCAAAACAACATTATTTGACATTTCAATCAGTACAATAGATTTGTGATTAGTGTATACTTATTTGTTGTTTTAATTCTGATAACATATTATTTGGTTATATAAATTACAACATAACCTGTAAGTACTTCTATAAAATATCAATTTAATTTGTCTTAACATAACGTATTCTGTTATTCAAACATTACAGTGGTATTTAGGAATCCTCATTAAAGTGGTCAGTATGTCAACGATTTATTGACTAGGTAAATAGATTCAACAGACATTCATTTCACAGTACTAGGTAGAAATATCAAACAACTGAGTTACTTATTATGATGGTTATTTATCTACGTAAATAGTCACAAATATACCTATTAAATGTAACTACAATTTAACGCTGCCGGTAACTATTCAAGTTATTTTTTGTTTTTTTTTTACTTGTAGGCATTGTTAAACCTCATTTACTCCTTGCCAAACTTTATATATATGTCTATACTTCTACACTATATTAGTATATATAATATAATATATAATCTATATCTATACTAATATTATAAAGAGGAAAGATTTGATTGTTTGTTTGTTTGTATTGAATAGGCTCCGAAAATGCTGGACGGATTTTTATAATATAATATAATATAATATAATATAATATAATATAATATAATATAATATAATATAATATAATATAATATAATATAATATAATATAATATAATATAATATAATATAATATAATATAATATAATATAATATAATATAATATAATATAATATAATATAATATAATATAATATAATATAATATAATATAATATAATATAATATAATATAATATAATATAATATAATATAATATAATATAATATAATATAATATAATATAATATAATATAATATAATATAATATAATATAATATAATATAATATAATATAATATAATATAATATAATATAATATAATATAATATAATATAATATAATATAATATAATATAATATAATATAATATAATATAATATAATATAATATAATATAATATAATATAATATAATATAATATAATATAATATAATATATAATCTATCTATCTAATATATAAAATTCTCGTGTCACAGTTTTCGTTGCCATACTCCTCCGAAACGGCTTGACCGATTTTGATGAAATTTTTTGTGCTTATATATTATCTATGAGAATCGGCCAACATCTATTTTTCATACCCCTAAGAGTTTGTTTGTTTGTTTGAATGCGATAATCTCAGGAACTACTGGGCTGCACTGAAAAAATATTTTATTGTTGGATAGCCCATTTATCGAGGAAGGCTATAGGTTATAATATCACGCTACGACCAATAGGAGCGGAGCAGGAAAAAAAAGGAAAAGAAAAAAGGGAAAATTTACGCAGACGAAGTTGCGCGGGTCAGCTAGTATGATAATAAAGCTTAATATTGTTTTGAAAAAAAAAATTTGTTACAACATCAATGTAGACGTTAATACAATGCCGACGCCGTATAAAGACGTGTTATGCTTTTTGTATTTGTTTAATCAATTGTAGCACAGAAAACCCTCCCGGTAGAATTTTTGGAAATTTGTCACCTAAGGGGGTAAAAAATGGGTTGCAAGTTTGTATGAAACTCAGACAGTTTTGAAGTTACATGTGTGAAATTTTGTATTCGGCTTTATGGTTTAAAATAAAGTTATTGTAAACAGTAGGTACTAATCAAGAATTGTGTACAAGATCACTGCTGCACGTCTTCTAGTAGCACAGAGTAGGTACATTATCTATACTAATATTATAAAGTTTGTTTGTTTGAACGCGGTAATCTCAGGAACTACTGGTCCGAATTGAAAAAATATTTTTCCGTTGGGTAGGCCATTTATCGAGAAAGGCTATAGGCTATATAACATCACGCTACGACCAATAGGAGCGGAGCAGCAATGAAAAATGTTGCAAAAACAGGGAAAATTTACGCAGACGAAGTTGCGCGGGACAGCTAGTAATACATAAAATTCTTGTGTCACAGTTTTCGTTGCCATACTCCTCCGAAACGGCTTGACCGATTTTGATGAAATTTTGTGTGCATATTGGGTAGGTCTGAGAATCGGACAACATCTATTTTTCATCGCCCTAAGAGTTTGTTTGTTTGTTTGAACGCGATAATCTCAGGAACTACTGGGCCGCATTGAAAAAATATTTTATTGTTGGATAGCCCATTTATAGAGGAAGGCTATAGGTTATAACATCACGCTACGATCAATAGTAGCGGAGCAGCAATGAAAAATGTTGTAAAAAAAAAAAGGAAGAAAAAAGAAAAAAGAGAAAATTTACTCAGACGAAGTTGCGCGGGTCAGCTAGTATAATATAATATTTTAATATTATAAAGAGGACAGATTTGATTGTTTGTTTGTATTGAATAGGCTCCTAAACTACTGGACGGATTTGAAAAAAATCTTTCATCGTTGTGAAGCTACACCAACCCCGGGTGACATAGGCTATTTTTTATCCTTGTATTCCCACGGGAACTACGCGGGTGAAACCGCGAGGCGTCCGTTAGTATTGCAAAAATTTCGTAGCTTCCCTTTCTCAAAGCTGTAAGGGACCGTGGTTTTAGTAAGTATATTGTAGGTACCTGAGAAAAAGGATCTTGACAAAGAGACATACGAACAATAAAGCGGACAAGATATCCGTTTTTCCTTTTACGTTAAGAAACGTTAAGAAACCCTAAAAACTGGGCAGATAATTTTATTTCAACTTCACCTGAAACTTTTTTATTTGATGTTATAAACTTTTTAAGTTGAACTAGTTTAATGGAATTAAAAAAGTTATTTTAAATAAGCATAATTTTAATATAGCAGTAGCCTAGACAAGTTATTTTCTTTAAGCGTCAACTTCTGGGGAAGGAAAATGTTTTTTTTTTATAGAAATGACATTGAGAGATGGCTTCGTTAATTAAGTAAGTATCTCAACGTAAATGTCAAATGCATATAATTATTTCATTCCGCGTTACCCTTTAACATAATGGAGTTTGTCTCCCCCCCCCCCAGGTCCCCACGGACATTAATAGAATAGATCTGTGTATGTATTGATGTTTTGGTTATGAAAACTGCTGGTTCTTCTTGTAGTGTATAAGTCTCAGCATCACTTATCCTTGGTTACGAGTAGAATTCCCGGTCTTGCAAGTTTTTATCCGGTCTAAACACGTTGGCCGTGTCTCAATTTAAACTGTGGTCTAGAATGACATAATAAATTTCCATACAAAAAGATTAGACATTTCGATACATTGTACGATAATATTAAATGGTGAAAAGACAATATGATTTTTTGTCACTAATGGTGGTATTAGCTCCTTTTGGCCGTAGCGTTATGTTATATAGCCTATAGCCTTCCTCGATAAATGGGCTATCCAACAGTAATTTTTTTTTTCAATTCGGACCAGTTGTTCTTGAGATTATCGCGTTCAAACAAAAAAACAAGCTCAGCTTTATAATATTAGTATAGATGATAAAATAAGCCCCTCCGCATTCGGGTAAAATGAATCTAGAAGAACATAACGTTTTAAAAATTGTACTGTTTCAAATTTAGATTTAGTGACCTTGCCGTGGCGGATCCTGGGTTAGTGGTTAGGTTTTATTCAGGTTTTACCCCATACACATGGTAGGACTCAGATAGGTGAGGAATTAAGCACCTTAGCCTCCCTCCCTGCCGCATCACTACTGCTACCTTGGTTCCCTAGTCGTAATAAGTTACTCACAATAAACTCTATAGTAAGTACAAATATATTCGTTTGTTTTGGTTTTGTTACCATTAAGTTTCAAAGAAATGAACCCAATTAATTAATTACAAATAAGAAAAATAATCGGAATTAAACAGCTGTAAAAGACAAGATAAATGTGAAATCACAATTTCCTCGTAAAATTTTCCAGCGTTAGCGGCTATTACAATTGAAAACAAATGATAAGTACCGGTTCTGTTCGAAGCTTCCTTGCCGAGGGGAGGTTAGGGCTTAATGTTTTTAACTCCCATTATTCAACATTGAGAAATAAAAATAGTGTGTACTCTGCCGCCGATACACGTCATAAAGCACCGAGAGGACAGAAGAACAGATATACATCATTTTTAAAGCGACGCACTACCGAAATAAACCCACACAAGCCATTGAACTTAGATGGAGGGGTTAACAGTATTGCTAGTTATTTGAATATAATATGAACCGTTAACTAGCGGTTCATAAAAAAACTTTATAAATATAAAAATTAAAAGCAAAAAAAAAAACAACGCGCGCTCAAGCAAATCACACATACACCGCGCCCACGGACACTAAATATCGAATCACTTTGTCAATCCCAAAGGTCTTTCAATGCCGTAAAAACGATGTCTACCTCTCTCTATACATGTACACAATGGCACGGAATACGGCTGCGGGCAAAATAGGCAGGCCCACAATCCTAACTGGTCGAATGGCTAATGCTTGGATATAACCTGACATCCATGATTAAAATCAGATAACATTTAAAAAGGAAACTTATGTGAAGCTGTGCATTGGCACGCATAACATAGGTATAATAAGTTTTTAAACTGTAAAAGTTCCATCAAAATAAATTTTCGGCTTTCAGCTAACGTCTACGACCACAATCTAATTTGGAGACTGGATACACGCGCGCTCAAACCATCGGGATACTATTATATGTATATACCTACCAATACTCAGTAGTAATATCTCAATATCTCATTATTTAGTAGGTACGAGTAAGTACTATGATGTAGACAAATTAAATTATTTTTCTTACTTTTTGCTATTTTTTTTTACTTCCGACCGCTGGGTGTATTGTGCGTCCGTGCTGCTATTTATGACTGTAGAAACTACAGCGTTATTGCACCGCTTACAGCTCAAGTAGTAGATGGGGATTAGCAGCGGGAATTCTAGCATAATAACAGACAAATGGCAAGACAATAATTGAAGTGGACTGCAACGCTTGATTATCGTTGAGAGCGTTTCGTGCCGTCAGATAACTGCATAGGTATGTAACTACTGTTGACTCAACTAATTAGTGACCTAATTAGAGGCATCGGAATGAAGTAGATAGTAAGGATGCTCGCTATCTGCCAGAGCATGGAATTCAACTTGATATCTGCTTGTCCAATAGTATTTAGTTTGAGGTACCTAATTATGTCTTGAATTTCAAACAGAAACGTACCTGTAACACCGACGTTCTCAGCGTTATATAATGATGCACTGGATATCAACTTTTCCACATAGTTCTCTACTTTCTATTTCTATGTACTTATTAAAAGTATTATATTTAAATACAAACAAACATTCCAGTAGAAACTCGTCAAATGATAGAAAACCCATCAAAATTAATTTACCTAAAACGTAATTTAGATGAACAGACAGATGCATAAGATGTATATTGTATTCACTGACCATTCTTACAATATTTTTTACATAACTTTTACTTATCTATGGCCACATAACACATACCTACAAAATGTAGATATGTGTTATGTGGCCAAAGTGTTAAGTGCTTACGTTAAAACCCCCCTAAAGGAATCTTCCATCAGGCATGAGCCAGGGCAAACTCATTCATTATTTAAAAAAAAGTAATATATTAAATTTGCGAGTAAATAAAATTTATAAGTGTCGTAAGCATTTAAAAAGGGATTTTTGAAAAAAAATAGGTTTGAAGGCGCTTTGTATATATATATATATATATATATAAGTATATATAATATATAATATGCGGGGTAGTTATACGGGTAGTAGGTAGTCTTTTTAATGTTAGATGCGTCTTAACGGTCATAACCGCCCAAATATGTGACATTAAAAAAACATGGCGGTTGTGAGATGCCATAAAAAGGCCTGAAAAATGATTGATTCGATACTGAAATATGGGTACCTACCAAGTTAAAGAGCTCATCGTGAGCGTTTCAAAAACTTAAATTGTGAATATGGTCAGAATTTACTAAATAATTTGTTTAGGAACCATTCTCGTTTTTATTTTTAATTATCGCAGATATAAAAGTTAAACTTGTAATATTCCACAACTACTAAAAAGTATAAAATAATTAAAATTAAAAATCAAAATCTACTTGCGCAAGTACAGGAAACAAGATAGGTAGGTAACCTTTATTTAGTTAGTTACAGAGATTTTTAAAAGGCAGGTAACGGTAGATAAGTTAAGAGACCGTTAGTCTATTTAATACTAGGTAACAATCTGAAGAATATACGAGTAGCTATCTGTATTTTTCAGATTGGTACTTGGTTCTTCAGGTAGGTACTATAAAACCCAGCTGAGTTTGCCAAAACTGCGGCTTGGGAATGGGTAAGAGGAGTATTAGGTATTTTTGGGACATGAATTGTTTATATTTTAAAAAGGAAAAAAATCATGTATGTTAAAACATTTTCAAATTCAACATCAAACTCTTCGAATAAGTATTAAAATCAATACTGTAGCATCAGACTTTGATTGGAGAAACTTCAATTGTTGAAGAGTCATTTGTAACGAGACCGATGCGGGAACTTTATTTGCTATACAGAAATCGAGTTATTGCCTGTCGATAACTTTTATGTAGTTTCTGATGACTATTCAAACTCATTTTCGGTTTGTTACTTTTTGTTTGAAGTAATACTAAATTAGAATTTCTGATTTAAATAGCTATTTAACACCTATTCAGAAATTCTAATTTAAAATGTTCTACTGTAATTGCTTTTGTTTTAAGTTACCTACTTAAATAAACATTAGTTTTGTTGAGTTTTTATAACATCGGTTGCTTTAACATGGGGCTGTGAAAATGATAACAGCTCTGTTTGCTTGTAGAAAGCAAACTGAGCTGTTATCATTTTCACAGCTCCATATTTAAGACGTGTAAATACACGAATTGCATACCTATCGCAAAATGAAGAAGTCAATTTTGCATGTAGACTTTGTGCGGTTTTAGGTGTAGGTACAACAAATACTTACTTGACGCTAGTACAAAATGGCTGGAAAATTAGGTAGATTGATATTTTACAAATCTAAGGAGACTACTTGCACACTGTCCTAGTCCCGTCAATTATGGCTGACCTGTTGATCTAATAGTGACCCTGACTGCTAAGCCGGAGATCGTGGGTTCGATCCCCACCCACGATAAAACTTTGTGTGATGAGCGCTACGGTTTATTCTATACAAATAAATTAAATTGAAGTGTCAAAATAATATTTCTTAACGCGATAATCTCAAGAACTACGGGTCCGAATTGAAAAAATATTTTATTGTTGGATAGCCCTTTTAACGAGGAGCCTTCCTCCTATAGGCTATTTTAACATCACGCTATGACTAATAGGAGCGGAGAATGAAATGAAAAGGGAAGAAATGAAAAGGGAAAACAGGAACAATTTACGCATACGAAGTTGCGCGGGTCAGCTAGATAAAATATATAAGGTACTGTGGCAGTGTGTGTGGTAAATTTAATGTAGTTTAAATAAAGTTTAGCTAGGTGATTGATCTGATGTTAGAGCTTCTATTACAGGTGTTTTTTTGCCTAGCATCATCGTACCACTGTTATGGCTGTATTTATTGGCATTTATGTTGTTAGATTAAAACAGTTATACGTTGTATTTGCATAGAGACAGATCAAAGGGGGAAAAATAATATATCTCGCCTGGTTAGGTTAAATTCCAGAGCTAGGATTATTTTTTCTATGTTGTGTGTTATGATTTTTTTTTAATAAGTAATGATGTGTTTAGTAGGATTTCAGGAATAAATATTATATTAGCTTTGGTGGAATCCACACGTTTTATTTAAAAGCCCAATAAAAGTTCTGAGGAACACCCCAGTATTTATTTATGTTGCTATTTTTTTGTCTGTCTGACTGTTTGTTCCGCCTAATCTCTGAAACGGCTGGACGGATTTGGATAGGACTTTCAACGTCTGATAATGTAAAGAATGACTCAGGCTACTTTTTATCATCACGCTAACGTCTGTAAGGAGTGAGCAGTAATGCAATCTTAAGCGGGCAAAGTCGCGGGTTCAGCTAGGTTAGGAATATTTTATGTTTATCAGTTGTCTGGTTGCCATAGTAGGTACAGGCTCTGCCTAGTTTGGGATCAGATGGCGTTGTGAGAGTGGTCCCAAGATTTAATTATTAATTACTACTGTTTTACTCATTGGAAAACAAAATCTACAGGAAGTACAGCCCTAATGTATGTAGGCTGTATTTTCATTCAAAGGTACCGTTTAAGGTTGCCAATAAATCTGTCAAATAGCCTACTCGCTAATAAAGTTATTATAGGGCATGCAAATATTATTCACTGAATAATTGGACGACACTAAATGCAGATAATTCACTAGCTTATACCGCTAACCTTGTTAATTAGGACATTCGTTGCGGCATCACGCCTAAGGTTAATATATCTAATTAATCTATCGATAGGAAGAACATTTAATATCTCGGTATCTAAATATAGATCTCGTTAATAAGTTCAAAAGCTACAAATCAGGAGACTAAGTGCGGTTTTCTTGTTCGCCCTAAGGTAAAACTAACTAACTATGTTCAAAAGCCACACATCATTTACGTTACTTGAAAAAAACATTTTAACCTGCCAAGAACTCGACTATGTAAGAGGTAGGCAGTACACTAATCATTGTAGGAGCTCTCGAGTAAACGGGTCTTAACTGTATCTATTTAATTAGTCAGATGGACGCTGGTCAGACGGCCATTTGTAAGCAATCCGTCGTAGGTATATAGGTAAGATATGTAGACACAGACGTCCTCGGCAAAATACCCAGTTAGCTAATGATAACCCGTGCGGTACGTGGCTGCGGCCAACAAGTCGTGGCCACCTACCTCGTTAAAAGGCGCTTCGCTCATCTGACAGTAACGATGATCGATAGCTTCGGGACTTCCCAGTAATATCCGACACCCCAAACCCACTAAACAGTCACCTCACACCCTACGAACTCCATCGAGACACAAAAATTCTTCGAATACTAAACATAACATATCATCACGCCTGTATCAACTGACGATGTACGCAGAGATCTAATAACACGTTGTCAAATACGTCGACTTTTCTGAGCATGAGAGACAATATGCTTAAAATAGGCCGCTCTTCAGGGAAAAGGAAGCTTCAACTTAGATGTGAATCTCTGAGTGATGAATTATGTTCTACCTCATTACTTACAGGGTCTCTTCTGTCACCTGACTTGCCTCATGCCGGACATAAAAAGTGGAAACGAATTCGGCCCCGCCGCTCTTTGTCGGGTCCTGTCATAAACAGATATAAAATCTGAACATTTTTCAATGACGTGAATATCGTTTATACATTTAAACTGCCATAACCCGTTCAACTAAAACTTAGATTAATTACGAGTCTAGCAGGATATCTAATACAAATTAAAAAGCATTTTAGTGATTTAAGCAAACGATTAAATGTTTAAGCAGTAATTCAATAAATTTTTGATTTTATTAAGCTACAGAGATGATCGGTGAAAACGAAGGTCAGTCAATCAATCCGTCTACAGTCCTATCCAGTGCAATCCTCTAGGTACTAGAAAGTCGTGTTAGAAGTCAAAAAGAAATTAATTAAATAAGAATTACCGATCTCCGACTCTGTTTTAAAATGCGTGTAATTGCAATACGTATTAAAAGTGTAATAAATCTGACTTAGACTTATAATCGAGTTCTGCCCGCACAATATCTTAGAACGAGCTCATGGACATCTGCAATAATACCCGCCCCACGATCTCCGCCTTTGTCTGCAATCGTTAATGTTAGTCTCAGGAGCGCATACCTAGATAGGACTTCAGGACCAATATGTGTGGAACGTATAGATTAATAACGTTGACTGCGAGTGATAATGCCTAGAAATGGGGCGAGTAAGTACTACACTGGAACGTTCACGAAGCGCTTGTGTGCCAATGCCGTAGTGCGTTTACATTAGGAAAACGCGCCTATGAATAGATGTTTTCTTTAGTTACACGATTATTATTTAATCAAGATGTACATTGATAAATAGGTATCTGTTTAAATTACTAACACAGGTCTAAATTTAAAATTTTACCCTACCATTTAGCTCCAAATCACGGGACCTTCGAGATCAAATATCAACGTTTCACATTCAAAAACCGGGCATTGCATGTCGGACACGCACAATGCAATGTAGGATTCCGTAGTTGCCGTAATACAGTATATATAAGTAGTGGGTTTCCTGTTGTTTCTGTTTCATACTAGGTGCTCTTGCTTGCTATCGTAATAGTTATTAGTAATTTTCAATGGAATTTATACGAAAATTTTCTTACGTCTCACCTGGTCAGCTGTTACTACTTAGCTGTCGTAGTTTTTTTTTAATTTCGTTATATATACTTGCTACGCTGCTTAGCTGGCAGGGAGTGGGCATTTGAATCTAACAAAACTTTCACTTTAAGACTTAATAATTCAGAAACGGATCCCTAAATATTTTTAAAAGACCTATCCAAGGATACCTCACACGATAGGGTGGGTGAGAAAAAAAATTATCACCACTTTACATATTGGGGAGGTAAGCGCTTTTTTTTCAAGTTTTATTTTACTACTAGCTGACCCGCGCAACTTCGTCTGCGTAAATTTTCCCCTTTTTTTATAATCCTATGTTACTTCTAATACCTCCAAGAATATGTGTAAAAAGTTTCATGATGATCGGTTGAGTAGTTTTCGCGTGAAAGCGTAACAAACAAACTTATTCACATTTATATATTAGTAGGGATTGGGATTATGTTGGCGTAACTAATGTGCAGCTTTCTAGTACTAACAGCCTCTGGAGTTAGGTTGCGGACGGCCGAAACTAAATGGGTTACGGAACCCCAAATTTTGGTAATAAGTACCTATGCGCAATAAACGTGACCTCAGTACAAGTTTATAGTTAAGAAGGTACGCAATTATATCTATCAAAGATTACAGTAGGATTAAAGCTATGGTAATTTTGTAATGTGAATGTGCAGAGGGAAATTTTTTATACATCCAACCGCATGTGTAACTAATAGTAATAAGTAATAACAAAGTAATAACAAAAGGGCATTATTCCGATGTCGACAAAGCAGTTATAGCATCTAAATCCTTTCGCAATCGGCTCAAGTTTCAGTCCCAGGATCAATCAACTTTTTAATAGAGAAATGCTTGTTCAAATATCCGTTCGCAAAAAAGAAACGTACCTATCTTGTCTACACCACTACTATTTCATAAAAAATATCTCGTGATGGAATGTGCGATTTGGTTTTATTTTTCAAATGTTTTCTTTCTTTATAATAATAGATTTCGTTCGAGGCTTCGTCCGTGTTTGAATTTAATATAAAATACTCCTATTTAACTTTTTTTACGGGATGACTTTTTTATGTTTTTTCTTAGCTAATGCTCAGTCTTATTAAACCTCTAGTAGGTATTAATGTTCTGTGTAATAACGGTGATGAGTCAGTCAATGCGTTTTTTATTTATGTAAGGATTGATCTACTAAATACATTCCAGGCTGCTGTCTACTCAAAACGGCATCGTGATGGCAGCACGGCAGAAGTGACGGAACGTGAAACCCAACTAATTACTTAAATGATTTAAGAGACCGTGGCCTGTGCAAATGGAAGACATTATTTCACTTCATGTTTCAAGTTACTGCATATAAACAAACATTATTAATATTAATATAAGGATATTTTTTTTTGTTTTGTTCGTTGTTGTCAGGACAAAGCTTGTGTAAAATAACTATATTTGAATATTGTCTGGAAAATTACGCCAGTGCGAAGTTGGTGCGGCAGCTCAGCTAGTAGGTATATAAAAAACAATTACTGATCGTTAATCTCTATATTTTTAATTTAATTTTTCCAATTCTAGTCTGGCCATAAATACTGTTACATAAAAACTTTCCTTTTTTTCAACTTTTAATTACTTTGAATTTGGAACGCCTTTATTATTTTTAAAAGTTCTTTCGATTTCGCGCCATTTCACAATTTTTTTTGTGTCCATTTTCAAATTGCAATATGGATTGGGGTGTCGAGTTAAAGAAAATAGGATTGCGGTGATCGCCATGGACAAAATGGGTATGGAGCCGTTGGTCATATTCCAGACACTTCAAAAGTTTGGTATCAGCCGTATGTTCGGCATATCGTTCTATCAACAGATACAACAACACTTCCTCTGTCGAAGACCATAGAAGATCGGGGCGGCTGCGTGCTGTTAGAACTACAAAGGCTGATAATGCTGTTAAAGCCAGAATTCGTCGACATCCCATTAGGAAGCAAAAAATCTTATCGCGAGAAATGAAGAATTCCGCTAGGACTCTGTCGCGTATTATAAAACGAGACCTGAAGCTCGGTGCTTACTGTCGATATACAGGACATGTCCTATATCAATCTTTACAATTAAACAGAGTGGATCGATCAAAATGCCTTCTGTCGCGATACGCAGGTGAAGGGCACAGAAATATCCGCTTTACCGATGAAAAAATATTCAATATTGAAGAGCACTACAATAATCAAAATCTCTAAAGTAGCTGCTCAAGTGGTCGGAAAGGTACAGCGTGGTCATCATCCTGCATCAGTGATGGTTTGGTGGGGCGTGTCTTATCAAGGCGTCTACATTTTTGTGAAAAAGGAGTGAAAACTTCAGGCAAAGTGTATCAAGAGACAGTCTTGGATCGCCGAGTCGTATTATTAAACCTTTTAGCAATACACTTTTTAAAAATGTGCCGTGGACTCTCCAGCAGGACTTTGCACCTGGTCACAAGGCACGAACTACCTAAGCCTGGCTTGACACCAACGTTCCTCCTTATAAGAGCTAAAGACTGGCCCTGATCTAGCCCAGACCTCAACCTTTTAGACTACAAATTATGGCTAGTTTTAGAGAACATAGCTTGTTCTAAGCGACACGGCGACATTTGGTCTCTTAAAATATATCTGGAGCAAGCAGTGGCGAAATTGAATCCCTATTTCTCTTGGTCACAAAATAATTACAGAACGACTTTACCGATTTCTTTCATCCTTTTCTTTACCCGTGACAGGCACGGAGACGGTTTATGCGTTTGGGGTACTCTTACCCCCTGACGCAAATACCGTCTCCGTGGCTGTATTTGTGTGTGTGTGTGTGTGTGTGTGTGTGTGTGTGTATTTTTCTCGGAAACGGCTGGGCCGATTGGAGTACGTTTTTTCAAGAAGTTTTAATGTTCTAGGCCACCAGGGGCAAAACAGTGCTCATGTTTGTCCAAAATGGTTATTATTTTTTTTCTCGGAGATGGCTAAGACGATTAGGAAACGGTTAAACTATTTTTTTTCTTATTACCTATAACGGAATAGATACATATTAATGTTGATAAACTTTCGCGATTTGTACACATTATAAATTATAAAATACTACAGGTCCTAATCGCGTAAATTATTTAAGGAAAATACCTTGTTTATAAGCCCGACGTTTCAACCGTATTGCAACGGCCATTGCAATACTCGTATTTTTTTTATAATAGATATATATTTGTTCCGTTACAATGAAATATTTACTCTCTACATGAGCATGAGAGTACCTTGTATATTTTTAAAAACACTAAAAATTTTAAATAAACACAACATTAAAAATTTTGAAAAAACCTAGACGGGCGCAAAAAAAAGAATCAAATAAAATTTTAACACCTCTCGACTGCCATTCACTGACCAATATTTGAATTCAGTTCGGGGCAGTAAATGGTAGACCCGACGGATTTTCTTCAATTACTTACCTTCTGTTAATCGGGGGGCTTAAAATTTTATTTGATTCTTTTTAACGCCTGTCGTGGGTTTTTCAAAATTTTAATACTCTGTAAAACAATCTTACGTAAAAAAAATAAGGGTGTGGTACGAAGTTTGCCAGAACAGCTAGTACCACAGAGCGTATAATATTTAAATAAAATATTTGGGTATTTTATAAAAACTTAGAATCGGCTTAACTTATTTAAGTTTAGTTAGGTATCTATTTATTTTTTTCACTATAATACACGAGTGGTTCAAAAATAGGAAATACTTAATAAACAGCCGGATTAATGCTAATTTTGTAAGGAGACTTTTACTTCGAATTACTTACTTTCTAAAATGCTACTTTTTATTGCGATAACCAACAGCTACGAGGGTGAAGCCGCGAGGAACATCAAATGTTATATACATATATATCTTATTCCGTTTTAACAATAATTCATAAAATATACAGACAAGTAATGATAAATTATGTCTGTGAATATAAACGATTCCATTGTAGGCTTTTTTGTGTTCAATAAAATCTACTATTGGGTAATCCTTCTTCGAGACTTAATTTTGTCTTTATTGCACACTTCAGTTTATTAGGACTAAAACATTGAATATCACTTGGGATTTTATTGTAGAATCGTATACTGACACTGTTAAACAACTTGTTTATTATTGGAGTCTGTAAACTAGTAAGTTTAAGACAACAAGCCAAATAGAGCGACAACGAATGCCGATGTCTGATAAAACGTAAAGCCGACAGTCGATATTGGCGCACGCTACAAGCGCTACCCATGTTTTCAGGAAGTATATTATCTGCATTAAAAAAGCAAGCAAACACCTAGTCTCTATATTTTGTTTTTGTTTCTATTTTTTTGTAAGTATCGGGTGTTTTTTAGAAGTATACATGTTAAAAATGAAATAAAACATGTAAAAATAAGGTTGATAGGTACGGTGTTAGTTTTATTTAAAAAATAATTTTATGTATAAAAAATAATACTGCCTCCTTGACTGACGAGCATGCGATTCGATTTTCGAAGTGATCGTTTAATCATTGCTTTGACGTTGAGTCGTCAAAATACTAGCTGACCCGCGGAACTTCATATGCGTCAATTTTTCCCGTTTTTGCAACAATTGTCATTGCTGCTCCGCTCCTATTGGTCGTAGCGTGATGTTTTATAGCCTATAGCCTTCCTTCGATAAATGGGCTATCCAACAATGTAATAATTTTTCAATTCAGACCAGTAGTTCCTGAGATTACATGTTGCGCTCATTCACCGATGTAATGCTCAGATCTGTAACGTTACATTAAACGCGAATGCTCGCAATGAGGGAGCACCCTAAAGAATTCAGAGTTTAATAAAATTAAATACTATATATTACAAAATTAAATAATATACAGTAGGTTACCTACCCATTACACTGAGTAATGTTGTGTATACTTGAATTTCACCATAAGTACCTTTCTGTCATACGTTTTATTTCAACAACTGAAATATATTTAGGAAAATCAATAAAAAAGAGAGGTAGGTAGGTAAGTACATAGGTACTGTTGGGACGAACTCTCCTTGTTACGGGATCGCACAGCACTCGACTGCGACTTATTCTTGAAATGAAATCAATAATCATCCCTTTATTCAATTTTTATTTCATAAGCTACTAAGTACAATGTCGCAGTATTCCTACATCACTTCTATTATACTTCTGCAGCCCTCAGTTGGAGCCTTGAAACAAAAACTTAAATGAAAAAGCAGATGACTGTCTCACCGTCTCCAATGGGACCGAGATTTCAAGTCAGTTGTCCTTTATTGTTTTCTGACTATCCAAATAGTTTAAGAATCAATTTAGAACAGCTCATCTTTAAAACTTGTATGCAAAAGAAGGTTTCGCCGCACAGCCGGGAAAGAACGACTCCACAGTACCCCGCCACGGTAGGTTGTAGTTAAATATGTTCATGAGTTTTTTTTTTTAATATTCGTAACCCCTGACACAAAAGGAGCCGTGTTATATCTCTGTGTGTGTCTATCTGTAGCATCGCAACTTCTAAACATATGTGATCTTTTAATAAAAAGCTAGTTTAATCGAAATAGTTCTTAGCTTTTTGATGAAAATTTGGGGTGAAAATCCCTTGAGCCATTTTATTGATAATAAAGTTACGCAATTTTTAAATTTTAAGTAACATTAACTGGCCTTATCATTTTCGCAATATCTAAAGCATTAATTTCAAATACCTGCAAAATGAATTACTTTACGACCTTCGCAATTTTTCATTCGGTGAATAAAGACACAATTTCGCTCATATTTCCTATCGTCAAGTACAATAGCACCCCACGATCTCTTGACTCTCAGTTTGCCCATTTTAATGGAGCTGGGCCTAAAACAGCAAATAATGTTTACATCCTTATCCCGTCAGAACCCTGGGAAAATGATAACAGTCAATAATTTAGCATTATGTGCCACTTCTAAAGAAAATACTCAATGTAAATTATAATGTTTTTTTGAGATCTACATTATCCGTAAACTATCTTTTGCCTACGGCTCTGCTCGTGTGGAAGTCACAATTTTTCTGATGCTCTGTGGCGCGGTGGGAGTGTATCCGACTGCTACGCATGAGGTCGTGGGTTCGATTCCCACACGGGACACCACTTTGAACCACAAATTGTTGTTCCGAGTCTGGGTGTACTTTGTGTCCGTGACTTGTATGTTTGTAAAGTCCCCCGCGACTTAGGGCTTGTAAACTACTGCGGGAATCGTATTTTTAAAAAAAAGGTTTAGTTTTTGTGAAAAGTGTGAAATCTAATCCATAGAGATAAAAGTTTTTTTTATTATTTTGTAGTTAAATTTTTAACCAAAAATAAAGTTTGACGTGTCTGTCTGTCTGTATGTGTGTGCGTGAATGGCTGTCTGTGGCATCGTAGCTCCCGAACGCTTGAACCGATTTTGATTTTGTTTTTTTTTTTGTTTGTAAGGTTAATTAGTCGGGAGTATTCTTAGCTACATATGATGGTAACATTGACGTATAGTTCGTACCGTGTCATCCCTTTCAATTAAAAGTAAATATTGATTGCAAAACGTGAAAGAGAAAAAAAAACTCGTGCGGCCTTTGACAGGTATTGTCCACAAAGTAGCGTTGTCTCTTTCTAGTCCTGGTCTCGCTAAACGCGCTAATCTCAGGAACTACTGGTCCGATTTGAAAAATTCTTTTATTGTTGGATAGCCCATTTATCGAGCTATATAACATCGCGCTACAACTAATAGGAGCGGAGCAGCGACGAGAAATGTTGCAAAAACGGGGAAAATTTACGCATACGAAGTTGCGCGGGACAGCTAGTATAAATTTTAGATAAAGCGCCCGCTTACCGTTGACTTAATAAGCTTGTGCTAACATTTATGTTTTCATAAATCATAACTTGAAAATAAAATGGATCGAATTTAAATGAAAATCAAGATAAACGTTATGTGTTGTAAAATTAAGCCTATGTGTTACTAAAATATTAACCGAGCAAGAGCATGTCGGACCATGCTCAGTGTAGAGTTCCGAAGCCTTGAATAACTGCATCAGCAGAAGAGCCTATGTTAATGGCACTTACGCCTATTCATCCCGATCAGGTTCGAAAGAACTTTAGTTTAAAGTATTAATTTATATTTTTGATATATACTTAAAATATTATAATTTATAAGTTTAAAGTATTTATTTACCTTTTTGATCAATATATTCAATCAAACCTTAAAATGGTGTTTTTAAAAGACCTGTCGAATGAAGTATCACTTTGATGTTTACTGAAAAAAAAAATCTGCTTCTGTTACATGTATGGAGTGCCCCCAAAAATTATTTATTATTATTATTTAGCTAAAACTAAGTAGTGGCTACTACAAGATACCTTTTTACTAAATTTGATCAATAAGCATTGATTAGTCTTTAAGTAAAATGTTCGATAACATGACGAAACTATAAGGGTTCCGTTTTTGTCATTTAGGCTACGGAACCCTATAAAACCATCAATTAATGTAAATTTTACAATTCCTTCTACGTTTTAGTATGTCATAATCATAACTAGTATTATAAATATGAAAATAATTCTTCTGTCTGTCTGTCTATAACGTTTTTACTCTTAAGCCACTGAACCGATTTACTCATATAATCGATGTATGGAGATAGTTTGAGCCCCGGGAACGGACAAAAGATAGTTTTCAAATGCGGGCGGAGCCACGGGCGAAAGCTAGAAGTATTACAAAGTAATTTCCTACCTCAGACACATACAAATAGGTATTCATAATATACCCGTTTAGAATTACTGAATACCATTATTACATGCACTGAGCGTAAAGGTAAGGTAGGTAGATGTTATTAAATGGTTGTATATAGTGTAATAACTAAATATATATATAATAATAAAAAAATCTTTATTGACTTAGAATGCTAAATACTACTCATGTGAAAAGAAATTCTACATGTACATGTAATGCCTGCTAGCAAACATTATGTAAAGCCGGAGAAAAGAACAGGCAATAAAATTGCCAATGTTTACAATGTTTCTTTGCTTATAAACTGTATATGCAGGTAAGTTACTGCCACTATTTTATTATACACCATATTAGAGGACTGATGCAAAAAAAAGAGATTAAAATATTAAAAGATGAGTACATGAGATTGGATATATCATCCTCAATGGGTACAACATAGTAGGAGCATCCACTTACAATGTAAAAACGATATGTGCTTAAATATTGGCCAAATTACTGCTAATGTAGTATTATCAGGTAGGTAACCACCGAATGAGGTCGACCCACGTATATTGCCTTTAAAATATCGGTTTAAAATCTATCAAATTTCAAGACGGCTCCTATTGCTAAAAGGGTATTTACCCTTAACGTACCTAATTATATTTAACTAGCGGCTCGCCACGGCTTTTCTCCACTAAACAAGGAGTCCCAAAACTATGCCACACGGAGGGAAAGTACCTACTTTAAATATTGTGGATAGAACATTTTATATAAAGAAGACTTCATTAGGATTTTACGAAATAAATTGAATTGCCTTCAAGGTTTATTAAATAAAAATAAAAAATGTGAACAGCACCACCTGTATTTTTATGACACCAATGCAAAGGGTCAGTCATAGGGAGTTTTTTTTTAATAACCTTATATTGCATTGTTTGGGTTCTTCAGCTAAAATGGCAAAACGGAACCCTTATAGTTTCGCCATGTCCGTCCGTCCGTCCAGTCGCACTTTTGCTCAGAGACTGTCAGTGCTAGGAGGTTGTAATTTTGCATGGATATACATATTACTTACGCCGATAAAGTGAAATATAAAATTTTGAAAAAAAAAAATCCTTCCCTTTTTTTTTCTCATCTACCCATCGTGTGGGGTATCATTAGGTAGGTCATTTAAAAACGTTTAGGGGTTGGAAAGACGATTTTTAGATTTAGGGATCCGTTTGTAAAATATTAAGGTTTTAAGTGTAAATTTTAGTTAGAGTCAAGTGCTCCCCCCCGCCCTGCCAGCGAAATGATTGAAGTAGGTATGTGAAAAAAATCACGGTAGTAGTATATATGGTGAAATTAAAAGGATAACTATCACGGCTAAGCAGGCTTTACGAGTTTACGAGGAACAGCTGATCAAATGAGAAGTAACAAAATTTTCGTACAAATTCCATTGAAAACTATTAATAAGTAGATATAATGTTGAAGTGGAACCCTACATTGTACGTGGCCCGACATGCACTTGCGCGGTTTTAACAGTGTTTCTGCTTCTATTTATTATGATTTTAAGTTACAAACTGAACTTAAACGTATTATTTCATACATTCTTCACGCAAATATTAGTAAATCAACGAATAGTAATATATAAGTGTGCTAATTTACATATTACAGAATAGGATACGCCTTGAGCATTTGATAAGTTTGTTGTAAGTTGCAGTTCGGTATAATTACTTTAATTTCATTTAAGTGTTAAATTTAAATGGTTTTCCTTTCATATATGATACTATGTTAGTTGTAACTTCTATACTAATATTATAAGGAGGAAAGATTTGTATTTTTGTATGTAACGAATAAACTTAAAAAATACTGGACCGATTTCAAAAAATCTTTCAATGTTGGGAAGCTACACTATCCCCAGGTGACTTAGGCTACTTTTTATCCCTGTGTTACCACGGCAACCGCGTCCGCTAGTAGGTAATTAATAATCCTAATGATTGACCCCTTTTATTGGTATCGTAAAAATATAGGCTGTTTCTTTTTTCATACTTTGTTTGTTCGATTCCCGGTCCAGACAGGTGATTATTTAAAAATCTTTGAATGCAGTTCGAATTATTTACAAAATCAAAATTACGTCTTCTTTCAGTAAACTGTTCTACCTACAATATTTAGGGTACCTCTCATACAGGTACAGGTTTCCCTCCGTGTGGCATAGTTTTGGGACAACCTGTATACCAACATAAACACATAGTATGTACTTATATATTCACTAGCTGTCCCGCGCAATTTCGTATGCGTAATTTTTCCCCGTTTTTGCAACATTTCACGTCGCTACTCCGCTCCTATCAGTCGTAGCGCGATGTTATATAGCCTATAGCCTTCCTCGATAAATGGGCTATCCAACAAAAAAAGAATTTTTCAAATCGGACCAGTAGTTCCTGAGATTAGCGCGTTTAAACAAACAAACAAACAAAGCAAACGAACAAACAAACAAACTCTTTTGCTTTATAATATTAGTAAGTATAGATTAAAATGCACATTATTATAGCTATACCATTATGATGGTAAAAACCGCATCAAAATCAGTTACATGGTTTAGGAGGAGTTAGCGGATGTACAGACAGGCACTGTAAGCGACTTTGTTCTGTACCTATTATGTAATACTAGCTGTCCCGCGCAACTTCGTCTGCGTAAATTTTCCCCGTTTTTGCAACATTTCTCATTATAAGTCAAATACAGGCAAATGGAATTCACATAGGAAAGTACTAAAGTGCACCCCAAACACCTGAAAACAACTTTAAAATTCAGTACCGGAACTCCATACAAATTCGTCCAGGAGTTTTTGCCTGAGTCGAGTACAAGCATAGTCCGTCTATGTTTTGACTGTTTATTTCATTTTTTTGTTGTTTGTTTATTTGTACGAGTTCAAAATACTCGTTTAAACTGGACGTAGGCTTTGGAACAGAAAGTTATACCTACAAAGCTTTTAGAACGTCGTCAGCTAGCTGAACGGATTTCATTTGTTATGGCCTCTCATCTACTAGTAGTCACGCTGGAACTTTTTGACAATTCATCTTCGATGTGAGTAAACCACTCGATAACCAAAAGAACCACATTTACCTAAGAATCGATTCAAAATTACGTACATTTGTAATTCCTCAGAATAAAAAGCTTCATAAGAAAGTATATACAAACTAATTGTTATACATTTATATATATATATATATATACAAAATATTTAAAATGTATAACAATTAGTGAGCAACTTTACTGTAGCTACTCGTTACCTAATTAACTATGCAAATGTCAATAATCAATAAGACGTAATAATGTTATTTTTTACAAAACAATGTAGTTGTGTTTTTATATTACTGGTCATCATATTAACTCGTAGTTGTGCTAAATTATAGTAACAGTGTATTGGATTGTTTTTTTCGGTATTAATTGGAAAGATATTTTAGGTTATTCAAATTAGACTAATTGGTCGGGGCTTAGAAATAATTTCATTTTAATTCACTAAAAAATACTTTAATTTTCGATGGCTTCATATACATTGTCAACGTGAAGTTGTCAATAAAGTAAATTTAAATTATGAGGACTTATTGGTAGGTCTAATATACAGAGTGATAGCGGGTTTAGTGAGGATGTAGATGTAGACCAGAGGCTTGCCTTAGACAAGCCCTAAATCAAAATTTGTAGGGGGGAGCAGGTGCCCCAAGGGCGGGTGAGTCTCGGTCCCTGTAGCCTAGGAGACCATTGATATGGCTGATACTTTAGAACGACGGCACCTATACGAAAAATCCAATAACCATTTAAAAGGTAACAAAAAACTGCACTTTAAAGCTTAATATTTCACAAACGGATCCCTAAATCAAAAAATTGTCCTTATAACCCCTATCCAACGATATTTCACACAACGGGGTAGTATAAGGGTGCCTACGGGATTACTACGGTATCCTAAAAACCTGATGAAGAAGCATGATCGTTTTCAAATCTTTGTTTGATAAAACCCGTTTGGTCGTTTGAAAATAATCAACTTTACCGCCTCAAGTGTTGGGGTTGTTTTAATGATAAGAAACAACTTTATTTATCTGTTTATTTAAGAATATGTGTAGGTAACTCGATAAGTTTTGAGACAAGAAAAAACTATATAAGATACTAGCTTCCGCCCGCGGGCTCGCCCGCGTTAAGTTTGGACTGCCATTTTACCGCTTTATAGATTTGCTTTAGGCTTTGTAGTGGATGCCTACATGATTACAACTATCTGGGTACCAAATTTCAAACCAATCCATTCAGAAGTGTGACCTGTGTGTTGATATATCAGTCTATCACAGTTTCCTCTTATGTCTCTTATATACACAGATAGCTGATCCTCGCAACTTCGTCAGAGAGTGGGCACCTATAATAAAATCCTAAACGTCCCACGAACCACTTGGGAACAATATTGAACTAAATTTGATAAAATTTTATACCTACAATGCTAATTTAAAATCACGCGGAAGAAACCAGGAGAAACATTGTTTTTATGTCTGTAAGGGTCGTTCGTCATTTGGGACCGGGACCGCAGTCCCAAAAAGCGAATTGAATTGAATTATAACTATTTATTATACGGGAATTAACGCGCATTGTTTACCTTAAAATTGCGTTTTGACCAGGTTGCACCGACCGTGGTCACAAGCGGACTGTCAATATGGGGCGGCACCTTAACTCCATTCATCCGAAGATGAAATTTACATGCGAAATGGAGACGGATAGATCGTTGTCATTCCTGGATATCAAGATAACAGCGCGAGCTGATGGATCGCTATCACACTGTGTATACCGAAAGCCCACACACACTGACAGATACCTGCATGCTACGTCACATCACCATCCTCGTCACCTACCATCCGTGATGGCGTCATTGAAAAACAGAGCCTTTGACCTCTGTGACCCTGATCATGTGGAGCAAGAGCTAGCCCATGTTCAGGAGGTACTCAAGAAAAACGGATATCAGGTGTACCGAAGAATGAAGCATATCCCAAAACGTGACAAACCTCTGGAGGTGAACAGACAACCTGCTTATTTGCCCTACGTCAGAGGAGTGACAGACAAGATCGGATCAGTTATGAAAAAGTACTCGATCCGTACGATCTACACAACGGTGGCTAAAGTGGGCAACTTGGTGGGCACTCCGAAGGACATTATACCTCTGCAGACGCCAGGTGTCTACAAAATTGATTGCAGCTGCGGTAGTTCGTACATTGGCCAAACAAAGCGAACTGTAGCGGAAAGGCTAAAAGAACACATCGCAGCAGTGAAAAACTGGCAAAGAAGAACACATACTGCAATCGAACACCAATCACTGGATTGAGTTTCATCGTCCACAAACCCTCTCCACAGACCGCCATTTTTAATCACGAATTGTGCGTGAAGCGATTGAAATTAAAAAACATAAAACTTTCAATCGGGAAGAGGGCTTCGTCCGTGACGTAGAATCCAGTGATTCGTAAAACACAACCTCGTATTGGTTCGCAGTCGGTTAATATGGACAAAATCAGTGTAGTGTGCAGTGACCCTAACTTTTCGAGAAAGAAAAAAGTGAGGGGAGATGAAGTGTCATCGGCCTGACGGAGTCTTAACATCGCTGCGACAGTCCGCTTGTGACCACGGCCGGTGCAACCTGGTCGAAACGTCAAGCAATTTTAAGGTAAACAATGCGCGTTAATTCCCGTATAATAAATAGTTATAATCATGCAACGCGAAAGTGTAATGTTGAAATGAATTATTATTTGTAATAAAAATTTGAACTGATTCGTCATATGGGACCACAAATAAAAAAAATCCTTTTCTTTCAAAATTACAGTTGTCAAAAAAGAGAACCTGTAATCTATTCTCGTAAAAAAATGAGTAAAGGGGAATATTAATAACATTTTCACAGAAATACTTTCTGCGTTGGTCCAGTGGTCAGCCCTGATTGTTAAGGCTAAGGTCGTGTGTTCGTGATCCAGTGTCCGTGAATTGTCTAATGCGGGAGTTTTCTTTAAAAAAATCTTACATAATTATTTATAGTTATACATAAGAATACCACGTGATAAGATGACTTGCACGTTCGTAATGCTATCTCTCTCATACCACTATTGTGTGCTCGCTTCTCTTCAAATTTGACTACTATTTTTTATTAGCATTACACATCCCCTTCTTCGTCAATGGCAATGAGTTTTACGAACGACTACGTATGTCTGTTTTTTTTTTTATTATTAACATTAAAAGTATAACATAGGCTATTTTAGGGTAGGTACACCACACCATGAATAAATAATAGTGAAACAGGAATAATAAAGGAAAGCTGGGTGGCTACGTATCATAAGGAGCATGCCGCGTGGCTTGCCTCGAAGAGCTACCTGCCGGACTTGGTACGGTGCCCACATAACCGCCCACCTCTCACTTCATTCCGTAAAGGCTTATGGTACTTGACTCGCCTCCCGGCAGATTCAATTGATGAAAAGTTTGAGACTGGACTGGTGTGTTTTGACAGGCATATTCCTCCCCCGCTCTCCCCTCGGCGGTGGTGGTTGATGTACCGGTGTTGAATCTAATGCCCCTCCCCCCCCCCTTCCAGTGATGCGAACGACTCACACTTGGCCAGTTGAGCCAATAGTTGTCCCCCCCTGAACAAAGTTCTGAATCCGCGCCTGATTTTGTTGCGTTATATTTTAAAACTATGATATCTCATAAGATATTCATTAAAATCAAAGGAATCAAAAGAAGTAAGAGCAGTTTTGTTCAAAATTAAATATTTGTGATTATTATCGTATTTGTGTGGATAAGGGTTAATACCATATTTATTAGAACACTTTCGCAAATAAATGCATTATTTTACAATAAATTTGATTACCATAAAAATTAAATAGTGGGTCAACTTTAAAAGATAGGCATTTACTGTCGAGGATTTTTTTCAGAACTTTTTAATAGGAACAAATCCGTCATACATTGTTGTGTAACTTTAACCGTTTACGCAGCACAGCAACGGAAGCTATCAAAAGATTTGTATTTCCCCGTTTCTGCAACATTTTTTATTGCTGCTCCGTTCTTATTGATCAAAGCGTAATGTTATATAGCATCCTTCCTCAATAAATGGGCTATCAGACACAAATACTTTTTTTCAATTTGAACCAGTAGAGTTCCTGAGATCATCGCGTTCAAACAAACAAACTCCACAGCTTTATGATACTCGTATAAGTATAGAATAACAATAGATATTATTATTTTTTAATTTTTTATAAATCCCTCCTTCATTCTCTACGCTAAGCTCTAAGTTCCATTCGCCATAACCAACTATTAAAACACTTTTGCCAGTCTTGATCCGATATTGCGACTTCGTAGGCGGCCACAGCCACTTCCAAAACCTTCCCTTTTATTTTTTCCTTGATTATTATCATTTATTACGAATATTAATGCCGACAAATTAAAATCCATGCACAATAAATTATCGAGAACAAAAAGAAATCGGAGCTAAATTTAACACGAAACACCTTTGTTCTAAGGGACGTATGTGACGAAGCGTTGTCGTGATGCAGCAGGAAATTATTTCTTATCAAAGCCCAGTCTTTGGTCTACTCTCTCGCAAAAATTTCGGCAATGCTATTGTTGTATACCAATCCGATTTAACAGATCTATGGTTTTCCAACACTGTTGTCGACACATGCCCGCTGCAAGAAAAAAAACTGGTAGCCTTTGTTTTTAACAACATTACGAGACCTTTGTCGTTTTGTTGGCAACTTTCCTCCTGATAAGACCCATGCCAACGACTGTCTTTATTTTTCCGGATCAAATTGATAAATCCACGTTTCGTCGCCTGTGATGATTTCCAAAACAAGTCTTGACGTTCCGTTTTCAAATCATAGACGCATTTTGCAGCATCTATCCACACGGGCCGTTTTTTTAGTGTCTGAGAGCAAACGTCTAATATACAAACTCAGTTTATGATAAACGAAATGATATTCATTTTAAGCTTTGACTTACGACCTTAAACACAGGAGTAATCACTTTATGCGCGTTTATATGGATGATTCTACTGTTAACAAAAGGATATAAATTATGCCAGTAAAATTAAAACATAAATATTTGTTAGCCATCAATAACTATGATACACAGGCGCCTAACTTAACTTTAATTAATCATAGTGTTGGCACTCCCTTTATGCCCGCAGGCAAATTTAAAGTACCTAAGATGAATAATTATTTTGGAGATAGAACGCTTAAAAAACGATAACCTTATTTTCTAAACAGCTTGCCTGAGGACATTCGACGAGAGAAAGTTAAAAATAACTTAAAATCTAAACTTAAAAAGTACTTACTTTCAACTATTGTTTTTTGACGGTCTTGGTTTGGTTTGTGGGCAACCACTTCCATGGTCATCTTCGAGGATATGGATATGATTTTTCTTGTTTTATCACTTTTAAATTCACTGAACCATCTAAAAACTGTTGCTCCAGATGGGACAGGCACCCCTAACGCTTATTGTAATCGTTAAAAGCTAAGTTTTTCAATTAAACCAAATTTAAAATGGCACGAAAATTTTCGCGGTTAAGCTGCATCGTTGCAAAGAAAATTCGGGAACCGTCGTAGTAAAATTACTAGAACATAGATATATTTATTTAAACCAACAAACCTGATCTCCGTACTAATACTACGTTATATTACTCGTATAAATGTGAAAGAAGCTGTGTCTGCCTGTCTGTTACCTTTTCACGTTTAAACCACTGAAACGATTTACATGAAATTTGGTATGGACATAGTTTAAGACCCGGTTAAGGAGAGAAGATAAGTTTTAAAATGACTTATTAGCACATGCAATGACCCAAGTGTTATTATGTTCAAAGTATACCAACATCAAGTAGGCTTTGAGTATGGTTTCACAAGAATGTCGTGATTTGCGAACGTCGTCTTATGAGGTCATGATATTTTTGCCCCACATGTGGTTTGATGAGATACGGCTCGAATCCCCCCTACCTCTCCCCTAAACACCTAACCAACATCCATGCGACAGCTTCTATAAATATTCCATCTAAACATAATAAATAAATAAAACACCTTTAAATGCAATACGGGTGTCAAATTAAAGGACAATTATTAGCAACCATTCTTTTTTCAAATTCAAAACATCAAAACATTTTGCAATTTTTTAGCTTTGAACTAAAAAATTGCAAAATGTTTTGACCCGCCTGCGCAAAAAGATAATTTTAGTTTTGAAAATTGAAAAATACCTTTTGAAATTAATTTGATACCCATATTGTATTCAAAACAACTTTTTTTTCACACCTTTTGACCTCTCACAGCGACCATATTTGTTTTTTTTTCAAACGTCACCTAATTAAGAACACTTGGGCGGTAAAGACAAATTCTACGACGTCTATTTTAATCCGTCTTGTGGTTTGAAAGATATGAGGTAATAAAGAATATTAAGTACATACAAGATACGTGCAAAAACATAACAATTCATTGCAGGCGGGTAATAAAGTCCCTCGCCGCATCTGTTTGTCTATATTTAGCGATAATCTCAAAAACTACTAAACATATTTTTTTTCACTTTTATTCAGATAACTTCGTCCGAATCTATACTAATATTATAAAGCGGAAGAGTTTGTTTGTTTGTTTGTTTAAACGCGCTAATCTCAAGAACTTCTGGTCCGATTTGAAAAAATCTGTTTTTGTTGGATAGCCCATTTATCGAGGAAGGCTATAGGCTATATAAAATCACGCTACGACTAATAGGAACGAAGCAGCGACGAGAAATGTTGCAAAAACGGGGAAAATTTACGCATACGAAGTTGCGCGGGACAGTTAGTGGTTTATATACACACATCAAAAGTGTCTAGGGATCAACATATATTTTTGCAATAACTTTTCTCCTGATTGATTTTTTTTTTTTTATTTCTTTAAGGATTCATCAAATAAAGTGTTTTCGTTTGTCACAGTAACGATAAACCAAGTCACCTTTGCATTAATAAAGAAATTTGCCATTTTCCTAATAAAGGGATTTTTGACATTTGAACCACTAACATTAAAGTTCGAAAAAAAGACTGAAATAACAGTTTTCTTTAAAATTTTATTGGGTAACTTAAACAATTAATAATCCGTGTTTCTACCGCGAACACTAACAACACAAGAACATCGGTTTGGCATACTCAAAATGAGTTCATCCAAATCACGCTGTGGAATGGCCGCCCATGTTCGTTGCAACAACAAAAAAAGGTCTTCTTGCGACTGGATACCCTCCATATTCGGCAGAGCTCTTCTCTGTAGCATATCCCATGCATGCTCAATCGGGTTCAAGTCTGGCGACTGAGCAGGCCAGGGCAGGACATTGATGTTAGCTGCGGCGAGAGTCTGTCTTACAACTCTTGCGGTGTGCGGTCGTGCATTATCATGCATTAACTGAAATAAGGGACCGATTTGCACTTGTAGAGGAACGATGACGTCTGATACAATCGTCTCAGCATAAATTTGAGCGTTGAGGTTGCCTCTGATCCAAATCAACTCAGTTCTTCCGCCGATCCAAATACCCGCCCATACCATGATGGTTCCACCACTATAAGGATGGACTTCCTGGCAGGATTTTAATCGCTGTTGGCGTCCAGGGGTTCTCCAGTGTCGTATACGTCTTGTATCCGGTCTCATACCAAAACGAGACTCATCAGAAAAGCACACGAAACGCCATTGTTCTTCTGCCCAATTTCTGTGTTCAAGAGCCCATTGATATCGAATCCTACGATTGTGCATTGCTATAGGTGGTACCCGTAGCGGTCTTCGGGAATGAAGGTTCACTTCATGCAAGCGGTTTCTGACTGTTTGGTCGCTAATTAAGTTCCCTGAAGAGTGATGAAGCCTCACGGCTAACATCATGGCGGTTATTGTTGGACCTCTTCGAGTTAAGATTTGAATGTATCGGTCTTGTCTCCGTGTGGTGCAGCGATACCGTCCTCCATGGCGCTCAGCCACGGTACCAGTGCTTCGGTAACGTGTCCAAAGTCGACTGATAACACTCTGACTTGTATTCAGAGCTAAAGCCACAGTACGTTGCCGGGAACCAGCTTCTATCATTCCCACGGCTCTGAGCATTTCTTCCCTGCTTAAATGACGTCGCCGCTCCATAATAACGTTGGTTTTAATCAGTAGTAGGGAAACAGTAGCACTAATAATGTCTTCAATGCGTTGTATGTTTTTATAGGGAAAATATTGACAGCTGATTTTCATCTTTTACTCGAATTTGATTCACAGTTCCTGATTCAAATTATGAAATGCACCAAAAAGGATCCATATAAATTTATAAAATCATAAATTTATTACAAAGCCACATCTCAATCTCAAGAAATCCGCATAAAAATGCTTGATCCCTAGACACTTTTGATGTGTGTATTACTTAGGTACAATGTGCATATTTAGTGTTGGTTCTTAAATGAACAGAGAGATAATGTTACTCAGAAATCTGGGTAGGTACCGACCTACTACATAGACACAGCACATTGATCATATAATATGTGTGCAAAAAACGACTTAATAGCCAAGGTACATAAAATGCATAAATTGACATTAGTACAACAGCCGTATTAGGTGTATTTGAAATTATATGAAAAATGTATTAGAGATACCTACTTAATTCTGGGTGCCCAACAAGTAGAATCACCGTCGCCGTTTTCTCTAACAGCTTAGTTCTAGTTATAGTGTTAAAGATATAGGAAATTCAGGGGCAGAGAAAATAAATAACGTAAGTGGCTTTAATAAAATCATGCAAGTTATGTCGTCAACCTCGCCACATGCGCCATTTGTCAAATACAACTATAAACTAAGAGGAGCTATATGAATGCATTTAGCGCTTAGCGTTCATGTCTATGACACTCAAACAAATTACATTAGGACGAGGATGCTCAAGTGTATAGTCGTGATTGGTTCCACTGAACCTAATTCTACATTGTAAATTAATCGATTTCAGTAGAGTAGCATCATCAAAATATCATGAATTCATAAGACCACATTCGCAAAACACGACATTCTTGTGATACCACACTCAAAGTCTCCTTGATGTATACTTTGATCATAATAACACTTGGGAACACAGTAACTTTCATTCAATATACTCTCCATCTTTAAAAACGCATTATTATCGCATACGATTTAACAAACAATAAATGTATGGGACACTGCATTGCACCAAGGCGCTGATTGAGCAAACACCCCACCATTCCGACATTAATTTGTTGTACCTACACCGCACGCCACAATCACGAGGCAATAATAAGCCCAATCACTTGTACACAATTGAAATTATACTCGGCAGAATGAAAAAACTTCGTATAAGTATTTGCTATAAAAATACTTGTTACATTGTGCCAATATTTGACAAATTTCATTAGGAATGTAAAGAGAAACCTATTTCTCTTTAGTAAACACTGCCATTTTTTAATCATATCGTGTATTATTGTTCTATTGTTCTGGCCAAGTACCTACCTACTTGCCAGTTTTAATCTTAATTCCTTTCTATATTTGTGATTGTAGATTGTAATAACTTTTAAAAACTTATAATTTATAGGATAGGTACGTTCAGCTCAGTGCTGAATTGACTCTGAGTTCAGTAGAGCGTGTATTAGACATTTAAGAAGATTAAATGAGGCCTGTCAAGAATGTCAAATCTTCAATCCGAAGTTCGGGGATGATAAATGATGCATGAATAAATCAGCCCTACTAAAAACTCCATCATTGGTATAAAAGTTTAGGGAATTCGGGGACCAGCTAGTTGAAAATCGTTTCTTATTTCAAAGGCAATATACCAAGCAAAAACCTATGTGTGCTAGTGGAGGTAAGTTTGTTCATACATGCACATACTATGAAAGTTTAAGTTGTGTATTACAAAAGTCAAAGAGTTTATTACTCTGACTTTTGTTATACACAACTAGTAGTAGTAACAATGCTCCGGCACAGCACATTGCTTGCAATAAGATTAGGACTTTAATTTGATTTTTTTTTAAATTTTTAATTTAAAAGTAAATTTTAAAATGCTAACAATAAATGTAACGTTTCGGCCAGTCGTCAACTACGTACGAGTAGTCTTAACAGCCTATCTTATTTTTTTCTTATACTATTCATATGTCGTATTCTTATTGAAGTTATGTGCTGTGCCGGAGCGGCGCTGCTATACTGGGATATCTGCTAAATGACTAAGTTTAGTTAAGTAAATTACTGAGGGCATACTGAAAGTTTCAGGATTCCGATAAATAAGACTAGATATAAGACTAACGATACCTTTATTATTTTTCAAAGTATATTCCCTCTCAATTAATACATTTTTGCATTTGCTGAAACCGTTGTACAAAGCAGTTGGACCAGTCTTCCTTAGGGACCTCTTCAATGGCTTCATGGAACGCACTCACCGCCGATTCAGGCTCGTGTGTCTTCAAGTTTGTCTTAAATTTTTGGAAACAAAAAGAAATCGCAGAGTTCGAGGTCCGGGCTGTAAGGTAAGGAGGTGGATACGTCCATCAGTTCCACATTTGTAAGCTAGTTGAAGTCTCTGGCAACTCTCTTGCTGACTGTCACAGCGAAAATCATAAAAAATCATTAAACGAAAATTTTCGCGAGTTAAATTAATTTTGATAGTGACCATAATTTTCGAAAGGACGCCATAATGAAAAAACAAATGATAGTCTCGCAAATTAAAGAATAACATATTAGCAAACAGTTCCATTTTCGAATTAGCCCATCAATCGACATGCCTTTTAAAGACATTTTAAGGTTTCTATTAAACTTTTAATTCAGTTAATATTTTTTTAAATAATTGCTCCGAAAGTTGCATAAATTGTGCCCCCAATATGAAAAAATCACAAAGGTTGCGCTTAATAAATACTGTACACATAAATATACGTGGGACACTCAGAAAGTTTTGAGAAACTAAAAAACTAACTTCTATGAATAAAATACTTTAATTAAATCTTTTTAAAGAATTCTCCATCAGCCTTTATACAAAGTTTCATGCTTCTGAACCAATTTTCGAAGCATTTTTCCAGTCCGTCGCAGACACATCTTCCATGGCCTTCTCAAACGCTGCTAGCGAGTCTTCCATCAATGAAAACTGTATCCTTTTTAGCAGATTTTTTATTTTTAGGAAATAAAAAAAAGTCACAAGAGGTGACCCAAGACTCCGACCGGTGTGTCCAGGAAGTCCCTCGTTGCGAGCGCTGAGTACACGGGCGCGTTGTCATGGTGAAGCAGTACCTCGCGGAGCCTTTGCAAACAAAACTTTTGGCAAGCATTTTTTGATATACCATTCGTTGTTGATGCTGCTTTGGTTTCATAAAGGAATTAAATCCAGTTACCTCGTCAAAGATAAGAAACTAGCGATCAACATTTTCCCTAGGCTTCTTGACCGCTTCACTTTCGTAGGCGTTGGTTCGTTTTGAAACAACCAAACTATCGACTGATGCTTTGTTACTAAATCATATTAATAAATACAGGATTCATCACCTGCCACAATGTGGAAAACGCGCCGAGACGAACCAGTTTCAATTTTTTTATTCATATCACGACACCACTCCACACGGTCCTGCATCTGAGCTTCGGTAAGGTTATGTGGCACCCAGCGCGATACTATCCTCCTCATGCAAAGGTTGTTAAAATCTTGTGAACGTTTCCCGAACCAATAAGTAAACGAACTTCGTATGTCATTCGCCTGTTTTCTTGAATTATTTTTTTACTGCCAGCACTTTCTTCCATGACAGTCGTCTTAAGACTCCTCCTTTGTTTATTCCCCAAAGTGCCCTTGAACTCTTTGTTGCTTTTGAAGGTCCCTCATCCATAAGAGCCATTTGAAGTCGATCAAATGACTCATCAGGTTTTAGGCCACATTTAAAATCGTAGAAAATCATCGCACGAAAATGTTCTCGATGCAGATCATTTTTTTAAAATGAGACACGATTATTTAATTTGGCTCTCGAAAAAATGTGGAGGAATATTCAAAATTTGAACAATTGGTATATTTACTTTTAAATAACCAAATTTTTCAAAATAATTACAAGTGGCCAGTGCCTTACACATAAAAACTTTCTGAGTGGCCTGGTTAGTTAGTTAGTTTTACCTGGGCGAACAAGAAAACCGCACTTAGCCTCCTAATTGGGCCATTGTGCGTCTGAGTGGCCTGGTAATAATACATTATATATATATTTTCGACATAATTGGATATACTGTCATTGAGATAATGCTCAAAAACTGCTTTTTCCAAAAAAGGGCGTAAGTGCCATGAACAACCTGCCAGTGCAATTATTCCATTCGGATTTTTTCATAAGTAGTGCATTTATTTGTAATAACGGCTGTGCAACTCTACACTGAGCATTGTCCGACGTGCCCTTGCCTAGTTTTAAATATATCATAAACTTTCAGTACACCCCACGTAATAGGTAAGTAGGTATAATACTTAGGTGAGTATAAGTAATAAAGTAACTCTGTACCTAGGTACCTACTTATGTCTGTCTAATTGTCACAAGGATGAGGAAACACCTTAATTTATTTATTTCGAATAACTGACACTAGGAAATACGACACTCATCATATGTGGGTGCAAAGCAACTCATCACACATCACACACACATCATTTAGGTTGTAGTGACTGCCTGGCATTGCATCCCGGTCTCTCTCTCTATCCAGATACAGTACGAAACAACGCTAAACCATTAACGATTTTCAAAAATGTAGCTTATGGCTTAAGTGCCTAACCTGTTTTTTTTGACGTGATGACGTCTTATAACTCATTGACGAGCTGCAGTCACGAAAAAGTGTTACGTTACGCTCACGTTCCGGTGACGTCAAAAACTGTGACGTCACCGCTCACGTTCCGCCTGCTAATAGGCTGAAGCATTGCGCCCTGGTACTGGTTGTTTAATACAATGTCATCAATGTTTTGGCGCTTGCAACAACATGTGATACAATTGGAAATTTAAAAAAGAGTGTCTCAGGCATGGTCATTTATTCAATCAATGTTTATTATATGACGTTATCACGTAAAATTATCGTCCGACTTTACAGACAACCATTTTTTTTAAAGATGGATTGTGAGAGACTATCAATGTCGGATTGTGGGTCCAATCCTATTAACCCCTCCAGCTAAGCTTAATGACTTGTGTTAGGAGTGGGTTCACGTCGGGGATTCACGGGGGATAATGGTTAGGATTCGAACCCGCGACCTTATTGTGAGACCGATGCCTTATATGAAACCTGACTGCCAAACCGAAGGTTTTATAGGTTCGACCCCCATCCTGGATATTTTCTTGCGTAATGAGCACGATTATGTATTCAGTATGTGCTATTGTGGGTGTTTGTCTATAATGTGAACCTATGTATTTAATCAAAATTAATATTATAAATATTAAAGTAACTCTGTCTGTCTTTCTCACACTTAAACTGCTGAACCGATTTAGATGAAATTTGGTATGGATATAGTTTGAGTCCCGAGAAAGGACATAGGATAGTTTTACTGTGATAGCCGACATCCACACGAGTGGAGCCACGGACGAAAGAAAAATATATTGTATAAAGTATAAAGTATGTTAATCAGTTGTCGGTTACCACAGTACAGACTCTGCCTAGTTTGAAATCAGATGCAAATGACCAAGTGTGAGTTGTTTGTCCCATGATAAAAAACCGTAACCGTCCAAAAAAATATCTTAGCCGAAATGCGGTCATAATATTCTCCAATAATAAATACAGCAGGTAGTTAGGGATACGATTTTATGATATTTAAGAGCCCGGAGCGGACGGTACGGCGGGGTGAGTCCTGAACCTACACAGCGTAACGGAAACAGGAGGTAACCCCGTCAGAAACCGGCGGGAAGTCGCTAGTACATCCGGTGCGACGTTCCATAGAGCACTCTCTATATTATTTTGCTTCATTCTTGTTGTTGATTTACATAAATGATTTACGAGCCGGGTGCTTTCTAAGGTGAGTTGAGGGCGAAAACATTTTAATCGACGAGGTATAATGTTGCTCGCTAATATACCTGTTTATTTATTATTTAAGACTGGTTTAATAGCCACTTCTGAATTATGGAAGTTAGTCGTATTTTATAAGTAGCTGGGTTTTTTTTGAAGATTTTTCTTTTCAATCACATGTTCAATAACATGCAATAAAAAGAAAAACCACACTAAAAACACATGTCGTACTCGTAGGAGTACGACATGTATTTTTATTGTGAAACGATTAGAGTGGTATTTAGCTGACAACTGATACAAATAGACAGATGTCCCATTCAAGCTTAGGACCTAAGTGACATTAAAATTATGGAAATTTTGCAAGTGTTCTAATTTCTATACCCCTAATCTAATCTATACCCCTAAACTTATATCTGGATGTCACATCAGTGTCACTCATGTCGCATTAGGTATGCATTTTGAGATTAAGTAGGTACAAGAAACGGAGGGGGCTACCAATTTACCACTTATTACGTATGTTAATAAGCCTGTTACTATGCATTAAGGATCTACTAAATGTACCTAATTTATTCCAGTAAACCCAACAAACTAATAATTAAAAGCACAAGACTGGGGAACACATCAAACGTTCACTTATGCATTCATTCTACAGACTCTTAATTGCTTCCGAACAGTCAAGTATCAATAAATCCAGTTTGATAATCAAATCCATCCCTACGTAAAGTTCCTTGTAAGAGCCTGTTCCCACTTATCAGCACTTGTCCGACAAAATGACGGGTGCTCTGCTCTAATGTTGCTGAACAATTAAGTCTACGCGATGCTGTACGTACCTACGTAAGACGTAGACGGTGTCGGATACGTACGATACGGATAAGTAAGTACTACGTAGGTAGATCTATCCGACATTCCGTCGACATCCGACACCGTCTGTATTTGCATACTGTTTTATTTCAATGTGTTAATGTCGACAAATGTGAACAGATTACAGCCTGTTCACATTTGTCGGCATTAACACATTGAAATAAAACGAGAACAGTAACAATTATTTATATCTACGAGTATTTAATAGTTCAAAACTTTTTTAATAGGTGGGTATACTTATCTACCTAACCGCAGCTGTGATGAATGTTTTTCCAGTTTTCAAAATCTGAACCCTTTTGTGATCTACGATCAGTGTGTCAAGTGGAAGCAACCAACAGACATACTCGTAGATTACTGTTTTTTAACGCGTGTCCTCACGGATCCCGCTTGTACGAGAGCACACAGGAAGCAGGAAGATTAATTGGATTAAAAATGTCCCGGTCCCTCCTCTCGATCTTCACAGTACATGCAGAAGAGACCGAGACACATGTCGCAGTCTCCCGTCTCAGTCTCCTGTATCTGTCGCGGTGCCAACCGTCATCTTTACAGTTCAAAACTTCAAATAGTCATCTTTTAAAGGTTTTGTATAAGCAAATAAAATTACCTTTTTATAGTTCTGATTATATACAAAAACTGGTGGTAATAAAAATAAAATGACTGAACAAATTCATAAAACGGGGTCTGTTACAGCGTTTTTCGTCTACGAAAAACGATAAATTACATAATATTCTTTTATGTATGTATCACAAAGCCTGTTTATACAATAATACATGCTTTAAATGCAATAACAGTACTATTTAAATAAACAGGGATGAATTCCAGCGGATATAAGTAACATGTTTTTGGCGTCTCAAAGAAATAGCCAGTTACCTACTACTATACCTACCAGTTACATGAGAACTTTATGGAAATTAAACAACAGCATACCTGCGTAATACTAGTAGAGTGGTAGTAGTACTCTATTACGTAGGTATGGTTTTGTTTGATTTCCATAAAGATCTCAGGTTACACCATATGTCTAAATATTAAAACCCTAAAAAGCGATAAGGAGTAAAGGACTATCTGGAATCTGGGAAATTTACTATCCTGGAATAATAGTGGCGATCGGTGAAAAGTACCTGTGGCTTAAGCAATTCTATCCAGTGATTTGGTCCTGATTCCAACAAATGCTCTGTTGAAATCAGGACCAAATCACTATTATTCCAGGATAGTACGCGAGGCGGTTGAGATCAAGAAGTATAAGAACTTCAACCGAGAAGATGGATATCGGCTCTCACCATCTTGGAACCCTGTTATCAGCAAATGCAATCGTAGCCGTAAAGACACCGCGCCTCAGTGTAAAGACGTTGTAAGTGTAGTGTGTAGAAGTACCGATAGTACAAATAATCAAAATTATCAAGACAAGGCGAGGGTAGTTAAAAAACCCCACGCCTCACAGAGACATCACTAAGCTGCCAATCAGTCGACCCTTGACCACGATCGGTGCAATTCGATCGAAACGTCAGGTAAATAAAAGGTTCGTACCTTTAAATAATTCACGGGATTAAGTCCCGAAATATATCTAATATGTATAAAAATCGCGAAATCGCGATTTTTGATTATCACTTTAAATTGAATATCATGCAGTCAGAGGCACGATATTACTAACACGCAATATTAACAGAATACACGCACGATATTATTTAACAGAATTTATTAATGTCTCCGACTGCATGATATTAGGTAAATTTGAAATGTACCTATCTTGTTTCTATCTTTTTGCAGGCGGGCTATTTTATTAGTTAAATTTATTCTGTTTATTTAGTACATTTTAGTCGTTGTAGTACCCATTACCCATACCCGAGGGTCTTCGAAATATTTTTTTCTCAAGCCGCACATTAAAGCGCATAAGATTTGCCATTAAGTTCTTTTTAAGGATTTTATGTACTCAGTGACACCTACGTCATTGAGATGAATCTAATAACGTATCATTTATTAAAATCGGTTGAGCCGTTGAGGAGTTATGCGCGGACATAGTATTTTTTTTTAAATATGAATAAAACATTATAAACCTAAGGATTTTACTTATTTTACTCCATAAGGCATCTATCCTACATCAAGGCAAATATCCCAACCCAGTATTTTTTATCTATCCGTATACCTACAAAGTCATTCTAAATATTCAAAATATTTTAAAAATAAAAACACCCGCCTGCTTTAAAAAAAGATGTAAACAAGATCCCCTACATAATTATACAATTTCATGCAGTCGGAGGCACGTTCATCGAGATTCATTAATGTAGGGGATCTTCTTCTTCTTCTTCTTTGAGTTTATGGCAATCTAGCCGTTTTAACGGCTAATTTCTGCCAGTGTCAAGTATTTATGCACTTATAACATGCACATAGTCTCGTTCTAAGTCAATTATCAAGTATTCAAATCATTTTTTACAAGTTAAACTCGGAGCTGTAAAAATAATGGCCGGTCAGTTTGCCGCCATTTTTACAACTCCTAGGGGATCTTGTTTCCATCTTTTTTGTGCAGGCGGGTTTATTTTTATTTTTATAATTTATTTTTTTATTTAATATTTTTAGTAGTTATAGGATGTAACCGATGTAGAACTTACTTTTATCACAGCCATTGTCAAGTATTGAAAATTGAAAAAACAATGGTTGATTACTAACTTTTTTAGTATAAAGTCATAATCATGTTATACCTTTTTGAAATGCTTAAGATGAGCTCTTTAATTTGATACCCATATTGCAGTATTCGAAACAACTTTTTTTTTCACACCTCTTTATTTTGACATCTCATAGCCGCCATGTTTGGTTATTAAAAACGTCACCTATCTAAGAACACTTGGGCGATTAAGACGAATCTAACGACGTGTGAATTGTATAAATCCGTTCAGTGGATTGTGAGATATCAGGTAATAAAGAATATTACATACATACATACATACAAGATACGCGCGAAAAACATAACCCTTCTTTACAGTCGGGTAATAAAAATAAAAAGGTAGTTAGCAACAATTCTTTTTTCAATTTTTAATACTTGACAATAGCTGTAATAAAAGTTAGTTGTTACATCGGTTACATCCTATAATCACTAAAAAATATAAAATAAAAAATAAATTATAAAAATTAAAAAAACCCGCCTGCACAAAAAAGATGGAAACAAGTTCCCCTACATAAATAATTTCATACAGTCCGAGGCACTTCACTAAGTTCATCGAGATTATATAATTATGTAGGGGATTTTGTTTCCATCTTTTTTGTGCAGGCGGGTTGTTTATATTTTTATAATAAATTTATTTTTTGGAAATAATCGCTCCGAAATTTGCATAAATCGTGTCCTGCTTAACTTTTGAACCGTGTGACCAAAAAATATGGAAATATTCACAAAGATAGCGCAATAAATACTTGAAGCTAAAATTATTTCGAATAGGATCGGATATATGGTCATTGAGGTATTGCCAAAAAACTGTGTTTCGCAACAAAAGGGCGTAAGTGCCATGAACATACGCTCTTCTGCTAATGCAATTGTTCGAGGCTTCGGACCCCCACACTGAGCATGGTCCGTCTGCTCTTGCCTGGATTTAAATTTTTACTTTTACCACCAAAGTGTAAGTACATTAAGGAAAGCAAATAAACAATTGAGTATTGAGGATTGCAGGTTGCGCTAGAGTAGTGCTAGTCACTACTCTAGCGCTGTTGGATAATGTACGATTTCCACCAAGCGGGCGACGCAGGAGTGCTGCGCAGCGCATCATAGCGGATGCGCGAGCAGCCGATCGACGACGACGGCCACAATCTGTTGTAACCCGGGCGCATACGCGGGTATGCTCGCGTATGTATCGGCATGCTTTCAGCTACTAGAATACAATACAAGACCCGACCGGCTGCGACGCCATGCGCGGGGATGTGCCCGAGTTCCAAGCAGTGTAAATTCCATGCAAATATAAAACTTATGGCTAAGTTTAGAAGTTTGAATTTCCTCAGGCAGTGTGAAAAGCTCTGCGCTGCGCGTCTGCGTCGTCCGGTTGGTGGACATTAATTAACATTTTTGTTCATTCAGTCATGAAAGTCTAAATGATAATTTAGTCATGATTAGTCCGGGTACGGTAATACAGTATTCTATGTTCATACCAAATGGTAAGAACGAGAGTAGATAAGGTCCTTTTCACACCTTCCGGTTTCAATCCGGTCTAGCGCCAGATACCAGGCGCGAATGTATGTATAGCGACCGAATCGTACGGACGCCGTGTGAAAGCTAACGTACATCACCATAATTCGCGACACGTTTACCCGCCGCTGGACCGGATTGAAACCGGAACGTGTGAAAAGGACCTTATACCTACCTACGCGCCTAGAGTTGTGTACACTCTCGGTACACAGCCAGAAGCGAATGAACGAACGTTGTGATAGTTTTGTAGGTAAGCAGTTATGAACAATTACTCACCTATTATGGAAAATCGGGCAAGTGCCTGTCGGGCACTTAATAATAATTTGCGTTATCTTAATAATAATTTTCAATGGAATTTGTATGAAAATTTTGTTACTTTTCAATTGGTCAGCTGTTACTTACTTGTAAAGTTGTAAAGCCTACTTAGCTGTGACAGTTTTCCTTTTAATTTCACTTAGCTGGCGGGGGACTTGACTCGAACAAAACTTTGCACTTCAAAATCCTAAACTTAAAAATAATCTTCACAATCACTAAACGTTTTTAAAAGACCTATTTAATGATACCCCACACTATGGGGTAGGTGAGAAAAAAAATCACATCCCCACTTTCCATATAGGGGAGGTACCCTCAATTTTCAAGATTCTATTCTTTCATTTTGTCGGCCTAAGTAATATACTACTAGTCCGCAGCTTTGCTTAGGACTAACAGTCTCTAATCAAAGCTGCGGACGGACGGACGGACATGGCGAAACTAAAAGGGTTCCGTTTTGCCATTTTGGCTACGGAAACCTAAAAAAGCAGTTTAGTTAACTACTTTTTTACTTTATTATAAGTTTGTTTGTTTGAACGCGATAATCTCATGAACTACTGTTCCAATTTTGAAAAAAAAATTATTACTGTATTAGATAGCCCATTTATCTAGGAAGGCTATAGGCTATATAACAACACGCTACGACCAATAGGAGCGGAGCAGCATTAAAAAAACGGCAAAAACGGGGAAAATTGACGCATACGAAGTTGCGCGGGTCAGCTAGTAGATTATAATTATAGTGCTGTAGGTTGTAATTCTTCGATATCGCACCCAGAATTAACAATAAAGTTTTTCGTACATCTTAGCCGAGGCAAATATTTTTCAGTCTAAATCAAATCATTTATTTGCTCAATCAAATCAAATCGTAAAATGTGGTAACAAGGGATGTTAAATTGTTTCATTAATACAGCACATTTACCATTTTATGGCATGCAAACGTTATTTATCTATTAAAAACAAACAGATGAGAAAAAAATAACTACACTGCTAAAGTATTAGGTACATTTTAAAGATCTTTTTTTTTTATTAAACCCATTAATCAAAAATCACAATAGATAATATTACCGTGGTCCGGGTGAACTCATCAGAACCCAGAGCCTGTGTGGCGTGAGCCGGTGTATAGTGCGCTCATCATTAGTGCCCCTTGACGTGTTGGCGCCACAGCTTGTCTAGCTCAAAATATGAAATGTATCTAATACCAAATTCAGAGATTATGCCCATATTATGGAGACATTTTAATGAATGCTAACTTTTTGATTAAAGGAAAGATGAATAATGACTACATTATTCAACTTTCCGTAAATGATAAAACCTTAAGACAACTAATAGATGAACCTATGGGAGTAAACAAAATAGACACCAATTCTAGAGACGAAGTTCCTTTATTTCCATGTACTTATACAACTTAGTCTGAAGTATCACATGAATTTATAATTAAACCGAAGTTAGGAGACTTAAATATACGGAAGATAAATATTTAAGCTACCTACATTTTAATAGTGTGTTATATACACTACTAACACTTGTACATGAACATTTGAGATTATTTAATAAATGCCACATTATAATAGTATCTACAGCAGACAAATTTACACATTTTTGTTTGAAAAATATAAAACAAATTGTCTAATCTATAAAAAAAAAACACATTTTTCCGAAAAATTAGGTGCTTTCAGAATAAATTTGGAGTCACCGAATTACTATCTTGCCTAAATTGATATGCAATCTTCTACAGTTTATAGTCGCACGCAAAAATACTAAATCGGTACATTACATCAACCATTTTAAATTACATTTATATACTTACATTTCAAATATAGTGCGTTCGACTGCGTAATATTAAAACAGTAAAAACATATTAACTGATACCTTTAATAATAAGATGAGATCTAGATTGTTTATTTTATCTTAGACAGTGCAGAAGATGTAACCAATAATTTTAACAAATACGCCTGTAACACTGCCATTAGATCAGGTTAAACTTCGACTGCACTGTTATATTACATACTAACAATAATTATTTTGCTGCGTACAGGTTAAGCCCTCGAGAGAACTTTTTTTATAAGATAGGGGACAAGCGAACAAGCGGCTCACCTGATGGTAAATGATTACCACTGTCCATAGACATCTGCCACACCAGAGACAGCAGATGCGGCCTTTAAGAAAAGAGTAGACTCTTTTTTTTAAGGTCCCTAAGGTCCTTTTCAGACGTTCTGGTTTCAATCCGGGCGCCGGGTAGCCGGTGACCGTGTACCTGGCGCGAAGTGTACGGTAGCTTTCACATATACTGGCGGTCCGGTCCGGTCGCTATACATTCGCCGTCGGATAGCCGACGACCGGGTACCGGGGAAAGCGCGGATCCAGCCAACAAATAAGGTTGTGGGCACGTTAGTCGAAAGCCGAACGGTTGAGGGCACGATAGTCGAAAGCCGAACGGTTGAGGGCACGATAGTCGAAAGCCGAAAATTTAGATCTTGGTAATCTTTTAAACCTTGAAAAGTAATGCATCTGCCCGTATGTAATGTGTACCAATTCATACATAGTTTCTATTAATTCTTTTAAATAATTACGAATATTTGAAATAATTCTCGTAGCATTAGCCAATCAACCCATTTGAGGTTGTGCAGGCTCGGATCCAGCCTAGTGGGCATGCTACGCTGGATCCACGTTTGCCCGGCGACCGAGTACCCGGCACCGGATTGAAACCTGAACGTGTGAAAAGGACATTAGTCATATCAGTCCGGAAATACAGCTGGCGACAGTTGATTCCACAAGATGGTTGTGCGTGACAGAAAATGGCGTTTAAAACGTAGTGGAACTGTGAGGAACGTTCAGGAATGGTGCTCCTTGGACGAAACATGATGATAATGTTCCAACACCCATCAAAGATACAGTTTCTTTAGCCTGCTCTCGAGCTTTTAAGCTTACTTGTACGCGGCATAATTTGAAATGAAATGATAATAATGCTTAATAAGCTTATTACAGAACAACAATCGTATTCTACATAATACTTAAACTTAATGCAAGTCCATGTATCTACACTACCACAAGCCACAAGTAACACAACTAATAAAAAAAACTTTTGTATTTCATCACACTACTTTTGAAATTAAATTATGATGCAACGTCGTTTTACGTAAAACCACGTTTTATGTAAAACGCCATTGATGATATGATATATCTTCCTTTCGACTGTATCAAGAGACACGAATTTTAAACTACAGTAGAGCGACGATTCCGAACGTCGATCAACAGTACGACGCCCCCCCCCCCCCCCCTCCGCCCGAATTGAGCGTGCTTATATATACTCCTGAGCTACAATCCGAGCTCATTTGTCTTAATTTGTTACTTGTACATAACTTTAAACAGCCACTAGTCGATAAACTAAATTTTGTCACGTAAAATAAGCCTACATTAAAAGGTTTGTTAAAACGATTCAAGTGAAGATTATACATAAATTAATGTGCGAATCAATAAAATTCGATTATCGGAAAAAGTCAGTTTTCTGAACACCCATATCCCCCAATTAATTCAGATAATTTTAAAATCGGCGCTCTACTGTATTAGTAAATTCAGATAGATCCAAAAAGTTTACTACAAGTCATAAAACTGAAAAATACATAATTTAGTACCATGATTGAAACTTAGTCTTACAGAATTTAATAAAATGTGTATAAAAACATATCATACAGTATTTCGGACAATATAATAAGTTATTTACTTGTGGCTACCTAATGAATGAAAATGCAAACAACACCATTTATCATAAATACTCACCGCTAAAATTGAGTTATTTAGCTTGTAGGTTTGACATTGCTTACTGGATACCCGATTATTGTGTCCACAAACAATTATTTATTAAATAGTAATTATTAAAAAAATGGAAATTATAATTGGAAAGTTTATCTTGGATTTTGATTTAATATCACATTCAATAGACGTTGTTAAAAGTTTGAACGAGAAAGTATCGCATTGTTTTACTGTGGTCTAAACTAAATTACAATGTCAAAATGATTTAACTAATTAACTCAATATTAGCGGCTTAACTCATCATAATATTAAGTCCTTGACAGTTAAAAACAAATACAAAAATCTAACATTTAAATTACATTCAATCTTATTAATTATATTCATCAATACATCACAAAAGAACTGAAGTCCATTGCAAAAACTCATTCAACATTAGAAATTATTTACAATACAGACATTTTACAGCGTGATTATAAAAAAAAATATACTCAATATTCTCCATAAAAATAAAAAAATATTCGAAACAAATACATATTTTTACATTTCATTTATTAATGAGCCTTTGGGACGAACAGACAATTTACATAATAACTATTATCTAAACTCAAAGGAACACCTAGTATAATAATGAAGACGCACGATCAATACTTGATTTAACACATAAACTTACAAACTTCTATAACATTTATTGAAGATCGTAGATAGACTTAAGCTATTGATTGTACAGCCAACATCAAAACCAAAGACAACGTTAAAGAGAGATTGTAAGTTACATTTATAAACCATTGCTACATTCACGTGTAGCTGAATCAATATTTGTATCAGGTATAGATCAAAAAGGTTCATTAAATAATCAAATAAGTAGATATGACTATTTAATACATCTAAAAAGTTTACTATGAATTATTGTAAGTAAACAAGTGATGCGGATTGCACATAAAGATCCTTCAAGAGTTATTTAAAGTGTCTTGCTAACATGTCAGTTTCATTTATGATTTCACCAATTAAACCGTAAATTTCAATGCGATAAAATTTATTAAACTTATGGCTGTGTATACCAGAGCGGCCAGAGCGCAAATTAATTCTACCAAAATGTATCATTTATTATTTATCATTAAACATTGATCGGTAGCAGTTTCCCGTCGCCAAATATCATCGGAATAAATATTTATTTAAATAAGTAATCACTCGTTCTTCTTACTCGTCTAGTACTTCACCACAAGATTTAATAAATAAACAATCGTTTCCCATTTAGCCTCCCCTATTTATAGATGTTTATTTACTTGATCAGTTAGATGATGTTGTTTTACAATACAATACGACAAGCTCGTTATAATTTGTAACACTAATGTTATTAATTCTACAAGTTATTTTTGGCTTCTTTTATGATATTAAACCTATTATGTATTCGGCTACTTACAACCTACCTGTATTCGCATTAGCGATATGCGAACAAAGTTATGGTCGTATATTTAGAAATCCTAAATAACTACGAACTGACAGTTAATTACCACATGATTAGAATAAAACACCAATGTCTTAATAACATTTAACGACTATATTAATTCTGAACTACCATATTATTATATTATACCAAATAAATCGTTGGTGCTAACATATTGGTTAAAAATAAATGTGTATGAAAATCTCAACTCGTCAGCCTCGACTTCATGGAAAAGGACGAAAACTATACGCACCAAATGTGAGGTGTTGGTTTTGCTCGATTTACGTTTATCGCAGCGAAAACGACTTATATTTCAATAATGTACTTCAATTAAATGGTGCTAATTTATTAAATAAATTCAGAGATTTGGACACAACAACAAATATATAATAACAAATATTGAAATAGGTATTAGTATTAAAATTATAATGTTCACCGACATTAGTTATGCAAATAGTTACACCGAAATTTAAAGTAACATGAGCAGTTAATGCTGTAGAAATAAATTATTTAATACTTACTAATCAGGCAATAGTAAGTGTTAAAATGCTTTGAAAATTAATATTCATTGTTTCATCATCATTCACTTTAATATGTTCTCGGATTTATAACCATCAAAATGACTACAGAGCGTGCCGTTTTGTCATTTTTTAAAAAGATATTGATTTGACTTAACAGTGAACTACCATCACATGTGTATAATTGAATTTACCTATACTATAGTTATCTATTGATACAGACAGTGCCAGGGTGGGCCTTACTGCACAAACGTTAGACACAAACGAACCAAACCAAATAAAGTTGAAGCAACAGCACATTTAAACAGTTACCAATCCACTTGTCATGGCAAAATAAAATATTTCAAAGTTTTTTTTTTTTTTTTTTTCAAATAAACATCTAGTAACATGTGGCATTTTGTAATTGTACAGTTATTGTTAATTCAACGGTATGTTTGTAATCATCTTATCTAATTATAATTTATATAATATTTTTTTTATGATTTATTTATGACTTACTTTTTTTAAAACGGTACACCTATTACAGTTATATTACATTGAGGAAAATGAGATGGCGGTTTAAAACCGACGGTTCAAGGAATCCATATAACATTTAATTCGTCCACAGGTATAGAACACCTGCGTGCGAAAGACACAACTTAGAAAGGAAGACAGGAACTGCATCCTGAAAGAACGCAGGTTGGCATTATGCGAACCCGTATAATCTCTAAACTATACTTTCAACCGAAAGGAATTCTAAATAAGCGCGCGTAATTTAAATTAAAAAAAGTTATGCGGGAAGCGACATTTCTTTCAACTACGTAGTGACAATTGATTTTGTTTTTACACACGTACAAGGTCCACACAAATTAGACTTCAAACTCTTCCGCGAGAACTTAAAAACTTCGGGAATGCAATGTCTTGCAAGAAATGCAGATCCGGATATTTCAATAGGCGCCTAAGTGTTATCGTTTTTATGCAAAAGCAAGCAAAGGAATGTACTAAAATCACGGTAGGTAAATTTATTAAAACGAGAACATAATTAGAAAATTTGCAAATAAAGATTGCCCTGCATATAACCTAAACTTGCTAAGTAAAATAAACGTTTCATTGAGACTTTTCAAATATTTGTTGAATAATCAGAATGAGACTTTATATTTACTCATTTTGATCTGAGCGGACGAAAAAATAAGTCGAGTATAATATGAATCGCGTAAATAAAACTAACTTAAGTAACCCGGAATTCTTTAACGAATCTAAAAATACCCCCCACACATCTAAATTCGTTGAGAGGTTTAGAAAATATGGTGGAATAAAGAAACTCACAAACCATACATACATGAACCCTGAAATAATTACATTCCTTTTTGGGGCAGTCGTGTAATATGCAATATGAGTGCACTTAATATTCTGTAAGTTGCATAGCTTTCCCTTGCATCAATAGGCTATTTGATTGTTACCCACTACATGTTATTCTTAGTTCTTTAAATATTTATTTAAACTGTAAGCCTGTATGAAGTGAATGGTAAGGTACAAGTTATTTAAATAGATCAACGGTACACTATTTTGAGCAATAAGGAGTCAGTGACGACAAATTGAAGAAAACAATCATCCAGTGCAGAAACTAGACAATCAGTTATATTTTGATTGTTCTCAATAAGTATGAAAACATTTTCGCCGCGTATAACACCCGTCTGGCATTAAATAAGAAATTATTTTTCACACTATCTAATAGCCTATTGAGGTACATGGAAGTCACTGCTAATAGAATGCAATCGAATGGTGCTCTGAGCCCGAGTTTTGCGCGCAACGTCATTCTGACTAAATTTTTTCTTATCGATTATAGTTTATGCCACTTCTCTAGGGGGGCTGGTATATTAAATGACTTAGTAACGACACAATGAAGGTAAAATAGGTTACGAGTAATAAATAACAAGGATACAATATCGTAATGTACTGGGCCAGAACTAGGAAAAGGCTCAAGATAGCTGGGTTGCCTTGGAAACCAACACGGTTTGGCCTCAATAAATACTTATTCTATCAACGTATACAACAGCTTCGCAATAGAAGACTTTGTTCGGACTTTGGAAGAGGCCCTAAGTCATAGGCGATCATCGGGCAATAACTTACGAATGTATAAGAATTGGGTATTTGACTACTACGGCAATATTTTAAACTTACTATGCAAAATGATGTACCACAGTGTAATACATGAATTTTAATTATAAAAATAAATACTAAAAGTATCTGTATACAAGCCTGTCGTTTTGAAGTTTCTTAAGACGAGATTAATTTTACTTTAAAGTCAAATACCCTATTCTTAAAATTATCATCAATACTAACTATCCACACGAAGATATTTTAATTACATTTGATAATTTACACGTAACATCTACATTTTTGCCTAGTTGCTACACGTATAGTAGAAAGTATCTGAATATTTAACGAGTATAGGTATTTGCGATAAATACTTGCCACACATTACCGTGTTTAACAGGAATCCGCTTTTTACCGCTTACAATATATCGTATATCTTGTAAGTACAAGATATTACACGACCAAAATAAAAAGTTTATTTTCAAGAGCTTTGCTAATCTAATCCCACATACATAAATTTGGGCTCGTAATTTAAGACATTATGTACACAGTACACAGAGCTCAAACCTTAACCATCTTCTGGCTTCAAAGATTTTAGCCCACTCTTTTAGAATCACAGATATTCTCTATCCCGCGTGTATATTAGGCCATGTATAATTAATCACCAAAAAGTATTAATTACAATTATATTACATGGATTCAAATATATACTACAAATAGTAGTAATACAAATAGAACTATTTGGTTTAAAATACCACTGTGGCATATTACAAGACATTTTTAAACGAGAATGATAACAACTGACGATGCTCAAAACTTGGTTTATCAAATACCACTGTAATTTTACAAATACAACATGATACGTGTTATTCAAACACGAATGACTTATTTTTTTTTAAATTTAATTATCTTTTGTTACTAAACACTATTTAAACCAATTAGAACCTTAGTAAATAAGAGTCTAATAAGTTTATTATTAACATATCTTTATTCACAAGACTAGTTTTAAGATTTCAACGTGTCGTCAACAATTTTGAAGTACCTAGTGCCCAAAATTGTATTAATTTATTTAACGTGTAACGAAAAATGTATCAAATTAACAACGATGCATAGATTCCGAATATTACCCAAACGAGATATTCAAGAGATCTGTTTACACTAACACTGATATTAAAACGTATAATTTGCGTTTAGCTTAGTTGGTATCGCTAAAGTCACTTTGAGAAGATATATACATACAATTACATAATTTGATATAGCTTCATTCGTGCATATTGCTAGACAAAATGTCTGTTGTTTATAAACCACAACAACTGTGCCACCTTAAATAAGTTATCATCACACAGTGTGAATAGAATCCACATTGTGGAAACCCACTTGAAATCAAAATATTTGAAGTTGATGGTATAGGTATCTATCTCATCTGGACACTCCAAAGTTAATCAAGGGCAAATATTATGACCTCAACGACGCATTCATAACGTGGACTCTCTATATAGGCATTACCTTCATAGTTAGCACAGTGTCGGTAGTAGAAGATAACACGATTTAATATTTGCTAAATAGGCTTATTCCGCCATGTTTCTCATAGCTAGAGACTAGTCTAAACATGAACGTAATTGTGTTATACACTGAAGCAGTTTATTAAAAAGAAACTTTGTTTAATAAAATTATTGATTCATCATTCATTCATTTTCATTATACATACAAATTAATTATTAAGTTAAACATTGATTCGAACATATCCTATACGTCCGTTATTTACAATATCAGTCCATTCATAATCCTTCTAATACAATATTTACAAAAAAAAAGAACAACATACCTTATCAACCGAGAGAATTAGAGAGCTTTATAAGTTTACGACTTCAGACAAGTATTTAATAACTGTCTAAACTCGTGTTACATCATTGATATAAAATAATACTAATACAAGATAACCCGATTGCATTAGAGTTCAGTATAAAATAAAATAAATCGAATAATATTTTACAATTGCCCCTGAACCTAAAGTCGTTAATGAAAATTAAATAACTTGTTTATTTATACCTGAAAGGTTTCGTCAGAAAACGAACAAGTTTTTTTAATACACTATTGTGCTCAAAAGGGGACATTGGATTCTTTCTATGAGAAATTTCCTATACAATGCATTTTTGTTCTACTATCGTGCTGGCGGTTCCAGCAAAGCATCGCACCTCAACTTTTAGCATTAGAGTGGGCGATGAATATTAAAACTGATCGTTAGCGAAGCGTCGAAGCTATTAACAGAAAAAATCATATTGTTTCGTTTCAAAAATTAATTACCAATATAAGAATATATTCATAAGGGTTATGTAAGAAACGTTTAACTAAAACCGACTAAAAAAAGCTCATTTAATTATTTTTTGTTCAGATGTTAAATGGTTAAAGGTAATAAGACATGCTTATCACCCAGATAATAACTTGAAACAAACGTAAATTTAAAAATTCAGGGTAAATTTAAAGGTGTCCCCTTTTAGGCACGGCAGTCGCATATGTGGAACATTAATATAATTGTTCATAACGTGTATATGTTTAATTCCGATCGATCTCAATAGAAATGAAAACAATTTAAACCAGCATCATTCATTAAAAAGAGAAGGGCACGCATACTGCTTTCCTCTAATAAATTTGATGCTTACGCCTAAGTTAATCTACACTATGAATATTTTGTTTTAGTGTTGATAGCCCATTTATCGAGGTAGGCTATATAACATCACGCGATGACCAATAGGAGCGGAGCATCAATGAAAGATGTTGCAAAAACGTAGAAAATTGACGCAGACGAAGTTGCGCAGGTCAGCAATTAAGTATCTTGGGTTTATAATATATCAATGTTTGCCATATTGATCACCATTATACCATTAACAGGTCGCTTACACCCAATGGTCTCTCAACCTCTCAGGCTCACCTAACTAAATTATTGTGACAATCTATAATAAAATGTTACACTTCCTTATATTTGCACAGTTCAAGGAGATTAAAATATTTCACTACAATCCGAACAACTAACAATGTTTTTCAGAAACTGTAAGCATCACACACTTTACATGAGCGTCTTCGACCGTTTAGACCTCTTCAAAGCTTTCGACGTTCTCACCCATGGAAGCATAAAATCCCTGAAAAATAATATGCGCACGATAAAAAATAAAAATTAATTACGGTTTGTTGGTAGCTAAAACTCATAAACGGCTTAACCAATTCGATTTTTATTTTGTTAGCTCTAATACAGAGATATTAAAAAAATAGGCAACACACAAAACAGCAACAAAATGTGTGTAGGAATTGTCATATCTTATTACATTCAAAATTAGGTGGTTTAGCCAGTGACTTAATAGAAATAGGACCACTTTTCTGTGAGTGATTAATTTAGCACTTGTAAGTAAATCTGAGCTGAGTGATATTATGAATAATACTTACGCATTCGGCAATTCGGGGAGGTCCTCCCCGAAAGCCATGACAGGTAGTGTATCGGTGATTTCGATAACACGTACGTCTCGCTGCGGTTGTGGCCAGATTGTGAACGTCGAAGGCTGTTGGTAAGCAGGTGACGTCAGCCCGCTGCACCAAGAGTCTCTCTGCCGTTGTCGAAGGCGCTCAACATGCCTCTGCTCCCTAATCCGCCTCATATGCCATCTAAAACCATATTAAATTATATACCTTGGATTAGTGAAATAACGTGATTTTTGAAGTCACAGCGAAATGAATTTTTGTGAACTAAAAGACAGCTAACGTCGTTATTTAGTAGGTATAATGCTATAGTCCTAAGAGACGCTGAACAATATCGACTTTCAGCTATCTGATAACCAGATGAGACAATGTTTTTATCAAATTTTGTTGATTTATAAACACGCATATAATAGCTGGTAGGGGAAATTGTGTCGGGCCTCTTGAGTTAGAGCCACTAGCGTACACCTAGGTGTACTAGTGCAAGACTGGGTTAATAGACGCGCACCATAAAGTTCTATCTTACACGTCCCCGCCTCCGCCTATCTGAACCGACGCAGTTGCGGGTCGTCCCACTACCCGGGCAATGTCTTGGTTTTCAGCGAGTCTTGCACATTTGCTCGTGACCCTGATAGCTGAGTAAGAAGAGCGAAGGCGAAGCTTCGGCGCCTTAAAACGAACAGAGAAACTAGCGTGTGACCCAAGTAATCGAGCCTAATCGTGAGACCAAAAATGAATGATCTAAATAACAAAAATCAACTAACCCAAAACACTAGTAATAACTCCACAAAACGAATATTTACCCATAACCTACCAATACCTCATAACCATAACTCACACACATATACACTACACACTAGGGCCCAGTTGAAAACCAACGCCAGGTGCATAGATATATGCGCCAGGCATCAAGCTGAACTAGGTTCCTATTTTGGTCAAAAATATGTCTCATCTGGTTAACAATGGTTGCCCATCCTCCCTTTACTATATGCTATGGATAAAAATATTTACATTGTCACTGCCATGTTAAGGCAGCAATGCTATGGAGAACTAGTTATAAGTCAAATACAGAATTTAGATATCATATTTCAATTTGAAATATGCACACAGAACTCTAGTTTCTATAAGGTTTATGGGGAATACTGTTGCTTCAGCTAGCTGCAGTATTGCACATATATGAATATTTTTAAGACTAGTCTACAGAGTGACTTTTAAATCAGTCGACAAATAGCCAATTAAAATTGTAAATAATGAACAAATTTTAAGGCCTATCGATAATAATGGAAACAAAGCCGTAAAACGTTAATATTTTCAGTTTATTTGTTAATTTAACCCCCTCATGGGTTAAATTAACAAATAAACTGAAAATATTAACGTTTTATTATTTTTGCCAAGCGTATAATACTTAAACAAATCGATTAATAATCTTTTTTTTAAATAATCACGTGTGCATGCTATACAAAAATCAAAGTTTATTTTATTTTTAATTATGTATAAAGTGGTAAACTATTTTTTTATTACCTTGACTACTCAAGGTATTATACATTCATAATATTTCTTTATTACCTTGAGTAGTCAAGGTAATAAAAAAATAGTTTACCACTTTGGTGACTTTTATTTCAGACGACAAAATTTGGGGGTTAAGCCGTAGGGTTTAACCCCCAAATTTTGTCGTCTGAAATAAAAGTCACCTGGATATATTCATCATTCGATGATTGAATTGGATTACCTTAACTGTCTTCTTTCTTCCGCTTCCAGTTTCTGATGTCGCTTTTCAAAAACCTTATCATCTAAATTTTCTGTGCCTTCAAGAGTGTAACAACTAGTATACGGTTTTTCTCGCCATCTTGGAACCTGTAATGATATTTTGTTTTGTTAATTTACTTCATATTCCAACTAGTTTTTGCCGGCGACTTAGCCCGATAGGATTAGATTACTCGGCATTCCTGAAGCTTAAGTTACCTTAGCAACAAAATTTATGTACATCCGCCCAGAGATAAGCTCATCCAAACATACAAATTGGTCAGTATTATTATGTTAGTCTGAATAGACATAGAAGAATAGGTAAGATAAGAAATAATAAAAGTAAAGCTGTGCGTTGCGTGTATATAATTTTGGCTTGTGCTAATATTAAAAACTTGTCTTAATAGGTTAGTAGGTGTAAATCATTGTGCGACGCACTATGTTTTATAGACTCCATTTTCCGTAGTCAAAATGGCAAAACGGAACCCTTATGGTTTCGCCATGTCCGTCCGTCCGTCCGTCAGAGACTGTTAGTGCTAGAAGGCTGTAATTTTGCATGGATATATTACTTATGCCGACGAAGAGAAAGAACAAAATTTTGAAAAATAAATGGTTTGGGTACCTCCCCTATGTAAAGTGTAAAAGAAATAAATCACATCCCTAGATGTTATTTATTTTTCTCAACTACCCCATCATGTGGGGTATTATTAGACAGGTTTAAAACACTCAGGGGTTGTTAAGACCATTTTTCGATTTAAGCATCCGTTTGTAAGATATTATATATATTTAAAGAAATGTGGGGTATGTGAAAAAAATTACGGTAGTAGTATACAACGTAATTCTTGGTATAGTGCAAACCTAAAAGTAGTTTGCTCAGAATCTGTAACACATTCCAATGAGGCAGTTTTTGGACCATATTTATCGATTAATTAATCTATCATGAATTCTTTATTGTAACAGTGCAAATCCTGTTTAAAATGATGTGAAATGTAATCATCACTTATTTTTAATAATAACCATGGATTACGTACTACGGACGCAATGAGCACGATAGCGCGAAGAACACACGACAACTATAATGGCTTAAAACTGCAAAATTTCAATTTTTTTTTTTTTTAAATTTATAAGATTTCTTGAAGTAACATCGATCGATTATCGTGTTAAAAATGGTCGATTTTCAATATTTTTTTCTCAAAAACTACAAACGATAGATAAGTAAGACTTAAACAAACGTGCTTGTAAATGATGAGCTCTATCCGATTTTAGGGGGTTGTCCGAAAAATTAGGTCTATAAAACATGTGCGATGTAAAAATAAGCTAAACTTGAATATTTTAGGCTGTGTGTGTGTGCAATATTTCCCTTATACGAATTGAAATTAACATTTTTCCGCGATTCGTTGATAAAACGAAACATTTATTCGCATTCACAACTAATGTAAGCAGACGTTAATTGCAGTGTGTTGTATACCAAATAAGGACTAGTTGCATCTAAAAATCAAACCTGGCTGTAAAGAATCATTATTCTGAATATTAAGATATTAAGTAGTTAAAAGAGGTGAGTACAAAAAGTAACGGGAATTTTGAAATTTACTGGGTTTTAATAGCCCAAGTGGCTCAGGTATAAACATACTTATAGGATGTGGGATTTATTCTTAGCTGACAAAAGGATAACCATTTTGATATGGCCGACGATATTTCAGAGGATAGAATATAAAAAATTTTTTTTTTAAATTTTGCTTTTGGAATAAAATAAAGGGCAGTAAGTGTTTGGTATTTCAAATATTGCTTTAGTTGAATATGGTCTTAGTTAAAACAAGGGTTTATGCGTGGAGCAAGTGTGCTTTAGTGTTATTTTTTTAAATCCCTACACTTCGTATTATGTATAAGATAACCTTCTATATAACCGACTTCATTTGATTCACTAATATAATCTTTCTTTTCCATACCTATTTCATTTCTGAATAGGTAAAGGCGCCTACTTAGAAAGTCGATTTACAAAAACACTCGAGTGAAACATTAACCATGTTATTCATACACTTTAGTAACAGCATTTTAGCTAGTGAAGGGTATGTCTTCCTGTCTTCTATTTTTATTATTCTTATTTTAAACATTCGCTGGTTAAAATGCACTTTTAATTAATGTAATCTATGAATGACGGGGTACACGTTCACCACTACACCGCACTCGTGAAAGCATGCCTAGGTCCTATCTATGTAATCTATCTTCGTCAAACTTATAGCTACTATGGAAGCTGAAGTAATATTATACATTTCACTAGAATGGATCCAGTACTTTCGGAGATATGGCGCGTTCAAACAAACAAACTTGCAAGCTTTATAATATTATTAGCTTTTGCTAGTGGGTTCATATTGAGATAAAAAGTCTATAACCGTCAGCCTTCAAGCTACCTCTATCCCAAAATGTATTTCTCCACTATTTATATCCACATATACATATTATGTTACTATAAAAGCCCATCATCATCATCACCATCAGCCTAACGGCGTCCACCGCTGAAACAGGCTTCCCCAGACTTCCACTCCGACTTTGAGCGGTCTACATCTATATTGGTAAATCCTAGGCTTTACCGGTAAATGTAGGTATTTACCGATATTCGTTGGTAAAGTCATTGTTTCGGGCTTTTACCATTAGAATTTAACAGATTCTGGGTTTTACCCATGACGGTTAGTTAATGTTGGTTTCGGTAATAAAACAATGAGTACTTACCTACTTCTTAAATGCGACAGCAGCTGGCTAGTGCCAGATACAACAAAAAAAACAAATATGTATTGTAATTGTACCAACTCGGTTAGGTTAGGTTAAGTTAAGATAAGTTAGGTAAACTATGACCTCCTGTATCAAGCAAATTTTACTAAACAAACATTGATACGGATGATGCGTGGAACAATGCGTGGTCTTTGGTTTGAATCCTAAGATTTACAAAATTAATGGTGGTAAAAGTTCGACATAAATGATCACAGTCGGACTTTTACCATTAGGCGTTTGTAAATCTTAGGTCTTACTGGTTAATCTTTTTATTTACCGTCGTTTGGGCTCTTACAGTAACATATCCATGTATTATATGTATTAACAATCCGGAACAAATTATCTGAATGAATGTAAAAAACGCATCCAAATCCGTTGCATAGTTTAAAACATCTAAGCGTACATAGAAACAGACAGCGAGAAGCGATTTGTTTAATACTATCTAAAGAATAATATTGTTGGGAAATAAAATAACAATAAAACATTCATGTCATATACTATACCTCCACAGTTGAGACAGCATTGTCATTCGGCTGATCGATGTCTTCCATTTTTAGCTCCGGATCTAGACCGTAGTACCAAGATAAATCTGGGTCACCCACTAACGTGTGATATGGCTTTGTAGATACCATCCCCGGCACTGGAGATTTTTTACCGCGGCACGCTGCTATAATATGTAGGTCTATATTATAATACATTATGTTAGGCTAGGTTTAGATGACTCTTTAAGCGCGTTTTATTAACGTGCGTTTACAAGTTTATACTAATAACAGCGTAAAAGTTCTGGGGAACTCGACAGCCGCACTGCTAACGGCCGGTCTCAATAATCTATCTATCGATGGATTTGGCTACTAAAGGTAGAATTTTTACATATTTTGTATGGAGCTTCTGCAAATATATACCTCTAGTAGCCAAATCTCTAGATAGATAGATTATTGAGACCGGCCGTTAGTCATAAAACTCTTAGTAGTTCGATCAACTCGACTAATAACACTTGTTTGTAACTATTAATTTTTTTTTATATACTTCGAACGAAATGTATGTAATAATATTAACAAATGGGTTAACTGAAATTTTTCTATCACGTCACATTATTTTTATACAGTCAAATACTTTTTTTCTTTTATAAAAAAAAAAAAAATATTATTTGTACTAAGACTTATTTTCCCGTTTTAAAGTTAAATTCATACAAAACTTGATGTGATAGAATTATTTCATTATTTTTTCAAGACCCTCACCTAAACTATTATATTAACAACTTTCAGCTGGAGTATAAAAACCGTGTAAACTAGTGTAACCGAACTAATGAGAAAAGGGGCGTTATCATGTAAATGCCTTAAATAAAATGTATGAAACTAAGTTTACGTACGATGAATAGTACGCTTGTTAGCAAAACGCGCGTTATGTGCTTGTCATCTGAACCTAGCCTTTACATATTATATAAGCCAAGATATACATTACATATACGTATAATATAAAACATTTGACATTTATTCACACTGATACAAACAATTATTATTTAAACAAATGTATTTCCATATTTACCTTTTCCTTTGGTTTGTTTCGGTTTAGGTGCGGCAGGGGGTTTGGGCAAACCTTGCTTGCCTCCCTTTATAAGACCAGTTGTTGAAAGAGCTCGCTTCCTGCCACGTTTACTTTCAGAACCACGTTTGTCCATAGGCTCCTCCTTTAACACATTCAATTGAAATATTACTATACAGGATTTGGTATACTATATTCTTGGAGGAAATGTACCCTAAATATTGGAGATAGCAAATTTTACTCAAAGAGAACATTAATTTATTATAAGAAATATCAATAACTTCAATTAAATAATCTTCCAGGAAATATTTTGAAGTTGGTGCCTAGAAATAGGAGTCTTTATTTGGCACCAAGTTCAAAATATTTTAAAATAAGAATTTTTTGCTTGAACGAAATGTATGTAATTATATTAATAAACAAGTTAACAGGAATTTTCTATTACGTCACATTATTTTTACACAGTCAAATACTTTTTTCAACTATCCTACTTGTTGACTTGTGTTTTTTTTTTCAATTTTACAATAAATATCTCGGTTCAAATTAAATTAAAATGTTGAAATGACTCGTTATGGTTATTTTACTGTAAGAAATATAAGCTAGCATCTGAGATAATTAATTAATTCATACGATAGAAACCCATTGAAAAAACTTTAAGTACTTTTTATCATTCATACTAAAAGTAATTTTTTAAGTTAGTAATGAAGTGATAATTTTCTCTAAAAATGATTTTATTTCTCGCTTTTTAGTGAATTCTCACTAAATGACTATAGCCTAAATAGATACTGCTTTAGCCAACTGTTCATCACCAAATATTGTTTTTTTTAAAGCAGAGCCGTTTGTCCACCGCAGCCCGTCAACCGGACGTCAACGGCGACCGTTAGTCCTCTGCACCGATATCGGTGGCTCAGTTATTCCTAGCTTTGCCGTGCGTGGTAGTCGCGTCTTTTGTTTCGATTCGACGGTAGTGTGTGGACAAGAGCAAAGCGTGTTTTGTATTGCTAGCACATCGGCTCGTCATAAAACCCTGCCGGTTAACCGGGTTGACGGCGCTCGGGTGACCGACGTGCGGTGGACAAACGGCTATAGTAATTCTATGTATCGCTACTTCGGTGACGTCATGACGTCCCGTTGACGCCTTTAGAGCGGCGGCCATGTTTTACTACAATATGTGGCTGCAGTATTGGCAACTAATAGCCAGCTAGATATCACAAAAATAGTGTTGCTATATGTCTGCAATAGTATGGCCTATGATGGAGACTACTAAATGGGCTTCACGATTGTTGCCGCATTAAAAAAAAATCATGATCTATACTCGATGATCGTTAAACAAATCTATAATGGTGTCATGTTGTTCTGAGGTATATAACCTCAGAACAACATGACACCTGACAACACAATTATCTGTATATATAGCAATAAATCACGGCATCACGCACAGCAAACTTAATATCGCGTAGAAAGGATACAATATTCCATAACAATAGAGAACGACTGAAACAACAATTAAACTGGCGGGACAATATTTCAGAAAATCGATCGCTCAGCGATCGTTTGGCATCTTTTCAAAACAATATCGGATATATGTGGCCATACCAAACACATGTTTGACAATGTCCACTGTGGGTATGATTATGATTATTATTATATTATTATATGATTATTCCCACTGTCCAGCCCCTGTTTGTCCAAAGCAGGGGGTGGACAGTGGGAATAATCATATAATACATACGGCGTCTGTCCGTTCCGTACAATACCCGCCGCCGGCAACCACGCAAACGGAACGTGTGAAAAGGATCTAAGCCCTAAAACCGCGGTTACGGTGGTACGCGGTGGTTAGGCATTAGTTTAGATTTTTGAATATTCATTATTGATTTCTTTTGGTTACCGAAAGATTTAGTTAGGTCCTTAGCACCATTGAGTTGCTAACGATGTAACCACAAGAAATAATCAAAATTATTAAATTCTACAATAAAATTTGTAGAGTATAATAATTACTTGTTTATTACAGAACTTAACAAAAAAGAAACAATTTACAAGGACTACAGTCAACAGTTTCATAGGAAAGATTAGAAATATCTCAATAGGTTTTACTTTGATTATATAATATCTAGATGAAGCGTTTCCTCAGTAAGCCTATAAAAAAATAAAGACGCGAAATTTGACGTTTAGTTAGGTTTTTAAAGTGTTGTTAGTTGTGTGGCTAGTGCTATTTTTCCCCCGTTTAGGTGGGGAATCGTTACGACCACGGATAAGAAAGAAGGCTTTTTATTTTTCATTTAATAACGTTCGAATATTAAATTGGAAGTTATGAGATTTGAAAGTATAGGTCAATTTATGCAACTTTCGAAGCAATTATTTCCAAAAACATTTACTGTATCAAAAAAAGTTTATTAGAAACCTTAAAATATTTTTGAAAGACATTATGTCGAATGATGTGCAACACGTTGATGTTTGCTGAAAAAAAAATATGTAGTTTATGTTACATGTATGGAGTGAATAAATTCCATTGAAAATTATTATTAAGCAGGTATAACGTTGTAAATAAAACAGAAAACCCACTTCTTAAGCAGCATCATTCGGATGGGGGGGACTACGGAACCCTATATTGCTTGCCCGGTTTTTATATATATAGACTAGCTTTCGCCCGCGGCTCCGTTCGCGTGTAGTCACTTGTCCCGGGACTCAACTCATATTTTATCTAAATCGGTTTAGCGGTTAAACAGACAGGCAGATTTACTTTCATATTAATTAATATGGTACGGACTCTTGCCCGCGGCTTCGCCCACATGGATGATTTTACCCGATAGGGTTGATTTTCACTTACGATCAAAACGCTGAAATACGTGTTTTTATTTACAACCAACAAAGTCAAATACAAGATTACACAGCTCTAACTTCAAAACTGGAATTTCATAAAATAATTGCAACCCTTAACTCATTAAATGTTGGTTTTCTAAAAACGCAGATATAATGTGTTTCTTTATTTTAAACCAAAAAGCTAAATACGAAATTTTAAACATCTAACTTCAAAACTGACGAAGTTTGATAAAAACTTGCAATACCTATTTTACCCCCTTAGGCGTTGTTTTCCAAAAACACTGAAACCAGTGACTCATTATTTTAAACCAAAAAATACGATATTCCCTAAATCTAACTTTTAAACTTTCAGAGTTTCATACAAATTTACAACCACTATTTTACCCCCTTAGGGCATGAATTTCAAAAGGAAGATATAATGTAAAAATCCTATAGCGGATGCTTACATTATAAAAAGTCATCAACATTTCACGGCTCTACGATGAGTGGTTTAGGTTGTGCGTTGATCCATCAGTCAGTCAAGACAAATAATTTTATATAAATAGATAATAGGGTACCAATTTAAATATGTATAACGTTTATTTTTCCAGCCATCACATCAGCTACATTTCACGAGACAGTAGGATTTTAATTTTATTTTAATGGCAACACAGTAAAATGGCTCGCTAGAATAACTGTAGGTACTGTACCAGATAGATATTTGCGTGGGTGTGGTCGACGACAGCATCAACTGCTCGTTTACCTAACATCGAAACGGTCTCCCCAAGCACATAATAGCCCTGCTAACTGCTACAGTAGTAGTGTATATTAATAGTTTTTTACAAAATAATCCAGATACGGACATATTTTTTGACACACCAAATGTTTTACCCCAAAAATTTCATGGCATGTAATCAAATTATTATTTTTATGTTATCGAATATTAACAATGTGTAATCCTTTTAATTAGCAATAAATGTTAATAATGTCAATAGTTTAATCGAATTATTATATATTTTTATGTTATTGGATGATGAAATGTAATCTAGTGTGCAAGCGATTTGGTGACGCCACTGTAAGCTTGCATCGCTTAATAAATAAATGAAATAAGTGTCAACTCTGGTTAGAAAATCTTATGTCGGAGTTGTAAAAATGGCGTCAAACTGACATGTAGCTATATTTATAGCTCCGCGTTTATCGTGTTAAACAGTGTAAAATATACTTGAAATACGTGACTACTGGACAAGAACGAGACTTTGTGATTCAAAGAAGAAAACTAGAATGAAATTATACTTGAAACTGGCGTATGCTCAGAATGTGCAAACCGTATAATCCTTACTTTTCCTCTTCCTTCCGCTGTTATTCAAACAGCGGAAGGAAGAGGAAAAATAAAAAAAAAATCTGATGTCGGTTTTTTTAGCTGTCAGAACTTACGCGATTTTTTGCTTTAATTTTAGGTGCTGGATTAGGAATCTAGACATTATATAATCAGAGAGTAACAATTAGTGTGCAACCATACTGAATATCTAACTAACCATACGTATCCGTCAAGAATCAGAAGACCTTGTATGCTATTATGTCATGTTAATTTTTTCGGTTTCAAGTCGTCTCGTACTTATACCACTTGTTGTCATAGTAACTCTTGTATTTATGCAAAATTTTATCATAGCTCGTTTGCATTGTTTGTTTCAGTATGAGCTATTTTTTTTGTACAGATTTTAACTTTATATAATGTTCTTTATTTAAATTACAATAATTATATTTATATTAATACATTAAAAATTGTTATCAACAAAAAGTTGTCGGAATAAACCTAGATTGTACCTAGGTATATGTATATGCAATATTTTAAGATTTCCCATAATATTCTCAAGATTCGATCAGATCGAAGTTCAACTTGCTTACAATGGGCCTAATTTGAAAGTATACCAAATCAAAAAAAGGAATCTTTCAAATTGATCCAGGTGTCTTTAAATAATCGGGAAACATACATAAAAAGAAAAAAATATTGTGTCGAATTGAGAACCTCCGCCTTTTTTTCAAGTGGGTTGAAAATCACAATGCATGTGTATCGTATGTATCGAATTAATAACGTACTATTTAGAAGTCTGTTAAAAGTTCATGAAATCTAACAATAATTCGGTATAAATGTATTGGAACAAAGTGAAGACCAAACCAGAAGCTCTAACTCCTCTAAACCTCTTAACTTTTCGAAATAGGTCAATAATTTAAAAAAAATACACCCACAATATACGTATTAGCATCAAATTAAAAAGAAGACAAACAAAGATAGCATTTAATAACCCCTAGTCCAAATCTTTTCCCAACTGGAAAAGATTTAGACTAGGGGTCTTCTAGTGGTCTAAATTGGCCTAAATTAAATTACAATCTTATTGGTTGTAAAGATACTTCTTGTATATATTTTTTTTTGTCTATTATAAAACCTCAGATTAAAGGTCATCGCTCACCGCATCAATCCGGCACCCGCGCAGCACCGCCTTGCCGCTCGGCGTCCACCCGTGGTCCACGGGTGGACGCCGCGTAGTCAATGAGTGGACATCACGTGGTCCGCGATTTTCCGTGTAGTCTGTCACCGATTGCCACTAACACAAAAAATGCAGAATACAGAACACAAGCTTAATAGCAAAACGCTCTCGACGAACACACATAGACATCGCTCAAGGACTTTAAAGTGCCTGATAACTTTGATAATTAGGTAAGAAGGTGCTTGTAATTCGATTCAAACTTAATACAAAACGAGAGTTGGTAGGGGGAGGTTTTTGATTTGCAAAATGAATTTATTAAATAAAAATACATACATTGTCTTAGTTATTATACACATGTAGGTTTGATAATGCACTTTTTATCGATAGGCGGCGTGGCGCCTTAGTCCTTTGGCACCGCATGAGTAAGCCAATAATGTGAGCTAGTAATATTTGACCGGCTCCCTCCCCCTAGTGTGATATCGTGAGATTTGGCTTGATCCTCCCCCACCCTCCCTAAGCTCACGTGAGATTGTTGTGAGACTGACCAACGTTACACTGTCTAATGTAACTTTGTACTCCATATTCGTCTGACGATGAGTTTGTGGTTAAGATTTTTGACTACGTCGTACGATAACGTACACTAAACAAAGGCAGCCACTAAGCTTTCCACAATATACACGCTACGCCGCTGGACCCAGTGCCCTATGCATCGTATTCTACGAAATGTAATAGAATTAACGAATCTTCACGTGACATCGATATTATAGGAACACTAAAAATAAATGTAAGATACATTTAAGTCAGGGTTATCTTTAAAAAAAAAGTTCTTTCTTTAAACCAAAAAGCCAAACACGAAATATAAAAATACTTTCTCGGTGGATGCCTGTATCTAAAAAGGCATCATCTGTCACAATTTTAGGTTTCAAAGGTGTATTGGTTTATTTACCTTACCTTACCCTTACCTACTGACTTTTATTGGTATTAATGTTAATAACACACGAGGATTTCAATTTTGCGATCTAATTTTGATTAAATTAACATTAATTTAAATGTTTTTTTATCTTTTTTTTACTTAAAAGTATATTCATCATCATCACGACTATAAAATCACTTGACGTAGCTCTAAAATGCTCGGCACACATCCTCTTTTAAAGTCGAAACGTCTGCCTTCAATTCTATCTATTGTTATATTATTATTATTATTTACATTTTAGATTTCCGACTGATCCCATAATTAAAGAACAGTCGATTTCGATAACCATTGCTAGAAAGAAAACCCGAAAGGTATTTTATCTATCGACGGCACAATGTCAGTTTACTACTAGAGTTATTTTAACAGACAGTTAATGGGAGAAAAGTTATTGAGACCGGTCGTTAATGTCCAGTCTGGAATAACTGTTAGTTATATACTTGTATCGATCATTTTCAATTTATATCGATAAATTGTACTCACTGGGATGCTAAAAGATCGGTGATGAACAGTTTCCATGCTGATTATATCGATAATTAATCAGTAACATGTTCATCACTGGAATTTGTTACTCTACTATTTAGTCATCAACTATCAGTGGTTACTCTTTTTGTAACATGAAACGTGGCATAAGAAAGTAGAAATCAATTACATGCAAAAGAGGTTTTCTTGTAAAGTTTCATCTATTGCTTTAGTTATTATTCTGAGTGTAAAATAAAATCAGTCAATGTGTCAAGTCAATTCTGTTTGAGATTGGCGGTGATGTAAACAATAAATATTTTATTGCGGTAGTGTGTGTTGTTTATTTTAATTTACGATTTCTACCAAGCGGGCGACGCAGGAACGCAGCGCAGCGCATCGAAGCGGATGCGCGAATAGCCAACGCGTTGCCCGACGGCCACATCAGCTGGAACCCGGGCGCAGGCGCGCACATGACGGATCCGCGTGCGTGATGTATAAATTCCACGCCAAAATAAAACTTATGACTAAGTTCAGAAGTTCGAATTTCCTCTGGCACAGTGTGAAATGCGCTGCGCTGCGCTTTTGCGTCGCCGGATTGGTGGAAAACGTAAAACATTAGGTTTTCAATGTATGTTGTGTATCAAATGGCAGCAAGTAATTTAAAAAATACTAAATTTGCTAGTCATATACTCCTTTAGTACTTATAAACATAAAATATAAATTCTTACTCCCTTTTGTTGACAAACGCAGATTTTCGGCAATAACTTAATGACGGGTTCCGTAGCCGAAATGGCAAAACGGAACCCTTATAGTTCGCTGCAGACGGACAGACCGTCCGCAGCTTAGCGCAGAGACTGTTAGTGCTAGAAGGCTGTAATTTTGCATGGATACACATATTACTTATGTCGACAAAGTGAAAGAATAAAATTTAGAAATATATTCCCTGTGTAGTATTTGTTTTTTTTTTCTCACCTATCCCATCATTAGATAGGTCTTTTAAAAACTCTTAAGGGTTGTAAAGACCATTTTTCGATTTAGGGATCCGTTTGTGAAATATTAAGCTTTAAAGTGCAAATTTTTTCCCCCCCTGCCAGCTAAATGGTTGATGTTGGGTTGTGAAAAAATTCACGGTAGTAGTATAGTCGCGGAATAAAAATGTTCGTCAGTTTTCAAATACACTTAATACACGTTTTGCAAACACATGTTACCTTTTTAAACTATGTACCACATTAGACAGTTGTAAAACTCGTATGTTTTAAATTGTGTCCTAACTGTTTGTTTGTTTAAATTTATTCAGACAAATATTTTTTTGACTATAAGTAGTTGAATTAAAACCTCTCAGATTATTAACTAAATGAATAGATGGAACGTATATATCTTTCTCATTATACCCCTATCACTTTCTCAGCCACTGATTGCAATACGTGAAAATAATGTGTTAAAATAAGATAGTTAAAGCAGTGTCAGTTCCGTCAAAATAACGTTCTTGTCCCCCATTTAACAAAATTGTAAGCTCAGTAATTCCAATAAAATATGGGTCAATTATAATATACATGGTGCGGCGCGGGACTTTATTTTTTTTCCTTAAAATAAAAGTATTGAGGATATTTTTTTTTTAAGTTGTTAATATACCACATAATTAAAGTGATTCGTTTTTTTTAAAATTACATCTTGAAGGTGACCGTTTTGCTCAATATATTAGGCGACTTTCATGCTTTAATTGAAGACGTGAATAAACGACGAAATACATTTTCATCTGTCAGGATTCTTGAACAAACAAAAAGATATTGGAGTGTAACAAATCCCCAAAAACTTCTTAAGTGATCGCTACATACAGAACGTGTGACTGTTTGATGCTCGTTATACATAACACAGACAGACCAAAAAATTAAAAAATGTGTTTCAGTTAGAAGTACCACATACATGTACTTTCATATGCATTTATTAATACACTGTTATTTTGACATTATAAACACACACTTTCATTTTATTTATTTGTAGATATATCGATTAAATCTTAGCTGATCTTAGTAAGAAAAAAATGAATGAAACTTGCTAGCGTCATTTACGCAACTCCCAAACTATAATTGTGCGCCACTGACTCACTGCGCGCGCATCGACTGGTCAACGTCATGTCAACGTACATAATTTGACATAAATGTCTACTTTTCAGATACAACTTTTTTATGAGAACGCTCGTATGGAGCTAATTTACTTGTATGCAATTTACAAATTGCATACAATTTGAACAAGTCACTTGTATGCAAGTTGCAAATTGCATACAAGATGAACAAACTTGTACACATGTTACAACTTGTATGAGGTAGTTTGAACTTTTACAAATGATTGAAATCAATAGTGTTAGACGGTTTGAACATGTTCTTAATGCAAGCACCTCATACTTGTATGCAAGACTGCCTAATAGCGCATTTAACGTATTAGAAATTTTAGCTTTCTTTTATTTAAAATATTAGCTTTCAATCCTCCATCTCCATCGTCGAATATTAATATACTTACAGATGGTATACAGTGCTGGATTAACCACTCCTCAGCCTGAGCGTATTTTTTTTCATATCAGACCAAGGACCCGTGATAGAATTTGCTACCGGCCCAGCGCTTGCTTAATCCGGTACTGCAGATATATTACATTAATTTTGTTACTTACGGGCATTATATCTGGTGTCATATAGCTCGTCGTCCGCCCGCTTCGCTTTCTAGTGTAGTCTACTCCACCCGTTTCAACAGCCTGTGCGCAGAAGTCTAACGTCTTGAAATCCACACTATCCAAAATGTCGGCTGCACTTTTAGCATCCTCCGTCGTTTCTGCATCCAGTAACCGTTGAAAATCCTCATTGTTTAGCCGAGGCATTGGATGCGAGGTATCGTGATCGCTGTAGCCAAAATCAAAAGGCGAATTTAATCGCCAATCTATTTCATTTTCAGTTTTAACCAAGTCCAAATCAGGTTCATGGACAATCGCAGTTTTTAAAGAATGCAATTCTGGCTCTGTGTCTATTTCTTTTTTTATATTATCCGCACGAGTGATCGTGCTTGGTAAGTTATATCTGTTTTCTAATTTTATTTTATTTGACGCTCTGGTACTTGTCTCCGTTGCAGGTGCGTCGTAAATGCGCCTTGTGGTGGTTGAATTATCTCCTATGAGGTCTGAACAAATTTTCATTCTTCCATGGTTGGTTTTTTGTAACATAAGCTTAGGTATCGGTGACTGTTCCCTCATGTCAGCCTCTCCTAACTGGTAAGGATCTTCTCCAGTAGGTGTGGTGTCGATCAACTGAAGTCTATCTGATAACGAGCCCGTGAAATGAGTCGTTCTCTTTGGAAACGTTGTAGTTTTAGATTTACCATATGTATTGATCATTTTCGACTTCTTATTAACACTGAAGGATCGTTCAAAAGACTTGTCATCATCGAACATCAACTTGACTGTAAAATATAAAATTATTGTTATTTGATTTTGTTAAAAACATGTAAATTATTTAAATTAATGTAATTTGTTATGAATAAACTGTACTCACGTCCGGTATCTGGTGGCTCAACCTTTACAGCAGTAGTCTTAGGCATCCGGCTCAAACTGCCGATGCTGGACGAAGTTCGTCGCCGATTTCTTTGTATTTTTTGAATAATCGGATTGCCACTGCATCAATATTAATATTATTAACAACATATCAATAAATCATAAGTATAAATAATCATATTGTTGTACGAAATAAATGTATCACCTATTAGATGTAACCGTATACAAAGGTTCCGGGCGAGGTTCTGTTTTGATATCTTTTTTTATAAACGACGAACGCTTATTTTCAATCATTGTTAAATTTTCACAGGGTATGTTATCGTCCAAAATTGAAGATACGCCTAAGTTGCTCAAGTAGGTTGGTATGTCTGAAATAAAAAAACACAAAAAGTGAGTAAGATATGCTATACATATTATATTTGGGTTGGCTTTAAGTGGTATATTCATTCAAACATTTGATGGATGAAAAAGCCAAACCGAAAACGACCCGGTCCATTTATTTTAATAGCAATTTAAATTCAAATCAAAATTCTATATTCAATTATGATGCAAAACAACTCTTATGATACGTCGTATTTGCATGTTTATCCCTGAAATCTTAACCATATCAGGGACCACTGACAAGACCCGATCTAACAATTTAGCCGCTATGGTAAAAATATTTTTTGCCGCCCTACCTAGGCAAAACTTGATAGATATGATGTTTCTTGATCTTGAACCTTGTTTCAAAAACTCCCGAAACCACTAAACAAGAAATCAATTAAGATTGCTTTATTCGCATTTTTCAATGTTATTCTAACAGCTTTAATATAAAAATAAAATCATTTTTGCCACACGAATACTAAATTCACGAATGCCAACAGCGTTATGGTTATTTTTATATGACTTTGTATACGTACGCATTTATTTGATACCGTACAATAATATGTTATACCAGTAAGTTACTTTTATTACCTACTAAAACTTGTTTGCATTGAACTGCTATATTATCGTATAGGCACATTCAGAAATGATTCTCACAAGCAACATAATACTTTCTGTGATTCTTATTACAGATAGCAATGGCTGACGTAGCTCTTCCAAAGAGATTAGTTTTTGCTTTTAATGAATAATAATTAATCTGTATTTCAGACCATAGACAACTTTTCAACGGCTCCAACGATTTTCATAAAAAAATACCGAGTAGAGCTCGGTCATCCAGTTACTGGACCTTTAAACGAACAAATCTTGCATATACGTATATCTAATAGGTAGGGGCAAACGTATTTTCGTATTTTGAATGTATTGTTAGTAATCAAACCTCTTTGGTTGTAACTGGCTGGTTTTAATACCATTCAATGTTGACATTATAAAGATGCAATAAATTGAAAAAATAGTTTCCGCCATTTTTCATGTGTTTTTTAAACAAGCAAAATGAACGTATGTGGCGAAGAAATTCGGTACATTATAAAGTTTCATTTCAAAAAAGGTAAAAATGCGACGAACGCCGCGAATAAATTTTGTGCGGTTTACGGACCAATGCGCTATCAATACGAGTAGCACAAATGTGGTTCAAGCGTTTCAAGTCTAGAAATTTTTGTGTGAAGGATAAGGCTCTGGACACTCGGATATTAGTAGTTACGATATTGGTGAAGAACTGGATATTGAACATAAAACAGTTTTACATTATTTACAAAAGTCTGGGTACAAGAAAAAACTTGATCCTGAGAAAAACTTAATGCAACGTGTTTCCATTTGCGATTCTTTGTTGAAACGTAACAATTTCGACCCATTTCTTAAACGGTTGATTACGGGTGATGAAATCTAGGTCACTTACGATAAGAATATCTGAAAAAGATCGTGGTCGAAACATGGACAAGCCCCACAGACCGTGGCAAATCCCGGCCTGGCTCGGAACAAAGTGATGCTGTATGTATGGTGGTATTGGAAAAGAATCGTTCACTATGAGGTTAAAAGAAGCCATTGATAAAAACCGGCCGGAGCTAGTGAACAGGAAGGGCGTGGTTTTCCATTATAGTATTATAAAAATTGAGAGAGCTTAGCTGGGATGATGTTGATGCATCCTCCGTATAGCCCTGATCTTGCTCCATCAGATTTCCATCCTGTTTCGGTCACTTCAGAACTCTTTAGGAAGTATAAAGTTAACCTCAAAAGAACACTTTGAAAGCTACCTGTCAGATTTTTTTAAACAAAAATCTCAAAATTTTTACTCACAAGATGGCAACAAGTCATCGATCAAAACGTCACATACATAATATAAGTAAATTAAAAATTATAACAAAAGTATTTTTTATTTTTATGAAAAATACGAAAATACTTTTGCCCCGACCTTATACATATTATCTGAATCTTGGAAACGGCTCCAACGATTTTCATAAAATTTAGCATGCGGGGGTTTTGGGGGCGATAAATCAATCTAGCTATGTTTCATTTTAAGAAAACGTCGGTGAAAAAAAATACCAAGCAAAAAGCTCGGTCATTCAGGTACTAACTTTAAAACGGTTTATTTTAAAGTTATAAAGAAATATATTGTGACTCTTACAAACAGACCTTTACAATGTCACATGATATAGTTTATCAATATACTACAATTTTGACCAGCCTTTAAACCCTATGTAAGTGGGTATACTTACATATTACCTATTAGGCGCCATTCATTAATTCCCTCCATCCCCTTATGTAAGAAAAAAATACGAATAGGCCAGGGTGTCGGCCTATTTAATATTTAAGACGTACTTAGGTAAGAATCTAAATCAAGAAATTAATATACTTTTGGTTTGTTTTTATTATTCAAATTAACAATTTTTAGACACGTTTATTTTGTATTAATTGTTATTATTATTAATACTTATTTTTTGGTTTTATTTCTACATCGGCTTCACACGTTGGCCCAACGTCGCGCATCGGTCCCAACGCTACTCGTCCAACGTGTGGATCTAGAATATCACGTTGAGACCGAAGTTGGGGCCAACGTGTGGAGTCGGCGTAAAGCTTTAGTTCTCTCGCGCTTAAGCCTTCGCTGTTTCGAAGTATCTTCTTAACTTTGCGCATTTTAGTGAGGTTACGCAAGAACTATAAAGACACCCGCCCACCCCCCGTAATAAAAAATAATTCATAGTCAAACCCCATCCCCCAATTGTTTTACAGAATAAATAAATAACGCCTTAGTTCCTCAAAAATGGTTCATAACGTATTTAATATATCTAATATATATATAATATCTTGGGACAACTCACACAACGTCATCTGACTCCAAACTAAGCAGAGCTTGTACTATGGTAACCAGACAACTGATAAATATACTTATATATTTCTAAATACATACATATTATAGATAAACACCCAGACACAGAATAAACCATTGTGCTCATCACACAAAGTTTTATCCTAGGTGGGAATCGAACCCACGACCTCTTGCGTAGCAATCGGACACACTCCCACCGCACCACAGGGCATTTATTTACAATATTCAACTGAGCTGCTATTACGGAGTTCATATTATGTGTACTAAATTTTAGCTTATTTGGTCCAGTAGATCCTAGCAAATAGCGAAGAAACGGAGAAATATTAACCGGAAAAGAAATATTAATAGTATTGCATAAAATCAGCGCTCTCGCTCCAGTGGACAAAATTTCTCCTTTCCTACAGGATAATATTTATCCATCTCACCGCTTCAATGGACAGACAGCCTCATCGTCCTAGACGATGATTCTACCATACCAAGGCGCATAAGTGATTACTCCTCTGTATAACGTCGTAAGTCAAAGCTTAAAATTAATATCAATTCATTTTATCATAAACCTTATAACACTTAAGATTTGAATAACAATTTTGGCGAAATGCCAATGTTTTAAGGCTTATAACTTTCAAAATATATTTATTTTCAATTTAATTGCCTACAGACAGGCGAGACACGAAACCCTAAAAAACGTGGACAAAATTAAAGGCGATGAAAATATCAAAGGAATGTTACCTGTGTCTGAAGTCCTATTTAGATTAAAAGGATCCGATGGAAATGATTTTGGTTTGCTGATGTCATTAAAAATGTACGGGTTTGTTCTATTATCAGGCAACAATAGTTCGGTGTAGCTATTGAACATAACCTGAAAAAGACAAAGAATTTAAGTGATCTAAATTTAAATTAACAAAGGAATTTCAACAAGTAAGAGCTTAGTTATGGTCAGTTATCCCATTCAGCTACTTCTAAAAATTCACCCTAGGGTAGATACTTGCAAACATATGTTCGAGAATACACCCCAAGCCAGGCTGGATAAATGGTTTCCCACTCAACACCTATGCTTATGCATATACTCCCTATGGTGGATTTTTCAGGGTGACTAACGGCCGGTTTCATTAATCAATCTATCGATGGATTTGGTTAGTAAAAGTAAAATTTTGACATATTTTGTATGGAGTTTATGTTAAGTATATAACTCCAGTAGCCAAAGTGCGATAAGTAACTCAATACAAAAATAATCTTGCTGGTCACGGTTCTTTGCACCTATAACATTAAATTACAAGAATTCAAAGGAAGCCAAAAATAAGGGTAAATGTAATGCTCTAAGAACCTCCTTTCACTACTTTTGAGCATGTAACTGCTTTGAGTTCACATTTGTTTTTAATTATAAATAATATATACAATTACATTTTGTTATAATTACCTGAGACGATGCAGTGCCAGGTTCAGTTTTGATCACAGGTGGAGGTGCAACAGGCGGTGGCACATGCACTATTGGAGCAGGAATGGTAACAGTTTGTTTGTGACTTCCTGGTCCTTTTTTATCCATACGAGTCACCCTAGTCTTAAGCTGCAAATACATAACACATTACAGATTTTAGTTTTAGTGTTAAGATTTATTTTTTTTAATTTCATTTTATAAAATCACTTTTCATGCCCTAAGTCTAGGTTAGTTTTTCAAATTCGTGGCATCGAAAATTACTAGTACTATTTCAGCATTAAAATCATCAATTTTGCTATAATATTAATGTTACTAACATAAAATGACCAAGACATTTAAAAAAAAAAATATAGTCTTTACAGAATATAAGTGTACCTACACTACTGTTTCGATAATATGTTTACCTTATTTGAAATGTTTCAAAATCATTTTGTAGTTCACGCTATAACAATTCCTAGGGTAACAGTTATTTATGGTTAAAGTTGGAGTTAATCATACAAGCTAGATTATTATAATACTTTAGGACATAGTTAGCAATTACACTGAATTTATAACACTTGATCATAATGAATAAAAGATTGGCATACTTTGCTATCTATAAGTTAATAGCCCAGGAATATGATCGCGAAACGCAGACAGAATAACATGATATTTAATTGAGCTAAATTTTGCTAATGCAACATAGATTGTAATAAAAATCGTTTACACAAATTTCGTCATCTCTCCTTTCAAGCGAGAAATAGTCCTTAATACTAGCTTCTACAACATTTAAACTAATTCCATAGTAGGACCTATGGAAATAGTTTAAATTATGTATGTATAACTGTACTAAGAACATTTAAAAAAAAAAGATAACTAGCAATGTGGGATTGTGGGTCTCACATTACAATAACCCCTTCAGCTGAGCTCAATGGCTTGTCTTAGGAGTGGGTTCACATCAGTAGTACAATGGATAGGATTCGAACCCGTAACCTCACAATTGTGAGTCCAAAGCCTTAGCCATTATGTTATATTGAAGCCTTTGACAATTCTTAAAAATGTAAATGCTGCATAAACACTAGACTTCTGGGAGCATGTAGGCAGTCTACAATGACAAGTTGTATACAGATTATGCAGTGAAATGCTGTTGACTGTCCCACTAAGCTCACTAAACCACTCACCCTGCCAAAACATTCATCTTTCTAAGATTCATCCCATAAACACACAACAAACAAAAGAAAGTACTTAATATGTAGTTTGAGATCCAAATCATAATACCACAAAGTTCTTAAAAATCAACAAAACAAAGCTTGATTATAAGACCTGGAACCGCAACAGCAATAATGAATTAAATTGATCAAAAAGTATCATTCACAGCTAGGTCTATCAAAGAAGGGCATGATAAAGATGTAATTTATCAATTGGCTTGTTGTCATATAACCTAAATGTTATTTATGATGCTATATTCCTTGTATTTTTAATCCCGCAATACTAAAGTCTTAATATTTAAACATGGAACCCTACAAAGAATTCAATTAACATTGTCAAAGATCTACACAGCATAGCATATATTGCAAACGCTTGAAATAAGACATCTCTCGCAAAGCATACCATTTTGCACTAACTCCATAGAGTAAATATACATATACTCCATAGAGTATATATATATATATATATATATATATATATATATATATATATATATATATATATATATATCTAGCACAAAACTCAAAAACTTGCTGGACCAAATCAAATAATTTGTTTGCAGTGTTCAGGTTTTTTAAAAAAAAAGAAAATTAGTTGGTATAAATCTAAAAGTGCAGCCAAAAATCGAAATTGGTTGTGCTTTGAGTTACAAATTTGAACAATTGAAATAGACCAACTAGCAGTAGTTAAGAGATGTTATAATTATTACAAGGCATTTTTGTTTATTTTTCTACTTCTTTATGCTCTTGCTAAGCTCTCTGTGAAAAATGCTGAATGAATGAGAGCAAAAGTGCTTATTGACACATAAAAAATAAATAGATATGATGAAACGCTCAGCTTAAATATATGTAATCTCACAAAATAGCACTAGGTACATTAATGACTAAAATTAAAAAATTGAAAACCCCTATTATAATTGGTATTTAAATATCAATGTGTCAATTGCAGATACAAGAATAAACAGATGGTAGTATTAATGTACTAGCTCAGCCGCGCAACTTCATCTGCATGAATTTTCCCCATTTTTGCAACATTTTTAATTGCTGCTCCACTTCTATTGGTTGTAGCGTGGTATTACATAGCCTTCCTCGATAAATGGGCTATCCAACAGTAAAAGAATTTGTCAATTCAAACCCGTAGTGCCTAAGATTATTGTGCTCAAACATACAAACTCTTCAGCGTTATAATATTAGTATAGCATAAATGAAAAACATTATTCTCATTAAATATTTGGGATTTGCTGGCAAAAATTTTAGTTTATCTATAGTAGATTTTTAAATAATATTAGTTGTATAATTTATCAAACCATAATAGCTTTCACATAGTGACTTTATCCATGTATGTTTTGTTTTTTTATAGACATGACTGCACCTGCGTGGATGTAGGTTATCGCAATAAAAACTATCCTTGGTCCTTCCCTGAGACTCAAATTATATCATACCAAATTTCATCTAAATTAGTTCAGTGGTTTAAGCATGTAAACATAACAGACAAACTGAAAGACAGACAGTCAGAATTACTTTCATATTTTTAATATTAGTATGGATCTGCTATTTCTGATGTTTATACATTTGTAGTTATTTTAAATCCATCTAGTAGTTTCAGTGCAACAGAGTAACACATATTCATCTTTAAAATGTAAAGTCTGATAAATGTGAATTAGCACATAGTAACTGAATTTAAACATAACATTGCTTATGTTATGTTAAAATTCAGTTAAGCAAATATATTTACAAAATATGAAGATCTTTTAACAGATGTTAGGATAAAACTAAATAATATTTTCTTTACGTATTGCACAACTTTATGCTTTCATGGTGACATAGAAGGCAGATGTTATCATTCGCATTTTTCTAAATACATAAGAATAGTTTTATTAAGTGTGACTATTAAACCCTTTATTGCTCAATTATTTTTTTCTTTTACGGCATCTGCGGGGACGACAATTCTGCCATGAACAGATAACCAATGATCGCTAGTGTGTATGTTAAATTAAACAAATCATTATATTGAGAGGTACCTTTATTGTAATGTATGTTTCCTAACCTACCAAATGTTGTTGTTACGCTCAGCATTTACAAATTGTACTTAATCAATATTATTTCAATAATCGCAAATCTTAATCTTGAAGATACTTACAGTGTCATTTTCCTGTTTCAAAGCTTGATACAGTTTCTCTCGTTTAGTTATAACATCATTTTGTTGTTGAATCAAGTCCAGATGATAAACAAGCAGGTCTTTCAATTTCTTGTTTTGATTTTCAGCTGCAGACAGCCGCTCTGAGAGTCTATTGATCTCTGAACTAGTGCTTACTACCAAGTCCTTTTGATCAGTAACAACACAGTGCGTGGAGATCTCCACTTCCTTGTCCAGTGAAATAGTTTGTCGGCGATCCGACCCTTCGGAGTGACAAGCGTATATGTGGTCAAACGGGAAACTCAGTGACAACGAGTCCTTTGTGTCCAATGCATCTAAAGTCGACAGATTCGCTGAGAGATTCACCAAATTCGATTCATTTACACTACTGCGACTGTTCATTTTTATAGGGAACCAATCGTAAGTCACCTACGACGAGCCTGCCGGCTGTCAAAAAGTAACTAACCGACACTACACTTTTGTTCGTTTCATTACAACGAAATTGATCTTCTGCTTTATTGCACACATTTACACATAATATTCCAATCAATGTCCACACTCGATCAGTCGCATTACATTGTCAAAACAGCGACAAATCTACGTATTCTACCATTCTATTCTGACATTTCCTTCACGCACATGCAAAATGATAAAAGACGCATTATAGCTATGCTAGTGTTCTGTCCACGATTATTAAGCGCCAAATACGATCGATAATAAATCATTTGTAAATATAAATAAATAATTTTAATCATTTGAATAAATCACGAAATCATGACGAAAGTTTTTGAGTGAATTGAATAAAAATTGAAAAAATCATCAACTAGCGTCAAGGCGTCAACCGTAGACATTTCTGTTTTTTTTTCTATTCCTCACAAAAATATACTCCATGACAGGGCGTGGGGCATAATTTTGAGGACGTTATTCTCGTTAGTCCAACTAATAAATTGTTGGTTGACTGAATAAAATTACAAATAATTTTATGTTGATGTATAAAAATATAATCATACGTGTTGGTACCATCTACAATTATAAATAGTTGCTTTCTAATATTTAAATTACTTCTGATATTAATGAATTAGTTTGACCGGTCTATTTTTTTTCTTTTCCCTATTTGCCTCATTACTGCGGTGCGGGGGTTTAAAAAATACCGGCGACTTGTGCATTGAGGGTTCCATATTAACTTTTAGATATATAAGTAATTGGTCCATCGAAGGAATTTATCAACGAAACAATTTAGTAAGATTTATCATTACAGTTCAGACCATAGACTTCATAAAGGTTTTTATCGAGCTAAGTATTTTTTCAAAATTGTGGGCTTCAAGTTCGGAATTATGTGGGGGAAAAGTAAATTTTCGATTAGAATAACTTTTTAAACCGTCTATATTCAAATTATAAAAAAATATGTCAAATTCTTGCAACAAACGTGTATTAAAAATGTTACACGATACAATAGCTTAACGTTATTTTTTTCAAGTCCCCACTTTACCCCTAAAAAAGCACCTCATGTTAAAAACTATTTTTTTTTACGATAAGCATGCGTGTTTGGGATACCTAAGCTTACCAGCGTTCTTGTTTCGTTCGTTATTCGTCATTCGTTTTTAATTGTAAAAAAATCCCTTTTTTTACAATTAAAAACGAATGACGAATAACGAACGAAACAAGAACGCTCAGGTGAAGCGAAAATCTACAATAATTTTACTTCCACTTGATAAGGTTTGTATAAAACTAGCAAATATAATTCTTATCATCTTCAGCTTAATAGGAATTTAATGCAACCCGGTATCAGATGCCAACGATCGTTTACTCGACCACTAAGTAAATGTATTTGGTACCTTCGAAGGCCAACGGGCGTGTGGTAACCAACGCTAAACCCTTCATTGGCGTTCGTTGGGTTGGTGTGTAAGTACCAAATTTGAACATAATTGGTTCCGTAAATTCGGAGCAAATTACTTAGCTGAGACAGACAGAAACACGAGTGATCTTAACTGAATAACAAAAGAAAACAAAAAAATATTATGCGCGTTATGTACCTACCACTTCAGATTTAGATATTTCAATATCAACATTCAATATTAGGAAGCACAAGGTGCAGCAGATTACAGTATGATAATTTCTTAGTAATAAGAATATTAAGAATACTTAATTAAAAAACCGTTTTAATTATTTTAATCAAGATTTTGTGTACTTAATATATAGGTTTAGTTGAAAAAAATAGTACCTACCCATCTAAGACTAAAAACCCAAATTACCAATTTTTATAAAATAAACCTCCCGCAGTACCTAGGTTACAATCCTTGTGTCGCGGGGGACTTTAAAAACATATATTTCACCGACACAGTACACCCAAACTCGGAACAACAATTTGTGGATCACACAAAGTGGTGATCCGTGTGGGGATCGAACCTACGCAACTTGCGCAGCTGTCTTAGGTACACACTCCCACCGCGCTATCGAGGCAGTCACAGTAATCATGAAAAAATAACTGGAAAGGTACCTATGATATTTAAATAGAAATTCTTTGGTAATGACGACCAGAGTCGAGATTTCGTACTATATCTATTTAGGCACAGATACAGTCATTAAAACCAACACTGGGAATCTATTCACTCTAACCCTTGAGTGGGGGCTGAATCAAGTATCTCATGTAGGTATAGCATATCGTATGCAGATTTACACTTTACTTTTAGATTTCACATGAGTGATGTTACGCATATGACATTTAGGATCTGGATACGGATACGGATTTATGAATAATATTATATCGGTTTCGGTTACGGATATCAAATTATTTCGGATCATCCGTTAGTTTAACGATAATTTCGGTTACGGATATTGGATTTTTAAAGAATGTACCTAAGTAAAATACTAACAAGTATTAAAAAAAAATACAATCAGTCGTTTACTTGTAATTAATAAAGCTACATTTCTTATGTTATCTACTTAGAAAAAAAAAAAAGAAAATTGTTTCTATGCCTACTTAGTTGTTTTCTATTATATTCTTCAATATCTCAATAAGAGCTATTACAACAGATCATCAGTCTGCAAGACACACGTGCCGCTAACGCTCTAGTGTGTTGGCTCGGCTGGAAAAACCAAAAACCAGGTTTTTGATGAGGAGTATACTCCGCCCATATCCGAAATTATCCGAAACTTTTATAACGGTTTCAATTACGGATAGTTTTTTTATTTCAGATATCCGATAGATTCGGTTTCGGTTACGGAGCTCCATAACATCCCTGTTTCACACACACAGTCACAGTAGATTAGTGACACACAGTTATTCTGAGGATTCACACGTTATGGATCACATAATGGGCATTTATCTGTTTGATTACTTTTGTAGGTGTAGGTACGTTAAGAACTTTCTTATCTAGTTTGCAGAAATTCATTCAGCGGTTTTTAACATAAACATATTTTTATCTCACGTGTAAGTTATGCATTCAATAAGTAAATAATAAGTAGGTATTAGGTACTTAGTTATATTATGGTGGTATTATAATATTTTTTTAGTCTTGCTTAATTGTAGCTTGAATTTTACCGAGCAGTCCATAATATCCTCTTGGAAATGTTATGATCTCATAACATTTCCAAGAGGATATTATGATAACTTGGAACGTTGAAGGCCGGTATCGACTAGATATTTAAGCTAGGATAACCAGTAGGTAGGCCTATTCTCTTTCTCTAAAACGAAATTAATTAATTTTCGCTTTCATAAATATCTTGAGTTTACTGGGACTGTTCTCATTATTATTTAGAGCACAAGATGTCCGAACCCATAGACAATTCCCAGACATGAGTGGATTGAATTGATACTGCTGACTCTGTAGGTATATCACCAACTCATTTTTGATCGAAATATCGTTTTTATTGAATAAGATTATGCCTCCAGGCGCGGATATAAGCGGGGGCGGGGGCAACAGGGGCAATTGCCCCACCCAGACTCGAGATCGCCGAGACATCGAAAGATTTTTTTGAGGAATTTGAGAATTTTACACTAGATTGGAGTGTTTAGTTCCCCACGGTGGTGGCGGGTAGTGTACCGGTGTTGAATCAAATGCACATTCGGTATCCGCGCCTGTGGATAACTCATTTGTTAGTTTATTTGTTTGTATCAATGCAATGATTTTTCTTTCTCTTTCTCGTGCCACTCTTCTAAATAAATAGCAATTAGGTTTTGTTTTCCTAACTTTGCTTTGCTTTTGCTTGATACTTAGATATTATTGCATGCCGTGTAGTCTATAGGTACCTAACTAAGGCAGTACTGGTGGATATATCCATAAAGTTGTAGGTATCATTGTAAACTTTTTCAGTATACCTATACTTTGATAATTGCCTATACTTTGTTATGCCTTAAATATTATAAATACTTCCGCAGGCGTATCTCCCAAGCGGATACCACTTTTGTTATGAAATTGATTGTGATAGTGTCTGTGTGTGTGACATACTAAAATATAAATTTAAGGCGCCATTAATTTATTACGTAAGACGATTTAGGAGGGAGGGGGTCGACTATGTCTTATTTTTTTCATACAAATGACAAAAATGGGCAAAGTTAAGATTATAATTGGAAAAAGTGCGAAAACCTTTAAAATAAAACCAATATTGATTAAATTATTACCAACAATTATAAAGTCCTAAAAATGATTTCTTTAAAAAATAAAAAATACACATTTTAATTATTCCTTTAGATTCTGTAATAAATATTAAACAATAGAGATCGTCCGATTCTTATTTTTTAGTTACATGGGGGATGGAGAGGGTCATAAACTGACCAAAATCGTTTTACGTAATAAACAAATGGCGCCATATAGGTAATAAGGTAATATGTAAGTATACCCACTGTTTCTTTTTTTGGTTTCAAAGCAGCTTCCGACTTCTTTGGTCTGCCCCTTTTTCTCTTAGGTGCTGGATCCATGGTGGTTGTTGTTTTTCCGGAAGCGGTTGCTTTATAACCAGAAGATATCAGGAACACGGTCACAGGGTACCTATGTACAAGGTATGTAAGGGCATCAACACAAAAGTAAGAAAAAAGAACATCACGACTCTATTAGGAGCTAGGCATGGGTTCCGACAGCAGAGTGCAAGGGGTGCTCCTGTACCACCTTGTCAAAAAATTAGATCATTCATCAGAAAATAGGGACTTTTGTAAAAAGGTTTTTTTTCTATGTTGGTATGTAGTATGTACCTATAGTATTTAAATGCCGATGCACCCACTTGGGGGTAGTACCTATAGTGTATAGATACTGTTGCACCCCCCTGAAAGAAATCCTAGCGGCGACTATGGAATAGGCCAAGCTAAATCCAACTTGATAAGGATTTTGTTTTTTAGGGGGCTAATAAGTACGCAGTCTACGTGAAAGTTATAGTTATTGGACATAAAATCGTAATAAGTAGGTACACAGTACCTAAATACATAATATGGCCTGTGTTGAGTTAATTTCACTACGTTCAGTTCTAAATTCCATATATTAGCTCCCTACATTACTACACTTGGTCGACCTCGATTCAATTAATCCCTACCCCCGTCCCTATTGTACCCCACTGGCATTTCACCCCGTCTCCCATGTGCCTTGTTGAATCAAAATCAAACCGCCCACCATCTTAAAAATGCGATAGGTCGATATCGCAAAATCACATTTCGTCATATTTTGTACCTATACTTATACAAATGCATGCATAAAATTAATAAACAAGTACAAAAGAGGGAAACAGGTGCCCAATCAGATGACATGCTATGCGGGTATAGAACGGTACGACGTCTTGAACATTTCTGTTTATTCTCATAATTTCACGGTAACTTATCGCGGACTAAACTAGACGTGTTGGTCTGAATACGTGTGTGACAAGTTAAAAGTATAGATGAGGTTGTTAATGAATAAATCATATGTACCTAGGATATACCTATCAGCGTGTTTACTTTAAGTTTCAATGGCGTGCACACTTTGACGGTCCAATAAAACCGCCAAGTGCATTAACATTACATTCGCACATGAGGAATTTAATTTAAACCAGGCTTTCTTTGAACGAACAAAACACTCCCTATTGCCTCCCCCCGAGTACCTACGTCTATACGTAGTAGAAGCTACGTGACGTAAGGGTTAAGGTCGTATTGTGCGACGCTTGGCGAGCTCTATTCATACACTGTCCAGTATACCTACTAGATACTTAGTGTAGTGTAGATTTTGACAAAAAATTCACAAGACGTTCATTCGAATCGGCATAAGAAATTGCTGTCACTTTGCACTTGGTAGCCAGTCTAGCGTAGGTACAAGTTTTATAGAGGTCAGTGTTCACAGATACTGCGATCCATGATTAGCTAAAAGTTAAAACTTTACCTTCTGGTATACACTCTCAGCCAAAATTGGGACAAACATTAAAAGTCCATACTTACTCGTTGTTCTCGCTGTGTCCTTGTACCTGCGTAAAGAAAAGTAAGTAATAATTATATCTAATAAATATTATAAGAGTAATTTATAACACAACCTACTTTTTTAATTTTATTTCGATACCATTTTGGTAGGTATCTAGTTTGTAATTTACCTTTTATCTCCAGCGGAATGTCCCCTAGTGAAAGTAAACAGGTACCTAGGCACATAGCTAGTATGCTAGTAGGTAAATATGAATACGAATGCCTATGGATCAGGTATTAAAACAAACGTTAACATAAACTACTTTGATCCCCATCGTTTTTCGTTATTTTTCATTCGTATTGTTGAATAACATTTTGACGAGAAGATGAGAATTCGTTTGACGAATGTCCCACATTGTACTAATATTGATAAGACTTGAAAATATTATAATTATTTAACATTTGTAGATTTTGTTTTAAATTCTATAATTCTTGTAAATAAATATTTATTTACTTAAAATTTGTACAATAAATAATCAATAATATAAGGGTTTGGCGCATTGCAAACGCGATGTAGCGTCTTGGCCTCTTGCCAATCAGTTCCGTACAACGTAACTTCACTGTGAATCTACCATGAAAATAAACGTCTATGAATAAATTCTTACGGTTAATACATTCTTCAGTCTACGTTTGGCTTCACAGGCAGTAATAGTATTTTTTAGCCTTGACAGTGTAAACTTTAGTTTCTTAGGAGGTTTTTGTGAATCTGTAAAGCTGGCTCATCAATTTTGGATATCGTATCATCCACCAACTGGTAGGTTAATTTAGTAAAACTAATGTGTAGAGTATGGTTTTCTCATTTGTTTTGGGTGTTGAATGTTTTGTAACGTTGGTTGTTTAGGAGCCAAACATACCTCCAGCGGAGATGAAACGCCTCCGATACCCGAGGAAGAGCTCGAACAACAAAAAATTGAACATGAACGGCAAGTACAAAAGGTAAAATTAATTTTAATTTTGTTATGACAATATTATTTATGCAATTTTTCTACTCTGATCAGGTATCTACCTACGTAAAGACTAAGTGCCTTATAGTGTAATTAAACCGTAAATATTAAATTTTAGGTAAAATGCAATGTGGTAGCAATGACTTCGAAAAGTATTTTATTCACTCTACTAGGGTCTTAAGTCTTTAGTAGGTTCCTGCAGTAAGACTGCCGACGGCGATGGCTATCGCTTGTACCTATCTTGTTTATATATGTTTGTATCTATTTATCATTAGCGGTAATTGTGGGCTGAAATATAAAGGCGCGAAGTTTATCACCAGGGTTACAAGCACTGAGGATTTACTTTACTCGCCACTCTGTTTACTACTGCCTCGTCTTTACTTTACCTATATACCTACACAGTGTGTACTAAATGAGAACAGTAACGGTAACGGTAACGGTAGGTATACCACGGCGGTACCTAGGTACCGCCGTGGTATACCTACCTATCATGGCGGTACCTAGTTTTATTATTTGAATATCTAAGTATTTATTTAAATATTCAAATGAGTAAACCAGGTGTATAGGTATGGGTAGTTTCTGAGGACAATCTATACCTACATACACACATCAAAAGTGTCTAGGGATCAAGCATTTTTATGCGGATTTCTTGAGATTGAGATGTGGCTTTGTAATAAATTTATGATTTTATAAATTTATATTGATCCTTTTTGGTGCATTTCATAATTTGAATCAGGAACTGTGAATCAAATTCGAGTAAAAGATGAAAATCAGCTGTCAATATTTTCCCTATAAAAACATACAACGCATTGAAGACATTATTAGTGCTACTGTTTCCCTACTACTGATTAAAACCAACGTTATTATGGAGCGGCGACGTCATTTAAGCAGGGAAGAAATGCTCAGAGCCGTGGGAATGATAGAAGCTGGTTCCCGGCAACGTACTGTGGCTTTAGCTCTGAATACAAGTCAGAGTGTTATCAGTCGACTTTGGACACGTTACCGAAGCACTGGTACCGTGGCTGAGCGCCATGGAGGACGGTATCGCTGCACCACACGGAGACAAGACCGATACATTCAAATCTTAACTCGAAGAGGTCCAACAATAACCGCCATGATGTTAGCCGTGAGGCTTCATCACTCTTCAGGGAACTTAATTAGCGACCAAACAGTCAGAAACCGCTTGCATGAAGTGAACCTTCATTCCCGAAGACCGCTACGGGTACCACCTATAGCAATGCACAATCGTAGGATTCGATATCAATGGGCTCTTAAACACAGAAATTGGGCAGAAGAACAATGGCGTTTCGTGTGCTTTTCTGATGAGTCTCGTTTTGGTATGAGACCGGATACAAGACGTATACGACACTGGAGAACCCCTGGACGCCAACAGCGATTAAAATCCTGCCAGGAAGTCCATCCTTATAGTGGTGGAACCATCATGGTATGGGCGGGTATTTGGATCGGCGGAAGAACTGAGTTGATTTGGATCAGAGGCAACCTCAACGCTCAAATTTATGCTGAGACGATTGTATCAGACGTCATCGTTCCTCTACAAGTGCAAATCGGTCCCTTATTTCAGTTAATGCATGATAATGCACGACCGCACACCGCAAGAGTTGTAAGACAGACTCTCGCCGCAGCTAACATCAATGTCCTGCCCTGGCCTGCTCAGTCGCCAGACTTGAACCCGATTGAGCATGCATGGGATATGCTACAGAGAAGAGCTCTGCCGAATATGGAGGGTATCCAGTCGCAAGAAGACCTTTTTTGTTGTTGCAACGAACATGGGCGGCCATTCCACAGCGTGATTTGGATGAACTCATTTTGAGTATGCCAAACCGATGTTCTTGTGTTGTTAGTGTTCGCGGTAGAAACACGGATTATTAATTGTTTAAGTTACCCAATAAAATTTTAAAGAAAACTGTTATTTCAGTCTTTTTTTCGAACTTTAATGTTAGTGGTTCAAATGTCAAAAATCCCTTTATTAGGAAAATGGCAAATTTCTTTATTAATGCAAAGGTGACTTGGTTTATCGTTACTGTGACAAACGAAAACACTTTATTTGATGAATCCTTAAAGAAATAAAAAAAAAAAAATCAATCAGGAGAAAAGTTATTGCAAAAATATATGTTGATCCCTAGACACTTTTGATGTGTGTATATCCAACGAATATAGAACTAAATAACCTGGGTCCTTATTCACGTTCTTTTTTTCGTTTTCGCGGCAAGCCCGCGCAAACTGTCAAAATCTTGTCATAGTAAGAATAGCCTTTCAGACCGTCTGCTCCCCTGAGCTGCTCCCCCAGGGGAGACCATAGGATTTTTTTGTAACAACGTCTCCCCTGCGAGCGCTTAGAACGCATAAGCGCGCGTACATCTTTAAGCGCACCACGCATACGCCAGTTCGCGCGGACTTAAGGACCCTGTTACCATTTTCTGCCGTATTGTCTCCGAGAGTTTTATAATTTTAGAGAATTGTACTCTGTTACTCTCTGTTACTCGCGGCTTCGGCCTCTTAGATGATTTTACCCCTTTAAGGGTTTAATTTTTAAAAAAAAACTGCGAAACACACCAAACGATGTGTCATATAAACTTGCAACCCCTATTTTATCCCTTAGGGGAGAAATTTGCATAAATCTTTTCTTAATGGATGTCTACAATATAAAAGACATCAACTTGCGAAATTTCAGGTTTGTAGCCAGCGGTTTACCTATGTAGGCATATGAATCAGTTGGTCAGTATATCAGTACAAGTGACAATATATGTACCTACTTATATATAATAACATCAAACATAGTACATTTATTTCATGCATTTTGAAACATCAAGTTAGTAGGTACATGCTACACTGATAGCAAAGACTGCCTGCTGAGCTAGCAAAGAAGTAGGTAGGTATGTAAATATAGATCTTCGAGTATAGGTAAGGTAGTTGAAATCTAGAGATAAAAGTAGTTAAAGGAGATTGAATGTTACCACTGTCGGTCCTTAGAGGGTGACCGTTTTCGAAAAATGTCCCACCAAACCGTGCCTCGGAGAGGACGTAAAGCCGTCGGTCCTGCGCCTAATCTTTCTCCGTGTCGGATTGCCGTCCTATCGGAGTATTATTATTAGGCCATTTTTGGTATTATTAGGTAAACCAAACATACTTACTAATTATGGGAATAGTAGTTAAGTTTATGATTTATTGATTACAAGACTAGATAGCAGGTATGACTAGATTGGTTTTTGACAAAATCTCGATATGAATACTTCGCGTTTAGGCTAAATAGGTGACTATTTGAAATAACATTTTGAAATGTTACTAATATCATTTTTTTTATGTATTTATATTTTTAACCGTGTTTAGAATAGGATCTTTGTATCAATACAGGTACGTATTTTTTTATTAGTAGGTAACTTATTGACAGTGACAAGCTACTACTTTTTATTCATGTTTATTCCAACCAATAAAACATACCTAGTCTGGTTGAAATAAAGCAAATAAATTGACAGGCAAATACATTACTTACCTCACAAACGAAATGTCTGTAATATAATTTATCAGTCTTACCAGGACCTTCTCTGTGACTCTACGGACGTCAAACGGCCTGCAGAAGTGAATAAAATGTTTATACAATCACATCAAAATATGACCTGAATAGTTTAGAAACGTCTAGGATATTGAAATACTTATACAAAACTCAATCATTCAATATTTCAATATGTTCTATAGTTTTCTTTGGCTATGCAATTTAAAAATAAGAACTTATTTTTTCGTTGATTTTCATAAATTACGTTATCGTTAAGACCTATTTTGCACACGGACGGCTTTCTGACGCATACGACAAGTTCAAGTGTAAGAATAAGTGCGACATATTGTGATTTTTGAGCATCCGGCTGCCTCAAGATTTGAATAACCGATGTATTTGACTAGGAAGGGTAAGTATACTATTTATTTATTTATTAACTCATCATAATCATCGTAATCAGCTTGCAAACGTCCAATACCAACAATATATGGGTACGGTTTTCGAGTGACAACCATGAGCTGAAAGACGCAGTGCAGAACCGCCCCCCACAAGATGGAGTGACGATCTGATTACCGTAGTGGAAAGCCGTTGGATGCAGACCGCTCAACATCGCTAGTTGTGGAAATTTTTGGGAGTGGCCTATTTATTAACTATTATTTACTAACCAAATATTCCTACATAAAAGTCCTCGGAGTATACGTAGGTACGTATCGTGTGCGCTAATTATAAAATCCGTAAACAGTGTTCAACGACACCACATTTTGGATCAAAACGCATTATGTGAGTATCATGCTTTGCAACTAGCTAGGCATATTCTCAAGTCGCAAGTCTTGGTCTCTACCTACCGAGTTACTGTTATTTAAAATGATTTAGATGCATTTTAATACATTCAATTTGGTCTTGGTAAGTAGGTAGGTTATCTTGTAGACCAATCAACATAATTTAACTTTAATTTCAGATTAGATGGATGACGTTTTTGCTTGGGAAATATAGTAAAAACTATTGATGGCCACAATAAATTAGAATTATATATATCCGCACCAATAGAGTTTTATGGTCACAATAAATTAGAATTATATATATCCGCACCAATAGAGTTCTTAGATAATCGTAAGATATCAAGAAGAAGAGAATTAAACGCAATTATGTTTTAAGTAAAAAGGTGATTAAACGTATAAAATATTATAAACTTGTATTATTTTAACCAAAAACTTCATTATTGATTACATTAGTTTTGTAATACAAAACCGAGCAAGTGCATGTCGGGCCACGCACAATGTAGGGTTCCGTATTCCCCTATCCGAATAATGCGGCTTTTTCAATGGAATCTGTACGAAAATTTTGTTTCTGTTCTCACTTGGTCTGCTGTTACTCGTTAAGTGGTAAAGCCTACATACTTAGCTGTGATAGTTTTCCTTTAAATTTCACTATATTTACTACAACCGTGATTTTTTTCTTACACAATATCAACCATTAAGCTGGCAGGAAGGGGGGGGGGCACACTTGACTCAACAAAATTTTGCACTTAAAAGTTTAATATTTCACAAACGGATTCCTAAATCGAATAATTGTTTTTAAAAAACCTATCATTAGATAGGTCTTTTAAACCCCTACATGTTTTTAAAAGACCTATCATTAGATAGGTCTTTTAAAAACATGTAGGGGTATCATTAGATACCCCACACGTTGGGATAGGTGAGAAATAAAAATCACATCCCTACTTTACATATTTTTTTCTTTTACTTTGTCGGCTTATGTAATATGTGTATCCATGCAAAATTACAGCCTTCTATCACTAACAGTCTCTGAGCTAAGTTGCGGACGGATGGACGGACAGACAGACGGACGGACAGACGGACGGACGGACGGCCGTACATGGCGAAACTATAAGGGTTCCGTTTTGCCATTTTTGCTACAGAACCCTAAAAAACCGGCTATGAAATCCGTCCATCCGCTTGGGGCTGGGGGAGGGGGTCGACCTACACACAACAACAACACAGACACACAGGCAAAAAAAATATATAACATCAGCAGAGATTTTGTTAATTTCATATTACCTCACGTCTTATCAGTTAGTTCTTTTATTACCACGAAAGATAACACGATGTCAAACGTAGGTACTTTCCCGGACTCTGATCGTAAGCATTTTGATCCACTGATTGTTCTTCCAGTTTTGGCGTACAGGTATCTTTTTTTTTTTCATTTGCAAGGCAACTCCCGCAGTAGCATTATATTCAGATTTGTCGGGAACTTAGGAAAGTTCAAACATTAAACGGACATAAAGTACAACAAGACTCGCAACAATAATTTGTAGATCAAACTGCGAGCAGAGCTCCGGGCATAAACTATCCATTCAGCGTAATTGTGTCACATTTTTGTAACCTACTTACTGAACGACCTCAGCTTAATTAGATACGAGTACATATTGGGCTATAAGAGTTGCCATACGTCCCGTATATACGGGACTGTCACCCTATTTATATTGCGTGTCCCGTATGGTCACTTATCCCGTTTTTTGTCCCGTTTTCTTCAAAATAAGTGTAAAGTCGACTTCACTCTTATTTTTTTCAAGTTGCTCAAGCGGGCGGACCGTGCAGGAGCAATAAATGTTGCGCGAGAGATCTTATTATCCTATGTTGGCACCTGGTGCCAACATTTGATGATCCAATTAGTGAAGCTTATTTTTCCTTCTTGCATTATTGTTTAAATTTGATAATTATAACAACTTATGATTATTTTGTAAAAATAAACCATTGTCAGCGGTATTACTACTCACTTTCAGATTTTTATTTAATTTTGCAATTTTGTCCCGTATCAGTGTTGGACGATTATGACAACCCTAGCTATAGATGAGCACATATTACTATCTTTAAAATTGCAAAGCTTTAACCATCCCGACTTTGTACAAAATGGTTTGTTATTTAAATTAAGTTATGAAGATTAAATTATTCGTAATATATAATTTAAAACATGTTTTAGTTATAGAATGAAATTGAAATAGCATTCTTATTTTATTCCTTTTATTAACGCTGCGCGGCATTCATGAAACCGGCATAACATTGTAAACGTTCGCACCCTTGAGATATTTATAAAAACTTGGTATAAGGGGTGTCTAATAGAGACCCCTTACAAAAGGCTTAAATAAGGCTTGCTTGTATTGGTGTTATAGAGACTCTCTGTAAACCCAATAAAAGCCTTATTTTCAGAATGTTTGTTTGCTGTCTGTCTGTGTGTAGGTACCTACTTTGTTATGCGCATCACAGAATTTGCACTTATAAGTAATCGCATAGGTCTAGATTAAAACTTATGCTATAAATCATGAATTAGGTATTTTTTATTAAAAAGCCGATTTAAGAAAACGAATCTTAATGATATTTGGCAAGTAGATATGAGAAGGTATCCACATAACCGACAGCCGCGGGCTCAATTCTTTGTTAAATGTATTATTTTTTGTCACGTTGTAACATTAACATTATTAAAAGGAGAAAGAGTGTCAAGCGAGAGAAGCAGAAGAGATCAGGCAGCTTGACATTGAACTTCTCCACCAGCGGGCCATCGAAGCTGAAGAAGAGCAGAAAAGAGAGGTAACAACAATAATGCACATTCACGTTTACACCCAAGCCTTACACCTTACTAACACCTGCAATAAAACACTGATAGGATGCTTCAAATCCTCACCAAATAGGTACAGAGAACTTTCAGCTACGCTCCTGAAGCAAGCACTGCAGCCGCACTGAAACTGAAGAAAAACTTTAATTAAAAAACACTTAGTCGAACTCTTACTTTCAGAACCGCCTCCTTTTTGAAGTCGGTTAAAATACAGTGATTGGCATTCATAATATCGGTATAAACCTCTTACTAAGTATAATTCAATGCTAATTAATTTACTCTTGCGTGGTTTCCATACACTAAGTACGTATTTTACATAACTAAGAGCGCTTTAACAATAATAATATTGATCTAGCTTTCATCTCTTTGGTTTGACTGAAAAGAAAACACAATTTAAATTGTAATAGCTATAAAATTTATTCTGCCAACGAGCGGCGGCGGCGCGGCGTTTGCATACCTACCCACACATTACCTAATATGAGGTGTTAACTTGGAATGAACTGAATTTTATTCTATATTTTATAATTTACTAGACATCGCACTGGTAGAAGAGAATATAATGTCTAGTTAATGTCTAGGAATCATTCCGTAGTTTTTGGTGTATGCAGTGCTTGCAAATAAAGCTTCAGTTGCCAATGATTTCTTATCATAATAATAATTTTAGTTTTACAGCCAATTTACTCAAATTCTATAATGAGTAATACTTACACCTAAATCTTTTTCATGAATCACTCCATGCGTTTGTGAGAAAACTTGTTAATACCTATTATAGGTATAAGATAATATATTGTAGGTAAGTTTACTAAGTACGTTGAAACTGAAGGACAGACAGTAGCGGCTAGCTATTAGGGGAATTTGTTTTGTAATCATAGCAATAAAATTAAATATTGAGACCTGTGAGATAAGTTCCCAGAAACATGAATAGGTACAATATCGACTTTAATTACAAAAGTTTGTTACTAAAATCAAATAACCCTTAAAATCCAAAACGAGCATTTTAATTACAAATCAAATCTTTTCACAATCTGATTATTCTATCTCTAGTCTATATTATAAAGGACGCCAGTCTGTCTCGACGTTCCAAAATACTGCATAGGTACTCTAAGTACATAAATGAACAAGACAAACTCCCCTCGCCAAACAACTTCAAAACTAACCGCCGCCGCACAACTATTTTGCTTCACACATTTAAGCATGCATTATCCAAGCTCAAAATGAAAAGAACTTTTTGCACTTAAGATTTAGGTTCCAATTTCAACAGATGTGAACTATTTGTACCTAGGTACCTTACAGTTTAAATCAGTATCAAAGTCACAATGTAATAACTAAAACTAACGAGAAAAGAACAGTCTTGCCAATGACCAGCACTTGTAATAACGATAAATAAAATAGTTTACAATCTTTGTCCACCATCGAGTGTGTGTTTGTACTAAGAAAACTAAACTGTAAGCAACCAAATTTAATCTAAAGTGTTTACTTACACAAATTTGGTATTGATGTGCAGATTGCGGAAGCTGTGCACGCAGTGGAGGAGTTGAGGGGGATGAATACGTCGTGGTCTCACCACCGGTTGTGTGACTTACAACGACAGGCAGCTCGGCTACGACACAGTCGACCCTCGATCCCGGACACTACAAAATATCATCGGGTTAATTTATGCGTTTGTTCGTACTAAATTAACTGTAGGTTATACCTAATCACTAACCATGTAGGGTCGCTGAAACGGGAAACGGTTAAGCTGCGAAGGGACCTAATCCTATAATTAAAAGCGGCGAGGTTTATGCGCACTTTAGATGATGATGTTCACGTTTACTTTATTCGTCAGACACTGTTTTTATTGCGATACACAATTATTATTGATTAATTAGGCCTATTTGTGACTCGCGGAGGGACATTAGCGTGGGAGTGGAGGGATATTAACATTATTCGGAGTGATATTCACGAGCCATCTTGTTGAACGCCCACATGCCCATCACGTCTTGGGAACCACACGCCCAAAAATGTAAAGTGACTAAATTAAAAACGATATTGTTTTGGTATTAAGCATGCATCTAATACAAATTAAAGCACACTGTAGGCAGTGGCGTACCTACATTATGCTCTTGTCGAGCTATTAACGCCTTTTTAGGCCTCATGTGCTAACAAAGGATTATCATTGTCTTTGTTAGTAATATGATATTTGGTTTGTGATAATATCTGTAATAGTACATGGAACATGAATTTGATTAGAACAAATAACATAATACTAATTCTCGACTAAGCAATAAATTGAAATTGTATCACTCTCAGTTACGACACAGAAAATAACCTCAATTATGAACTTTTACGTACTAGATACATCTATGTGTTTGTATGCACTTAAAATTATGAATAGTCGAATTTCAAGTATTCAAAATATAAAATATATCATGTAAAACGTAATAGAACTTACATTTCCGCAGTTTAACAAATTGTAATAATTACAGAAGCTCTCCGTGTGATTTATGAATTGCATGTAGTACCTAGCGGGATGCGCTTCTCCCAGTCTAGGCTAGGCGCATGGCTCCATTGATTGGGGTGTGTAGGGTGGACTTTTCCCATCCCATCGCTACTTCTCCTGACGCACATCAATAATAATTATATATGAATACGTTGTTAAGGAAACATGTAAGAGATATAGGTGTACGTTTCCACTGGTTCCCGATCAGAACAAGCGGGACGTGACGTGGGCTAATTTGTTTGGTTTATATTACGTTAAGTAATTTCACCGTGACGAAATCTTACTAATACTTAACATAATCGTACCAATTAACTATATATTATTGCCAATGTAATTCGGTTATTTGCAACAAATTCAAAAAATAGGCACATTCTTTTTTCAATTTTCAATGCTTGTAGCTGTACAGAAGCTGCGATAAAAGTTACTTGTTACATCCTACAACCACTTAAAAGTATTTTTTTTATTTATTTTTTTTTTTTTTTAATGTCGTTCATGGAATATCATGGCGTTAGAGGCACAATAGTAAGTTCATCGAGATTCATAATGACTTCGACATGATATTACATATGTAGGGGATCTTAATTTAGTAGTTAATTAGAATATAATTATTTACACAATATCTCTACCACGAAGACCTCACAGGGTCTATCTGGGTAACAGGAGCCGTGCAATATTGTTATACAATTTATTTTAGATATTTATTTAGATATCATATATAAGGTAGGTAGTGCTTTTTTAAATTATTTTTTTATGTATTACTTTTTTACTCTGCCATAATATTAATCCTATAACTGTATCCCATATCCAAAGAGTGACATTGTCATACGTCAAATTACTTATGTATGTACCGCTTTGTTTCCGTCATCCGCAGGATTATGGATACCTATTGTCACTAAAGTTAACGCGCCTTGAAACTTTAAATTCAAAAGTTTTTAATATAATGAATACTCAAATTTTCTAAGTAGGGACTTACATAGAAAGCTAGTGCTTGTGGCGCTCGTCTGGATGCAATATTCTTAAAAGCGGAGTGAACTTAGTACTTAATCAATATAAGTTTATTTTCATCTAGATATTCTAGTCTAGATATTATCCAATAATGACTAAAATGTCTTTCAAAATAATTTATAATATCTTCTCAGTGGTAAAATATCTTATTAAAAAAATGTGAAGTTCGATATCTGGGTACCTGCAATTGAATTATTATCTAGGACATCCAGCGTTCCCTGAACCTGCGTGAGCCATCCATTACACATGTCATATTTTATTGAATTTCGACACATGCGCGAATATATTGACCTATAAAAATTGCACTGGGATAGCCACTAGGCTGAATTATGCAAGAGGTGCAACACGTTCGTTGATCGCACCTTCGGGATATTTCCTTGTGTGTCACCGTCGCGATAAAGTATCTGTTTCTAATATTATTTAGCAAAGCTAGAACGTGTTTCTATGAACGATAAGAACGTCAACCGATGGAGAATATCGTTGCACCTGTTGGTCGGAAGAGTTAGTGCCGGGGCGCGAGCGTTTAAGTGCATCGGAACAATTCGGCCCGGGCCGTCGGCGGCCTAGGATGAGCGCTATACAATTAATAATCTTTTCCATTAACATTTTGTTGCATTAGAGACTAAGTGATTAATGTAAAATATATTAAAATGTTTCGAAACCTTATGCAGAGTATGTTGAAAAAAGCATGCAGTGCTCAACTAACTAAACCTCAATCAAACCAAAGCATCTCGGAGAGCGACGGTATTTACATCAACCTGACTCGTCTGGGACCCTGCCGAGGTAAATTATTTCTTTCACCTTCTTTTCCTATTTGTCGATCATTAATTTGCATAAATTCTTTGCTACGGGCAAAATTGCTGCGCGTACATAGGCTCACTTTTCCACCTTCTATAGTATACTATAGTTTTTACCAAATTTCCAAGGGGTGGTGTGAGGACCTGGTGGTCTGTAATACAGGTTTACAACTACAACGGACACCAGCTCCTCACATACTTTAATCGTAAACTGTTGTCAATATAACATATGTATTTAACTAATTTACTTTTTTGATTGTTTGATTTGTTGTATTGTGAGGAGAAATAAAGACTTATGTATTATTATTATAGGCTCATACAACGAGAGTAAGGAGTTATGTTCCCATTGGGGCTTATTTTATGTTTTCAACCAATATATTTAAAATTTCAGATGAATCACTGGACAGCGACGGTTGCTGTGAAACGTCAGGCTGTGCCTTCAACGATGAGACGCGTCCGTGGCGAGCGTCTGCTAATGACATCAGTCCACATTCATCAAAAGATTTGGTCCGTACACCCTCTTGCCCTGGGTAAGTCCTTTGTTCTTTTTACCAGTCTTATAAAGATAACTTCAAAAGCTGGCAACGATTACAGTCGCATTCGGTAAAACTTTTGTCTGTTAGAAATTGCATGTTTGTGAACAATGGAATTCTATAAGTCCTACTATGCTTTCGGTTCAGTATTAAATGTTACCTATTAATAATTTCTTTCCATCTATCAGCAAGTATCTAGCCATCCCCTACTAACCAGCTTGACTTGACAGCTGCCAGAGTTGACAGTGGCAGATATCGTCTGACCACGACCAGGAGATACATAAAAAGAGTATAAATTAGACAGCCATTTCAAATGACAAAATTATATAGGTACGTAGCATGGCTCGGCGCCTTTGGTATAGTTTTTAGAGTACATGAAAAGTAACAGATCAACAAACCATTAAACGGATGTTCACTCAAATCTTATATGTGAGTAAAAAAATAGGTATTAAATATGAAAATACCTAAGTACTTCTCATAACATTTCCAACAGTTCTGTAATACCTTGACATCCCTAGCTACCAAGATGACTAGATCGATCTAGGTGCAAGCACGAAGCTTGAAGCAAGAAATATTATGTAATGTATACGATAGGATGAAAAATAACTGATTGTTACGTAATTGTGATGTTATACAAAATAATTTTGTTTATTTTTTTTGGATGTTACGACAATAAAGTAATACAAAGATAGTGGAGAAATAATAAAATTGGTGATAGATGTGGGATCACGTCTAGAAATAGGTCATAGAAGATATAGGGCGCACGGCGCATGTGCGAGCAAAGAGCGCGCCGCGCACCCACCCTGCGCCGATAGGAATCCTATTGCCGGTGTCCCCACACCCGCAATACAGTCTACTAGCTTCGCAGTTTATTCCACGACGTGTCGCACCGCTACACCACTAATGTTCAGTACGTAGAACATCCAGGCTAACCCTGGTGAGTGCGATACTCCACACGGCTACGGTTCTGATAATCGCGATCACTAAACGACTGTTTGACTTATTATTTCCTTGGTTTTAAACGTGATTAGTTCTGCGCTTAGATGTTACGACAACGTGGATCACCCAAGTTCGTGTTCCCTTAGCTGACTAGATGTTAGCGTTAGGGCATGCATGCTTCTCTGTGTTTACCTTACTATCCTTGAGTGTGTAACTGAACTAAACCCGCAGTGTCCTATCCCAGTGGGGTGAATTCGTGGGTCGGTGTGCGGAGACGTATGAACGTTTCGTTACAGATAAGATGTTTGTAGGGAGATAAGATGCCGTTGCTAAGCGTAGGAGCGGAATGAGGAGACACGAGATGCAATGCAAAGGGGTGGAGGTCGGCGGCAAGGAGGGCTCGCAGATGTCCCGCAGCGAGTCCACCATCAGCCGGTGCACTCCGCATACACCCCTCGGCCCCCCGGACAGCGTGAGCGTCGACTCCAACCCCATGCCCACCATATATCGGTAACCGTATACTCGAACATCGCCGTCCAGGGAGAAGACATACGGAGACTGACCCTGCATAATATTCCTGCAGTGAATTCTGTATATATATGTATTCTTATGAGATTTGTCGAATGTTAAAAAGTATCACTGTTATGTCTTGTCCCTGAGGCAAATAAAAGCTGAGAGCGCACTACGCCGCATCGCGCACCGCGATCGTCGCATGCGAGTAGGTATCACAATGTGCTTTTATTTTAGACGGATGTTAGATTATAGTTTTCCACTTTTTTTAAATAAGTAATTATATCAAATGAAAGATCTGACAACCACCTAAGATAACTGCGGATATAGTTGAACGATCCGCTTGGCTTGCCTCATGCTGTTCGACGAGAAAGAGTTGGCCGACCCGCGACACACAGGTAATATCAAATGTTATTGTGTCACATTGTCTCTTCAACACCTTGCCTTACACAACCTTCTCCCTCGCTTTCAATACTTCCCCTGCTTTATGACTTGTTTACTCTGCCATCTCCCGTTACGATTATTTATTAACTACCTAACAATATACTTAGGATTAAATATAAAAAACGTATTACAACCATTTATAATGAATATAAGTACATATAGAGTATGTTATTATCACAAATACAAACACATATTTTAGGTTTCATTGCATGGTTTTAAATCACAGTAGGCTGTTTTTTTACATACCTATAATAAAATAGGCAATGTGTATAGAAATAGTTTCATTAGGATAAGTCGTTACATCAAATTATTATTATCATGCGACTGTACCTAAGTAGGTATTATATTTAATTACTAGGTACTACGCTTAACGCGTCCGGACAGAATTACTATGTTATTTAATTTTATCCATGCCATATTATGTACTTAGTGACTGATTTAAATATATTTCTTAGCATTAGAACACCTGTAGTATTATAAAGTAGATATAGGTAACTTGTATGTCACCAGTAGTTGACTCATAGCGCTGATCTTTTAAATTTATCATCAGAGTAATCATGATCATCATTTTGAACTCTCAAATGGAATATGGGACAAAAGTATTTATGACACAGGGTCATCTAAAAGTAAACATAATATTTACGTTGGATAGAAATAAAAGCACGTGCTGAATTAGTGAAAGAAGACTGGCTGAAAATAATGGCGTCTCAATAAAATAAGAGACGTGAAGAGCGTACAATACACACAAGTAGGTGTAGGCGCGAGCGATAAATTATAAAATTTAGACGCTTTTAAACTTTCATAAAGCACTACGGGCTACGGCGGTTTTATTTATAAAACAATGCCACGTATTAAATAAAAAACTAAATTTGTTCTCTAATTTAGTCACCGTGAGACGATCGAAAGCAAACCAGTCAATAGAAAAAAGTGTTTAGAAACGAATAATCTGTGATAAAATATTCATAAAAATCATAATTCTTAATGTATAGTGATATAAATGAAGGAAATACAATAGCAATAATGTCCAAATGTTTATATTTGTCTAGATGTCGGGCCCCAATCGCCTCTCTTGATTGTATGGATGACTTCAGTGCAAACTCTCAACAAATGTTGGATCAAGGTACGATCATTAACTATCACATAGTCTATATTTTCATTTATTATCACCATATCTTAATTAAAAAAAAAATAATACTGGTGTATCATAAAACCGTACTTACATGTCTCGAAAAGTTCTAGTACTGAGAAGGTTTACCAAGAAATAGCCTACAGTTAACCTAATCGTTATTCTGGAACTATTGCAAGTCAAAGTGGATCTTTTTCCTTAAGGAAAGTTTTGTGTTATTTCAGAACATTTCCTGATAGGAATCTGCAATGTATTTGGGTCCCATTTGTCTGTTCTATTGAATTAACATAATGTATTCAGATCGCTGACGTCTCTGTTTGGGATCTGAGATGACTGTAAGATACCTAAATCCGTCGGTTCAACTAAATGTGCATTTTAATGTGTTAGTATTCCTTGGTGGTTATAGAAACTTTAGAGTTTTTTGATAGACTTTTCCTTATTGTATAAGTAGATTTCGTCTGAGACTCCGCACTCGTGGATGTCGGTTATCGCAATATAAACTATCCTATGTTCTTCCCCGGGACTCAAACGACCTCCATACTAAATGTCATAAAAATCTAAAAGGTTAATTAGTATGGATTGTACCTACTCGAAAAACTTGTCCTTTTTTTCGATTTTATAATACTTGAATTACTTGCTGTGTAGCTGATGCTGTTCCTTCTTAAATTTAAAATTGAATTATGTTGTTCCCAAATTTATGACTTTGTCAATAAATAATATCTACTATAAAATCAATGCATTTTTTTTTATCACATTTGTGTTATCGAACTGATTTTTTTTGCCCATTACTTCTTTATTTTTCCAGACCCAAGTTTAGTCTCAGGTTCGATTCCTGGGCCTAAACTATTTTTTTTCTTTTTAACGCAATTGTTGTATCAAAAAATCGAAGGAAAACTTGAGGATTAATTAAAAAATGTGGATCGGCAGATCCGCGGCCAAGGAACCTTTGTATTAATTTTTAACTTTAAAAAAATGTAAGGTCATCCGTCAAATTTAGTCATTCATAAAAGAAGTATGAGAAAAATACAAGTCCATTTGTCCATCTCGCTATGTCGTAAGGAAACAAAACATATGTCGCATTTACCTTGAAATACTTATTAGCAGCGGCAGGGACAGTCATATATATATTACTTTGTATTTGTGTATAAAGATTTACAAGAATAATTTTACGGATTGTAAAACACAACAATGTCAAAAATGTTATACGGAACGTTCGCAAATTAGATTCGCGCTTGACTGATATCTGCTATTTAAATAACAATAGTACGGCAGGAAATCGATACGATCAAGGGAAAATCTTTGTACGCAGCTGGAGAAATCAACATCTCACGACACATGTCCACTTATATGGGAAACCATACCACAATGCCATCAGTAGTAACTCCTGGACTACGTTACAAGAACCTCGGCAAATCAGGGCTACGGGTGCCCAACATCGGACTTGGAATATGGAACATGCTGAATGAAGAATGTGCCGAAGACGTCATAATGACAGCCCTGGAAAATGGCATCAATCTCTTTGATTTATCAGAAGCACATTGTGGTTAGTTATTTTTTAAATTTAATATTGGTAATATTGATCGTTCAATAATGTAGATGTAACAAATTTTTCAGCTAAGGGCGAGGCTGAACTTGGCAAAATTTTGAAGAAAAGAAACGTAAGACGGACCAGCATTATTATTACAACTAAAATATACTGGAGTACCAAGTGCGTATTAGTATTAATGAGTATTTAACACCCTGTTCTTACCACCTGCCTAAACCCTAGGTTATACTACCTAATTATACTAGGTTTGCACGATGTTAACAATAGATGAATAGAGTAGATGATACCTAATTATCAACTTATGTAGTTTTGTTACCGAAGATATAAATTGTATTGAGTCTTCATAGATGACGTGGTATGCGATGTTTTTTTTATTTATAAGAGAGGGCGTAAAAAGCTAATAAAAGTTAATCAACTGGACTGAACTCGAAATTCTGAAAAAAAAAGGAAATAATTTAGAAATGATTACTTTGGCAAAGGAAATAATAGCAGGTAGATTCATCCTATTGAAAAAAAAATACCTTACAAATTTAATAAATTACAATTATATACTTAGAAAGAAATTAGGCTTTATAATATTCGACTATTTAACTTTTTACCCCCTCTTAAAATGTATTATTAAAGATTTACGGCCGAATACTCACACGCAATTCAATAAGAAGACGTCGAAAATCTCGTCATACTCTTACTGGCACTTTATGGTGAATAGTACTTGTAAGAATATCCATAAATTAAGTATCTTTCGTTTGAGAATTCGGGGGTTAGTGTAGCGCATCAAACAAACAACTTGACTAACATAGAAGATAACTAACCCATCCATTTGCAAGTACCTATTGATCTTTTGTAATGTAATTATTTCTTGACCTATCTATATAACTGGTAGACTGTCTCGTATCATCTAGCAGCATATTGATGTTCTCATCGTAACAAACATTGCATATTGTGTATGTACCTACTGTACTGTACTAATAAAATTCATTACATTTTTAGTATACCTAGCAACAGGATTAATGTAACTTGTATAATGTAAAGATGAGTGATGACTGCTTTTCTCTAGCTGTTAGGGTAATTTTGCTACAGACGTTGAGATACACTGACGCTTCTAATTTACGCTTGCTGCTGCCTAGTCGCTAACAAATTCTGAACTCTCCATTTACTAGGTTTGCTCATACTAATAACAGGTCGGATGAAAGAGGCCTCTCTCGTAAACATATTGTTGAAAGTGTAAAGGCGTCCTTGGCGAGGCTCCAAGTTGAATATATCGATGTTGTACTCCTGCATAAAGTTGATCCTGTATGCCCAATGGAAGGTCAGTTGGCAACATAAATATTCTTAACTTTTAGTTTTGCTCGTTTTGTTCTTTTCCATTCTTACCGCGAAATAAAGTTCTAAGCATTTCGTAAATGCTCACATCATGTAATTGTTTTTGAGATACCTAGTCAAAAAAAATAGTGCTGGTCTTTTTATTGTATTACCTACAACTTTATAATTTTACAGAACTGGTCCGTGCTATGAACTTCGTAATAAATCAGGGATGGGTCATGTATTGGGGTACTGCTCGCTGGTCTCCATCCGAAGTACGTACATAATTATTTTTGTCAAGGATATGCATACAACGACATTTTGCCTCTCTGTTTATGCACTTATGATTATCGTGTGAAAGTAAAAAGTATATATTAAATCATTAGGAGCGTAAAATGAACATTGTATGCGTAGCTCCTGAATGCAAAATTTGATCCAAATCAGCAAAGTGTAATCTATATTCAATTTCAAGATTATGGACGCCTATACAAACTGTCGACAATTTAACTGCATCACGCCAATTGTGGAGCAAACAGAGTATCACATGTTCTGCAGAGAAAAGCCAGAGTTGTATATGCCAGAACTTTATCACAAAATTGGTGTTGGTAAGTAGACAATAAAATGGACCCATCATTTTTCCTCATCGCGACATTATTTTTAGGGTTCCGTGGCCAAAATGGCTAAACGGACTCCTTATACTTTCGCTCCGTCCGTGCGCTTACTTTTATCATTTAGCTATCAAACTAAGTAGCGGCTACTACAACACACCTTTTTATCAAATTTCATCAATATTCATTGAGCAGTCTTTGAGTAAAATGCGTGTGACATACGGACGGACGTCTGTCCGTCCGTATGTCACACGCATTTAACTCAAAGAGATAGACAGACGGACATGACGAAACTATAAGGCTTCCGTTTTTCCCATTTTGGCTACGGAACCCTAAAAACGGCTTAACCGATTTGATTTTTTTGTGCTCTTCAATACAGGGGTACATTATATAAAATGTAAAATCCGGAAGAGCTGCTTTTTTTTTTTAATTTTGCGAATATTTATTATATACTTTAGCTTACATAAACGTATTTATTAAATTTTGGATGTACCTATGCAGCATACCGTGTCAGCTATTCCAGTCTATAAATTACTGTTTATGATTCACAGGGATGATGGTGTGGTCGGCCATCACAACAGGGAAAGGACTAGGCCGTGAAGAGATAACTGGCCTGTTTGCTAAGTCGCGATTCAATCGGAAATATAGCACGTTTAGCTGGTGCGAAGAGGATCTAGCAGTACCTGAAGTAATTACTCTCTTAGTTTTTAATGGAATCAAGCAATACATTGTATATATTTTTTATTTTTACCATTATGACAGGATTTTGTCAGTTCACTCGGGCTTGGCGTAGACACAGAAAAAAGATGGTGAACCCCAGAATAGATCTTTGTTAATGTGCACGATTGTTTATTCTGTGTCTGGGTATAATTTATCTATTAAATGTCTATGTCTATGTCTACAGACATTTTATGGAACATTTATCAGTTGTCTGGTTGCCATAGTACAGGCTCTGTCTGGTTTGGGATCAGACGACCTTGTGTGAATTGTAACCAGTTAATTATTATATTATTATACCTAGCTGTTGTGCATGATTTTACCCACCTTTAGGGTTGATTTTCCAAAATCCAAAAGCTTAATACAAATTGTCCCAAACTCATTTTCATTTATTGATCTAAATTCTACTTGCAACCCTTATTTTATCTCCTTCGGATATACATTTCCAAAAATCCATTCTTAGTGGGCATTCACTAAGAATTTATTTTTGGAAATGTTTTCCCATAACACAAAAGGCTGACAACTTGCCAGTTGTCAGCCTTTTATGTTATGGGAACACATTTCCAAACATCTACAATGCTGAAATGTTGCCACATTTCAGCATTGTAGCGCCACAAGTTTAAGCTGTGCGTAGATAAATCATTCAGTCAGGACAAGTGATTAATTTCCGATTATGCTTATTGTATAGTAGTTGTTATAGCCAGAGATTATGTACAATGACCAAATGATGTGGATAATGTGCATACTACTCGTTTCAAAAGATATTACACATAATAGCTAGACAATTTGATTAATCATTATTACTTTATCCAAGCTTTGCACACAACACAACGTGAAAATTAAATAAATTATTTTTCATTGTCTTAAATGGGTAGCTTTCGAACGCGGGTCCGCCCGCGTAAATGTCGTTTATGGCGATAAAAACTACCATGTCCTACCTGGGGACACAAACAATCTCCATACCAAATTTCATTTAAAGTTCGGCGGTTTAAGCGTGAAAAGGTGACAATCAGACAGAGTTACTTTAGTATGGATTAATCACTTTGACCGTATGTGGGTTTGAATATAATGAATTGAGTTAAACGATTAATGTTTCTGATGTGTTTTGTTTAGATGCGTAGTTCTGGCAGCAAAGAACAGGTCACTGGGGAAGAACCACGGACGTATGGTGACAAGCTTCGTGATTTATCTAACTTAGCCAACTCATTAAGTATGATCTTTATAGCATAATGTCATATTTTACTGTACTAAATTTGTTAATAACTTTCAATCTACTTAAACAACAGATTGCTCAATGAGCCAGCTAGCGGTCGCTTGGTGCCTCAAAAACGAATCTGTAAATTGCCTCCTACTAGGGGCCACCAGCGTCGAGCAGTTCAAGGAGAATATTCACGCATTACAGGTACCTTAGTCTTCACTTTATTCCATTAAATTTAATTTGGTTGGTAACTGTACCTACTATTATAAATTTCCCTCAACTCTAGATTGTGCCACAACTGACGCCTTCAGTGATGGTCGAGATTGAAAGATTGTTGGCAAACAAACCGCAACGTCCGCCAATGGTGTCCACGCTTGCGATGCGTAATCAACAAAATAACAACACCGTGCGGGTTGACATGACGTAAGTACAAATGAGCTATTTATTCATAGAGCCTTAATTCATACGTGCCCAGGATTTGCTCTTTCAGACCAGGGTCCTTATTTACGATCTTTATTCCGTCTCCACGGCAAGCCCATGCGGAACGACAAAATGTTGTTCAATGGTAAATGTGTGCTCACAAATGCATCGCAGCGCGATGCATTTGTGAGCAACTCTATTAGACTCTATTAGAGTCAAGTACTCCAATAATTAAATCAGTGTTAAACTATTTCGAAAAGGGCGGGAATTAGAAGATTTGTCTATCATAATTTCTACACGAACGTCGGAAAACAGCTACATTAAATATACTTACCGTTTATATTTAATATTATCAGTGGAGCCACCACGTCAGGAACAGGGTCGCCAAAGCCTGAGGGTGAAGTAGCAGGCGAGGGAGAGGCTTCGACCCCCGGCAAAGAGCCCGGGAGAGCCTTTTGTGAGATTCAGTGACCGTGGTGGCGCGGAAGCACTGACTCTGCTTCCAAATCTAGTAAATCAAAGGTATTTAACACATCTATTATATATTATATTCTAACTTTATTGTTTAGCTCGTATTTATAAGTATTATTTTTTTAGGAATCACTTAAGGAATCAAAACCTAAATTCTTTTTGAACAACGCCGGAGAAGTAATCAAACGAACAGGTTAGTATTAAATTGACATGGTATCAAATGCATGAATAATTGATCACTAATGAAATTTTTTATATGTACAGAACAAGATGGGGTATCAACTGATGTCGTAGTATCAGTATCGTCTTTAAAAGGTAAGCAGCCCGCGAGCGGAGGTAGTAAAGTCAAGAAATCTAAGTCGGACCCGGCTCGCCCAAGGTCCGCCTCGTTGCAAAGATCTTCTTCTGGACAGCTATCGATCGCTAGAGATCGCAGAAGATCAAGACTAGACCTGTCCTCGCCAGCCGACTTGTAAACAGTGGTTATGGACGTACACAATTAGTGCGCAAAATAAATTTTGACTTATTCGGCAACGGAAATGTAACAAAGATGAAAAGTTTCTTGGGGGAATAGAGGTAAATGAATCGTGATATAAATAAAGTTACCTCAGACGTTTTGCTATTGACAAGTGTACCGTCATACACTTTATTCACAAACAAGTGTAATGTAAGTAAGTTCGGACTAACAATAAACATATTGATAGGTTAACAACTAGGGCAGTTGACCCATCATTGACAGCGTCCTGTCTTGATAATCCAATCAACTTGTAAAAATAAATTATGATTTCTTTAAAAATGATAATTGTAATTCAATTAGATAAACTTCAACTAATAATAAAAGATTAATAAACAGAAAATAAAAGTAAAATAAAGAACTTAACATAAAATAAAGCGATATAGAATCTAGGTAGTCGTGTTACAATAGGGCGAATTACCTTACTAAAATACATTACCGCCCCTTGATTAATGAACCGATTTATTTCTAAAAAAAATATTATACAAATCTTGTAAACAATTAAATATTAAAGTGATTGAGAAAGGTCTGTGATTATTAGAGGTTTATCGAAATTATTTCGTATGAACCATGGATATAATCCTGTATTAAAAACATCATGATGTTAAAAAAATGTTAAATACACTATGGTAGACAGTAACCACACGCAATTTAGAAACAGTGTAAGGATTAGGAAACTAATTGTGTTATACTGTAGGTAACACTTGCCAAGTAGTGTTAAACTAAGGAAGATAGCTTAAAAAATATATTATGTGGGCAAAGTAGGATAATTGGTATTAAATATTATTTTAAGTAGTGACGGCACTTTAACGTACTTACCTAAATGTCAAAGTAGATAACTTAGCAAACGTAATTGAAATGTAACTATAACCATAACGTAACACGATTTAATATTGTATAACACGATTTCTTGAAATCATAGTCTCCCAATTGTTAGATAGCAAAGATTCGGGATAGCTATTAGTGTTTGACTCTCAATTTGTTTCTAAAAAGTTGTAAGAACAAAGATTAATATTTAGTAAAATAACTTCCTTAACCGGATGAATGTAAATGATTCCTTTGAATACTGATATTAGAAGTGAGTATTTTAATAATATTTGCCATGGTTTTTCCAATCAGAATATCGCTTACACTGAACTGCAGTTTTCCTAATAAATGAAATTTATCTGGCTTAAACATAGTGGAGTTTATTTTTGCTTACACGCAGTTTCCTGTTTACGTATATTTAACTAATATAACTTATAATTTATTATTTAAAAGCCGATATTAATATATGAAAACGTAAGGAATAAGTGATATCTAATTATATTAAATAATAGTGGATATTATGATCTTACTGTAGGTACGGTAGCGGTCCTATTATTCGTATGTTCGTGAGTGAAGCAGGACTGATTTCGACATAATAATCGGTACCCATTGTAATCCATTTAACGGCAAACGAAATCGTTTGAATTGGCCATTGCTAGATAGCTTGTTGTTACCAGCTAGGTAGGATTACATCAGTTCTAAAAGCGGTTGGATTTCACACTAACAAATCGTGACCAACCCTCTACTGGTCAACTTCTTATTCGTAAAATAAAAATTATCTTTACTTTCGGAATAATAAACTTAAACAACTATATAAGATCATACATGAACGTCATTCGTACCTATTCGTTTTTATTGATTGCGATGAGCTTGCTTTAGATTCTTATAATTATTTAGTTGAATGTACGTCTAAATCTATCTATATATTATACCTTTAAACGAGCAATTCTTATATATAATCTGTATCTCGGAAACGGCTCCAACGATTTTCATGAAATTTAGTGTGCGGGGTTTTCGGGGGCGTTAATTCGATCTAGCTAGGTTTCATTTTTAGAAAACGTCTACTAGGATAAAATTCTTCTATTTAAATCAAAATACAGGTGGGGAGTAAATTCTCTAATAATTATTTTCGTATCATGAAAAACATTTCTGCTATCCCTGATTTATCTCATGAGATAGGGTTTGTCAGGTAGGATGATATGGATAGAGTTTTGTGAATTTTAGAAAGAGCCCTATGTAACATGCAGATATAATAAATACACACTTATTACAACACTTTAAGTTATAGTTTATAAAATTAGGTCATACATAACTATTGCAATTTGAAAATTGGTAGGTAGGCCTTTGTAAATTGATTAAGTAAATGTCGTCCAGAAATGTCAGTTAATCTCGTAAATTTATTGGCAAATTAAATAATTTAGATATAACATTAAATAGGTATATAGTAGAGCATTAATTAGTTACTTCTTAAATGTATCATACAAAGTTTTGAATAGCAACTTATTTTATAGATTACCTATTATTGCAAATCTATATGTATATAATTTTGTAAATATATATAAATTAATGAACATTAATCTATATATTCGATTATTGTTGTATATATACAAATATTTTTTTATTTTAGTAAATATTTAGTGGTGCGTATTTGAGACTAAAATTTAAAAGGCACTATAAAAAATTCAAAATGCTAATAACTTTCTGGATTTTCTTATGTCACACCGAATTTATTTTGTTCTATGAATTTTCAAACTATTTTTGCTCACGAATCAAAACATAATAAAATTGATAGGTCTACTAAATATCTATCTACTAATAAAGTTCTTGGGACAAGACAAAGGCATCACTACGCTTGTTACCCACTTTCAAAGTAGCCTTTCTTTTCATTGCCGGGAGGAGAGTGAGATTTCTTTACTCAAAATTAGTTATAAAGTGCTTGCGTTTTTGACGCTCATCTCTTGGACTATATATTATTAAGACAACGGAAATATTAATTATTCAGCACATGATTAATCTTAGATACGTTCATAGAGGGAAAGAATTTTAATGCAAAAGCAATTGTTTCATGCTAATGTACTCGTACCTATAGAAATATTTGTTTATGTCTGATCTAATCATGAAATACGAATAATTTGTTAATATTTGAATAACATTATTTTGATTTCCACAAAAACTTTAACATAATTTGAACACATTTTTGACACAATAAAATGGCGGTACAAAATAGCATTAATATAATTTATATTAATTAGTGTTATAAATATTTAAAATGTTTTACATATAAAGCCCAGGCATGTACAATAGGTATTTATAGTTATAAACTGTACATAACTGCAAATGCAAAGAAACGACACGATAGGTTGAAAAAGTAGTAATAATTAATAATAAAACAGTGCAACTGATATTATATGTAAAATCATCAAAATGATATAAATAAAATGTTACGTTTAAGGGTGCACATAAATCTGTGTTTTGGGTGGTGCCATACACACAAGTTGCTACAGTATATAATATATGGTATAGTTCTTGTTTAGTCTCCTCTACCAACTTATTATATATTATTTAGCACATAAACCGTAAATATTCGTGAATCTTTAAGTGAGGACAATGAAGACTCATACATTTTGGCCGATAGGTTCAGCTTAAAACCCAATTCCAATATTTTGAAATTTAAAGAAGTAAAAATATATATAAACCGGGCATTAGCATGTCGGACCATGCTTAGTGTAGAGTTCCGCAGCATTGAACAATTGCATTAGCAGAAGAGCGTATGTTTACGGCAGTTTCGCCCTTTTATTAAGAAACGCAGTTTTTTGGCAATAACTCAATGACGGTATATCCGATCTTATCCAAAATAATTTTTGTTTAAAGTATTTTTGTGATTTTTCCATATTTTTTGGTTACACAGTTCAAAAGTTAAGGGGGCGATTATTTCCAAAAATATTCACTCAATCAAAAAAATTTATCTGTGTCATACGGACGGACAGACAGACAGACGGACATGACGAAACTATAAGGGTTCCGTTCAAGGCATTTTGGGTACGGAACCCTAAAAAGTAAGGGTGGTTTGATTTAGCATTCCAGAAAATCCTCTTTTGGAATCCTAATCCTAAATCAGTCAGTCAATCTAAAACCATTTCGCCGGTTTGTAGATTTCTGATTTATACTCAATAAAAATCACGATTTTTTTCTCTCTTTTCGGATGGTACTTGATTCCAATTCTCATCCAAAACACAATGTATACATATAAATAGTGCTTAAAAAATATTCATCGAAACACAACATTTTTTTCATCTGCGTACATTTTCCCCGTTTTTGCACCATTTTTCATTGCTGCTCCGCTCCTATTGTATGTAGCTTGATGTTCTATAGCATTCCCCGATAAATAGGCTTTCCAACAGTAAAATATTTTTTTTAATTCGGACCAGTAATTCCTGAATGAATCAATGTGTATATTTCAAAATGTTTATCAATATTGTTTGTCTAAGAATCTTTACAATCTAGACCATTTTTATCGTCCCGTCCACCACAAGTCTAGCCATGTAACTTGTGTCAAGAAAAAACACTTTTGGTAATTTATTTACGTCATTATATTTAAAAAAAATGTACCTAAGTTGAATTGGAACATGACACTTAACAAACACGTTATTGGATCGGACTAGGATTAAATATACATGTTGTTTTCAGTAATCACTTATTTTAACAGTTTAATTAAATACAATCAGAAGGACATAGGTTGTTGGTAATGGCAATGGAAAAATAAGATAGAAAATAATATTAAAAGTGCAACTTGTTTTAGTATTGCATCGCCCAAGTAGTTGTATCCTATTGGTGTGCTTGACATAGTCGACATCAATCGATGTATTTAGTTCCCTGCAGTCCCATAGATTAAACTAGGATACATTAATTTTATTGTAAAAATTTCATGAGATACACCAGAGATACCTCCAGAATTTGTACATACAGTTGATGTTTTAGCATTAATTGTACATTTGATCAGAATATATAAGTATACCTATTATATTAAGTTGTAATATACTATGGTTTACACAGATCATGCGTAATTTAAAATAAGATAATATTGAAGTAAATAATATAGTAGACGCTAGCTTTGTAAGCCAACAAACTGTCGGAGTCCTGTACCTGTTGGATTAACTAAATACCTCGATTTAATTACACGATACCCGATAATTGTGTCGCAATGCAGCATTTAAGAGTAACACCATCGATTGGGCTTTTTAAATAAAATAGCTTATTAAAATACAAATAAAATAGCTGGACACTAAAAAACCTATAGTCATAATTTTTCTGTATAGTATTTTAGGCGTTCTTTAATAACACATGGGTTACATTTTAAATAATATTGTATGATATAAAATATTTTATAATGTAATTTATAATATATCTAATAATATAATTGGTGTTTAGTATTATTATTATTATTATAGAAATGATTGTGTCCATGCAATGAGTCGAGTTAACTAATATATGATTGAACATAACCGTTACATGGGCATACTTATCTAATTAATTTACCATAAATGTAAATGTACTAAAGTGAAAATAATAAATATGTATTCAAATTCTATCATAGTGTATAATATGTATGTAAAAAATAGGACAAAGTAAACTGTCCATAGATTCGTAAATGTTGTATTAAACAAGAACAAAATATACCGAAACGTATCCACTACTATAACTAAATATTTGATTGGGTCTCATAATCTAAGTTTACACTTTCGACAACTCGTTGACAATAAGTAAACAAACCATCGGACATTCGAGTATTTTTTAATTATTTTTTTTAAACGTGCGAAATGAAGAGACGGGCATGTCGTGCGCCTAATGGTAAAGATGACGCTAGCCCATAACAGCAATGGTGCCACCCAAATCCTTGTTTGACAAAGACCTGAATGTCACCGCACCGCGCTTCTCATTTGAGACATTCGTTCACAAGTCTCGTTTGCCCAGTAATTTCACTTGCTACAGTGGCATTCAACCGAAAAAATGTGTTAACATCACTATGTATTTCACGGAAGAATGACTAAAACTGTTGTGATACCCAAATAGATATCGAATAATTTCTAAAGCCCGTCAATTAGGTAAAGGAGTTTGAATAACATAATATATTTAAAATCTTACCAAAATAAACCAATTCATACAGAAACAAATAGTACGTACTATCTTTTGTAAAGATTTAGACGATTTTTTTTTTTTATTGTAAATCAAATAAAAATTAATCGGCAAAATGTAGGTAGGTACCTATGTACGAGCATAACTTCAGAACGACTGCACCAAATTGGATGATTCTGTTTGTTTTGTTGTGTTCGTTACTGTAAAGGTTTTTTATCGTACGGAGAAATTACACCCGTGCGAAGTGGGGGCAGGCAGCTAGTAATTTTATATAAATACGAGAGTTACTATAACTACAAGTGATAGATCCGAGACAAATTGTAACGACTCGTGTGTGAAAATACTTGGAATATAAAAGCAAACAAGGTGGCTAATAGATACTGTTCCAGACTAATTGTTTTTTTTTTAAACTTTTTTTTATGTATCAGATAAGTGTTATCATTGTAAAATATTCTTTTTTGCATAAATTTCCTAGAATGTAAAATTCTAAAGAATTACAAATGTACATCATTGTAAATCGATTTCTGGGAAAATTGGATTCTTCTGGTCATAGAATGGTTTAATATCCTTAGCAAAATCATTGATGAATTTTCAAAACTGTAAACTTAGATTGTGACTACTATAGTAGATCACACTTTATGAATGTAATGTATGTCAACTTAATAATTGTAAAATATGGTAATTATAGATTTATCCTACAAATTAATGGCTTTTTACGCATATATAGCATCAGCAAGATTGCATAGCCAACTTAACATAATTAAATTATTTTGAATGTTTAAGCCAGAAACATGTATTAACACATACTACTTACGGAAATAAAAAAAGTAATAACTATGTCCAGATTTTTATTTGTAAACCACCCATTAGCGATACTTTTACAAAGGTGTCGTGCACGTTTAACTAGAGTTGAGAGGGTCAGAGATGGAATACCCAGAGAGGCTTTCCTTTGAAAAACATGTATACTTATTCATTAAGTAGCAGTAAATTGGCCAATATTTAAGTACATAAAGTTTTTACATCGTAAGTGGATGCTCCTACTATGTTGTGCCCATTGAGGCTGATGTATCCGATCTCGTGTACTCTTCTAATATTATTGACCTCTTTTTTTTGCATCAGTCCTCTAATATGGTGTATAATATAATGGTGGCAGCACCTTACCTGCATATACAGTTTATAAACAGAGAACCATTGTAAACATTGGCAATTTGAAAAGAGTGGCCACGAGTTTTTATTGCCTGTTCTTTTCTCGGGCTTTACCTATTGTTTGCGAACAGGCATTACCAGTAAATGTAGAATCGACTTTTCACAAGTGTAGTATTTTGCTTCCTAAGTGAATAAATGATTTTTATTATTATTTTATTATTAATAGCGGAGGAGAATGGCGCCTACATTGTTTTTATTTACGAACAGCCATGTCATTTATAACCCTCTATTAGAATAAATCAATATAATAAGTGGTATTATATTTGCAGTTAAAATCCCTAAAGACTGAACTTCCTAAAATCCTATTTAAAAAAATTCTTTGCATTTTTTTTTAGAATGAATTAGTGGAGTAAAGATTTTTAACATAAATGGTAGTGTTTATATGAATAAGTGGTCTTAAGGTGTACTAAGAAGAATTTTGAACTAGCCAAAATTAGATAAAATACTTTGTGCCTTTTATTAGAGTATAATAATAATTTCTAAAGTAACAAATATATTTTTAACTATTCAGTCCCTACGTAACGTATTGTAAATACGCTACGTCTTTCGATATGACTGATGCCTGTCGCCTACGGATGCACCTGACCTCAAAATTGTTTTTGGAAGTCGCCCACATCTTCTGTCATACGAAATGTAATAAGAGGTATCCTGTGTTTAACGCAGACGCCGTCAAAGTTGACACGGTAAATTGCTAATATCTGGCCACAATGAATGCAAAAGTTACATTGCCATTCATTCAATGGTTGTAAAAGTATAATTGTGATAAATTTAATGAATGTAAAAACATCAAACTTAATGAAGACGGTTTCATGGTTATTGTTCATAATCTTATACCTTTAAACGAGCAATTCTTGTATATATATACCTATATATATAATCTGAATCTCGGCAATGGCTCTAGCGATTTTCATGAAATTTTGTATGTAGGGGCTTTCAGGGGAGATAAATCGATCTAGCTAGGTTTCATTTTTGGAAAACGTCGTTTAAAAAAAATAACGAGCGAAGCTCGGTCATCCAGGTACTGAACTTTAAATGACATTCAAATATTGTGTCTACCTTCAATGTTAGTCCACATAGCTCTTGGTCTTATGAATGTATTTATTGCGACTTGTAAATATAGATAAATATAAAAAAGTAATAACATTCACTAACATACTCACTCTTAAAGACATTGCACCGTTGCATCCACATTATTGGACTCCTCTATTTTATAATAAAGACGCAATGAGTGCAGCTTAGACAATTGCATCCATATTACATGACCGGCGTTCGTTGTAACGTGTCATTAACATATCTACTGTGTGGGCCAACCATGAGTCGCAGAATCCGCGACACAGGACTACACCGGTAACTGCCCAATTAACCAACCTCATCCCTCCGACGAGCCTGTCCGAGATCCTTGGAGGGCCAAGGATAAATATAGAAACGTTCCAGCTGCAAGTTCCGCTCAGTAAATGCCTATTGTATACCGAGATGGAGTTTAAGTGTCATAGTGAACGGACGCGCGACTGATCTGTGCACAACACAACATGACGGTCATATACTTCGATTGGCTCGACTACCTCGTCTTCGGGGCGATGCTTCTCTTCTCAGCTTTAATAGGAGTTTACTTCGCATTCTTCGCGAGCAAAAAACAGAACACTACTGCTGAGTACCTTATGGGCGGCAAGACCATGGGAATGTTTCCCATATCAATGTCGCTGATAGCCAGGTAGATATGTTAGTTCAGTTTGCTGTCACTGCAATCAATAATCAAAGCGCGCTTTAAGTGTTAATTGCGAATGCATTTACAATAAACGAGATCTATAAATAAAATTTGTTGTTTGCCAGTTATGTTTCGGGTATATCTCTTCTGGGCCTGCCCGCTGAAATGTATACGTATGGAACTCAATTGTGGGCAATAGTACTATCTGAATGGGCGGTCTCCCTCACAATAGCCGTTGTATACCTGCCGGTATTTTACAATTTACAAATCACGTCAACTTACGAGGTAACCATTTGACAATTTTTTTTTATGTTAACCGTAAAATACGATACATTATTTCATGGTGTTCTTTTATATTTTTTCAGTATCTACGTTTAAGGTTTGATCAAAAAGTGCGCTTATTGGGCTCAATAATATTTATCATTAAAATGATGCTCTATATACCCATCGTAATTTACGTGCCAGCTTTAGCTTTTAGTCAAGGTGTGTTTAAATTAATAACATTTCTGGCTAAATTAATAGACCGTTTGTTGCTATTCTTTATTGATTAATTATTTTGCTTTGCTAAGCTGTCGTTAATTGCGAATTATTGTTTTCAGTGACTGGCATAAACTTACATTTGATCACACCGATAGTTTGTCTCGTTTGTATATTTTACACAACTCTAGTAAGTATACCTGCGTATCAATTCTATCTACACTGACCCTATTCTCTTCCCCACTATACTTAATAAACAAATTGCTATAGTCTAGAATTGTCTGGGATCGAGGTCAGCTGAATCAGTCGTTCAGTTAAATTATAAAAGTACTAGATAATTTGTTTTACATTATATAATTCTACTAATAGTGAATTGTTGTTTAAACAGCTGGTTGTGTTCCATAGGGAGGACTTAAGGCAGTAGTATGGACAGATACTTTACAAACAGTACTTATGTATTTTGGTGTAATATTTGTGCTTGGGTATGGTACATGGCGTCTTGGAGGGATATCAAATGTGTTTGCTATTAACAAGGAAGGTGATCGGCTGGAATTCTTTAAGTGAGTGAATTATAATTCAATTTAATGTTTTTAATATCAAGTTGCAGTGTGTTCTACGCGATTGATGATGGCTTATGATGTTACTTAAATGTTATATTTTTACAGTATGGACCCGGACCCAACAATCCGTCACACTTTCTGGTCCACTGTGTTTGGAAATTATTTCAGTTGGCTGGCTTCGTGCTCAGTCAATCAGGCTATGGTACAAAGATGCCTGGCTTTATCCTCTTTAAAGCGAGCTAGAATGTGAGTTCCTTATTTTGTTTACCTGAATTTTGTGTTAGTTTAAATTGCATTTGTATTTGAATAACCTAGCAGATTTTTATCCAAGCGTCTAACTTTTATCATCAGCGTGAACTTGCCTTAAACTTTCTTATATTTATTTACGAATGCTTGGAGCGTTTAAATTCAATAAAAGTTTTATTTGTAGAACAATATTCATAATGGCGGCGGGTATATACATCATCGTGTCACTCTGTTGCTATACTGGGCTAGTGATCTATGCGACGTTCGCCACTTGCGACCCTCTCTCAACGGGTGCTATTAAGAAGAGCGATCAGCTACTGCCCTACTTCGTGATGACTATAACCGGTTCAATACCTGCCTTGCCTGGGATTTTCATGAGCGGTGTCTTCAGTGCCGCTTTAAGGTATAGCACTAAAGATAATTATAGAATAATCTGCAATATTGTTCAATATACGTTTATTTTCCTTTCACGTAATAATTGAGTTTTTATTCCTAGACCTACTTACTCGTACAACTTCACTTTTAAGTAAGGTAGGGATGTGCAAGATTGCGCAATGTATAAGAAAGCACAAAGTGATTAGGTATCAGCTCAGAAAACAGTCCGTGGCGGATATTTTTTAGTTCAGATAGTGTCCTACTGATGTTCTCACTCAACTGGCACAAAAATGTACGTTATTCGTAAAAACTATTTCCTGAATTTTATTTGAAAAAATCTAAATTTGAGACCTTTATATACAATACTTATGTATTTTGAAAACGTGATGGATAAAATCTAAACCAGGTAAGCTGTAATCAAATTACTATGTAAGAGTGATTCTACTAAACCGATATGACATTCTAATCAAAAGTAAGTGATGTGATGTTTTAAAACTCTTTATTGCTCATCATTCAGTTGTGTACAAGATTGCGCGCGCACTCTTGCACACTGTATCATTTATTTATTTTGAGAGTACTTTTTATATATATATACCTAATTAAAAAGTACTCTCAAAATAAATAAATATCGGTTTAGTATATATATATATATATATATAACAAACCTAAATCGTGTATTACTATTTGTTGCTATTCAATTTCACATCATGTTTTCTTTAATTCTTGCTATAAGCGCCGCATGAGTAGGGTAACCATATTTTTCTACAATATTTACAATGAACTAGCAGCTATAACTTTTCCAACCAAAAGAAAATAAAATCAAACATTAACAAAATTACGTTTTAATATCTACTGAACTGTAATTTATCGGAACTCGATTTACTTTTTAAAAATTTACACTTCAGTAGATATATAAATAAATAGATAAATTCTATATTAGTAAGTATATCTCGATATTTAGCATTTTACTAAAAAGTAGTCGGCTTCGTTGCTCTTAATTTATTTATTTCAGATAGATAATACAAAAAACATGGCAACCCTATTTTTATAGAGATGGAGATGACAACAGTATTTTCAAGGTCATATCGTTTCACTTTTGTTATTCGGCCAGCATGTGGCCTCCATTTTTACTCTATCTCCATGATTGTAGCCCACGGTGACTTCAAATATGACATTTGTGGGTGATGCGCTCTCTTATCCGCATATGTTGTGAAAGAGTGCGTATTTTGGTGATTTCTCAATTTTTTAATACCTTTTTAAAATATCATCTTTAAATACTTTTTTTTTTATCATGCAGTAACCTATGTAAACGAATAAAGACTAATGTTGGTTCTAAACTGCTTCGTTTTTTTAAAACATAGAAGTGAAAGTGCACAGGCATGCATACCTCTAGTCAGGGTCCTTATTACGAAAAAAAAGTCGTGAATAAGGACGCTGTAAACAACAAAAATGTTGCTCTCGTTGCGTGCGCTGCATAAACGGTTAAAGTTACGCAAAAACAATGTTAGACGGATTTGTTCCTCTTAAAAAGTTCTAAACAAAAGTCCGCGACAGATGCCTATCTTTTAAGGTTGACCCATTATTACCTTTTTTATGGTAATCAAATTGATTTCAATGAATGTCTTAGGAGATATTTTTTTATTTGACTGCCTCTGTGGCGCGGTGGGAGTGTATCCGACTGCTACGCAAGAGGTCGTGGGTTCGATCCCCACCCAGGATAAAACTTTGTGTGATGAGCACGATGGTTTATTCTGTGTCTGGGTGTTATTTATCTAGGTATAATATGTATGTCAATGTGTTTATCAGTTGTCTGGTTGCCATAGTACAAGCTCTGCTTAGTTTGGGATCAGATGACGTTGTGTGAGTTGTCCCAAGATATTATTATTATTATTATTATTATATCATAGTTTTAGAATATTACGCAACAAAATCAGGCGCGGATCCAGAACTTTGTTCAGGAAGGGGGGGCATAAGATTCAACACCGGTACATCAACCACTACCGCCAAGGGGAGAAATATGCCTGTCAAAACATATCGGTACAATGTCAAAATTTTCATCAATCGAATCTGATGGGAGGCGAGTCAAGTAGTTTCGCTCAGGTATTTAGTATGAAGTTACGCGGCTAGAGCGGAATAGTTAATAGGTTAGAAGTATTACCGCATACCTACCCACTCGGTTTTCTCCACCACAGATCCGTGTAACAAGTCGTGTAAATGGGCAAGGCAGTAACAAGTCGTGTAAATGGGCAAGGCAATATTCTGCGGTTGTGTTCAGCAAACTGTTTTTTAATGTTTTCTTGCGACCTAGTATACTTTTTAAATAATTAAGTTGTTTTTTTATTTTATTTAAAACATATATATACTCTAAAATACAAAGTACCTACGCCACACAAATACCTACATAATATATTATATGCCAACATTTAATTTTTAAAAAGCCACAGTATCGTATCGCAGCCACCCAGCGTTCCTTTATTATTCCTGTTTCACTCTTACTCTTACCTACTCTAGCCTATGTTATACTTTTAACGATACATATAAAAAAATATTACCCATTACACACATACAAACACTGTTTCTCCTGGTTTCGTCCGTGTGATTTTAAATTAGCACTGTAGTTACCAAATGTTATCTTTGTTCAATTGTTCTCAAGTGGTTCGTGGATAAAGCATGTTACTGACGGTTGGAAACAAGCGTACAAACCAAGGAGACCTTGGCGGGAGCTTTGTGTTTTCAGTCCATACGGTTAGAAACCAAATGCAACAATCCCGCCAAGGTCGCGCGTGTTTGTTTATTTTTTTTGTGTGGCCCACCAATTGTTTGTTGCAAACCACACAAGCACACACTGCGTAAACAACTTCATTGTGCGAGTACAACTAACCAAAAGTTAGTAGTTAGTGCTACAAAATTTTTTCGCCAGTATATACTTCTGACATGAATTTTTTTTAAAGGCAATACATTTAATACATTCATATTAATTTTATCATATTTAATGATTGCTGTGTGGTGGTTTGGTTTGTTGTTTGGTTGGAAACACCGACTACAAGACGACAAACCAACGGCAAACCGCGTGGTGGTGAGAGCGTTCCCACCCGCCAAGGATGTTGGAGGACAAACCATAACTTGGTTTACAACATCCGTCGACACTGCTGGAAATATGCAAGGTAACCTTGATTTGTACGCTTGTTTCCAACCGTCTAGAAGACGCTTTATGCAAAGACAGTTTCAGCTCCTTTACTTGACCTCCTGACCGTATTGTAGGTGTTTACACTCTCTAGCCCTCTCATGTGACGCAGACGAATTTGCGATAATCAGTTATCTGTGTATTTATGAGGCATAAGAGGAAACTGTGATTGACTGATATATCAACACACACTCCTCAATGAATTGGGTTGAAATTTAGTACACATATAGTTGTCACGTTGTAGGCATCCGCTACAAAGCCTAGAGAGCTAATTTTGAATAAAAAACAAAACTAACAAAGTTAGTAAGCTACTTTCGCTATGTACGTTTAATTTAAACCAACTAATTAAATAATTTGAGTAATATTTACACTAACAAATAATTGCACCGAGATAGTCAAAAACTTTTACGGGGACTTTACAAACACAAATTACGGACACAAAGTACACCCAGACTCGGAACAACAATTTGTGGATCACACAAAGTGGTGTCTCGTGTGGGAATCGAACCGAAAGTGGGAGTGTGTCCGACTGCTATGCAAGAGGTCGTCTCTTGCGTAGCAGTCGGACACACTCCCACTGCGCCACAGAGGCAGTCGTCAATAAGCATGAAGATAATAATAAAGTCTCCACCTACCTAATGTCAAAATATTTCAAATCGATACCTATCTATCTATCTCGTCTAGACGGATGCTCCGACGTCGTAGAAAGAGATAGGCTTCCCCCAAAGCAAAATAAACAAATATTCAGTAGTTGTACTTAGGTATTTAAATAGAGTCTTTAAATACCTAAGTACCTACTATTAAGTTAAAATGTAGAATGTAGGTACCTACTCTTGGTGGAACATTAACTACTTATTATAAACAACTAAGTGGAATTTAAAATCTGTTTTAGTTCAATGTCTACCGGTTTAAACTCCATGTGTGGAGTAATCTTTGAAGATCTCATTCGGCCAATTTACAATAAACCCATATCGGAAAGGACTGCGAGTTTTATAATGAAAATAATTGTCGTCGTGATTGGTACGTACATTTTTACTGACAAGTATTTATTGAAGTGTGCACGCATTACATTTCACCGTTTTGTTATCTTGATGGATACTAATTGTGGTTATAATTACTCCTCGTGAATTACTCAAAAGTTTACGGAAGACATTTTTCTTCTACCCGACATTGCCATTCGGAACCATTATAACTAATAGATAGGTTATTGCTTACATACTTACCCCTTTATTAGGGTTCCGTAGTCAAAATGGCAAAAACGGAACTCTTATAGTTTTGTCATGTCCGTTTGTCTGTCTGTCTGTCCGTCAATTTGTTTGCATTTTACTCAAAGACTACACACAACTATACAATGAATATATATATAAATAATAAAAATAAATATAAAGGGGGGGTGGGGGGGCACTCTATACAGCTAACAAAAGCTGAAAACCTTTTTTTTTCAGCATACATCAACATGTGGCACATCATTCGACAGGTCTTTAAAAACATTTTAAGGTTTCTAATAAACTTTTTTGAATAATGTTAATATTTTTTTAGAAAATCGCTCCGAATGTTGCATAAATTGTGTCACCCCCTCCCCCTTGTCTTTTGAAACTAAAATTATTTCGGACATGATCGGATATACCGTTATTGAGTTTCTCAACAAAAGGGCGTAAATGCCATGAACATACGCTCTTCTGCTGGTGCAATTATTAAAATCGGATTTTATTATTAACATATATATTAATAATATTAACCTATGACATAACTATTATATAAATTGAAAATGTATAATTAAGTATAATTATGGACCTGACTCATTTATAAACAGATATACTCGTAAATATCTAATACTAATGATTCAATTTTGAAATGTTAAATTTTTGCATTAGGTGAAATATGGTAGCTTACCATAACTATGTAAGACCTTACTATTGTAGCATTGCAAATAAATGAATTGAATTTTTTCATACGGCAATGGCTCCGGAACCCTACACTGAGCATGGTCCGACATGCTCTTGCCCGGTTTTATTAATATTTCTTAACAGCATTTTAACTAGCGAATGTTTTGTCTTTTTCAATTTATCTATCCTTATATTATAAAGCGGAAGAGTTTGTTTGTTTGCTTTGTTTGTTTGTTTGTTTGTTTAAACGCGCTAATCTCAGAAACTACTGGTCCGATTTGAAAAAATCTTTTTTTATATAGCCCATTTATCGAGGAAGGCTTTAGGCTATATAACATCGCGCTACGACTAATAGGAGCGGAGTAGCGACGTGAAATGTTGCAAAAACGGGGAAAATTTACGCTTACGAAGTTGCGCGGGACAGCTAGTATTAGATATATTTCGGGTCTTAATCGCGTGAATTATTTAAAGGTACGAACCTTTTATGACGTTTCGATCGAATTGCACCGATCAGGTCATGGGTCGACGAAATAAAAAGATTAGTGATCCTTTTATGATATAATATGAATTGAATCTCGTGTTCAATTCAAGGATAGATAAGTGATATTTACCATCATAAAATTAAATAATAAATGTCTATTGATTACCAATCTACTTGTTTAATGTGGGGATTATTAAACCTGTTACCCTCTTACACATTATTGACACCATGCTTTGCATTACAGGTATCATTGTAGGTATTTTTATTATGTAGGTCCTATAGGCGGCAGCAGTGGGATCATGGGGGTTTGACACCCACTGAAACGATTTAAGTTAGAGCTACGCACCCTCCTTTACACCTGGAGTGAGCATAGCACATTGCCCATTCTCTTATGATTACAGTCTGGAACAGATCACAGCAGAAGGATTAATTCATTCATCAAATATTTGGTAGTGCGATGCAAAAATATATGTTGCTGGATTGTTTGTGCGTATAATATTAAGAACTTATCTAGAATTCAAAGGAAAACTGAAAGGCATTGTGTTCTAACACTTCTGAGGACCCTCTGCCACTATAAGAACTGGAGGCTTAGACAAATACCACACGATACTTTTTCCGCACTCGCTAACGCGGGAAAATGTATGCATTTGACATAATATAGTTGACAATACGTCACGTGACTGCTGCTAGATTGGTGGACCAAAAACAACAGTAGCGTGTGCCAAAAAAGAAGCGTGTGCCAAAAAAGAAGCGTGTGGCATTTGTCTAAGACCTGAATAAAAGTAGAAGTGATTGTTTAACATTTAGGTATTGCACAATATTATTATTTGAAAATCGAAACAGATATGGGCTCAGTTAGTCATTATCCAATTTTAAAATAAGTTTTCTGGAAGGTTAAGAATTGATAAATAGAGAATAGTTCGCTCGCCGGTTAAGTGACGTCATCACTGACTTGCTTGCTTTTTGATAGAATTATGGTATGAAATTAGCAGGACAGTTTATTTTTCGTCTACAATTATTGACGAGCTATTAGAGTTCATATTAGAGTTCTCGGTTCGACCCCTAACGACCGCCACTAGCAGTCTGCGATGAGACCACCTCTTGTACCATTACTCTTAGTACCTATGTAATTTGTATGTTACAATAAAGAGTATCTATATCTGTCAATGATTATGCATAGTGCAGATCTAACAGTGATATAAATTTGCAGGTGTAACGTGCGTCGCGCTTGTGTTCTTAGTTGAACATATGGGTGCTCTAATACAAGCTGGAAAGAGTCTCGCTGGCATCACCGCTGGTAGTCTACTGGGCCTCTTTTCTATGGGCCTGTTCCTTCCCTGGATCAATGCCACTGTAAATGCCATACTGTAATATACCTATTTGAATACCTTCTGTAACTTTCCTTTAGCTTCAAAAGTACCTTACTTTCCATTTAAATTTGACTAAATTTGAAAGTTTTAAGTTTTATTATATTAGAGAAATATAATTCGGCAACAAAGATCTCCTTTAAATTTTGATGAAGATCTCAAAACTGAAAGTAGTTCTTTAATGTAGTTGTCGTTTTCTAAATATAACTTTTAGCTTTTCCAAGCTTCAAAGTACACTCAACTTAAGCTCCATTTCATCAAGATCGATCTAATTGTTTAGCCTGGAGACCAAACACTCTTTCACATTACTTCAACTCACGTAGAAAAGGTACAGAGCAATAGATAATTGCAATTGAATGAGGGAGTATCTACCTAACCTTCCTTTGTAAGTTATGTCACAGACAGATTAAGGCGGTTTTAGTTTTCGTTTAGAAAGTTAGATTAATCGCGTTTTATTAAACCCCCAAGGCCAATTTATAATATGGATATTTTTATTAAAAAGCCGGTTGATGGTACTTAGCTTTCTGAGATGAAATTTCATTCTCTGTTTCTTAACGTAATCAAATTTTTATCTCATGTGTCGTAAAGTATCTTGATGATAAAAATCCGTCTAGCCGTTATTTCTTCTTCATATTTTTATATTTTTATCTCACCTACAGGGTTAACAGATTGATTTCTTAACAGGGTGCATTGATAGGAGGCTTGGCGTCTACGGTCCTGGTCGGATGGATATCCATTGGCACCCAGGCAGCTATGATACGTGGCGAAATAATTGTCATCCCAAAACCAGTGTCTGTGGCTGGTTGTCTGGACAACGCAACACTACCAGAAATTACAGAATTGCCTTATAATGCTGTCGAATTTGATAGGTAAGATACGAATTTTTATACATTGAACCTACTAATTCCATATTAAACTGACTACAACTTATCTGCCATCCATTTACTAAAAAAATATTACTTATCTTCAAAAACGCTTTTGGCAATCCTAGGTATTGGTATTATGGTAACGGCATTGATTCCACATTATGCTAGTAACAGTATTTGATGCTGGCTATGCGTTAAAGCTGACACTTGAAACAATTTTAACACAGTAAATATTGTAAACTAAACACATCTTTATCTCTATTACGCTAATTTACGAGTGTAATTCGTCAGTCATGTCGGTCTGATTAAAAAATATCTTGAGCTGATTATCTACGGTCTTTTAGCCAAGCACTCTTGAAGTCTAGTATCAAAACTACAACGAAGATTGAGCTGGAGTTGGTTTGGGGGAGGAGGAGACTTGACCTCGCTGAGTACCTTATCAAACCCCCCTTACACATAAAGGCTCATACTTATGGGGGATTGAGCCCCTTAGCCCTCTCTCTAGATCCGCTGGGCGGCACTATCAACCTGAACCATATGTATGTTGGCTTCCTTAATAATAATACAAATTAAAACATTTTTCGTCTAGATCAATCCAAAAAGGATTTGATATTTCATATTTTATTAAAGACACTGCTATTTATACCATAAGTGGCTGTTATGAGTATTTACATCACTGGTTTATTTTTAGTAGCGGTACATTAACTAGTCGTCCTATTAACAGGTCAGGAACGTTCTTCCTGTACAGACTGAGCTACTTGTATTACACGCTCGTCGGGATGATAGTGTGCATCATAGTCGGCTCCATCGTCTCATATTTCACGCAACCCAATGATCCCGCTATGGTAAGATCTGATTTGACTATGTTTGTAAGTATGCCAACTATATAAAACAGGGTGTATTGTGTGCATGTAAGGGCAAGTAGGTATGCTATGAATGAAAAATATATTTGGGAATTCTGACTTTTCTAGTACTTACCTGAATCTCAGTTGATTCGATATAGTATTTTCTTTTGATTTAGAATTTGATAGATTGGCATCAAAAAAGTTTTTGCGACAATTAAATTATCCATTTTAATTCTACGTACCTCTGTTCATCGTTTTTCCAACAAGGACATTCTCTTGAGAATATTTTCATAGGTAGGTACGGGATTTAGTGTCCCGTTATTAAAGTCCACTATGTATAAACTCATTCGAATAAGAAGTCCTTTCGAGTTCTCTATTCGTCTTTTCATTTGAATACAATTTTTTTTATATCTATCTATCGGTGGATTTGCCTAATAGAGCCTACTTATGTCAAATACATATCTCTAGTAGCCAAATCGATCGATATATAGAATATTGAAAACGGCTACCTACTTTTAGAATTACTTGTACTGAATGACTGACCGATTCATCAACGCAAAGATTAAACTACTGGAGCTACAAACCAGAAATTTTTGGAAATTATGTTTTATGCATCCACTTAGAAAGGACATTTAGAAATTTGTAAAGTAAGGGATTCTAAGAGTTTTGAAGTTAGATTTGTGAAAAAAATTGTATTTGGCTTTTTAGCCGACTTGAAAAAGGAAGTGATTCTCAATTCGCCTCCCAAGCGTCTGGCGGAGATACGGGTGCCCACTCTAAATTCAGGCGACACTGCCGGCCGGATATACGAGTGTCCGGCCGGCAGTGGCGCAGCGATTAGTCGAGAATTTGTTCGCTCGACGTTCGATGGGATAATGGGAAAATTATCACAGCTAAGTAGGCTTTACAAGTTTACAAGTTTCAGCCGACCAAGTGAGTAACAAAAATTTCGTACAAATGAAATTAAAATTACTTGTATAATGTTGTTACTATGAAATAAAACCATCAGAAAGAAAACCCACTTCTTCTACCGCAATATTGTACTTAGCCGCTATGGAACGGTTTTATTATGTATGTTTGGGCATCATCTAAAGACGTATTTTTAATTATTTTTAATACTACATGTGATTCCCCTAAGATGTCATGAGAAACAGAATTGATTGGCATCGAAAAATATATTTTGCATAGGTACAAAAAAAAGCGCTCCTTAAGAAAAATCAATAGTGAAATCACCCACTTATATTATACAAAATGATATCTCCTTATACCACTAACAATCCTATTATATCCTGTGTCGGTTGGCTCTGTTTTTTTAGCATTGTCATTTCGTGAAGATCTGATGATGAGTTTCAGAAGCAGACAACGAAACACCTTAATAAATCCCAGCAAATCAACCGTGATTGAAGTCAGTTAAATGTCTTATATTATTTTATTTTTTGTTTAAAAAAAACATACTTTGGTACTTCATCATTTTTGGAAAATCAACCATTAAGGGGGTAAAAGCATAAAACCGCTAGCAACAGCTAGTTAAATATATTTTTACCTAAGATAATAAATTATCGTGCTCGTCACACGAAGATTTATCCTGGGTATTCTGGGTGGGAATCAATAAAATTCTGGTTTAGCAGATAAGGTCACTAACAACCAGTCCAATGAGCCACTCATAACCATTGGGTAACACCTTACATTTATAATAAAGTAAGTATTTCATATTAAGGTCAGACTACTCCAAGTAGACACCAGGCTATTCAACAAAAATAATATAAAAACTGAAACTGAATGGTACCGTTATGAAATTACTACGTATGATTTCAATCTTTCTGTCCTACAAACGTAACTAGTAACTCTTTGTGTTTTACAAAGAGCTGCCGTCGTCGCAAAGCGGGCACACTCTCAAATGAATAATTACTTCAGTCAAAAGTCGGATTTAAATTTGAAGTCTTAAAAGTGGTCTAGACATACCTTAATTAATACCTACCCAGTTCCTTATTAACATATTGCATTTACCAGGCAAATGAGCTTAATTACACTTTATATGCGAGGAATATTTCCAATTTGAAATTAAAAGAACTTCACGTTTCCGTACATGTTTTAAAATCATTATTCACTCGACGACGACGTTAACATTGATCGTGCAAAAGATTGCGTGATTTTAAAACGCGACTTGAAAAACTTCAAATAAATATTACCTCTATTGCATTTTAAAGTAAAAAACCGGGCAAGACCATGTTGGACCATGCTCAGTGTAGGGTTCCGCAGCCTTAAATAATTGCATTAGCAGAAGAGCGTATGTTCATGGCACTTACGCCCTTTTGTTCAGAAAAGCAGTTTTTCGGCTATAACTCAATGACGGTATATCCGATCATGTTCAAAATTTAGTTTAAGCGCTACCTTTGTGTTTTTTTTTTCATATTTTTTGGTCACACGGTTCAAAAGTTAAGGCGGGAGGGGAACACAATTTATGCAACTTTCGGAGTGATTATTTCCAAAAATATTTACTCAATGAAAAAAATGTATTAAACCTTAAAATGTTTAACCTGTTGAATGATGTACTACACGTTAATGTTATCTGTAAAAAAAATGTCAGCTTCTTTTACATGTATGGAGTGCCCCCCCCCCCCCTAAAAATTTTTATTTTTATTATTTAGCTATCAAACTAAGCAGCGGCTACTATAAGACATCTTATCACTAAATTTGACCAATATTCATTGATGTCTCTGAGTAAAATGCCTTTGACATACGGACGGACAGATAGACGGACATGACGAAACTAATTTTAAGGGTTCCGTTTTTTGCAATTTTGGCTACGGAACCCTAAAAAGGTAATGAAAAATAGCATTTAAGCTTGATGTCGTCTCCTATTAGACTATTACTCCAGGCAAGTGTAACCGTTTTAAAATTGCCTGCAGCAGCACAAATTAGGAAAAACCGGGCAAATGCATGTCGCTCCACGCACAATGTAGGGTTCCGTAACCCCCCCCCCCCCCTCCTGCCTATACGAATAATGTGGTTTCCTGTTGTTTTTGTTGCATACTTACAACGTTATACCTACTTAATAATAATTGATCAGCTGTTACTCCGTCTCGTAAACTTGTAAAGACATGATGTTTAATTTCACTATATACACCTACTACTACCCTGATTATGATTTTGAACCTATTTAGCTGGCAGGGGTGAGGACTCCCCACCCCTGCCAGCTAAATAGTTCATGTTGGATATGTTTTCAACACTAGTGGGGACACTTGACTCTAATAAAAATTTTCACTTTAAAGCTTAATACTTCACAAACGGATCCTTTAAACTAAATCACAACCTCTAAACGATTTAACAAATGTAAATCACTTCAAAATATAAAATGACAACAATACTACTCGTAATTCAATCGCAAACATTCGACAACTACAATGTTGTTGATATCGTCACAACCGATAACTATTAGCGTGCATTTCGATTATGTAGGTACTTTGAATTTTGGTCCTTTTTTTTAGTTTTTATTCATAATCATCATAATTTAAGAAAAATTACATTATAGTATTGACTTAGACACTAGTGTAATTCTTTTCGGCTTCCTTATTAATTCTGTCTACTTAATAAATACAAAGAACCTTGTCCAGCATGATATACATATTTTTGTATTGATTGAATAAATTCTAAAGCAATAAAGTACATAATATCCAAAAATGTTTGACCCACATTTACATCACACGCATATTCCGTATTGGGTAATTGTGCAGGTGCACCGAGACCTGTTGACGCCGCTGATTCACCGGTGGTTGCCTCAGCAGCACCAGCACTGTCGCCGGCCACGCCTCACGCAACACGACATCGAGCTGCACGCAAGGGAACTCCAACAATTGAGGGCACGCGATTTGTACAATGTACGTATTTTGACTCCAGTTTGTTTTACACAGACCACATACAACAAACTCGATGGTCATTCAAAAGAATCAATCTAACTTTATGAACTTTATGTTCAACAATTCAGCTAGACACTTTTAATATAGGTGAGTGTAATCGTAAATCTACTTTCAATTCGTTCTAAAGGATCTGACTAATAATAAAATGGTATGGGTATGTGAAGGTAACCTCTACTAAGCTACTCCGATAATTTCTGATAAAATTATCTACTTTAAATAAGTACAGACAAGAAAATAATATCTATCTATAATATCTTGGAACAACTCACACAATGCCATCTGATTCTGGTACTATGGCAACCAGATAACTGATTAACATACTTACTTACTTATAATAAATTATACCCAGAAAAAATAAACCATTCGTGCTCATCACAAAAAGTTTTATCCTAAGTGGAGATCGAACACACAACCTCTGGCGTCCTCAGGTCTAGCAATCGGGGTCACTAACTACTAGACCAACAGGCTACTCCAATGACTCCATTTCTTTCCTTGACTTCCTTTCTTAACATATTTTTGTAAAATATTTTTGAGGACGAAATACATAGTACAAGTACAATTTACATTCACTTATTTGTACATAGTGAAAAAAATTATTAAATTCTTATAAGCATTTTTGTTTCAGAAAATTAATGGCAGTCAAGAAATAGGTCGAACAAATAACAATAATAATAACGATTGATATTAATATCGTAGTTCCTGAACTGAATTTCAAATCCTGGTTTGAAATTTTTAAAAAAGTCGTGATTGCCTGCGTGGATAGAACAACAAGAACAAAACGAGAACACGTTGGATAATTGGGTATTTGATTACAATCATAATAAATTATTTTATACTAACCATGCAATATTATGTCATAAAGTATTCTGAAAAATATGTACGTTTTTAATATACCTAGTTTGATTATAATTATTTATGCATCAAAAGAAAAAAGTTAATTATTTGATTATTAAAAGTATGACGTCTCACGCTAGTATTTCATCTAACTTGTAGGGAGCGCATGGAGATAGTATTTAATCTAGGTATCTCTATGACGTATCGTTTTTGACGTTTTTTAAAAAAACTGATTTGACTTTTCCAATGTCTATTCCAATGTGTCCAGTAATGATAGTTCTCACTACATTTGGTAATCCAATTAAGAACTTTCATAACCGGACATTAATTGCGTCCATTTGACCCCTACCATCATGAACTTGGGGTTCCATTAAATTTAAGGTATTTGCTGGGTGTTCCGGTATGTTAAAAATTTGGGAACCTCTGCCGTAGTTGTTTATGGAGTAGATAATTCAATTATTAAAAATATTGTTAATGTGTAGGTATTTAATATTATTTAATTTAGGTATTAATAAAATATACTAATATATGATATGCAGTTTGCTTTATTCCAATTTCCTACTAGGATTTTACAAGTACTTGGTAATGTTTAATATGATCCTGACTTTATAGCGCACATAAATCTTTCACAAGCGTTACCCTCACTGTTCACCTACGTAAGTTGTTGTGCTCCAAAAGCGCAATTTTACAGCAAAAGATTTCAAAGGCTCGATAAAACCGTGATTGTTTATTTTATTATTATGTTTGCACATACACGTCACGTTAGTTAAAGTACGTAAACTTTCCAAATTTTACAATAATACATTCAAACATAATATTTTTATAAATGGTGTACTGTGAAATTGCGTTTTTGTGAATACAACAACTTACGTAGGAGGTATCGAAATATTTTTACTTCTACTCTTTCAACCTTTATAAATTAACCCATTTTAAATTAACATACAGCTTTTATTAGCTTCATACGTATGTTTGTATGAAGGTATGTTAGTATGTAACGGAATCTTGGAACGAGTTTATCACTCCCTTCAGAACGTCGAATTTAATTGAAACTTCGCACACTTAACAAGGACCGTTGAAAATACAATACGATAAAAAGGGATTTTTGAAAAGGGGCTAAATTAGTGGTAAATGGTGGTTATATGAAACTCCGCCAGTTTTGAAGTTAGGTTTGTGGAATATCGTATTTGCCTTATTGGTTTAAAATAAAGAAAACATGTTTCGGCGTTTTTAAGGAATCAACCTCCAAAGGGGAAAAATAGGGGCCACAAATTTTTATAAGACTCCATTAGTTTTAAAGTTACATCTGTGAAATTTCCTATTTGGCTTTTTGGTTTAAAAAAAACTAAAAAAATTAAAATAAATTATAATTTAATAAACTAAAAAAACAAGATTTTGTAAATAGCTGTACTAAAAAGTAATAAATAAAAAGTCTGTTTATCATAAAAAAGCGTAGGGTGCTTGTGACGATATTGATTTATAATCATCACAAGCTTTTCTTTAATTTTCAGCAAATAGGTAACGTTTCAACGTCTTATCTTTCATTCTTTTTTATTTCAACCTTACGATGATTGACTATTCTTTATATTTACCTATATCTCAATCCCATAAATCAATATAAGTAGCTTTATCATGGGAGCTACTGGGTAAATACTGTGAATGTGATGGACATGTCTATCCTACTTTCTTGGACGCGTCAACCTACTTGCTTTGCATACCTTTGTAGGTAATGCTATTCCAAACTTCGACGTGCTTATGCATCGCAGTACCAAGTAATCAAGTATAGGGATAATTAGATGACCAGGGACGTAGCTGTCTACATATCAACCATATCAATGATACGGGCTATAAGTGCCCCCGAATGTGCATTAGCAAATGCACCCCCTGCCACTATGCTTGCGAAAAATTGTGCGAGCGACTCACATTGGTAATTTGGACGCTCTTTGAGCTCCTGGGCTCTTTTAAGGTACATCACACCAATAATAAAAAGAAAACTGCCTGCATTTGCTTTGCAAGAAGAGAAGAGGTGGTGGGTTCAATTCCCGCACAGCTAGTACCTAATGGTTGTTTGAGTCTGGGTATGCTTTTCCCTAATGCAGGCGTGACCTTTTTAAGATACCACAAATGTTATGCAGGTACAAACAATACGTATTCTAAGAATATGCTTAATTAATATAATGATAAAAATAAAAGAAATGAAAATCTATAGATATATTTAATTACTCTTAAAGACAGTTACAATACGTCGTATTTATGTATTTACATCAACTTATTTGTATCGAGATTACTGATTGAGAGAGAACTGTGAATTGTATATACTATAATAAATGCCATGCATAACAGAAATATTTTTAGTCTTTATATTATACCTTTAAACAAAGTAGGGCAACTCGAGACTCTACCAACAGTTTATACTTACTTGAACAATTTTGTGAAATTAAAATTTAAGTAGGTATAAATAATATAGATCCACATTGTCGCCAGCAGACTTTACTATGTTAAATACAATTTATTTTCGACGAGTATACGTTTCGTTCATTAACACAATTTAATAGAATTTATGACATAAATAACTAACATTAGTTACTTAATGCATTCTATTAGAGAATAATGAGATAAGTAAGTATGTAGAAATAATCGCCAAATGCACTTCAAGTACTAGAGAGCATGTGTTTGTAAGGCATAAGTATTATTCAAACGTAAACACAGTCGTCATCAAAATTATAATCGAAATGAAATATTTTCTGATAAAGTTTGCCCTACTACTATTTTTAGCCGTTTTTTTCTCTTAACATACTTAACTACTAGTAGGTTATTACCAGAAGTATTGCAGAATTCTCTTGACATTAATCTCGGGTATACTTCAATGCTATCTTATATAAAACCTACGTCGAATGCCAACAGAACATACGTTGTAAGGTACATTATAGATTCAACACTAATCAAACATTCGAGTTTACATCACATCTAAGTTACAGTAATAAAATTAATAAGAATTCAACTAAAATATGCTCTTGTTCTGGTTTTTGGGATGGTGGCAAATAAAAACATGATCAAATAGAGTTTTAATATGAAACCGAAGACTTTCACATAAGTTTCAGCACACATTACATAAAATAGTCTGGAAGAGGCAACACGGTGACCATTTTCACACTTCCTATCTTATGTCCAGAACACTGAGTAAACCTAGGATTTTAGTTCACTTCTCTTGCACGTGCGCACATTGACGTCAAAGAATACGTTAAGTTCGATAAGCGTGGCAAGTACCAGGAACATGGCATACATGGCGAGGCATGCGCGCCCTACCGCCGCGTCCAGCTTGAACTTATTGAACCAGAACGTTAAATACAGCAGCAGCAACGTGGACAGCAACGATATCGCTGAGTACTCCAGCCCCATCGAGTTAATCTTCACCTGTTAACATCATTCTCATTACGTTTCCACCAAACGCTCGGATGTAGCTTGCAATCACGACTCAATTCGCTAAGCAAATTACATTTTAAAGTCGCAATTTCGCAATGCTCAGCCGTTTACATTAACTTAAAATTAGATAAGCTTAATTCGCAATATAAATTTGTTTTAGTATGAAAATCTAACCCGATAGTGATCCGGCTCTGCTGGGGTCAAGGAAGCTTTGATGAGCCAGGGCAGACCGAGGCATAATAGAATATCGAATGTGTTTGACCCAATCGAATTGCTGATACCCATGGATCCATGACCTGTTTAAAGAAAAAACATTTACACTTCATATTTTTTCAATGATGCAGGTTTATAGAAGCGATCACAATGATGAAATAAAGATGTACATAAGTAAAAAAGAAAAGGTTTCAGTTCACCTTGTTTAGCTACTATTACGCTAGAAACTGCCTCTGGAACTGATGTGCCTGCTGCTAAGAACGTTATTCCCATTACCGAGTCTGGTATCATTAATGTGTCACCTAAAAAATACGATCGTTAATGTCTATTCCAATTTCAAAAATTCTACCTTTTTTAGCATAAATCTTACCAATTATAGTAATCATCCAAGCTACAATGTAGGATAATGATCCTATCCACACTATGCACATGATAAATGTCAGAGGAAACCAACTCTTAAATCGAGGTTTCTCGCAGTCGGGAATGGTGAACAAGAACACGAGATGTATCGGCCACGTAACTATCCACGCAGTCTGTGAACATAGTTTCAAATTTACACAATCATCTTTGTAGTAAACATAATAATCTTAAACTCTATAATACAATAGATTCAACCTTTGTAAAACAGCTTCTTCCAGAGGGCCACTTCCAAAGCGAGTGTTCATATTCGTCTATTGCTTTGGTATTATCCTCCACGTTTGCTGGTTGTACGTTCTCATCAGTGGTCGCAATCTCCAAATCATTGTTCTTAGGTTCGATCTCTATAGAAATATTATTACCCTTGTCACCCTCCGCGACTGTAGGCAACTTGACAGAATATGGTGTGTCAATTTCACTATTCTTTTCACTTTTATCTGGATAAAGAGATAACGTACTTTTTATATTTCCATTGTGTTGATGATGATCCAAAGCTAAGTCATTTTTGTTTACAGACGAAGCTTGTTTACCATCTTTAAGTTCTGGAAATTTAAATAATACCTAAATAAATACCTTGGGATCCCAAACTATGCAGTAGGCAACCAGACAACTGATAAACGTACCTACTTATATATTTTAAAATATGGAAGTAGGTACCTGTTATATAGATAAGGTTATTTTTGGTATGAATGATTAATGAATTAATTAATTGAAAAATATAACATGGTCCAAAAACTACCCCATTGGATTGTGTTACTGATTCTGAGCAAAGTACTTTCAGGTTTGCACTATACCAAGAATAACGTTGTATATATAAATTACACCCAGACACAGAATAAACAAATGTATACATCACGCAAAAAAATATCCTGAGCGGGAATCGAACCCACGACCTCTGGCTTAGCGATAGAGCCACTAACCACTAGACCAACAGACCAGCGTCGTTGTATTATTGTCGCCAGAATCATAGAGTAACTTCAAAAACTTATTTTATCATACGCACCGTTTTCAATGGCGTTATCTTGTTTTTCGTCATTTTTCTTTAACTTATTAGACACACATTTCCAACTTCCTGCGAAGTAAGACCTTTCTATAAGAAAATAATAAATGATCTGTAACAGTTAGTCTCACTAATTTAATACTCACTTTTTGCGAAGTTTTGTATAGATTTGTCATAATACATTATGCAAATGTAAACGCCGTAAAGCATGACGAGCAGGAATGCTTCGTACCACTGCACGTACTCATCGTGCATTATACAAATAAGTATAGAAACTGTGATGCCATATGCAACGCAGTCTCGTGTCAGTGGCCACCAATCTAGTGGCACAACCTACAAAATAGATAAGTTATATACAAGTGACAGAAATGTTATAGGGGTATATAGAGGTTTTTATTAAAGAGTACCATTCCGGCGCCAATGCCGCAGCACGCTGCGACGGCAAGGATGTTGAACACGGCAGAGCCAACGATGGTGCCCACGCCAATGTCTCCCTCCGTAATGAACGTCCCGATGACGTTGACAAACAACTCTGGTGCTGAAGTAGCTGCCGCCATAAATGTAGCACCGGCTACATCGTTCGTCATGTTCAGCGCTGAAACACAATAAGTCAAATACCTATGTGATTGATTCTAATTTTGTTCATTTTACATACATATTTGTAAGTCGCACTTTGCTACTAACAAAGCTAAAGAATCTTCAAACCTACGCCTTAAACAAAAGTCACAATAATATTACAACAAGTATTCAATTTAGTTTATATTATTTCTAGTTTTCCTTATTCCGTGATTTGCTCAAAATATTAAAATTTTTGCAATAGGTATAAAGCCAAAATCCATAAATACGTAATACATTCTTCTTCATACAAATATTCAAGTCAATCATTTACTGCTTCTTTATAATGTGGATGATGAACAAAGTAAGAAAGGTAATGCTCGAAGCGTGTGATTCTCACCATGACATATCCTTTCGACAGCAGGTACAAAAAACTTGTCGCAGACTACGGCGAGGGCTATGAAGAGATACAGTGATATGAGCGCATGTATCACGATGGCTCCGTGCTGCCGCTGCAACTCCGTGAACAATCCCGCCGGGAAGTCATCGATGGCCGGTAGGGTGCAATTGCGCGTGTGTATCTCTGAAAATAACATACAATATTTAAACAATATGTATAAACTATGGCGAATAAAATAGAGAAGTAAATTTTGATCCATGCAAAGACCATGGGTGGGTCTTTATTTTCCAATTAGCATGAACACTAACTTTGTAAAATAATAAAACTAGGTCGTCGGTGTTAGTACCTAATCAATACAGACTTTTAAATAACATCAAGAAACGTTAGTCACGCGGCATTTCGGTATATTCAAAGAACACAACCTAGGACGTCTTTATTAACCCCGAGCCCTCTGTAATTGAATTCCTATTCTGATGACAAGTTCCGACGTTGGCCTTGCGCACTGGTAACTAGATACTCCAACGCAGTTGTAACACTGGATATTACAATTATTGCGGTAGGTAAAAAAAAATTTTCTAATTCACATTCAAAAACTAAAAGTCACGGTATAACTTAAATTTTTCCTCGGATATATTATGATTTACGTTAAGTCTTGAAAAAACGAGTAAGTAACCCTTTTGTTGCCACCAAGAACTTAGACTCCCCTCAATTACATATAATATACTCGTATATGAAATTTAAGGGAAATTAACCTTGAATATCGCATTTTTTAAATAGTTAGTGAAATGAATTTCCTAATTAGGACTCTCAAAAGTATTTTGAGAGCACTAATGTTGTGTTATTGCTATGTAACCAAAACGGTAGTAAGAGTAACTTATACTCATATAATTTTAAACCATTTGCTATTGTTTTGCAAACTTGACAATAAAAATCAATGTATAAATCGATAAGGATAGAAAGTCCAGTTTTACTTCCTAAGAAACTCTTTAATGAGCTAATGACACCGATATCTAATGTATCGGTAAAGAATGCATTGCACATGGCAATGCAGTAAATAAAGGAATTCATTTTTATGAATTCTGAGGTGGCCTAAACTATAGAGTTAATAAGGTAAGATTACGGACATCACTAGGTAATTATTGGACTTTGAAATCTATTGAAGTTAATGACATAGGCCTCTACATTAAATTATTGATATTAATGAAAACGTACTTCTATATTCTACTCTGATAGAACACAATTATAAAATAACAATTTCCAAATTTAGTGATAGTGAAACCTCGAGGCACAGCTAACAACCCGTCTCAATACCTTATCTACCGTTAACTGTCTATTATAATAGTTAACTCTGGTATCAAACCTGACATTTTTCCAAAACCTTTCGGGTCTTCTACCTGTCGACGGTTAGCGAAACGCACAATTATATCAGTTTCGCTACTAGAGTTAGCTATTTTATCAGACAGTTATCGATGGATAAGTTATTGAGACTAGCCGTTAGTGATATTGCCTGTAAGTATGTAAAGATTTGCCCCGTATGGGAATCAAACACAACTGTTCTACAATGAAGTATAAGCATCTTACCATTTCGCACTAGTAGGTACTATTAATGGTTACTGTTCCGCTTTCATGGGCCGCAGCATTTATAACCTTCCTGAATGGTTTATTTTCTTTTACATGTATACATGCTATATAGATATCTAATACGACATAATTATCTAGCTCGTTCTAACAAACAATCTCTTCAGCTTTATCGAGATCTTTAAAAAAATCACCTTGTACATTTTTTTTACAATGAACGGTTAGAACTAAATAAGGACGTAAATCATCTTTGTATAACGAAAAAGTGCAACGTCAGCATATTCGTAAGGTGCAATGACGCGGCAAATACGCCTCTGCAGGGTAGGTCAATAAACCCTTGTTGATTCTAATTTGTACTACAATTCAATGGCTGATATCTTCGTACGTGTAGCTATGTATATACTTTTATATATGTAAACGTTCGCGTCTGTTAGTGATCGCGTAACTTATGAACGCCGGGACTTGACCGATTGAGGTCATATTCACACAATATATCTTTTGTCGAGATGATGGTCCACAGTATGAAAAAGTTAAGTTTACAAAATGTAGTCCCTTTGGAAGCATAACATTGGTTATTATAATAAGCGCTATGCGATTTTATACTATTAAAAATTTAACTAGATACCTATACCTAATTGCTTCTTGAAATACCTAGGTATTCCATTCCAGTAAATCACAACATTGATTATATCGTAGGTTCCTCATATTATAAATACGACTAATATAGGGCGACAAGGCCTAATTTTTCAATAGAATACACAGGAATACTTTAGTGTTTTTTTTTTGTAAACGGCACAGTGTTAGTGTGTAGACAAGAGGTTTCAGGCGACCGCTACACAGCTGGGACCGCTACACAGCTGGGACCGCTACACAGCTGGGACCGCTACACAGCTCGGACCGCAACCCCAATTGCCATGCGGTTAGTTTTTATTTATTTTTTTCGTCCAGCGTAATTTGAACCACAAATCCAATGTTTAAACCAGCCTTTAATACAGTTATCAGAAAAAATATACAAATAAAATAAAGTTATTCATTGGGTATTTAAAATAATGTTTTTTTATTTAAGCATTTGTACTACAGAAAAGTATAACTGTCTTAACTACCTACATATATTTTAAAAATTACATTGACTCAAATGTTTATTAACTAGTAATTAATCTAAGTAAACATTCATAAATCGTCTCAAAACAATAGTTTAAAAAACTCTTAACTTTCTTCGCCTTTAGTAGGTACTGCATAAGTATGTGCAGTATTAAAAAATATCACAATAAACAAATAAAAATAATCATACAAATATCATCAGAAAATCACGGTATTAATATTAGCCTAAGATTTAATTATTCATATTATGCAAAAAATAATAAAATACCTAGTAATTTAATGAACCTAAGTTGAGTTCTAATACCATCCCAAAATAGTAAAGTGTTTTTTTTTAGTTACTTTGACATTCTTACAGCTACTACAAATTTTACTTCACTGTACAATACTACATAAATAATGTACTGTGTTCTATAACTTTTTAATTTTTCTGTTGAATGTACAGTTGAAGTTAATTAGCTACATGGTCCCAGTCGACCGATCTAAAAATTCTACCAGGCGCCTGGGACCGCGGTTGTAGTTCTTCATGGTCCCAGTCGCCTGAAATCTCGTAGACAAGTATTGTTGCTTAGCTCGTAACATGTATGTATTTCGAAATTTAACTATTAGTCTGTTTATACATAGTAGCAGTTGTCTGGTTTCTATAGTACAAACTCTGCTTAGTTTGGGATCAGATGGCGTTGTGTGAGATGTTCCAAGATATTATTATTATATTAATAATAATAAGCCTCTTATCCTGAACTGCTTTCTTCTTTCTTTGTATTGTGGTTGTCTCTTTAGTTATAAAATATCTCTGAGTTCAGTGTGCCTCTTGGCAAAGGCCTCCTCTAACAATTTCCATTGAACTCTGTCTCTCGCAACCCTTCTCCATTTTGGGCCTGCCGTCAGTTTAAGTTCATCTTCCCATCTCTTGCTTTGTCTTCCTCTGTTCCTTCTCCCATCTCTAGGGTACCAGTCTGTTATGATGTTGCTCCACTTCTCTTGTGTTCCGCGCAGCATGTGCCCAGTCCATCTCCACTTCAAATTATCTATTCTAGTAAGTACGTCTGTGACTTTTGTCTTGCTTCTTATGACGGTACTTCGTATCTTATCTTGTTTCTTAATACCTATCATACTTCGTTCCATAGCTCTTTGGCAGTGATCCAGCATGTTTCTGTGATGTTTCGTAAGAGCCCAGGTTTCAGGTTCATTATTATATTATGTATTATTAAATGCGCATCGGTCGTGAAGAAGCTCATTGAGCCAACAAGATTTTATTAATGCGTGCTATCAAAAGATGAATTGCGCTAAATTGTCGCTTCTCGGCGCCTTTTATAGTTTATTCACCGAATAAACGCCTACCATCATGTCCACATTTACAACGAGTTTCCTAGTTGTATGAATAGCAAAACTACGGTTTAAATTACAGCATGAGTGTACCCAGTATCTGGGGGAAATATTAATTTCGGGGGGAAATTATAAGACCTCCCCTCAGAGTACGCCAACGAGTTACAGTTAAAAGTTCTTTCATCGAGAACGTCACATCGTAATAATTGGGCTTTAAAACGTTCCCACAAGTGAGACCCAGCCTCCCCTCTAAATTCCGGGTCGTTATAAATTACACGTGCCCTGTGTACATTGGTGTCACATGTCCTCCATTTTTTGGTTCTAGAACATTCAATTTTCCTTTATCGTTTTGCGTAGTAGCAATGAAACAAATCATATAAAGTGCTCACACATCGGACTTAAAACACTAGGCCACCACTTTTTAAGTCAGATGCGTTCTAGTTCTACTAATATTCAAGAATTCAATCGATAAGCATTTTAAACAACCATGACGGGCTGTTCGCCTACAAGCATGTTGCTACATAATTCGTCTTATAAACTGATGACCGGCCGTACTCACGAAAACGTGTTTAAAAAAAGTCACGTTAATAATTGGTTGCTAAGCAAACTCGAATGGCGATTGCAGCGACGTGACATGTGAAACAATTGGAACCAACGTTATTGATTGGTTGCTAAGCAACGCGAATGACAATATGTCATATGATGTGATATGATAACGTCATACATAAAACATTGATGTTTTTTTGACATTATCACGTAATATTATCGTCCGTAAACCTACTTTGCAGACAACCATTTTTTTACAACTGTTTAATATTATAGCCTATGTGCTGTATAAACTATATTACTGTATAGTTTTATAAAAATCCATTTAATATTTTTTGGTTGAAAGAGCATAAAAATTGCTTTCACCTATCTTCAGAAGTTTCGGATTTACATAGGTAGTAGAATATTGGCGTCCATTTTGGCATAAGAAAACAACCTCACTTTGACAATGAGTATGGTTTCGTCGTAGTCCATTTTGGCATAAGAAAACAACCTCACTTTGACAATGAGTATGGTTTACATACTCATTGTCAAAGTGAGGTTGTTTTCTTATGCCAAAATGGACTTCGTATTAGAAACGGAGTATAAACTAGTCGTAAAATGGATCACGGCCATTAATTGCAGCTTTAGCGAGGCAGACGTAAGCCGGAAATTCAAGTTTTTTTTTCATAAAATAATACGGAATAATTTCTTAAGCTCGTGCAACAAATGTTATTTGAATTACATAATCTAGTTATAATCTGCCTAAAAAACTAATTTATATTGAAACAAATAGTCCAGTAAACCGTTGCTATAATTTTGCATAAATGCGACAGTTGCATGAACATGAGATGGCACCAAGCGCTAGTTATGGGTTGAATTAAAATTTCGTAGGTTGAATCAAAGAAATCGATTAACATTACATGATCGAAAATAGATTCAAATATAAAATTATTATACATTTTTTATTTAGTACTTATAACGATTTTTGAAGTGGAATTTTATTTAGCGGCGTTGTGTACTTTTTTTGGTATGAGTAAAAAATGTTAAGCTTGCGTCAGGATCATGTGACCCTGATCAAAAATTCGTAAAACAGAGGGAGAACAATGAAAAACTGCTACAATATCATGAGAATACGAAGGTAAATTTCGCCACCATCTACAATGTTATTATAACTCCGGTGGGAAATAGGGCGGTCCAGAAACCAGAAGACCCTAGTTAACCCCCAACGACTACTTTTTTCCCTTTTTTTTTATTTAATTTTTGATTTTGGTTTTTGATTTAAAATGTACTATTTTTTTTTTTTTTAATATTATTCCTATTTCATCAGTATGTATTTTTTTCTGAGATGAACATTTTAATGTTGTTGTCATTGTCATTTTTTAAATTGAACTGTTTGTGTATAGATGAATATTGTATTTAACCACATAAATTATAGTACTTTTATACTGATAAAAAAAAAATATTCACTTAAAAAAACAATTATTCCCTAACCATTCCAAATTATTCAAAAATGCACAACATTATGTTCAAGTTTTCACTTCTGCCGGCACTCTCGGAGTGCAACCCGATTTTTTTTTTTGCTTCATTGACGCAACATATGGAATACATACATGACATACATGTGGTATGAGAATCTTAGGATTTCCTCAGATTTTTTAAAACTATGTCTTTTGCTGTTACTAGTCCACACTCTTCACTCACATCACATCTTCTTTCGAATAGCGTTGATGCCACCTGGATGTCGGAAATGGCTATAATTTTTTTTTAAGGTGAATATTTTTGGAAATAGTCGCTCCGAAAGTTACATAAATCGTGCCCCCCCTTAACTTTAAATTTAAATTAAAAATGGATTTCTGTGGTCTGAAATAAAAAGCTTTTATTATTATTATTATTATTATTAACTTTTGAACCGTGTGACCAAAAGATATGGAAAAAATCACAAAGGTAGCGCTTAGTAAATACTTTAAAGTAAAATTATTTTAAATTGGATATACCGTTATTGAGTTATTGCCAAAAAAACTGCGTTTCTCAACAAAAGGGCGTAAGTGCCATGAACATACGCGCAATTATTTTAGGTTTCGGAACCCTACACTGAGCATGGTCCGACATGCTTGACCAGTTTTTTTTGTTTAGTTCGGTTTAAATAAAAACTCGAGCTGAATCGAGGGGGTGAATAAACCTAACGATAAATAGTAATAAATAATATTCTAAAATAAAAAAGAGAATTGGTATTAGAACATTGAACGATTTATGACAGGGTTTATGGGCAGGTCAATGGCTTATTAAAAAGGCTTTAACCATTATCAACTTATCTAACGTGTGAATTTTGGTTTTGCAGGTACTTCGCCATGAATATTAAATTATTTTATATTCTAAATATGTACTTTAATTTTTGAATTATTATCAAAAATTGTTTAAGTGCGAGTCGGCCTTGTCCGTACGAGTATGTAACTTAGCACATTTCGCGACTCTAAAATGACCGCTTTTTTAAATATATTATGATATCTTCTACTACTTTAAGCTTCGGCAATTTGATTTTATATTAGGCAGGTACATCTTTTTATCAATCATCGAGAATCGATCAGGAATAGAGATCGTGATTTTTTTACAACCTTGTATTAGACAGTTTTTTACAGCTCTCTGGGGCCGTAATAGTAAGAAGATAGATACCTATTTAATGTCATTTCAGCTCCTTATCTCCATGAGCCCCTGTGACTAAGGGTCTGACTAATAAAAAACCAAGTGACTTCCGTTTTTAACCCACGTCGCAAAAGAAGGGGGTTTGCCTTTGTGTCTGCCTGTGGCATCGTAGCGCACAAACAAGTTAACAGATTTGAATTCAGTTTTTGTGTAACACTTTATTTGATAAAAATCTGTTCAGACGTTTTGAAGATAATCAACTGTTCGTCTCACTTATCAGGGTTTTTTCATAGTAAAATCATGCACGGATCCCTTAAAATAAAGCGAGTAAAAAACAACGCAGTTCTTGCTGCCTTGCGATAACAATAATATGATAAGTATTAAGAAATGGGAACAAAACAATGAATCAACAATATCCAATAATAATTATCGTAATTGAAAACATTTAAAACGCAAAAAGCATTTAAAATAATCTCTACGATAGTAAAGCCTCTAGGCAGTTTTAAGCAGTAAATTAATTATTTTTATCATTAGGTATAGATTATATGTGATCCCCTGCGATGAAATAGTTCTCATAATATTATAAAATTCAACGTTTTTCTGTTTATCTGTCCGCTTGATTTCTTCGCGTGAAATTCATCCGTGGATTTAACTACATTATAGGTTATACAGGTTCATCGAGATAATATGTTAATACCTCATTGTACAGGTTATGTTTTGTTACATACAATGACGTACCTACGATATAAGCTCCATGCAAAATAGGTTTCAATTCTATCTCTAGTAGCCAAATCCAACGATAGATAGATTGTTGTAAACTTTTAGGAAATTCATAGATATGTAATGAAAAAAACTACGTTTATTTAAAAAAAAACTTTAATTAAATTTAAAACCTAATTGTCCAAATAGGTGCAGCAGTTCTAAAGTGATACGCTTACGTACATTCGTCTATTGATTTTTAATGGTTAAGTGAAGCTATAACAAGGTGGTTGTGTTATATGGGTTGTTTGTTTTTTTTTAAAAGATTGTAATGTTTATTTTACCTTTTTTGAAAACTAGCTGTGTGTAATATATGTGTGAAAAATATTTTTATTAGGATAACTTAAACTTTTAGTAGAAATTAAATGCGAATTTGCTTCATTTTTAAGATAAATTGAAAAAACAATTTTTTTTTAATGCAAAACAAATGTTTTAATAAACTATGTTCCTATAAATATATATGTATATATATATGTATATATATATGTATATATATATGTATATATATATATGTATATATATATGTATATATATATATTGCTCAATTTAATATATTTTGATTAAATTGAAAAAGGATATTTTTTATTATTAGGTAGTTAATACAAACACAAAAAAGATATACATATAACACGAAAACGAAATCCACGCAGGCAGATCGGCGTGGAAAAGATAGTATTTGTATATAATCGCCGGTCCGATTACTTTAATATGTTTGTGTGTCGCGTTAAAATGGAAAAAGATTTACAAAAAGATAATATACCTAGTGATACAATATTTTATTATCATTGGTATTATTCCACAATATCACATGTGTCATTAGTAGGTATTTAGGGTTGTACCTTATTAAAAAAAACTAATATTATAAATGTATAAGTAACTGTTTGTCTGTCTGTTACATTTTCACGCTTTAACCGCTTAACCGATTTAGATGAAATTTGTTTTTATCGCAATAACGGAATGCAATAACCGACTTACACACGAAAGGAGTAGTTGTAAAATATATAATTAATAAATATGTACTCGTATGTTATTTTACATCTATGTGTACTTGTACACTACTGCTATTTAATTCTTCATTATAGGAACATGCAATATTTTTATTTTTGTTTTAATAGGGATGTTGACTGTCAAGTCAAATCAGTCTCTTTAACGACCAGCTCTTTAGAAATGTGAATGGAATAACAACCTGTGACGTCATAAGTTTCTATCGTCAAATCATTACTTTCAGTAATCGTTTTCATGCTTTTAAATTCAAAAACATGTTAAATTGTAAAAGAACACTTATTTTCAGAGCATTTTAAGATCTAGGTACTATTACCTGATTAGTATAAAATAATTTACTTTTAATGTAGTCAACTTTCATTTTAAACAATTCTATGTAGAAAAGACAATAAGTAATTGCTTACAGTGCTCAATAGAAAATGAAGCTATGTGTTAGTTTTCTTTTATGACAAACAGTATCCTAATATAATGATAATATGTCTAAATCTAAAATATAAATGATTATTAATTTGGTTTTAAATCCCTACAATACAATTTTGGTCTTTTAGACTACGCACCTTTGCATTCTTGTTAAAAACTTTGCACTTTCAACAAAAACCGTTACACGTCGTAACGGTTTTTGTTGAAAGTGCAAAGTTTCGGCAGTGCTTATTAGGTACTGTCGATACAGTCTGGTTGTAACGGTTCCTTATGGCACGTAGGAACGTTCCAAAAGTTACTGTCACACAGTTTTATTTGATAAGCACAATTAATTATTTTTGGCAACAAAACAAAATACTAAAGAACATAGGGCACTAATAGGGGCTTTAAAACACGTTCCGTATCTAATTATTTTAATTCGCAATTATTTTTAACAAATTATATAATGAAAAAAATAAAATATAAAAATAAAAAAACCCGCCTCCACTAAAAAGATGGAAACAAGATCCCCTACATACTTATGTAATTTCATGCAGTCGGAGGCATTAATGCATCTCGATGAACATAGTAAAGTGCCTCCGACTGCATGAAATTATATAATTATGTAGGGGATCTTGTTTCCATCTTTTTTGTGCAAGCGGGTTTTTTTATTTTTATAATTTATATTTTTATTTTATACATTTTAGTGGTTGTAGGACGTAACCAATGTAACAACTAACTTTTTTAGTATAACAGTCATAATCATAAGCCCTTTAATGTGATACCCATATTGCAGTATTCAAAACAACTTTTTTTTTCACACCTCTTTATTTTGACATCTCACAGCTGCCATGTTTGTTTTTTTCAAACATCAAGTATCTAAGAACACTTGGGCGATCAAGACGAATCTAACAACGCCTTAATTGTATAAATCTATTCAGTAGATTGTGAGATATCAGTTAATAAAGAATATTACATACATACATACATACAAGATACTACAAATTCTAACTTTATTCAATTTATAAAATAAACAAAGGGAAACAACCACCAAAAGCCTGGGGGGGGGGGCGAAAAGGGATGCCTTAGAACAGGCTTTTTATTTTTCAACTTAGATTTATTTATGTACGTACTTAGAACAGTATATATATTTCAAACAACAGTATAACAGTAAATATATTTCGTATAATTGATGAACCTTTGTGAAATAAGGATGAATTGTTGTACGGAAAATCGTAACCGCTAAAGGTTCATTTCCGTGCATCGTGGCCGATCGCGAGCCGCGCGCGGCTTACGACAAGCGGCTGACGCTATATTCTGAGTGCGCGCGCAGCCTACGACAGTCGTCGGCCGCGCGCGTCTGTCGCTTACCTCGGAAACGGCACCATACATTCTCATACTCTGACTATTGTCGCATCGGCCGCGCGCGTCAGACGCTTGTCGTAAGCCGCGCGCGGCTCGCGATCGGCCGCGATGCACGGAAATGAACCTTAAGGGGCGCTCCCACTTGTCGTGTGTCGGATCCGACACGCGACAACTCAGGTGCTCTATTGGCACTTTACGAGAGTACACGATTTATAATGGGTGTGATGTTCAATTGATGTTGTATTGTTGAACGATGTTTAATTAGTCGGAGGCACTTTACTAAGTTCACCGAGATTCATTAATGCCTCCGACTGCATTAAATTATATAAATATGTAGGGGATGTTGTTTCCATCTTTTTTGTGAATGCGGGTTTTTTATATATATTTTTTTTTTTTATAAATTTCTTTAATATTCAATCAGTAGTCTTTGAGTAAAATACATACGGACGGACTGAAAGACAAATGGACTTGACGAAACTATAAGGGTTCCATTTTTGTCATTTTGGCTACGGAACTTTAAAAATACAAAAAATTCACAATGGCAGCGCTTAATAAATAAAAACTAAAATTATTTTGGACATGATCGGCAATACCGTCATTGAGTTATTGCCGAAAAACTGCGTTTCTCAACAAGAGGGCGTAAGTGCCATGAACATACGCTCTTCTGCTGATGCAATTATTCAAGGCTGCGTATCCTACACTGAGCATGGTCCGACATGCTCTTGCCCGGTTATTTAAAAGTATGTGGACCAATTATGCAATGCGCCTGGGGCGACTTAAAAAATTGTGTTTGAGGGAGTATACTTTCAAGTTGATCAGGATCTGATGATGGGATCCTGGAGAAATGGAGGGAACTCTAGTGACTTGGGTAAATTTCACAAAAAGCACCATTGGTGAAGTGGAACTGATGATGAAGACCATAGGTGACCAGCAAAACTATTCAATATTTCATGGTTTGCGATTCAACTACTATAGCATGGTATTGCGTAGTACTTTATGCTTGTAATACTACTATTACAGCACTTAATGGAGCTGAAGGTGCAGTATCATGTGAACTCCTCAACGGTTAACGACCCTGCATCGGGAAAATCAATATCTTGTAAAAATAGATAGTCAGTTACCATTATACTATCGTACCTTAGATAAATTACAAGCCAACCCACTAAAAATAACTCAGAAATAAAACGACTTTTACAAAAAATGATAAACCGACTTCAAAAAAAATTAATAACTATTAAGTATACAAGGTAACTAAAAAGCATAAAATAATATATATATATATATATTTATATATATATATATATATGTATATATATATATATATATATATATATATATATATTTATATATATATATATATATATATATATATATATATATAAATATAGCATAAAAACTACTATTTCCTGACAATAATTTCAAAATGTTTATCTATTTTTATTGTTGTACTTATATAATTTTATACTTTTTAGTTACCTTGTAGTTATATATTTTTTACTATCTGACCCTCGCAACTTCGTCTGCGTCAATATTTCCCATTTTTGCAATATTTATCATTGATGCTCCGCTCCTATTGGTTTGGCGATTGGCTCTATCTATTATAAAATATAAAAAACTTTTTTCTTCATCTAAATTCATAAAAAGAACATGTCCGATGTTCAAGACTTAAACATTTTATTGCCATACAAAAATACCAATGTCGATTTTTAAATTTTTTAGCAATTTCTTTGGGTTTTTTTCTAACTATTTTTTTCCCAAGAATGAAACCGAACAAAACAAAAAAAAGATATATTTGTATAGAAAGATGACCTAAAGAGGTATTTCGACCACTGTTAGAGCAATGCCGCGAGCAAAGGCTAGTTTATAACCTAAAATCAAGTCACGATAATGGATTAATAGATAGATAAAAACTAAAATACAACTATTGGAAAAATCACGACCTGTTTGTTTTTAAGTACCTACTTGGTTTTAAAGACATCGATTGCTATTATTGATTTAATTCTGTTTACAAGTATAAATGAACAGGTTTTTATTATTGTGGTTGAGCCACAACTGTCCTTCGTATTATTAATAGTATTACTTTTTTCTTGTAGGAACAGGTAGGTAATAACAAAATTATCCTTTGTACCTGTTTTCAGAATACGCAGGGGTTAAGGCGCTTCCCCGTGCAAAACCCAGCGCAAGCTGTTTTTGTTACTTTTTTGTGGAGCGATTAACTAATAAAAATACATTAAATTTCTACATAATTTTGTTTTTGTTAAAGGAGTATAATGTTTATTCAATCTCCTCACAACGAAACCACAGAAATGAGAAATAATTATTGATAAAATGCATCTCCTCGTAAAGTACTTACCATATTCTTTGTTTTGCTACTTACACTAATGGATAGGCAATTTAAAAAAAAACATTTTGCTAGAAACATTTTTTTCAAACGACTAAAATTTTATTTTATAAAGATTTCATACCACAAACTGAGCGCTGTCGCTACGGTGTGGCGAAGAGGGAAGGAATGCTCAAGGTTATTTGATCAGGGTACGGCCTTTAAGGTTGTCTGAGGCTGATAGGCGTATCTAGGATCATTTTTCGGAGGGGGATTCCGTAATTTCGGTCAGGGAAGGAGTTTAGGTGGAACAACAAACACAGGCCAAATCTGTACCTACCAACCTTTTTGCAATTTCTGGCGGATTTTAACCGCCTAAACCTGCCGCACCTTCCCGATACGCCCATGCTGAGGTAGGTGTGCTTAATAAATCTACCCTCAATGAGGTCTAGACCTCTTCAAAAAAGGTGGTGCTTTATATTATTTTCTCAATAACTACCAATCCGGGTTTTCGCTATAAGAATGCATATTTTTCTAGGAAAATCAGCAAAACTATACCTACACTAAAATATAGAGTAAGTCATCGAAATTTCCACTTCGTGACGTCCTTAATTATTTTTTCCTTGATTTTTTTTTTGAAGTTAGTTAACAGTATTAGCATGTTTAATATTACCTATAATTAATTAGGTTGATAAACAATTATAATATTTTATTTAAACATATTTCTTTTGTTCTGAGGTATTGATTAACAAATTATTTACCTTCTCGAGTAGTACACTCATCCATTCCGATCCTCATCTGTAGACACTTCATTAGTACATTTCCTTATAGCCTTGCCATAAGAGTTCCATATCTCTAGAATACGGTATAGGTACTATAGGTATTATTCTCTATAAAGGTAAGTACCTATTATTTAGTATTTCCACTTGTAATTGTTATTGAAGATTGTGCCCTTACTCATTTCGTTGTTGAAATACAGGAACTGTTGTTTATTAATCATCTAAGCTAATAAGTAATGTTACGATTTTTTCAAGTACTTCAGCCTGCATATAAATCGGTTAATGACTTCATCGGTTCACTTATGTCACAGCAAAGGAAACTCTGTATAAAATTTCTTGTATAATTACGCTTGCGCACTTTTATTTACCTAAATACGTTTACTTTAATTGGAATATAGATAGATTGTTAAAAGGAATGAAATCAAAAAGTTTTTTTTTCTATTTATTAATATTGAACTGAAAATAATAACTCAATTTGATTTGTGCTTCTTTGACTATTTACTTTTAAAAGGTAACAACTGGTTGTACAGTTGTACCTCGGGGCTGTAGTAGATTAGACAGTCGATTAAGTAGATATAATAGGTATCTTGAAATTATGGTAAACTCTTTAAATAATACAGTTGTGCACGTCACGCCGTTTCGTCTTCCTTTAAATACCAAATGGATGTTTGGTACTTTCTGGTTTCTATAATACTGGTAGTAGAGGAGGATCTGAAGAACATTTATTATTAACAAAAAATCCAGATGAAAATATGTTACTGAATGACAAGATTTACTCCAAGTCCCTTTACAAGTAAGTACGTCAAGCCTAGCGTAGTTGAGAGTACGAGATGCCCAATGAGTAGGTACCTAGGCCACATTCAACTACCTAATCACCGCTGAGCCGAGACGTACACGTAGATTTAGCAAAGTGCCATGGCGTGCTTGATTAACAAACGCACATCCTGCGCACTCTAAAACGGCTCCTTCAAATAGCAAGTCAACAAGCCAATCGTGAGGCAAATTGTCTCAAATTACTGCTGCACTAACTTGTTTAACCGAATTAACTGATTTTAGAAAATACGTGTTTGTTCGTTGTTCGTTGTGGGTTGTGTTGCCGTGCCAGGAACATGGTAATATACCTCCATGCCAAATTGCATGTCATGTCTCGTTAGGTTAGACACTCGCACATCTCCGAGTGCACTATGAAGGAAATTGACAGATCAAAGATAGCAGGAAGTCCGTATTAGCGTCGCATAAGTCGTCGTTCGATCCTCTGCTCTGACTATTGCTCAACGAGCTGTGGATAATAATGGATTTCCGAATTGCAGACGTCAACAGTTAAGAGTTACAATATTTTTGTAACATTGAGACAATTTCTTTTTTGGTGTTCCTTCATACGGCGTCTTAAATTTCTGGTCATGGTAGCAGATTTTGTTCAATTATTCAAAGACATTTTATTCTTAAGATTTTTTTTTTTAATCGAGGTAAGATTTTGGAAGATGGCAGTAAGAGATCACGTGAAGACAACCGTAGCTCAACCTTGTTCACTGACAGCCCTGAGTGGACGATAGCCAATTGACCGACCGGATGAGGCGCCGAGTCGGAGCTCATGCCTCCCCCTTCTTACTTTAAGAACGTCGGCCTAACTGCGGCAAATGGCTATAATATTGAATTTACCTAATCAAACCTTAGCGTACAAGACATTACTCATACAATGTACACGAGTGCCTACTTCTTGAAATATCGCGTACTTTAAATCAAAATCTAGAGAGACATTGTCTTCAGCAAATAGCTCTCTATTTGCTGAAGACAATGTCTCTCTAGATTTGCTAATCTAACCTCTGTTTCTCGCAGAAGATACTGTATTCTTATCAAGTGATTGCTTTTGAAACAATTATACTTAGTACATCAGCATGTCTTAGGACAGAGAAACCTATTGAACGCTAAAAATAGATGTCGATCAATTCAGCTCAGAACCAATTAAATATCTATTCTCCACGAGCCAATAGTCCGTATGATTTCCATTAACGAACGAGAACGTAACGTTAGCAAACATTCCTTTGGAAAAATAGAAAACTAACGGCAAGTAATTCACTTAGGCATATCCTTCATCTCTCTATCATATCTCTAGTAAGTTAAGGGTAAGGAAAGGGCTTTTTCGACAAACTGTACATTTCCTTCGCAAGTGTTGTTATTATTGAGGTAGGTCAGTCTTCATTTCAATAAATAGCAACAATGGACGCAAGGATTACAAGGTGCGGTTGCTAGGTAGGTACACTAATGTTGTTGCGCTATAATCAACACTAATTCGTTTACAGAAAGGCCAATGGCCATCGGGTGACCACCGAGCCACGCCCGTGTTTCGACAATTTCGTCAATAGGAGCCAACTCATGATCAGCTAAACAATAAAACGGGACGTTTTATTGCTTGTATTTTGTTATTTAGGAGATGAATATACGCTACAAAGCCGCTAACTCTCGTTTCGTCGTGTTAGTAAACTACGTTTGTTTTTATTTACAGCTTAACACCTACGCATATTAAACCTACGAGCTCTTGACAGTAAATAATTGAACCGAGTAATAGAGCGGTAGGTGTAAGTGATATTCATACCTGATGGTGCAGTCGCCATCGCCGCATCGTTCAGTCTTCCATACTTACGGGGAGCTGAGCGAGGTGCCGGCTCGAGACTTGCTCCAGCGCTGCCACAGCTACGACCGACACTACATTCACTTTCAACACTTGGATCGTTGATATAATCTTCTTCGCTACTCCATTTGATTCACTTCGTATTAGTGAGTGACCTAGCCGTTCAACGAGAATTGGACGCACTTCCGACCTCCTTCTACATAACCTTGTCGTGTTGGTAAGCGCACTTCACCAGGATCGGCGACTCGAAGACAGAATCTCCAGAACTCTAGAAATGTATTGAATTCCTCGATCGGAACCCTCGATAAATAATAAGACATGGACTCGTACCTCGATCGGAGGTATTCATATTGGTGTAGTGTTGTGTGGAGCGCGACGCAGGCGACCGAGGACGTCGCCACTGGCGTCCGAATGCCGCCGCTCACGCTCAAACGGACATAATGGACCCGCCGGAGAGCTCGTCAAAAGAAGAATACGGGGGTCAATTATTTATTTCCATACAATACACGTACGTCGCGCTCGGGCGCAGTGCGGGAGTGACTCCCGGAGCGAGCTCGTGGTCCTGCGACGAGCCTCACCGCCCCAACTCGTGCACATGTCCCAAAAATCAATATTATGTACCAATATTATTGATTAACCAAAAATACCAAAAATCTTTTTTTTTATTTATCGGAAATTCATAAACGAAGATACTTTTGAGACTGTCACCTAAACATATTTGGGGTTAAGATCGACGTTAAATACTTTGTGTAAGCTATCTACATATTAAGATTCCATTATTTTATATCAAACAAAGACGATGCGTAGTTGGGAGTTAGTCACATAGGTACAGTACAATTTTCGGTAGTCCAACGTAGTCAGTGAGCTCTGATTTTAAAAATCCGTGGGGTCAAACGTCAATTTACTGCCCTTCCTGCTTCGAGTCGCGATGCCACTCGGTCGGCACGCGACTTTTACAATTAGAGTTAATTAAGAAATTTAAGCACCGACATTCGTAGTAAACTAACATGTCATGAATAATGAATGACTCACAAGACAACATAGCATTAATGTAGGTGTACAAAATGGGTTTAGTTAAAAAAAAAATGATTAATGCCGTTGAGTAAGGTAGAGTGGGTACATTTGTAACAATTTTCATTTAATCTTCTACAACACGATTGAAACAATAAGGATGAATATTGTCTGTAAGCTGATATTAAAATTAGGCGCTTAACTGAAATTATTTGGCAGATATTACCGTATTTTTCATCAGAATTACATTGTTGCAACCGAACCAAACCTGGGGCGGTTGTAACCGTGACTGGAACTATTTGTTTTACAGTCCACCTGAAAAAAATGTATCATTTACAAAATTGTCTAAGTAACAATCGACAAAACTAATGAACAATATCTCAGTTAAAGTAATTGTGAGCAAAAACATGTTAGTTTATACTTAGTGAGACTTAAATCACTCATGACCAAGTTGATGTCATACCTACTTCTCTGCAGATTGCTGCTCTACGGAACCTCTCCTTTCACGTGATTATTAGCATTGTATTACAATTCTAAATTTGTAATCATTTTTTTACGTCTTTTTCACACCTTTTCTAGACATTGTCAAAGCAAAAAATAAACTTAATGTTAGAATCCCTTTTGGTACCCCTAAAAGTGTTACAACCCCACCAAATATATAAATAGGTACAATGGTCACAGGCGCGCAATTAAATACAATGATTTAAACAACATAAAATAAAGTATAATTATTGTATTTGAATATTTGCACTCGTGATTTGATGTAATTGTAATATTATTACAATCTCTCAATTATACTAACAGCACAACCATATTGTAAATAAACCTAGTAACTTATTCTGTTTTCTCTTACAAAAGAACCAGGAAACTCAAACACTTTTCCGAAAAAAAGTTTTCATGTATACTTTGGCCACTAGTAATTATTTTAAAAAATTTGGTTGCAATGCAGCCTAAAACCTGATGAGTCTTACTTTGGGGATGAACAAAGGATTGGTCGTCCTACGACAGCTGTCACGGAAGAAAGTGTGCTGGCAGTTAAAAAATATATCAAGAAAACATACGAATTACATACGAAGAGATTCGGCATACACTGCAGATTGGTTTGGTAAGCGTTCACAAGATTCTACACGAGAACCTTCACGTGAGGAGGATAATTTCGAGCTGCGTGCCGCACAACGTCACCGAAACTCAGAAGCGGGCCCGTGTTGAGTGGTGTCGTGATATGATTCAAAAAATTTGACGAATCCTGGATTTATTAATATGATCCAGAAACAAAGCGTGAGTCGACCTGCCAGAAGTTTTGTCTTTAACGAGCTACAAGCGACCAAACTCCGGGCTCCGCGGGGCACTGCTTCACCAGAAGTCTTTCTGGACACCACACCGGTCAGAGTCTTATGTCACCCTACTTACAGTCCTGATCTTAGACTTAAAAAATCAACTGAAAGTTTTTATCGCCGGAAGACGCGCTAGCAGCGTTCGAGAAGGCCGTGGAAGAGGTGTTTGCGGCGGACAGGAAAAAATGTTTCGAAAATTAGTACAGACGCATGAAAATTTGTACAGGCCTCTGTACAAAGTTTCATACTGTCCCACGTACTTTTCTTTCTCCTAAAAACCTATCCCCTACGGGCGCGGCGTTTAGTTTCATAAATATTGCGATTGTTACCCAGTTAACTCTAACAATATACGTGATACTTTAGTACCTACTTACACATGTTCCTGTGTTATCTTGTTTGATTGATATTTACCTTGTAGACGTTACAATATCTATTAACCAAATATTGTCCACGGCTCAATATTTCTTTTTGAATTAAATATTGATCTGGGGATGATTGTATTATTTAGTTATTCATTATTGCGTCCAGTCTGGGAACTTTTTCTTTGCTTTGCCTATGCGGATCAATAAAGGTGCTTGAACAGCCGGCGATGTCAATACCCTATAATATCATGACAACTAGTCTAATTTTAAAATACGTATAAATCGATTTTCCTTTGTGCGCGGGGGTTATTCACGTTCCCGCGTGTAATACTCGTGTTTGGCAATATCTTACAGTAATCGACACCAACAGTTTATACTATGTTTTTATGCCAAGTTGCTTAAGATGTGTTTTATAATGTAAAAAAAAAAACAACGTGTTGCACTTCAGGAGTGCCGGCAGAAGTGAAAACTTGAACATTATATTACATAGGTACTGATGAAATTTGAGTAATATTTTCGATCTTACTGACAATATAATAATAAAAAAAAAATGTGTATGTATGTATGTATATTTCTTTGGCACGGCCTAGACTCAGAGCCTAAACGGCATTATGGATTTTAGCTTGAGAGGTGTCGTTAGATTCGTCTTAGTTGTGAGAGTGACACAGGGTACTTTAAAATTAAAAAAAAACAAATAGCGTAATTTTGGCGCCATTATTTAATTATGTTTAAAAAACATATCTACAAAAACTATCGAGTAGGGTATCAAAACAACGGATTTTAAAAGAGCTGATAACAATATATATCAAAAATTTAAAAAAAATCCTGCAAAAAGACGGAAACAACAAGATACTCTTCACATTTAATATCATGCAGTCGGAGGTACAATTTTTAAGTTCCACTGGATTAATTGATGCCTCCCACTGCATGATATTAAATGTGAAGAGTATCTTGTTTCCGTATTTTTGCATGCGGGTGTTTTTTTAATTTTGGGATAAATTTTTTGAAATCATTTGATTTTAATAACGCTATAGCTGACTCGCGCAACTTCGTATGCGTCAATTTTCCCCGTTTTCGCAACATTTTTCAACATTGCTCCTTTCATTTTGATCGCAGCGTGATGTTATATAGCCTATAGCCTTCCGCGATAAATGGCCTATCCAACAGTAAAATATAATTTTTCATTCGACCCACTACTTCCTGAGATTTTTTCGTTTAAACAAACAAACTCTTCAGTTTTAGGCAGGTAGCATTTTGTTCTCTTTAATGGTTCACATAGAATTCACTGGTGATCTGTAAGCATTGATATAAACCACACGTGGTTTATTGGCTGTATTAAACTAAAGAAATCAGGTTATGTGTGTATTAAAAAAAAAAAATCAAAATTCAATTTATTTTATTCACTTAGGATGCAAAACAACTCTTGTGGTACGTCGGGATTCTACATGTGCATGTAAACAGTAGATAAAGTCGGAGAAAAGAACCTGACAATAAAAACTCGCGGCCACTCTATTCGAATTGCCAATTTTACAATGTTTGAATGTTTATAAACTTGATATGGGGGTAAGGTGCAAGGCATACTCCTAAATTGGCCTATTATGTTACTATTGGTGTTTTAATCTATATATAAAAAAATTAAAGCCTTGACTGACTAATTGACAGGTGGATCAAGGCACAAATGATGGAAAAAGTAGAAACTTGAAATTTTAAAGAGGCATACCTTATATAATGTTGCCTACTTTATGGAGTTATCATTGCACCGTTATGAAGGGTTTTTTAGTGATTGTAAGTTTGTACGCAACCCCGCTAGTTTTAAAGTTAGATCTCTGAAATGTTGTATTTGGCTTTGTGGAGACATATTTTAGCATTTTGATTGAAAGCGAAAATCAACCGTTAATGGGGTGAAGTTATTCATGCAGTAGTCATTACAGTAGTTTTCACGCTTAAACGCTCAATTGATGTAAATGAAATTTGGTATAGAGATAGTTCGAGTCCTGGAAAAGGACATACGATAGCTTTTATCGGAATAATCACTATCACGCGGGCTGAGCCGCGGACGAAAGCTAGTATATATTACTCTTTTAGTCAGCTTTCATTTTAATGCTGAACAATAGCAATGACGGGAATTGGTGGTTGCATGTATAGGAATGAAAAATTGCCTATTAAGTTAGGTACGATTGGTGTTTTAGTAGGATAACATTACTCTTTTAGTCAAATCTCATATAGCATTTAAAGACGGGAAAAATACATCGTAGGCTGTTAATGCTGGCATTTTGATACGACACGTGTGAACATAAGTGCAGTCGAAATCTGTTATTTAGAACCTTTTTGGAGTGTTGTTCAGGTTTTAGCTGTAAACGGGTTAAGTTTGTGATATATATAAATCAGCCTTTATATTTTATGAAAATATATACCTATATATTATGGGTCTTAATCGCGTGAATAATTTAAGGTAAAATACCTTGTTTATGGTGGTGACGGGTAGGCTACCCGTGGTCACGGGTAGACTCGGTCTACCCGTAACAGCATACACTCATTACACTCGTTTTGATGCCATAAAAACATAAATTCGAAAAAATATTTTAATCATCTGCTTACAAATATTTTTCTGATAAAAAGAAATTGTTCGCATGAAATTTTGACTCTAAATATGCATATATTTTACATTAATTTAAATTACCCATAATATTTACATAATATCGTATATATATCCACAATATTACAATAAATATTTCACGCGATATCGATAATGTTTTGCGCGTTTAACTAATAATATGTATTACAAAAGGTGGGCACTCGGAGTGATAATTTGAAATAAACCCTACATAATTATATAATTTCATGCAGTCGTAGGCACTTTACCATCTTTTCATAGAGATTCATTAATGCCTCCAACTGCATTAAATTATATAATTATGTAGGGTTTATTTTAAATTATCACTCCGAGTGCCCACCTTTTGTAATACATATTATCACACTAATATTATAAAGTCGAAAGTTTGTGAGTATGTGAGTGTGTATGTTTGTTACTTCTTCACGTCTAAACGGCTGGAGCGATTTTAATAAAATTTGGTACGGAGTTAGCTGACACCCTGGATTAACACATAGGCTAATAAACCGCGGGTAACACCGCGGTGCACAGCTAGTTAGTTAAACGCGCAAAACATTATCGATATCGAATATATAATTAAGTAGGGGATCTTGTTTTCATCTTTTTTGTGCAGGCGGGTTTTTTATTTTTATAATTATTTTTTTTATTTAATAGTTTTTAGTGGTTGTAGGATGTAATCGATGTAACTACTAACTTTTATCACATCTATTGTCAAGTATTGAAAATTGAAAAATTATTGGTTGCTAACTTTTTTAGTATTACAGTCATAATCCAAATTTGACTGTCCTAATAGTTTTTAGGGTACACTTGTGAGCGTTAATTACTAAAGATGCTGTGTAATTGTTCACTCATTATTTCTTATGCCTCTCTAGATTAAGGAGCTATATTTCTACTACTATGTACCTTTAATGAACTCAAGGCTGAATAATTTGTACCCAAACCGGTCGTATGTGGGCTGTATAGCGTGCTACAGTGCTCTAATACAGCTTACTTAGACAGCATAAAGAATAAATGTGTACAATTAGTCAACCGCTTCAGAACTCCTAATGCCACTTTAGCCGAGTATAATGCGTTCGTGTATACTTGTTCATTTGTAAAATGCACAAATTAGCTACTTTTACGTTGAAAATACCTAAGTAATATAAATGTATATTATTTAGTTTATTCTTAGTAGGTACCTCGAGTATTTTTTAATGTAGGTACCTGTGTTTTTATAAAAATAGTCATTAGAATCGTCACAATTACCTGTCGAAGTTGATCATCCTGAATTCGTGACTTTGTATAGGATCAAGTCATATTTGATGAGCTTTTTCAAGTGCATGATTATTCTATATCCAGTTCTGCAAGCCAAGATATAGTCAATTAGGAAAATTTTGTTGTAGATATAAATTTAAACGATGCTGGGGCTCCTAATTTCACCAAAGGTTTCTCCATTGACATTAACTCCACCTAGTATCGAACCCTCGTTTTCAGTCGTCACTATGTAATGATCTTTCTAACAGCATAGATAATAAATACCCCGTACCTTCACCCTATTGTGATTTTTGGGTACCCTTTTGGGAGTTTAAGGATACTTTGGTGTCGGCTTCTTGCCAAGATATCTAAGATAGAACTCTCACACCTGAAATCGATACGACCGCCCAGGAAAGTATTCCAGATATACGTATGTTTCTTTATCCACAAAGACAAATTTTCACAGATATAACTTTAAAAAACTGACGAAGTGTCATACAGAGTTGCCACCCCCATTTTAGCCCCAAAAATGCTGAAATACGTGTTGCTTTATTTAAAACCAATAACTTAAATACGAAATTTGAAAGAACTTACTTTAAAACTGACGAAGTTTCATATAAACTTGCCATATTTTACCCCTTTAGAGGTTGATTTTCCAAAAACGTTGAAACACGTGTTGCTTTATTTTAAACCAATATCCTTAATACGAAATTTTAAAGATCTAACTTTAAAACTAAAGGAGTTTGATAAAAACTTGCAACCCATAGTTTGGGGCTGGTTTTCCAAAAACGCTGATACCTGTATTTTATAATTTAAAACTCTCTGTATTTTAAATCTAACATTAAAACTGACTGAGTTTCATACAAACGTACAACCACAATTTTACCCCCTTAGGAAATGAATTTCCAAGAAAACGCTTCTTATCGGATGCCTACGACTACATTGTTTAAGGAATATGAGCCGTTTACATAAATATATATAAACGGCTCTATTCAAAAGTTTGATTAAAATTTATATCGCGAGATATAATTAATATTAAATTTCATCCCATTGTGAAAAAACCCCCTGTTTTTTCGGTATTTTCTTAGTTTACTTACATAAGAATAAGAGAGGGTCAAAAACTCAAAAACTGGCCAAAATCGTCATCAATACTAATATACTAATATTAGTATTAGTATTGATATTTATACTAATATTATAAAGAAGAAAAATTTGATTGTTTGTTTTATTGTTTGTTTGTATTGAATAGGCTCCGAAACTACTGGACGGATTTGAAAAATTCTTTCATCGTTGTGAACCTACACTAACCCCGGGTGACATAGGCTATTTTTTATACCTGTATTCCAACGGGAACGAGAAACACGCGGGTGAAACCGCGAGGCGTCCGCTAGTTCGTAATAAATTGAATGGCGCCGGAGGTCTCTTAAACGCTTGTAAATGTTATTTGAACTCTATACTTTATTAAGTACGAGCTGTCCCGCGCAACTTCGTATGCGTAAATTTTCCCAGTTTTTGCAACATTTCTCGTCGCTGCTCCGCTCCTATTAGTCGTAGCGCGATGTTATATAGCCTATAGCCTTCCTCGATAAATGTGCTATCCAACAAAAAAATATTTTTTCAAATCGGACTAGCAGTTGAGATTAGCGCGTTTAAACAAACAAACAAACTCTTCCGCTTTATAATATTAGTATAGACTAGCTAACGCGCTTAACTTTTTCATTTATGCTCCGTTCATATTTGTCATAGAGTGATGTTATATAGCCTATAGCCTTCCTCAGTAAATGGGCTATCCAATTCTAAAATATTTTTTAAATTCGAACCATTAGTTCCTGAGATTATCGCGTACAAACAAACAAACCCTTCAGCTTTGTAATATTACTAGCTGACCCGCGCAACTTCGTATGCGTCAATTTTCCCCGTGTTTGCAACATTTTTCATTGCTGCTCTGCTCCTATTGGTTGTAGCGTGATGTTATATAGCCAAAATATGGGTACAACAAATACCCCTCTTCTCCCTACGTTAACCTAAAATCATTATTTTTTTTATTTTTGAATCTATCTAGCCCATTTTCTCCCCAATTCCGTCAAGTATAATTTATTTTTCACCTGAATTTTGCGATTTGGCACGTATCAAACGGTACCAATGGGGAACGGGACGAATAGCCAATGGGACCTAACGCGTCTACGTGACAAATTGCGAACGGTACCATACTCATCAAAAGACTATTTTCTCAAGTTAAATTCAAAACAACTCCCTTAAATCATTCGCTAACAAATGATCCTTTAATGTAATATTTATTTTATATGCGAAGCATACCTATTCTGTAGTAGTAGTAGCATTCTATCATATTTATCTATATTATTTGTTAGTGATAGGCGTATATTACACGATATACTTATGTTTAACACAACAAACAGTGGAAATTTTCTTAAGCGCCTCGAGTGGTCGCCGTGTAATCTAAGGATTAACAATTTAATGGAATATTTTTATTAAATGGCTACTGCACACGGTTCATACTTAGAATTTGAATGCCTAATTGTTCTACATGATGCTTATCGTTTGCAATTCAAACAATCGCCGCTGCGTAGTCTACATAGGTACTTACTAGATATTTATTTACTTATATTTAGGCTAGCTAAATAGGTAGGTACCAAATAAAAAAAATCTAGAATCGCTAAAGCCAGCTGTGCTACATTGCAAATGCAGTAAACGCCCTATATTTGCAGACGTCCTAGCATATACACTAGCACACGAAGTTTATTATTATGATCCGTGTTTAAGAGATGGTGACATGAAAAAAAAAACCTCGTTGTTATCGCATTTGGTTTCAGGTTAGCTGGCCAGAACTGTGACAAGACTCCGAAGGATGATATAGTACGAGCTCCACGCACAATGGCCCAATTGGGAGGCTAAGTGCGGTTTTCTTGTTCGCCCAGGTAAAACTAACTAACTAACTAATAGTACGAGCTGCTCTTCTATTACGTAGAACGTCGGAATTCTCAGGATATGCTGGTGGCTGCAAACGTCCTCACTAACATCTTTGCGGAAAAACACAGAGATCTTAATCGCAAACGCCGCACTCTAGGAAAATGTTATAGTTTTACGGACCAACCTATGTTGCGCACAGCTGATTCTCACCCCCCTCGGCGTTATAATTTGTGCTTGTTCAATTGTCTTTGCAAGATTTGTTTGACGATTAAGCTTTGACATTTTCAACCTTACACATCACTTTAGAATTGACCAATATGGGCCAAAAAAATCTGGCAAATTTCAATAATTAGGAAAAACTATAATTTGTCTTTTTATTAGGTAGGTAAACACATTCAATTCCGTGATAAAATGGTCTATAAAAAATCTCTGGTATACTGGCGTTGAATTGTCGACCGAAGAATGTTGACTAATTTCGTGTTGTTTAACACGAACTTGAACACTTGTATGGCACCCTACAAGAGCTCACTGCACATGGTGGTGCGTGTGAATCTAACCTTCGAAGAGAATTAATTGATATTTATCGTACAAAAAGATATCTAGGACATGGACTTATTCTTATTCAAAACAAGTTTATGTTTTCGTCACTAGTGATAATGATAATAATGATTACGTTTATCCATGTGGGAAGACTGTGGAAAGTTCGGCAGCTTTGTGTAACTGGATTATATAATGTGCACACTAATGTGTACACACTAAAAGATTATCCCAAAATAAGTTGGTAATTATCAGGCAAATCGTTTTAATTCACATACTCTAAACAGGTTTTTAACAAGTATGTAAACTTAAGAATCGTAATAATTGACAGAAAAGTATTTTAAACAAAAGGAATAAACGGAACCCTTATAGAATCACTTTCTTATCAGTCCGTTCGTCTATCTGTCAAGACCCTTTATCTCGTGGAAGTATCGAGTTGAAATTAAAACCATATAGTCAGTCTACAGCCCCTCGAAGCTGTGAAAAAAATTAACTTCTAAGTTCTAACGTAAAAAAAGGTAAAACCGTTTAATTTAAAAACTGCGAGACTCGATTCCTGAACTTTTATAATATTTACCTACAAATTGGTACAGATCTCTCGTTGGGCGAGTCCAAATCGCATTTTTCCGGTTTTTTTATTAGTATATTACTAATTACCAGAACAAAACAGTACCTGCCAATGTATTTCTACAAACTTTGTGGACTAGTAACGCTATAAAGTGCTGCTGTCAATAACGTTGAAAAATTATAATTACCTGTACCTAACGCTATAGAGCTACTTCCAAATGATTGTTTTTGGGAGCATCTTTGTCCCATGATATTTTAAATAAGTAGGTAGAACACCACATTTTAAGCGTGTTTTTATGAGTACCATGAAACATCATAAGTATTGTAAGTAAATAACTACTGATGTTGTTATTTACTTACACTGTACAATGACACACAATTAGTAAATATAAGGAAGGAATTATAAAATTAAATTATGATAGTCTGCTCGTAACTACTATATTATTATTAAGTTTCCGTAGCCAAAATGGCAAAAACGGAACCCTTAAAGTTTCGTCATGTCCGTCTGTCTGTATGTCGGTAGGTCCGTATGTCAGACGCATTTTACTGAAAGACTACACAATAAATATTAATTAAATTTCGTGAAAAGGTGTCTTGTAGTAGCCGCCTCTTAGTTTGATAGCTAAATAATAAAAATACTTAAATATTTTAAGCCTAAATTTTTTTTCAGCAAACATCAACGTGTGGCACATCATTCGAAAGAGTTTTTAAAAACATTTTAAGGGTTTTTAATAAACTTTTTCAATTAAGTGAATATTTTTGGAAATAATAGCTCCGAAAGTTACATAAATTGCCCCCCCCCCCTCTCCTTATAACAAACAGCAATATAAAAAAAAATGGTAGCGCCTAACAAATACTTTAAACTAAAATTATTTCGCACATGATCGGATATTGCGTCATTACTTTATTGTTGAAAAACTGCGTTTCTCAACAAAAGGGCGTAAGTGCCATGAACATACGCTTTTCTATTGGTGCAATTATTCAAATTGGATTTAGTCATACGGCAACGTCTCCGTAATCCTACACTAAGCGTGGCGCGACATGCTCTTGGCCGTTTTTTTTAAGGTGGTTTTAATCATTATTGCAGTGACTTTCATGTCAGGCACGCAAGCGGGTACCTATCTACTAATATGCGTAAATTAATTTTAGCCGGCCATAGCTATGTACATTGCGCATAACATCAGTAAGATCTTCTTACCGTTATCCTACAAAAATATAAAAGTGTAAACAAACATACAATCCCATTGCTTTTACATAAAACAATCAAATCATAGTATTATCTATCCTTCATATAATTTTGACACTTTATCTTAGTACTAGGCAATAATTATTTATCTAAATTACCTACCACATAATGCAATCCATAAACGAGCGAAAAAAATAAAATAATCTGACTATGGATTAGCTACCGTCATCAAAAGAACCTATTTTATTTACATTAACATTGATAAGAGTGATAGGAGTGTGTACACTATTAGTAATAATAATATTTTATTGATAAATCATTTATTTTCATCAAGGACCGCAATGGATTTATGTGTGCAGTACCTTGGTGACTAGTAGTGCACGCACACGTCTATGTTTCCATATGTCTACTTACTTAGATCTAACGTACTGATGTTATTGAGCTGTGTTTACAGCAAAACGTACGAATTCTTCATTTGATATTAGCTAAAAAAAAATTTAGTTAAGTAGTTATAAAAATATTCTTAGATTTTTTTTTTAAATAATTACATTTCTAAATGGCAAACATGTTAATAAGGACTAGTCGTTCAAAGTGCTACAAAGTTGCAATAATTGTAAGAGTGATATTATTCCTCGGTATACCCTCAATTTATTTAATACTCGGGAGTTCCGATGGCGCGACTGAACGAGATTATTCGAGCGCTGTGTCCGGTACGGGTAAGGTCATAGTTTACGAGATGGCATCTTTATTTTTTTTGTTGCATTGAAATTTGTTCTTATTTTCTTCTTTATTACACAGAGGAAGCGTTCGTTTCACGCAGGCTGCTGGGTGTAGCAGAAAAGTTGCAGAAAAACTGCACGCATGCTGCTATTTTGGAATTTCCTCCAGATGGATTCACCCGGCAGCAGCGGCAACATGTAAGTGTTGTTTATTACATTTACTACATATATACGTGGAATTTATGTGAAATTGTCATGCTATTACCGTAATTAATAGAAAGTAACTGTCAGGGCCGACCACATGGGATCCACGCACCACGCGGTTTTTTCCGTAAGCATTTGCAAAAATAAAGTCACCGCCATTACTTTAATTGTGAATATTGCTAAATGCTTAATGTATAGAAATGAATCATGTTTTAGCGATATTTTACAGTATTTTTCATAGGTGATGAAAAAACTCAAAACTTATTTTTATTTATAGAAATGCCTATTTTCTCATTTCATAAGACTGAATTGCTAATTGTTTGTTGCTATTAAAATAAATTAATATGATACTGCGAATTTTTCATGACAGTATATTCGGTGCTCATTAAAAAAATTACGGTCACAAAGCTATTATTTCCAGAAATAATTATCGTTAACATTAAAATAAAGGTACCAAAATGAATAAAAATATATAAATAATAAGTAAATCTAATTTTTTATAAAAAAATGTTTCTCTCAAACAAATAATTCAGTTTAAGGTAGTTGAAGATAATTTTTGAGATGTACAGATATTTGCGACATTGTTCATTAACCTGTAATATTATGTAGGTAGGTAGGTTAGTTGTAGATTGCACTGCGAAAGTTAACTAGTATGATAAGTATACTTTTCTCCGAGGCTTCGCCCGCGTTTTTAATGTTTATACCTTTGTAGTAATCTGATACTTATACATATAAGCTACATTACTATAAAGTTTCATCAAAATTCGTACATTCATCCGTCCATTCCTCATATGCAGTGTCAGATTCAGAGTAAGTAATATTTATAGGAAGGAGGATTAAGTGGATACTTACTGTTACATACTCGATAGGTAAGGGATCTCACGACAGATATTTGGAATTTATTTGTTTTAAATAGTGGCAACTAGTTTCAAATCGGTTCAATTTTAACATATGTGAATTTTTCCAGGGCTTTATTGTGGTGCACTGTGTTCTGGCGATATACTGCTTTATATTGCTAGGAAGTGTGTGCGAGCATTACTTCGTGCCGGCCATCGAGATGATATGCGAAAGTAAGTGTCTATTCCTACAATGTTGTTAATTAGTTCGTTATGTAAGTATTACCACAAAATGCCGATTTTGTGCTAATAGGTAAGATACATTACCGTCACGCGTCGTCATAAGTCACTTTCATGTCATTTTTCATTTGGTACAGTTACAAATTAGATTCACTTGAAAGAATAACAGTTTTCAATTTTTCGCCTGTATTGCATTGTACACAGGTCATGCCTTAATTGGCTAGATGACTAAGTACCTACATATATTTTTCAATAGTACCTACGTCTTATATGTAGTAGTCTCTATAAAAACAAATTTAGATCATATTTGCTGGAAAGGTGGATGAATTATTTAGAATTTATTACTATTGCTCGGAATAGTATTACTTTAGTTACTTTTTAATTGTGTTTAATATCTAATTTTGTGTATCTACATCTTTAAGTGATTTATTTATTGTATTTATATAACTACCTAAATGATTTGACTACCCTCAGTTAACATCACTTTTGACGTACCTAATAAATGTGTATATTACCACCATACAAATTTGCACAAAACTTATCGTTTTGAGTTTATGACGGTGTTAGATTTTTGTCCAACTCTTCATATCGAATCATTAATAATGGCGTATCTATTAGAAATAATTAGGTAGCTATTTACTGTAACCGTGATCATAAACAAACAGTTCTTCATACTTTCAATAATCGTTCATTACTTTCTTCGCGTGTTCAAAACTGAAGTCGCTAATTGTACAGACACAGTATTAATTTTACACAATTTATTACAAAATAACATTGAATATTGCGGAAAACATGATAAAAAACTTATAAATAACGCTTAATTTCTAGAAATGTATCACAGTTACAAGTAATGTGGGTATAGCTTAATTGCACGTAGACATAAAACAAAAATTTGTGTTCATCACACAAAGATCAGATTGTTCCCCAACCCCTGACTTGACAGTCAGTTTCCAACCACTAAACCAACAAATAAATACTGAGGAATATGTACTTGTTATAGATGTAGACTTATGATTGGATATATTCCATTAACTAATGTTTGGTTCCGCCCTTGCTTTACACGGGTGTAGTTTTAACTCATTTGTTTACTCTTTCGTAACTACGTTTTTTTTTAATTTTCTTACACACATCTTGTCCCGACAGTAACAAACATAATTATGTAAAGTTTGGATAAAAAATAATAGCTTAATAATATCTTGTTATAACTCACACCACGCCATCTGATCCCAAACTAAGTACCTACAACATGTACTATGGAAACCAGACAACTGAGAAACATACTAATATATTTCTAAATATATAGGTACATATTATAGATAAATAACACCCAGACACAGAATAAACCATCGTGCTCATCACACAAAGTTTTACCCTGGATGGGGATCGAACCCACGAACTCTGGTTTAGCAGTCAGGGTCACTAACCACTAGACCAACAGGCCAGTTAAATCAATGGAGTTATGCGCTTTCATACTTTTCGTCGATTCATTTTTACTAAATATATTATAAATATACTTTTAGGACTAGATATGGGTATGGACATAGCCGGGGCGACCTTCATGGCAGCGGCTAGTTCAAGCCCGGAGCTGTTCATCAACTGCGTGGGCACTTTTGTGACCGAGGGAGACCTGGGCGTCGGCGCCGTGGTGGGATCCGCAGTCTTCAACGTACTGGCTGTGCCCGCTTGCTGTGCCCTCGTCGCAGGCAAGGTAAGAAACGTACTGAAGAACTCATGAGCACTATGGACTTCAATTTTCAACGACAATTATCATTTGTTTGACAGAGTATCAAACAAATGATAATTGTCGTTGAAAATTGAACGGATAACGAGGAGAAACCAGGGCCCAGTTGAAAGCCAGCGTCAAGCTGGGTTAATTCTATTTTCGGAATTCCAAACAATGAGATAATGTTACCATCATTTTGTTTGCATTTATTTTTTATTTACTGTAGTTTTTTCTTTTATCATTGCGTGCACTTTTTGTAATCTTTTGGTTTCTTTTTATTCCTACTTTACTTTCTATCTTTCACCTCAAAAAAAAAACAGAACACGTGAGATAAAAAATGGCTTAAATCTTTAGAACGGCTGAACTAATTTTCATAAAACAGTTGAACACCGTTCTGATTAAACTAGCTTTCATTTAATTTAAAATCTATCAAAAATCGATCTTTTGTTTGGGAGCTACGATGTGACAGACGGCACACAGACACCAATACACAGTTCATCTTATAATATATGTCCCTCTTTTGTGTCGGGTGTTATTATTTTTTCCTTATTCGATTTCCTTTACATTTGTTTCATTAATAAATTAAGCAAACGCATCAGCAGATTGCAGTCCGTTGCTAGTGTTAGGAGTGGATTCACGTCGGTAGTATAATGGGTAGGATTCGAAACTGCGACCTCACGATTGCGAGTCTGATGTCTTAGCCATTAGGCTACCGCCGTTTTTTATTCAACTCAAAATTGAAATTTCAACATACAGACATTTTATTTTTAGTCGGTTTCAATATTTACAGGCAATCTTAACTTAGATACTCTTCAAACAGACACGTGTTAATATTCGAGTGCTTGGTTATCTATTCTTACAATGTTAATTTTATAATAAGTAGCAGATGCATACTTATAGACAATGTAAATGTATTGTTTCAACAATACCTATACCTAACAAATGTGTAATTATAATAGAATATTTATCTCTTGTCAATATGTATATAGGTATCAGTATCATGTTGTTCACTCAACAAATGCGATGCGCATAAACGAATATTATGTAGGTAGGTAAGGTACTTGTAACAAAATAGCGGCAAATTTCATTCAAGGAATAAAACTACATAGGTATCTCTAATAGCTCACAACATATACCTACCTACATACATTTTTACTTGAGAAATTGGCTGTTAACTACAGTATCACTTCAAGACCACTGAATTATTTTTTTAAAAATGCAGCACTCAGATGGTATCCTTCTGATGCGAAGGTAACCATTCCGCAAGGGACACCTCGGACCATGTCACCAATATGACAGCGTATTGTGTGATTTCGTTAGTCGGTTAGAGTCCGACATCTCTATATAGCCATCTTCGTGCTTGCTCTAGCCATCTGTGGGGATTTTAACAAAAATACAAAATATATCATATCGTATCCCTTGCACTTTGGACGAGAGTTGTGCGGTCGAAGCTACGGAGAAAATACCTATCTAGTGTAGTTTTTACTATGATTAGGAAGTAATCTTTCCTGTCTGTAATCCATTGTAGGTGGTGGATCTGGACTGGTGGTCGGTATCAAGAGATTGCGTGATGTATGCTATAGCCGTGGTGGCGCTGATACTCACGCTACTCGACGACGTGATTTACTGGCACGAAGCACTTCTGCTTGTCCTCATGTACACTCTCTACATATTAGGTAAATTACAATGCTAGCTTATTACAATATTATGTTGTAGGTTCATGCCGACGGCTATCATTTGTCATCGCAATTACCTAATTGAATATTCCAAGTTGCATGTAGGCCTAATGTGTTTTCCCATTTCAATTTTTATTACCCTAGTCTCTAATGGATCTAGGGGGTAGAAGGGAGGGTGGAAGGAGCTTAAGCGGACCCCTTCCCTTCGTGTGCGCTGTTTAGTGTTTATCTACCACCCACACTCCTTCTAAGACAAACATAAAACTGGCCCAAGGACTACATGTAATTTATCAATGTTACTTTGCTGTTTTAAACATTAAATAGTTCTTCCAACACTAATAATTTTCACCTTCCTATTTTTTCTTAATACATGACATTTCAGACGAGACAGTCGAGATAGGCAAAGCTAATGAATAATACATAAAAACCGGGCAAGAGCATGTCGGACCATGCTCAGTATAGGGTTCTGCAGCCGTTATTAAAAATTAATGCATTACATATGAAAAAAAACAATTTGAATGCGTTCATGCCACTTACGATCTTACAAAATCAGTAAAAGTTTGTACTATGTTTTAGCTATGGTTTTCAACGGCCGCATAGGATCATTCTTTAAAAGCGGATGCTGCTCTATCAAGAAGCCGAAGCCATATACAGAAACTACTCCGCTACTGGGAAAAGGTAGATAAATATTTTTAATATTTTTTTCAGTTCTTATTCTATAATATCTGAATAATGTATCTTTATATCAATTCTAAATGGTATTTCAATAGCAACAACTACACCTAAGTAAGCTATATGTCGTCAATATACAATTTTAACCAAAAATCTATAGATGTGGTAATTTGATAGAATGTCATTTATTTAAAATTTTTTACTTTTAATCTAATATTGAATTATTTAGTCTGAAATAACGTTGGAAATCATACAGGGATGTATTTAAAAATAAACATTATGTCTATTTAGATAAGTCCCATCCACTGGACGCATCACAGCTCATGCGCCACTCGGTCCAAAGCAACGATGTGGAGAAAAACATGCTAGAGATGAAACGCCATGGTTCTACTGACTCGGGTAAGCTCCCTATTATTATTTTTGTATGTATTCGTTATTATTATTTCCTATGAGCGTATCCAGAATTATTTCTCGGGTCAGTTCTGTACGAATTACACCGGGGGAGAGAGTGTAATTGTCTTAACTTCAGCGCAAATAGTTCCCTATTTAATTGTGCAATATGTTTATAGTTATCTCATTTTAATTCCCGATGCAAACAGACGGGTGTTATAGGTAAGTTTGGCGTGTGTATCCGTGTGTCTAGGTACCTGTAGTAACGTAGCATGGGCATAGCCAGAATCACTTTTCAGGGGAACTTATGTGGCACAATAGGGTAACTTTCGGTAGTGAACAATAAATTATGAAATTCCGAAAAAAAAAAACAAAATTTATTTGCAGGAATAAACATAGATATTCTGATTAAGAATCATAAATTAGCACGATTGTTTAATTAAATTCAAATTAAAATTTGATATTTTTGATCTTTTGATATCACGAGACATGAAACACGACACGCCATCATGTGACGTAATATAGGCAAAACCTTAATCGCTGTCATCTGTCACTCCTGTCGCTGAAACTGAATACGCATAGAAAGTGGTGGTAGTGTTCTCGAAATACAAATAATGGTTACGTTGCTGCAATGCGTTGCTGGCATTGCCGACATTGTATTTGACGCCGACGAACACCAATCTGATTTGTCTATGGCGATATGACGTTATAAACATGGCAGACAGCGTTTACGCAGTAATAAAAAATGTTAAAATTTTAATGTAAAAACGTCTTTATTTTACCGAAATATTTGTTTATATGGCATTTTATTAGAGAAACTAATATTTTAAACAGAGTAGAATACCCTATTGACTAAATACCTATACTGTTTACCTACCGTTTTACAATTTCGAGGGGGCGGGGGGCTGAAACCCCCTGAGTACGCCTATGCATATAGTGTGCAATGGGGTGGACGGACATTGATGGGGATTTTTATTAAAAAGCTGTTTTAGTCGTTTTTTTAAGATAGTAGGTACCTAATCAATTGTTTATCGCACGTGCCGGGTAGATACACACACCTGTCATTATTTGTTGTTGATTCGATTTTGATTTAAGCGATATAGTAGGTCTTAATTAGCTTAATTGTAATAAGTACTCGTGGAAAAATTCTAACGGAACTTACTATCAATTAGATATATCGTTCATTCGCCTATTTAAGCGCGCTTTATCAATGATAATGACATAAAATATCTTCACTAATCATCTAACTCTAATAAATTACCTACGTGGATACACCTGATATCATGAGATATTTCTATCAGTTCTTACAGACATTAATATCACGTTTTTTGCAATATTATTAACATTAAATAGTAAAATAGGTACTTATGTTCTTAAATAAATAGCAACTTTGTTTGTTAAACATTTAAACATGCCATACTTAACCTACCTTAGATTAAAACTTGCCTGCCAATACCTACCTATAACTTATTAGTAGCACATACCGTTAGGTCGGAATGAATTTTATGCGGCTCAGTCTATATTAGTTAGTGTATTCTTTTATAAATTTGGTGCAAATGGGGGTGGTTTTTTTTTTTTTTATTTTTTTTTTTTTTATTAAAATAATGGATAACTAGCAATGTGGGATTGTGGTCCCACATTACTAGCTGTTGACCCCTCCAGCTAAGCTCAATGGCTTGTTTTAGGAGTGGGTTCACGTCAGTAGTATAATGGCCAGGATTCGAACCCACGACCTCACGATTGCGAGACCGATGCCTTAACCATTAGGCTACCGCCGCTTTCGATATATAAACTAGGAGATACCTACCCAAGTTCTGTTTGCAATTGAATGTTTTTAACCTTATAGATTCAAGCTCGAGTTCAGTACTATCTTGGCCCGGCGAAGAGACTTCCGTATGGAAGAAAATGTTCTGGGTGGTAACTTGGCCTATCACCTTGGTGTTATGGATGACCATTCCTGACTGTCGCCGCCGGCCGAAGCTGTACCCGCTCACCTTCATCATGTGCATCACCTGGATAGGAGGGGTCTCGTACCTCGTGGCTTGGATGATCACCATTCTAGGTAATGTTCTAATACCAGCTAGCTGCTTCGCCTTCTTACTTCTGGTCTCGATGACTTATCTATCATTAACTGGCTGTTATATTAGGCGACTTTAGAAGCGAAACTGATATTTTACCCGTCGATATATTGTAAACTTTTCAGGTTTTCTATCTATCTAGGTAGGTATTATACGGTTATCGAAACGCACAAATGTTAGTTACATTACTAGAGCTTAGCTATTTGGTCAGGCAGTTAAGTTATTGAGACCGGCCTCAAAGTTAAATATTAATAAAAATACTTCCTTGAAATTGTAATTTCTTACATTATGATACTCATAAAGTTTGTTTTAACCTGCTGAGCGTTTTGTATCACGTTGAAGTTTATTTAATAAGTGATAAACACAGCTGACATTATTTGCAGTACCTACACAAATACTTACCTAAACGCTAAAAACAAACAGATACCAATTTTGTAGACATTACTAGACAGAATCTAAACTGAGTACACAGAGTCTACCAACTCGAAGTCAATATTTCAAAGTTCAATATTTTACGTTCATATTTAGCTACCAGTGGCGTAGCTTCCGGCATATCCAATTATGCAGGCTACTGGGGACCCGAATTGTGTTAGCAATTTGTGCGAGCGACCTGGCTTCCAACGAATTTTGATGCAGGGCTCCTCTGAGGCAAGCTACGCCCCTGATATTTACCTATTTATCTCTCTGACGGATGCCTACCTAGACGTCGTAGAAAGTCACAAATCAACGTCCAAAGCAAATCCAGTTTAAATATTTTGACTTCAAGTAGATATTCATAATATTGACTCAATATATGTAGACTTTGTAAAGATGACAGTTCGTCCTTTTGAAAATGATTAGGTTATAATGGTATTATTTTATTGGCTCAATTGACTGCTCTGGCGATGAATATAGGCTCGACTTATCGTTTACTTATGTATACTAATATTATAAAGCTGAAGAGTTTGTTTGTTTGTTTGAACGCGGTAACCTCAAGAACTACTGGTCCGAATTGATTTTTTTTTTCTGTTGGGTAGCCCATTTATCGAGGCTTATATAGGCTATAAATCATCACGCGACGACCAATAGGAGCGGAGCAGGAATGGGAAATGTTGCAATAACGGGGATAATTTACGCATACGAAGTTGGCGCGTGTCTGCTAGTGATACATAAAGATGGTACCTACACTAAAAATATTATTTTTATTTAACGAAATGAAGAAACAAGCAGGTAGTGCGGCCTGGTGGTACACGTCACACAATCTTTGTTTGGTAAAGATCTGAATGTCACCGTACTGCGCTTCTTATTTGATACATTAGTTCGTAAATCTCATTTACCCAGTAATTAAGTAGGTACACTTGCTACAGTTCCGTTTAAGCGTAACACACTGATGCGTTGGATTAGGTTGACGAAAGAATAACTGACACATTTTACAATATTTTTTTTAAGCTATTGCATAGCTTCTATCGCGGGCCTTGAGCGCGGGGACCGAATCCAGAAATTCCGTAACGAAAAAACCTCACGCTCCCCACTCCGATGGGCACGGAGGTGTGGCTTGAAGGCCGTGCATCGTCTAACGTCGTTTCATTTTGTATTTATGATTCTGGCTGCAAAAATCATAATAGCGCGATTCAGACCGTAGTACATTTTGTATTGAATAGTAACAAAATTAAATACAGCGCCATCTATTGACATTATGTTCCCTATTGTCATTTTAGTCTTTCCCTTTCTTGTTGTTTCTATTATAATTTTTTTTAATTGCTTAAATTGATAAAAATGCTATGCAATAGCTTTACCGCGGCAGTCCCCGAGTGCCACACATTTTTTTTATGTTAGGAACAGTCAGAGAGTATACCTAGAACTTTGCTATCAACCATTTCTATAATTATCTCTTAAGGAATTTAATATGTGGGTACTATCTTCTACAAGTATTAGCTTTGGTAAATGGTTGTATGTTCTGGTAGCCATACAAAATATACTTTTATTTGTATATATAGCCTATAGCCTTCCTCGATAAATGCTATCCAACAGTAAAATAATTTTTCAATTCGTATCAGTAGTTTCAATTAGATGTTATAATTTTATAATGTGTGCAAATCGCGAAAGTTTATCAACATTTATGTTGTGTTAGATGGTACCTACGTTAATTTTAGTTGTTTGACGACAAGTTCATATTGCCGACTACTTTAGATTAAGTGTTGTTTTGTATTGTATCTTTGTAATCTTGTTATCGCAGTCGGTAGAGCGATAAACTGAAATCCCCGGTTGTCCCACTGGTACACGGGTCGGGGTCACTACCCTTTTACGAATTGCGAACTTATATTTTATTATATTTCGTTTTAAACTACTGATAGTCCATTCAATCAATTATACATTACAATTATCTCGTCTAGGTGACACTCTTAACGTGCCGGATAGTATCACAGGCCTCACGATCCTCGCTGCAGGGACCAGTCTACCTGAAGCTGTTTCCAGTGTCTTAGTGACCGTTCAAGGTACAATAAAATGTCATCTTTACCTACCAACATCATCAATGTTAAAATTAAACATAACTACGTTTTCGCCTGAACCGACTACCTAACCCATTTGTATTATTTTTTTATTGTTGAAACTGTTTTCATTCAAACTGACAACCATTTAAGAATCTGAGGCTATGATTAACCGTTAATCTATCATTCTAGGTCACAAAATCTCCTATTTAGTTCTATATTGTACAAAATATTGTGGCGCTGTTCAAATATATTCGGTGTCTTTTTAGGTCACGGCACAATGGGCATCAGCAACACTATCGGATCAAACACATTCGACATCCTGCTGTGTTTAGGACTTCCTTGGCTTATAAAGTCGTTAGCATACCCTACTGTGCCAGGGAACCATTGGGTATGTTTTCTTTTATATATATATTTCAGACAGAGTGAAGTGCTTATTTTTAAGAGTATTATTTCTTAAATTAATTTAAGTTTTTTGAATTATAATTAATTGAGTGTAGTGTAATAAGCGCATTAAGTTAAAGCTATCTTCTTAGGAGAAGTGATCCAGTTTGTTATAATCGAAATGCAAGTGTTAAATAACTCAATCTAATTACGAATGATATTGTAAACACCCAAATTAAAAACAAAAACAGTAGAACCTCTTTCAATTTAGGAAGGCCCAAATGAGGAACCACTACGATTCCAATATAGCTGTTCCTCATTTGGGCCTTCCTAAATTGAAAGAGGTTCTACTGATTTTTATATTGGAATCATAGTCTTATATATTATATTAAAACTATGATTCCAATATAGTTGTTCCTCATTTGGGCCTTCCTAAATTGAAAAATGTTCTACTGATTTTTATATTGGAATCATAGTCTTATATATTATATTAAGACTATGATTCCAAGTTCCTCATTTGGGCCTTCCTAAATTGAAAGAGGTTCTACTGTTTTTGTTTTTAGGTGTTTACAATATCATTCGTAATTAGATTGAGTTATTTAATACTTGCATTCGATTAATACAAACTGGATCACTTCTCCTAAGAAGATAGCTTTAACTTAATGCGCTTATTACACTTCACTGAATTTAGACAGACTAAATCAATTTACATTGCTAGCTTTGTGTTACTTCCATCCAATACCCTTACTCCAACCAGCATTGCATATCGAATTAGTAGAGTTAGACTGTCTTAGTTCAGTGTAATGTTATAAGCGCATAAATCATGTTACAGTTCCAGTCGTTAGATAATATTTCTCTGGGTATTTATAACCTTTACTGCAAGGTCTATCACCTATTGTACAACTAGGCACAATGGAGTGGCCGCGTTTTGCTACATTGTAGTGCGTTCTCTCCAGTTCAGATTCTTTTTGCCGTCTTGTCTACCGTGTGAAACTTTGTTGTATAACTTGTTATCTACGTTGTATAAAAAGCGATCAATCTTCAACTCATTAACACATAGTAGCTTAGCTTATTAGCAATTGTGTTTGTGATGAGCTACCCAGAGAAAATTTTACATGGACTAAATGTGTTCAAAAAGATTTCAATTTTTTTATTGTGTGTAGATACACAATAAAAATATAAAATGATGAAATGGACAATAAACAAAATCAAGCTTAATTCAATATTTAATTCTCTACCAGACCTTTAAGTTATATTGAAGAAAGATTAAAAAAAATATACCTACATATTAAATAACATCTATAAACTTACTTTGTCTATTGATTTTATCATATTTTTTCTTACGTTATTGCCCGATTTAAATGGTAGAACGGCTCTAAAATATAACACCTTTAAACCACCCGGCATTAAGTAGGCAATCATTCCTTCCCCTTTCGCTTTGCCTACAAAACTGTGTATATTTTTTCAGGTCACCATAAATTCAAGCGGACTGTCGTACAGCGCCATATCATTGCTGTCGACCCTCTTCGCATTATACGGATCGTTGTTACTAAATAAATTCCAATTAGACTGGCGCGTTGGAGTCACTTGCGCTGTCATATATGTTGGGTATTTAGTCTTAGCTGCTCTCATTGAGCTAAATGTCTTCTTCGTCGTTAATCTACCCATATGTCCCCATTAAGCCTTCGTCACACACATACTCTGCCTTCTCCCGATACTGACACTAGTTTTCATCTACAGAGATCGCGCGAAATAGTTAGGAATAATCGGATACGTTCAGCTGATTACATGTTTAGTTTTAAGTAATTAGTAGATAGTTATAAATATTCAGGCAGTGCCTAGCCATTGATTGGTTTGATTATTTTAAGTACTTAAATCATATGAGTACTTAATTATATATAAGTTTATGTGATTATGCATGCTATATTTAAATATACCCAAACAATTATAAGTACCTAATATGAATAAGCATGATAGTTGTAGGAAGGTAAATAAATAAATGTTTAGTAAGTAAGGCAATCCACTGTACATAGTAATTTAACGTTTCTCGAATGCAAGTTCGTCTGGCTAAATCACGCAAAGTAAATCTATGTAAATATGTATTATACACTGGGCATGTTACTGTAATGGAGAAATATACTTATATCAATTTATTTACAAAACTTTATGTCTAGGTTAAGAATTATTCTTCATGTAAAGGCACTTTACAATACTCCATGTTTAGGTTAAGAAATACACTTCATGTCAACTCACGCACAACACTTCATGTCTAGGCTAAGAAATTTGTTAGGAGTCATATAAGACCTGATATAATTATTCCTAAAGATATATTTAATATTTGAACAAATAGGTAAGTAAGTATAAATCACTAAACGATTTTTTTTCCATACTTATTTATTAAGTAGCTTGCAAGGTTAAAAAACAACATATCCTCTAGATATCAATACAAAGTGTAACAGAAAGAATTGGTCTTATTCAAATAACCTAGGTACGCATGAAACTGAGTGCTTGTGTAAAGTTATCGAAATCGAAGTAGCCTTTCTCATTCGTTAATTTATGATTTCAAAAAATCAATAAGATTTATTCAAAATAATACAGTTTTTGTTGTTACCACTGTATAATATCACAAAACATCGTGAGTGCAGAAGGTAAGCTACAACTTCATACAAACGCGCTTGAGCAACGCACACGGTCGCCGATCGTTGTCGTGTCGATCGCGTTAACGTAATAAAAACCACTCACTTCGAATTGAATAAACTCGCACTAGGCACACTGATTCCGTGCCAGTGAAAGACCTCTATGTATATGTGTTTTGATCAAGCGAAGAACACAAATGAGGCTCGGTATTTTTTCAAAACCTACAGTCTTCTGTCAAAATACTGTCCGCTGCTAGAACCATTTCTTTTTGCTACACGTTGTAGGTTATAATAACTTTATCAAAACATATTATTTGGTTATTCTAGACGCGAGTCCCTTGTCTCTACAAGAGCGCTTGTGTATTTAGTATTACAATTAATTTACATATTCGAATGTTAGGTAAGTTATATAATACTGGCTAACTTCAGTACCTATTACAATGTTTATTGTCAGTTTATGGAAACTTGTAATTAACACATATTATAATAATATTTTAATTATTACTCCCTAACAAAATAAAATAAATGTTTATTTTGTTCAGTTAGATGTAGGTAGTATCCTTCAACTAGATCACATGTTCGTTATTAATAGTTAAAAAAAAATAACTAAGTACCCACCTAAGTTTCTCTTTGAAAATTCATTGTTCAGTCACTACTATTAATATAAGTGTGTATATAATATAATTTTATAGCCCCCTTATTCATAAAACGTTAGTAACAGCATTTTACTAGCGAATGTTTTGTTCGTTTTTGTTATTCATTAGGTATATTTTATCAAAATGTTATAAATGAAGACAAGATATTTGCTATTGAAAATACTGTTAGTAATTTAATGAGTAAGGGTGATAGTATGTATGTTTGTTCTTTGTATAGAACAGTAGCTTTCACTTACCTTTTAAAGATCTTCTTGTTAGTGTGGAATGGCTTACACAATGATATTGTTAAGCTCTGGGAACTCGCTAATAACCCAAATTGCATTGCATGAATTCTAAATAAACTATTAAAAAATATTTGTTGTTTTTTTAATAGTTTTCATTTCGAAATGGACGGTTTGACAGCAGTGCGAGTCTGCCCATAATTAAAAATTATTAACACAGGGAGATTCACACTACAAAACATTAATCGAAGTGTTATATTATATTAACAATCCGTCCTCCTAAACGCAGGAGTAAATTTCTCCTACTTCGTAGCTTGGATCTAGAACGTTTGAGGGTTGATGCGAGTTTGGACATTGTTTGGACTGCTATCTATAACTGCGACGACCTTGATGATAAAGTGCGTATTTTTACAAACCTAATATTGGCTACTTACGACTAGTATGCACCAAAACGACTAGTAAAGGTTAAACTCCGTAGTTGTCCGATACGATTATAGCATTTATGGCCAAAAGAGACAACGCCAAGCGTGGTTCCATCTAGCTTGCCCCCTGAGCTAAGAGCAACGAAACCAGTGCTATTAGCTTCTTCAATGTACATCTCAAAATGAACGAAAATATTAAATGTACCTCCGCCGTTAGGACAGAAACGGCATTTAATTTTGTTTTCCATCCAGCGGGACCCTTTTATATTTAAGTACCTAGTTAAAGAAATGAAAGTCATCTATGGAGATACTCTTTGCAATGTAGGTACCTTTTAAATTAACCATTATATTTCCGAAAATCTATATTCATATAGTAGAAATTAAAATTTGTAAGTTTCGTCTGTCCCCCTTTTAGGGTTCAGTAGCCAAAATGGCAAAACGGAACCATTATAGGTTCGCCATGTCCGCAACTTAGCCCAGAGACTGTTAGTGCTAAAGGGTGTAATTTTGCATGGGTACATATATTACTTACCTACGCCGACAAAGTAAAAGAACAAAATCTTATAAAAAAAACAATAGTGGGCACCTCCTGTATTTGTAAAGTGGGGATGTGATTTTTTTTTCACCAACCCCGTCGTGTGGGATGTCATACGATAGGTCTTTTAAAAACGTTCAGGTGTAGTGAAAATCATTTTTATATTTAAGGATCCGTTTGTGAAACATAAAGCTTTAAAGTGCAAATTTTTGTTATAGTCAAGTGTACCCCGCCCCTTGCCAGCTAAATGGTTGATGTTAGGTATGTGAAAAAGTCACGATAGTCTACACTAATACTATATGTTCTACTAGCGGACGCCTCACGGGTGAAACCGTGAGGCGTCCGCTAGTAGTATATAATTAAAAGGAAAACTATCATAACAAAGTACAGCTGATCAAATGAGAAGTAACAACATTTTCGTACAAAATCCATTGAACATTATTATTAAGTAGGTATAACGTTGTAAGTATGAAACAAAAACAACAGATAACCCACTTCTTATTCGTTTGGGGTGTGGGGGGGGGGCTCCGGAACCCTACATTGTGCGTGGCCCGAAATGCACTAGCCCAGTTTTTTCAATAATAATTATAATATAATTTTAAATTTACAAAATGGCAGACTTAGTCAAATATTTAAAATCCTAATATTTGGTACCAATACAATTACGTATCTAAATTTAATTTTCGAAATTATATTTAGATATATAATTGTATTGATAACAAACACTATTTACCAAAAATAATACCGTGCAAAGCTCGGCCATCCAGGTATTGATTCATAAAATAAATAACTACACGACATAAATCCCTTCATAAACAAATAAATTAGCAGGCGTTTTAGGAGCATTTTATTTCACTACTTTTTTTAAAAATTGATTAGAAATCGATAGTTGAAATGCTCTTAAAACGTCTGCTAATTTATTTTTTTATTATGAATATATATGAGTTAGTTTCTAAACACAATAAAATTATACATACATATAGAACAATAATTTATTTAAAAACAAATAATTGACAATGTATTTGGTAACAGAAAATTGCACTTAAACTCATATTTATTAAAGTAATTCGTATAATGATGTCTTATTACATTCTACCTATTCACAACTTACAAATAAATATTTGATTGCAGAAGGCACGAAGTAGTGATAACTAAATTACTAGACATACAAAGTTATCATTATCACATACCTATTTAACTGGTAAAGACTAATAATAAAAACAATTATAGATGTGGCTTGGATTTAACTTTTTAACCTGTTTTGGAAGAATATAGACACAGTTATTGACAGTGAAAAAACACTTATTAATGTACCAAATTAACCTTAAAATTGTGTTATTATTTATCTAAAAATGTATGTATACAAATCTCCGTAACCTATACCTACTTATACTTACACTGAGGTCGGTAGCCAAGTTTCTCTAGATATTGTGAAATTACGCCTTAAAAAATAAAACCGGGCAAAAACATGTCGGACTATTATCATGCCCTATTTTTGTGATCAACTTCAGTGACTCTCAAAGGTAACCTACATAACACTTCGCATAAGTAGGTACCTTATTAATAGGATGTTCATTTTAAGTCATACTTCCATTACTTTTTAACCTACATATTCACTTAATATTGTAAATTAAAATACGAAACCGACACAGTAAAGAATCCATGCCTGTTAGTCTAGTGGTTATTGACCCTGACTGCTAAGCCAAAAGTTTTGGGTTCGACCCACCCCCGATAAAACTTTGTGTGGTGCTGAACAGGATGTCTTGTTGTAATTTATTTAATTGTGTAATTTATTTACTTATCTCTATACTCTCTACTACTTTATTTACTTACCCCCGTAGTGGACACGGCGGGCATGCCCACAACCGAGGTGGCTAATTGCGTGGTCGAGTGGCTAAAGTTTGGAGAGTTGTATTCAAATGTCCAGTCCAAAGAGTTTTACTAATGTATATTCACCGCCCGTCAAAGTATCGTAAGTAATGTCTAAGTATAAAATATTTAACAGAAATTACTTATCAATATAAATTGATGAGTCATCAATATGATGAGTTATTTCTGTTAAATATTTTTTTTACTGACTGTAGATTCAGACAATTTTTGTTTCTTTGCATCCATTACAATTTAAACTACATATTGTTGTTATTTTTTTTTTATTATTTCGCGAATGAATAAGGCATGCATCCGTAATTAAAAGGAATTCGGTGTACCTACGTCAGAAGAAGGTTTTTCCAACCAATTGACTATAACTTGCTACCCGACTGGCCGAGAAGGATGCGTAATGTTTTTCGTACATATGTAGGTATAAGTATAAGTTAGTAAGTCACCCAAACTTAAATGACTTAAAATTTAAATAAAAGTTTTACTATTTTAGAAAGATGATTAAAATTTAGATTAGCATTTGACTCTATAAAAAATTTTTTTTGAAGAATCTATCCCAGCACGGGGCAAGAAGCAAGCAACCGTTTTTTCGTTAGGCTGCCATCCGAAACAGTAGGCAGCTATCCTTTTTTGAGAGGTCAATTAAAACAGAATTTACTCAAATCTGATATTAATTATTATATTTACAAAAATAAGTTGATAGTAAATATGAAAAACCAATATTACGATATTTAATATACTAATAATTAGGTTGATTTTTAATATACTGATAACCTCCCGCTCGTGGCTTCTTTTCATTATACTAAACAACTTTCAGTTATGAAATATATTTAATATTTTACCACCTGTTTTTGAAGTTATAACCTTGGTTCATTGTGAAGTTTAGGCCCTAAAACTTCCAAAAAATAACGATTTTACTCGGTGTCTCACAGACGTGTGATAAAAGTATGTGGTAGGTGGTTAAGGGTTAAAAGTATTTTTTAAACTGTAATTACAAATTTATTGGGTGTAATGTAAAAAAACCACAAGCGAGAGCTTATTAGTTTTTTACAAATCACTCTGTACAGTATTATTTTTAGAAGATTTTTATTTGGGGTACCTATCCGGCTTTTGTCCTATTCAAATTGTAAAAGTTCAATAGGAATCAAAATGTCTTTCGGCTACTGTGCCCGCAACCTCTGCCGTGCCCATAAACATATTTAGGGGCTAGATAGTACAAGCTCTACCTAGTTTTGATCTAATGGCGTTGTGTGACTTGTAGAAAGATATTATTAATGCTACCTTATAAAATTGTAAGCCAACCTAATCTATGGTTTCTTTTTACCCGACTGCAAGGAAGGGTTTTGTTTTCGCGCGTATCTTGTATGTATGTGTAATGTGTATGTAATATTCTTTATTACCTCATATCTTCCAAACTCCAATACGGATTTATACAATTAAGACGTCGCGTCGTTAGATTTGTCTTGACCGCCCAAGTGTTCTTAGATAAGTCACTTTTGAAAAAAACAAACATGGTCAAAAACAAGAGGTGTGAAAAAAAAGTATTTTTCGAATGCCGCAATATGGGTATCAAATTAAAGGGCACATCGTAAGCATTTCAAAAAAGTAAGTATAACATGATTATGACAGTAATACTATAAAAGTCAAATAACAAACATTCTTTTTTCAATTTTCAATACTTTTATCACAGCTATTAGCTGTGATAAAAGTTAGTTGTTACATCGGTGTCATCGGTTACTTCCTACAACCACTAAAAAGTATTAAATAAAAGGAGGTATTATTGATTCTCGATGAACTTAGTATTGTGTAGGAGGGCAAGATGTGGGTAAAATTGTGTAATTACATATGTAGGGGATCTTGTTTTGCATCTTTTTAGCGCAGGCGGGTTTCTTTTTTTTTAACCCGACTGCAACAAAAGCAGAGTCTACAGTCCTAACGGCTACAGGGATTGCATGATGGGAGATGTCGTTGGATTCCTCTCAATTAGGAAAGTAACATAGGCTACCTATGTAAATTTACTAACTATTATAGAATTTTATAAGCTACGGGTCTTAATCCTGTAAATATTATATTAATGCTACCTTTTTTATGGTCCGACGTTTCAACCGTATTGCAAATGCCGTGGTCACGGGTAGACTCGTAGCGTATAAAAATCTATAATGTGTAGAAGTTGTGAAAGTTTACTAAAGAAAGTTGCGAATATATATTTTGCAATTATTTTTTAGATGAAGACAAGTGGTTCACTTGGACTTTACAGATCTTTTGTACTATATCTAATAAAAAATAAATTATAAAAATTAAAAAACCCGCCTGTACAAAAAAGATAGAAACAAGATCCCCTACATAATTATATAATTTCATGCAGTCGGAGGCATTAATGAATCTCGATGAACTTAGTAAACTGCCTCCGACTGCATGAAATGGAATCTTGTTTCCATCTTTTTTGTGCAGGCGGGTTTTTTTATTTTTATAATTTATTTGTTTATTTAATACTTTTTAGTGGTTGTAATATGTAACCCATGTAACTGTTATCAAGTATTGAAGATTGAAAAACAGAATGATTGCTAACTAACTGTATATCTAAGAACACTTGGGCAATCAAGACGAATCTAACGACGTCTTAATTGTTTAAATCCGTTCAGTGAGTTGTGAGATATCAGGTAATAAAGAATATTACATACATACATACATACAAGATACGCGCGAAAAACATTACCCTTCTTTACAGCGGGTAAGAAGATCTACGATCTGCGTAAGGTATAATATCTAAGTATAACTGTTCAATAATGCTTATTATTGTAGTACTTAATTGATAGATATAAAAGTACAAACTAAAATACTATACTCATTGCAATACAACTTGAGAATTGCTGTGAGAATTTTCTAGTAAGCATAAAAAATGATGACATAAGGCACAGGTGTATTGGAAAATGATTATTTTGTCATAACACATAAGACGTTCAACTTTTCCATTCCGACGCGTAAAAGTGTAAAAAAGAATACAATACATAATCGGCATTCGTAATTAAAGCGCACACGCGAATGGCAGCACGCGGCATCGGCACTACGCCTCACCGACACGCATGTCTCTTGCGCTAATAACGGCAGTAACACACAAACTAACTATCATTATTTATCCTACTTATAGGAAATGTATAATTATAAATACAAAATGTTGTGAGGAAGTATTGGTTGATGAATGTATGTTTGATAGAGGAACTCTTTGACGCATAAAACACTAAACGCATTTATAAGAAACTTTGCGGTAATGTAGTTTATACATAAAAATAGCACATAGGCCACAAAAATAAGACGGCTACAACATAAGAGTCGTATAATCGAGGAAAAAACATTTGATCGACCGCATCACCGAATAATGGAAATTTCATTGACTTATTGCTATTTTTTAGTCTATAGTTCATATGTCTTATAAGTTATAATCTAGGACGACGTTTGATACACCAATACCTCCTCAGAAAATAAGCAGCCTAATATCGAAAACCCCATCTAAATCTAAACAAATTAACGTATGCAAATTTTCCCCTATGGTTCCAAGCATGATTTATATCGTACCCCAGGATTCATCAGGATTTATCAAGATCCGTTTAATAGTGAAAAAGTAACAAACAGATCGATACTTTTGCATTTATAATTCGTATGGGTAATATAAAATTTAAAAAAAAAATCTCCGAATGTATATTATAAGTACTTATTAAAACACTATATTAGGTAGATACTGTAACAAAAGGTATGTTTGCCCATCAACAAAAGTAGATGCATTTACAATGTGATTAACAGTTAATATCTCAAATAGGAAACCCATAGATATAAGTTGGATAGATGGACCTGTTTCACTTTATGTTCTATATTAAGCTAGCATAGTTGTATATTTTCTCTATAAGCAGGTATAACTATATTGTTAAGAATGTCTACATCGTGATCACCGTGTGGGTACACAATATATATCCATAGTCATATAAGTAGTTCGAATGTGTACAACTGCCCTATTACTCACGTTACTCTAGCCTAGCTAACTGACTACTACTTACACTACTACGTGATAATGAATGTAATACCGCTGAGAAAATGTCTTCCGTATCATTAAAACGATTAATGACAACAAGGTACTTATATGTTACTAAAAACCCAAACGTACATTTAAAATAGACGTAACACTGTAAAAATATATATTAATAACAAGACATAACCGGTTTTTTTAAAAATACCTACATATTGTATAATTCTCATAATTCTTAATAAATACAAACTTAAAAAATATATAAAATAGTATCTACTTATCCGGAAGTATATTACTTTAATATCACTACATAACCTAAGTGATGAAAGCTCTGTACCTACTTACCTATGACAGACGCAGCACTACCTACTAAGTAATATGTGGGTGTAAACTAAAAGATCAACTACTTACCTAAATGCGGGAGCGCCTAAGCGCAAAGGAGTTCCTATACGCTTAGGTATAAAATAATCTAAAAGTCGTTCCCACAAAGTCTTCGGCGGAGGGTGGGTGGGAAGGGGAGGTATAGAGGTGACACAAATTTTCACAGGCTTCCGCTGCATCACGAACGGATACGGATGTTTCACTACAGGAGATATTGTTGTCCCCACTAGGCTGACGGTCGGCTTCGCAAAAGTAATTGGTTGGCTCTTCACCAACTGCCGCTGACTCGCGCCACCGACCAAAATTAATGGTATCGAGCTTCCTTTTGTCGTAGTACTAGACGGTCTTGTTGTACCAGAAGAAGTTCTGTAGGGCAATGGCGCGGGTGTTGACGATGAAGCAGTCTCAATTAGTTCATGAAATATAGAATCGTCGTAATCTTTGTTTTCTTCGACGAATGGTCGAACGAACACTACTTGACGTAGACTATTAATATCATGTACTAACTTTGCGTGTTCTTTTACTAAATAATCGCCTCTTGGTATAAGATTGTCAATGATGGTAATACTGTCCATACGCCGAGACATCGGTTTCAAATCGAGTGTAAACTGCGAAGGCACATCCGGAAACGATCGTTTGCTGATGGTTTTTCTGTACAGAGGCTTTTGTGTTCGCCAACCTAGACAAAATTTAGAAAGGTAAGTAATTACCAAAACAAGTTAGGTATTCTGAATTAATACTACGGGTATCTGACGGCTACTATTTCAGGAAATACTACGCAATTATTGAATTAATGCAAACATATCTAATAACGTGTTTAGTATCTACTCAAAGAAATGTGAACAGTAATTACCTTGATTAATCATCCTGGCGAATCTTTCGTTTGTATAATCTACGCAGTTATATGAAGACGCCTGCAAGAAAACATGAATATTTGTAAGTAACCGATACCTAGTATCGAACACAGACACTGCGTTGCGGTAAGTAATACAATTCAAGAACTCGCTTGAGGCGTACCTATAACTAAATACGTATTTTCGCTACAAATATTAATTTCGCAAAAGCGCAACCATTTATTATTAATAGGTAAATAACATTTTGGTACACCTCCATTTATGTTATGAAAAAGTACCTAATCCGTAAACATTCTTTAGTTTAAGGATTCAAATAAAACTCAACTTTCTAATGAAACAAAACTATTTATACCAGACAGACTCGCATACCTAGACGTAAAACTCAAAAGTTAACCCCCTCTTATCGCTTCGGGATACAAAAAGATATCTGCCCAAAACGCTGATAAAGTAGGTATGTATTTAGATATAAATTATATTAACTAAATTTCAAAATGTACCTATGTGTTCAATTATAGATACGCTGTAGGTAGCTAGACAGGTACACTATGCGAACCCTTAATATTGATAAAATAATGTTAAATCAAACTACGAATTTTCATTACAAACATTACAAATAGTGAAAGTAATAGATACATGGCACGAAAATCTACTAAATGTAAATACATTAGGTACATACTTCACCAATATTGAAAGTAATAATGCCTATAATAGTCTGACTGACATTGACAGAAATGTAATTATGCCAATAACAATTTAACGGTACAATGATTTCCAATCGCGTTAACATAATATAATTAGTGAAATTTATGAGGGGCCATAAATAACGTGCGAACTGCATAGGTAGTACTTAACCAACAAAACACAACAGAATTATATAAAATTTGCACACTGGGTTTTTACAAACATTATACTGCCCTGGCTTCGTTCGGTTATAATAATCCTACTAATATTATCAGAATATGTATATGGATGGAGGGTTTGTTACTCAATAACGGCAGAACAGCCTGGATCTGGATGAAATTTAGCACAAAGATAGATTATAGTCTGGAATCTTTTTATTCCGGAAAAATGTGTAATTCCATGCGGATGTATTTACTCGTGGGCAACAGCGGGTTCAACATATTTATGATTGAGTATATAAAAAAATAATCGAGCAGTGTGGGATTGTGGGTTCCACATTACGAGCAAACCCGTTATCTCAATGGCTTGTGTTAGGAGTGGGTTCACATCGGTAGTATAAGTAGGATTCGAACCAGCGACCTCACGATTGCGAGACCAATGCCTTAGCCATTAGGCTCCTTTTATGATTTTTTTTCAACCTCCCCATTTACAAATTTCTGGCTATTTATATAACATTAGTATAAAAAAGTAAGTATGTATACTTGCCTACATACCTATAGTTACACTATGTACATGTAATGTAACATCATACATTAAAAAAAATGAAGTCTAAATTGATTTTTATGTATTAAGTTAAAATAAATTAAAACGTACCGCTGTTGGAGCAGAAATAAGAGGGTCATGCTTGATGTGCATCCCCTCGACGAAGAGTAAGCACGACACCTGGAACACCACCTGCCACCACATGGTTGTACAAATAACTGGCGCCAGCCAGTGTTAATGCTCGGCCCCACCACTACCGCTAACACTGGGAAGACAATGCGAGGTATCACACTTTCCTCACTCTACTATAATAGGCATTCTACACTAAATTCAAGACTTCTTTAAATTTTAGCTTTATAATGGCCATGCCTGCAATACAGGTACAAACACAAATACCGAACAAACTGGCCCGTTGGTCTAGTCGTTAGTGATCCTACCTGCTAAGCCGGAGGTCGTGGGTTCGATTCCCAACCAGGATAAAACTTTGTGTGATAAGCACGATGGTTTATTCTGTGTTTGGGTGCAATTTATTTATGAAATGTACCTATGTATTTAGAAATATATAAGTATGTTTATCAGTTGTATGGTTGCCATATTTCATTTTTATTTCATTTTATTTATTCAAAAACAATTTTTACATTGTGTGTGAATATCAATAACACAAATTATACACAAAAAAACAAAATTACAAATCCAATAATAAATTGAAATTAAATAATAATATTATCATCATCATCATCATAATAAACAAATTAGCATGTCAAAAATAATAATAATAATAAACAATATAAATTAGCATTTCAAAAATAATAATAATAATAATTATTGGTATAGGTACTGTATAATAATAATAATATTTAAAAGTGAAATTTCAAAACCATTTTTACTACACAAATTATAATTTAGATGTTTACATGTCATTGGTGGAATAATAGCATTTTTCTAACAACAACTGCTTGAGTTAGTATAGTTATAGTTAGTTATAGTATAAGTTCTGCTAGTTTGGGATCAGATGACGTTGTGTGAGTTGTCCCAAGATATTATTATTAAAGTTCATCTATATCTTCTCACAATTTTGCTTGAGTCGGAATCGAACTGTGTTGCATTCGAACTCTCTACCAGGTTTGTTCTTTCGTGAGTTTTTTTAAAGCAATAATTAATTTAAGTTTACCTATTTAGTATTCAGGTTTTGTTCCTTACAAATGATTTTCTAGATATACACAAAAGTTACTATAAAAGCTACTATAAAAGCATAGACTTACTTTTAAAATAACAATTAATAATCAAATCATCAATTAAAAATATCCGTAATCACGTAGTTTGCTATGTGGTAGGTAAACCAGTGCTAATAATTTATAATGTTGTATTTTTTTCAAACTTAAAAATTAAATTCTTTGCCATTTTACTTGTATGAAATAAAAGGTAATTAAAAAAATAAATAGACTACAAAACTGTAATGTGTACTTCTTTATTAAAATAAAAATAATAAATTTTAAAAAGAGGAAAGATTTCATTGTTTGTTTGCATTGAGTAGGCTGCGAAAGTTTGGGACCGATTTGAAAAATTCTTTCACTATTAGAAAGCTACATTATCGGGGAGTAACATAGGCTATATTTTGTTGTCAATAAAAATTAGAGATCCCTACAAAAATTGCAATAATATAAACTCAAGGTATAATAAAAACTTTAAAAAAAAACAACTACCAAAATAAATATAAGGTAACTAAAAAGCAAAAAATAACATAACAACAAAAAATAATTAAACATTTTGAACTTGGTGCCAGGAAATGTAGTTTTATGTTTTAGGCTACTTATAAAAAAATACAACAATATGAATTATTAGCACTGGTATGCCTACCACATAGCAAACTATCACAGGTAAGGACAAGTTAACTAGAAATAGTCGATCAATTTATATATTGTACTTGAAAAGGAAAAAGGAAGGTTTTGTAGGTTCCATTTCTGCATAGCAACGCAATGGAGTCATAGCAAGCAAGCTAACAATAAAAAAAATATCTAACGTGCATTCGGTAAGATAGGTATACTGATTACGCAAAATATAAAATACTTTTATGATAATTTATACTAACATTAACTAAGTACACGATGTATTTTAAAGAATCCTGGGCTAGCTATGGTACTTGTACCTATAAGTAGTAGGTTTATTGATTTTCCGAATAAATCAAAGTAAAAATAGAATAAATCAAACTTTACAGATGATGCCTATGCTAAATTAGGTGTAAAATGGTTTATATGGGTAGGTCACTTTCAAACTCATAATTGTATAAAATCGAATTAAAAAGCTTATAGGTATAGGTAATCACCTATCTACGATAATTTTCTTTATATATTTATAAAAAAAACATTTTGATTCTTAGTCACATTCAAATTTCTAATTAGGTTATTACATAAATAGACAGGTAATCTATTAAACAAAAAATAAGTAGGCACCTATCTACTTACACAATTCCCTTAATTCGATAGTGTATTGGCACAAGAAGACAGGACACACGTAAAAAACATATTTGATTTGATTATTAATTGTTATTTTAAAACGAAGTCTATGCTTTTATAGTAACTTTTATGTATATCTAGAAAATCATTTGTAAGGAACAAAACCTGAATACTAAATAGGTAAACTTAAATTATTGCTTTAAAAAAAACTCACGAAAAAACAAACCTACGAGGTAGATCGTAAACCTTAGAAAAGGTCATAGTGGTAGTGAGTTCGAATGCAACACAGTTCGATTCCGACTCAAGCAAAAATTGCAATAATGTAAACTCAAGGTACCTATAATAAAAACTTTAAAAAAAAACAACTTCCAAAATAAATTTAAGGTTAGTTAGCTTAAATTTATTTTGTGAGTTGTTTTTTTTTGTAAAGCGAAACAAAACATAACAACAAAAAATAATTAAACATTTTGAACTTGGTGCCAGGAAATGTAGTTTTATGTTTTAGGCACCAACTTCAAAATGTTTAATTATTTTTTGCTTTTTAGTGTATTGGTTTGTAGTTGATTTATGTTACAATAGCAAAATCTAAAGTGCTCATTTTTTTTTACTAAAGTTGCATTTTGCGATACAAGGCCGTTGATTTTTGAGGAGTTCACGTGATACTAGACTATCAGTTCCATTACTACTAGTCCATTTAATAGTTTCATCATCAGTTCCATTTAACTCAATGGTGTATTTTAAGAGTAAATGCACGAATTACAACAAAATATATTCCAATTACTATAGGTGTGCCTTTAATATTTGAAGAGTTCCCTCGATTTCTCCAAGATCTCATCATCAGATCCGAAGTTTGATGACAATGGGACCAATCAGCCGTGTGGTGCCGGCTTAAGAATAGTACCACCCCATCTCTACCCGTGGGTGTCGTCAAGGCGACTAAGGGATTTTACCGCGGAGGACGGGCAGCAGCGTCCTCTGCGTACTTAAAGCCTTACTGCGATCGCCAACCCGCTCGCCAAGCGTGGCGATTATGGCAATTACCCCCAGGATCTACATACTAGTAGGTTCTACTGGGGACACCCGTGCCCAGCAGTGGGCCATCTTATGGGTTGATATGTATGTATGTATGGGACCAATCTGGAAGTGTAATCTTTCAAACACAAAAAGAATTTTTCAAATCGGTCCAGACCTCTGCGAGTAATCTGGTAACAAACATTAAAAATTTAATTTCACTAATATATATACTACTACTGGGAATTTTCAACATATCTACCCATTATCAACCACTTTAACAAAAACTTCACTTTAAAGCTTAATATTTCACAAACGGATCCCTAAATCTAAAAAAGGTCTTTACAACCCTACGTTTTTAAAGACCTATCTAATGATATTCCACACGATGGGGTGAGAAAAAAAATCACGTCCCCACTTTACTTACCCACAAAAAAAATCTACAATCTACATCGACTTTATTTTTTCACTTTGTCGGCGTAAGTAGTAAGTGTATCAATGCAATAAATTTCAACCTTGTTGCACTAACAGTGTCTGAGCTAAGCTGGGGACGGACGGGCGGATGGATGGACATGGTGAAACTATAAGGGTTCCGTTTTGCCATTTTGGCTACAGAACCTTAAAAATGACATTAGAAACGTTTAACGTATAAATTATACTTGAAATACGTCAAATACGTGATAACTAGATAAGAACGACACTTTTGGATTCAAAGAAAAAACTGGAAAGGAAATAAACTTGAAACTGGCGAATGTCCCTACCGAGTATTAGTCAGTATATAAAATGTACTCTGTGGTATTAGTGGCGGAAAGAGAAAAAAAAAACATTATAACTGGAGTTGCGAAATGGCGGCAAACTGACATTTCACAGCTTTGCGTTTAATGTCTAGTGATTCAAAGAAGAAAACTAGAAAGAAAATAAACTTAAAACTGGCGTATGCACAGAATGTGCAAGCCATAATCCCTACCGAATTATTTCGAAGGGAATAGAAAAGATAATAAATAACCAATAAAAAGTAATAAAATTAAATTAACAAACTTTAAGTTCAGAAGTTAACTGAAAATAATGAAATAATACTTTTGACGTGATAACGTAACGTTGTTTATTACCTACAATGTCATTAATGTTTTGACGATTGCAGCAATTGGAAATTTTAAAAAAAAAGTTGTCAAGGTGTTGTTATATAATGAGAATGACGTTATCACCTAAAATTATCTTCCGTAAACCGACTTTACAGAGAACCATTCTTTTAAACACGAAACTAGCAGACTCACGCAACATCGTCTGTGTCAATTTTCCGTCAACAAAAAAAAATACTTTACGACCTATTCTCATACTTACCAAATATACAAAAAAAAATCATTAAAATCGGCCGAGCCGTTTCGAAGGAGTTCGACCACAAACACCGATTTTTATATAAAAGAGCGGCCGGCTCCGCACGGGTGTTTTAACGTAGTAGACAGGTAGTCGTCCGCGTTAAGTGTGATTTTATTGATCCCTCAGGTATATGCCACTAAGACATTGTATATATACAATTCTATCGCATGCCGCTGCAATCAGCAGGCGGAACGTGACGGACCACGACACTTTTTCGTGAGTTCACCCAGTCATCGATTTATAAAACGTTATCACGTAAAAAAACAAAAAAATAAAATCTTAATATAATATATTACTGCTCATAGGAATCGGAAAACTTGATGGCGACAGAATATATAAGCATATAATTTTAATTTTAAAAATGTAATAGGATGTTCCTGCCATAGACTTAGGATTTACCTAAGTCTATGGTTCCTGCTATGTTATACCCATTGGGGTTGTTATAAAACCTAATCTCATCGTTTTGTTTTTATTATTTTTCAAACTCTTGCCTTTGCATCAGTCCTCCATTATCTATACTAATATTATAAAGCTGAAGAGTTTGTTTGTTTGAACGCGGTAATCTCAGGAACTACTGGTTCGAATTTAAAAGTTATTTTACTGTTGGATAGGCCATTTATTGAGGAAGGCTATAGGCTATATAACATCACGCTACGACCAATAGGAGCGGAGCAGCAATGAGAAATGTTGCAAAAACGGGGAAAATTTACGCAGACGAAGTTGCGCGGGACATCTAGTAGTGAATAATAATATATAATGGTGGCAGCACCTACATAGACAGATTATCATAAACAAAAATTGTAAACATTGGCAATTTGAAGAGTGGCCGCGAGTTATATTACAGTCATTTTCAACGGCTTTACCTACATCTTGCGAACAGGCATTGCTTGTTTGACACGCTTTTACGTACCACAAAAGGACAGAGACTATTCAGCAAGTACTTATACCAACTATATATTTATTAAAAACTAGCTGTCCCGCGCAACTTCGTATGCGTAAATTTTCCCCGTTTTTGCAATATTTCTCGTCGCTACTCCGCTTCTATTAGTCGTAGCGCGATGTTATATAGCCTATAGCCTTCATTGATAAATGAGCCATCCAACAAAAAAAAATTTGAAATCGGACCAGTAGTTTCTGAGATTAGCGCGTTTAAACAAACAAACAAACAAACTCTTCCGCTTTATAATATTAGTAAAGATATTAAAGAATGCAGACCTTAGGTCAAAAAACAGTAGAATAATATACCTTTCGATAAATTGCGGACGGGACATAACGCGAAAGGGGACATAACGCGAACGGGCCATAATGCGAAAGAGACGTAACGCGAACGGGCCATAACGCGAACGGGTCATAACGCGAACGGGACATACAGCGACGGTTTTTTTTGGCGGGCCTAAATGCGAAAGGGCCCAAACCGTCCTAATCCTAAATGCCTTTTCAAAAGTGTAGTGTTTTGCTTCTTAAGTGAGTAAAGATTTTCTTTTAATTTTTCTAATTACTGATTAAAAATCCTAGTTCACACTGCCGGCAAGCACTCGCCCTATATTGTACACCCTACATCGTACGTTTCTTGAGCAATAAAATAGATAATACTTCTCGCTACTCGCCAGCGATGGGAAACGATATAACTACCTACGGCACGACCCGCAAGAACCTCAATCAAAGAGAGGTTAAAGGTTGCCCATATCCACAATTATGTAAGTAAGATTACCGTGAATAACCGTGATGCCAACTCGTTAGACGAAAACTTGCTTGCCCGTCACAAATTTGTTACGTTCGAAATCTACTTTCTACATCTTGGTGTTAAGATACGAACCAAGAAACCGGTTTCAAATTAAATGAAATAGAAACAAGTGTACCTACGCCTTTAGTTACACGCTATAATAACACGCTTTGTTAGTATAAACATGATGGACACATGGACTTAGAGGCACCAGCACTTTGTATACATATTTTTTTTTCTTACCACCTAATAATGCACGCCGCCCGCCAACATACAAGTAGGGTTTGGAATGAAACGTCACAGTTGTTGATATGAGAAATTAAAACATCCTTAATGGTAAGGTATCTTTATTACAAGTACTTAAATGATACCTGTTATGTACAAAATAACAAAAAATGATACAAATCTTTTGAATCGTGTTCGTGTAATTATATATTATGATCTTAAAACCTTATTAGGTTTTTCAATAGCAATCACGCAAGTTCGAAACGCAAGCTGACAAAAACAATAGCAGGAAAATAAAATCTTTAAGTTATTCTTTTCATTTTAAATTGAACTAAAATCTAATTAATCAACCTAAATTTAAATAATAAATATTTACCACGCACCTCCGATATTACTACAATGAAAGAATTCTTTTATTCATTAGGAATGTCTCATCCTAAACACAATCATTTATTATTTCGCGTCATTCATATCAGACAACATAAGCCCAGTTACAATAAAAAAAAATCGGGGCGATCGTATAATATATTATTTACGCTATGTGTCTAAACTTATAAGTATAACACAGCAGCTATTGCTATAGAAATTATTTTGATAGTCACAATAATATAAATAGAAATATTTAAATAACCACACAGCGCCACAAACATATCGTAGGCATCAAACCTTAATAGACATTCTTTTATAGTTCTCATTAAAGAAAGGAAAATTGGGCTTCATTAATTTCTAAATTCCCTGTTGATTGTATACCTCGTACTGAGATACATAAGTCATTTTCATAAACATAAATCCGGAAATTTGCTGTTATCGATAACTAATGAGATACTTCAATATATAAATTATCATTCGACACCTAACTCCTTATACAAAATAGTGATACATAACGACAATACAAATAGTTTGGTATCGATTGGTATCAAATCCACAAAATGTAACATATTTTATGATATTTAGACGATAACTATAACTAAGTATTTAACGTTACAAACATACGTAATTTTACGTAAACACGTTTTTTAACACGCGCTACCCAAAATTCCAGCATTATTTTTTTCGTTCTAAGAATGTAATTCCGATCGTACAAGTTCTTCAGACAGACCGCATTGTATTTATTGTTTGATTATTTTTAATACTAAATCATTATTTGCATTTTGCACAATGGTCCTGACTTAACAAAAATAAAAATAAGTTTATATTTTAAAAACAATTCGTAATTTTAGCAATAATTACAGCCAGACAAGCTATTATTAAAATCTACAAAAATATATGGTAGAATGTACTACACACGTGAAAGGAGTATCTGTTGCGGTTGTTACGTAATGATTAATGAATATTATTAGGCACTTAAAAAACCATCGTTCTAATTGATGGAGATGGCCACAACGTTATGCTGGATTTAAATTATTTGGGCCCTTTAGCGGTTGGGCCTGCTAATAAAAGCCTCAATGCTTCTTTTTTTTCGGCGGGCCTAAACGCGAAAGGGCCCAAACCGTCCTAATCCGTTATGCTTTATTGATTGTTTACTTACTCATGATTTGAGGGAAATTTTCATTGTAAACTGTAAATAATGCGTTTAGTAAGTAAAATAACGCGCTTACCTGATATGTCTAATCACTAGTTTATTACCAAAAATTTAATGTACAACGGCCGAATACTCAAACGCCCTTCAGTTTTGAGTCGTTGTTAACTCTCCACTGTCCCTTTAAGGTGAAAAACGTAGACAAATACTTTTGAGCACATCTCATGTTAATGATAGTTTGAGTATTCAGGGGTTACCGCAACCGATCAACTACAATAAGGTTTTCGCAAACGATTCTACATAAAAATACGATTCCCTTCAGTATCTCACACATTTCGAGTATCAATAGGTAGCAGAATTGTGAAAACGTAATGTGCAAATCCAAGGACGGTTATAAAAAATCCGCTCTTTGTTTACGTGACTTTCGAAAAGATACCTTGATTTCTTTAAATCACTAAACGGTAAACATATATTGATATGGTCGTTGTGAATTAATAATATTTAATTATATACTACTTGAACCAATAGCATAAAATAAAATCATTACAAGAAGTAAAGTCATTCAAATATCAAAGATCGTCATATAACTTCTTTATCATAAGAATAATGAAACATAGAATAAATCAATCAAATATCTTTCGTATTGTCGTGGAAACCGCGATGCACACAGAACTTGTTGATATAACATTTGCCGTGGGCACATAAAAAGCATAATATAAAATAATTAATAATTTATTCATTCCACTTACTGTCAAAAAGGACTCAATGATGAGTGCTGCCTGCATAATTTACATCCAATGAAATAATAATTAAAAAAATAATAATTACATATAAAGCAAGCATATTAGCCTCTTGAGACATGATATAATAAAAAAAAATGTAATAATAAAATACAATATTCCCCGTTTTTCAAGCACATTTTACATTTAATGTAAGGCGACGCGGCCCTGACTGATGAATAACTTTAAGTAATCCAATAGGTATTTATATATTTTCACATTCAGTTGTCGAGTTTCATTTCTACATTTTCATTATTCTTATGCGCCTACATATAGGCACATAAAAATAAATATAATATTTATTATACTTACATATTGTAAGTAAACGTTTAATTATAGATAACTAACATATTAAATAGTAAACATCAAGGTTGCTGCTCGCAGCATATACATAAGGAAATACGACATAGACTTACTTCACTAATTTAATAAATATATTATTAGACATTTTCTCCCGTCAGTTTTACTCTCTGTTCTCTTTAAGAAAAGCGATTCTTTTAAGCGATTGTGCCCTTTAATCAGGTTGAAGTAGGTGTCGAAGTAATTGATAGTGGCTTGCTAATTATTTTGCTCTATAATGCTATTCCTAATCACTGTTGGCAATGCTCAGTTGTGTGTATAATGTATAACATCTTTCACACAAGTTTATACTATAGTATAGTCATTTAACTCTGCATACAAAACTAATAGACTAAATATCTTATGAAGTCATACTAATCCAATATCTCGCACACAACCACACCTGATTCATCTACTTACACAGTATGTAGATTATAATGTTGACATTGTCAATCATAGTCAAAATAGAAAATTAAGCTGTGCTTAGAAAACATATAAAGCGTTGACCAACCTACATAGGTAACAAGTCTTACATTTGTTGGGAGTTTGCTATTAGCATTAGGTCTTTTTCATACGTTCCGGTTTCAACCCTGTCGCCGGCGACCCGAACGGGCAGATGTCGGAAAATGTGAAAGCTACCGTACATCGCCTCACACTTCGCGCCGAGTACCCGGGATTGAAACCGGAACGTGTGAAAAGGACTTTACCGTGACTTATATTTAGAGAATAATTATATAGTATTACGCCGAAATCAAAAGTCCCTTTGGGTAAACATTTCTTATAGACGGACACTGAAAACCAACGCAATGTAGTTCCATATCTACCTATTTATATGCTACATAAATCAAATTGGTTGTAATTCCACACAATTTATTTCGGAACATGACGCATATCTTAATATAAAATTACAATATATCTCATTACTAAGATTCGCTGAGGTATGTCTTCCATTTACGAGAGTCTTAGTACTCCCAAATAAAATTAGTATACATTCCAATTGATAGATATAATTTACGATACTTCTTACTTATGTTTATTTCGACAAAGAAATTACAAATGTATATGTAGAAGATATTTATATGATATCACTGGCTTTTCGGAGCCTGGGCAGTGCGTAACATTCCTTTGGAACTGCAGTCTAAATGTATACAGTATGTATATTTAATCCCTGTTCTACCCGTTAATGTGTTGTTAGCTTGCTCCCATACGATTTATATCATTTTTATTTTTATTTTTATACGAAAAAAAAATTTTTTTTCTTGATAGATGTCATATGGGAAAACATGTGGAGGCGGAAAATATTGTTTTGATTGTTTCGAGGCTGCAAACAATGTTGATAAAAAATCTTGAAAAATTACACATTTCGAGAAATTAATATTTAAATTAATAATTTTTCAAGATCGACGATCTTGAATGTTAATATTCAGAAGTCGTGAATTTTAATATTCAATCAAAAACATTTGAACGTAAGTATATATTTTTTTTCTATATTTTTAGCAATGTTAACAGAATACCTACACCTCTTTCAGGTCGGACAGAGATTAATTTACACCTTGTATAGGTTGCCGTAACAAGGTGTGTCGATTTACATTTATTGTTCACTAATTTGTATGTAAACATTTTATGTCTAACATCTTTATGTCGCGTATTTATCAAGCTAGTGGTTAGATTGGAATGTACACTAATATTGGAGTGTTGTGCAAGGCGTCCTAGGTGCCTCGCAATTTCGCAGGTAACGGCAAGCTCGCAGCCAAAACATGTGGCACTCCATCAGCCACATCATCGTCTGTAACAAAGTGTCAGTCGCGTTATTTATCATTTTATCTTGCATTGATCAATCAATACATTATAATACAAACAACGCTAACACCATAGTGGTACTATTGATTTCTTACAATGTTAGTTTGCATGGAAAATTGTAATAAAACAACAATGTTGACTGAAACACACTGAGCGTATTTAAAGCTATGAAAATGTAATTCGCCAAAAGTAAAGCAATAGTCAGCCTATATTCATTATAAACGCGCGTTTTCGCTAACACACGTTTACGATATCATACTTATAACACGCGTATACAAATGAACGCGTTACTAAAACACACTATGCTGAAGATACGCGACCGAAGTTCGGCGTAATTACGCCTGCATTGTTATTTGAATTACTTACGATACATTTGCCGAAATTACGTCGCGTCATATCGTACAGCCGAACTTCGGTCAGGCGTAAATTAAAAAACATAAGTAACGACAGCGCCTCAGACACAGAATCAGTGCTACCAAAATTCTAACGTATAATTTTCGCGCTTATGATGTGTCATATCAGTTGAATTCGTCGGAACCGACACTTTGAATATTGCAGAATATGACAGTTCATTTCATGTCTTTCTTATCACACATAATCTCATGAACATATAAAGCTAAACATTTTGTTTTTTTTTTGTAAGATTATTATTCAATCAGTGCTGAATCACTGAAAATAGTAAATGACATTTAGCATAGTTATAAGCATTCCGAATTAAAACATAAGCACACTGTTATCTAAATATACGCGGGCTCAGCAACAGGCAGACGCTTGTATTTAATGTAGAATTACTATCGCTATAGGCAATTGTATTGAAAATAGTAGAGAGTTTCTCTAAGTAGTACTTTGTATATAGATATAGGTTGGCAACCCTTAGCCTGAAGATTTTCATCCCTGCATTGTAAACGTTACAAGATCGGGAAATAACTAACGTTCCGGATTCCAACTTTATTAATCAACTCAATAATCAAATTGTGTACCAGTAACAATTACACTTGGCCGTATAACAATAATCATTTGAGAGCTTTGCAATAAAATGTCTAAAACCTAACATCTCTTTTACAAAAGGTTAATATGGTTGAGCACATAAGTTTCAACATCGTACAATAATAGAAGAATCGTTCGCATAATAGCTCGCGCAGCCACATTTAACATCTTATTTATGCGTGTGATTTCAATTTGTAACTTGTTACAACGTAAATAGTCTTATTATCCAAAACACTTCAAAATAATACTGGGATAAACAATCCCGAGACTTTGATTAATTACCGTTGATTACTTTGTTTATCAGAATATACGCTAGCGAGATTGTGAGGGCAATAATATGATTGAATTGGCAACAGCTTACAAAGTAGCAGGTCCATTTTATTCTTAGGCTTTGCTGAAGTCAATAGACACTTCTCGCTGTTATTTAGGTCTATGCGAATCAAATATGACAATCGCATTGTATAGCATTGCTGCATGTGCTGCACTTTTTTAAATTTAATATAGAGAACAAAATAATATTCAACTAAGAAAGAACACAAGAGTCCTATACTTATAAAGCTACGCTAGCTGTTTTCAAACGTGATAAAACATGATAAAATAATAAAAATATTTTCAAGTTTTAATTATGTCAACAACATAATCAAGATTCTACTTTTTGCTTATGAGCCTATTGAGCATTTATTGCTATTGTAAGTATTATGTAGGTATGAAGTAGCATGAACCTAGGACCAAATACGAAGGTTTCCCTTTTTTCAAGACCCTTTCAGTTACTGATATCCTCCTTATTCATTTTATTATTCTCTTTAATTTCTTCTCCAAAAATATAAGATCAGTTCGCAAATGCAGAAGCGAGCCATTATTAATATTACAATTATGAAGTATTATGAAATTAACAGTTATCTATACAGCTTATTAAAAACCATCTAAAATTACCTTAATCATTTTTAGAAACAGCAGCAGGCATTTTGGCTGGCTGTGGTATAATGGTAATCTCATCATTAATTTTCAGTGGCTTTAGAAGTGATTCACTATTGTTCTTAGCAGGAGGAGTGCTGGTCTTGCCTTTGTCCATCACGCGTTTGGCCACCACACTGTGAGCCGAATACACGTGGTTCTCGAATTGTTTGTACATCCCGAAAGTAGCAGTGCACACAGTACATTTATACGAGAGATGTGCCGGCTTCAACGTCAAATTGTGATCCCGCGCCACATGATTCAGCAACTTCCATTGATATACCTGAAATTTTAACCATTTTATGTTACTTTAATGTAAACTGATCGGTAGTTCTTATTTGTTCTATAGAACATGGCGTCATAGGACAAAATAAGATTTTTTTTCTCATTTTGTACTACAGAAAATGTAATACTTTTATATTCTAAATTGTTCTATAAAACAAAGAAAATCTATTAACGCTTTTATCAAAAAGTTGTCATTATCGATGTCATATAGTATAATCATGGAAGATTTTGGGAAAATATATGATTCCTATTATGTTCTATGGCGGTAGAGTCGGGTGACGAGTTAAAATGTAATTCTACTGAATAAAAACGGAAAAACTTGTGTTTTGTCCCATGACGTCATGTTCCATAGAACAAATGGGAACAATCCAAACTGGTTATCCCCAGAATACTCAAACAATATTAAATTGAAATCCTCTCAAAACTACAATGCATCAACAAAACATTTAAAAGGCATCTTAAAACTAATTGGCTGCGTTTGAGTGTTTGGCTGTATGTCTATTGTATGTATATCTTTCTAAACTGTAAATGGACATTATTAGTATTAGCTCAGAACTTAAGCATTTAAGCCTTAAATTTGAAATGTTTTAATGATAATGATAGTTACTTACCCTTCCACAGACCGGACACCTGCCTGCATCTTTGCCCTTGTTTGCAGCTTCTTGCATAGAGCTGGTCACAAGACCATGGGATCCCAGTAAATGTCTTTCAAGACCTTGGTCAGTGAAAAATCTGTAAATAGGAAACAAAATGATATATGAAATATAAATACTTTAAAGTGTCTTTAACTTTACTTTTTTTTTATCCTCAACATGACGACTCATGGAATTTGTTATGGCAGTACAGACATAAAAAGGGCAGCTTAAATATTAAGATCAGGGCTCGGATTAATATGTTAATTCATATTTTTAATTTAAGTTATTTTCGGTATTTATTTTGTTTCCTACATAAATTAGTTTATTTGAAACAAAAAGTAATTTTTATTTTTCAAATTTTTCCAAATTAAGTAAGTCCATATTTTTCAAAAAAACATTAGATTCGTTCATATTTTTATCCACGCCAAACTAGGGCACTAGAAAAAACTGCAACAATACTGGATTACAACGAAAAAAAATCAAGTTATGAGAACCTTGATTTTTTTCGAAAAATTAAATTATGCTATGGTAAAAAAATGGAATTTGCCATGCACAATTCAATGGATGGGATGGCAAATCATAACACTTGGAATTACTTGCATTGATTGTACACATTTCTGGCATTTAGCTATTAATGAAATAGAGTACTTTGTTCCACATAATAATAAGAACAAGATAATTTAAATACTTACCTAAATTGGCATTTTTGACAATTAAGTGGTGGCCTGTTATAGATCATTTTCGGGTGAATTTTCACTTTATGGATCCATTGCATGTGATTCCGTAGTTGTTCTAGGTCTTTTATATATCCATCACAGATTTCACAAATCACAAAGCTACTCTTTGAGTTATGCGACGGTTGCGGCTGTACGGGCTGCGGTTGCCGTGGCAAGGGCGTGATGGAAATTGACGGTTGATGTGGTTTTTTTACATTATTCTAAAACGAATAGGTTTACATATTATTATTCGTCCACTTATGAGAAATAAGCATATCAAATAACTAGCGGACCCCTCGCGGTTTCACCCGCGTAGTTCCCGTTCCCGTTGGAATACAGGGATAAAAAATAGCCTATGTCACCCGGGGTTAGTATAGCTTCAAAACAATGAAATAATTTTAAAATCCGACCAGTAGTTTCGGAGCCTATTCAATACAAACAAACAAATCTTTCCTCCTTATAATATTAGTATAGATAAAACCCAAAACTATGTGTATTAACCCAAAAATATTATAGATCCCAGCCTTCAAGCTACTAGGTTTAGTCATGAAAACCAGATAAGTAAGATTAATGCATTCAGGTTCAAAATGTCCAATTACTAATTAAAATTTAAAAAAGTGGTGGTTATTAACAAGAGACCTTTGAGCGCTTTTTAATTACTAAATAAGTATACCAATGAAAATAATTAATTCACAAATGAATTATTCGTGGATAAGTTGCTTATGATTATAGAATTCGTAAGTTTTATTTGTATTTTTTATTCGTTATTTTAAAAACTCTCACCAGGTTGTACACACCCACCAGGTAGTGAGACTTAGCTTCTTCAAAAACTAAAATGATTTTGTTTCATGTACTATAATAATTTATTATAGAAATTTATTACTTTGCCATACTTATAATTTCTGTAACAAATCAATATAGTCTTTCTTATTATGATTGTTAAGGTTTTGATTGTTGATTTTCACTATGAGTTTCTTGGCAGCTTTTTTTCATGAGCTTTACACTTGAAACTGCAACCTAACTTCGTTTTGTTTTTTTTTTTTCAAGCTAATCATAATTTTATTGTTCTTTTAGTTTGTATTGATTTGAAGTTTTTAAACAATCATTAATTTGGGTTTTACGAAATAAAGATGTTTAAGTTTGATTACAACTTTTTGACATAATAATATAATAATAATAATAATATATTGGGACAAGGGACTTGGGACTGTTGTACTTTTCACAATTTTTCATTTATTATTGCACTGTTTTCTTTTTTATTTATTAATTCATTGAGAATACACCACGTTAGCTGTTGCTTGCGACTTCATTCCCATGGAATTTTTTGACATGGAAACCATTCATTTTTAGGGTTCCGTAGCCAAAATGGCAAAACCGTCTCCGTGCGTCCGTCCGCAGCTTAGTTCAGAGACTGTTAGTGCTATAAGGCTATCATTTTGATAGATATACATATTACTCACGCTGACAAAGTGAAAGAATAAAATGTTAAAAAATAGTTTTTGGGGACCCCCTATCCCCTATATGATTTATTTTTCTCACCTACCCCATCGTGTGATAGGTATTTTAAAAACGTTTAGGAGTTGTGACGACCATTTTTAGATTTAGAAAACCGTTTGTGAAAAATTAAACTTTAAAGTGCAAATTTTTGTTAAGTGTCCGTCCCCCCCTGTCAGCTAAATGGTTGATGTTGGGTATGTAAAAAAAATCATGGCAGTAGTATATATAGTAAAATTAAAAGGAAACTATCACAGTTAAGTAGGCTTTACAAGTTTACGAGTAACAGCTGAGCAAATAACAACTAACAACATTTTCGAACAAATTACATTGAACATAATTACTATGTATGTATAACGTTGTAAGTATGAAACAAAAACAACAGGAAACCCACTTCTTAAGCCGCATAATTGGGTGGGGGGTGGGGACTACGGGACACTACATTGTGCGTGGCCCGACATGTACTTGCCCGGTTTTTTTTAGATAAAAAGCACTACTTTAGCAGCACTAATTCATTCATGATTAAATGTCTGGAATAGTAGTGAATTATAAGTAATTAAAAAGCGCTCAAGGGTTTCTTGCTGATAATCACCACATTTTGGTAAATGGACATTTTGAACCTGAACGGATTAATGTAGAACGGCAGTTTTCAATAATCTATCTATCGATGGATTTGGCTACTAAAGATAGAATTTTGACATGAGCTTATGTCAAATATATATCTCAAGTAGCCGTGAATGGTTTACGCAAAATGTAACTTACCGCCACAGGATAATTGGAGGACATGAGCACTGGTGCGTTATGTCGTACCATGACACCTCCGCGGATAATTGGCGCACCATGGACCGGCGCGGCTCGTGGTGGCACGACCATGGGCGAGCGCCCTCGTGGCCGGTATGCCGAGCTCACTCCTGGCATTATACCTGCCACGTTCATCGAAGGTCGCCCTAAGTTGTTACCCATTTGACTTCGATTGAAAGAACTTTGGTACGAGCCCATCATATTATTACGCGATCTCGCTATCTGCAATATAACGAAATCCTTCATAAGTATATAGGTTTAATGTAAAAATATATAAAGTAGGTCTTTTAGAATGTAAGAACATAAATAATAGCAATTGTATATACTTAACTGTTTTTACCTAAACAAATAAATAAAACTCTCATAGTAACTTTCAAAATAGGCAAAAACACACTCACCTTTGGTATCTTAGCAGGGGGCTCCCACTCAAGTGGTGGAGTTAAATTCGATTCAGGTTTGAATTTCTTGGCACAGGGTATTAAATGGCGCGCCAATTTACCCTTGCCATTGTCCTCAAATGGACAGTTAGCGCATTGATGATACGCCGGTGCTCTCTCTAATTTACCCCTAATATTATGCTCAGCTTCCATGTGATACAAAATATCATGGGGACTTCGAATTTCAAATGGACAGAAATTACATTTATAAACATTATTTTTCATATGTGGGGTCTCTAAATGGTGAGCCATCACCAACTTAGACTCTGTTTTAAAACTACAAAATTCGCATTTTAATTGAGTAAATGAATATGGCGCATTATTTTCTTTACTAAATTCTATGTTCTTCATAAGTGATGCAATAGAAGTTTCAGTGCTTTTAGTATTGTGTCCTTGTTTCTTTTCTCTATACAGTTTTCGATTTTGTTGTTTCAACAAATCACTTTGTACATATTCCTGAACTAGGCTTAAACCAATATTAATAAAGAACTTTCCAAGAGAACAGTCAAAATAGTTATCAGATTTACTTGAGCACACTTTTTCTGCAGTTAGTTCAGTGACATCTTTTATCTGTTCAATACAATCTGCTTTATCCTTAATAATAATAGTCTTGTCTTCATCACTTAAAATTTCGTCATCAGAATCTGAGGAGGATTCACCATCCCAAGAAGCGTCATCCTCATCACCACGCCTTCGCTTGTCTAAAAAAAACAAAAGCATTACAAGAAATAACTTACTAGTTTTCTCTGAGTTTTGAAAGTATAGTAAAAAGTGTTGTAAAAAACATAGAATAGGAATGCACATTAAGTATGAAAAGAAAATTTTAAATAACTAAGAAACTACAAGAAATAAATACCTTTCTTTTTCTTTTTCTTTTCTTCCACCTCTTCAGTAGATGCTGATTCTACCTTGTTATCAGTTGTAACAGTTGGTGTTGTTTCTGCTGCACTTTCTGTTGCACAATCTTCAGGCTCAGTTGTTTCTTCACTTTCCTTTTTATCCAGTTTTAATGCCTCTTTCTTTTCTTTATCTTTTCGTTCGTTTTCCTTATCTTCTTTGGCTTTCTGTTCTTCAAGTTCTTTCCCTAATATATCTACAAATTCTCTAAAAGGCTTTACAGAAGGTTTCTCATAGACATAAGGTACTATAAAAGAAGGTGCTTCTACTACAAACATGTCATCTGTTAGAGAAGGTAGTATTGATGGTTGAGGAGTTTGTGAATTAGTTGAACTCTGAGTGGATGCATTAGATTTGCTACTTATTGGGGTCACCGTAGTTCCACGAGCCACAATGCTCTGATACAGACTTTGTGCACTTAAACTAGAATTTGAGATTGGTGCAACATGTTTATGGTGTACTGTAGACTTCTCAGATCCAATGGAATTTGTGTCAATGATAACAACAGTTGGTTCTTTCTTCTGGCTATTAGTTTGTCCAGATTTCATTTGTCTTGCAGCCATCTCTACTAATGCTTTAGTATCATTTATAACAATTGGTTTACTTTTGCGGTAGAAGGGTGCTGCCATGGCAACTTCCTCTATGTCAGATTCATTATCACCATTTTCCACTTCATCAGTATACCTTTTACGTTTAATTGCTCTACTGCTGCGACGAAGTTGTACTTTGTTATCACTTTTATTCTCTTTCACTTTTTCTTCTTCAGCCATGACACAATCATCATTGTCACTTATTATTTCATGCACTTCTGGACTTGGGGTATCATGGGAATTCCCATTCTGACTGTGAGGCCTCTCACTATCTAATATTATAATATCACTAATTTTGTTTTTCATTTCACTTTCTTGTGATGAGTCTTCGGTTCCTACAGGTTCAGAGTCTGAATTGATACTGACAGTGTCTTCAGCTCTAGGTTCAATTTCTGAGCACTCTTCTTCTGAAGAATCTTCTTCAGAATCTACTTCATTATCAGAATTCTGAAAAAAAATCAGGATTCAGAAACACCTCCTGCCAACTATGCTAAAACCGAAATGGATGTGAAATGTTTAATAACTGAATTCCTTAGTAACCATTCAATCCTTAATACTTTTGTCTATGGTTGCTAAGCAACTTTGTTATTAAACATTTCACATCCATTTCAGCGTAGTATATTCAAATTTAGAAGAAATAATTAATACTGGGATAAAATTTTATAATTGTATTTTTAACAATGTTTAAATCAATGTACAAAATGCATGTCATGCACTATATTTATTTAAAACAAATTAACTGCCTGTCTGGTGGTTTTTCATGGTTATAAACAGCTCATCAGATTTAGATGTTATTTGGTGCTGAGGTTGGTTTTATCATTATGGCATAATCTATGAGTAGAGAAAGTAGTGGTAAGTAGTTATGAAATATGATGACTGGTCTAGTCATCATATTTCATAACTACTTACTTAGGTGTTTATTTATTTTATTCAAGATGAAAAACCATTAGAAACAATAATATATAAAAGTACAATATCTATATTGATTACTAGCTTTAGTTAGCAGGCTGAAAACTTATCTGGTAAACAATATGCCTGCTATTTAGAATAATATTATTTACTTCATGAATCTTAATACTGTAATATAATATAATATAATATCTTGGGACAACTCACACAATGCTATCTGATCCCAAACTAAGCAGAGCTTGTACTATGGCAACCAGACAACTGATAAACATACTTATATATTTTTAAATAGATACATATTATAGAAAATAAACACCCAGACGCAGAATAAACCAAACCAACCAGAATAACCGATGCTCATCACACAAAGCTTTATACTGGGTGGGGATCAAACCCACAACCTCTTGCATGGCACTCTCACCACACTGCAGAGGCAGTCAATGTATATTGTCAGAGGAAGAAATGTTACACATAAACAATTATTTCTATAGACTAGATTTAATATTTACAAAGTCATACAAAATATTACAAATTTATGTAATTATAGATAAATTTTAGACAATTTCAAGTAAAAAATAAACTTACCACATCAGTCATTAGTGAGTCATGCTCATGACTATTGTTTTTTTCAAATTCTTTTTCAGATTCTTCATCATTACACTTCTCATCTACATTATGCATGTTTTGCTGGTCTGCTGTCTCAGACTTAGCCTGAGAACTAGTCATAGACGCTGTATCTGATTGGTTACTGTTTTCACAGTGATTTTCAGTAAAAATATGATTGCTATCAGCATTTTCAGGCACAATAGTGGACTCTTGTAATTCTTTCTGATTGTCATTGCTATTACTATTTTCATTTTCCAAATCTTTTGCTTCACTGGCCGGTTCACTATCATGATTACTGCCAGAATCTAAGTGATTACTGTCCTCAGCATGATTGCTATTTTCACAGGAATCAGTTGCATTTTCACAGCCTTCTGAATCAAGTTTCTTTTGATTTAACAACTTGTCTGGTGAAATTGGGACAGATGTATCCATAGGCGTTTCCATAGTGCCATTTACTTCGCCATTCATTATGATAAAACTCTACATTACATGTGAAAAACACCTGTTAAATCAAAACAACATTCTGAGGTTATGTTACTGTTTTGGTTTGGACCTAGAGGTACTATCAACAAGTTGGGAATAATCAGTCTAAGAGCAGGCACTGTCCCTCCATAGTGGAGAGTACTTCTATGATAGTCAAGAGAGTGAGACACCAAATATCTTAGCGTCATATTTTTTATAGTGAACACTGCCCCTCCTCCCCGCCCTTCTCCCCCCCTGGCAAGGCGCTAGCAATCAAAATGGCGGTTCCATGGTATAGCTGTCTGAAGCTACGTGTACATAATGTACTACGACTTCAAAGGTCACATTAAAATTACGAAAAGACTAAGTGCACTCATTTATTGCTGTTCGGTATTGTTGTTGTACACAAAACAAACTGAGTGAAGTTGTCAACGATACGACACGATAACTTTCGCTAATTTCACGATAATAAACTTGTAACACTTATTTTAATAGTATTTCTCATTGAATTCTGCTAGGAATTGAAACTAATAAAAAACTGCCTGCATCTCATTCAGATAAAAGCAGATATTCGCTTTTTAACTATACACTAAAGATAGTAGTAAACAATCGTGCCGGTAAATCATCTTAATGACAACAATAACATACATAATTTATTACTAAAGGCTGCAATAACGTAATAAAACTTATTCATACTATACCTGGACCAGACTGCCAAACGCCGTCGTTGAACCTTTTCTGGTACTCGGTCACTACTACTTGGTTATTTCAATGATGGAACCCAGACCAATTTTTTATAACTTATTATACACAACACAGTTTGATATTGGAACTAAACTTAAAATAAAAACAGACTTCTAAACATGCAAACACGAACAGTTCTGAGCACTCAATTATTTTAGGCATTTAGAACATCACAAATTGTGCGAAAGTAAATGATCGCTCGCCAGCGTACAAATGCAATATGGCGGAGACGAGTCAGTCACGTGACGCAGCCAGTGGCGTGCTCTGGATAAACTTTGTGGTACTATAATTTTACTAAAGTTACCGGCACGATAGGTACAAACATATATATGGGGGATAAGCCTGAATTTAGATATTATTCTTTATTAATCACACAATAAAGATGTATTCGAATGATACGTCCACGACTCCAATAGACGGCGAGTATAGCCTGGGGTGCCAGTCACGTAGCGCATATCAATGTGCCGCCCTACCTTGAGTTATTTCACCGGTTAAGTAAAAGAAAACCCTGTTCTCTCGATCTCAATGTATCGCCAGTCAATGCGACATCCTTGCAAAGTTTCATAGAGTCGAAGGCTTTCTCGTAGTGTATAAAAGCCATACACAACGGCTGTAAAACTAGGGTCCCGGGCTTAGAGTTGCGATGGTTTCATACATGGGTTTATGGTCACAGTACCTATGTAGAAGTCAGCGCATAGACCTGTACCATCTTCAAAATGTATACCTAGGAAGACCGAATACGTTATACAAGTCATCTAACTTAGAGGCAATTTTGTCTGACCCTCTCTGATGTCTTCTAATACCAGTATAATCGACCTAATTTTACCACGACTCTGGTGTGGAATAGAGTCCGTTATACGTCGCGATAGTCAACCAACGACAGGAAACCTGAGTACCTACTTTAGGCATATGTATGACATGAGAATAACCATAATTATTTCTTATTATGTAGGTATATAATAAAAAATTAATACGTCAGTTTTTTCTGACCAACTTCGATTGGTTTTTCATGGCACATACACATTTTTTTTTTCCAAAAAAAATTGTTATATATATTGTTAGGTAAGTCAATGGTGGTATGGTGTCATTTTTAATATTCGTCAGTTTACACGTATATGGCTGCTTGTTAACTTAATTATTAAATTGGCATTTCAATAATCAACCAAATTTAAAAAATACCCTCGTGGTCGCATACTCAATAAATATAATCTTATTATATAAAATTCTCGTGTCACAGTTTTCGTTGCCATACTCCTCCGAAACGGCTTGACCGATTTTGATGAAATTTTGTGTGCATATTGGGTAGGTCTGAGAATCGGACAACATCTATTTTTCATCCCCCTAAGAGTTTGATTGTTTGTTTGAACGCGATAATCTCAGGAACTACTGGGCCGCATTGAAAAAATATTTTATTGTTGGATAGCCCATTTATCGAGGAAGGCTATAGGTTATAACATCACGCTACGACCAATAGGAGCGGAGCAGCAATGAAAAATGTTTTAAAAAAAAAAAGGAAGAAAAAAAAGAAAATTTACGCAGACGAAGTTGCGCGGGTCATTGCCCACCCCTAACATTTATAACTATACTATAATATTTTAAAGCTGAAGAGTTTGTTTGTTTGTTTGAACGCTATAATCTCAGGAACTGCGGGTCCTAAATAAAAAAAATATTTTACTGTTAGATGGCCCATTTATCGAGGAAGGTTATAGGTTTTATAAGATCACGCTACGACTAATAGGAGCGGAGCAGCAATGAAAAATGTTGTAAAAAAAGGGAGAAAAAAGAAAAAAGTGAAAATTTACGCAGACGAAGTTGCGCGGGTCAGCTAGTATTTAATATAATAATATTTCGGTTTGCGGAGTGGTTTTTCTAATTATTGAAGCTATGATAGCCTATAGTCGTCTACGTGAGACAGAGACTGGAATACGTGCGACACGTACCGGCACGCGGGGGTGGCGTGCCGGTACGTGTCGGCGCGGCAGCGCTCCGGCGCGCGGCGCTCACTCAGCTGACGGCGAGGTACCTACGGGGTGGCCGGCGCTCGCGCCCTGGATCGTCATTGATGGCTTAGCTTAGTAGTCAGGTTCAGGATTAGCTAAGAGTTCAAATGAGGGTAAATATGAATTTTATAAAAAGTATTTAGATTAGGTTGACAGAATACATGAACGCGGATTTTACATTTGCAATTCAAATTTTTCTTTTTTACTACGTAACATTTAAATTTTATTGTTTTTTTAAAAGTGAAGCCACCTAAGGGTTAAATCACCCACCATACAAATTGGCGGGTGATTTAACCCGCGATAATGTGATTAGTTTAACTACGATTAGCTATTTTCTACTTACTTACCTACCAATACTTTTGCTCGAAATGTCCTGTCCACCGTTATTTTGAACACAATCACGGGCAACACATACACTCTATATGGTTGGTACTCACTTACCGCACTTTGGCAGTGAGGAGGCACTATCCTTTTTTTTTTGTCTTAAAAAACCGCACACCTCTAGTACCCGGGGCAGATGCTGTAGATAGTGTGGGACCTGCCCCCACAAAAAAATCGGCCGTGTACCAACTTGCCGCCTTCACGGATAGGTCACTGGATCTTCTTTTATCTTCGGTGAGCCACCCAGCGGCAAGGCCCGTAGGGCATTCGGTATTCCTGCTCCTGCGGCGTCCTGGGTGCAGACAGAATGCCGCCATCGCGATAAGCCGCGAGTGGGAAACTTCCCCGTCCATCACGCCCGCAGCCCCATCAAGCAACGTCACGCGCGACTGCGCCTCGGCGTTGCTCAGTTCGCCGGCGACGGGGCAGACTACTAAGGGAGTCCGTTACGAGGAGGGTGGAAAGGCATGAGAAGGTGCCTCGTCTTCACCCTCCACCATTCGCACCGGAGCCTGGGTGCGAGGAGCTCAGCTCGTCCCCACGGGCGGCTTGACAGCCTTGCAGCCCGCCCTCTCCATCATGTGGTTGGCGGAGGAGCCGGCCCGTGTTAGCCAAAACTTTGGCCGCAGCGACGGGACAACGCACCCGGGCCGCACCAACTCCCCCGGTACCAGGGCGCATCGCGCCGACCTTCACGTTTCCAGAAGAGCACTGAGCCTTCAGGTCTATCGCATCCCGGACCTCCTCAGACGTCACAGAGTTGTCCAGGCCGCACACTTCCGCGCACTTCATCGGCCTAGCGACCCGGACGCCTTCTTCGCCTCTCGCGAGATGCCTCAGCGTTTCCGCTACCAGGTCGGCCTTCTTCGCGCCGTCCGCCCCTGGAATTTCAAGGAGCCGGGCCCCGGTCTGTGAGCGGCGGAAGCTCACTTCCGCGCCCCCAGCAGCTAAGAGTGCCTCCTTTTACCCGCTGAAAACGGCTTTACTCTTCGCCTCGGGCAACACCGTCACAAGGACGGCGGCCATTTTCACACTGCACACCACAGAATCGACACGCGCCTTATGCTATTAATTATTTCAAACTGAATATGCTTATTTAATAACTAGCTGTGCCCGCGACTTCGTTCGCGTGATAGTCGGGTTTAAATAAGGTAGTTTATGTTACGAAATAACTTCTGTGTAAATATGTTGGAAACAGTCCTGTTGGGTGAACCGCGATATGATTCAGTAGCGGAGAATCGTCATAAAGTCATCTATTGATAGCTTCAACACCCAAAAGCTTTGTGAAAATAAATAAGTAGGGTAAGGTGGGGCACAGTGTTACACGGGGTACAATGTTACAATGCACATATCTCCGTCCCTGTCTTTTAGTTTTATGATGTTGGTATACACGTTTGTCAAGCTCACAAGCAGCCATCTTTAAACAGTTGTCATCGCCACAGTTTGTACCATGCTTGAAAAATATCAAACAAAAAAGGTTTTTATGTGACTAAACGACGAAAAAATAGTTTCAAAGTTTTCGATTTCTTTCCGGATGTATTGTATTAAGGTAATTGATGGTGGTTTTCCTTTATTTATTGTTTATTTAGCTACATATTACCGTTAAGTAGTTTTTTGTAAACAGAAGCTAAAATATTCATTCCAATTTTTTAATTTGGTTTGCCTCTCTGGGGCACTGTGTTACGGGGCACTGTATGACACTGTAACAGTCAGCCCTAATTAACATATTATTGTACTATTTCAAGGTATTACAAGAAAATGGTGCGAAATCGTAAGAGAAAGACGGATTACGGTCTTCATAGTGAAAAAGATATGGCGGAAGCGATTTTGATGGTTGAAAGTGGTGTGAGTCTTCGAAAAGCTGCAAATGAAAAGCATGTTAATTTTATGACATTGCAAAGATATGTTCAAAAGAAGAAAAAATGTTCGGAGGATGAAAGACACATGCGACTTACTCAAAATTATGCCAATAGAGTGGTATTCAGTGTCGATCAAGAAAAGGCGTTGGTAGAATATTTAGTTAACTGTTCCAGAATGTGCTATGGCCTAGATACGATTGAGTGCAGAAAGCTCGCTTATGAGATGGCGGTTTACTATAATTTGAAAATTCCTATAAACTGGGAGGACAAGAAGATGGCAGGAATTGACTGGCTGTATGGATTTAGAAAACGGCATACTGATTTAACATTAAGAAAACCAGAACCTTGCAGCTTAACACGGGCAACATCATTCAATCGTCACAATGTGAATGTATTCTTTAATAATTTGGAAGATGTTATGCGGCGATGTCCTAGTTTTGCAGATGGTAGTAGAGTATATTGTCTAGATGAAACTGGGACCACTACTGTCCAAAAACCCAAAAAAATCATTGCAGCTAAGGGAGCTAGACAGCTAAACAAAGTAACAAGTGCTGAGAGAGGCACACTAGTTACAACGTGTTGTGCAGTATCTGCAACAGGATCAACACTACCTCCAGCAATGGTGTTCCCCAGAAAGCAATTCAAGTCTTTCATGCTTAATGGTGCACCAGTAGGAACCTTAGGTCTAGCTCAACCCACCGGATGGATGAATAGTGACTTGTTTCCTGAAGTCATGAAACACTTTGTAAAAGTAACAGCCTCCACAAAAGAAAACCCGTCCTTACTGATAGTAGACAATCATGATAGCCACCTAGCACCTGCAGTGTTAAACATAGCAAAAGATAACGGAGTTACTCTACTAACTATACCACCACACTCAAGCCACAGATTGCAGCCACTTGATGTATCAGTATTTGGCCCTCTGCAAACATATTACAACGCAGCAATGGATTCCTGGTTGATGCGTCACCCTGGAAAGACAATCTCCATCTACAATATTGCTGAATTGTTAGGACAAGCTTTTGATCGAGCCATGACACCCTCAAATATCAAATCAGGATTCCGAAAAACTGGAATATTTCCATTTGATAGACACATTTTTACTGACATTGAATTCATGCCAAGTGAAGTTACAAATCGGCCACTCGAAGACCTTTCTAATGCTCCCGGTCCCAGTCGGCCTTATGAAACTCAACAAGCTTCTACTGATGCTTCCAGTTCAAGTCAATCTTTTGGTCATGATTCTCAAAAAGATACCAGATCAAGTGATTCCTCACAAATTCAACGGGGTGATGTTACCGATCCAAGACCATATCCTTCAATAGTTCAGGCGCCAGCTTCTCCCGTTCGGCAATTGATGATTAGACGTTCTGAATCCGTGAGCCCAAGTTTGCTAACTCAACTTGCGGAAGCACCATCCGTGACGGCTAAAGAAAACTCTTTAGTCATTACTTTTCCATCTACTCCAGATGAAACACTAGTTTCTCCCCTAGCATGTCGAGCTTATCCAAAAGCACAACCGAGACTACAATCAAACCGTGGTAGAAAGAGAGGAAAAAGCTGCATTCCTACCGATACACCTATCAAAAATGAAATTGAACAAGAATCCTGGGAAAGAGAACGCAAAAAATTAGGAAAAGGAAAGAAAAAGATGTCACAAAAAAAAGAAATTCCTCACAAGAGACTAAAGACTAACGAAAATATTAAAAAAGTTTTATTTAGTGATGATGAGAGTGATGTAGAAAACATCCCGATATCTTCCTCTGATAGTTTAATATCTGAGGACGAACTGCCACTAAATCACTTCATGCAACCGAAAAAGAACGATTTTGTAGTCGTCCAATTTGTTGGAAAACAACTAGTAAAGCATTATGTTGGAAAATTACTGACAAATATTGAAGGTAATGAATATGACGTTAGTTACTTACGTAGAAGTGGCAAAGTTGACAATCATTTCTATTTTCCTATTGAACCGGATATGGCAACGGTATCGTTAGACGATATTAAAATTTTGCTTCCTCTTGTTAATGTTGCAGAAAGAAAGACCAAACGTCAGACTGATGTCTATACTTTCCCAAAGAATATTTTAAAGAAGTTTAATATTTATTAGTAGTTAAGCACTTTTCTCATTTTGTTAGTTTTACATTATTTTATGTTGTAACATTGTGCCCCTTACCCTGTAACAGACTACCCCAGATACGGGGCTCAGTGTTACGATCGGCTGATTTAATTAAAGTGCAATTTAAATTAAGTAGTTGCTAATAATGTTATTTTTTGAGCTATTTTAATTAAAGAAAGATTGTTAAAGTTTATTTCTATGCCAAAAAGTAGCTGATTAAAACAATATTTTTCTCATTACATTCTAGTATATTTTTTTTGTAACACTGTACCCCACCTTACCCTACCAAATACAGACTCTTACTGTGTTTTTCTGTCATTAATGTGTGTTATCTGAGCCTCTTTTCTTTTTGTCTATTGTTATTTTTATTATTTGACTGTTTTATTTATTGCTTTTTTTATCTTCTGCCTGACTTTTCCTGTTAAATTATAATAATGTCTATACATGTGTCTTCTGTATACTAAATAAAAAAAAATCTATTATTAAAAATTATTCCGTTCTATTCTATTATTTTATTTAGTTAATTTGGTGTGCGGCTTAAGAAGTGGGTTTTCTGTTGTTTTTGTTTCATTATTTCAACGTTATACCTACTTAATACCTAATAATTTTCAATAGAATTTGTACTAAAATTATGGTACTTCCCATTTGATCAGATGTTTATCGTAAACTTGTAAAGCCTAAGTCCTTAACTGTGATAGTTTTCCTTATAATTTTAGTATTTATACTACTAGTGAATTTTTTCACACACCCAACATCAACCATTTAGTTGGCAGGGGAACACTTGACTCTAACAAAAATGTTCACTATAAAGCCTAGTATTACACAAAGGAATCCTTAAATCTAAAAATAGTCTTCACAAACCCTAAACGCTTTTTAAAAGACCTATCTAATGATACCCCACACGATGGGGTAGGTGAGAAAAAAATCACATCCCCACTTTACATATAATAAGAGAGTACCGCTCTTATAATATGTTACAATGATGCAAGTAAGAAAAAAAGACGTGGACTCCCCCTCCCCCAGTCTCCGCGTTGACAGACAATGACCCCCCACCCCCCTCCTCCCGTCACCCGAACTACTCCCACTTGGCCGATGAGTCATTCATTATCGTTGAATTGATGAACACTTAATATCCAACCATAACCCCAAAACATGATCCTCGATGCACCTGTGTGATGCGTGGTCAAACAAACGGACAGACATACAAACATTTCTAAAAATGATAGCAATATGTTTTTTTTTAATACTATTTTAAAACTTCTTTTACTAAGTATAGAACATTATTGAATACAACGCCATCTACTTTCAAAACCAGTGAAGTTTGTTCTAATACTTAATGTTTTTTTATTAATTTAAGCAATTTAAATAATAATAGGAGAATGTTGCTACTCAGCAAGACACGAATCCGTCATCGCAAGCACCTATACCCTAATAAATGTTTTCACAAATAAGGAATTGTTTGATCACGGTGACCAATTTGATTTCATAGATGGCGCTATAGGTTTTTTTTTTACGTGTGTAATGTCTTTTTTTTGAGCACGAACACATCAATTCTGGAAAATATCGAATACTTGTTAAATTGTAATGTAGTATTGTTTTTCATTTTTACTACGATTAATTCATTACTCTCAGCAGTGTATGCAATACCTATATATATCTTACATAAGTGCATTTTCATTTGATTTTTAATATAAAAAAATATTAACTAAAGCAAATAAGTTACCTATGGTCGAAAAAATAACTATAACATTGAGAAAAATATTAAAAAAGGACAAAGACAATTTTAAAAAATACAAAAAGATCTTAATTAGATTCGAGCCTGAGACTTTGTCGTCAAAGACCGCTAGCATAACTTCGAGGCTATACTGTTCGCTACATACCACGTCAAAATAACTGTTCTTATGAAACTTAAAAATGTTGTGTATAGCTCCTTATAGTTTTAGCGTGAAGTTATGTATTCCATTGGTTACAATTAAAGATAATGTCTAATTGTGGAAAAAAATGTGATAAACCATTATGGTGCGACAAAAATACGTTGCTACTCGTTCCCCATAGACGTTAGCGTAACGATTCATAGTGCAAATAATGTCCTAGGTATAGTATTTACTATAAAACTGTAAATTTTCATAAAGATCCGTCAAGTAGTTACTGTTTTATAACGAAAAATAGCTACAGACATTATCCCTTACTGCTTAGCTCCTATGGGAAAAAGTGTGATAATTTATAGCCTAAATGTTAATCCGCATCTATTATATTGCACTTACGAAATTTCAACCGAATCTGTCCGGTAGTTTTTGCGTGATGCGTGTTCAAACAAAATACAGACAGACATTTCTAAAAATGCAGCAAAGTGTTTAAATACTCTTTTCAAACATTTCCTAATATTTTTTTTTACTAAGTTCGGCCATGTACAGACACGTGAAATTTACAATTTTATTATATGTATAGATATAGATAGATATCATGATTCAGTATTCACGCGCGATGGCTTATTATTAGCGTATTTCATGTATAACTTTTGGTGTTTAAATACCGATTTCTATGATTCTTTTTTATGGAATAGTTAATTGTGTTAACTTTTTTAATTAGGGATGACTGAGAGTGTTATAAACGTAAGAGTAGACAAATATAATCAGAAAGCTTCGAACTGCTAAGCTATCGGGAGTTACACGTGATATTGTGAGTCAACCATAAAAGATAGACATATGCTGTCGTGGGATATTTTTTATATAATTTTAAGGAAAACATTTCCGTCATACATGATTTCTGTGTAGCTTTAACCATTAAGGTTGCACACGCGACGGAAGCTTGGAGTAACTTCTCCCGTTTTCCCAACATTTCCCGTCACTGCTCTGCTCCTATTGATTGTAGCGTGATGAAAAGTATACTATAACCAACTCAGGAGTATGAAAAATAATTGTACCAAGTTTCGTTAAAATCCGTCGAGTAGTTTTTGTTTCTATAACGGTTATACAGACAGACAGACAGACAGACAAAAATTTTACTGATTGCATTTTTGGCATCAGTATCGATCCCTAATCACCCCCTGATAGTTATTTTGGAAATATATTGCATGTACAGAATTGACCTCTCTACAGATTTATTTTAAGTATAGATTATATAAAAAAATACTTCTATAATATTTTTTTCTATTGTACCTCCAAAAATTCAATTCTCTTCAGATAAAAAAAAACTTAGTCAAATGGTCGCCTACTGGAGGTGGTTGGGAAGCCGACGAAACGACGCTACTACCATAACAGTTTAGATTCAGGTTTCACTACTCATCTCGGTAATTTCAATTAAAAAAGCAAACATCAACGTGTGGTACATCATTCGACAGGTCTTTAAAAACATTAAATTTCTAAATAAAATTGATAATATATTTTGTTACAAATAAGCTGTGAAATTGAAACTGAAATTTTTACATAGGTACTGTGATTGTTACAGCAAAAACATGTACTTACGTAGGTACTAGGTACTACAATTTTGTAACACCATTATATTTTATGTTTTTACGCAAATAAATGTTTATTATTATTATTAATATTATGAATAATATGTCGTTTCCATATCACGGAACTATGGAGTCCCGGTCATTTGGGAGGTGTGCGCGTGGTCGAAGCCAACACGTAGAGGCCCGTTAGACACATTAATCTAAAGGCTATGTGACACAAACCGGCGATTATCGTTGTATACACTATAGAAATGTAGCCAACGACATTCCCCGGTTAGTGTAAAAACTATTTTCAAAAAGTGGTAGCTAAGAAACTGGGTTATGGAGGTGATGTGTTAGAGGAATGGTTAGCACTACGGCGCCTGCCTTGCAAAACATGTTAAAAACACATAGACAAATGGGCAGGCGACGACACGCCACTCACTAAATGGGCCCCCTCTGGCTGCCACAGGCATACAGCCAAACAGGCGACAGGGAGCAACATGGATGTGAGCAGCTTCGGGTGCGGCGCCGGTTTCACCCGAGCAGGTTTCCCCGTTTTTCTAATATAATATCATTGCCCTTAGTTGACACTTCCACCCCCGAGCATACAAGCTTTGGCGACCTCCCTCCGGCCGATTATGGCAAGACAGAGTTGAGAATCCTGCGGGCGCTCTTGGTGTTCCACTCCCGCCGGCCAGTGAAGGCAGACGAGGGGAGACGAGGGGAGACGAGGCCCTGACCGACTCTCTGAGGCATCGGGACCGCAGTGTCGCCACGCACATTCAGCTCGCCACAAAGCTGCCCTGCGGTTTGTGTACTCTTATTTCACCCTCATGAGACATTTTTTATTGGTGTCATAAGGATTTCAAGAGCTGTTACTATGCCCTCAGAGTGTTGCGTTAATCTCATATAGGGAGACAACGACTAGCCCCGAGGGGTATTATTATTATTATTAAGGTTTCTAGTATGTAGTAACTTTTATAATTATGTGAATATTTTTGAAAATAATCGCTTAGAAAGTTGCATAAATTTAAGCTCCCCTTATCTTTTTGAATCGTGTGGCGAAAAATAATATAATAATAACTTGGGACAATTCACACAACGCTATCTGATCCGAAACTAACCACAGCTTGTATAATGGAAACTAGACAACTGATAAACATACTTAAATATTTATAAATACATACTTATTATAGATAAATAACACCCAGACACAGAATAAACCATCGTGCTCATCACACAAAGTTTTATCCTGGGTGGGGATTGAACCCACGACCTCTTGCGTAGCAGTCGGATACACTGACACCGCGCCACAGAGGCAGGCAATATAAAAAAAATATAAAAAAAAACAAAAAGGTAGCGCATTATCAAATAGGTACCTAAACTAAAATTATTTCAAACATGATTGGGTATACTGTCATTAAGTTATTGCCGAAAAACTGCGTTTCAACAAAAGGGCGTAAGTGCGATAAACATACGCTCCTGCCGTTCCCTGCACCAGGGCCGGATTATCCATAAGGCGGATTAGGCAACTGCCTAGGGGCCCAGCGTCAACTAGGGGCCCCGTGCACGCACCTTGAAAAAAAAAATGGTTTCATCGAACTGACTTTTTTTTTTAAATTTGTTTATGTACTTCCTGAATATTATTTATTTTTTTCCACGCATGTTGTCCGTTGATGAAATGCTTCATACATAGTAAAACTAAAAATTGGTGTATTTGAGGATATAGGTAAGGAATGCGTTAATTCGGAACGCAGCTGGCATGCTGTAGGTACTATAAGATGAAAAGTTTTTATAATTGCGATTTGTGAGTTTTCCGACCGTGAATTAAATCTAAAAGTAAAAACTTACGAACTTGGATCAGACTACTAGATTTTTTTTATAAAGACTGCCTTGAGAAAATCGGCGAGACGAAAAACGAGTGTAATTCAAAAACTGAAGTTATCAAGTAGGTAAGTAAGTTTGATAAATTGATTGCGAGATTTTATGTTACGTCATTCACTTGTTTTATGGTAGATTACGCGAAATAGGGGTCGGCTTTGTCAAAAATTTATATAGAAAACTTAAATGTTCGGACACGAGAAAAGCGAAAGAGAGACTACCAGAATGACATTGGCTTAAGGCAAAATATTGAGGTACAAGATTTTTGGTGTACTAAATAATGATCCTAACAAATTTCAACACTTTGAGTGTGATTTTCTGCTTCAAGCCGACAATACGAGGATAACAAAAGATTTTTTCTCAATCAATGTTTTATCGGAAACATAAGTGGTGGTAAAATTAAACGAGAGTGGCTGATGGCACCCTTTTGATGAAAAAGTATACTGTTTTCCGTGTGTTCTTTTTGGTGGAGTTTATAACTCCCAGTCGCAATTCAAAACAGGATTTTCTGATTGAAAAATGTATTGCATGGAATACAAGCCCATGAGAATAGTGCAACGCACCGAGAATGTGAACAGACACTGATTAGTAGGCAGCGTATTCACGGCTGAAATGACACCTCTTTGGAAATCGCCTTCAACAAAGAAAGAGTCTCAGTGATTAAATTTTTATCATCTCGTGGATTAACATTTCGTGGCGATGAAATTGTTGGGTCTTAACATATTGGCAATTATTTGGAAATTTTAGAACTACTCGCGGAGTACGATTCGTTCCTTCGTTCGCATTTGGCCAAATATCATCATCATCAGCCTATCGCAGTCCACTGCTGGACATAGGCTGTCCAATTGCACACCACTTTGTTCTATCCTCGGCTTCTCGCATCCAGCTCCTGCCAGCCGTTTTGCATAGATCATTACTCCATCTAGCCTGAGGGTGTCCTACACTACGTTTGCCGAGACGCGGTCTCCACTCAAGAACTCGTTTACTCCAACGGTTATCGGTTCTTCGGCTAATATGGCCAGCCCACTGCCACTTCAGCTTGCTAATCCTGTAGGCTATGTCGATAACTTTGGTTCTCTGCCGAATCACCTCATTTCTGATTTTGTCCCTAAGAGAAACTCCGAGCATAGCCCTTTCCATAGCCCGCTGAGCGACTTTGAACCTGTGGACCAGCCGTACCGTCAGTGCCCACGTTTCGACTCCGTATGTCATGACGGGTAGGACGCACTGATTGAAGACTTTAGTCTTAAGGCTTTAGTCGAAGACTTGACGTAGCTTACCAAACGCTGCCCAACCCAACCGAAGTCTCCTATTCACCTCGTCCTCGAAGTTGTTTCTACCTAACAGCAATGACTGCCCGAGGTACACGTATTTTTGAACAACTTCGAGAACGGCGCCGTGCACCGCTATCGGTTCCGGTTGTACATGTTCATTGAACATGACCTTGGTTTTATCCAAGTTCATCCGTAGGCCGATGCGTACAGAGGAGTTAGCCAGGTCATTCAGCATCTGTTGTAGGTCCTGCAGCGTTTCTGCCACGATGACGATGTCATCTGCAAATCGCATGTGAGAGATGTATTCACCATTGATGTTGATGCCCCGCCCTTTCCAGTGCAGCGTCTTGAACATATCCTCCATTGCATTTGTGAACAGTTTCGGGGAAATAACGTCCCCTTGCCTCACTCCTCGATGCAATGGTATAGATTTTGTTTGCTGATTCTGTACTTGGACGGACATGGTGGCGGCTTCGTAGAGACATCTCATCACTTAGATATATCGCCAATCTACTTGGCATCGCTGCAGGTACTCCACAACGGACCAGATTTCAATCGAGTCAAAGGCCTTCTCATAGTCCACGAATGCTAGACACAGAGGCTTATTATACTCTTGGGTCTTTTGTATAATCTGCCGCACTGTGTGAATGTGGTCTATGGTGCCATATCCGCTCCGAAATCTGGCCTGTTCCGGTGGTTGGAATTCGTCAAGTCTTCGCCTAAGGCGGTTCGTGATGACTCTTGAAAACAGCTTATAGACGTGGCTTAGAAGAGAAATAGGTCGGTAGTTCTTCAGCCGGGTCTTATCTCCTTTTTTGAAGAACAAGACGACTACACTTCTACTCCACGCCTCTGGATTTCTCCCTTCGAACAGGACAGCATTAAAGAGCTTTTTGAGCTTCCACAGTACGGGTTTACCTCCAGCCTTTAGCAGCTCTGTTGTAACGCCATCCTCTCCAGGGGCTTTTCCATTTTTCAGCTGTTTAAGAGCCAGCACGATTTCGTCAATGTTGACTTCTGGCAGGTCTTCGGTGTAGTGGCGTGTTAGAGTGGCTCTAGGACCCTTATTTTCAGGATCAGGTCGAGATGCATGCGAAGCGTATAACCGGCCATAGAAGCTTTCCACTTCGGAGAGGACTGCCGGCTTCGAAGAAACGACTTCTCCACTTGTTGTGGTCAACTAGGTCAGGTGGCTTCTTCCAAGAGATTGTACGAACACTTTTGAACCCCAGTTTTGCTCGATCGCTCTTTTAATCGAGACAGTGTTAGAGTGCCGAAGGTCGAGTCGTATAAGTTTATTGATCTCTTGGTTTAGAGCGCGCTTTTCCGACGAAATGACGGGTGGGTTTTCATGTCGTTTTTTCATAAGCTCTAAAGTATTTTCCGAAAGCTTTGACTTCTTGCCCTTACGCTGCAAAAGCTTTGGCCAAATATAGTGTTGGAAAAGGAAGACAATCATATTTATCTTCAACGATTTGCGAGGAACTAATTGAAATATTGGGTAGTAAGGTTTTAAAATTTATTGTTAATGAAATTATTGAAGCCAAATATTTCTCAATAAGCGTCGATTCGACTCCAGACATATTCATACCGATCAGTTGACTGTAATGCTGAGATACGTTTTGTCAAATGGAGAAGTAGCAGAACGTTTTCTCACATTTATTCCTATTGTAAGTCACAAAGGGGAAGAACTAGCTGTTACAGTTTTAATTTTTTTAAGTTAATATATCATTGATATAAATAATGCAAGAGGTCAGTCCTACGATAATGCTTAAAATATGTCTGGTTGTTACAATGGTCGACAGGCGCATATTAAAAAAATAAATCGCCTCGCACACTACGTTCCATGTGCAGCGCACTCATTGAATTTGGTTGAAGTACGTGCTGCGGAGAGCTGCATTGGAGCAATCTCATTCTTTGGATTTGTACAGGAACTGTACAACTTTTTTTCAGCGTCAACTCATCGCTGGGCAATTATGCTTCAACATCTCAAAAAAGAAGATAATTGTAAAAAATCCTCCTCATTAGTTCTAAAAAAATGTCCGACACGAGGTGGTGTGCAAGAGCCGATGCGATTAAGACTTTGTGAAAAGGTTATAAGAGTTTTCAAAAAGCTTTGCAGTCTATTGCTGATGAGGATCTGCAGAAGAAGTTGTGATCAGAGGAAGAGAAAAGTTAAAAATTGAAACATATATGCCAGTACTAGACATACTACATGCAGAATTGTCGCGGCGACTAGAAGCTTATCAAGAAATTTATTATCTGTTTGGATTTCTAACAGATTTCTTGACAAAGTCCCACGATGAATTATAGAGGCTTGTACAAAATTTAGTTAACATTATTTTGAGGACATTGAACCCGAGTTTATAAACGAGATGGTGCATTTCAAGAACTTCATCTTACAATTATAGGATGCGGGGACAGATAACTAAGTTAAGTAAGATTATGATGATATCAAACGCCACAGGTGAACGAAATTTTTCAAAATTAATAAAAATCTGTCTTCGTTCAACAATATCACAGAACCGTTTAAATTCACTGTCGATAATGGCGATTGAAAATGATGTATTAGAAAAGGTCAACTTGCAAGACGTTTTAAACGATTTTGTATCTAAAAAAGTTAGAAGAGTTGCTATTTAAACTTATTGTGCTTCACAAAACATTTTTCTTTCGTTTATTGTATTTTATTGCATTTAACAAGAATAAATTGGAATTAACCGCGTCGCGTCTTATTTCTCTTTCATGCTCCATAATGAGATCTGGATCATCTCTTAACTATATCTTTAACTTATTCATTAAGATCTTTTCATTGAAAGCAAAAAGCCATGTGTCAGGCATCTGAGGTGATGCTATAGTTGTAGTTATTGTTGTAATATCACTTATGAGATTGAAGTAACAGGATACCAAAGGAGTCGATCTGATCGACTCGACAATTGTAATAGAAAAATGTATTTTAAGAAGTAAGAAAAGGGTAAAGGTAAGGGGCCCGAGAATTGCATTGCCTAGGGGCCCTTATAGGGTTAATCCGGCCCTGCCCTGCACCGTCACACTAATAGAAGCCCTCCGAAATCACGGTGGTACCGACGTGACGGGACGTTGCTGCGTCCAGAAATACCAACGACACAGCTATATGTGTCTGGTCTGCATCACACCACGAAGGTAGAATAGAGTCGAGTACCTCAAAATCAAAACGAAGTCGATGTTGAGGGTGGAGAAATTGGAGTCGCGCCATGACGTCAACTTCAAATCGTTCATGGTGCGAGTTCCCAGTGAACATCTGTCCATCTTCATAAAGGAAGACTTCTGGCCGAAGAGTGTCGCTTTCGTGGAAGGTTACGTGACACCACGCAGCGAAGCACTACGCCGCCGTCGTACTTACGTTGGTTGGAAATCGAGCGCTAGAAGACTCAGGGACACTCAAAATTGAAGTACTTTTTGTTGATACTTTAACGATGGATTTCGATTTAGCTTACTAATTTAAACATGAAATTGTTTCTACGACATTTATAGCGTAAAACTAATTTTCAGAGTTATGGCACTTAGAAGATTTTTTTGCATGAAGAAAAACATAAATCTGTATAAACTCTCACATGCCACGCGATGCCGGGTTACAACATATACGTACATTCGTAAAGGGGCGTTTCTAGGCGTTTCTAGAGTAAACAACAACATTGTTTAGGGTTCTGTAGCCAAAATGGCAAAACGGAAGCCTTATAGTTTCGCCATGTCCGTCCGTCCGTCCGTTCGTCCGTAAATGGTTGATGTTGGGTACCTATGTGAAAAAATCACGGTAGTACAGTAGTATAAAGTGAAATTAAAAGGAAAACTATCACAGCTAAGAAGTAGGCTTTACACGTTTACGAGTAACAGCTGATCAAATGAGAAGTAACAGAATTTTCGTACAAATTCCATGGAAAAATATTATTAAGCAGATATAACGTTGTAAGTATGAACCAAAAACAACAGAAAACCCACTTCTTAAGCCACATTATTCGGATTGACCACGGAACCCTACATTATGCGTGGTCCGACATGCACTTGCCCGCTTTTTTTAGGGTTCCGTAGCCAAAATGGCAAAAAACGGAACCCTTATAGTTTCGTCATGTCCGTCTGTCTGTCTGTCTGTCCGTCCGTATGTCACAGGCATTTTACTCAGACACTTTCAATGAATTGTCTTATAGTGGCCGCTACTTAGTTTGATAGCTAAATAATAAAAATAAATATATTTAGGGGGGCACTCCATACATGTTACAGAAGCTGATTTTTTTTCACCTAACATCAACGTGTGGCACATCATTCGACAGGTCTTTTAAAAACATTTCTACAATCAAGAGACTAAGTGCGGTTTTTATAGTCCCGTAAAAACAAACAAACAAACTAAGTTTCAGAAAATACATTTGGTACAATTTAATGCGATAACCAACATTCACGGGGGTTGAGCTGTGAAAAACTGCAAATGGAACTAGTAAATAAAAAAACCGGGCAATAGCATGTCGGACCATGCTCAGTATAGGGCTCCGCAGCCTTAAATAACTGCATGAGCAGAAGAGCGTATGTTCGTGGCACTTACGCCCTTTTGTTGAGAAAATCAGTCATACGGTATGGCCGATCATGTCTAAAGTTTTTATTAAGCGCTACCTTTGTTCACTTTTTTCATATTTTTTGTTCACACGGTTCAAAAGTTTAGTTTTACACATTTATGCAACTTTCGGAGCGATTATTTCCATAAATATTCACTTATTCAAAAAAGTTTCTTAGAAACCTCAAAATGTTTTAAATAGACCTGTCGAATTATTGTCGTTGAAGTATGCTGAAAAAAAATCAGGTTCTGTTGTGGACATGTATGGAGTGCTAAATATATTATTTTAAAAAATATTTATTATTATTAATTAGCTATCAAACTAAGTAACGGCTACTAGAGACCTATTCTTACTTATATTCTTACGTAATATGTCTAGCATGTAATTGGGTATTGAATAAAAATAAAAAGTCGTCGTTGCTTAAACTGTTGGGTAAACTTTGTCTTAATTTCTTTGTGATAAATAGTTTCGATTAAATGTAGCCTAAATACTTGTGAGGGTCGGTGATCATTAAAATAATGTAACTATATAAGAACTATGTAATGAAATATTAAGAATCAGTCTTTTTTCCCATTTTAATACCTTCTGGTTTATTGATATTAGTTGACACGCGCAACTTCGTATGCGTCAATATTTTGTTACCCCGTTTGTGCAACATTTTTCATTGCTGCTCCACTTCTATTGGCCGTCGTGTGATGTTATAAAGCCTATAGCCTTCCTTGATAAATGGGCTACCCAACAAAAAAAAATCAATTCGGAGCAGTATTTCCTGAGATTACCAAACAAACAAACAAACATACTCTTCAGCTTTATAATAATAGTATAGATAAGGTCATAAAAAATTTAAATATCCTCTATAGTATAAAGGCAAAAGTATTATATCCCCTTTTGTTAAATATTATGTAAAAAATCCCCTTTTGTGATGCATTTATACATTTATGCTCTTTTGATTTGCACATTTTTTATAAGAACACAGCGCAGAGACTCGAACGTTAGGTACCTACCTATTTGTTCCGAGCTCGAACAATTGGGACCAGAGATAGAGCCAAGCCAATGCCGAGCTGCGCAGTGCGGATGCTTGTTTTGTGCACGCGTAAATAATGAATGAGTAATTTACGTCGTAGTTAATATAATTGTTACGTAAGTGGGTGTTTAAAATCAACTTTAAACTGTGATTTAGCATTTTTTAGATTGCCCAAAAACTCAGAAAGTAAGTAGATTCTTACTTGTACAAAAAGTTGTTAAAAGCGAAAGTAGGTCGGTACCTTGTTCTTTATGGTGGTGGTTGTGATGATGATGGTAGTGATGGTTACGATAGTGATGATGTACGGGTGGTTATGGCGTATGGCGGTGGTTGTGATGATGATGGTAGTGATGGTTACGATAGTGATGATGAACGGGTGGTTATGGCGTATGGCGGTGGTTGTGATGATTATGGTAGTGATGGTTACGATAGTGATGATGAACGGGTGGTTATGGCGTATGGCGGTGGTTGTGATGATTATGGTAGTGATGGTTACGATAGTGATGATGTACGGGTGGTTATGGCGGTGGTTGTGATGATGATGGTAGTGCTGGTTACGGTAGTGATGATGTTCGGGTGGTTATGGCGTATGGCGGTGGTTGTGATGATGATGGTAGTGATGGTTACGATAGTGATGATGAACCGGTGGTTATGGCGTATGGCGGTGGTTGTGATGATTATGGTAGTGATGGTTACGATAGTGATGATGTACGGGTGGTTATGGCGGTGGTTGTGATGATGATGGTAGTGCTGGTTACGGTAGTGATGATGTAGGGGTGGTTATGGCGGTGGTTGTGATGATGATGGTAGTGATGATGTACGGGTGGTTATGGTGGTGGTTGTGATGATGATGGTAGTGGTGGTTGCGGTAGTGATGATGTTGGGGTGGTAATGGTGGTAGTGGTGTTTGTGGTGGTGGTGATGGTAGTAGTGGCGATGATGGTGACTGACCACTATCACCACCACTACCACCATCACCACCACCACAAACACCACCATCATTACAACTATCAAACTAAGTAGCGGCTACTACAATATCCCTTTTCACCAAATTTAATCAATATACTTTGAGTCAAATGCTTGAGACATACGGACCGACAGACAGACGGACATGACGAAACTCTATGGGTTCGCTTTTACTATTTTGGCTAAGGAACCAAAAAAATCGTGGTACATACATGAGTCTAACTTTTGTACTCTCCTTGTTTTGTGGTATAACGTTGTCTTACCGTATCACCGCACCTAGATAGGTATGGCGATACGGTAACATGTCTACACAACACATAGATACTTGGCGTTGCTGCGCCACGTTTACGAACAACGGATAACGTCGAATTTAGGCCGAGTGGAATAAAGACAGCTTCAAAAGTAGCATCAAAATGAGTCCAGCCTTTGTAGGGATTAGACAAAAAAGTGGTGATACCAAAACAGCAAAATAATTTGAAATCATATTTATGTCGTATAGGAAACCATACCCTTAAAATGTTCCGGAGGCCGAGCCGAGCCCATAAGAACTGTCACCGTCACTTCACCTACTTTTAGGGTTCCGTAGCCAAATTGGCAAAGCAGAACCCTCATAGTTTCGCCATGTCCGTCCGTCCCTCCGCACCTAAGCTCAGGGACTGTTAGTGCTAGAAGGTTGTAATTTTGCATGGATACACGTGTATTACTTACGCCGCGCCGCCGCCGACAAAATGAAAGAATAAAATACATTCCCAATATGTAAAGTGAGGATGTGATTTTTTTTCTCACCTACCTTGGTCTTTTAAAAACGTTTAGGAGTTGGAAAGACTTTAAGATTTAGGGACCCATTTGTGAAATATTAAGATTTAAAGTGCAATTTTTTGTAAGAGTGAAGTATCCTCCCCCCTGCCAACTAAATTGTTGATGTAGTATTATATGTATTAAAATTAAAAGGAAAACAAGGCTTTAAGTTTTCAAGTAACAGCTGATAAAATCAGAAATAACAAATTTTTCGTACAAATTCCATTGAAAATTATTATTAAGTAGGTTTAACGTAACTATGAAACAAAAACTACAGAAAACACACTTCATAAGCCGCAATTTTGGCCAACCCCACCCTCCTCCTTTTTTTTAATTGTAAAAGTTGTAGGTGCCTAGGTAATTGTTAAAATGCAGCAAATAATAACCAATATATTAACCATTTTAACATATATTAGTAGTCATAAAAAATGGTGACGCATTTACCGGGTTGTTAGCGGACTAGGCCGTACTTTTCTGTGACGCAACCATTAGATCAATAAAATTCCAGACGATTCTTGGGCCAACTCGTACACGTGGAGTGACACGATCGACGATATTGTATGACGTCGCATTATTATTCTATTTTGCTGTGATGTGAGTGCTCTAAATCTACCTATAACTGATGTAAGGTAAGCTTGGTAGGTGTACCTCCCACTTAATGTAGACATCGATATTATGTTTTAATGTACGTAGCTACGAACAAAAAATAACTACATATTAGAATCCGGATGATCTTTACATACGAGTATAAGCAAAAGCTACAGTTGTAGCAAATCGAATGAGGAAATAAAGAATGCACCAGTGTTTGACTTTATTGATGGACCTGTTGGTCTAGAGTGGTTAGTGACCCTGACTGCTAAGCCGGAGATCATGGGTTCACGGGGTTCACCGTTCACCCAAATCTTTGTGTGATAAGCATGACGCTCTATAATGTGTGTTTACATTACACACACATGATGTTTTAAGTAAAAAGGTGCCTACACACACATTATTTTTTATTATAAATAATGTGCGTGTAGGCACCTTTTTACTTAAAACATCATTGTAGGTATGTATGTTTTTACCTAGGTGTGTTTTTAGAAAAAATATTCTGTTACCATACCTGTTGTCTCGTTACCTTAGTACCTACAGGTTTTAAAAACTATTCTAATCTATACTTCTATATCTTTAAACTAATATTATAAATAGGAAAGATTTGATTGTTTGTTCGTATGGAATAGGCTCCGAAACTACTGGACGGATTTAAAAAAATCTTTCATCGTTGTAAAGCTACACAAACACTAACCCCGGATGACATAGGTTATTTTTTATTCCTGTATTCCCACGGGTATGGGAACTACGCGGGTGAAACCGCGAGGCGTCCGCTAGTACAATAATAAAAAGCTGAAGAGTTTGTATGTTTATTTGAACGCGATAATCTCAGGAACTAGAAGGTTCGAATTTAAAAATTCTGTTTGTGTTGAATAGCCCATTCACATCACGGTATTATCAATAGGAGCGGAGCTACAATGAAAAATGTTGTAAAAACAGGGAAAAAAAAATAATTTTGAGAGCTTCCGTTGCGTCCGGTGCGTAAACGGTTAAAGTTACACAACAATAATGTATGACGATTATTAGTTTTTTTTTTTATTTATATCATTACTCGCAGACGGCTGGACCGATTTGATTTTTTTTTGTGTTTGAAAGAGTATACTTCCAGATTGGTCCCAATGTCGAGGGAACTCTTCAAATATTAAAGGCATACCTACCTATATAGTAATTTGGGTATATTTTGTTGTAATTCGTGCATTTACTCTTAAAAAGCACCATTGAGTGAAATGGAACTGATGACACAGATGACCAGCGAAACTAATCTATACTAATCTATACTAATATTATAAAGCGGAAGAGTTTGTTTGTTTGTTTGTTTAAACGCGCTAATCTCAGGATCTACTGGTCCGATTTGAAAAATTCTTTTTTTGTTGGATAGCCCATTTATCGAGGAAGGCTATAGGCTATATAGCATCGCGCTACGACTAATAGGAGCGGAGAAGCGACGAGAAATGTTTAAAAAACGGGGAGAAATTACGCATACGAAGTTGCGCGGGACAGCTAGTCTATACTAATATTATAAAGCGGAAGAGTTTGTTTGTTTGTTTAAACGCGCTAATCTTAGGAACTACAGGTCCGATTTGAAAAAATCTTTTTCTGTTGGACAGCCCATTTATCGAGGAAGGCTATAGGCTATATAACATCACGCTACAACCAATAGGAGCGGAGCAGCAATGATAAATGTTGCAAAAACGGGGAAAATTTACGCATACGAAGTTGCGCGGGACAGTTAGTCAATAATAAATATTGCGGGTTGCGATCTGAGTACCGTGTTCGATACCTGATTCTTCGCCTCCGTCAAATCATGTAATGAAACTGATAATCTAGTATCAGGTGAACTCCTCAAAGATCAAGGGCCTTCTATCGCAAAACTCAACAATTTGTGAAAACAAATGAGGAGTTTGTATTATGCTATTGTAACATAAATCAACCACAAACCAATAATTGGTACCTACACTAAAAAGTAAGAAATAAAAACTTTTTTACAAAAAAATAAAAACGACTATCAATATAAATTTAAGGTAAGTAACTAATAAGCATTCGTCCAATCGCCGTGGGGTGTACGTATCGGCGTATGGCAGCCAAAATGTGCTGTACGTTTTATCGGGACCTATTATCAAGCAAATTCCAGCCTCTTCAATTAGGTTTCGGCTCGCGAGGGGGCTGTAAGGCTGTCATACATGCCATGTCCACCTACCTTGGCTCGGGTAAGGCAGAAGTCATCTTGAAAGTTGCTAAAAGTTAAATTCAAAGGTATTGGTTTAGATTTAAATTTTAGTAAATGTGAAATATTCATAAATGATAAAATAAATAAAGATTTGGTTATTTCTAAATTTGATTCTTTGGCTCCAAATCTAAAAATTGTAAATAATCAATCTCTTCAACTCCTAGGGGCCCCAATTTTAGAGGAGTCCTATGATTTGTACGTAGAAGAAAAAATACAACACTTTTGTGCAGTCTCGGACCAACTACTTCAAATTAATATGCATTCGGCTTTTACAATCGTTCGATATTGTCTTTTTGTTCCTAAATTCACATACGTACTCAGATCTACTCAATTTTGGAAACATCCTGAGCTTTTGGGTAAACTAGACAAAATTATTCATAAAACCCTGTGTAAAATTTTGAATGTGACTTTGAACGACCGAGCGTGGCTTCAAGCGTCGTTACCCGTTCGCTTTGGCGGCCTCGGCGTTCGCAAAATTTCTGACGTTAGTTCACCGGCGTTCTTGTCCTCACTTCACAGCACTGAGGAGTTAACCAGGAAAATTTTAGAACCTACACTGGTTAGTTCTGAAGTTCGGTGCAAGTCTGAGGCCTTGAACGCTTGGAAAATGGCTTGTCCAAACATTGATTTGCCCACCAACCCTTTCGCCTAGAGACAGTGGGACGGCCCGCTCTGCAGTTCGGTGAGAGAACACCTTTTAGATACTACTTCAAATCTTTCAGAGCGAGCTCGCCTGCTGGCTGTGGGTGAATGGGAATCAGGTGTTTGGCTTCAGGCTCTTCCATCGTCCAACATAGGCACTAAGTTGGACGACACCACGTTTCGCATTGCTGCTTGCTTGCGTTTGGGTGCTCCATGTGTTTCTCCTCATCGATGCCGCTGTGGAGAAGCCGTAGGCAGCCTTGGGCATCATGGCCTATCATGCAGCAGGAGCGCAGGCCGCATATCACGACACGCTAGTCTTAATGACATCATCCGTCGGGCTCTTGTCAGCACTGGTGTGCCAGCTGTTGCTGAACCTAATGGTTTGGCGCGCAGCGATGGCAAGAGGCCGGATGGTATGTCTTTACTACCTTGGAAGATGGGGAGACCTTTGGTGTGGGATGCAACCTGCGTCGACACCCTAGCGCCTTCCCATCTTCCAAACACTGCGAGCTGTGCCTGCGCTGCTGCTGCATCTGCGGAGACTCTCAAACGGCGCAAATATAGTAATCTAGTCGGAGATTACATATTTGAGCCGTTTGGGGTTGAGACGCTAGGGCCATGGGGTCCAAGTGCTCGCCTTTTATTCAAAGATATTTCCCAGCGTCTTATCAGTACATCTCGTGACCAGAAGGCTGGCCTTTTCTTTGCTCAGAGAATAAGCATTGCCATACAACGTGGCAATGCTGCCAGCCTTCTGGGCACTATACCGTTTGACATCGATGGGGAGGAATTCTTCGACGCCTAAACTGGTTGTTACTCCCCCCTTTTTTTTTTAATCCTTTTTTTGTAGTTTACTAGGTAAGTTGTAAATAATGTTAATAGTTTGTGTATAATAAGTTCGTAGGGTAATTAATGTATTTAATAACATTGTGAATTTTCATTTTAATAAAAATCACTCATAAGCAAAAAATAATATAGGTACAACAGCAAAAAATAATTAAACATTTTGAAGTTGGTGCCTAAAACCAAAAAACTACATTTCCTGGCTCACTCTGTCAATCTTTGTTGTCCTATTATATTTGCGCATGGGTTGAGGCTCCCAAAACCACAATGCTAAAACTCGAAAGGGCTCAAAGAGCAGTGTTAAAACTGAGTACGTTTCGCAACATTATGTTCCCCACTGAAGAATTATATAGGAGTTTCGAGGTTCTTACTGTGAGACAACTTTTCATCCTTAATACTATACCTACATAAGCAACATCAGAACACTCCGTATGAGAATATGTCTAGGAGGCGTACTGACAGAGTGTGCAGACCTTACAAATGTAACTTATCCTTTATTAAAAGTTTTGGTCTTGAATTTTTACCCGTTATCCAAGACTTTTTTGATGGTGTTATCTAAGTATAAGCTATAGGTACATTAAGAAGTTAAATTTGAACATCCTTAGGGGTAAAACCCAGCACCTTTAATACAAGTAATTACGATAACTTAGCAAGGGTGTTGGTACCGATTACAGCTGTGATTTAAAATTAGTTATAAGATCAAACAATGTACAATAAGGGCCCTCTACGACTGACCCTTTTGCCGAAATCTTCCTATGCGCTTGCGATCGCAAGCGCCGTGAGAAGCTCCACCCCCTCAACCCACCCTCTCGCGCACAGAACCAATTAGAGAGCGATGACGTTTGTTTGAAATTTTATATTTTATGCAATTTACTAATTAGTGGCGATTTGCTACTAGCCTGTTTGTGACGTTCCGTGCAGTATTTTCAAGTTTCTTAGGACGGATTGATTGCTTCTGCGACGACTTTGACATATAAAAGGACTTGAAATGATTGCCTGACTTTGAGCCTTTACGCGAACTTGGACTCATGGGAATATGGCTTAATCCCGTAATATTAAACATTCAAGTTAAAAACTAAATGTAAGTTAAAATTCAAAATAATATTAAAAATGTGAAAGTAACTTTGTCTGTCTTTTACGTTGTCACGATTCAACCGCTGAACGATATAAATCGATAACAATGAATATATAATAATAGGATGTTTTTTTATGGCGATAACCAACATTCAAGCGGGCGTAGCCACGAGCGAAAGCTAGGCATTTATACTTAATTTATACAGGGTGTAACAGAAAGGTGTGGTCATATTTTAGCAATGAACAGTGTTAGGTATAAGTATTACATCTGCGGGGGTACCAATTCTGATTTTATTAGTATGACTGAGATAAAGAATTTTCTTTCTTATCGAGTGCGTAACACCGACATACTGAAAATACGACTTTACCGATAGGTACCCAACACTAACAGATAATCAGCTGTTTCCAATGAACTGCAATGAACTTCAGGTTTGACCTTAAATCACCACCCACTTTCATTTTGTTTCACTCTTTTGTTCCTGCAAAGATGAAACAAGTGATGATGTGTGAGTGAGACAAGCTAGTCTCGTTCTATCATTTTAACTCTCATTCGTCCTTTGGTATCTTGTTTCACTCTTCCGTAGCTTGCCTCTCGTTCTTTATCATTGTTTATGGACGAAGAGTAAAATAAATGCAGTTTTCATTAATAAAAATAATTTATCTCTGTCACACAATAATCTATCTGGTCGACTACATTTGTGTGAGTGTGTGTATACCTACACACTCACACAAATGTAGACACACACACACAGAAACACTATACGTAGGTAACCCGAAAACCAATGTTCGGAGTACCAAGGTAACAGACATTGTGAGGAGTACTTGGGAACAACAGGTATGACGCCTGACGCCCATCTATTGCTTTAAATAGGACACTTTAAATTACATAAGTAATAAAATATGATACTTAAGTCATTTAAATATTTTCATTGATTTTGTTGACGAATTCAGGCAGCATTAAACCGTACATTATTCGTAACTTGAACATCACCGCTCACACCATAATTTCGAACTTTCTTCCCAAATTCCCCGTCTTCCAAGGTACGGTAGGTAGGTATTACATCACAAATAAACAAAGGTACCTACTGACCCTAGTCGGCGACGACACACTGTTTACATTATACGAATTTGTTAATCTTATAGTAACTTGTCGGTGTACCTCAAAGTTGAACCAACTTCTATTATGATATAATGTTTGCGTAAGTTAAGCAACTTTACCACAGTTGGTGCATAGATGGGTGACCGATTTCTAAAATGTTATACTCACATGAATCATCGTTTTGGTCTTTTTTTATTGTCAGAGAACACTTTTTAAATCTATTTACATGAAATCGTTAAAAGAATTACATAATTTCACAAAATCTAACAATTTATTTCATTGTAGGATTAAAATCATTGAGGTGTTAAGGTAGTTTTTTAATAGTTTAAATAATACCACAAACAATAAAACAATCTACAATCTAAATCGATATTCATTATTTTGTGTTGAAAAGTAATTGACAAACACACAGACATTCAGGTGAACAGTTGATTTGCAACAAAAATAAATCGTAAACTCACGGCTCAACTTCGAACACTCATGGCGAAGTCCCGCGTTATTAACGCTTTACAACTTATTGCATTAAACACGTAAAGATTTTTTCAAAAACTTTAAATGCATAGAAATTAGCTTTCCAAACAAAATAATTATTCAAAACAAATATCAGTGCCTCAAACTCAAACTGACCGATTATTGGTTTTATTACCTAGTTAGACAGAGACAGCAACATTTCAAGCCGTGGCGTCGTAAACAAAACGTGTGCAATAAATAATTCGGTATTTGACCGGAAGCTCGGCAGAAATATTCGGAAGTCATTGTAATTTCAAAATGAGTTTTTAATACTCTTTTGTTGTTATTATGATTCATAAAAGAATTTGATATTGCCATTAATTAAATTAAAACTTTTCTAAGATAGTTTTTTGTAATTTTAGAAGTTTTAAGTTTTTAGGCACTTTCATTTCTTTGTTTCATTCTTGGTGTTGCTTATTTATTCCGTCACTGTCCGTCAGTGCTTTCGACGCGGAGCCCGAAGCGGTTCGATCTATTTCGTTTCTTGGTTTTTGTTTGTCTTTCTTTGTGGAAGTGATGTGAAATTGATAAAGAAATTTGTTTTAAGTTAGTAACAGTGAATAATTTCGAAATTGTGTATCAATTGCATATATGACGCGATCGTAATCTACGCGATGTAGGTTAGGTACCAAGTAAGTTGATAGAAACAGTCTGCTCGGTCCTGGACAAACGTACCTTAGGGGATCCAACGGTGGCCCGTAATGCGTGACCCGTAACCCGTAGGTACTTACCACTTTCGGCGAACGCAACAAATATTTTTGTTGACCGATAGGTAGGTACCGATTTAGTTATGTAGTGGTGCCAGGAATGCGGGGAAGCGTCACCGAGTTTCGCGCCTATTTTCATTATGTAGGTATTATCAATTGGAACAAACAAGTGCGCGTTGAAGTTAGTGCTAAATTGATGTGTTGTGATTTGTGATACTGTGTATTCGTAACTTAAAGTATGTAAATACCTAAATCTCATTCTTATTGAAATTTCAAAAACGGTAGGTAGGTACTTCCCCGAACCCTAAAAACATTAATATCAAAAATGTAGGGATGTAAAAGCCGAACGTAGGTACCTAGTACGTTATTTTGTACCGTGAAGTGCATTCAAATGATCGTTCACCAGATGTGATAACAAAGTAGGTACCAACAACAGTGAGATGGTGATTAACATTTGTCCGTTCGATGTGGTCGTCGTGAAAGCCGGTGGCGACGGAAAACGTACAGAGGTTAGTAGTTAGTTGGTATTAATTTGTTTGCCTGTGTTTCTTTGGTTTACGGACGCGCGGACGTCCGTATGTTCGACGCGTGACGGGTACCAGGCGCGCAGTGATACTTAAGAGATCATTGTGCAGGGTCATCCAACATAATTGAACTCTCTACTACTACTATACTACGATGAAAATCTTGAATGATTGGTTAGTGATGTAGCATTATTCGTGGCGATATTTTGCATAATAATTTATGGACTGATTAAAAATGACGTAAAATTTTAAGGTTCTTACATTTTGATAAGATTAGGTACACAGGTCATTTATCATGTGTATGTGACGACCCTTGAATATGACCACACCTTTCTGTTACACCCTGTATAATATCTTATGCTTTTTTTTTCTTCTTATTTCTTGAATTTATCATCAAGAAATAAACTTTAAAAATAATGTGATTTTCACATAATTTTAAACCTTACTACCATAAAATATAAGATTCATATTGTTTACTTGCACTGAGCAACAATATAATTTGATATACAGAAGACAAAAGATCCCACCCGCCGTCCTAATGAGTCTTAAAAATTTAAGACTCATTAGGGACGGTTTAGTGTAATAATTTTAACACTTACAAAGTATGGGTTAAAATTACTACACTAAACCGTCTTTAAAAACATTGTACGGGGTAACGTGCGTCTTGCCTGAAATATGAGAAAGGGAAATGTTCGTCAAGCAATTTCCGTCTTTATGGGGGTCAAAGACGCGAGGCCCTGATTGTACAACAATGTCCATTTTTATGTAAACCTGTTTATATGCAATAAATTATTATAATTATTATGTATGTCGTTTCCATAACATGGAGTCCCTGTCATTTGGGAGGCGAGCGTGGAGCCGAAGCCAACACGTAGAGGCCCGTTAGACACTTTAATCTAAAGGCTATGTGACACAATTCGGCGATTGACGTTGTATACATTATATAAATGTATACCCCCCCCTGGAACTATGATCGCGCTGCGGTCCATAGCTCGTTCGATGTTGTTTAAGTTCAAGCTGCGCGAGTTAGCTAGCGCAGCCCTGATCTTGTAAATTCGCATTTCATTTCTCTGCTTGTGGAGTGGCTTTTAAGATTGACCTGGGCCACAAACTTCTGCAGTTACTTTTAAATTCGCGATAAGTCCTCTGATTGCAGTGAATTTTATTAAATAACAAATAATAATTGTATTTCTGTAAAATAGAAAATAATTAAGTCCAGAGCCCAGCCCCACGAACCAAATTGTTTTATCCTTCTTGCACGCGAGTTGGGCTTTTGCTTGCGTCATCTAGCCACTGTTTCCTAGAACTATCACGCCTTTTATTATTGTGGCTAGATGGCGCAAGCGAGGGCCCAATTCGCGTGCAGGAAGGCTAAAAGAATTCAAGGGTTAGAGAAGTATTTGTCCAAAAACGCCAATAAAAAGCCTCTCCTCCCCACCCTTGTCAAGCTGTGATTGTTGTCATTTAAGTAAAAAAACCCCATCTCTACCCGTGGGTGTCGTCAAGGCGACTAAGGGATTTCACCCCGGAGGACGAGCAGCAGCGTCCTCTGAGTATTTAAAGCCTTACTGCGATCGCCAACCCGCTCGCCAAGCGTGGCGATTATGGCAATTACCCCCAGGATCTACTGCGGAGACCCGTGCCCAGTAGTGGGCCATCATTTGGGTTGATATGTAAGTAAAAAAACAATTCTAAAAACACAAACTGAAAATAGGGACCCATGCCAAAAAAAACTGGTTGCCCCCCCCTGGGTCAAAAGCTGGCTACGCCCGTGCATCTATGTGTGGCACATCATTCGACAGGGCCTTAAAAATATTTTAAGGTTTCTAAGAACTCTATTTATTATTTTTTTTTTTTTGGAAATAACACAACATAACACTAGCTTTCGAAAAAATCGCGAACATACATACATACATACACGGGTACCTTCTTTTTGTAAGGCGGTTAATAACTACAAATTATCCTACTTACATACATAGGGGCAACACAATAATAAAATAATGATGACGCGAGGTATGGCATGTCAGGGGCCAGGCCGCCCTGAAAAATAACTCTAGATACGCCAATGAACGACAATCCCCGGTTAGTGTAAAAATTATTGTCAAAAAGTGGTAACTAAAAACTGGGTTATACTATTGAAGGACTATGGCGCCTGCCCTGCAACACATGGTAAAAACACACGGACAAATGAGCAGGCGGTGACTCGCCATCTCACTAGATTCCCTTCTAGCTGCCACAGGCATACAAGCCAAACAGTCGACAGGGAGCAACATGGGTGTGAGCAGCTTGGGGTGTCGAGCCATACGACGCCAGTTTCACCATCACGAAGATGTCCTTGAAAATGACACTTCCATCCTCTGAGCATACAAGCTCTGGCGACCTCCCTCTGGCCGACGGGTTTAGGCAAAACAGAGTTGAGACTCCTGCGGGTGCTTTTATTGTTCCACTCCAGTGAAGGCAAGCGGAGACGAGGCCCTGACCGACTCTCTGTGGCATCGGGACCATAGTGTCGCCATGCACATTGAGCTCGCCACAAAGCTTCCCTGCGGTTTGTGTACTCTTATTTCACCCTCATGAGACATTTTTTATTGGAGTCATAAGGATTTCAGTGTTGCATTAATATCATATAAGAAGACAACGACTAGCTCTGAGGGGTTTATTATTATTATTATTATTATTTTGTGTCCTTCTTTTTTCTCAGCTTGCTAGCCAGTTTTTTAAATGACAGATAGGAGTCGGAACCAAGTAACTGTCATTTGTTTTACAAATGAGGGACTTGATGTTCAGTAGCAATAGCAACTGGTGATGATTCGTCATTCTACATGAATTTCCTAACTATTCGGCACGTGTTCAAAATGGCTGCTTTTTGTATGTTGGTGAAAAGTTGAGTAGTTTTAAGATGTGATGTAAGTGTTTCGGTGTGACTCCTGTGGTAGTTAGGACTATGGGCACTATATGTATAAACTTTATTGGCCATATTCTTGCTATTTCTTCTTTAAGTTCGGTATATTTATTAATTTTCACTGTGATTGTTTTCTGTTGGTGGGTATTCGGTACTGATTATTATTATTATTCTTTGATTAAATAATTTCTAGATTCCTAATCCTAAAATTTTGAATCTAAAATTGAAGCAAGGAACTGTCAAAAAGTACGGTCAAATGGACGTCTTACCTCTCAAAAAGGACGTCCATTTTTTATTCATCAGAGGTCTTACCTCTCAAAAAGAACGCCCATCGACTCGACTCGTACCTACCTATCAGATGTTCTAGTCATAGTTATTCTAGCGCGCCATTTTCAACGAGTGTCAAACGTCAAAAATAGTAGCTTCATTTTTTTATATGCTTACTGAGAGAATGCTCCATCTACTTAAAGTTATTATTATTATTTGTGTTTCTTATTTTTTTCAGCTTGTTAGTTGGTTTTTAATGACAGATACGGATCGCAACCAAGTAACTGTCATTTTTGTTGACTAATTTGGTACTTTGTGTTAAATTATATCTAGTGATGATTCGTCGTTCTGCATGAATTTCCTAACTATTAGACATGTGTACGTCACACATATATTTCGTTTAAATTATAAATATATAGTACGCCATATAAATAATAATAATATTAACGCGGGCGAAGCCGCGGACGAAAGCTAGTATTGAAATAAAAAATATACACAATTAAAAATACAAATAACTGTGTCCCGCCGGCATTGGATGCAGGGACCACGCTACCCGCGGTTACAGCCCCAAACAAAGTAACCTCCTTTTCTGTCTCAGTTCTGCTTTCTGCATCAGACCCTTAATTGATCCAACCGCTCAACGCGGGCCTCTCTAAGTGTAGGTCGAGGCTCTTGGCAATCAGACCATTGACCGAACAATGATGCCACAGGTCGACAATTTCAAATCCAGATACTTTTTGAATTTGTTTATCTTTTTCGGCTTTCACGTGATTCTTGTCATCAATCGTTCAAGCAATGACGGGCTTAAAACCACAATACCAGGCTTTTTGGCAACAACAATCCTGTCTGTAAAGATAGAGCGATCCCAGTACAATGTGATACGACTATTCTGACTCAAAACCCCTCGCGCGTGCAGCTCACACTTGGCCGGAGTTAAACGAAACTAAATGCACCCCCCTACATTTGTATATCAGATCCGGCACTGCCATTTGCCTCTCGTGCAAATCAATCTGGATCAGTCCATGGAACTGGCCCAGCTACGTAGATACATTGCTGAAATACCACCTTGTGGACGTTGAGGTACCCTACTTTTAGTACCAGTATGGTACTTCAACGTACACAAGGTGGTATTAAAGAGCAAGTTGCTGATGGATTCTACTTGCTTACAACTTGATTGTGTCTGTACAAGTACTCGCCTTTAAAAAGAACAAGCGGAAACAGCCGGAAATGAAATGTCTGAGGGACTCACCGGGTCGGTGACAGGCACGACAAAAGTCATCAGTGTCAAGCCTCGGGATATATTTTTTGTAGTAGTAACTTCATCAGTTATTGTACAGACAAACCAGAAATACACGAAATGAAACAAAATTTTTTTGAGGTCGGATATAGCAATAAGATAAGTCCATCATCATCATCATCATCAGCCTATCGCAGTCCACTGCTGGACATAGGCCTCTCCAATTGCACGCCACTTTGTTCTATATTCGGCTTCTCGCATCCAGCTCCTGCCAGCCGTTTTGCGTAAATCATCACTCCACCTGGCCTGATGGCGTCCTACACTACGTTTTCCGAGCCGCGGTCTCCACTCAAGAACTCGTTTACCCCAACGGTTGTCGGTTCTTCGGCTAATATGGCCAGCCCACTGCCACTTCAGCTTGCTAATCCGGTGGGCTATGTCGATAACTTTGGTTCTCTGCCGGATCACCTCATTTCTGAAAAGATAAGTTCAACAGCCTAAATCCCAGGAGTAGCACCAACCTTAAAAAAATGTAGGTACGTTAATTTCGGGTACATCCCGTCCTCCACCAAAAACCCATACTTATTTCTTTTTCTAGGTAGGTAGGTACTATCAGATAATACTAACTATTTTGCACAGAGCTACATTTTCTTCTTCAAAAACGTTTACTTTATTTATACTGTGGTTTGTGTACCTCTAATAATTATTTGTTGCGCCTTAATGGGAGACTTTACCCTCCAAATAGGGAGACCCGGATTTAAAAATAGGTGAAATACAAATTAAAAACAACAACTTACCATTTGATTCAACCGGTTAAGTGTGAATCACTCGCCATAGCTGGGGAGTGCATTTTATTCAACACCGGTACACCATATCCACCACCACCACCACCGAGGGGGGGGGGGCTAAAACTATTTTTTTAATGTTTTTTGTGGTATACTTTAATAATACTTTTGAAATAAATAAGTTAATTTATTATATAATAATAAATGGTTGCCTGTAAAGAAGGTTTAGGGACGATAATTTTACGTGATAACGTCAGAAAACATTGATGATTTTTTTTCCAACACACAAAAACACAACAACCGTGGCAGCTTTAGTGGAAACGGGCGACGACCACAATAATTTAGGCTATCAGCAGATCGTGACGGACCGTGACACTTTTTCGTGCGAGCAACCGGTCAACGATTTATTGGACGATGTATTAGTATTTTACTTTAAGATACAAGTACGCCACACAAATACCTACTTATAAAATTGTTATGTGCCTACATTTTATTCTCAAAAGGCCATTGTATCGTGTCATAGCCACCCAGCGTTCCTCTATTATTCCTGTTCTACTCTTACCGATCATAGCGTGGTGTACCTACCCTAAAATAGCATATGCTATAGGTTGGTTTTACGTTATTAATAAAAAAAATATGACTCATGGAATTACAGACATACAAACAATGTTTCCCCTGGTTTCGGCCGTGTAATTCTAAATTTTGTTTAATTATTCTCAAATGGTTCGTGGATAAAACAAAGAAAGTTTGAGATCTTCAAGGACAGGATTGTATTGTGTAAATCCCCACTTTCTCTAGCCCTCACATGTGACGCGGACGAAGTTGCGAGGATCAGCTATCTGTGTATTTAAGAGGTAAGTGTGATTGACTGATGTCAATCACAGTTGTCTCATATCCAATCCATTCAGGAATGTGAGCTGTGTATTGATATATCAAAATCAACACAACGCCTACACTCCTGAATAAATTTGATAGGTACACAGACAGATGTAGGCATCTGCTACAAAGCCTAAAGGAAATCTTTAAAGGGATGAAAGGGCAGTTCAAACTTAACGCGGGCGAAGCCGCAGGCGGAAGCTAGTAACACTACAAAGATGAGAGAAATAGGAACTACGGGTATGTATCTAAGAAACTTTTTCTAGTGTGAATAAGTTTTTTAAGATGTTTTTAAACTGGCTTTCTTGTTCGTTTTTTTTTTTTGTCAATTTGTTTCTGTCCCTTATTTAAAGTGTTTTGATTTATCCCTTAATAATTTTTTATAGGTACTTGAATGGCATTTTAGGTGTTAATTTAACTAAAAATAGAAAGAGAGTTTACCCTTCTAAAGTATCCTCCCCACGTGTGGCTAATGTCTTCCACCCCACGCCAATTTGTTTTTTGTTTAATTTTTATAAAAATCTACGCCACGTCCATAAAAACTTTGTACTGTAGATGTTACCTACTAGGATAAATACAATTGCCATTTATTTATGTTACTTGCTTAAATCAATAGCTACATACAACATCAATGAAATGTTTAAAATTGAAAAATATCACATAAAGACGTGAAAACACGTTATCACTTCGCAATTTTAAACCTATCTGAAAAAGAGCATGTAAAATATATCTGGCGAACGCAACACCGTAACGGCGTCGCGGGAGAGGGCCGGGGCAGTTTCGGTTTTTGTGTATATTTCTGAGCTAAACTTTACTAAGTACTTACTTTTACATATAAAACCCCATCGGGGTAGGTATGCCTAAAAGCTCCTTACAAAATATGAACACGGCTTACACAAAAATAATGTACATTCTGTTAACGTTATTATTTTATTTTTGTATATACCTACTGTGAACAGTGTCCGTAAAAGATTATCTGTTAACAATCCGGTTGTTGATGTCAAGAAAATCATTATGAAATTTCTATTCCATTTTTCTATTTTTCAAAGCGCAAAGTCATCAAAGTATATCATCGTACAAAATTGTGTTCAGAAGTTCTGACTCTATGTATACAAAAAACTGAGGCTTAGATTTTTTTGACTCATAAGTAGATCGTAGATAGTTATTCAGCAAGCAGTAAGAAAAGCTTCTCTCTCCTGAACAAGTTTTCGTTGGTGTACATAGAGCCATGCGGCGTGCTATACCCAAGTTTCAACTACGCAAATATGTACTTAGTACAACATAAATATTTATGAAGTGAAACATATAACACGTTATTTGAATTGTGTGAGTGGACTTAATTACATTTAGGTACACGGAGAAAAAATCTAGTACCTAATACTTTACCACATATTTTATTACTCTAACATATAATATTAATAATAATAATAATATCTTGGGACAACTCACACAACGCTATCTGATCCCAAACTAAGCAGAGCTTGTACTATGGAAACCAGACGACTGATAATTATATATTTCTAAATACATACATATTATACGTAAATAACACCCAGACACAGAATAAACCATCGTGCTCATCACACAAAGTTTTATTCTGGGTGGGGATCGAACCCACGACCTCTAGCGTAGCAGTCGGATACACTCCCACAGCGCCACAGAGGAAGTCACATTTTTTTTTCACATATATTACTCTACGATATATCAACCTACCTACGTTTTATTTCACTTTGCTTAAAGAAGTCCATAGGTGAGATCTTCACCTTTTCCGAATTGTGTGTTTACTACCAACGCACCGCACTATGGTAGTATGGAGAAGCACCATCCTGCACAAGCATAACCCTTGTAGTCTTCCTCGGGACAACGATCCGTGATCCAACAGACGTTGGTAGACGCACAATATGGTATAGGTCACGGCACATCCTTAAAGCTGCTCTCACATTCCCCCCGGATAATATGCACGCAGCATGAGCACATACCTATTCGCGGTCTGTGAAAAGCCATATTGGTAGTGCTGTCTCCGCACTAGTCCGCACTACTAACAGTAACTGGCGATGTAAGAGCCTATGTGGAAGATGGGAAAGTATATGTCATGGTGGTGGCCTTTTTAAACGCCCTTATTACAGTTAGTCATGATATACTCCTATAAATCCTCTCCTATTATAATATACTAGCGGACGCCTCGCGGTTTCACCCGCGTTGTTCCCGTTTCCGTGGGAATACAGGGAATACATAAAAAATAGCCTATGTCTATGTCGCAGTCCTCACATGATTAGCAGAATTGAATAAGATTCACTTTTACCTATTCACGGCACTACTATTCCTGTTAGCCACGATGTCAAGGATCTGTCTGCGGTTTTCAAGAGGTTTTCAGCGATTATTTCCAAAAATATTCACTTCATCAAAAAAAGTTTATTAGTACCTAACCTTAAAAGTATAAAATACCTATTGAATAAGGTGCCACACGTAGATGTTTGCTGAAAAAATATTCAGCTTCTGTTACATGTTTAGAGTGCCTAAAAATTTTTATTTTTATTATTTAGATATTAAACTAAGTAGCGGCTACTACAAGACACCTTTTGGACAGAGAGACATATAGTGTCCTACCGAGGTCGATTTCTGGCCGAAGCCGATTAATCGACTATCGCCATAAGCCACGTGGCTGCGCTGATGAATTTACCCCCTTATGAAATGATTTTTCAAAAAAAATTTACGAATGTGTGTTTTATTTAAAATCAAAAAGCCCAATACAAATTTTCATACACCTAAGTAACTTCAAAACTGGCCGAGTTTCATACAAAATTGCAACCCCCATAAGGGTTGATTTTTAATTAAATTTAAAAAAAAAAAATTAAACCAACTTATTTTAATAATTTTAAACGTTATTTTTCGTATAGCATATAGCTCCAACAAGATTTAAACTTCAAGAAATCATATCAAGAAAGAAAATGAAAATGTGAAAAACTGACATTATTAAAAGCCATAACAATTGTCTTGTGTTCTTTGCAGTGTCATGCTCAGCGCGTCATGTGGTGTGCAATACATGGTTAATTATTAATTATTTTAGTGATGATAGATGATTATATCTGTGATGATACATCCAATCATGAATAGAATGAATAATTGATTAATTAATGATTGGTTATTTAATTAATTGTAAAATGTGATGATCCAGAAATTACCCCATTGGAATGTGTTGCTGATTCTGAGCAAATTAATTTTAGGTTTACACTATACGAAGTAAAAGCTTGTTTATAGAGTGCCGCAAAAGTAATGTCTTGATTTAAATTGGCTATTACTATTCTTTTCATTTCTAAGAAAATGTTCTTAGAAATGAAAAAAATAGTTCTGTTTTCATGAAATGTTTATAAGAAGACTAGCTGTCCCGCGCAACTTCGCAATAGCAGCTCCGCTCCTATTGGTCGTTGCGTAATGTTATATAGCCTTTAGCCTTCCTCGATAAATGGGCTATCCAACAGTGAAATCATGTTTCAATTCGGATCAGTAGTTCCTAAGATTACCGCGTTCAAACAAACAAACTCTTCAGCTTTATACTTCGTATGCGTAAATTTTCCCCGTTTTTGCAACATTTCACGCCGCTACTCAGCTCCTATTAGTCGTAGCGAGATGTTATATAGCCTATAGCCTTCCTCGATAAATGGGCTATCGAACAACAAAAGAATTTTTCAAATCGGACCAGTAGTTCCTGAGATTAGCGCGTTTAAACAAACAAACAAACAAACAAACAAACAAAACAACAATGTTTTTTTTTTTAAATTGTACAAAAACGGGGCCAATACCTTACATAGCTCAGGAAACAGGAGATTTTGAGACACCCATTTCTGTGCCGAATGATCTCCCGTTTTAGAGATTTGCACTAGCGGTCCAAGAATAGTGACAGACTTCTTCCTTTGGAGAATAAATCTCGCATTTCCCACAATCATAAAACTACCAATACCGTAGGTACCATTGATTAAGCCATCCTCTTTTTTTTTTTTTTTTTTTATTCTTTATTTGTTAAAGAGTTTTTGTCCACATGGCAAGTCAACTCCATCGTAAGCCATTCTCAATACTCATAACATCCTAACCACAATATCAGAAAAGCTTTCAAAATATCAAGACTTTGCAATAGAACTCAAAACTGCAATCCACATACAGTCCACATAGTCCCAATCGTTTTATCATCTACCGGTGTAGTACCTACTGAAAACACTTGCCCAAAGCCTTGACATTATACACGTGCCCATCCATTTACATCAGCCAACACGTTTACTATAGAAAGCCACAGTTCTCAACACCTGCCGCATCACCCGTAAGTTCCTCACATCATCAACATCCACACACTTCATTTAACGCGACATGCTTGGTCTAGGTCCGCATGCCACGTAACGTACGTACCCCTCAAAAAGGGGCCTATAAAAATAATAATAATATCTTGGGACAACATACAAAGCCATCTGATCCCAAATTAAGCAGAGCTTGTACTTACTATGGAAACCAGACAACTGATAAACATATAAAAATATAGTTATATAACACCGAGACACAGAATAAACTATCGTGCTCATCACACAAAGTTTTATCAGAATAAAATTTTGTCTGATGAGCACGATAGTCCCAGGGGTGGGGATCGAACCCAGGCCAGTCAATATATACATGAGCCACTTTAATGATCACGTACTTAGTTACCTACAGAACGTGGTATATTATTGTTACAATAATTGCATTTTTAAATATAGAAAAAGTTGAAGTCCAGACCTAGGAATCGAAACCGAGACTTCGAATCAAAAAAATAATTATAACACTGAGGAAAATATTAAAAAACTGGGCAGGAGCATGTCTGACCATGCTCAGTGAGAGTTGAAACCCGAATCACACTTTTGTGCAAGGGGGTTCCTGTAGTAGGTGGGTGCGACTTTTTTTCTCTGATATACTAGACTACTCTTATTCGACCTTATTTCTAAAGGGGCTGCAAAAACGTGTTACACGTGGTGTCGCGGCCTTAAAAATTGTATTGATTCCCCCCCCCTCCCCCGCGTTCAAAAAATCTATTGTCTACCTACTGTGGCACTGCTACTATCTGAGATGGCGGGGTAGCGCTCTAGTGTTATGGTGGCCACAGAGTAAGTAATCACTTCGTTTTAAATGGTGGCTACACTTGCTCACTTTTTAACTGACAGTTTTATGTGTAGTAGGTAGGTAAAGATACTACTGAAAAATTGAGCGTCTCATTGTAAATGATTTATTCACATAATTTGTTTTGATGGTTTTGATATAATATCGCCAGAATTGTTAATGTTCATGCTCAAAAAGTACATATAGCTTTATTTATTCATTTCTTTCTACAATACGTGGTCAAACCGCTGCCGAAAGATTAAACTACGTTCCACATCAGACTTGTGATAGCATACACCGTTCACGAAAAATAATAACCTTTACAACTGATAAAAAAACATTTTTGCGTGGCATAGATAATTGTGACGATTTTGTTTTCTAAGAACTTTAAGATTAAATTTAACGTTATTATTATATTAAGACAACTGCATTGCCTATTTATTTGAGGCAGTCGCTTTCTGTTTACGAGATTTGCTATAAAATTTAATATGCCAAAAATTGTAAAACTACAAAATGAACCGCGACGCACTGACAACTGTCATGGACGCCATAAAGTTTTGTGGTAGTAGCGTAGTAGCTCCAGAACGATGTTTTATTTTTCATTTTATATTTTTAGACACTCAAATAATTAACATTTTCTATAGCTATTCATCGATCATTTTGATCTTATATATCTTTATTCTTGTCTTTTATTCTTAGTTAAGAGTACTAGTCATTTGAAAATATTGTGATTATGGTGATAATGGCATATCGAGTTCTATTAGTTTTTATTTTAGCTATAATATCCGTAAGAACAGAAGAAGAAACTACTTCACGCATGTCCAGAGCAGAACGGCTGGGTCTAAGGTAGTAAATGATTTCATTGTTATTTATATTAATCTGTTATGTGAACGTGAGTCGACGATATATTTGATAATAATAAGTCATTGAATTATAGTCGAACCTTTTAATTTTATGAAATCTTTTCCCTAAAAAGATTTTATAGTAATTTCTACATTTCATATAAATGATGGATTGTAATACTAATTAACATATAATGATAGGGAAATGTTTTGTTACCCATACAGTCAAAATCATCTTTTCGTCACCAGATTGTAGCACACGTAGCATTGTCAGTTTTTGTGTTTTAGAACTGTGTTATCGTAATTAGTCTGAGATGAGTTGCAAATGTGCAATGTGTTAACAGCTACAAAATTAGACTGCAACTGCCATGACTACAAAACATTATGTAGTTCTACTAGTGTTGATTATGGAAATGCTATACCTATGTTTATTGAGGGTGTCAACCATTTGTAGGATTCTCGACTTTTTATTGAATTCGAATTAGACTGGCCTGTTGGCCAAGTGGCTAGTACCCTAACTGCTAAGCCAGAGGTTGTGGGTTAGATTCCCACCCAAAATAAAACTTTGTGTGATGAGCATCATGGTTTATTCTGTGTCTGGGTGTTATTTATCTATGTATTTAAAAATATATAAGTATGTTTATCAGTTGTCTGGTGTCCATAGTACACGCTCTGCTTAGTTTTGGATCAGATAGTGTTGTGTGAGTTGTCCCAAGATATTATTATTGTGAGCATGATGGTTTATTCTGTCTGGTTGTAATTTATTTATATTATGTTTATCAGTTGTCTGATAGCAATGTGTGAATTGTCCCAAGACATTATATTATTATTGTTATTGAATGATTGCTTACTTTCATAATGTCAGATGTGTTACTATACTTTTCCTTACCAAATCAAGTTGCCATAATTTTCTTTTAAATGATTGTTTAAAGTAGTACAAAAAATGTTACAACATCAAAAAAGGGCTTATTCTAAAGAGTTTTTAACTATCTACATATTTTATCTGCTGTTTTCAAAAGAAGTGTAGGTTGCGACTTTACTCTGTATATCAGATTTAAACAGTCTTTATGTTACGTTAACAATGAGAAGTGCGCTGTATTTATTTAAATAATATAATTCTGTATGGTTAGCCTCATTTTTTGCTACCTTACAAGGAGCGTTATGAGCACATAATGTTTAGATAAAGTTATTAACTTGTTCACATCACTTTGTTGATAACATATGATATATTTATTCAGCAAGAGGTATTGGGTTTGATTACCAAATGGGATACCACTTTGTGTGATTCCTACATTTTGAACATATGAGGGTCTGGGTGATGTGAACATATACTGTTGTGCTTTTGTAGGTTTGTAAAGTTTGCACACCAGTACATAGTAAGTTGTACTCTACTGCGGGCGAGTCTTGCTTGCTCATGACTTTAAGATAAAACCTTACCTTCAGCAAGGTTAAGCCTGCAAAAAAATCGCAAATACAAATATGCATTATATACATACATATTTGTCTATTGTGACGAAGCTTTAGTACACTTTTTGGGCTTATAGAACTATTCCATTAGTCAAGTTTTGCATACAAGTATGATGTCACATAAGCATTAAGTTGCTTGCATTGGAAACCATCAAGAAGAAAACACTATAGATTTCAATCTTTTGTTAAAGTTTGAATACCGCATACAAGTTGTAACTTGTATGTAATTTGCAACATGTATACAAGTAACTTGCCTAATGGAATACTGCCTTTAAAGAACAAGTGAGAATAGAATATTAAAAGGAGCCTTAATATTCGAAAACTGTCTAAAGAACTCTACTGAGCTTTGAAGTTCCAAACTTATTTTAGTTAGTTAGTTAGTTTTACCTGGGCAAACAAGAAACTGCACTTACCCTCCTGATTGGGCCATTGTGCGTGCTATACTTATCCTCTCTGTCACTCCAGCCAACTGATGCATTCCCATAACACCAGCAACTTGCCCAAATTACTGCAGGCTTCTTGAAGGGATGTTGGTTATGCTAGGAGTTGTGCCCGTTGGTTTGTTACACTGCCACAATCCATGAGCACATATATTGTTGTTTCTTTTGGCTCCATGCAGTGGACGGTCCGTCCCATATACTGATCCCCATACTCTGAAAAGCTGTTTGATTAGAGGGCCCGTGATAGAGGATCTTTCACGGGCCCTCTAATCAAATTTGCCTTGCACAGATTCCCTGCTCCGTCTGAGGAGACTGCCAGTGAGTCCTTTGGACATCACTGGTATCGCCTTTTTAGTGTGTCTGCAGTCTTCAGTGCTGTTCCATTCTGTATAGTGGGAAGTTTCTGTTTTTTCATGCGGCTAGCATTTTATTTGAGATGTAGCCAGGGGGGGGAGTGCTGGTTCTGATCGATATGTGATTAATTTGGTTAGATTTGGGAGGAACACATCAGGAGTTCTGGACAGCTTTTAGACAGTATTTTCTTAGCCCTGACAGCTTGGTTGGTTGTGTTGGCTGTGTGGGCTGTGTGATGCTGCTGCAAATATTTCGCCATGATTCGGTTTTTCAAACCTATTAAAAAGGCGTCAGGAAAGAAGCACTAGCCTTTTTGAATATTTAGACTCCTTTTAATATATTCCATTCTCATGCGTGCGTGATGCGTAGGCGGTATAATGGAGTTGGTAAACCTAAACAATAATAGTGAATTTTAATCTTTTTAGGGAAGAGTCTCGCAAGATGTTCTATCATGCATATAACGCATATATGGAAAATGCGTATCCTGCTGATGAACTCATGCCCCTTAGCTGCAAAGGTCGGTGGAAGGGCATCACTCCGAGTCGCGGGGACATGGACGATGCTCTTGGAAAGTAAGTTAAATGGTGATAATTAATAATAATAAAAGGTGATACATTACATTATACTAGCAGTCGCCCATGGCTCCGCCCGCGTGGATGCCGGTTATCGCGATAAAAACTGTCATATGTCCTTCCACGGGACTCCAACTATCTCCATACCAAATTCCATCTCAATTAGTTCAGCGGTTTAAGCATAATGTAACATCTTAACAGACGGACAGATACACAGAGTTACTTTCTGACAAATTTCATTTCAACAAATATAATATCTAAGTAAATTTATTGTTACATCTAGGTACTTAAATGGTTTTGTCCCAAAATTAAGTTCTTTGTCATTACATAACGTTTTTATATATTTTTTTGAACCCTCAGGTCTTTTCGTTCCTTTTTCTATCCGGTCCGGCGCCGGGTACCCGGTTACGGGGCAAAGTGTATGCCGTAGGTACGTTCCGGTCGCTAAACATTTTGTTCCCGGATACTCGGTGCCGGGTAGCCGGCGCTGGATTAAAAACGAAGCATGTAAAAAGGTCTTTATACTATGTTCCGAAGTTAAATTACGGTTCTTATCACCTCATTGTTTTCATTACTTGATTTCTATTAAATCACCTTGTAACGTCATTAAGTAGGCCGTCTATATCTTGTTACGATAAATCGCCTCGATAAGTTGACCAAATAAATCGGCCCAGTAAGTTGCTCCGATAAATCCCCTTGCCAAATCACCTTCACGATGCGCTTCGATGAACCGCCTTTTCGATTCGACGTTGATAAGACTTATCGATGCTTTGATTCGATATGTCGTCTCGGACACTATCGTCACGTAGACGTCGTCTCTCTCTCGGGCACAAAATATAATTTCGGGCATAAACGTCACATAGGTATCCATCGTCTCGAACGTAACCCTTTGTAGTTTGGACACAAATATTTTTGGTCGAGTCCTAGATAGAATGTAATGTCCATATTGCGTTTGTGAGTGTTGTATAAAACTCTAGTCACATAATAATATTACGTGATTTAAGTTTGAGGCGCACATAATTAGTGTGCACTTCAAACTGAACTTACCACAGATGCTCCCTAACTTACCGACGAAGCGGTTCCATTAAACATTAACTTGTAATTTGTAATAGGAAAGGAAACGGCCACAGTAAATACAGAGACAGATAGTTCTGCATTGTATTTTTATACAATAGACAGCTAGCTCTAACATTCAGATTTTTCGGAATTATTTTCACATTGATAGAAGGCAAGCATTGTCGGTTAACTATTGCGTTGCGTTAATCATCATACGATATGAATAGTTCGACTTGTTATGCGAACGTAATCAAAGTTGAAAAATCAAAGAACGATTGTCAGTAAAACAACCATTTTGATGAAAAACAAAACATTTATATTTATTCTTTCTGTTATATTTCTTAACATTATACTTATCTTAATCACTCTGTTAATCATCGATAACGGACTCAAGAGGCATTTAAAAGAAAACGATTGGCTATCTCTCCTAGAGTGTCCGAGTGAGATGACCAATATGAACATCAAATTTTTGTAAATGTTTTAGTGTCTGAGCTTAATTTTTAGTTCCGTAGCCAAATGGGCAAAACGGAACCCTTATAGCTTCGCCATGTTCGTCCGTCCGCAGCTTAGCTCTGAGACTGTCAGTACTAGAAGGCTGTAAAAATTTGCATGGATACACTATTACTCACGCCGACAAAATAAAAGAATAAAATCTTGAAAAACATTTTTTATCTCCCCTATATGTAAAGTGGGGATATGAAATATTTTTTCTCACCTACCCCATCGAGTGGGGTATCATTAGATAGGTCTTTAAAAACGAAAACAATTTTTATGTTAAGGGATCCGTTTGTGAAATATTAAGCTTTAAAGTGCATATTTTTTGTAAGAGTCAAGTGTCCCACCCCTGCCAGCTAAATGGTTTATGATGGGTTTGTAAAAAAATCACGACCTACTACCGGCCTTTTATTTTTAGCCTATCTCCCTCCAAAAAAAAACTTGGCCCTCTATCCAGATTATATAGGCGAGATAGCAATGGCAATCAAAATATGGCTTTTTTTAAAAAGACTTCCTTACGACGCCTTAGTGTTTCAATCCCTGATTTTATATCAGAGCATGTGTAAAAAAACTATGGGACTGTTTAATCGTTTTTCTCGGAAAAAACACGTACCACGTACACACTTGTAGCTGACCGACATATGAAGCGAACTACTTTGAAATGAATGCCATCTGATGGTTACTAGTGTAATTTTTGACGATTGGCCATTTATCCCGTACGGCCATATCCCCAGGAATTACCCTAGCAGTGTTAGAATAAGTAAAGTTATCCGAATGAGATTTGCTTTTCCATGAGCTGGAAAAAAAATAAAACGTACGAATTTACAATAACAAGTAGGTACCTAACATAACGTTATGTGAAGTATTCGAAAACATACGATAGTCATAGTCATTAAATATTATTGTAATTTTTTCAAGATAAGGTTAGTAAGTACCTATCTTATACCTTGTTAATACATAGTGTATTTACAAACTGGAAAGTAATTTCTAATAATGTTTATGTTCCTTTTCGTTGCACTATATCTACCACGTCGCGCGACGACTATTAAAATGCGATGTTAGGAAGAAAAACACAAGAGGTCTTTCTCTAAAAGGATGAAAAGATCGTATGCTGCGTAGGGATTACACTGACCTGACTGACTCTATTTATAACCTGTAGAATTCACTTTTTATACCATCGCGGCATTAGTCCCAAAGTGGCTAAGCATTGTTACCCAACCTTATGTTGTCGCGATAAAATTAATTCATACATAAAAATGTGTTGTCGGTTTTTTTAAATAAATTATGGAACGAGAAAGAGTTGATGGCTCTCACAACGTTTTGTAAATACCCACCCAGGTAAAATAGCAAAGATGGCATAGTATTAATATTCGCACTTAGAATTATAATGTGGATATACAGGGTAATTTGCCTAAAATTACCCTGTATATCCATAGTATGGTCCATAGTATATAGTCTGGATAGGTAAGGTTAGTACTAGATTCAGGACTGAAACTCGGTTATGGGATGAATGCTGATAATATTTTTTGAATGTTAGAACTTTTGCTGATTTTGATTGCTGATCCTAGGTGATATGATAGGAATTGTTTAGCTACAATGCTGCAATTTTGTTGTTGATTAAAATTTATATTTATTAACCTTTATATTTATTAGCCCATATATAACCTCGTTTAAAAATGTCAGTCACGACTAAAAATGTGAACTCTTTCAGTTCAGGTTTTTCAAAGTCATTTATTTACTATCAAAGTTGTATGCGATACAAACTGCTTTATTAGGCTAATTGATTAGAGAACTAACAATTTCAAAAATGTTGTGTTTAAAACATTTTCATTTATTTTATGTTTTGTACGAAAGTTACTTTTTCTGAAATTTGATTTTTCAACCATAGAATAATTGTTCTGTCGAGTTCTGATATTATTAGAACTAGCTTAACATGTTTTATTTATAAGCAATTCGAATTCATCAATACAATACATATTACTTACGCATTACTTTGCTTTTGCTTTCGCGTTTAATATATTTTCTCTAACGCAGGTTACGTA